>CM077663.1:426580878-427988347 GCA_039707655.1 Elymus sibiricus
CTATGTGGGTGAAATGATGATACCATGCCAACTTTCAACCTTTTCAGAGTTCATTTGTAGTGCTTTTCAATTTCAGGGTTATTTAGCTCAAAAAAATTCAGTAAATGCATGAAAAATAGCAAATGAAGTCAGAAAGGGTTGAAAATTGAGGGCGTGGCTTCGAATGGTGCATACTGAACACACAAAAAGTCTGGAGTTGAAATAAGTTTAAAAAAATGAAACGCCTTAGTAACAGACGAGTTTTCGTCTGAAACCCTGATACTTCGAAAGAGATTGTCCATTTTGTACCCGAAGTGCATCCAGTTTTTACCGTAACCCTCTCAACTTTTTAGCACATGCTATGTGGGTGAAATGATGACACCATGCCAACTTTGAAACTTTTCAGAGTTCATTTGTAGTGCTTTTCAATTTCAGGGTCATTTAGCTCAAAAAAATAAGTAAATGCATGAAAAATAGCAAATGAAGTCAGAAAGGGTTGAAAATTGATGGCGTGGCTTCGAATGGTGCATACTGAACACACAAAAAGTCTGGAGTTGAAATAAGTTTAAAAAAATGAAACGCCTTAGTAACAGACGAGTTTTCGTCTAAAACCCTGATACTTCGAAAGAGATTGTCCATTTTGTACACGAAGTGCATCCAGTTTTTACCGTAACCCTCTCAACTTTTTACCACATGCTATGTGGGTGAAATGATGATACCATGCCAACTTTCAACCTTTTCAGAGTTCATTTGTAGTGCTTTTCAATTTCAGGGTCATTTAGCTCAAAAAAATCAGTAAATGCATGAAAAATAGCAAATGAAGTCAGAAAGGGTTGAAAAATGATGGCGTGGCTTCGAATGGTGCATACTGAACACACAAAAAGTCTGGAGTTGAAATAAGTTTAAAAAAATGAAACGCCTTAGTAACAGACGAGTTTTCGTCTAAAACCTTGATACTTCGAAAGAGATTGTCCATTTTGTACACGAAGTGCATCCAGTTTTTGCCGTAACCCTCTCAACTTTTTACCACATGCTATGTGGGTGAAATGATGATACCATGCCAACTTTCAACCTTTTCAGAGTTCATTTGTAGTGCTTTTCAATTTCAGGGTCATTTAGCTCAAAAAAATCAGTAAATGCATGAAAAATAGCAAATGAAGTCAGAAAGGGTTGAAAAATGATGGCGTGGCTTCGAATCGTGCATACTGAACACACAAAAAGTCTGGAGTTGAAATAAGTTTAAAAAAATGAAACGCCTTAGTAACAGACGAGTTTTCGTCTAAAACCTTGATACTTCGAAAGAGATTGTCCATTTTGTACACGAAGTGCATCCAGTTTTTGCCGTAACCCTCTCAACTTTTTAGCACATGCTATGTGGGTGAAATGATGATACCATGCCAACTTTCAACCTTTTCAGAGTTCATTTGTAGTGCTTTTCAATTTCAGGCTCATTTAGCTCAAAAAAATCAGTAAATGCATGAAAAATAGCAAATGAAGTCAGAAAGGTTTGAAAATTGATGGCGTGGCTTCGAATGGTGCATACTGAACACACAAAAAGTCTGGAGTTGAAATAAGTTTAAAAAAATGAAACGCCTTAGTAACAGACGAGTTTTCGTCTGAAACCCTGATACTTCGAAAGAGATTGTCCATTTTGTACACGAAGTGCATCCAGTTTTTGCCGTAACCCTCTCAACTTTTTATCACATGCTATGTGGGTGAAATGATGATACCATGCCAACTTTCAACCTTTTCAGAGTTCATTTGTATTGCTTTTCAATTTCAGGGTCATTTAGCTCAAGAAAATCAGTAAATGCATGAAAAATAGCAAATGAAGTCAGAAAGGTTTGAAAATTGATGGCGTGGCTTCGAATGGTGCATACTGAACACACAAAAAGTCTGGAGTTGAAATAAGTTTAAAAAAATGAAACGCCTTAGTAACAGACGAGTTTTCGTCTCAAACCCTGATACTTCGAAAGAGATTGTCCATTTTGTACACGAAGTGCATCCAGTTTTTACCGTAACCCTCTCAACTTTTTACCACATGCTATGTGGGTGAAATGATGATACCATGCCAACTTTCAACCTTTTCAGAGTTCATTTGTAGTGCTTTTCAATTTCAGGGTCATTTAGCTCAAAAAAATCAGTAAATGCATGAAAAATAGCAAATGAAGTCAGAAAGGGTTGAAAATTGAGGGCGTGGCTTCGAATGGTGCATACTGAACACACAAAAAGTCTGGAGTTGAAATAAGTTTAAAAAAATGAAACGCCTTAGTAACAGACGAGTTTTCGTCTGAAACCCTGATACTTCGAAAGAGATTGTCCATTTTGTACACGAAGTACATCCAGTTTTTACCGTAACCCTCTCAACTTTTTAGCACATGCTATGTGGGTGAAATGATGATACCATGCCAACTTTCAACCTTTTCAGAGTTCATTTGTAGTGCTTTTCAATTTCAGGGTCATTTAGCTCAAGAAAATCAGTAAATGCATGAAAAATAGCAAATGAAGTCAGAAAGGGTTGAAAATTGATGGCGTGGCTTCGAATGGTGCATACTGAACACACAAAAAGTCTGGAGCTGAAATAAGTTTAAAAAAATGAAACGCCTTAGTAACAGACGAGTTTTCGTCTGAAACCCTGATACTTCGAAAGAGATTGTCCATTTTGTACACGAATTGCATCCAGTTTTTGCCGTAACCCTCTCAACTTTTTAGCACATGCTATGTGGGTGAAATGATGATACCATGCCAACTTTCAACCTTTTCAGAGTTCATTTGTAGTGCTTTTCAATTTCAGGGTCATTTAGCTCAAGAAAATCAGTAAATGCATGAAAAATAGCAAATGAAGTCAGAAAGGTTTGAAAATTGATGGCGTGGCTTCGAATGGTGCATACTGAACACACAAAAAGTCTGGAGTTGAAATAAGTTTAAAAAAATGAAACGCCTTAGTAACAGACGAGTTTTCGTCTGAAACCCTGATACTTCGAAAGAGATTGTCCATTTTGTACACGAAGTGCATCCAGTTTTTACCGTAACCCTCTCAACTTTTTATCACATGCTATGTGGGTGAAATGATGATACCATGCCAACTTTCAACCTTTTCAGAGTTCATTTGTATTGCTTTTCAATTTCAGGGTTATTTAGCTCAAGAAAATCAGTAAATGCATGAAAAATAGCAAATGAAGTCAGAAAGGTTTGAAAATTGATGGCGTGGCTTGGAATGGTGCATACTGAACACACAAAAAGTCTGGAGTTGAAATAAGTTTAAAAAAATGAAACGCCTTAGTAACAGACGAGTTTTCGTCTGAAACCCTGATACTTCGAAAGAGATTGTCCATTTTGTACACGAAGTGCATCCAGTTTTTACCGTAACCCTCTCAACTTTTTAGCACATGCTATGTGGGTGAAATGATGATACCATGCCAACTTTCAACCTTTTCAGAGTTCATTTGTATTGCTTTTCAATTTCAGGGTCATTTAGCTCAAAAAAATTCAGTAAATGCATGAAAAATAGCAAATGAAGTCAGAAAGGGTTGAAAATTGAGGGCGTGGCTTCGAATGGTGCATACTGAACACACAAAAAGTCTGGAGTTGAAATAAGTTTAAAAAAATGAAACGCCTTAGTAACAGACGAGTTTTCGTCTGAAACCCTGATACTTCGAAAGAGATTGTCCATTTTGTACCCGAAGTGCATCCAGTTTTTACCGTAACCCTCTCAACTTTTTAGCACATGCTATGTGGGTGAAATGATGATACCATGCCAACTTTCAACCTTTTCAGAGTTCATTTGTAGTGCTTTTCAATTTCAGGGTCATTTAGCTCAAAAAAATCAGTAAATGCATGAAAAATAGCAAATGAAGTCAGAAAGGGTTGAAAATTGAGGGCGTGGCTTCGAATGGTGCATACTGAACACACAAAAAGTCTGGAGTTGAAATAAGTTTAAAAAAATGAAACGCCTTAGTAACAGACGAGTTTTCGTCTGAAACCCTGATACTTCGAAAGAGATTGTCCATTTTGTACACGAAGTACATCCAGTTTTTACCGTAACCCTCTCAACTTTTTAGCACATGCTATGTGGGTGAAATGATGATACCATGCCAACTTTCAACCTTTTCAGAGTTCATTTGTAGTGCTTTTCAATTTCAGGGTCATTTAGCTCAAAAAAATCAGTAAATGCATGAAAAATAGCAAATGAAGTCAGAAAGGGTTGAAAATTGATGGCGTGGCTTCGAATGGTGCATACTGAACACACAAAAAGTCTGGAGCTGAAATAAGTTTAAAAAAATGAAACGCCTTAGTAACAGACGAGTTTTCGTCTGAAACCCTGATACTTCGAAAGAGATTGTCCATTTTGTACACGAAGTGCATCCAGTTTTTACCGTAACCCTCTCAACTTTTTAGCACATGCTATGTGGGTGAAATGATGATACCATGCCAACTTTCAACCTTTTCAGAGTTCATTTGTAGTGCTTTTCAATTTCAGGGTCATTTAGCTCAAGAAAATCAGTAAATGCATGAAAAATAGCAAATGAAGTCAGAAAGGTTTGAAAATTGAGGGTATGGCTTCGAATGGTGCATACTGAACACACAAAAAGTCTGGAGTTGAAATAAGTTTAAAAAAATGAAACGCCTTAGTAACAGACGAGTTTTCGTGTGAAACCCTGATACTTCGAAAGAGATTGTCCATTTTGTACACGAAGTGCATCCAGTTTTTGCCGTAACCCTCTCAACTTTTTAGCACATGCTATGTGGGTGAAATGATGATACCATGCCAACTTTCAACCTTTTCAGAGTTCATTTGTAGTGCTTTTCAATTTCAGGGTCATTTAGCTCAAGAAAATCAGTAAATGCATGAAAAATAGCAAATGAAGGCAGAAAGGTTTGAAAATTGATGGCGTGGCTTCGAATGGTGCATACTGAACACACAAAAAGTCTGGAGTTGAAATAAGTTTAAAAAACTGAAACGACTTAGTAACAGACGAGTTTTCGTCTGAAACCCTGATACTTCGAAAGAGATTGTCCATTTTGTACACGAAGTGCATCCAGTTTTTACCGTAACCCTCTCAACTTTTTATCACATGCTATGTGGGTGAAATGATGATACCATGCCAACTTTCAACCTTTTCAGAGTTCATTTGTATTGCTTTTCAATTTCGGGGTTATTTAGCTCAAGAAAATCAGTAAATGCATGAAAAATAGCAAATGAAGTCAGAAAGGTTTGAAAATTGATGGCGTGGCTTCGAATGGTGCATACTGAACACACAAAAAGTCTGGAGTTGAAATAAGTTTAAAAAAATGAAACGCCTTAGTAACAGACGAGTTTTCGTCTGAAACCCTGATACTTCGAAAGAGATTGTCCATTTTGTACACGAAGTGCATCCAGTTTTTACCGTAACCCTCTCAACTTTTTAGCACATGCTATGTGGGTGAAATGATGATACCATGCCAACTTTCAACCTTTTCAGAGTTCATTTGTAGTGCTTTTCAATTTCAGGGTCATTTAGCTCAAAAAAATTCAGTAAATGCATGAAAAATAGCAAATGAAGTCAGAAAGGGTTGAAAATTGAGGTCGTGGCTTCGAATGGTGCATACTGAACACACAAAAAGTCTGGAGTTGAAATAAGTTTAAAAAAATGAAACGCCTTAGTAACAGACGAGTTTTCGTCTGAAACCCTGATACTTCGAAAGAGATTGTCCATTTTGTACACGAAGTGCATCCAGTTTTTACCGTAACCCTCTCAACTTTTTAGCACATGCTATGTGGGTGAAATGATGATACCATGCCAACTTTGAAACTTTTCAGAGTTCATTTGTAGTGCTTTTCAATTTCAGGGTCATTTAGCTCAAAAAAATCAGTAAATGCATGAAAAATAGCAAATGAAGTCAGAAAGGGTTGAAAATTGATGGCGTAGCTTCGAATGGTGCATACTGAACACACAAAAAGTCTGGAGTTGAAATAAGTTTAAAAAAATGAAACGCCTTAGTAACAGACGAGTTTTCGTCTAAAACCCTGATACTTCGAAAGAGATTGTCCATTTTGTACACGAAGTGCATCCAGTTTTTACCGTAACCCTCTCAACTTTTTACCACATGCTATGTGGGTGAAATGATGATACCATGCCAACTTTCAACCTTTTCAGAGTTCATTTGTAGTGCTTTTCAATTTCAGGGTCATTTAGCTCAAAAAAATCAGTAAATGCATGAAAAATAGCAAATGAAGTCAGAAAGGGTTGAAAAATGATGGCGTGGCTTCGAATGGTGCATACTGAACACACAAAAAGTCTGGAGTTGAAATAAGTTTAAAAAAATGAAACGCCTTAGTAACAGACGAGTTTTCGTCTAAAACCTTGATACTTCGAAAGAGATTGTCCATTGTGTACACGAAGTTCATCCAGTTTTTACCGTAACCCTCTCAACTTTTTAGCACATGCTATGTGGGTGAAATGATGATACCATGCCAACTTTCAACCTTTTCAGAGTTCATTTGTAGTGCTTTTCAATTTCAGGGTCATTTAGCTCAAGAAAATCAGTAAATGCATGAAAAATAGCAAATGAAGTCAGAAAGGGTTGAAAATTGATGGCGTGGCTTCGAATGGTGCATACTGAACACACAAAAAGTCTGGAGTTGAAATAAGTTTAAAAAAATGAAACGCCTTAGTAACATACGAGTTTTCGTCTGAAACCCTGATACTTCGAAAGAGATTGTCCATTTTGTACACGACGTGCATCCAGTTTTTGCCGTAACCCTCTCAACTTTTTATCACATGCTATGTGGGTGAAATGATGATACCATGCCAACTTTCAACCTTTTCAGAGTTCATTTGTATTGCTTTTCAATTTCGGGGTTATTTAGCTCAAGAAAATCAGTAAATGCATGAAAAATAGCAAATGAAGTCAGAAAGGTTTGAAAATTGATGGCGTGGCTTCGAATGGTGCATACTGAACACACAAAAAGTCTGGAGTTGAAATAAGTTTAAAAAAATGAAACGCCTTAGTAACAGACGAGTTTTCGTCTCAAACCCTGATACTTCGAAAGAGATTGTCCATTTTGTACACGAAGTGCATCCAGTTTTTACCGTAACCCTCTCAACTTTTTAGCACATGCTATGTGGGTGAAATGATGATACCATGCCAACTTTCAACCTTTTCAGAGTTCATTTGTAGTGCTTTTCAATTTCAGGGTCATTTAGCTCAAAAAAATTCAGTAAATGCATGAAAAATAGCAAATGAAGTCAGAAAGGGTTGAAAATTGAGGGCGTGGCTTCGAATGGTGCATACTGAACACACAAAAAGTCTGGAGTTGAAATAAGTTTAAAAAAATGAAACGCCTTAGTAACAGACGAGTTTTCGTCTGAAACCCTGATACTTCGAAAGAGATTGTCCATTTTGTACACGAAGTGCATCCAGTTTTTACCGTAACCCTCTCAACTTTTTAGCACATGCTATGTGGGTGAAATGATGATACCATGCCAACTTTGAAACTTTTCAGAGTTCATTTGTAGTGCTTTTCAATTTCAGGGTCATTTAGCTCAAAAAAATCAGTAAATGCATGAAAAATAGCAAATGAAGTCAGAAAGGGTTGAAAATTGATGGCGTAGCTTCGAATGGTGCATACTGAACACACAAAAAGTCTGGAGTTGAAATAAGTTTAAAAAAATGAAACGCCTTAGTAACAGACGAGTTTTCGTCTAAAACCCTGATACTTCGAAAGAGATTGTCCATTTTGTACACGAAGTGCATCCAGTTTTTACCGTAACCCTCTCAACTTTTTACCACATGCTATGTGGGTGAAATGATGATACCATGCCAACTTTCAACCTTTTCAGAGTTCATTTGTAGTGCTTTTCAATTTCAGGGTCATTTAGCTCAAAAAAATCAGTAAATGCATGAAAAATAGCAAATGAAGTCAGAAAGGGTTGAAAAATGATGGCGTGGCTTCGAATGGTGCATACTGAACACACAAAAAGTCTGGAGTTGAAATAAGTTTAAAAAAATGAAACGCCTTAGTAACAGACGAGTTTTCGTCTAAAACCTTGATACTTCGAAAGAGATTGTCCATTGTGTACACGAAGTTCATCCAGTTTTTACCGTAACCCTCTCAACTTTTTAGCACATGCTATGTGGGTGAAATGATGATACCATGCCAACTTTCAACCTTTTCAGAGTTCATTTGTAGTGCTTTTCAATTTCAGGGTCATTTAGCTCAAAAAAATCAGTAAATGCATGAAAAATAGCAAATGAAGTCAGAAAGGGTTGAAAATTGATGGCGTGGCTTCGAATGGTGCATACTGAACACACAAAAAGTCTGGAGTTGAAATAAGTTTAAAAAAATGAAACGCCTTAGTAACAGACGAGTTTTCGTCTGAAACCCTGATACTTCGAAAGAGATTGTCCATTTTGTACACGACGTGCATCCAGTTTTTGCCGTAACCCTCTCAACTTTTTAGCACATGCTATGTGGGTGAAATGATGATACCATGCCAACTTTCAACCTTTTCAGAGTTCATTTGTATTGCTTTTCAATTTCAGGGTCATTTAGCTCAAGAAAATCAGTAAATGCATGAAAAATAGCAAATGAAGTCAGAAAGGTTTGAAAATTGATGGCGTGGCTTCGAATGGTGCATACTGAACACACAAAAAGTCTGGAGTTGAAATAAGTTTAAAAAAATGAAACGCCTTAGTAACAGACGAGTTTTCGTCTCAAACCCTGATACTTCGAAAGAGATTGTCCATTTTGTACACGAAGTGCATCCAGTTTTTACCGTAACCCTCTCAACTTTTTACCACATGCTATGTGGGTGAAATGATGATACCATGCCAACTTTCAACCTTTTCAGAGTTCATTTGTAGTGCTTTTCAATTTCAGGGTCATTTAGCTCAAAAAAATCAGTAAATGCATGAAAAATAGCAAATGAAGTCAGAAAGGGTTGAAAATTGAGGGCGTGGCTTCGAATGGTGCATACTGAACACACAAAAAGTCTGGAGTTGAAATAAGTTTAAAAAAATGAAACGCCTTAGTAACAGACGAGTTTTCGTCTGAAACCCTGATACTTCGAAAGAGATTGTCCATTTTGTACACGAAGTACATCCAGTTTTTACCGTAACCCTCTCAACTTTTTAGCACATGCTATGTGGGTGAAATGATGATACCATGCCAACTTTCAACCTTTTCAGAGTTCATTTGTAGTGCTTTTCAATTTCAGGGTCATTTAGCTCAAAAAAATCAGTAAATGCATGAAAAATAGCAAATGAAGTCAGAAAGGGTTGAAAATTGATGGCGTGGCTTCGAATGGTGCATACTGAACACACAAAAAGTCTGGAGTTGAAATAAGTTTAAAAAAATGAAACGCCTTAGTAACAGACGAGTTTTCGTCTAAAACCCTGATACTTCGAAAGAGATTGTCCATTTTGTACACGAAGTGCATCCAGTTTTTACCGTAACCCTCTCAACTTTTTACCACATGCTATGTGGGTGAAATGATGATACCATGCCAACTTTCAACCTTTTCAGAGTTCATTTGTAGTGCTTTTCAATGTCAGGGTCATTTAGCTCAAAAAAATCAGTAAATGCATGAAAAATAGCAAATGAAGTCCGAAAGGGTTGAAAAATGATGGCGTGGCTTCGAATGGTGCATACTGAACACACAAAAAGTCTGGAGTTGAAATAAGTTTAAAAAAATGAAACGCCTTAGTAACAGACGAGTTTTCGTCTAAAACCTTGATACTTCGAAAGAGATTGTCCATTTTGTACACGAAGTGCATCCAGTTTTTACCGTAACCCTCTCAACTTTTTAGCACATGCTATGTGGGTGAAATGATGATACCATGCCAACTTTCAACCTTTTCAGAGTTCATTTGTAGTGCTTTTCAATTCCAGGGTCATTTAGCTCAAAAAAATCAGTAAATGCATGAAAAATAGCAAATGAAGTCAGAAAGGGTTGAAAATTGATGGCGTGGCTTCGAATGGTGCATACTGAACACACAAAAAGTCTGGAGTTGAAATAAGTTTAAAAAAATGAAACGCCTTAGTAACAGACGAGTTTTCGTCTGAAACCCTGATACTTCGAAAGAGATTGTCCATTTTGTACACGAAGTGCATCCAGTTTTTGCCGTAACCCTCTCAACTTTTTAGCACATGCTATGTGGGTGAAATGATGATACCATGCCAACTTTCAACCTTTTCAGAGTTCATTTGTATTGCTTTTCAATTTCAGGGTCATTTAGCTCAAGAAAATCAGTAAATGCATGAAAAATAGCAAATGAAGTCAGAAAGGTTTGAAAATTGATGGCGTGGCTTCGAATGGTGCATACTGAACACACAAAAAGTCTGGAGTTGAAATAAGTTTAAAAAAATGAAACGCCTTAGTAACAGACGAGTTTTCGTCTCAAACCCTGATACTTCGAAAGAGATTGTCCATTTTGTACACGAAGTGCATCCAGTTTTTACCGTAACCCTCTCAACTTTTTACCACATGCTATGTGGGTGAAATGATAATACCATGCCAACTTTCAACCTTTTCAGAGTTCATTTGTAGTGCTTTTCAATTTCAGGGTCATTTAGCTCAAAAAAATCAGTAAATGCATGAAAAATAGCAAATGAAGTCAGAAAGGGTTGAAAATTGAGGGCGTGGCTTCGAATGGTGCATACTGAACACACAAAAAGTCTGGAGTTGAAATAAGTTTAAAAAAATGAAACGCCTTAGTAACAGACGAGTTTTCGTCTAAAACCCTGATACTTCGAAAGAGATTGTCCATTTTGTACACGAAGTGCATCCAGTTTTTACCGTAACCCTCTCAACTTTTTACCACATGCTATGTGGGTGAAATGATGATACCATGCCAACTTTCAACCTTTTCAGAGTTCATTTGTTGTGCTTTTCAATTTCAGGGTCATTTAGCTCAAAAAAATCAGTAAATGCATGAAAAATAGCAAATGAAGTCAGAAAGGGTTGAAAATTGATGGCGTGGCTTCGAATGGTGCATACTGAACACACAAAAAGTCTGGAGTTGAAATAAGTTTAAAAAAATGAAACGCCTTAGTAACAGACGAGTTTTCGTCTAAAACCTTGATACTTCGAAAGAGATTGTCCATTTTGTACACGAAGTGCATCCAGTTTTTACCGTAACCCTCTCAACTTTTTAGCACATGCTATGTGGGTGAAATGATGATACCATGCCAACTTTCAACCTTTTCAGAGTTCATTTGTAGTGCTTTTCAATTTCAGGGTCATTTAGCTCAAAAAAATCAGTAAATGCATGAAAAATAGCAAATGAAGTCAGAAAGGGTTGAAAATTGATGGCGTGGCTTCGAATGGTGCATACTGAACACACAAAAAGTCTGGAGTTGAAATAAGTTTAAAAAAATGAAACGCCTTAGTAACAGACGAGTTTTCGTCTGAAACCCTGATACTTCGAAAGAGATTGTCCATTTTGTACACGAAGTGCATCCAGTTTTTGCCATAACCCTCTCAACTTTTTAGCACATGCTATGTGGGTGAAATGATGATACCATGCCAACTTTCAACCTTTTCAGAGTTCATTTGTATTGCTTTTCAATTTCAGGGTCATTTAGCTCAAGAAAATCAGTAAATGCATGAAAAATTGCAAATGAAGTCAGAAAGGTTTGAAAATTGATGGCGTGGCTTCGAATGGTGCATACTGAACACACAAAAAGTCTGGAGTTGAAATAAGTTTAAAAAAATGAAACGCCTTAGTAACAGACGAGTTTTCGTCTAAAACCTTGATACTTCGAAAGAGATTGTCCATTGTGTACACGAAGTGCATCCAGTTTTTACCGTAACCGTCACAACTTTTTAGCACATGCTATGTGGGTGAAATGATGATACCATGCCAACTTTCAACCTTTTCAGAGTTCATTTGTAGTGCTTTTCAATTTCAGGGTCATTTAGCTCAAAAAAATCAGTAAATGCATGAAAAATAGCAAATGAAGTCAGAAAGGGTTGAAAATTGATGGCGTGGCTTCGAATGGTGCATACTGAACACACAAAAAGTCTGGAGTTGAAATAAGTTTAAAAAAATGAAACGCCTTAGTAACAGACGAGTTTTCGTCTGAAACCCTGATACTTCGAAAGAGATTGTCCATTTTGTACACGACGTGCATCCAGTTTTTGCCGTAACCCTCTCAACTTTTTAGCACATGCTATGTGGGTGAAATGATGATACCATGCCAACTTTCAACCTTTTCAGAGTTCATTTGTATTGCTTTTCAATTTCAGGGTCATTTAGCTCAAGAAAATCAGTAAATGCATGAAAAATAGCAAATGAAGTCAGAAAGGTTTGAAAATTGATGGCGTGGCTTCGAATGGTGCATACTGAACACACAAAAAGTCTGGAGTTGAAATAAGTTTAAAAAAATGAAACGCCTTAGTAACAGACGAGTTTTCGTCTCAAACCCTGATACTTCGAAAGAGATTGTCCATTTTGTACACGAAGTGCATCCAGTTTTTACCGTAACCCTCTCAACTTTTTACCACATGCTATGTGGGTGAAATGATGATACCATGCCAACTTTCAACCTTTTCAGAGTTCATTTGTAGTGCTTTTCAATTTCAGGGTCATTTAGCTCAAAAAAATCAGTAAATGCATGAAAAATAGCAAATGAAGTCAGAAAGGGTTGAAAATTGAGGGCGTGGCTTCGAATGGTGCATACTGAACACACAAAAAGTCTGGAGTTGAAATAAGTTTAAAAAAATGAAACGCCTTAGTAACAGACGAGTTTTCGTCTGAAACCCTGATACTTCGAAAGAGATTGTCCATTTTGTACACGAAGTACATCCAGTTTTTACCGTAACCCTCTCAACTTTTTAGCACATGCTATGTGGGTGAAATGATGATACCATGCCAACTTTCAACCTTTTCAGAGTTCATTTGTAGTGCTTTTCAATTTCAGGGTCATTTAGCTCAAAAAAATCAGTAAATGCATGAAAAATAGCAAATGAAGTCAGAAAGGGTTGAAAATTGATGGCGTGGCTTCGAATGGTGCATACTGAACACACAAAAAGTCTGGAGTTGAAATAAGTTTAAAAAAATGAAACGCCTTAGTAACAGACGAGTTTTCGTCTAAAACCCTGATACTTCGAAAGAGATTGTCCATTTTGTACACGAAGTGCATCCAGTTTTTACCGTAACCCTCTCAACTTTTTACCACATGCTATGTGGGTGAAATGATGATACCATGCCAACTTTCAACCTTTTCAGAGTTCATTTGTAGTGCTTTTCAATGTCAGGGTCATTTAGCTCAAAAAAATCAGTAAATGCATGAAAAATAGCAAATGAAGTCCGAAAGGGTTGAAAAATGATGGCGTGGCTTCGAATGGTGCATACTGAACACACAAAAAGTCTGGAGTTGAAATAAGTTTAAAAAAATGAAACGCCTTAGTAACAGACGAGTTTTCGTCTAAAACCTTGATACTTCGAAAGAGATTGTCCATTTTGTACACGAAGTGCATCCAGTTTTTACCGTAACCCTCTCAACTTTTTAGCACATGCTATGTGGGTGAAATGATGATACCATGCCAACTTTCAACCTTTTCAGAGTTCATTTGTATTGCTTTTCAATTTCAGGGTCATTTAGCTCAAGAAAATCAGTAAATGCATGAAAAATAGCAAATGAAGTCAGAAAGGTTTGAAAATTGATGGCGTGGCTTCGAATGGTGCATACTGAACACACAAAAAGTCTGGAGTTGAAATAAGTTTAAAAAAATGAAACGCCTTAGTAACAGACGAGTTTTCGTCTCAAACCCTGATACTTCGAAAGAGATTGTCCATTTTGTACACGAAGTGCATCCAGTTTTTACCGTAACCCTCTCAACTTTTTACCACATGCTATGTGGGTGAAATGATGATACCATGCCAACTTTCAACCTTTTCAGAGTTCATTTGTAGTGCTTTTCAATTTCAGGGTCATTTAGCTCAAAAAAATCAGTAAATGCATGAAAAATAGCAAATGAAGTCAGAAAGGGTTGAAAAATGATGGCGTGGCTTCGAATGGTGCATACTGAACACACAAAAAGTCTGGAGTTGAAATAAGTTTAAAAAAATGAAACGCCTTAGTAACAGACGAGTTTTCGTCTAAAACCTTGATACTTCGAAAGAGATTGTCCATTTTGTACACGAAGTGCATCCAGTTTTTACCGTAACCCTCTCAACTTTTTAGCACATGCTATGTGGGTGAAATGATGATACCATGCCAACTTTCAACCTTTTCAGAGTTCATTTGTAGTGCTTTTCAATTTCAGGGTCATTTAGCTCAAAAAAATTCAGTAAATGCATGAAAAATAGCAAATGAAGTCAGAAAGGGTTGAAAATTGAGGGCGTGGCTTCGAATGGTGCATACTGAACACACAAAAAGTCTGGAGTTGAAATAAGTTTAAAAAAATGAAACGCCTTAGTAACAGACGAGTTTTCGTCTGAAACCCTGATACTTCGAAAGAGATTGTCCATTTTGTACACGAAGTGCATCCAGTTTTTACCGTAACCCTCTCAACTTTTTAGCACATGCTATGTGGGTGAAATGATGATACCATGCCAACTTTGAAACTTTTCAGAGTTCATTTGTAGTGCTTTTCAATTTCAGGGTCATTTAGCTCAAAAAAATCAGTAAATGCATGAAAAATAGCAAATGAAGTCAGAAAGGGTTGAAAAATGATGGCGTGGCTTCGAATGGTGCATACTGAACACACAAAAAGTCTGGAGTTGAAATAAGTTTAAAAAAATGAAACGCCTTAGTAACAGACGAGTTTTCGTCTAAAACCTTGATACTTCGAAAGAGATTGTCCATTGTGTACACGAAGTTCATCCAGTTTTTACCGTAACCCTCTCAACTTTTTAGCACATGCTATGTGGGTGAAATGATGATACCATGCCAACTTTCAACCTTTTCAGAGTTCATTTGTAGTGCTTTTCAATTTCAGGGTCATTTAGCTCAAAAAAATCAGTAAATGCATGAAAAATAGCAAATGAAGTCAGAAAGGGTTGAAAATTGATGGCGTGGCTTCGAATGGTGCATACTGAACACACAAAAAGTCTGGAGTTGAAATAAGTTTAAAAAAATGAAACGCCTTAGTAACAGACGAGTTTTCGTCTGAAACCCTGATACTTCGAAAGAGATTGTCCATTTTGTACACGACGTGCATCCAGTTTTTGCCGTAACCCTCTCAACTTTTTAGCACATGCTATGTGGGTGAAATGATGATACCATGCCAACTTTCAACCTTTTCAGAGTTCATTTGTATTGCTTTTCAATTTCAGGGTCATTTAGCTCAAGAAAATCAGTAAATGCATGAAAAATAGCAAATGAAGTCAGAAAGGTTTGAAAATTGATGGCGTGGCTTCGAATGGTGCATACTGAACACACAAAAAGTCTGGAGTTGAAATAAGTTTAAAAAAATGAAACGCCTTAGTAACAGACGAGTTTTCGTCTCAAACCCTGATACTTCGAAAGAGATTGTCCATTTTGTACACGAAGTGCATCCAGTTTTTACCGTAACCCTCTCAACTTTTTACCACATGCTATGTGGGTGAAATGATGATACCATGCCAACTTTCAACCTTTTCAGAGTTCATTTGTAGTGCTTTTCAATTTCAGGGTCATTTAGCTCAAAAAAATCAGTAAATGCATGAAAAATAGCAAATGAAGTCAGAAAGGGTTGAAAATTGAGGGCGTGGCTTCGAATGGTGCATACTGAACACACAAAAAGTCTGGAGTTGAAATAAGTTTAAAAAAATGAAACGCCTTAGTAACAGACGAGTTTTCGTCTGAAACCCTGATACTTCGAAAGAGATTGTCCATTTTGTACACGAAGTACATCCAGTTTTTACCGTAACCCTCTCAACTTTTTAGCACATGCTATGTGGGTGAAATGATGATACCATGCCAACTTTCAACCTTTTCAGAGTTCATTTGTAGTGCTTTTCAATTTCAGGGTCATTTAGCTCAAAAAAATCAGTAAATGCATGAAAAATAGCAAATGAAGTCAGAAAGGGTTGAAAATTGATGGCGTGGCTTCGAATGGTGCATACTGAACACACAAAAAGTCTGGAGTTGAAATAAGTTTAAAAAAATGAAACGCCTTAGTAACAGACGAGTTTTCGTCTAAAACCCTGATACTTCGAAAGAGATTGTCCATTTTGTACACGAAGTGCATCCAGTTTTTACCGTAACCCTCTCAACTTTTTACCACATGCTATGTGGGTGAAATGATGATACCATGCCAACTTTCAACCTTTTCAGAGTTCATTTGTAGTGCTTTTCAATGTCAGGGTCATTTAGCTCAAAAAAATCAGTAAATGCATGAAAAATAGCAAATGAAGTCCGAAAGGGTTGAAAAATGATGGCGTGGCTTCGAATGGTGCATACTGAACACACAAAAAGTCTGGAGTTGAAATAAGTTTAAAAAAATGAAACGCCTTAGTAACAGACGAGTTTTCGTCTAAAACCTTGATACTTCGAAAGAGATTGTCCATTTTGTACACGAAGTGCATCCAGTTTTTACCGTAACCCTCTCAACTTTTTAGCACATGCTATGTGGGTGAAATGATGATACCATGCCAACTTTCAACCTTTTCAGAGTTCATTTGTAGTGCTTTTCAATTCCAGGGTCATTTAGCTCAAAAAAATCAGTAAATGCATGAAAAATAGCAAATGAAGTCAGAAAGGGTTGAAAATTGATGGCGTGGCTTCGAATGGTGCATACTGAACACACAAAAAGTCTGGAGTTGAAATAAGTTTAAAAAAATGAAACGCCTTAGTAACAGACGAGTTTTCGTCTGAAACCCTGATACTTCGAAAGAGATTGTCCATTTTGTACACGAAGTGCATCCAGTTTTTGCCGTAACCCTCTCAACTTTTTAGCACATGCTATGTGGGTGAAATGATGATACCATGCCAACTTTCAACCTTTTCAGAGTTCATTTGTATTGCTTTTCAATTTCAGGGTCATTTAGCTCAAGAAAATCAGTAAATGCATGAAAAATAGCAAATGAAGTCAGAAAGGTTTGAAAATTGATGGCGTGGCTTCGAATGGTGCATACTGAACACACAAAAAGTCTGGAGTTGAAATAAGTTTAAAAAAATGAAACGCCTTAGTAACAGACGAGTTTTCGTCTCAAACCCTGATACTTCGAAAGAGATTGTCCATTTTGTACACGAAGTGCATCCAGTTTTTACCGTAACCCTCTCAACTTTTTACCACATGCTATGTGGGTGAAATGATAATACCATGCCAACTTTCAACCTTTTCAGAGTTCATTTGTAGTGCTTTTCAATT
This sequence comes from Elymus sibiricus, assembly GCA_039707655.1. Lineage (NCBI taxonomy): Eukaryota > Viridiplantae > Streptophyta > Magnoliopsida > Poales > Poaceae > Elymus > Elymus sibiricus. The sequence continues at coordinate 426,598,143 of CM077663.1, forward strand.
TCAGGGTCATTTAGCTCAAAAAAATCAGTAAATGCATGAAAAATAGCAAATGAAGTCAGAAAGGGTTGAAAATTGAGGGCGTGGCTTCGAATGGTGCATACTGAACACACAAAAAGTCTGGAGTTGAAATAAGTTTAAAAAAATGAAACGCCTTAGTAACAGACGAGTTTTCGTCTAAAACCCTGATACTTCGAAAGAGATTGTCCATTTTGTACACGAAGTGCATCCAGTTTTTACCGTAACCCTCTCAACTTTTTACCACATGCTATGTGGGTGAAATGATGATACCATGCCAACTTTCAACCTTTTCAGAGTTCATTTGTTGTGCTTTTCAATTTCAGGGTCATTTAGCTCAAAAAAATCAGTAAATGCATGAAAAATAGCAAATGAAGTCAGAAAGGGTTGAAAATTGATGGCGTGGCTTCGAATGGTGCATACTGAACACACAAAAAGTCTGGAGTTGAAATAAGTTTAAAAAAATGAAACGCCTTAGTAACAGACGAGTTTTCGTCTAAAACCTTGATACTTCGAAAGAGATTGTCCATTTTGTACACGAAGTGCATCCAGTTTTTACCGTAACCCTCTCAACTTTTTAGCACATGCTATGTGGGTGAAATGATGATACCATGCCAACTTTCAACCTTTTCAGAGTTCATTTGTAGTGCTTTTCAATTTCAGGGTCATTTAGCTCAAAAAAATCAGTAAATGCATGAAAAATAGCAAATGAAGTCAGAAAGGGTTGAAAATTGATGGCGTGGCTTCGAATGGTGCATACTGAACACACAAAAAGTCTGGAGTTGAAATAAGTTTAAAAAAATGAAACGCCTTAGTAACAGACGAGTTTTCGTCTGAAACCCTGATACTTCGAAAGAGATTGTCCATTTTGTACACGAAGTGCATCCAGTTTTTGCCATAACCCTCTCAACTTTTTAGCACATGCTATGTGGGTGAAATGATGATACCATGCCAACTTTCAACCTTTTCAGAGTTCATTTGTATTGCTTTTCAATTTCAGGGTCATTTAGCTCAAGAAAATCAGTAAATGCATGAAAAATTGCAAATGAAGTCAGAAAGGTTTGAAAATTGATGGCGTGGCTTCGAATGGTGCATACTGAACACACAAAAAGTCTGGAGTTGAAATAAGTTTAAAAAAATGAAACGCCTTAGTAACAGACGAGTTTTCGTCTAAAACCTTGATACTTCGAAAGAGATTGTCCATTGTGTACACGAAGTGCATCCAGTTTTTACCGTAACCGTCACAACTTTTTAGCACATGCTATGTGGGTGAAATGATGATACCATGCCAACTTTCAACCTTTTCAGAGTTCATTTGTAGTGCTTTTCAATTTCAGGGTCATTTAGCTCAAAAAAATCAGTAAATGCATGAAAAATAGCAAATGAAGTCAGAAAGGGTTGAAAATTGATGGCGTGGCTTCGAATGGTGCATACTGAACACACAAAAATTCTGGAGTTGAAATAAGTTTAAAAAAATGAAACGCCTTAGTAACAGACGAGTTTTCGTCTGAAACCTTGATACTTCGAAAGAGATTGTCCATTTTGTACACGAAGTGCATCCAGTTTTTGCCGTAACCCTCTCAACTTTTTAGCACATGCTATGTGGGTGAAATGATGATACCATGCCAACTTTCAACCTTTTCAGAGTTCATTTGTATTGCTTTTCAATTTCAGGGTCATTTAGCTCAAGAAAATCAGTAAATGCATGAAAAATAGCAAATGAAGTCAGAAAGGTTTGAAAATTGATGGCGTGGCTTCGAATGGTGCATACTGAACACACAAAAAGTCTGGAGTTGAAATAAGTTTAAAAAAATGAAACGCCTTAGTAACAGACGAGTTTTCGTCTCAAACCCTGATACTTCGAAAGAGATTGTCCATTTTGTACACGAAGTGCATCCAGTTTTTACCGTAACCCTCTCAACTTTTTACCACATGCTATGTGGGTGAAATGATGATACCATGCCAACTTTCAACCTTTTCAGAGTTCATTTGTAGTGCTTTTCAATTTCAGGGTCATTTAGCTCAAAAAAATCAGTAAATGCATGAAAAATAGCAAATGAAGTCAGAAAGGGTTGAAAAATGATGGCGTGGCTTCGAATGGTGCATACTGAACACACAAAAAGTCTGGAGTTGAAATAAGTTTAAAAAAATGAAACGCCTTAGTAACAGACGAGTTTTCGTCTAAAACCTTGATACTTCGAAAGAGATTGTCCATTTTGTACACGAAGTGCATCCAGTTTTTACCGTAACCCTCTCAACTTTTTAGCACATGCTATGTGGGTGAAATGATGATACCATGCCAACTTTCAACCTTTTCAGAGTTCATTTGTAGTGCTTTTCAATTTCAGGGTCATTTAGCTCAAAAAAATCAGTAAATGCATGAAAAATAGCAAATGAAGTCAGAAAGGGTTGAAAATTGATGGCGTGGCTTCGAATGGTGCATACTGAACACACAAAAAGTCTGGAGTTGAAATAAGTTTAAAAAAATGAAACGCCTTAGTAACAGACGAGTTTTCGTCTGAAACCCAGATACTTCGAAAGAGATTGTCCATTTTGTACACGAAGTGCATCCAGTTTTTGCCGTAACCCTCTCAACTTTTTAGCACATGCTATGTGGGTGAAATGATGATACCATGCCAACTTTCAACCTTTTCAGAGTTCATTTGTATTGCTTTTCAATTTCAGGGTCATTTAGCTCAAGAAAATCAGTAAATGCATGAAAAATAGCAAATGAAGTCAGAAAGGTTTGAAAATTGATGGCGTGGCTTCGAATGGTGCATACTGAACACACAAAAAGTCTGGAGTTGAAATAAGTTTAAAAAAATGAAACGCCTTAGTAACAGACGAGTTTTCGTCTAAAACCTTGATACTTCGAAAGAGATTGTCCATTGTGTACACGAAGTGCATCCAGTTTTTACCGTAACCCTCACAACTTTTTAGCACATGCTATGTGGGTGAAATGATGATACCATGCCAACTTTCAACCTTTTCAGAGTTCATTTGTAGTGCTTTTCAATTTCAGGGTCATTTAGCTCAAAAAAATTAGTAAATGCATGAAAAATAGCAAATGAAGTCAGAAAGGGTTGAAAATTGATGGCGTGGCTTCGAATGGTGCATACTGAACACACAAAAAGTCTGGAGTTGAAATAAGTTTTAAAAAATGAAACGCCTTAGTAACAGACGAGTTTTCGTCTGAAACCCTGATACTTCGAAAGAGATTGTCCATTTTGTACACGAAGTGCATCCAGTTTTTGCCGTAACCCTCTCAACTTTTTAGCACATGCTATGTGGGTGAAATGATGATACCATGCCAACTTTCAACCTTTTCAGAGTTCATTTGTATTGCTTTTCAATTTCAGGGTCATTTAGCTCAAGAAAATCAGTAAATGCATGAAAAATAGCAAATGAAGTCAGAAAGGTTTGAAAATTGATGGCGTGGCTTCGAATGGTGCATACTGCACACACAAAAAGTCTGGAGTTGAAATAAGTTTAAAAAAATGAAACGCCTTAGTAACAGACGAGTTTTCGTCTCAAACCCTGATACTTCGAAAGAGATTGTCCATTTTGTACACGAAGTGCATCCAGTTTTTACCGTAACCCTCTCAACTTTTTACCACATGCTATGTGGGTGAAATGATGATACCATGCCAACTTTCAACCTTTTCAGAGTTCATTTGTAGTGCTTTTCAATTTCAGGGTCATTTAGCTCAAAAAAAATCAGTAAATGCATGAAAAATAGCAAATGAAGTCAGAAAGGGTTGAAAAATGATGGCGTGGCTTCGAATGGTGCATACTGAACACACAAAAAGTCTGGAGTTGAAATAAGTTTAAAAAAATGAAACGCCTTAGTAACAGACGAGTTTTCGTCTAAAACCTTGATACTTCGAAAGAGATTGTCCATTGTGTACACGAAGTGCATCCAGTTTTTACCGTAACCCTCTCAACTTTTTAGCACATGCTATGTGGGTGAAATGATGATACCATGCCAACTTTCAACCTTTTCAGAGTTCATTTGTAGTGCTTTTCAATTTCAGGGTCATTTAGCTCAAAAAAATCAGTAAATGCATGAAAAATAGCAAATGAAGTCAGAAAGGGTTGAAAATTGATGGCGTGGCTTCGAATGGTGCATACTGAACACACAAAAAGTCTGGAGTTGAAATAAGTTTAAAAAAATGAAACGCCTTAGTAACAGACGAGTTTTCGTCTGAAACCCTGATACTTCGAAAGAGATTGTCCATTTTGTACACGAAGTGCATCCAGTTTTTGCCGTAACCCTCTCAACTTTTTAGCACATGCTATGTGGGTGAAATGATGATACCATGCCAACTTTCAACCTTTTCAGAGTTCATTTGTATTGCTTTTCAATTTCAGGGTCATTTAGCTCAAGAAAATCAGTAAATGCATGAAAAATAGCAAATGAAGTCAGAAAGGTTTGAAAATTGATGGCGTGGCTTCGAATGGTGCATACTGAACACACAAAAAGTCTGGAGTTGAAATAAGTTTAAAAAAATGAAACGCCTTAGTAACAGACGAGTTTTCGTCTCAAACCCTGATACTTCGAAAGAGATTGTCCATTTTGTACACGAAGTGCATCCAGTTTTTACCGTAACCCTCTCAACTTTTTACCACATGCTATGTGGGTGAAATGATGATACCATGCCAACTTTCAACCTTTTCAGAGTTCATTTGTAGTGCTTTTCAATTTCTGGGTCATTTAGCTCAAAAAAATCAGTAAATGCATGAAAAATAGCAAATGAAGTCAGAAAGGGTTGAAAATTGAGGGCGTGACTTCGAATGGTGCATACTGAACACACAAAAAGTCTGGAGTTGAAATAAGTTTAAAAAAATGAAACGCCTTAGTAACAGACGGGTTTTCGTCTGAAACCCTGATACTTCGAAAGAGATTGTCCATTTTGTACACGAAGTACATCCAGTTTTTACCGTAACCCTCTCAACTTTTTAGCACATGCTATGTGGGTGAAATGATGATACCATGCCAACTTTCAACCTTTTCAGAGTTCATTTGTAGTGCTTTTCAATTTCAGGGTCATTTAGCTCAAAAAAATCAGTAAATGCATGAAAAATAGCAAATGAAGTCAGAAAGGGTTGAAAATTGATGGCGTGGCTTCGAATGGTGCATACTGAACACACAAAAAGTCTGGAGTTGAAATAAGTTTAAAAAAATGAAACGCCTTAGTAACAGACGAGTTTTCGTCTAAAACCCTGATACTTCGAAAGAGATTGTCCATTTTGTACACGAAGTGCATCCAGTTTTTACCGTAACCCTCTCAACTTTTTACCACATGCTATGTGGGTGAAATGATGATACCATGCCAACTTTCAACCTTTTCAGAGTTCATTTGTAGTGCTTTTCAATTTCAGGGTCATTTAGCTCAAAAAAATCAGTAAATGCATGAAAAATAGCAAATGAAGTCAGAAAGGGTTGAAAATTGATGGCGTGGCTTCGAATGGTACATACTGAACACACAAAAAGTCTGGAGTTGAAATAAGTTTAAAAAAATGAAACGCCTTAGTAACAGACGAGTTATCGTCTAAAACCTTGATACTTCGAAAGAGATTGTCCATTTTGTACACGAAGTGCATCCAGTTTTTACCGTAACCCTCTCAACTTTTTAGCACATGCTATGTGGGTGAAATGATGATACCATGCCAACTTTCAACCTTTTCAGAGTTCATTTGTAGTGCTTTTCAATTTCAGGGTCATTTAGCTCAAAAAAATCAGTAAATGCATGAAAAATAGCAAATGAAGTCAGAAAGGGTTGAAAATTGATGGCGTGGCTTCGAATGGTGCATACTGAACACACAAAAAGTCTGGAGTTGAAATAAGTTTAAAAAAATGAAACGCCTTAGTAACAGACGAGTTTTCGTCTGAAACCCTGATACTTCGAAAGAGATTGTCCATTTTGTACACGAAGTGCATCCAGTTTTTGCCGTAACCCTCTCAACTTTTTAGCACATGCTATGTGGGTGAAATGATGATACCATGCCAACTTTCAACCTTTTCAGAGTTCATTTGTATTGCTTTTCAATTTCAGGGTCATTTAGCTCGAGAAAATCAGTAAATGCATGAAAAATAGCAAATGAAGTCAGAAAGGTTTAAAAAATGATGGCGTGGCTTCGAATGGTGCATACTGAACACACAAAAAGTCTGGAGTTGAAATAAGTTTAAAAAACTGAAACGCCTTAGTAACAGACGAGTTTTTGTCTAAAACCTTGATACTTCGAAAGAGATTGTCCATTGTGTACACGAAGTGCATCCAGTTTTTACCGTAACCCTCTCAACTTTTTAGCACATGCTATGTGGATGAAATGATGATACCATGCCAACTTTCAACCTTTTCAGAGTTCATTTGTAGTGCTTTTCAATTTCAGGGTCATTTAGCTCAAAAAAATCAGTAAATGCATGAAAAATAGCAAATGAAGTCAGAAAGGGTTGAAAATTGATGGCGTGGCTTCGAATGGTGCATACTGAACACACAAAAAGTCTGGAGTTGAAATAAGTTTAAAAAAATGAAACGCCTTAGTAACAGACGAGTTTTCGTCTGAAACCCTGATACTTCGAAAGAGATTGTCCATTTTGTACACGAAGTGCATCCAGTTTTTGCCGTAACCCTCTCAACTTTTTAGCACATGCTATGTGGGTGAAATGATGATACCATGCCAACTTTCAACCTTTTCAGAGTTCATTTGTATTGCTTTTCAATTTCAGGGTCATTTAGCTCAAGAAAATCAGTAAATGCATGAAAAATAGCAAATGAAGTCAGAAAGGTTTGAAAATTGATGGCGTGGCCTCGAATGGTGCATACTGAACACACAAAAAGTCTGGAGTTGAAATAAGTTTAAAAAAATGAAACGCCTTAGTAACAGACGAGTTTTCGTCTAAAACCCTGATACTTCGAAAGAGATTGTCCATTTTGTACACGAAGTGCATCCAGTTTTTACCGTAACCCTCTCAACTTTTTACCACATGCTATGTGGGTGAAATGATGATACCATGCCAACTTTCAACCTTTTCAGAGTTCATTTGTAGTGCTTTTCAATTTCAGGGTCATTTAGCTCAAGAATATCAGTAAATGCATGAAAAATAGCAAATGAAGTCAGAAAGGTTTGAAAATTGATGGCGTGGCTTCGAATGGTGCATACTGAACACACAAAAAGTCTGGAGTTGAAATAAGTTTAAAAAAATGAAACGCCTTAGTAACAGACGAGTTTTCGTCTGAAACCCTGATACTTCGAAAGAGATTGTCCATTTTGTACACGAAGTGCATCCAGTTTTTACCGTAACCCTCTCAACTTTTTAGCACATGCTATGTGGGTGAAATGATGATACCATGCCAACTTTCAACCTTTTCAGAGTTCATTTGTACTGCTTTTCAATTTCAGGGTCATTTAGCTCAAAAAAAATCAGTAAATGCATGAAAAATAGCAAATGAAGTCAGAAAGGGTTGAAAATTGATGGCGTGGCTTCGAATGGTGCATACTGAACACACAAAAAGTCTGGAGTTGAAATAAGTTTAAAAAAATGAAACGCCTTAGTAACAGACGAGTTTTCGTGTGAAACCCTGATACTTCAAAAGAGATTGTCCATTTTGTACACGAAGTGCATCCAGTTTTTACCGTAACCCTCTCAACTTTTTAGCACATGCTATGTGGGTGAAATGATGATACCATGCCAACTTTCAACCTTTTCAGAGTTCATTTGTAGTGCTTTTCAATTTCAGGGTCATTTAGCTCAAGAAAATCAGTAAATGCATGAAAAATAGCAAATGAAGTCAGAAAGGTTTGAAAAATGATGGCGTGGCTTCGAATGGTGCATACAGAACACACAAAAAGTCTGGAGTTGAAATAAGTTTAAAAAAATGAAACGCCTTAGTAACAGACGAGTTTTTGTCTAAAACCTTGATACTTCGAAAGAGATTGTCCATTGTGTACACGAAGTGCATCCAGTTTTTACCGTAACCCTCTCAACTTTTTAGCACATGCTATGTGGGTGAAATGATGATACCATGCCAACTTTCAACCTTTTCAGAGTTCATTTGTAGTGCTTTTCAATTTCAGGGTCATTTAGCTCAAAAAAATCAGTAAATGCATGAAAAATAGCAAATGAAGTCAGAAAGGGTTGAAAATTGATGGCGTGGCTTCGAATGGTGCATACTGAACACACAAAAAGTCTGGAGTTGAAATAAGTTTAAAAAAATGAAACGCCTTAGTAACAGACGAGTTTTCGTGTGAAACCCTGATACTTCGAAAGAGATTGTCCATTTTGTACCCGAAGTGCATCCAGTTTTTACCGTAACCCTCTCAACTTTTTAGCACATGCTATGTGGGTGAAATGATGATACCATGCCAACTTTGAAACTTTTCAGAGTTCATTTGTAGTGCTTTTCAATTTCAGGGTCATTTAGCTCAAAAAAATAAGTAAATGCATGAAAAATAGCAAATGAAGTCAGAAAGGGTTGAAAATTGATGGCGTGGCTTCGAATGGTGCATACTGAACACACAAAAAGTCTGGAGTTGAAATAAGTTTAAAAAAATGAAACGCCTTAGTAACAGACGAGTTTTCGTCTAAAACCCTGATACTTCGAAAGAGATTGTCCATTTTGTACACGAAGTGCATCCAGTTTTTACCGTAACCCTCTCAACTTTTTACCACATGCTATGTGGGTGAAATGATGATACCATGCCAACTTTCAACCTTTTCAGAGTTCATTTGTAGTGCTTTTCAATTTCAGGGTCATTTAGCTCAAAAAAATCAGTAAATGCATGAAAAATAGCAAATGAAGTCAGAAAGGGTTGAAAATTGATGGCGTGGCTTCGAATGGTGCATACTGAACACACAAAAAGTCTGGAGTTGAAATAAGTTTAAAAAAATGAAACGCCTTAGTAACAGACGAGTTTTCGTCTGAAACCCTGATACTTCGAAAGAGATTATCCATTTTGTACACGAAGTGCATCCAGTTTTTGCCGTAACCCTCTCAACTTTTTAGCACATGCTATGTGGGTGAAATGATGATACCATGCCAACTTTCAACCTTTTCAGAGTTCATTTGTATTGCTTTTCAATTTCAGGGTCATTTAGCTCAAGAAAATCAGTAAATGCATGAAAAATAGCAAATGAAGTCAGAAAGGTTTGAAAATTGATGGCGTGGCTTCGAATGGTGCATACTGAACACACAAAAAGTCTGGAGTTGAAATAAGTTTAAAAAAATGAAACGCCTTAGTAACAGACGAGTTTTCGTCTCAAACCCTGATACTTCGAAAGAGATTGTCCATTTTGTACACGAAGTGCATCCAGTTTTTACCGTAACCCTCTCAACTTTTTACCACAAGCTATGTGGGTGAAATGATGATACCATGCCAACTTTCAACCTTTTCAGAGTTCATTTGTAGTGCTTTTCAATTTCAGGGTCATTTAGCTCAAGAAAATCAGTAAATGCATGAAAAATAGCAAATGAAGTCAGAAAGGTTTGAAAATTGATGGCGTGGCTTCGAATGGTGCATACTGAACACACAAAAAGTCTGGAGTTGAAATAAGTTTAAAAAAATGAAACGCCTTAGTAACAGACGAGTTTTCGTCTGAAACCCTGATACTTCGAAAGAGATTGTCCATTTTGTACACGAAGTGCATCCAGTTTTTACCGTAACCCTCTCAACTTTTTAGCACATGCTATGTGGGTGAAATGATGATACCATGCCAACTTTCAACCTTTTCAGAGTTCATTTGTACTGCTTTTCAATTTCAGGGTCATTTAGCTCAAAAAAAATCAGTAAATGCATGAAACATAGCAAATGAAGTCAGAAAGGGTTGAAAATTGAGGGTATGGCTTCGAATGGTGCATACTGAACACACAAAAAGTCTGGAGTTGAAATAAGTTTAAAATAATGAAACGCCTTAGTAACAGACGAGTTTTCGTGTGAAACCCTGATACTTCAAAAGAGATTGTCCATTTTGTACACGAAGTGCATCCAGTTTTTACCGTAACCCTCTCAACTTTTTAGCACATGCTATGTCGGTGAAATGATGATACCATGCCAACTTTCAACCTTTTCAGAGTTCATTTGTACTGATTTTCAATTTCAGGGTCATTTAGCTCAAAAAAAATCAGTAAATGCATGAAAAATAGCAAATGAAGTCAGAAAGGGTTGAAAATTGAGGGTATGGCTTCGAATGGTGCATACTGAACACACAAAAAGTCTGGAGTTGAAATAAGTTTAAAAAAATGAAACGCCTTAGTAACAGACGAGTTTTCGTCTCAAACCTTGATACTTCGAAAGAGATTGTCCATTTTGTACACGAAGTGCATCCAGTTTTTACCGTAACCCTCTAAACTTTTTAGCACATGCTATGTGGGTGAAATGATGATACCATGCCAACTTTCAACCTTTTCAGAGTTCATTTGTAGTGCTTTTCAATTTCAGGGTCATTTAGCTCAAAAAAAATCAGTAAATGCATGAAAAATAGCAAATGAAGTCAGAAAGGGGTGAAAATTGAGGGCGTGGCTTCGAATGGTGCATACTGAACACACAAAAAGTCTGGAGTTGAAATAAGTTCAAAAAAATGAAACGCCTTAGTAACAGACGAGTTTTCGTGTGAAACCCTGATACTTCGAAAGAGATTGTCCATTTTGTACACGAAGTACATCCAGTTTTTACCATAACCCTCTCAACTTTTTAGCACATGCTATGTGGGTGAAATGATGATACCATGCCAACTTTGAACCTTTTCAGAGTTCATTTGTAGTGCTTTTCAATTTCAGGGTCATTTAGCTCAAAAAAATCAGTAAATGCATGAAAAATAGCAAATGAAGTCAGAAAGGGTTGAAAATTGATGGCGTGGCTTCGAATGGTGCATACTGAACACACAAAAAGTCTGGAGTTGAAATAAGTTTAAAAAAATGAAACGCCTTAGTAACATACGAGTTTTCGTCTAAAACCCTGATACTTCGAAAGAGATTGTCCATTTTGTACACGAAGTGCATCCAGTTTTTACCGTAACCCTCTCAACTTTTTACCACATGCTATGTGGGTGAAATGATGATACCATGCCAACTTTCAACCTTTTCAGAGTTCATTTGTAGTGCTTTTCAATTTCAGGGTCATTTAGCTCAAAAAAATCAGTAAATGCATGAAAAATAGCAAATGAAGTCAGAAAGGGTTGAAAAATGATGGCGTGGCTTCGAATGGTGCATACTGAACACACAAAAAGTCTGGAGTTGAAATAAGTTTAAAAAAATGAAACGCCTTAGTAACAGACGAGTTTTCGTCTAAAACCTTGATACTTCGAAAGAGATTGTCCATTTTGTACACGAAGTGCATCCAGTTTTTACCGTAACCCTCTCAACTTTTTAGCACATGCTATGTGGGTGAAATGATGATACCATGCCAACTTTCAACCTTTTCAGAGTTCATTTGTAGTGCTTTTCAATTTCAGGGTCATTTAGCTCAAAAAAATCAGTAAATGCATGAAAAATAGCAAATGAAGTCAGAAAGGGTTGAAAATTGATGGCGTGGCTTCGAATGGTGCATACTGAACACACAAAAAGTCTGGAGTTGAAAGAAGTTTAAAAAAATGAAACGCCTTAGTAACAGACGAGTTTTCGTCTGAAACCCTGATACTTCGAAAGAGATTGTCCATTTTGTACACGAAGTGCATCCAGTTTTTGCCGTAACCCTCTCAACTTTTTAGCACATGCTATGTGGGTGAAATGATGATACCATGCCAACTTTCAACCTTTTCAGAGTTCATTTGTAGTGCTTTTCAATTTCAGGGTCATTTAGCTCAAGAAAATCAGTAAATGCATGAAAAATAGCAAATGAAGTCAGAAAGGGTTGAAAATTGATGGCGTGGGTTCGAATGGTGCATACTGAACACACAAAAAGTCTGGAGTTGAAATAAGTTTAAAAAAATGAAACGCCTTAGTAACAGACGAGTTTTCGTCTGAAACCCTGATACTTCGAAAGAGATTGTCCATTTTGTACACGAAGTGCATCCAGTTTTTACCGTAACCCTCTCAACTTTTTAGCACATGCTATGTGCGTGAAATGATGATACCATGCCAACTTTCAACCTTTTCAGAGTTCATTTGTACTGCTTTTCAATTTCAGGGTCATTTAGCTCAAAAAAAATCAGTAAATGCATGAAAAATAGCAAATGAAGTCAGAAAGGGTTGAAAATTGAGGGTATGGCTTCGATTGGTGCATACTGAACACACAAAAAGTCTGGAGTTGAAATAAGTTTAAAAAAATGAAACGCCTTAGTAACAGACGAGTTTTCGTGTGAAACCCTGATACTTCGAAAGAGATTGTCCATTTTGTACACGAAGTGCATCCAGTTTTTACCGTAACCCTCTCAACTTTTTAGCACATGCTATGTCGGTGAAATGATGATACCATGCCAACTTTCAACCTTTTCAGAGTTCATTTGTACTGATTTTCAATTTCAGGGTCATTTAGCTCAAAAAAAATCAGTAAATGCATGAAAAATAGCAAATGAAGTCAGAAAGGGTTGAAAATTGATGGCGTGGCTTCGAATGGTGCATACTGAACACACAAAAAGTCTGGAGTTGAAATAAGTTTAAAAAAATGAAACGCCTTAGTAACAGACGAGTTTTCGTCTCAAACCCTGATACTTCGAAAGAGATTGTCCATTTTGTACACGAAGTGCATCCAGTTTTTACCGTAACCCTCTAAACTTTTTAGCACATGCTATGTGGGTGAAATGATGATACCATGCCAACTTTCAACCTTTTCAGAGTTCATTTGTAGTGCTTTTCAATTTCAGGGTCATTTAGCTCAAAAAAAATCAGTAAATGCATGAAAAATAGCAAATGAAGTCAGAAAGGGTTGAAAATTGAGGGCGTGGCTTCGAATGGTGCATACTGAACACACAAAAAGTGTGGAGTTGAAATAAGTTTAAAAAAATGAAACGCCTTAGTAACAGACGAGTTTTCGTCTGAAACCCTGATACTTCGAAAGAGATTGTCCATTTTGTACACGAAGTACATCCAGTTTTTACCGTAACCCTCTCAACTTTTTAGCACATGCTATGTGGGTGAAATGATGATACCATGCCAACTTTGAACCTTTTCAGAGTTCATTTGTAGTGCTTTTCAATTTCAGGGTCATTTAGCTCAAAAAAATCAGTAAATGCATGAAAAATAGCAAATGAAGTCAGAAAGGGTTGAAAATTGATGGCGTGGCTTCGAATGGTGCATACTGAACACACAAAAAGTCTGGAGTTGAAATAAGTTTAAAAAAATGAAACGCCTTAGTAACAGACGAGTTTTCGTCTAAAACCCTGATACTTCGAAAGAGATTGTCCATTTTGTACACGAAGTGCATCCAGTTTTTACCGTAACCCTCTCAACTTTTAACCACATGCTATGTGGGTGAAATGATGATACCATGCCAACTTTCAACCTTTTCAGAGTTCATTTGTAGTGCTTTTCAATTTCAGGGTCATTTAGCTCAAAAAAAATCAGTAAATGCATGAAAAATAGCAAATGAAGTCAGAAAGGGTTGAAAATTGATGGCGTGTCTTCGAATGGTGCATACTGAACACACAAAAAGTCTGGAGTTGAAATAAGTTTAAAAAAATGAAACGCCTTAGTAACAGACGAGTTTTCGTCTAAAACCTTGATACTTCGAAAGAGATTGTCCATTTTGTACACGAAGTGCATCCAGTTTTTACCGTAACCCTCTCAACTTTTTAGCATATGCTATGTGGGTGAAATGATGATACCATGCCAACTTTCAACCTTTTCAGAGTTCATTTGTAGTGCTTTTCAATTTCAGGGTCATTTAGCTCAAAAAAATCAGTAAATGCATGAAAAATAGCAAATGAAGTCAGAAAGGGTTGAAAATTGATGGCGTGGCTTCGAATGGTGCATACTGAACACACAAAAAGTCTGGAGTTGAAATAAGTTTAAAAAAATGAAACGCCTTAGTAACAGACGAGTTTTCGTCTGAAACCCTGATACTTCGAAAGAGATTGTCCATTTTGTACACGAAGTGCATCCAGTTTTTGCCGTAACCCTCTCAACTTTTTAGCACATGCTATGTGGGTGAAATGATGATACCATGCCAACTTTGAACCTTTTCAGAGTTCATTTGTATTGCCTTTCAATTTCAGGGTCATTTAGCTCAAGAAAATCAGTAAATGCATGAAAAATAGCAAATGAAGTCAGAAAGATTTGAAAATTGATGGCGTGGCTTCGAATGGTGCATACTGAACACACAAAAAGTCTGGAGTTGAAATAAGTTTAAAAAAATGAAACGCCTTAGTAACAGACGAGTTTTCGTCTGAAACCCTGATACTTCGAAAGAGATTGTCCATTTTGTACACGAAGTGCATCCAGTTTTTACCGTAACCCTCTCAACTTTTTAGCACATGCTATGTGGGTGAAATGATGATACCATGCCAACTTTCAACCTTTTCAGAGTTCATTTGTAGTGCTTTTCAATTTCAGGGTCATTTAGCTCAAAAAAAATCAGTAAATGCATGAAAAATAGCAAATGAAGTCAGAAAGGGTTGAAAATTGAGGGCGTGGCTTCGAATGGTGCATACTGAACACACAAAAAGTCTGGAGTTGAAATAAGTTTAAAAAAATGAAACGCCTTAGTAACAGACGAGTTTTCGTCTGAAACCCTGATACTTCGAAAGAGATTGTCCATTTTGTACACGAAGTGCATCCAGTTTTTACCGTAACCCTCTCAACTTTTTAGCACATGCTATGTGGGTGAAATGATGATACCATGCCAACTTTCAACCTTTTCAGAGTTCATTTGTAGTGCTTTTCAATTTCAGGGTCATTTAGCTCAAAAAAAAATCAGTAAATGCATGAAAAATAGCAAATGAAGTCAGAAAGGGTTGAAAATTGAGGGCGTGGCTTCGAATGGTGCATACTGAACACACAAAAAGTCTGGAGTTGAAATAAGTTTAAAAAAATGAAACGCCTTAGTAACAGACGAGTTTTCGTCTGAAACCCTGATACTTCGAAAGAGATTGTCCATTTTGTACACGAAGTGCATCCAGTTTTTACCGTAACCCTCTCAACTTTTTAGCACATGCTATGTGGGTGAAATGATGATACCATGCCAACTTTGAACCTTTTCAGAGTTCATTTGTATTGCTTTTCTATTTCAGGGTCATTTAGCTCAAGAAAATCAGTAAATGCATGAAAAATAGCAAATGAAGTCAGAAAGATTTGAAAATTGATGGCGTGGCTTCGAATGGTGCATACTGAACACACAAAAAGTCTGGAGTTGAAATAAGTTTAAAAAAATGAAACGCCTTAGTAACAGACGAGTTTTCGTCTGAAACCCTGATACTTCGAAAGAGATTGTCCATTTTGTACACGAAGTGCATCCAGTTTTTACCGTAACCCTCTCAACTTTTTAGCACATGCTATGTGGGTGAAATGATGATACCATGCCAACTTTCAACCTTTTCAGAGTTCATTTGTAGTGCTTTTCAATTTCAGGGTCATTTAGCTCAAAAAAAATCAGTAAATGCATGAAAAATAGCAAATGAAGTCAGAAAGGGTTGAAAATTGAGGGCGTGGCTTCGAATGGTGCATACTGAACACACAAAAAGTCTGGAGTTGAAATAAGTTTAAAAAAATGAAACGCCTTAGTAACAGACGAGTTTTCGTCTAAAACCCTGATACTTCGAAAGAGATTGTCCATTTTGTACACGAAGTGCATCCAGTTTTTACCGTAACCCTCTCAACTTTTTAGCACATGCTATGTGGGTGAAATGATGATACCATGCCAACTTTGAACCTTTTCAGAGTTCATTTGTAGTGCTTTTCAATTTCAGGGTCATTTAGCTCAAAAAAATCAGTAAATGCATGAAAAATAGCAAATGAAGTCAGAAAGGGTTGAAAATTGATGGCGTGGCTTCGAATGGTGCATACTGAACACACAAAAAGTCTGGAGTTGAAATAAGTTTAAAAAAATGAAACGCCTTAGTAACAGACGAGTTTTCGTCTGAAACCCTAATACTTCCAAAGAGATTGTCCATTTTCTACACGAAGTGCATCCAGTTTTTACCGTAACCCTCTCAACTTTTTAGCACATGCTATGTGGGTGAAATGATGATACCATGCCAAGTTTCAACCTTTTCAGAGTTCATTTGTACTGCTTTTCAATTTCAGGGTCATTTAGCTAAAAAAAAATCAGTAAATGCATGAAAAATAGCAAATGAAGTCAGAAAGGGTTGAAAATTGAGGGTATGGCTTCGAATGGTGCATACTGAACACACAAAAAGTCTGGAGTTGAAATAATTTTAAAAAAATGAAACGCCTTAGTAACAGACGAGTTTTCGTGTGAAACCCTGATACTTCGAAAGAGATTGTCCATTTTGTACACGAAGTACATCCAGTTTTTACCGTAACCCTCTCAACTTTTTAGCACATGCTATGTGGGTGAAATGATGATACCATGCCAACTTTCAACCTTTTCAGAGTTCATTTGTAGTGCTTTTCAATTTCAGGGTCATTTAGCTCAAAAAAAATCAGTAAATGCTTGAAAAATAGCAAATGAAGTCAGAAAGGGTTGAAAATTGAGGGCGTGGCTTCGAATGGTGCATACTGAACACACAAAAAGTCTGGAGTTGAAATAAGTTTAAAAAAATGAAACGCCTTAGTGACAGACGAGTTTTCGTCTGAAACCCTGATACTTCGAAAGAGATTGTCCATTTTGTACACGAAGTGCATCCAGTTTTTACCGTAACCCTCTCAACTTTTTAGCACATGCTATGTGGGTGAAATGATGATACCATGCCAAATTTGAACCTTTTCAGAGTTCATTTGTAGTGCTTTTCAATTTCAGGGTCATTTAGCTCAAAAAAATCAGTAAACGCATGAAAAATAGCAAATGAAATCAGAAAGGGTTGAAAATTGATGGCGTGGCTTCGAATGGTGCATACTGAACACACAAAAAGTCTGGAGTTGAAATAAGTTTAAAAAAATGAAACGCCTTAGTAACAGACGAGTTTTCGTCTAAAACCCTGATACTTCGAAAGAGATTGTCCATTTTGTACACGAAGTGCATCCAGTTTTTACCGTAACCCTCTCAACTTTTTAGCACATGCTATGTGGGTAAAATGATGATACCATGCCAACTTTCAACCTTTTCAGAGTTCATTTGTAGTGCTTTTCAATTTCAGGGTCATTTAGCTCAAAAAAATCAGTAAATGCATGAAAAATAGCAAATGAAGTCAGAAAGGGTTGAAAATTGATGGTGTGGCTTCGAATGGTGCATACTGAACACACAAAAAGTCTGGAGTTGAAATGAGTTTAAAAAAATGAGACGCCTTAGTAACAGACGAGTTTTCGTCTGAAACCCTGATACTTCGAAAGAGATTGTCCATTTTGTACACGAAGTGCATCCAGTTTTTGCCGTAACCCTCTCAACTTTTTAGCACATGCTATGTGGGTGAAATGATGATACCATGCCAACTTTGAACCTTTTCAGAGTTCATTTGTATTGCTTTTCAATTTCAGGGTCATTTAGCTCAAGAAAATCAGTAAATGCATGAAAAATAGCAAATGAAGTCAGAAAGATTTGAAAATTGATGGCGTGGCTTCGAATGGTGCATACTGAACACACAAAAAGTCTGGAGTTGAAATAAGTTTAAAAAAATGAAACGCCTTAGTAACAGACGAGTTTTCGTCTGAAACCCTGATACTTCGAAAGAGATTGTCCATTTTGTACACGAAGTGCATCCAGTTTTTACCGTAACCCTCTCAACTTTTTAGCACATGCTATGTGGGTGAAATGATGATACCAAGCCAACTTTCAACCTTTTCAGAGTTCATTTGAAGTGCTTTTCAATTTCAGGGTCATTTAGCTCAAAAAAAAATCAGTAAATGCATGAAAAATAGCAAATGAAGTCAGAAAGGGTTGAAAATTGATGGCGTGGCTTCGAATGGTGCATACTGAACACACAAAAAGTCTGGAGTTGAAATAAGTTTAAAAAAATGAAACGCCTTAGTAACAGACGAGTTTTCGTGTGAAACCCTGATACTTCCAAAGAGATTGTCCATTTTCTACACGAAGTGCATCCAGTTTTTACCGTAACCCTCTCAACTTTTTAGCACATGCTATGTGGGTGAAATGATGATACCATGCCAACTTGCAACCTTTTCAGAGTTCATTTGTACTGCTTTTCAATTTCAGGGTCATTTAGCTCAAAAAAAATCAGTAAATGCATGAAAAATAGCAAATGAAGTCAGAAAGGGTTGAAAATTGAGGGTATGGCTTCGAATGGTGCATACTGAACACACAAAAAGTCTGGAGTTGAAATAAGTTTAAAAAAATGAAACGCCTTAGTAACAGACGAGTTTTCGTCTGAAACCCTGATACTTCGAAAGAGATTGTCCATTTTGTACACGAAGTGCATCCAGTTTTTACCGTAACCCTCTCAACTTTTTACCACATGCTATGTGGGTGAAATGATGATACCATGCCAACTTTGAACCTTTTCAGAGTTCATTTGTAGTGCTTTTCAATTTCAGGGTCATTTAGCTCAAAAAAATCAGTAAATGCATGAAAAATAGCAAATGAAGTCAGAAAGGGTTGAAAATTGAGGGCGTGGCTTCGAATGGTGCATACTGAACACACAAAAAGTCTGGAGTTGAAATAAGTTTAAAAAAATGAAACGCCTTAGTAACAGACGAGTTTTCGTCTGAAACCCTGATACTTCGAAAGAGATTGTCCATTTTGTACACGAAGTGCATCCAGTTTTTGCCGTAACCCTCTCAACTTTTTAGCACATGCTATGTGGGTGAAATGATGATACCATGCCAACTTTGAACCTTTTCAGAGTTCATTTGTATTGCTTTTCAATTTCAGGGTCATTTAGCTCAAGAAAATCAGTAAATGCATGAAAAATAGCAAATGAAGTCAGAAAGATTTGAAAATTGATGGCGTGGCTTCGAATGGTGCATACTGAACACACAAAAAGTCTGGAGTTGAAATAAGTTTAAAAAAATGAAACGCCTTAGTAACAGACGAGTTTTCGTCTGAAACCCTGATACTTCCAAAGAGATTGTCCATTTTCTACACGAAGTGCATCCAGTTTTTACCGTAACCCTCTCAACTTTTTAGCACATGCTATGTGGGTGAAATGATGATACCATGCCAACTTTCAACCTTTTCAGAGTTCATTTGTAGTGCTTTTCAATTTCAGGGTCATTTAGCTCAAAAAAATCAGTAAATGCATGAAAAATAGCAAATGAAGTCAGAAAGGGTTGAAAATTGATGGCGTGGCTTCGAATGGTGCATACTGAACACACAAAAAGTCTGGAGTTGAAATAAGTTTAAAAAAATGAAACGCCTTAGTAACAGACGAGTTTTCGTCTGAAACCCTGATACTTCGAAAGAGATTGTCCATTTTGTACACGAAGTGCAACCAGTTTTTACCGTAACCCTCTCAACTTTTTAGCACATGCTATGTGGGTGAAATGATGATACCATGCCAACTTTGAACCTTTTCAGAGTTCATTTGTAGTGCTTTTCAATTTCAGGGTCATTTAGCTCAAAAAAATCAGTAAATGCATGAAAAATAGCAAATGAAGTCAGAAAGGGTTGAAAATTGAGGGCGTGGCTTCGAATGGTGCATACTGAACACACAAAAAGTCTGGAGTTGAAATAAGTTTAAAAAAATGAAACGCCTTAGTAACAGACGAGTTTTCGTCTAAAACCCTGATACTTCGAAAGAGATTGTCCATTTTGTACACGAAGTGCATCCAGTTTTTACCGTAACCCTCTCAACTTTTTAGCACATGCTATGTGGGTGAAATGATGATACCATGCCAACTTTGAAACTTTTCAGAGTTCATTTGTAGTGGTTTTCAATTTCAGGGTCATTTAGCTCAAAAAAATCAGTAAATGCATGAAAAATAGCAAATGAAGTCAGAAAGGGTTGAAAATTGATGGCGTGGCTTCGAATGGTGCATACTGAACACACAAAAAGTCTGGAGTTGAAATAAGTTTAAAAAAATGAAACCCTTAGTAACAGACGAGTTTTCGTCTGAAACCCTGATACTTCGAAAGAGATTGTCCATTTTGTACACGAAGTGCATCCAGTTTTTACCGTAACCCTCTCAACTTTTTAGCACATGCTATGTGGGTGAAATGATGATACCACGCCAACTTTCAACCTTTTCAGAGTTCATTTGTAGTGCTTTTCAATTTCAGGGTCATTTAGCTTAAAAAAATCAGTAAATGCATGAAAAATAGCAAATGAAGTCAGAAAGGGTTGAAAATTGATGGCGTGGCTTCGAATGGTGCATACTGAACACACAAAAAGTCTGGAGTTGAAATAAGTTTAAAAAAATGAAACGCCTTAGTAACAGACGAGTTTTCGTCTGAAACCCTGATACTTCGAAAGAGATTGTCCATTTTGTACACGAAGTGCATCCAGTTTTTGCCGTAACCCTCTCAACTTTTTAGCACATGCTATGTGGGTGAAATGATGATACCATGCCAACTTTGAACCTTTTCAGAGTTCATTTGTATTGCTTTTCAATTTCAGGGTCATTTAGCTCAAGAAAATCAGTAAATGCATGAAAAATAGCAAATGAAGTCAGAAAGATTTGAAAATTGATGGCGTGGCTTCGAATGGTGCATACTGAACACACAAAAAGTCTGGAGTTGAAATAAGTTTAAAAAAATGAAACGCCTTAGTAACAGACGAGTTTTCGTCTGAAACCCTGATACTTCGAAAGAGATTGTCCATTTTGTACACGAAGTGCATCCAGTTTTTACCGTAACCCTCTCAACTTTTTAGCACATGCTATGTGGGTGAAATGATGATACCATGCCAACTTTCAACCTTTTCAGAGTTCATTTGTAGTGCTTTTCAATTTCAGGGTCATTTAGCTCAAAAAAAATCAGTAAATGCATGAAAAATAGCAAATGAAGTCAGAAAGGGTTGAAAATTGATGGCGTGGCTTCGAATGGTGCATACTGAACACACAAAAAGTCTGGAGTTGAAATAAGTTTAAAAAAATGAAACGCCTTAGTAACAGACGAGTTTTCGTGTGAAACCCTGATACTTCCAAAGAGATTGTCCATTTTCTACACGAAGTGCATCCAGTTTTTACCGTAACCCTCTCAACTTTTTAGCACATGCTATGTGGGTGAAATGATGATACCATGCCAACTTTCAACCTTTTCAGAGTTCATTTGTACTGCTTTTCAATTTCAGGGTCATTTAGCTCAAAAAAAATCAGTAAATGCATGAAAAATAGCAAATGAAGTCAGAAAGGGTTGAAAATTGAGGGTATGGCTTCGAATGGTGCATACTGAACACACAAAAAGTCTGGAGTTGAAATAAGTTTAAAAAAATGAAACGCCTTAGTAACAGACGAGTTTTCGTCTGAAACCCTGATACTTCGAAAGAGATTGTCCATTTTGTACACGAAGTGCATCCAGTTTTTACCGTAACCCTCTCAACTTTTTAGCACATGCTATGTGGGTAAAATGATGATACCATGCCAACTTTCAACCTTTTCAGAGTTCATTTGTAGTGCTTTTCAATTTCAGGGTCATTTAGCTCAAAAAAATCAGTAAATGCATGAAAAATAGCAAATGAAGTCAGAAAGGGTTGAAAATTGATGGTGTGGCTTCGAATGGTGCATACTGAACACACAAAAAGTCTGGAGTTGAAATAAGTTTAAAAAAATGAAACGCCTTAGTAACAGACGAGTTTTCGTCTGAAACCCTGATACTTCGAAAGAGATTGTCCATTTTGTACACGAAGTGTATCCAGTTTTTGCCGTAACCCTCTCAACTTTTTAGCACATGCTATGTGGGTGAAATGATGATACCATGCCAACTTTGAACCTTTTCAGAGTTTATTTGTATTGCTTTTCAATTTCAGGGTCATTTAGCTCAAGAAAATCAGTAAATGCATGAAAAATAGCAAATGAAGTCAGAAAGATTTGAAAATTGATGGCGTGGCTTCGAATGGTGCATACTAAACACACAAAAAGTCTGGAGTTGAAATAAGTTTAAAAAAATGAAACGCCTTAGTAACAGACGAGTTTTCGTCTGAAACCCTGATACTTCGAAAGAGATTGTCCATTTTGTACACGAAGTGCATCCAGTTTTTACCGTAACCCTCTCAACTTTTTAGCACATGCTATGTGGGTGAAATGATGATACCATGCCAACTTTCAACCTTTTCAGAGTTCATTTGTATTGCTTTTCAATTTCAGGGTCATTTAGCTCAAGAAAATCAGTAAATGCATGAAAAATAGCAAATGAAGTCAGAAAGATTTGAAAATTGATGGTGTGGCTTCGAATGGTGCATGCTGAACACACAAAAAGTCTGGAGTTGAAATAAGTTTAAAAAAATGAAACGCCTTAGTAACAGACGAGTTTTCGTCTGAAACCCTGATACTTCCAAAGAGATTGTCCATTTTCTACACGAAGTGCATCCAGTTTTTACCGTAACCCTCTCAACTTTTTAGCACATGCTATGTGGGTGAAATGATGATACCATGCCAACTTTCAACCTTTTCAGAGTTCATTTGTAGTGCTTTTCAATTTCAGGGTCATTTAGCTCAAAAAAATCAGTAAATGCATGAAAAATAGCAAATGAAATCAGAAAGGGTTGAAAATTGATGGCGTGGCTTCGAATGGTGCATACTGAACACACAAAAAGTCTGGAGTTGAAATAAGTTTAAAAAAATGAAACGCCTTAGTAACATACGAGTTTTCGTCTGAAACCCTGATACTTCGAAAGAGATTGTCCATTTTGTACACGAAGTGCATCCAGTTTTTACCGTAACCCTCTCAACTTTTTAGCACATGCTATGTGGGTGAAATGATGATACCATGCCAACTTTGAACCTTTTCAGAGTTCATTTGTAGTGCTTTTCAATTTCAGAGTCATTTAGCTCAAAAAAATCAGTAAATGCATGAAAAATAGCAAATGAAGTCAGAAAGGGTTGAAAATTGAGGGCGTGGCTTCGAATGGTGCATACTGAACACACAAAAAGTCTGGAGTTGAAATAAGTTTAAAAAAATGAAACGCCTTAGTAACAGACGAGTTTTCGTCTAAAACCCTGATACTTCGAAAGAGATTGTCCATTTTGTACACGAAGTGCATCCAGTTTTTACCGTAACCCTCTCAACTTTTTAGCACATGCTATGTGGGTGAAATGATGATACCATGCCAACTTTGAAACTTTTCAGAGTTCATTTGTAGTGCTTTTCAATTTCAGGGTCATTTAGCTCAAAAAAAATCAGTAAATGCATGAAAAATAGCAAATGAAGTCAGAAAGGGTTGAAAATTGATGGCGTGGCTTCGAATGGTGCATACTGAACACACAAAAAGTCTGGAGTTGAAATAAGTTTAAAAAAATGAAACCCTTAGTAACAGACGAGTTTTCGTCTGAAACCCTGATACTTCGAAAGAGATTGTCCATTTTGTACACGAAGTGCATCCAGTTTTTACCGTAACCCTCTCAACTTTTTAGCACATGCTATGTGGGTGAAATGATGATACCATGCCAACTTTCAACTATTTCAGAGTTCATTTGTAGTGCTTTTCAATTTCAGGGTCATTTAGCTCAAAAAAAATCAGTAAATGCATGAAAAATAGCAAATGAAGTCAGAAAGGGTTGAAAATTGATGGCGTGGCTTCGAATGGTGCATACTGAACACACAAAAAGTCTGGAGTTGAAATAAGTTTAAAAAAATGAAACGCCTTAGTAACAGACGAGTTTTCGTCTGAAACCCTGATACTTCGAAAGAGATTGTCCATTTTGTACACGAAGTGCATCCAGTTTTTGCCGTAACCCTCTCAACTTTTTAGCACATGCTATGTGGGTGAAATGATGATACCATGCCAACTTTCAACCTTTTCAGAGTTCATTTGTATTGCTTTTCAATTTCAGGGTCATTTAGCTCAAGAAAATCAGTAAATGCATGAAAAATAGCAAATGAAGTCAGAAAGATTTGAAAATTGATGGCGTGGCTTCGAATGGTGCATACTGAACACACAAAAAGTCTGGAGTTGAAATAAGTTTAAAAAAATGAAACGCCTTAGTAACAGACGAGTTTTCGTCTGAAACCCTGATACTTCGAAAGAGATTGTCCATTTTGTACACGAAGTGCATCCAGTTTTTACCGTAACCCTCTCAACTTTTTAGCACATGCTATGTGGGTGAAATGATGATACCATGCCAACTTTCAACCTTTTCAGAGTTCATTTGTAGTGCTTTTCAATTTCAGGGTCATTTAGCTCAAAAAAAATCAGTAAATGCATGAAAAATAGCAAATGAAGTCAGAAAGGGTTGAAAATTGAGGGCGTGGCTTCGAATGGTGCATACTGAACACACAAAAAGTCTGGAGTTGAAATAAGTTTAAAAAAATGAAACGCCTTAGTAACAGACGAGTTTTCGTCTGAAACCCTGATACTTCGAAAGAGATTGTCCATTTTGTACACGAAGTGCATCCAGTTTTTACCGTAACCCTCTCAACTTTTTAGCACATGCTATGTGGGTGAAATGATGATACCATGCCAACTTTCAACATTTTCAGAGTTCATTTGTAGTGCTTTTCAATTTCAGGGTCATTTAGCTCAAAAAAATCAGTAAATGCATGAAAAATAGCAAATGAAGTCAGAAAGGGTTGAAAATTGATGGCGTGGCTTCGAATGGTGCATACTGAACACATAAAAAGTCTGGAGTTGAAATACAACAACAACAACAACAAAGCCTTTAGTCCCAAACAAGTTGGGGTAGGCTAGAGGTGAAACCCATAAGATCTCGCGACCAACTCATGGTTCTGGCACATGGATAGCAAGCTTCCACGCACCCCTGTCCATGGCTAGTTCTTTGGTGATGCTCCAATCCTTCAGGTCTCTCTTTACGGACTCTTCCCATGTCAAGTTCGGTCTACCCCGGCCTCTTTTGACATTATCAGCACGCTTTAGCCGTCCGCTATGTACTGGGGCTTCTGGAGGCCTGCGCTGAATATGTCCAAACCATCTCAGACGATGTTGGACAAGCTTCTCTTCAATTGGCGCTACCCCAACTCTATCTCGTATATCATCATTCCGGATTCGGTCCTTCCTTGTGTGGCCACACATCCATCTCAACATGCGCATCTCCGCCACACCTAACTGTTGCACATGTCGCCTTTTAGTCGGCCAACACTCAGCGCCATACAACATTGTGGGTCGAACCGCCGTCCTATAGAACTTGCCTTTTAGCTTTTGTGGCACCCTCTTGTCACAGAGAATGCTAGAAGCTTGGCGCCACTTCATCCATCCGGCTTTAATTCGATGGTTCACATCTTCATCGATATCCCCATCCTTCTGCAACATTGACCCCAAATATCGAAAGGTGTCCTTCTGCGGCACCACCTGCCCATCAAGGCTAACATCCTCCTCCTCCTCGTGCCTAGTAGTACCGAAAGCGCACCTCATGTACTCGGTTTTAGTCCTACTAAGTCTAAAACCTTTCGATTCCAAAGTTTGCCTCCATAACTCCAACTTCTTGTTGACCCCCTTCCGACTCTCATCGACTAGCACCACATCGTCCGCAAAGAGCATACACCATGGGATATCTCCTTGTATATCCCTTGTGACCTCATCCATCACCAAGGCAAAAAGATAAGGACTCAAAGCTGACCCTTGATGCAGTCCTATCTTAATCGGGAAGTCATCAGTGTCGCCATCACTTGTTCGAACACTTGTCACAACATTATCGTACATGTCCTTGATGAGGGTAATGTACTTTGCTGGGACTTTGTGTTTCTCCAAGGCCCACCACATAACATTCCGCGGTATCTTATCATAGGCCTTCTCCAAGTCAATGAACACCATATGCAGGTCCTTCTTTTGCTCCCTATATCTCTCCATAAGTTGTCGTACCAAGAAAATGGCTTCCATGGTCGACCTCCCAGGCATGAAACCAAATTGATTTTTGGTCACGCTTGTCATTCTTCTTAAGCGGTGCTCAATGACTCTCTCCCATAGCTTCATTGTATGGCTCATCAGTTTAATTCCACGGTAATTAGTACAACTCTGAACATCCCCCTTGTTCTTGAAGATTGGTACTAATATACTCCGTCTCCATTCTTCTGCCATCTTGTTTGCCCGAAAAATGAGGTTGAAAAGTTTGGTTAGCCATACTATCGCTATGTCCCCGAGGCCTCTCCACACCTCAATGGGGATACAATCAGGGCCCATCGCCTTGCCTCCTTTCATCCTCTTCAAAGCCTCCTTGACCTCCGACTCCTGGATTCGCCGCACAAAAAGCCTGCTAGTATCAGCAAAGGAGTCGTCCAGATCAATGGTAGAGCTCTCACTCTCCCCATTGAACAGCTTGTCAAAGTACTCCCGCCATCTATGCTTAATCTCCTCGTTCTTCACCAGGAGTTGATCTGCTCCGTCCTTGATGCACTTGATTTGGTCAACATCCCTCGTCTTCCTCTCTCGGATCTTGGCCATCTTATAGATGTCCCTTTCGCCTTCCTTCGTGTCTAACCGTTGGTAGAGGTCCTCATAAGCCCGGCCCCTTGCTTCACTCACAGCTCGCTTTGCGGCCTTCTTTGCCATCTTGTACTTCTCTATGTTGTCTGCACTCCTATCCAGATATAGGCGTCTGAAACACTCTTTCTTCTCCTTAATTGCCTTCTGGACATCATCGTTCCACCACCAGGTATCTTTAGCTTCTCTTCTACTTCCCCTGGGCACTCCAAACTCCTCTGAGGCCACCTTACGAATGCAAGTCGCCATCTTCATCCACATGTTGTCTACATCACCTCCTTCCTCCCAAGGGCCCTCCTTAATGACCCTCTCCCTGAACGCCTGAGCTACCTCCCCCTTGAGCTTCCACCACTTCGTTCTAGCGACTTTGGCACGCTTGTCCCGCTGGACACAAATCCGAAAGCAGAGGTCAGCAACCACAAAAAGTCTGGAGTTGAAATAAGTTTAAAAAAATGAAACGCCTTAGTAACAGACGAGTTTTCGTCTAAAACCATGATACTTCGAAAGAGATTGTCCATTTTGTACACGAAGTGCATCCAGTTTTTACCGTAACCCTCTCAACTTTTTAGCACATGCTATGTGGGTGAAATGATGATACCATGCCAACTTTCAACCTTTTCAGAGTTCATTTGTAGTGCTTTTCAATTTCAGGGTCATTTAGCTCAAAAAAAATCAGTAAATGCATGAAAAATAGCAAATGAAGTCAGAAAGGGTTGAAAATTGATGGCGTGGCTTCGAATGGTGCATACTGAACACACAAAAAGTCTGGAGTTGAAATAAGTTTAAAAAAATGAAACCCTTAGTAACAGACGAGTTTTCGTCTGAAACCGTGATACTTCGAAAGAGATTGTCCATTTTGTACACGAAGTGCATCCAGTTTTTACCGTAATCCTCTCAACTTTTTAGCACATGCTATGTGGGTGAAATGATGATACCATGCCAACTTTCAACCTTTTCAGAGTTCATTTGTAGTGCTTTTCAATTTCAGGGTCATTTAGCTCAAAAAAATCAGTAAATGCATGAAAAATAGCAAATGAAGTCAGAAAGGGTTGAAAATTGATGGCGTGGCTTCGAATGGTGCATACTGAACACACAAAAAGTCTGGAGTTGAAATAAGTTTAAAAAAATGAAACGCCTTAGTAACAGACGAGTTTTCGTCTGAAACCCTGATACTTCGAAAGAGATTGTCCATTTTGTACACGAAGTGCATCCAGTTTTTGCCGTAACCCTCTCAACTTTTTAGCACATGCTATGTGGGTGAAATGATGATACCATGCCAACTTTCAACCTTTTCAGAGTTCATTTGTATTGCTTTTCAATTTCAGGGTCATTTAGCTCAAGAAAATCAGTAAATGCATGAAAAATAGCAAATGAAGTCAGAAAGGTTTGAAAATTGATGGCGTGGCTTCGAATGGTGCATACTGAACACACAAAAAGTCTGGAGTTGAAATAAGTTTAAAAAAATGAAACGCCTTAGTAACAGACGAGTTTTCGTCTCAAACCCTGATACTTCGAAAGAGATTGTCCATTTTGTACACGAAGTGCATCCAGTTTTTACCGTAACCCTCTCAACTTTTTAGCACATTCTATGTGGGTGAAATGATGATACCATGCCAACTTTCAACCTTTTCAGAGTTCATTTGTAGTGCTTTTCAATTTCAGGGTCATTTAGCTCAAAAAAAATCAGTAAATGCATGAAAAATAGCAAATGAAGTCAGAAAGGGTTGAAAATTGAGGGCGTGGCTTCGAATGGTGCATACTGAACACACAAAAAGTCTGGAGTTGAAATAAGTTTAAAAAAATGAAACGCCTTAGTAACAGACGAGTTTTCGTCTGAAACCCTGATACTTCGAAAGAGATTGTCCATTTTGTACACGAAGAGCATCCAGTTTTTACCGTAACCCTCTCAACTTTTTAGCACATGCTATGTGGGTGAAATGATGATACCATGCCAACTTTGAAACTTTTCAGAGTTCATTTGTAGTGCTTTTCAATTTCAGGGTCATTTAGCTCAAAAAAATCAGTAAATGCATGAAAAATAGCAAATGAAGTCAGAAAGGGTTGAAAATTGATGGTGTGGCTTCGAATGGTGCATACTGAACACACAAAAAGTCTGGAGTTGAAATAACTTTAAAAAAATGAAACGCCTTAGTAACAGACGAGTTTTCGTCTAAAACCCTCATACTTCGAAAGAGATTGTCCATTTTGTACACGAAGTGCATCCAGTTTTTACCGTAACCCTCTCAACTTTTTACCACATGCTATGTGGGTGAAATGATGATACCATGCCAACTTTCAACCTTTTCAGAGTTCATTTGTAGTGCTTTTCAATTTCAGGGTCATTTAGCTCAAAAAATTCAGTAAATGCATGAAAAATAGCAAATGAAGTCAGAAAGGGTTGAAAAATGATGGCGTGGCTTCGAATGGTGCATACTGAACACACAAAAAGTCTGGAGTTGAAATAAGTTTAAAAAAATGAAACGCCTTAGTAACAGACGAGTTTTCGTCTAAAACCTTGATACTTCGAAAGAGATTGTCCATTTTGTACACGAAGTGCATCCAGTTTTTACCGTAACCCTCTCAACTTTTTAGCACATGCTATGTGGGTGAAATGATGATACCATGCCAACTTTCAACCTTTTCAGAGTTCATTTGTAGTGCTTTTCAATTTCAGGGTCATTTAGCTCAAAAAAATCAGTAAATGCATGAAAAATAGCAAATGAAGTCAGAAAGGGTTGAAAATTGATGGCGTGGCTTCGAATGGTGCATACTGAACACACAAAAAGTCTGGAGTTGAAATAAGTTTAAAAAAATGAAACGCCTTAGTAACAGACGAGTTTTCGTCTGAAACCCTGATACTTCGAAAGAGATTGTCCATTTTGTACACGAAGTGCATCCAGTTTTTGCCGTAACCCTCTCAACTTTTTAGCACATGCTATGTGGGTGAAATGATGATACCATGCCAACTTTCAACCTTTTCAGAGTTCATTTGTATTGCTTTTCAATTTCAGGGTCATTTAGCTCAAGAAAATCAGTAAATGCATGAAAAATAGCAAATGAAGTCAGAAAGGTTTGAAAATTGATGGCGTGGCTTCGAATGGTGCATACTGAACACACAAAAAGTCTGGAGTTGAAATAAGTTTAAAAAAATGAAACGCCTTAGTAACAGACGAGTTTTCGTCTGAAACCCTGATACTTCGAAAGAGATTGTCCATTTTGTACACGAAGTGCATCCAGTTTTTACCGTAACCCTCTCAACTTTTTAGCACATGCTATGTGGGTGAAATGATGATACCATGCCAACTTTCAACCTTTTCAGAGTTCATTTGTAGTGCTTTTCAATTTCAGGGTCATTTAGCTCAAAAAAATCAGTAAATGCATGAAAAATAGCAAATGAAGTCAGAAAGGGTTGAAAATTGAGGGCGTGGCTTCGAATGGTGCATACTGAACACACAAAAAGTCTGGAGTTGAAATAAGTTTAAAAAAATGAAACGCCTTAGTAACAGACGAGTTTTCGTCTGAAACCCTGATACTTCGAAAGAGATTGTCCATTTTGTACACGAAGTACATCCAGTTTTTACCGTAACCCTCTCAACTTTTTAGCACATGCTATGTGGGTGAAATGATGATACCATGCCAACTTTGAACCTTTTCAGAGTTCATTTGTAGTGCTTTTCAATTTCAGGGTCATTTAGCTCAAAAAAATCAGTAAATGCATGAAAAATAGCAAATGAAGTCAGAAAGGGTTGAAAATTGATGGCGTGGCTTCGAATGGTGCATACTGAACACACAAAAAGTCTGGAGTTGAAATAAGTTTAAAAAATGAAACGCCTTAGTAACAGACGAGTTTTCGTCTAAAACCCTGATACTTCGAAAGAGATTGTCCATTTTGTACACGAAGTGCATCCAGTTTTTACCGTAACCCTCTTAACTTTTTACCACATGCTATGTGGGTGAAATGATGATACCATGCCAACTTTCAACCTTTTCAGAGTTCATTTGTTGTGCTTTTCAATTTCAGGGTCATTTAGCTCAAAAAAATCAGTAAATGCATGAAAAATAGCAAATGAAGTCAGAAAGGGTTGAAAATTGATGGCGTGGCTTCGAATGGTGCATACTGAACACACAAAAAGTCTGGAGTTGAAATAAGTTTAAAAAAATGAAACGCCTTAGTAACAGACGAGTTTTCGTCTAAAACCTTGATACTTCGAAAGAGATTGTCCATTTTGTACACGAAGTGCATCCAGTTTTTACCGTAACCCTCTCAACTTTTTAGCACATGCTATGTGGGTGAAATGATGATACCATGCCAACTTTCAACCTTTTCAGAGTTCATTTGTAGTGCTTTTCAATTTCAGGGTCATTTAGCTCAAAAAAAATCAGTAAATGCATGAAAAATAGCAAATGAAGTCAGAAAGGGTTGAAAATTGATGGCGTGGCTTCGAATGGTGCATACTGAACACACAAAAAGTCTAGAGTTGAAATAAGTTTAAAAAAATGAAACGCCTTAGTAACAGACGAGTTTTCGTCTGAAACCCTGATACTTCGAAAGAGATTGTCCATTTTGTACACGAAGTGCATCCAGTTTTTGCCGTAACCCTCTCAACTTTTTAGCACATGCTATGTGGGTGAAATGATGATACCATGCCAACTTTCAACCTTTTCAGAGTTCATTTGTAGTGCTTTTCAATTTCAGGGTCATTTAGCTCAAGAAAATCAGTAAATGCATGAAAAATAGCAAATCAAGTCAGAAAGGGTTGAAAATTAAGGGCGTGGCTTCGAATGGTGCGTACTGAACACACAAAAAGTCTGGAGTTGAAATAAGTTTAAAAAAATGAAACGCCTTAGTAACAGACGAGTTTTCGTCTGAAACCCTGATACTTCGAAAGAGATTGTCCATTTTGTACACGAAGTGCATCCAGTTTTTACCGTAACCCTCTCAACTTTTTAGCACATGCTATGTGGGTGAAATGATGATACCATGCCAACTTTGAAACTTTTCAGAGTTCATTTGTAGTGCTTTTCAATTTCAGGGTCATTTAGCTCAAAAAAATCAGTAAATGCATGAAAAATAGCAAATGAAGTCAGAAAGATTTGAAAATTGATGGCGTGGCTTCGAATGGTGCATACTGAACACACAAAAAGTCTTTAGTTGAAATAAGTTTAAAAAAATGAAACGCCTTAGTAACAGACGAGTTTTCGTCTGAAACCCTGATACTTCGAAAGAGATTGTCCATTTTGTACACGAAGTGCATCCAGTTTTTACCGTAACCCTCTCAACTTTTTAGCACATGCTATGTGGGTGAAATGATGATACCATGCCAACTTTGAAACTTTTCAGAGTTCATTTGTAGTGCTTTTCAATTTCAGGGTCATTTAGCTCAAAAAAATCAGTAAATGCATGAAAAATAGCAAATGAAGTCAGAAAGGGTTGAAAATTGATGGCGTGGCTTCGAATGGTGCATACTGAACACACAAAAAGTCTGGAGTTGAAATAACTTTAAAAAAATGAAACGCCTTAGTAACAGACGAGTTTTCGTCTGAAACCCTCATACTTCGAAAGAGATTGTCCATTTTGTACACGAAGTGCATCCAGTTTTTACCGTAACCCTCTCAACTTTTTACCACATGCTATGTGGGTGAAATGATGATACCATGCCAACTTTCAACCTTTTCAGAGTTCATTTGTAGTGCTTTTCAATTTCAGGGTCATTTAGCTCAAAAAAATCAGTAAATGCATGAAAAATAGCAAATGAAGTCAGAAAGGGTTGAAAATTGAGGGCGTGGCTTCGAATGGTGCATACTGAACACACAAAAAGTCTGGAGTTGAAATAAGTTTAAAAAAATGAAACGCCTTAGTAACAGACGAGTTTTCGTCTGAAACCCTGATACTTCGAAAGAGATTGTCCATTTTGTACACGAAGTACATCCAGTTTTTACCGTAACCCTCTCAACTTTTTAGCACATGCTATGTGGGTGAAATGATGATACCATGCCAACTTTGAACCTTTTCAGGGTTCATTTGTAGTGCTTTTCAATTTCAGGGTCATTTAGCTCAAAAAAATCAGTAAATGCATGAAAAATAGCAAATGAAGTCAGAAAGGGTTGAAAATTGATGGCGTGGCTTCGAATGGTGCATACTGAACACACAAAAAGTCTGGAGTTGAAATAAGTTTAAAAAAATGAAACGCCTTAGTAACAGACGAGTTTTCGTCTAAAACCCTGATACTTCGAAAGAGATTGTCCATTTTGTACACGAAGTGCATCCAGTTTTTACCGTAACCCTCTTAACTTTTTACCACATGCTATGTGGGTGAAATGATGATACCATGCCAACTTTCAACCTTTTCAGAGTTCATTTGTAGTGCTTTTCAATTTCAGGGTCATTTAGCTCAAAAAAATCAGTAAACGCATAAAAAATAGCAAATGAAGTCAGAAAGGGTTGAAAATTGATGGCGTGGCTTCGAATGGTGCATACTGAACACACAAAAAGTCTGGAGTTGAAATAAGTTTAAAAAAATGAAACGCCTTAGTAACAGACGAGTTTTCGTCTAAAACCTTGATACTTCGAAAGAGATTGTCCATTTTGTACACGAAGTGCATCCAGTTTTTACCGTAACCCTCTCAACTTTTTAGCACATGCTATGTGGGTGAAATGATGATACCATGCCAACTTTCAACCTTTTCAGAGTTCATTTGTAGTGCTTTTCAATTTCAGGGTCATTTAGCTCAAAAAAATCAGTAAATGCATGAAAAATAGCAAATGAAGTCAGAAAGGGTTGAAAATTGATGGCGTGGCTTCGAATGGTGCATACTGAACACACAAAAAGTCTGGAGTTGAAATAACTTTAAAAAAATGAAACGCCTTAGTAACAGACGAGTTTTCGTCTAAAACCCTCATACTTCGAAAGAGATTGTCCATTTTGTACACGAAGTGCATCCAGTTTTTACCGTAACCCTCTCAACTTTTTACCACATGCTATGTGGGTGAAATGATGATACCATGCCAACTTTCAACCTTTTCAGAGTTCATTTGTAGTGCTTTTCAATTTCAGGGTCATTTAGCTCAAAAAAATCAGTAAATGCATGAAAAATAGCAAATGAAGTGAGAAAGGGTTGAAAATTGAGGGCGTGGCTTCGAATGGTGCATACTGAACACACAAAAAGTCTGGAGTTGAAATAAGTTTAAAAAAATGAAACGCCTTAGTAACAGACGAGTTTTCGTCTGAAACCCTGATACTTCGAAAGAGATTGTCCATTTTGTACACGAAGTACATCCAGTTTTTACCGTAACCCTCTCAACTTTTTAGCACATGCTATGTGGGTGAAATGATGATACCATGCCAACTTTGAACCTTTTCAGAGTTCATTTGTAGTGCTTTTCAATTTCAGGGTCATTTAGCTCAAAAAAATCAGTAAATGCATGAAAAATAGCAAATGAAGTCAGAAAGGGTTGAAAATTGATGGCGTGGCTTCGAATGGTGCATACTGAACACACAAAAAGTTTGGAGTTGAAATAAGTTTAAAAAAATGAAACGCCTTAGTAACAGACGAGTTTTCGTCTAAAACCCTGATACTTCGAAAGAGATTGTCCATTTTGTACACGAAGTGCATCCAGTTTTTACCGTAACCCTCTTAACTTTTTACCACATGCTATGTGGGTGAAATGATGATACCATGCCAACTTTCAACCTTTTCAGAGTTCATTTGTAGTGCTTTTCAATTTCAGGGTCATTTAGCTCAAAAAAATCAGTAAATGCATGAAAAATAGCAAATGAAGTCAGAAAGGGTTGAAAATTGATGGCGTGGCTTCGAATGGTGCATACTGAACACACAAAAAGTCTGGAGTTGAAATAAGTTTAAAAAAATGAAACGCCTTAGTAACAGACGAGTTTTCGTCTAAAACCTTGATACTTCGAAAGAGATTGTCCATTTTGTACACGAAGTGCATCCAGTTTTTACCGTAACCCTCTCAACTTTTTAGCACATGCTATGTGGGTGAAATGATGATACCATGCCAACTTTCAACCTTTTCAGAGTTCATTTGTAGTGCTTTTCAATTTCAGGGTCATTTAGCTCAAAAAAATCAGTAAATGCATGAAAAATAGCAAATGAAGTCAGAAAGGGTTGAAAATTGATGGCGTGGCTTCGAATGGTGCATACTGAACACACAAAAAGTCTGGAGTTGAAATAAGTTTAAAAAAATGAAACGCCTTAGTAACAGACGAGTTTTCGTCTGAAACCCTGATACTTCGAAAGAGATTGTCCATTTTGTACACGAAGTGCATCCACTTTTTGCCGTAACCCTCTCAACTTTTTAGCACATGCTATGTGGGTGAAATGATGATACCATGCCAACTTTCAACCTTTTCAGAGTTCATTTGTAGTGCTTTTCAATTTCAGGGTCATTTAGCTCAAAAAAATCAGTAAATGCATGAAAAATAGCAAATGAAGTCAGAAAGGGTTGAAAATTGATGGCGTGCCTTCGAATGGTGCATACTGAACACACAAAAAGTCTGGAGTTGAAATAACTTTAAAAAAATGAAACGCCTTAGTAACAGACGAGTTTTCGTCTAAAACCCTCATACTTCGAAAGAGATTGTCCATTTTGTACACGAAGTGCATCCAGTTTTTGCCGTAACCCTCTCAACTTTTTACCACATGCTATGTGGGTGAAATGATGATACCATGCCAACTTTCAACCTTTTCAGAGTTCATTTGTAGTGCTTTTCAATTTCAGGGTCATTTAGCTCAAGAAAATCAGTAAATGCATGAAAAATAGCAAATCAAGTCAGAAAGGGTTGAAAATTAAGGGCGTGGCTTCGAATGGTGCATACTGAACACACAAAAAGTCTGGAGTTGAAATAAGTTTAAAAAAATGAAACGCCTTAGTAACAGACGAGTTTTCGTCTGAAACCCTGATACTTCAAAAGAGATTGTCCATTTTGTACACGAAGTGCATCCAGTTTTTACCGTAACCCTCTCAACTTTTTAGCACATGCTATGTGGGTGAAATGATGATACCATGCCAACTTTGAAACTTTTCAGAGTTCATTTGTAGTGCTTTTCAATTTCAGGGTCATTTAGCTCAAAAAAATCAGTAAATGCATGAAAAATAGCAAATGAAGTCAGAAAGATTTGAAAATTGATGGCGTGGCTTCGAATGGTGCATACTGAACACACAAAAAGTCTGGAGTTGAAATAAGTTTAAAAAAATGAAACGCCTTAGTAACAGACGAGTTTTCGTCTGAAACCCTGATACTTCGAAAGAGATTGTCCATTTTGTACACGAAGTGCATCCAGTTTTTACCGTAACCCTCTCAACTTTTTAGCACATGCTATGTGGGTGAAATGATGATACCATGCCAACTTTGAAACTTTTCAGAGTTCATTTGTAGTGCTTTTCAATTTCAGGGTCATTTAGCTCAAAAAAATCAGTAAATGCATGAAAAATAGCAAATGAAGTCAGAAAGGGTTGAAAATTGATGGCGTGGCTTCGAATGGTGCATACTGAACACACAAAAAGTCTGGAGTTGAAATAACTTTAAAAAAATGAAACGCCTTAGTAACAGACGAGTTTTCGTCTAAAACCCTCATACTTCGAAAGAGATTGTCCATTTTGTACACGAAGTGCATCCAGTTTTTACCGTAACCCTCTCAACTTTTTACCACATGCTATGTGGGTGAAATGATGATACCATGCCAACTTTCAACCTTTTCAGAGTTCATTTGTAGTGCTTTTCAATTTCAGGGTCATTTAGCTCAAAAAAATCAGTAAATGCATGAAAAATAGCAAATGAAGTCAGAAAGGGTTGAAAAATGATGGCGTGGCTTCGAATGGTGCATACTGAACACACAAAAAGTCTGGAGTTGAAATAAGTTTAAAAAAATGAAACGCCTTAGTAACAGACGAGTTTTCGTCTAAAACCTTGATACTTCGAAAGAGATTGTCCATTTTGTACACGAAGTGCATCCAGTTTTTACCGTAACCCTCTCAACTTTTTACCACATGCTATGTGGGTGAAATGATGATACCATGCCAACTTTCAACCTTTTCAGAGTTCATTTGTAGTGCTTTTCAATTTCAGGGTCATTTAGCTCAAAAAAATCAGTAAATGCATGAAAAATAGCAAATGAAGTCAGAAAGGGTTGAAAATTGATGGCGTGGCTTCGAATGGTGCATGCTGAACACACAAAAAGTCTGGAGTTGAAATAAGTTTAAAAAAATGAAACGCCTTAGTAACAGACGAGTTTTCGTCTAAAACCTTGATACTTCGAAAGAGATTGTCCATTTTGTACACGAAGTGCATCCAGTTTTTGCCGTAACCCTCTCAACTTTTTAGCACATGCTATGTGGGTGAAATGATGATACCATGCCAACTTTCAACCTTTTCAGAGTTCATTTGTATTGCTTTTCAATTTCAGGGTCATTTAGCTCAAGAAAATCAGTAAATGCATGAAAAATAGCAAATGAAGTCAGAAAGGTTTGAAAATTGATGGCGTGGCTTCGAATGGTGCATACTGAACACACAAAAAGTCTGGAGTTGAAATAAGTTTAAAAAAATGAAACGCCTTAGTAACAGACGAGTTTTCGTCTAAAACCCTGATACTTCGAAAGAGATTGTCCATTTTGTACACGAAGTGCATCCAATTTTTACCGTAACCCTCTTAACTTTTTACCACATGCTATGTGGGTGAAATGATGATACCATGCCAACTTTCAACCTTTTCAGAGTTCATTTGTAGTGCTTTTCAATTTCAGGGTCATTTAGCTCAAAAAAATCAGTAAATGCATGAAAAATAGCAAATGAAGTCAGAAAGGGTTGAAAATTGATGGCGTGGCTTCGAATGGTGCATACTGAACACACAAAAAGTCTGGAGTTGAAATAAGTTTAAAAAAATGAAACGCCTTAGTAACAGACGAGTTTTCGTCTAAAACCTTGATACTTCGAAAGAGATTGTCCATTTTGTACACGAAGTGCATCCAGTTTTTACCGTAACCCTCTCAACTTTTTAGCACATGCTATGTGGGTGAAATGATGATACCATGCCAACTTTGAAACTTTTCAGAGTTCATTTGTAGTGCTTTTCAATTTCAGGGTCATTTAGCTCAAAAAAATCAGTAAATGCATGAAAAATAGCAAATGAAGTCAGAAAGGGTTGAAAATTGATGGCGTGGCTTCGAATGGTGCATACTGAACACACAAAAAGTCTGGAGTTGAAATAAGTTTAAAAAAATGAAACGCCTTAGTAACAGACGAGTTTTCGTCTGAAACCCTGATACTTCGAAAGAGATTGTCCATTTTGTACACGAAGTGCATCCAGTTTTTGCCGTAACCCTCTCAACTTTTTAGCACATGCTATGTGGGTGAAATGATGATACCATGCCAACTTTCAACCTTTTCAGAGTTCATTTGTAGTGCTTTTCAATTTCAGGGTCATTTAGCTCAAGAAAATCAGTAAATGCATGAAAAATAGCAAATGAAGTCAGAAAGGGTTGAAAATTGTGGGCGTGGCTTCGAATGGTGCATACTGAACACACAAAAAGTCTGGAGTTGAAATAAGTTTAAAAAAATGAAACGCCTTAGTAACAGACGAGTTTTCGTCTGAAACCCTAATACTTCGAAAGAGATTGTCCATTTTGTACACGAAGTGCATCCAGTTTTTACCGTAACCCTCTCAACTTTTTAGCACATGCTATGTGGGTGAAATGATGATACCATGCCAACTTTGAAACTTTTCAGAGTTCATTTGTAGTGCTTTTCAATTTCAGGGTCATTTAGCTCAAAAAAATCAGTAAATGCATGAAAAATAGCAAATGAAGTCAGAAAGGGTTGGAAATTGATGGCGTGGCTTCGAATGGTGCATACTGAACACACAAAAAGTCTGGAGTTGAAATAACTTTAAAAAAATGAAACGCCTTAGTAACAGACGAGTTTTCGTCTAAAACCCTCATACTTCGAAAGAGATTGTCCATTTTGTACACGAAGTGCATCCAGTTTTTACCGTAACCCTCTCAACTTTTTACCACATGCTATGTGGGTGAAATGATGATACCATGCCAACTTTCAACCTTTTCAGAGTTCATTTGTAGTGCTTTTCAATTTCAGGGTCATTTAGCTCAAAAAAAATCAGTAAATGCATGAAAAATAGCAAATGAAGTCAGAAAGGGTTGAAAAATGATGGCGTGGCTTCGAATGGTGCATACTGAACACACAAAAAGTCTGGAGTTGAAATAAATTTAAAAAAATGAAACGCCTTAGTAACAGACGAGTTTTCGTCTAAAACCTTGATACTTCGAAAGAGATTGTCCATTTTGTACACGAAGTGCATCCAGTTTTTACCGTAACCCTATCAACTTTTTAGCACATGCTATGTGGGTGAAATGATGATACCATGCCAACTTTCAACCTTTT
This sequence comes from Elymus sibiricus, assembly GCA_039707655.1. NCBI lineage: Eukaryota > Viridiplantae > Streptophyta > Magnoliopsida > Poales > Poaceae > Elymus > Elymus sibiricus. The sequence continues at coordinate 426,637,110 of CM077663.1, forward strand.
CAGAGGTCATTTGTAGTGCTTTTCAATTTCAGGGTCATTTAGCTCAAAAAAATCAGTAAATGCATGAAAAATAGCAAATGAAGTCAGAAAGGGTTGAAAATTGATGGCGTGGCTTCGAATGGTGCATACTGAACACACAAAAAGTCTGGAGTTGAAATAAGTTTAAAAAAATGAAACGCCTTAGTAACAGACGAGTTTTCGTCTGAAACCCTGATACTTCGAAAGAGATTGTCCATTTTGTACACGAAGTGCATCCAGTTTTTGCCGTAACCCTCTCAACTTTTTAGCACATGCTATGTGGGTGAAATGATGATACCATGCCAACTTTCAACCTTTTCAGAGTTCATTTGTATTGCTTTTCAATTTCAGGGTCATTTAGCTCAAGAAAATCAGTAAATGCATGAAAAATAGCAAATGAAGTCAGAAAGGTTTGAAAATTGATGGCGTGGCTTCGAATGGTGCATACTGAACACACAAAAAGTCTGGAGTTGAAATAAGTTTAAAAAAATGAAACGCCTTGGTAACAGACGAGTTTTCGTCTGAAACCCTGATACTTCGAAAGAGATTGTCCATTTTGTACACGAAGTGCATCCAGTTTTTACCGTAACCCTCTCAACTTTTTAGCACATGCTATGTGGGTGAAATGATGATACCATGCCAACTTTGAACCTTTTCACAGTTCATTTGTAGTGCTTTTCAATTTCAGGGTCATTTAGCTCAAAAAAATCAGTAAATGCATGAAAAATAGCAAATGAAGTCAGAAAGGGTTGAAAATTGAGGGCGTGGCTTCTTATGGTGCATACTGAACACACAAAAAGTCTGGAGTTGAAATAAGTTTAAAAAAATGAAACGCCTTAGTAACAGACGAGTTTTCGTCTGAAACCCTGATACTTCGTAAGAGATTGTCCATTTTGTACACGAAGTACATCCAGTTTTTACCGTAACCCTCTCAACTTTTTAGCACATGCTATGTGGGTGAAATGATGATACCATGCCAACTTTTAACCTTTTCAGAGTTCATTTGTAGTGCTTTTCAATTTCGGGGTCATTTAGCTCAAAAAAATCAGTAAATGCATGAAAAATAGCAAATGAAGTCAGAAAGGGTTGAAAATTGATGGCGTGGCTTCGAATGGTGCATACTGAACACACAAAAAGTCTGGAGTTGAAATAAGTTTAAAAAAATGAAACGCCTTAGTAACAGACGAGTTTTCGTCTAAAACCCTGATACTTCGAAAGAGATTGTCCATTTTGTACACGAAGTGCATCCAGTTTTTACCGTAACCCTCTTAACTTTTTACCACATGCTATGTGGGTGAAATGATGATACCATGCCAACTTTCAACCTTTTCAGAGTTCATTTGTAGTGCTTTTCAATTTCAGGGTCATTTAGCTCAAAAAAATCAGTAAATGCATGAAAAATAGCAAATGAAGTCAGAAAGGGTTGAAAATTGATGGCGTGGCTTCGAATGGTGCATACTGAACACACAAAAAGTCTAGAGTTGAAATAAGTTTAAAAAAATGAAACGCCTTAGTAACAGACGAGTTTTCGTCTAAAACCTTGATACTTCGAAAGAGATTGTCCATTTTGTACACGAAGTGCATCCAGTTTTTACCGTAACCCTCTCAACTTTTTAGCACATGCTATGTGGGTGAAATGATGATACCATGCCAACTTTGAAACTTTTCAGAGTTCATTTGTAGTGCTTTTCAATTTCAGGGTCATTTAGCTCAAAAAAATCAGTAAATGCATGAAAAATAGCAAATGAAGTCAGAAAGGGTTGAAAATTGATGGCGTGGCTTCGAATGGTGCATACTGAACACACAAAAAGTCTGGAGTTGAAATAAGTTTAAAAAAATGAAACGCCTTAGTAACAGACGAGTTTTCGTCTGAAACCCTGATACTTCGAAAGAGATTGTCCATTTTGTACACGAAGTGCATCCAGTTTTTGCCGTAACCCTCTCAACTTTTTAGCACATGCTATGTGGGTGAAATGATGATACCATGCCAACTTTCAACCTTTTCAGAGTTCATTTGTAGTGCTTTTCAATTTCAGGGTCATTTAGCTCAAGAAAATCAGTAAATGCATGAAAAATAGCAAATGAAGTCAGAAAGGGTTGAAAATTGTGGGCGTGGCTTCGAATGGTGCATACTGAACACACAAAAAGTCTGGAGTTGAAATAAGTTTAAAAAAATGAAACGCCTTAGTAACAGACGAGTTTTCGTCTGAAACCCTAATACTTCGAAAGAGATTGTCCATTTTGTACACGAAGTGCATCCAGTTTTTACCGTAACCCTCTCAACTTTTTAGCACATGCTATGTGGGTGAAATGATGATACCATGCCAACTTTGAAACTTTTCAGAGTTCATTTGTAGTGCTTTTCAATTTCAGGGTCATTTAGCTCAAAAAAATCAGTAAATGCATGAAAAATAGCAAATGAAGTCAGAAAGGGTTGGAAATTGATGGCGTGGCTTCGAATGGTGCATACTGAACACACAAAAAGTCTGGAGTTGAAATAACTTTAAAAAAATGAAACGCCTTAGTAACAGACGAGTTTTCGTCCAAAACCCTCATACTTCGAAAGAGATTGTCCATTTTGTACACGAAGTGCATCCAGTTTTTACCGTAACCCTCTCAACTTTTTACCACATGCTATGTGGGTGAAATGATGATACCATGCCAACTTTCAACCTTTTCAGAGTTCATTTGTAGTGCTTTTCAATTTCAGGGTCATTTAGCTCAAAAAAATCAGTAAATGCATGAAAAATAGCAAATGAAGTCAGAAAGGGTTGAAAAATGATGGCGTGGCTTCGAATGGTGCATACTGAACACACAAAAAGTCTGGAGTTGAAATAAATTTAAAAAAATGAAACGCCTTAGTAACAGACGAGTTTTCGTCTAAAACCTTGATACTTCGAAAGAGATTGTCCATTTTGTACACGAAGTGCATCCAGTTTTTACCGTAACCCTATCAACTTTTTAGCACATGCTATGTGGGTGAAATGATGATACCATGCCAACTTTCAACCTTTTCAGAGGTCATTTGTAGTGCTTTTCAATTTCAGGGTCATTTAGCTCAAAAAAATCAGTAAATGCATGAAAAATAGCAAATGAAGTCAGAAAGGGTTGAAAATTGATGGCGTGGCTTCGAATGGTGCATACTGAACACACAAAAAGTCTGGAGTTGAAATAAGTTTAAAAAAATGAAACGCCTTAGTAACAGACGAGTTTTCGTCTGAAACCCTGATACTTCGAAAGAGATTGTCCATTTTGTACACGAAGTGCATCCAGTTTTTGCCGTAACCCTCTCAACTTTTTAGCACATGCTATGTGGGTGAAATGATGATACCATGCCAACTTTCAACCTTTTCAGAGTTCATTTGTAGTGCTTTTCAATTTCAGGGTCATTTAGCTCAAGAAAATCAGTAAATGCATGAAAAATAGCAAATGAAGTCAGAAAGGTTTGAAAATTGATGGCGTGGCTTCGAATGGTGCATACTGAACACACAAAAAGTCTGGAGTTGAAATAAGTTTAAAAAAATGAAACGCCTTGGTAACAGACGAGTTTTCGTCTGAAACCCTGATACTTCGAAAGAGATTGTCCATTTTGTACACGAAGTGCATCCAGTTTTTACCGTAACCCTCTCAACTTTTTAGCACATGCTATGTGGGTGAAATGATGATACCATGCCAACTTTGAACCTTTTCACAGTTCATTTGTAGTGCTTTTCAATTTCAGGGTCATTTAGCTCAAAAAATCAGTAAATGCATGAAAAATAGCAAATGAAGTCAGAAAGGGTTGAAAATTGATGGCGTGGCTTCGAATGGTGCATACTGAGCACACAAAAAGTCTGGAGTTGAAATAACTTTAAAAAAATGAAACGCCTTAGTAACAGACGAGTTTTCGTCTAAAACCCTCATACTTCGAAAGAGATTGTCCATTTTGTACACGAAGTGCATCCAGTTTTTACCGTAACCCTCTCAACTTTTTACCACATGCTATGTGGGTGAAATGATGATACCATGCCAACTTTCAACCTTTTCAGAGTTCATTTGTAGTGCTTTTCAATTTCAGGGTCATTTAGCTCAAAAAAATCAGTAAATGCATGAAAAATAGCAAATGAAGTCAGAAAGGGTTGAAAAATGATGGCGTGGCTTCGAATGGTGCATACTGAACACACAAAAAGTCTGGAGTTGAAATAAATTTAAAAAAATGAAACGCCTTAGTAACAGACGAGTTTTCGTCTAAAACCTTGATACTTCGAAAGAGATTGTCCATTTTGTACACGAAGTGCATCCAGTTTTTACCGTAACCCTCTCAACTTTTTAGCACATGCTATGTGGGTGAAATGATGATACCATGCCAACTTTCAACCTTTTCAGAGTTCATTTGTAGTGCTTTTCAATTTCAGGGTCATTTAGCTCAAAAAAATCAGTAAATGCATGAAAAATAGCAAATGAAGTCAGAAAGGGTTGAAAATTGATGGCGTGGCTTCGAATGGTGCATACTGAACACACAAAAAGTCTGGAGTTGAAATAAGTTTAAAAAAATGAAACGCCTTAGTAACAGACGAGTTTTCGTCTGAAACCCTGATACTTCGAAAGAGATTGTCCATTTTGTACACGAAGTGCATCCAGTTTTTGCCGTAACCCTCTCAACTTTTTAGCACATGCTATGTGGGTGAAATGATGATACCATGCCAACTTTCAACCTTTTCAGAGTTCATTTGTATTGCTTTTCAATTTCAGGGTCATTTAGCTCAAGAAAATCAGTAAATGCATGAAAAATAGCAAATGAAGTCAGAAAGGTTTGAAAATTGATGGCGTGGCTTCGAATGGTGCATACTGAACACACAAAAAGTCTGGAGTTGAAATAAGTTTAAAAAAATGAAACGCCTTAGTAACAGACGAGTTTTCGTCTGAAACCCTGATACTTCGAAAGAGATTGTCCATTTTGTACACGAAGTGCATCCAGTTTTTATCGTAACCCTCTCAACTTTTTAGCACATGCTATGTGGGTGAAATGATGATACCATGCCAACTTTGAACCTTTTCAGAGTTCATTTGTAGTGCTTTTCAATTTCAGGGTCATTTAGCTCAAAAAAAATCAGTAAATGCATGAAAAATAGCAAATGAAGTCAGAAAGGGTTGAAAATTGAGGGCGTGGCTTCGAATGGTGCATACTGAACACACAAAAAGTCTGGAGTTGAAATAAGTTTTAAAAAATGAAACGCCTTAGTAACAGACGAGTTTTCGTCTGAAACCCTGATACTTCGAAAGAGATTGTCCATTTTGTACACGAAGTACATCCAGTTTTTACCGTAACCCTCTCAACTTTTTAGCACATGCTATGTGGGTGAAATGATGATACCATGCCAACTTTGAACATTTTCAGAGTTCATTTGTAGTGCTTTTCAATTTCAGGGTCATTTAGCTCAAAAAAATCAGTAAATGCATGAAAAATAGCAAATGAAGTCAGAAAGGGTTGAAAATTGATGGCGTGGCTTCGAATGGTGCATACTGAACACACAAAAAGTCTGGAGTTGAAATAAGTTTAAAAAAATGAAACGCCTTAGTAACAGACGAGTTTTCGTCTGAAACCCTGATACTTCGAAAGAGATTGTCCATTTTGTACACGAAGTGCATCCAGTTTTTACCGTAACCCTCTCAACTTTTTACCACATGCTATGTGGGTGAAATGATGATACCATGCCAACTTTCAACCTTTTCAGAGTTCATATTTAGTGCTTTTCAATTTCAGGGTCATTTAGCTCAACAAAATCAGTAAATGCATGAAAAATAGCAAATGAAGTCAGAAAGGTTTGAAAATTGATGGCGTGGCTTCGAATGGTGCATACTGAACACACAAAAAGTCTGGAGTTGAAATAAGTTTAAAAAAATGAAACGCCTTAGTAACAGACGAGTTTTCGTCTGAAACCCTGATACTTCGTAAGAGATTGTCCATTTTGTACACGAAGTACATCCAGTTTTTACCGTAACCCTCTCAACTTTTTAGCACATGCTATGTGGGTGAAATGATGATACCATGCCAACTTTGAACCTTTTCAGAGTTCATTTGTAGTGCTTTTCAATTTCAGGGTCATTTAGCTCAAAAAAATCAGTAAATGCATGAAAAATAGCAAATGAAGTCAGAAAGGGTTGAAAATTGAGGGCGTGGCTTCGAATGGTGCATACTGAACACACAAAAAGTCTGGAGTTGAAATAAGTTTTAAAAAATGAAACGCCTTAGTAACAGACGAGTTTTCGTCTGAAACCCTGATACTTCGAAAGAGATTGTCCATTTTGTACACGAAGTACATCCAGTTTTTACCGTAACCCTCTCAACTTTTTAGCACATGCTATGTGGGTGAAATGATGATACCATGCCAACTTTGAACATTTTCAGAGTTCATTTGTAGTGCTTTTCAATTTCAGGGTCATTTAGCTCAAAAAAATCAGTAAATGCATGAAAAATAGCAAATGAAGTCAGAAAGGGTTGAAAATTGATGGCGTGGCTTCGAATGGTGCATACTGAACACACAAAAAGTCTGGAGTTGAAATAAGTTTAAACAAATGAAACGCCTTAGTAACAGACGAGTTTTCGTCTGAAACCCTGATACTTCGAAAGAGATTGTCCATTTTGTACACGAAGTGCATCCAGTTTTTACCGTAACCCTCTCAACTTTTTACCACATGCTATGTGGGTGAAATGATGATACCATGCCAACTTTCAACCTTTTCAGAGTTCATATTTAGTGCTTTTCAATTTCAGGGTCATTTAGCTCAAGAAAATCAGTAAATGCATGAAAAATAGCAAATGAAGTCAGAAAGGTTTGAAAATTGATGGCGTGGCTTCGAATGGTGCATACTGAACACACAAAAAGTCTGGAGTTGAAATAAGTTTAAAAAAATGAAACGCCTTAGTAACAGACGAGTTTTCGTCTGAAACCCTGATACTTCGTAAGAGATTGTCCATTTTGTACACGAAGTACATCCAGTTTTTACCGTAACCCTCTCAACTTTTTAGCACATGCTATGTGGGTGAAATGATGATACCATGCCAACTTTGAACCTTTTCAGAGTTCATTTGTAGTGCTTTTCAATTTCAGGGTCATTTAGCTCAAAAAAATCAGTAAATGCATGAAAAATAGCAAATGAAGTCAGAAAGGGTTGAAAATTGATGGCGTGGCTTCGAATGGTGCATACTGAACACACAAAAAGTCTGGAGTTGAAATAAGTTTAAAAAAATGAAACGCCTTAGTAACAGACGAGTTTTCGTCTAAAACCCTGATACTTCGAAAGAGATTGTCCATTTTGTACACGAAGTGCATCCAGTTTTTACCGTAACCCTCTTAACTTTTTACCACATGCTATGTGGGTGAAATGATGATACCATGCCAACTTTGAACCTTTTCAGAGTTCATTTGTAGTGCTTTTCAATTTCAGGGTCATTTAGCTCAAAAAAATCAGTAAATGCATGAAAAATAGCAAATGAAGTCAGAAAGGGTTGAAAATTGATGGCGTGGCTTCGAATGGTGCATACTGAACACACAAAAAGTCTAGAGTTGAAATAAGTTTAAAAAAATGAAACGCCTTAGTAACAGACGAGTTTTCGTCTAAAACCTTGATACTTCGAAAGAGATTGTCCATTTTGTACACGAAGTGCATCCAGTTTTTACCGTAACCCTCTCAACTTTTTAGCACATGCTATGTGGGTGAAATGATGATACCATGCCAACTTTCAACCTTTTCAGAGTTCATTTGTAGTGCTTTTCAATTTCAGGGTCATTTAGCTCAAAAAAATCAGTAAATGCATGAAAAATAGCAAATGAAGTCAGAAAGGGTTGAAAATTGATGGCGTGGCTTCGAATGGTGCATACTGAACACACAAAAAGTCTGGAGTTGAAATAAGTTTAAAAAAATGAAACGCCTTAGTAACAGACGAGTTTTCGTCTGAAACCCTGATACTTCGAAAGAGATTGTCCATTTTGTACACGAAGTGCATCCAGTTTTTACCGTAACCCTCTCAACTTTTTACCACATGCTATGTGGGTGAAATGATGATACCATGCCAACTTTCAACCTTTTCAGAGTTCATATTTAGTGCTTTTCAATTTCAGGGTCATTTAGCTCAAGAAAATCAGTAAATGCATGAAAAATAGCAAATGAAGTCAGAAAGGTTTGAAAATTGATGGCGTGGCTTCGAATGGTGCATACTGAACACACAAAAAGTCTGGAGTTGAAATAAGTTTAAAAAAATGAAACGCCTTAGTAACAGACGAGTTTTCGTCTGAAACCCTGATACTTCGAAAGAGATTGTCCATTTTGTACACGAAGTGCATCCAGTTTTTACCGTAACCCTCTCAACTTTTTAGCACATGCTATGTGGGTGAAATGATGATACCATGCCAACTTTCAACCTTTTCAGAGTTCATTTGTACTGCTTTTCAATTTCAGGGTCATTTAGCTCAAAAAAAATCAGTAAATGCATGAAAAATAGCAAATGAAGTCAGAAAGGGTTGAAAATTGAAGGTATGGCTTCGAATGGTGCATACTGAACACACAAAAAGTCTGGAGTTGAAATAAGTTTAAAAAAATGAAACGCCTTAGTAACAGACGAGTTTTCGTGTGAAACCCTCATACTTCGAAAGAGATTGTCCATTTTGTACACGAAGTGCATCCAGTTTTTACCGTAACCCTCTCAACTTTTTAGCACATGCTATGTGGGTGAAATGATGATACCATGCCAACTTTGAACCTTTTCACAGTTCATTTGTAGTGCTTTTCAATTTCAGGGTCATTTAGCTCAAAAAAATCAGTAAATGCATGAAAAATAGCAAATGAAATCAGAAAGGTTTGAAAATTGATGGCGTGGCTTCGAATGGTGCATACTGAACCCACAAAAAGTCTGGAGTTGAAATAACTTTAAAAAAATGAAACGCCTTAGTAACAGACGAGTTTTCGTCTAAAACCCTCATACTTCGAAAGAGATTGTCCATTTTGTACACGAAGTGCATCCAGTTTTTGCCGTAACCCTCTCAACTTTTTACCACATGCTATGTGGGTGAAATGATGATACCATGCCAACTTTCAACCTTTTCAGAGTTCATTTGTATTGCTTTTCAATTTCAGGGTCATTTAGCTCAAGAAAATCAGTAAATGCATGAAAAATAGCAAATGAAGTCAGAAAGGTTTGAAAATTGATGGCGTGGCTTCGAATGGTGCATACTGAACACACAAAAAGTCTGGAGTTGAAATAAGTTTAAAAAAATGAAACGCCTTAGTAACAGACGAGTTTTCGTCTGAAACCCTGATACTTCGAAAGAGATTGTCCATTTTGTACACGAAGTGCATCCAGTTTTTGCCGTAACCCTCTCAACTTTTTAGCACATGCTATGCGGGTGAAATGATGATACCATGCCAACTTTCAACCTTTTCAGAGTTCATTTGTAGTGCTTTTCAATTTCAGGGTCATTTAGCTCAAGAAAATCAGTAAATGCATGAAAAATAGCAAATGAAGTCAGAAAGGGTTGAAAATTGAGGGCGTGGCTTCGAATGGTGCATACTGAACACACAAAAAGTCTGGAGTTGAAATAAGTTTAAAAAAATGAAACGCCTTAGTAACAGACGAGTTTTCGTCTGAAACCCTGATACTTCGAAAGAGATTGTCCATTTTGTACACGAAGTGCATCCAGTTTTTACCGTAACCCTCTCAACTTTTTAGCACATGCTATGTGGGTGAAATGATGATACCATGCCAACTTTGAAACTTTTCAGAGTTCATTTGTAGTGCTTTTCAATTTCAGGGTCATTTAGCTCAAAAAATCAGTAAATGCATGAAAAATAGCAAATGAAGTCAGAAAGGGTTGAAAATTGATGGCGTGGCTTCGAATGGTGCATACTGAACACACAAAAAGTCTGGAGTTGAAATAACTTTAAAAAAATGAAACGCCTTAGTAACAGACGAGTTTTCGTCTAAAACCCTCATACTTCGAAAGAGATTGTCCATTTTGTACACGAAGTGCATCCAGTTTTTACCGTAACCCTCTCAACTTTTTACCACATGCTATGTGGGTGAAATGATGATACCATGCCAACTTTGAACCTTTTCAGAGTTCATTTGTAGTGCTTTTCAATTTCAGGGTCATTTAGCTCAAAAAAATCAGTAAATGCATGAAAAATAGCAAATGAAGTCAGAAAGGGTTGAAAAATGATGGCGTGGCTTCGAATGGTGCATACTGAACACACAAAAAGTCTGGAGTTGAAATAAATTTAAAAAAATGAAACGCCTTAGTAACAGACGAGTTTTCGTCTAAAACCTTGATACTTCGAAAGAGATTGTCCATTTTGTACACGAAGTGCATCCAGTTTTTACCGTAACCCTCTCAACTTTTTAGCACATGCTATGTGGGTGAAATGATGATACCATGCCAACTTTCAACCTTTTCAGAGTTCATTTGTAGTGCTTTTCAATTTCAGGGTCATTTAGCTCAAAAAAATCAGTAAATGCATGAAAAATAGCAAATGAAGTCAGAAAGGGTTGAAAATTGATGGCGTGGCTTCGAATGGTGCATACTGAACACACAAAAAGTCTGGAGTTGAAATAAGTTTAAAAAAATGAAACGCCTTAGTAACAGACGAGTTTTCGTCTGAAACCCTCATACTTCGAAAGAGATTGTCCATTTTGTACACGAAGTGCATCCAGTTTTTGCCGTAACCCTCTCAACTTTTTAGCACATGCTATGTGGGTGAAATGATGATACCATGCCAACTTTCAACCTTTTCAGAGTTCATTTGTATTGCTTTTCAATTTCAGGGTCATTTAGCTCAAGAAAATCAGTAAATGCATGAAAAATAGCAAATGAAGTCAGAAAGGGTTGAAAATTGATGGCGTGGCTTCGAATGGTGCATACTGAACACACAAAAAGTCTGGAGTTGAAATAAGTTTAAAAAAATGAAACGCCTTAGTAACAGACGAGTTTTCGTCTGAAACCCTGATACTTCGAAAGAGATTGTCCATTTTGTACACGAAGTGCATCCAGTTTTTACCGTAACCCTATCAACTTTTTAGCACATGCTATGTGGGTGAAATGATGATACCATGCCAACTTTCAACCTTTTCAGAGGTCATTTGTAGTGCTTTTCAATTTCAGGGTCATTTAGCTCAAAAAAATCAGTAAATGCATGAAAAATAGCAAATGAAGTCAGAAAGGGTTGAAAATTGATGGCGTGGCTTCGAATGGTGCATACTGAACACACAAAAAGTCTGGAGTTGAAATAAGTTTAAAAAAATGAAACGCCTTAGTAACAGACGAGTTTTCGTCTGAAACCCTGATACTTCGAAAGAGATTGTCCATTTTGTACACGAAGTGCATCCAGTTTTTGCCGTAACCCTCTCAACTTTTTAGCACATGCTATGTGGGTGAAATGATGATACCATGCCAACTTTCAACCTTTTCAGAGTTCATTTGTATTGCTTTTCAATTTCAGGGTCATTTAGCTCAAGAAAATCAGTAAATGCATGAAAAATAGCAAATGAAGTCAGAAAGGTTTGAAAATTGATGGCGTGGCTTCGAATGGTGCATACTGAACACACAAAAAGTCTGGAGTTGAAATAAGTTTAAAAAAATGAAACGCCTTGGTAACAGACGAGTTTTCGTCTGAAACCCTGATACTTCGAAAGAGATTGTCCATTTTGTACACGAAGTGCATCCAGTTTTTACCGTAACCCTCTCAACTTTTTAGCACATGCTATGTGGGTGAAATGATGATACCATGCCAACTTTGAACCTTTTCACAGTTCATTTGTAGTGCTTTTCAATTTCAGGGTCATTTAGCTCAAAAAATCAGTAAATGCATGAAAAATAGCAAATGAAGTCAGAAAGGGTTGAAAATTGATGGCGTGGCTTCGAATGGTGCATACTGAGCACACAAAAAGTCTGGAGTTGAAATAACTTTAAAAAAATGAAACGCCTTAGTAACAGACGAGTTTTCGTCTAAAACCCTCATACTTCGAAAGAGATTGTCCATTTTGTACACGAAGTGCATCCAGTTTTTACCGTAACCCTCTCAACTTTTTAGCACATGCTATGTGGGTGAAATGATGATACCATGCCAACTTTCAACCTTTTCAGAGTTCATTTGTAGTGCTTTTCAATTTCAGGGTCATTTAGCTCAAAAAAATCAGTAAATGCATGAAAAATAGCAAATGAAGTCAGAAAGGGTTGAAAATTGAGGGCGTGGCTTCGAATGGTGCATACTGAACACACAAAAAGTCTGGAGTTGAAATAAGTTTAAAAAAATGAAACGCCTTAGTAACAGACGAGTTTTCGTCTGAAACCCTGATACTTCGTAAGAGATTGTCCATTTTGTACACGAAGTACATCCAGTTTTTACCGTAACCCTCTCAACTTTTTAGCACATGCTATGTGGGTGAAATGATGATACCATGCCAACTTTGAACCTTTTCAGAGTTCATTTGTAGTGCTTTTCAATTTCAGGGTCATTTAGCTCAAAAAAATCAGTAAATGCATGAAAAATAGCAAATGAAATCAGAAAGGTTTGAAAATTGATGGCGTGGCTTCGAATGGTGCATACTGAACACACAAAAAGTCTGGAGTTGAAATAAGTTTAAAAAAATGAAACGCCTTAGTAACAGACGAGTTTTCGTCTGAAACCCTGATACTTCGAAAGAGATTGTCCATTTTGTACACGAAGTGCATCCAGTTTTTGCCGTAACCCTCTCAACTTTTTAGCACATGCTATGTGGGTGAAATGATGATACCATGCCAACTTTCAACCTTTTCAGAGTTCATTTGTATTGCTTTTCAATTTCAGGGTCATTTAGCTCAAGAAAATCAGTAAATGCATGAAAAATAGCAAATGAAGTCAGAAAGGGTTGAAAATTGATGGCGTGGCTTCGAATGGTGCATACTGAACACACAAAAAGTCTGGAGTTGAAATAAGTTTAAAAAAATGAAACGCCTTAGTAACAGACGAGTTTTCGTCTGAAACCCTGATACTTCGAAAGAGATTGTCCATTTTGTACACGAAGTGCATCCAGTTTTTGCCGTAACCCTCTCAACTTTTTAGCACATGCTATGCGGGTGAAATGATGATACCATGCCAACTTTCAACCTTTTCAGAGTTCATTTGTAGTGCTTTTCAATTTCAGGGTCATTTAGCTCAAGAAAATCAGTAAATGCATGAAAAATAGCAAATGAAGTCAGAAAGGGTTGAAAATTGAGGGCGTGGCTTCGAATGGTGCATACTGAACACACAAAAAGTCTGGAGTTGAAATAAGTTTAAAAAAATGAAACGCCTTAGTAACAGACGAGTTTTCGTCTGAAACCCTGATACTTCGAAAGAGATTGTCCATTTTGTACACGAAGTGCATCCAGTTTTTACCGTAACCCTCTCAACTTTTTAGCACATGCTATGTGGGTGAAATGATGATACCATGCCAACTTTGAAACTTTTCAGAGTTCATTTGTAGTGCTTTTCAATTTCAGGGTCATTTAGCTCAAAAAATCAGTAAATGCATGAAAAATAGCAAATGAAGTCAGAAAGGGTTGAAAATTGATGGCGTGGCTTCGAATGGTGCATACTGAACACACAAAAAGTCTGGAGTTGAAATAACTTTAAAAAAATGAAACGCCTTAGTAACAGACGAGTTTTCGTCTAAAACCCTGATACTTCGAAAGAGATTGTCCATTTTGTACACGAAGTGCATCCAGTTTTTACCGTAACCCTCTCAACTTTTTACCACATGCTATGTGGGTGAAATGATGATACCATGCCAACTTTCAACCTTTTCAGAGTTCATTTGTAGTGCTTTTCAATTTCAGGGTCATTTAGCTCAAAAATATCAGTAAATGCATGAAAAATAGCAAATGAAGTCAGAAAGGGTTGAAAATTGATGGCGTGGCTTCGAATGGTGCATACTGAACACACAAAAAGTCTGGAGTTGAAATAAGTTTAAAAAAATGAAACGCCTTAGTAACAGACGAGTTTTCGTCTAAAACCTTGATACTTCGAAAGAGATTGTCCATTTTGTACACGAAGTGCATCCAGTTTTTACCGTAACCCTCTCAACTTTTTAGCACATGCTATGTGGGTGAAATGATGATACCATGCCAACTTTCAACCTTTTCAGAGTTCATTTGTAGTGCTTTTCAATTTCAGGGTCATTTAGCTCAAAAAAATCAGTAAATGCATGAAAAATAGCAAATGAAGTCAGAAAGGGTTGAAAATTGATGGCGTGGCTTCGAATGGTGCATACTGAACACACAAAAAGTCTGGAGTTGAAATAAATTTAAAAAAATGAAACGCCTTAGTAACAGACGAGTTTTCGTCTAAAACCTTGATACTTCGAAAGAGATTGTCCATTTTGTACACGAAGTGCATCCAGTTTTTACCGTAACCCTATCAACTTTTTAGCACATGCTATGTGGGTGAAATGATGATACCATGCCAACTTTCAACCTTTTCAGAGGTCATTTGTAGTGCTTTTCAATTTCAGGGTCATTTAGCTCAAAAAAATCAGTAAATGCATGAAAAATAGCAAATGAAGTCAGAAAGGTTTGAAAATTGATGGCGTGGCTTCGAATGGTGCATACTGAACACACAAAAAGTCTGGAGTTGAAATAAGTTTAAAAAAATGAAACGCCTTAGTAACAGACGAGTTTTCGTCTGAAACCCTGATACTTCGAAAGAGATTGTCCATTTTGTACACGAAGTGCATCCAGTTTTTGCCGTAACCCTCTCAACTTTTTAGCACATGCTATGTGGGTGAAATGATGATACCATGCCAACTTTCAACCTTTTCAGAGTTCATTTGTATTGCTTTTCAATTTCAGGGTCATTTAGCTCAAGAAAATCAGTAAATGCATGAAAAATAGCAAATGAAGTCAGAAAGGTTTGAAAATTGATGGCGTGGCTTCGAATGGTGCATACTGAACACACAAAAAGTCTGGAGTTGAAATAAGTTTAAAAAAATGAAACGCCTTGGTAACAGACGAGTTTTCGTCTGAAACCCTGATACTTCGAAAGAGATTGTCCATTTTGTACACGAAGTGCATCCAGTTTTTACCGTAACCCTCTCAACTTTTTAGCACATGCTATGTGGGTGAAATGATGATACCATGCCAACTTTGAACCTTTTCACAGTTCATTTGTAGTGCTTTTCAATTTCAGGGTCATTTAGCTCAAAAAATCAGTAAATGCATGAAAAATAGCAAATGAAGTCAGAAAGGGTTGAAAATTGATGGCGTGGCTTCGAATGGTGCATACTGAGCACACAAAAAGTCTGGAGTTGAAATAACTTTAAAAAAATGAAACGCCTTAGTAACAGACGAGTTTTCGTCTGAAACCCTGATACTTCGAAAGAGATTGTCCATTTTGTACACGAAGTGCATCCAGTTTTTACCGTAACCCTCTCAACTTTTTACCACATGCTATGTGGGTGAAATGATGATACCATGCCAACTTTCAACCTTTTCAGAGTTCATATTTAGTGCTTTTCAATTTCAGGGTCATTTAGCTCAAGAAAATCAGTAAATGCATGAAAAATAGCAAATGAAGTCAGAAAGGTTTGAAAATTGATGGCGTGGCTTCGAATGGTGCATACTGAACACACAAAAAGTCTGGAGTTGAAATAAGTTTAAAAAAATGAAACGCCTTAGTAACAGACGAGTTTTCGTCTGAAACCCTGATACTTCGTAAGAGATTGTCCATTTTGTACACGAAGTACATCCAGTTTTTACCGTAACCCTCTCAACTTTTTAGCACATGCTATGTGGGTGAAATGATGATACCATGCCAACTTTGAACCTTTTCAGAGTTCATTTGTAGTGCTTTTCAATTTCAGGGTCATTTAGCTCAAAAAAATCAGTAAATGCATGAAAAATAGCAAATGAAGTCAGAAAGGGTTGAAAATTGAGGGCGTGGCTTCGAATGGTGCATACTGAACACACAAAAAGTCTGGAGTTGAAATAAGTTTTAAAAAATGAAACGCCTTAGTAACAGACGAGTTTTCGTCTGAAACCCTGATACTTCGAAAGAGATTGTCCATTTTGTACACGAAGTACATCCAGTTTTTACCGTAACCCTCTCAACTTTTTAGCACATGCTATGTGGGTGAAATGATGATACCATGCCAACTTTGAACATTTTCAGAGTTCATTTGTAGTGCTTTTCAATTTCAGGGTCATTTAGCTCAAAAAAATCAGTAAATGCATGAAAAATAGCAAATGAAGTCAGAAAGGGTTGAAAATTGATGGCGTGGCTTCGAATGGTGCATACTGAACACACAAAAAGTCTGGAGTTGAAATAAGTTTAAACAAATGAAACGCCTTAGTAACAGACGAGTTTTCGTCTGAAACCCTGATACTTCGAAAGAGATTGTCCATTTTGTACACGAAGTGCATCCAGTTTTTACCGTAACCCTCTCAACTTTTTACCACATGCTATGTGGGTGAAATGATGATACCATGCCAACTTTCAACCTTTTCAGAGTTCATATTTAGTGCTTTTCAATTTCAGGGTCATTTAGCTCAAGAAAATCAGTAAATGCATGAAAAATAGCAAATGAAGTCAGAAAGGTTTGAAAATTGATGGCGTGGCTTCGAATGGTGCATACTGAACACACAAAAAGTCTGGAGTTGAAATAAGTTTAAAAAAATGAAACGCCTTAGTAACAGACGAGTTTTCGTCTGAAACCCTGATACTTCGTAAGAGATTGTCCATTTTGTACACGAAGTACATCCAGTTTTTACCGTAACCCTCTCAACTTTTTAGCACATGCTATGTGGGTGAAATGATGATACCATGCCAACTTTGAACCTTTTCAGAGTTCATTTGTAGTGCTTTTCAATTTCAGGGTCATTTAGCTCAAAAAAATCAGTAAATGCATGAAAAATAGCAAATGAAGTCAGAAAGGTTTGAAAATTGATGGCGTGGCTTCGAATGGTGCATACTGAACACACAAAAAGTCTGGAGTTGAAATAAGTTTAAAAAAATGAAACGCCTTAGTAACAGACGAGTTTTAGTCTGAAACCCTGATACTTCCAAAGAGATTGTCCATTTTGTACACGAAGTGCATCCAGTTTTTACCGTAACCCTCTCAACTTTTTAGCACATGCTATGTGGGTGAAATGATGATACCAAGCCAACTTTCAACCTTTTCAGAGTTCATTTGTAGTGCTTTTCAATTTCAGGGTCATTTAGCTCAAAAAAAATCAGTAAATGCATGAAAAATAGCAAATGAAGTCAGAAAGGGTTGAAAATTGAGGGCGTGGCTTCGAATGGTGCATACTGAACACACAAAAAGTCTGGAGTTGAAATAAGTTTAAAAAAATGAAACGCCTTAGTAACAGACGAGTTTTCGTCTGAAACCCTGATACTTCCAAAGAGATTGTCCATTTTGTACACGAAGTGCATCCAGTTTTTACCGTAACCCTCTCAACTTTTTAGCACATGCTATGTGGGTGAAATGATGATACCATGCCAACTTTCAACCTTTTCAGAGGTCATTTGTAGTGCTTTTCAATTTCAGGGTCATTTAGCTCAAAAAAATCAGTAAATGCATGAAAAATAGCAAATGAAGTCAGAAAGGGTTGAAAATTGATGGTGTGGCTTCGAATGGTGCATACTGAACACACAAAAAGTCTGGAGTTGAAATAAGTTTAAAAAAATGAAACGCCTTAGTAACAGACGAGTTTTCGTCTGAAACCATGATACTTCGAAAGAGATTGTCCATTTTGTACACGAAGTGCATCCAGTTTTTACCGTAACCCTCTCAACTTTTTAGCACATGCTATGTGTGTGAAATGATGATACCATGCCAACTTTGAACCTTTTCAGAGTTCATTTGTAGTGCTTTTCAATTTCAGGGTCATTTAGCTCAAAAAAATCAGTAAATGCATGAAAAATAGCAAATGAAGTCAGAAAGGGTTGAAAATTGATGGCGTGGCTTCGAATGGTGCATACTGAACACACAAAAAGTCTAGAGTTGAAATAAGTTTAAAAAAATGAAACGCCTTGGTAACAGACGAGTTTTCGTCTGAAACCCTGATACTTCGAAAGAGATTGTCCATTTTGTACACGAAGTGCATCCAGTTTTTGCCGTAACCCTCTCAACTTTTTAGCACATGCTATGTGGGTGAAATGATGATACCATGCCAACTTTCAACCTTTTCAGAGTTCATTTGTAGTGCTTTTCAATTTCAGGGTCATTTAGCTCAAGAAAATCAGTAAATGCATGAAAAATAGCAAATGAAGTCAGAAAGATTTGAAAATTGATGGCGTGGCTTTGAATGGTGCATACTGAACACACAAAAAGTCTGGAGTTGAAATAAGTTTAAAAAAATGAAACGCCTTAGTAACAGACGAGTTTTCGTCTGAAACCCTGATACTTCGAAAGAGATTGTCCATTTTGTACACGAAGTGCATCCAGTTTTTGCCGTAACCCTCTCAACTTTTTAGCACATGCTATGTGGGTGAAATGATGATACCATGCCAACTTTCAACCTTTTCAGAGTTCATTTGTATTGCTTTTCAATTTCAGGGTCATTTAGCTCAAGAAAATCAGTAAATGCATGAAAAATAGCAAATGAAGTCAGAAAGGTTTGAAAATTGATGGCGTGGCTTCGAATGGTGCATACTGAACACACAAAAAGTCTGGAGTTGAAATAAGTTTAAAAAAATGAAACGCCTTAGTAACAGACGAGTTTTCGTCTGAAACCCTGATACTTCGAAAGAGATTGTCCATTTTGTACACGAAGTGCATCCAGTTTTTATCGTAACCCTCTCAACTTTTTAGCACATGCTATGTGGGTGAAATGATGATACCATGCCAACTTTGAACCTTTTCAGAGTTCATTTGTAGTGCTTTTCAATTTCAGGGTCATTTAGCTCAAAAAAAATCAGTAAATGCATGAAAAATAGCAAATGAAGTCAGAAAGGGTTGAAAATTGAGGGCGTGGCTTCGAATGGTGCATACTGAACACACAAAAAGTCTGGAGTTGAAATAAGTTTAAAAAAATGAAACGCCTTAGTAACAGACGAGTTTTCGTCTGAAACCCTGATACTTCGAAAGAGATTGTCCATTTTGTACACGAAGTACATCCAGTTTTTACCGTAACCCTCTCAACTTTTTAGCACATGCTATGTGGGTGAAATGATGATACCATGCCAACTTTGAACCTTTTCAGAGTTCATTTGTAGTGCTTTTCAATTTCTGGGTCATTTAGCTCAAAAAAATCAGTAAATGCATGAAAAATAGCAAATGAAGTCAGAAAGGGTTGAAAATTGATGGCGTGGCTTCGAATGGTGCATACTGAACACACAAAAAGTCTGGAGTTGAAATAAGTTTAAAAAAATGAAACGCCTTAGTAACAGACGAGTTTTCGTCTAAAACCCTGATACTTCGAAAGAGATTGTCCATTTTGTACACGAAGTGCATCCAGTTTTTACCGTAACCCTCTCAACTTTTTACCACATGCTATGTGGGTGAAATGATGATACCATGCCAACTTTCAACCTTTTCAGAGTTCATTTGTAGTGCTTTTCAATTTCAGGGTCATTTAGCTCAAAAAAATCAGTAAATGCATGAAAAATAGCAAATGAAGTCAGAAAGGGTTGAAAATTGATGGCGTGGCTTCGCATGGTGCATACTGAACACCCAAAAAGTCTGGAGTTGAAATAAGTTTAAAAAAATGAAACGCCTTAGTAACAGACGAGTTTTCGTCTGAAACCCTGATACTTCGAAAGAGATTGTCCATTTTGTACACGAAGTGCATCCAGTTTTTACCGTAACCCTCTTAACTTTTTACCACATGCTATGTGGGTGAAATGATGATACCATGCCAACTTTCAACCTTTTCAGAGTTCATTTGTAGTGCTTTTCAATTTCAGGGTCATTTAGCTCAAAAAAATCAGTAAATGCATGAAAAATAGCAAATGAAGTCAGAAAGGGTTGAAAATTGATGGCGTGGCTTCGAATGGTGCATACTGAACACACAAAAAGTCTGGAGTTGAAATAAGTTTAAAAAAATGAAACGCCTTAGTAACAGACGAGTTTTCGTCTGAAACCCTGATACTTCGAAAGAGATTGTCCAATTTGTACACGAAGTGCATCCAGTTTTTACCGTAACCCTCTCAACTTTTTACCACATGCTATGTGGGTGAAATGATGATACCATGCCAACTTTCAACCTTTTCGGAGTTCATATTTAGTGCTTTTCAATTTCAGGGTCATTTAGCTCAAGAAAATCAGTAAATGCATGAAAAATAGCAAATGAAGTCAGAAAGGTTTGAAAATTGATGGCGAGGCTTCGAATGGTGCATACTGAACACACAAAAAGTCTGGAGTTGAAATAAGTTTAAAAAATGAAACGCCTTAGTAACAGACGAGTTTTCGTCTGAAACCCTGATACTTCGAAAGAGATTGTCCATTTTGTACACGAAGTGCATCCAGTTTTTACCGTAACCCACTCAACTTTTTAGCACATGCTATGTGGGTGAAATGATGATACCATGCCAACTTTCAACCTTTTCAGAGTTCATTTGTACTGCTTTTCAATTTCAGGGTCATTTAGCTCAAAAAAAATCAGTAAATGCATGAAAAATAGCAAATGAAGTCAGAAAGGGTTGAAAATTGAAGGTATGGCTTCGAATGGTGCATACTGAACACACAAAAAGTCTGGAGTTGAAATAAGTTTAAAAAAATGAAACGCCTTAGTAACAGACGAGTTTTCGTCTGAAACCCTGATACTTCGAAAGAGATTGTCCATTTTGTACACGAAGTGCATCCAGTTTTTACCGTAACCCTCTCAACTTTTTAGCACATGCTATGTGGGTGAAATGATGATACCATGCCAACTTTCAACCTTTTCAGAGTTCATTTGTAGTGCTTTTCAATTTCAGGGTCATTTAGCTCAAAAAAATCAGTAAAAGCATGAAAAATAGCAAATGAAATCAGAAAGGTTTGAAAATTGATGGCGTGGCTTCGAATGGTGCATACTGAACACACAAAAAGTCTGGAGTTGAAATAAGTTTAAAAAAATGAAACGCCTTAGTAACAGACGAGTTTTCGTCTAAAACCCTGATACTTCCAAAGAGATTGTCCATTTTGTACACGAAGTGCATCCAGTTTTTACCGTAACCCTCTCAACTTTTTAGCACATGCTATGTGGGTGAAATGATGATACCAAGCCAACTTTCAACCTTTTCAGAGTTCATTTGTAGTGCTTTTCAATTTCAGGGTCATTTAGCTCAAAAAAAATCAGTAAATGCATGAAAAATAGCAAATGAAGTCAGAAAGGGTTGAAAATTGAGGGCGTGGCTTCGAATGGTGCATACTGAACACACAAAAAGTCTGGAGTTGAAATAAGTTTAAAAAAATGAAACGCCTTAGTAACAGACGAGTTTTCGTCTGAAACCCTGATACTTCCAAAGAGATTGTCCATTTTGTACACGAAGTGCATCCAGTTTTTACCGTAACCCTCTCAACTTTTTAGCACATGCTATGTGGGTGAAATGATGATACCATGCCAACTTTCAACCTTTTGAGAGTTCATTTGTAGTGCTTTTCAATTTCAGGGTCATTTAGCTCAAAAAAATCAGTAAATGCATGAAAAATAGCAAATGAAGTCAGAAAGGGTTGAAAATTGATGGTGTGGCTTCGAATGGTGCATACTGAACACACAAAAAGTCTGGAGTTGAAATAAGTTTAAAAAAATGAAACGCCTTAGTAACAGACGAGTTTTCGTCTGAAACCATGATACTTCGAAAGAGATTGTCCATTTTGTACACGAAGTGCATCCAGTTTTTACCGTAACCCTCTCAACTTTTTAGCACATGCTATGAGTGTGAAATGATGATACCATGCCAACTTTGAACCTTTTCAGAGTTCATTTGTAGTGCTTTTCAATTTCAGGGTCATTTAGCTCAAAAAAATCAGTAAATGCATGAAAAATAGCAAATGAAGTCAGAAAGGGTTGAAAATTGATGGCGTGGCTTCGAATGGTGCATACTGAACACACAAAAAGTCTAGAGTTGAAATAAGTTTAAAAAAATGAAACCCTTAGTAACAGACGAGTTTTCGTCTGAAACCGTGATACTTCGAAAGAGATTGTCCATTTTGTACACGAAGTGCATCCAGTTTTTACCGTAACCCTCTCAACTTTTTAGCACATGCTATGTGGGTGAAATGATGATACCATGCCAACTTTCAACCTTTTCAGAGTTCATTTGTAGTGCTTTTCAATTTCAGGGTCATTTAGCTCAAAAAAAATCAGTAAATGCATGAAAAATAGCAAATGAAGTCAGAAAGGGTTGAAAATTGAGGGCGTGGCTTCGAATGGTGCATACTGAACACACAAAAAGTCTGGAGTTGAAATAAGTTTAAAAAAATGAAACCCTTAGTAACAGACGAGTTTTCGTCTGAAACCGTGATACTTCGAAAGAGATTGTCCATTTTGTACACGAAGTGCATCCAGTTTTTACCGTAACCCTCTCAACTTTTTAGCACATGCTATGTGGGTGAAATGATGATACCATGCCAACTTTCAACCTTTTCAGAGTTCATTTGTAGTGCTTTTCAATTTCTGGGTCATTTAGCTCAAAAAAATCAGTAAATGCATGAAAAATAGCAAATGAAGTCAGAAAGGGTTGAAAATTGATGGCGTGGCTTCGAATGGTGCATACTGAACACACAAAAAGTCTGGAGTTGAAATAAGTTTAAAAAAATGAAACGCCTTAGTAACAGACGAGTTTTCGTCTAAAACCCTGATACTTCGAAAGAGATTGTCCATTTTGTACACGAAGTGCATCCAGTTTTAGCCGTAACCCTCTCAACTTTTTAGCACATGCTATGTGGGTGAAATGATGATACCATGCCAACTTTCAACCTTTTCAGAGTTCATTAGTAGTGCTTTTCAGTTTCAGGGTCATTTAGCTCAAGAAAATCAGTAAATGCATGAAAAATAGCAAATGAAGTCAGAAAGGGTTGAAAATTGATGGCGTGGCTTCGAATGGTGCATACTGAACACACAAAAAGTCTGGAGTTGAAATAAGTTTAAAAAAATGAAACGCCTTAGTAACAGACGAGTTTTCGTCTCAAACCCTGATACTTCGAAAGAGATTGTCCATTTTGTACACGAAGTGCATCCAGTTTTAGCCGTAACCCTCTCAACTTTTTAGCACATGCTATGTGGGTGAAATGATGATACCATGCCAACTTTCAACCTTTTCAGAGTTCATTAGTATTGCTTTTCAATTTCAGGGTCATTTAGCTCAAGAAAATCAGTAAATGCATGAAAAATAGCAAATGAAGTCAGAAAGGTTTGAAAATTGATGGCGTGGCTTCGAATGGTGCATACTGAACACACAAAATGTCTGGAGTTGAAATAAGTTTAAAAAAATGAAACGCCTTAGTAACAGACGAGTTTTCGTCTCAAACCCTGATACTTCGAAAGAGATTGTCCATTTTGTACACGAAGTGCATCCAGTTTTTACCGTAACCCTCTCAACTTTTTAGCACATGCTATGTGGGTGAAATGATGATACCATGCCAACTTTCAACCTTTTCAGAGTTCATTTGTAGTGCTTTTCAATTTCAGGGTCATTTAGCTCAAAAAAATCAGTAAATGCATGAAAAATAGCAAATGAAGTCAGAAAGGGTTGAAAATTGATGGCGTGGCTTCGAATGGTGCATACTGAACACACAAAAAGTCTGGAGTTGAAATAAGTTTAAAAAAATGAAACGCCTTAGTAACAGACGAGTTTTCGTCTAAAACCCTGATACTTCGAAAGAGATTGTCTATTTTGTACACGAAGTGCATCCAGTTTTTACCGTAACCCTCTCAACTTTTTACCACATGCTATGTGGGTGAAATGATGATACCATGCCAACTTTCAACCTTTTCAGAGTTCATATTTAGTGCTTTTCAATTTCAGGGTCATTTAGCTCAAAAAAATCAGTAAATGCATGAAAAATAGCAAATGGAGTCAGAAAGGGTTGAAAAATGATGGCGTGGCTCCGAATGGTGCATACTGAACACACAAAAAGTCTGGAGTTGAAATAAGTTTAAAAAAATGAAACGCCTTAGTAACAGACGAGTTTTCGTCTAAAACCTTGATACTTCGAAAGAGATTGTCCATTTTGTGCACGAAGTGCATCCAGTTTTTACCGTAACCCTCTCAACTTTTTAGCACATGCTATGTGGGTGAAATGATGATACCATGCCAACTTTCAACCTTTTCAGAGTTCATTTGTAGTGCTTTTCAATTTCAGGGTCATTTAGCTCAAGAAAATCAGTAAATGCATGAAAAATAGCAAATGAAGTCAGAAAGGTTTGAAAATTGATGGCGTGGCTTCGAATGGTGCATACTGAACACACAAAAAGTCTAGAGTTGAAATAAGTTTAAAAAAATGAAACGCCTTAGTAACAGACGAGTTTTCCTCTCAAACCCTGATACTTCGAAAGAGATTGTCCATTTTGTACACGAAGTGCATCCAGTTTTTACCGTAACCCTCTCAACTTTTTAGCACATGCTATGTGGGTGAAATGATGATACCATGCCAACTTTCAACCTTTTCAGAGTTCATTTGTAGTGGTTTTCAATTTCAGGGTCATTTAGCTCAAAAAAAATCAGTAAATGCATGAAAAATAGCAAATGAAGTCAGAAAGGGTTGAAAATTGAGGGCGTGGCTTCGAATGGTGCATACTGAACACACAAAAAGTCTGGAGTTGAAATAAGTTTAAAAAAATGAAACGCCTTAGTAACAGACGAGTTTTCGTCTGAAACCCTGATACTTCGAAAGAGATTGTCCATTTTGTACACGAAGTGCATCCAGTTTTTACCGTAACCCTCTCAACTTTTTATCACATGCTATGTGGGTGAAATGATGATACCATGCCAACTTTCAACCTTTTCAGAGTTCATTTGTAGTGCTTTTCAATTTCAGGGTCATTTAGCTCAAAAAAAATCAGTAAAGGCATGAAAAATAGCAAATGAAGTCAGAAAGGGTTGAAAATTGAGGGCGTGGCTTCGAATGGTGCATACTGAACACACAAAAAGTCTGGAGTTGAAATAAGTTTAAAAAAATGAAACGCCTTAGTAACAGACGAGTTTTCGTCTGAAACCCTGATACTTCGAAAGAGATTGTCCATTTTGTACACGAAGTGCATCCAGTTTTTACCGTAACCCTCTCAACTTTTTAGCACATGCTATGTGGGTGAAATGATGATACCATGCCAACTTTGAACCTTTTCAGAGTTCATTTGTAGTGCTTTTCAATTTCAGGGTCATTTAGCTCAAAAAAATCAGTAAATGCATGAAAAATAGCAAATGAAGTCAGAAAGGGTTGAAAATTGATGGCGTGGCTTCCAATGGTGCATACTGAACACACAAAAAGTCTGGAGTTGAAATAAGTTTAAAAAAATGAAACGCCTTAGTAACAGACGAGTTTTCGTCTGAAACCCTGATACTTCGAAAGAGATTGTCCATTTTGTACACGAAGTGCATCCAGTTTTTACCGTAACCCTCTCAACTTTTTAGCACATGCTATGTGGGTGAAATGATGATACCATGCCAACTTTCAACCTTTTCAGAGTTCATTTGTAGTGCTTTTCAATTTCAGGGTCATTTAGCTCAAAAAAAATCAGTAAATGCATGAAAAATAGCAAATGAAGTCAGAAAGGGTTGAAAATTGATGGCGTGGCTTCGAATGGTGCATACTGAACACACAAAAAGTCTGGAGTTGAAATAAGTTTAAAAAAATGAAACCCTTAGTAACAGACGAGTTTTCGTCTGAAACCGTGATACTTCGAAAGAGATTGTCCATTTTGTACACGAAGTGCATCCAGTTTTTACCGTAACCCTCTCAACTTTTTACCACATGCTATATGGGTGAAATGATGATACCATGCCAACTTTCAACCTTTTCAGAGTTCATATTTAGTGCTTTTCAATTTCAGGGTCATTTAGCTCAAAAAAATCAGTAAATGCATGAAAAATAGCAAATGAAGTCAGAAAGGGTTGAAAAATGATGGCGTGGCTTCGAATGGTGCATACTGAACACACAAAAATTCTGGAGTTGAAATAAGTTTAAAAAAATGAAACGCCTTAGTAACAGACGAGTTTTCGTCTAAAACCTTGATACTTCGAAAGAGATTGTCCATTTTGTACACGAAGTGCATCCAGTTTTTACCGTAACCCTCTCAACTTTTTAGCACATGCTATGTGGGTGAAATGATGATACCATGCCAACTTTCAACCTTTTCAGAGTTCATTTGTAGTGCTTTTCAATTTCAGGGTCATTTAGCTCAAAAAAGATCAGTAAATGCATGAAAAATAGCAAATGAAGTCAGAAAGGGTTGAAAATTGAGGGCGTGGCTTCGAATGGTGCATACTGAACACACAAAAAGTCTGGAGTTGAAATAAGTTTAAAAAAATGAAACGCCTTAGTAACAGACGAGTTTTCGTCTGAAACCCTGATACTTCGAAAGAGATTGTCCATTTTGTACATGAAGTGCATCCAGTTTTTACCGTAACCCTCTCAACTTTTTAGCACATGCTATGTGGGTGAAATGATGATACCATGCCAACTTTGAACCTTTTCAGAGTTCATTTGTAGTGCTTTTCAATTTCAGGGTCATTTAGCTCAAAAAAATCAGTAAATGCATGAAAAATAGCAAATGAAGTCAGAAAGGGTTGAAAATTGATGGCGTGGCTTCCAATGGTGCATACTGAACACACAAAAAGTCTGGAGTTGAAATAAGTTTAAAAAAATGAAACGCCTTAGTAACAGACGAGTTTTCGTCTAAAACCCTGATACTTCGAAAGAGATTGTCCATTTTGTACACGAAGTGCATCCAGTTTTTACCGTAACCCTCTCAACTTTTTAGCACATGCTATGTGGGTGAAATGATGATACCATGCCAACTTTCAACCTTTTCAGAGTTCATTTGTAGTGCTTTTCAATTTCAGGGTCATTTAGCTCAAAAAAAATCAGTAAATGCATGAAAAATAGCAAATGAAGTCAGAAAGGGTTGAAAATTGATGGCGTGGCTTCGAATGGTGCATACTGAACACACAAAAAGTCTGGAGTTGAAATAAGTTTAAAAAAATGAAACCCTTAGTAACAGACGAGTTTTCGTCTGAAACCGTGATACTTCGAAAGAGATTGTCCATTTTGTACACGAAGTGCATCCAGTTTTTACCGTAACCCTCTCAACTTTTTAGCACATGCTATGTGGGTGAAATGATGATACCATGCCAACTTTCAACCTTTTCAGAGTTCATTTGTAGTGCTTTTCAATTTCAGGGTCATTTAGCTCAAAAAAATCAGTAAATGCATGAAAAATAGCAAATGAAGTCAGAAAGGGTTGGAAATTGAGGGCGTGGCTTCGAATGGTGCATACTGAACACACAAAAAGTCTGGAGTTGAAATAAGTTTAAAAAAATGAAACGCCTTAGTAACAGACGAGTTTTCGTCTGAAACCCTGATACTTCGAAAGAGATTGTCCATTTTGTACACGAAGTGCATCCAGTTTTTACCGTAACCCTCTCAACTTTTTAGCACATGCTATGTGGGTGAAATGATGATACCATGCCAACTTTCAACCTTTTCAGAGTTCATTTGTAGTGCTTTTCAATTTCAGGGTCATTTAGCTCAAAAAAGATCAGTAAATGCATGAAAAATAGCAAATGAAGTCAGAAAGGGTTGAAAATTGAGGGCGTGGCTTCGAATGGTGCATACTGAACACACAAAAAGTCTGGAGTTGAAATAAGTTTAAAAAAATGAAACGCCTTAGTAACAGACGAGTTTTCGTCTGAAACCCTGATACTTCGAAAGAGATTGTCCATTTTGTACATGAAGTGCATCCAGTTTTTACCGTAACCCTCTCAACTTTTTAGCACATGCTATGTGGGTGAAATGATGATACCATGCCAACTTTGAACCTTTTCAGAGTTCATTTGTAGTGCTTTTCAATTTCAGGGTCATTTAGCTCAAAAAAATCAGTAAATGCATGAAAAATAGCAAATGAAGTCAGAAAGGGTTGAAAATTGATGGCGTGGCTTCCAATGGTGCATACTGAACACACAAAAAGTCTGGAGTTGAAATAAGTTTAAAAAAATGAAACGCCTTAGTAACAGACGAGTTTTCGTCTAAAACCCTGATACTTCGAAAGAGATTGTCCATTTTGTACACGAAGTGCATCCAGTTTTTACCGTAACCCTCTCAACTTTTTAGCACATGCTATGTGGGTGAAATGATGATACCATGCCAACTTTCAACCTTTTCAGAGTTCATTTGTAGTGCTTTTCAATTTCAGGGTCATTTAGCTCAAAAAAAATCAGTAAATGCATGAAAAATAGCAAATGAAGTCAGAAAGGGTTGAAAATTGATGGCGTGGCTTCGAATGGTGCATACTGAACACACAAAAAG
The DNA here is from genome assembly GCA_039707655.1 of Elymus sibiricus. NCBI lineage: Eukaryota > Viridiplantae > Streptophyta > Magnoliopsida > Poales > Poaceae > Elymus > Elymus sibiricus. The sequence goes on from CM077663.1 coordinate 426,665,566, forward strand.
TCTGGAGTTGAAATAAGTTTTAAAAAAGGAAACCCTTAGTAACAGACGAGTTTTCGTCTGAAACCGTGATACTTCGAAAGAGATTGTCCATTTTGTACACGAAGTGCATCCAGTTTTTACCGTAACCCTCTCAACTTTTTAGCACATGCTATGTGGGTGAAATGATGATACCATGCCAACTTTCAACCTTTTCAGAGTTCATTTGTAGTGCTTTTCAATTTCAGGGTCATTTAGCTCAAAAAAAATCAGTAAATGCATGAAAAATAGCAAATGAAGTCAGAAAGGGTTGAAAATTGATGGCGTGGCTTCGAATGGTGCATACTGAACACACAAAAAGTCTGGAGTTGAAATAAGTTTAAAAAAATGAAACCCTTAGTAACAAACGAGTTTTCGTCTGAAACCGTGATACTTCGAAAGAGATTGTCCATTTTGTACACGAAGTGCATCCAGTTTTTACCGTAACCCTCTCAACTTTTTACCACATACTATGTGGGTGAAATGATGATACCATGCCAACTTTCAACCTTTTCAGAGTTCATATTTAGTGCTTTTCAATTTCAGGGTCATTTAGCTCAAAAAAATCAGTAAATGCATGAAAAATAGCAAATGAAGTCAGAAAGGGTTGAAAATTGATGGCGTGGCTTCCAATGGTGCATACTGAACACACAAAAAGTCTGGAGTTGAAATAAGTTTAAAAAAATGAAACGCCTTAGTAACAGACGAGTTTTCGTCTGAAACCCTGATACTTCGAAAGAGATTGTCCATTTTGTACACGAAGTGCATCCAGTTTTTACCGTAACCCTCTCAACTTTTTAGCACATGCTATGTGGGTGAAATGATGATACCATGCCAACTTTCAACCTTTTCAGAGTTCATTTGTAGTGCTTTTCAATTTCAGGGTCATTTAGCTCAAAAAAAATCAGTAAATGCATGAAAAATAGCAAATGAAGTCAGAAAGGGTTGAAAATTGATGGCGTGGCTTCGAATGGTGCATACTGAACACACAAAAAGTCTGGAGTTGAAATAAGTTTAAAAAAATGAAACCCTTAGTAACAGACGAGTTTTCGTCTGAAACCGTGATACTTCGAAAGAGATTGTCCATTTTGTACACGAAGTGCATCCAGTTTTTACCGTAACCCTCTCAACTTTTTACCACATGCTATATGGGTGAAATGATGATACCATGCCAACTTTCAACCTTTTCAGAGTTCATATTTAGTGCTTTTCAATTTCAGGGTCATTTAGCTCAAAAAAATCAGTAAATGCATGAAAAATAGCAAATGAAGTCAGAAAGGGTTGAAAAATGATGGCGTGGCTTCGAATGGTGCATACTGAACACACAAAAATTCTGGAGTTGAAATAAGTTTAAAAAAATGAAACGCCTTAGTAACAGACGAGTTTTCGTCTAAAACCTAGATACTTCGAAAGAGATTGTCCATTTTGTACACGAAGTGCATCCAGTTTTTACCGTAACCCTCTCAACTTTTTAGCACATGCTATGTGGGTGAAATGATGATACCATGCCAACTTTCAACCTTTTCAGAGTTCATTTGTAGTGCTTTTCAATTTCAGGGTCATTTAGCTCAAAAAAGATCAGTAAATGCATGAAAAATAGCAAATGAAGTCAGAAAGGGTTGAAAATTGAGGGCGTGGCTTCGAATGGTGCATACTGAACACACAAAAAGTCTGGAGTTGAAATAAGTTTAAAAAAATGAAACGCCTTAGTAACAGACGAGTTTTCGTCTGAAACCCTGATACTTCGAAAGAGATTGTCCATTTTGTACATGAAGTGCATCCAGTTTTTACCGTAACCCTCTCAACTTTTTAGCACATGCTATGTGGGTGAAATGATGATACCATGCCAACTTTGAACCTTTTCAGAGTTCATTTGTAGTGCTTTTCAATTTCAGGGTCATTTAGCTCAAAAAAATCAGTAAATGCATGAAAAATAGCAAATGAAGTCAGAAAGGGTTGAAAATTGATGGCGTGGCTTCCAATGGTGCATACTGAACACACAAAAAGTCTGGAGTTGAAATAAGTTTAAAAAAATGAAACGCCTTAGTAACAGACGAGTTTTCGTCTAAAACCCTGATACTTCGAAAGAGATTGTCCATTTTGTACACGAAGTGCATCCAGTTTTTACCGTAACCCTCTCAACTTTTTAGCACATGCTATGTGGGTGAAATGATGATACCATGCCAACTTTCAACCTTTTCAGAGTTCATTTGTAGTGCTTTTCAATTTCAGGGTCATTTAGCTCAAAAAAAATCAGTAAATGCATGAAAAATAGCAAATGAAGTCAGAAAGGGTTGAAAATTGATGGCGTGGCTTCGAATGGTGCATACTGAACACACAAAAAGTCTGGAGTTGAAATAAGTTTTAAAAAAGGAAACCCTTAGTAACAGACGAGTTTTCGTCTGAAACCGTGATACTTCGAAAGAGATTGTCCATTTTGTACACGAAGTGCATCCAGTTTTTACCGTAACCCTCTCAACTTTTTAGCACATGCTATGTGGGTGAAATGATGATACCATGCCAACTTTCAACCTTTTCAGAGTTCATTTGTAGTGCTTTTCAATTTCAGGGTCATTTAGCTCAAAAAAAATCAGTAAATGCATGAAAAATAGCAAATGAAGTCAGAAAGGGTTGAAAATTGATGGCGTGGCTTCGAATGGTGCATACTGAACACACAAAAAGTCTGGAGTTGAAATAAGTTTAAAAAAATGAAACCCTTAGTAACAAACGAGTTTTCGTCTGAAACCGTGATACTTCGAAAGAGATTGTCCATTTTGTACACGAAGTGCATCCAGTTTTTACCGTAACCCTCTCAACTTTTTACCACATACTATGTGGGTGAAATGATGATACCATGCCAACTTTCAACCTTTTCAGAGTTCATATTTAGTGCTTTTCAATTTCAGGGTCATTTAGCTCAAAAAAATCAGTAAATGCATGAAAAATAGCAAATGAAGTCAGAAAGGGTTGAAAATTGATGGCGTGGCTTCCAATGGTGCATACTGAACACACAAAAAGTCTGGAGTTGAAATAAGTTTAAAAAAATGAAACGCCTTAGTAACAGACGAGTTTTCGTCTGAAACCCTGATACTTCGAAAGAGATTGTCCATTTTGTACACGAAGTGCATCCAGTTTTTACCGTAACCCTCTCAACTTTTTAGCACATGCTATGTGGGTGAAATGATGATACCATGCCAACTTTCAACCTTTTCAGAGTTCATTTGTAGTGCTTTTCAATTTCAGGGTCATTTAGCTCAAAAAAAATCAGTAAATGCATGAAAAATAGCAAATGAAGTCAGAAAGGGTTGAAAATTGATGGCGTGGCTTCGAATGGTGCATACTGAACACACAAAAAGTCTGGAGTTGAAATAAGTTTAAAAAAATGAAACCCTTAGTAACAGACGAGTTTTCGTCTGAAACCGTGATACTTCGAAAGAGATTGTCCATTTTGTACACGAAGTGCATCCAGTTTTTACCGTAACCCTCTCAACTTTTTACCACATGCTATATGGGTGAAATGATGATACCATGCCAACTTTCAACCTTTTCAGAGTTCATATTTAGTGCTTTTCAATTTCAGGGTCATTTAGCTCAAAAAAATCAGTAAATGCATGAAAAATAGCAAATGAAGTCAGAAAGGGTTGAAAAATGATGGCGTGGCTTCGAATGGTGCATACTGAACACACAAAAATTCTGGAGTTGAAATAAGTTTAAAAAAATGAAACGCCTTAGTAACAGACGAGTTTTCGTCTAAAACCTAGATACTTCGAAAGAGATTGTCCATTTTGTACACGAAGTGCATCCAGTTTTTACCGTAACCCTCTCAACTTTTTAGCACATGCTATGTGGGTGAAATGATGATACCATGCCAACTTTCAACCTTTTCAGAGTTCATTTGTAGTGCTTTTCAATTTCAGGGTCATTTAGCTCAAAAAAGATCAGTAAATGCATGAAAAATAGCAAATGAAGTCAGAAAGGGTTGAAAATTGAGGGCGTGGCTTCGAATGGTGCATACTGAACACACAAAAAGTCTGGAGTTGAAATAAGTTTAAAAAAATGAAACGCCTTAGTAACAGACGAGTTTTCGTCTGAAACCCTGATACTTCGAAAGAGATTGTCCATTTTGTACATGAAGTGCATCCAGTTTTTACCGTAACCCTCTCAACTTTTTAGCACATGCTATGTGGGTGAAATGATGATACCATGCCAACTTTGAACCTTTTCAGAGTTCATTTGTAGTGCTTTTCAATTTCAGGGTCATTTAGCTCAAAAAAATCAGTAAATGCATGAAAAATAGCAAATGAAGTCAGAAAGGGTTGAAAATTGATGGCGTGGCTTCCAATGGTGCATACTGAACACACAAAAAGTCTGGAGTTGAAATAAGTTTAAAAAAATGAAACGCCTTAGTAACAGACGAGTTTTCGTCTAAAACCCTGATACTTCGAAAGAGATTGTCCATTTTGTACACGAAGTGCATCCAGTTTTTACCGTAACCCTCTCAACTTTTTAGCACATGCTATGTGGGTGAAATGATGATACCATGCCAACTTTCAACCTTTTCAGAGTTCATTTGTAGTGCTTTTCAATTTCAGGGTCATTTAGCTCAAAAAAAATCAGTAAATGCATGAAAAATAGCAAATGAAGTCAGAAAGGGTTGAAAATTGATGGCGTGGCTTCGAATGGTGCATACTGAACACACAAAAAGTCTGGAGTTGAAATAAGTTTTAAAAAAGGAAACCCTTAGTAACAGACGAGTTTTCGTCTGAAACCGTGATACTTCGAAAGAGATTGTCCATTTTGTACACGAAGTGCATCCAGTTTTTACCGTAACCCTCTCAACTTTTTAGCACATGCTATGTGGGTGAAATGATGATACCATGCCAACTTTCAACCTTTTCAGAGTTCATTTGTAGTGCTTTTCAATTTCAGGGTCATTTAGCTCAAAAAAAATCAGTAAATGCATGAAAAATAGCAAATGAAGTCAGAAAGGGTTGAAAATTGATGGCGTGGCTTCGAATGGTGCATACTGAACACACAAAAAGTCTGGAGTTGAAATAAGTTTAAAAAAATGAAACCCTTAGTAACAAACGAGTTTTCGTCTGAAACCGTGATACTTCGAAAGAGATTGTCCATTTTGTACACGAAGTGCATCCAGTTTTTACCGTAACCCTCTCAACTTTTTACCACATACTATGTGGGTGAAATGATGATACCATGCCAACTTTCAACCTTTTCAGAGTTCATATTTAGTGCTTTTCAATTTCAGGGTCATTTAGCTCAAAAAAATCAGTAAATGCATGAAAAATAGCAAATGAAGTCAGAAAGGGTTGAAAATTGATGGCGTGGCTTCCAATGGTGCATACTGAACACACAAAAAGTCTGGAGTTGAAATAAGTTTAAAAAAATGAAACGCCTTAGTAACAGACGAGTTTTCGTCTGAAACCCTGATACTTCGAAAGAGATTGTCCATTTTGTACACGAAGTGCATCCAGTTTTTACCGTAACCCTCTCAACTTTTTAGCACATGCTATGTGGGTGAAATGATGATACCATGCCAACTTTCAACCTTTTCAGAGTTCATTTGTAGTGCTTTTCAATTTCAGGGTCATTTAGCTCAAAAAAAATCAGTAAATGCATGAAAAATAGCAAATGAAGTCAGAAAGGGTTGAAAATTGATGGCGTGGCTTCGAATGGTGCATACTGAACACACAAAAAGTCTGGAGTTGAAATAAGTTTAAAAAAATGAAACCCTTAGTAACAGACGAGTTTTCGTCTGAAACCGTGATACTTCGAAAGAGATTGTCCATTTTGTACACGAAGTGCATCCAGTTTTTACCGTAACCCTCTCAACTTTTTACCACATGCTATATGGGTGAAATGATGATACCATGCCAACTTTCAACCTTTTCAGAGTTCATATTTAGTGCTTTTCAATTTCAGGGTCATTTAGCTCAAAAAAATCAGTAAATGCATGAAAAATAGCAAATGAAGTCAGAAAGGGTTGAAAAATGATGGCGTGGCTTCGAATGGTGCATACTGAACACACAAAAATTCTGGAGTTGAAATAAGTTTAAAAAAATGAAACGCCTTAGTAACAGACGAGTTTTCGTCTAAAACCTTGATACTTCGAAAGAGATTGTCCATTTTGTACACGAAGTGCATCCAGTTTTTACCGTAACCCTCTCAACTTTTTAGCACATGCTATGTGGGTGAAATGATGATACCATGCCAACTTTCAACCTTTTCAGAGTTCATTTGTAGTGCTTTTCAATTTCAGGGTCATTTAGCTCAAAAAAGATCAGTAAATGCATGAAAAATAGCAAATGAAGTCAGAAAGGGTTGAAAATTGAGGGCGTGGCTTCGAATGGTGCATACTGAACACACAAAAAGTCTGGAGTTGAAATAAGTTTAAAAAAATGAAACGCCTTAGTAACAGACGAGTTTTCGTCTGAAACCCTGATACTTCGAAAGAGATTGTCCATTTTGTACATGAAGTGCATCCAGTTTTTACCGTAACCCTCTCAACTTTTTAGCACATGCTATGTGGGTGAAATGATGATACCATGCCAACTTTGAACCTTTTCAGAGTTCATTTGTAGTGCTTTTCAATTTCAGGGTCATTTAGCTCAAAAAAATCAGTAAATGCATGAAAAATAGCAAATGAAGTCAGAAAGGGTTGAAAATTGATGGCGTGGCTTCCAATGGTGCATACTGAACACACAAAAAGTCTGGAGTTGAAATAAGTTTAAAAAAATGAAACGCCTTAGTAACAGACGAGTTTTCGTCTAAAACCCTGATACTTCGAAAGAGATTGTCCATTTTGTACACGAAGTGCATCCAGTTTTTACCGTAACCCTCTCAACTTTTTAGCACATGCTATGTGGGTGAAATGATGATACCATGCCAACTTTCAACCTTTTCAGAGTTCATTTGTAGTGCTTTTCAATTTCAGGGTCATTTAGCTCAAAAAAAATCAGTAAATGCATGAAAAATAGCAAATGAAGTCAGAAAGGGTTGAAAATTGATGGCGTGGCTTCGAATGGTGCATACTGAACACACAAAAAGTCTGGAGTTGAAATAAGTTTAAAAAAATGAAACCCTTAGTAACAGACGAGTTTTCGTCTGAAACCGTGATACTTCGAAAGAGATTGTCCATTTTGTACACGAAGTGCATCCAGTTTTTACCGTAACCCTCTCAACTTTTTAGCACATGCTATGTGGGTGAAATGATGATACCATGCCAACTTTCAACCTTTTCAGAGTTCATTTGTAGTGCTTTTCAATTTCAGGGTCATTTAGCTCAAAAAAATCAGTAAATGCATGAAAAATAGCAAATGAAGTCAGAAAGGGTTGAAAATTGAGGGCGTGGCTTCGAATGGTGCATACTGAACACACAAAAAGTCTGGAGTTGAAATAAGTTTAAAAAAATGAAACGCCTTAGTAACAGACGAGTTTTCGTCTGAAACCCTGATACTTCGAAAGAGATTGTCCATTTTGTACACGAAGTGCATCCAGTTTTTACCGTAACCCTCTCAACTTTTTAGCACATGCTATGTGGCTGAAATGATGATACCATGCCAACTTTCAACCTTTTCAGAGTTCATTTGTAGTGCTTTTCAATTTCAGGGTCATTTAGCTCAAAAAAGATCAGTAAATGCATGAAAAATAGCAAATGAAGTCAGAAAGGGTTGAAAATTGAGGGCGTGGCTTCGAATGGTGCATACTGAACACACAAAAAGTCTGGAGTTGAAATAAGTTTAAAAAAATGAAACGCCTTAGTAACAGACGAGTTTTCGTCTGAAACCCAGATACTTCGAAAGAGATTGTCCATTTTGTACATGAAGTGCATCCAGTTTTTACCGTAACCCTCTCAACTTTTTAGCACATGCTATGTGGGTGAAATGATGATACCATGCCAACTTTGAACCTTTTCAGAGTTCATTTGTAGTGCTTTTCAATTTCAGGGTCATTTAGCTCAAAAAAATCAGTAAATGCATGAAAAATAGCAAATGAAGTCAGAAAGGGTTGAAAATTGATGGCGTGGCTTCCAATGGTGCATACTGAACACACAAAAAGTCTGGAGTTGAAATAAGTTTAAAAAAATGAAACGCCTTAGTAACAGACGAGTTTTCGTCTAAAACCCTGATACTTCGAAAGAGATTGTCCATTTTGTACACGAAGTGCATCCAGTTTTTACCGTAACCCTCTCAACTTTTTAGCACATGCTATGTGGGTGAAATGATGATACCATGCCAACTTTCAACCTTTTCAGAGTTCATTTGTAGTGCTTTTCAATTTCAGGGTCATTTAGCTCAAAAAAAATCAGTAAATGCATGAAAAATAGCAAATGAAGTCAGAAAGGGTTGAAAATTGATGGCGTGGCTTCGAATGGTGCATACTGAACACACAAAAAGTCTGGAGTTGAAATAAGTTTAAAAAAAGGAAACCCTTAGTAACAGACGAGTTTTCGTCTGAAACCGTGATACTTCGAAAGAGATTGTCCATTTTGTACACGAAGTGCATCCAGTTTTTACCGTAACCCTCTCAACTTTTTAGCACATGCTATGTGGGTGAAATGATGATACCATGCCAACTTTCAACCTTTTCAGAGTTCATTTGTAGTGCTTTTCAATTTCAGGGTCATTTAGCTCAAAAAAATCAGTAAATGCATGAAAAATAGCAAATGAAGTCAGAAAGGGTTGAAAATTGATGGCGTGGCTTCGAATGGTGCATACTGAACACACAAAAAGTCTGGAGTTGAAATAAGTTTAAAAAAATGAAACCCTTAGTAACAGACGAGTTTTCGTCTGAAACCGTGATACTTCGAAAGAGATTGTCCATTTTGTACACGAAGTGCATCCAGTTTTTACCGTAACCCTCTCAACTTTTTACCACATGCTATATGGGTGAAATGATGATACCATGCCAACTTTCAACCTTTTCAGAGTTCATATTTAGTGCTTTTCAATTTCAGGGTCATTTAGCTCAAAAAAATCAGTAAATGCATGAAAAATAGCAAATGAAGTCAGAAAGGGTTGAAAAATGATGGCGTGGCTTCGAATGGTGCATACTGAACACACAAAAAGTCTGGAGTTGAAATAAGTTTAAAAAAATGAAACGCCTTAGTAACAGACGAGTTTTCGTCTAAAACCTTGATACTTCGAAAGAGATTGTCCATTTTGTACACGAAGTGCATCCAGTTTTTACCGTAACCCTCTCAACTTTTTAGCACATGCTATGTGGGTGAAATGATGATACCATGCCAACTTTCAACCTTTTCAGAGTTCATTTGTAGTGCTTTTCAATTTCAGGGTCATTTAGCTCAAAAAAATCAGTAAATGCATGAAAAATAGCAAATGAAGTCAGAAAGGGTTGAAAATTGATGGCGTGGCTTCGAATGGTGCATACTGAACACACAAAAAGTCTGGAGTTGAAATAAGTTTAAAAAATGAAACGCCTTAGTAACAGACGAGTTTTCGTCTGAAACCCTGATACTTCGAAAGAGATTGTCCATTTTGTACACGAAGTGCATCCAGTTTTTGCCGTAACCCTCTCAACTTTTTAGCACATGCTATGTGGGTGAAATGATGATACCATGCCAACTTTCAACCTTTTCAGAGTTCATTTGTATTGCTTTTCAATTTCAGGGTCATTTAGCTCAAGAAAATCAGTAAATGCATGAAAAATAGCAAATGAAGTCAGAAAGGTTTGAAAATTGATGGCGTGGCTTCGAATGGTGCATACTGAACACACAAAAAGTCTAGAGTTGAAATAAGTTTAAAAAAATGAAACGCCTTAGTAACAGACGAGTTTTCGTCTCAAACCCTGATACTTCGAAAGAGATTGTCCATTTTGTACACGAAGTGCATCCAGTTTTTACCGTAACCCTCTCAACTTTTTAGCACATGCTATGTGGGTGAAATGATGATACCATGCCAACTTTCAACCTTTTCAGAGTTCATTTGTAGTGCTTTTCAATTTCAGGGTCATTTAGCTCAAAAAAAATCAGTAAATGCATGAAAAATAGCAAATGAAGTCAGAAAGGGTTGAAAATTGAGGGCGTGGCTTCGAATGGTGCATACTGAACACACAAAAAGTCTGGAGTTGAAATAAGTTTAAAAAAATGAAACGCCTTAGTAACAGACGAGTTTTCGTCTGAAACCCTGATACTTCGAAAGAGATTGTCCATTTTGTACACGAAGTGCATCCAGTTTTTACCGTAACCCTCTCAACTTTTTAGCACATGCTATGTGGGTGAAATGATGATACCATGCCAACTTTCAACCTTTTCAGAGTTCATTTGTAGTGCTTTTCAATTTCAGGGTCATTTAGCTCAAAAAAGATCAGTAAATGCATGAAAAATAGCAAATGAAGTCAGAAAGGGTTGAAAATTGAGGGCGTGGCTTCGAATGGTGCATACTGAACACACAAAAAGTCTGGAGTTGAAATAAGTTTAAAAAAATGAAACGCCTTAGTAACAGACGAGTTTTCGTCTGAAACCCTGATACTTCGAAAGAGATTGTCCATTTTGTACATGAAGTGCATCCAGTTTTTACCGTAACCCTCTCAACTTTTTAGCACATGCTATGTGGGTGAAATGATGATACCATGCCAACTTTGAACCTTTTCAGAGTTCATTTGTAGTGCTTTTCAATTTCAGGGTCATTTAGCTCAAAAAAATCAGTAAATGCATGAAAAATAGCAAATGAAGTCAGAAAGGGTTGAAAATTGATGGCGTGGCTTCCAATGGTGCATACTGAACACACAAAAAGTCTGGAGTTGAAATAAGTTTAAAAAAATGAAACGCCTTAGTAACAGACGAGTTTTCGTCTAAAACCCTGATACTTCGAAAGAGATTGTCCATTTTGTACACGAAGTGCATCCAGTTTTTAGCGTAACCCTCTCAACTTTTTAGCACATGCTATGTGGGTGAAATGATGATACCATGCCAACTTTTAACCTTTTCAGAGTTCATTTGTAGTGCTTTTCAATTTCAGGGTCATTTAGCTCAAAAAAAATCAGTAAATGCATGAAAAATAGCAAATGAAGTCAGAAAGGGTTGAAAATTGATGGCGTGGCTTCGAATGGTGCATACTGAACACACAAAAAGTCTGGAGTTGAAATAAGTTTAAAAAAATGAAACCCTTAGTAACAAACGAGTTTTCGTCTGAAACCGTGATACTTCGAAAGAGATTGTCCATTTTGTACACGAAGTGCATCCAGTTTTTACCGTAACCCTCTCAACTTTTTACCACATACTATGTGGGTGAAATGATGATACCATGCCAACTTTCAACCTTTTCAGAGTTCATATTTAGTGCTTTTCAATTTCAGGGTCATTTAGCTCAAAAAAATCAGTAAATGCATGAAAAATAGCAAATGAAGTCAGAAAGGGTTGAAAAATGATGGCGTGGCTTCGAATGGTGCATACTGAACACACAAAAAGTCTGGAGTTGAAATAAGTTTAAAAAAATGAAAAGCCTTAGTAACAGACGAGTTTTCGTCTGAAACCCTGATACTTCGAAAGAGATTGTCCATTTTGTACACGAAGTGCATCCAGTTTTTACCGTAACCCTCTCAACTTTTTAGCACATGCTATGTGGGTGAAATGATGATACCATGCCAACTTTGAACCTTTTCAGAGTTCATTTGTAGTGCTTTTCAATTTCAGGGTCATTTAGCTCAAAAAAATCAGTAAATGCATGAAAAATAGCAAATGAAGTCAGAAAGGGTTGAAAATTGATGGCGTGGCTTCCAATGGTGCATACTGAACACACAAAAAGTCTGGAGTTGAAATAAGTTTAAAAAAATGAAACGCCTTAGTAACAGACGAGTTTTCGTCTAAAACCCTGATACTTCGAAAGAGATTGTCCATTTTGTACACGAAGTGCATCCAGTTTTTACCGTAACCCTCTCAACTTTTTAGCACATGCTATGTGGGTGAAATGATGATACCATGCCAACTTTCAACCTTTTCAGAGTTCATTTGTAGTGCTTTTCAATTTCAGGGTCATTTAGCTCAAAAAAATCAGTAAATGCATGAAAAATAGCAAATGAAGTCAGAAAGGGTTGAAAATTGATGGCGTGGCTTCGAATGGTGCATACTGAACACACAAAAAGTCTGGAGTTGAAATAAGTTTAAAAAAATGAAACCCTTAGTAACAGACGAGTTTTCGTCTGAAACCGTGATACTTCGAAAGAGATTGTCCATTTTGTACACGAAGTGCATCCAGTTTTTACCGTAACCCTCTCAACTTTTTACCACATCCTATGTGGGTGAAATGATGATACCATGCCAACTTTCAACCTTTTCAGAGTTCATATTTAGTGCTTTTCAATTTCAGGGTCATTTAGCTCAAAAAAATCAGTAAATGCATGAAAAATAGCAAATGAAGTCAGAAAGGGTTGAAAAATGATGGCGTGGCTTCGAATGGTGCATACTGAACACACAAAAAGTCTGGAGTTGAAATAAGTTTAAAAAAATGAAACGCCTTAGTAACAGACGAGTTTTGGTCTAAAACCTTGATACTTCGAAAGAGATTGTCCATTTTGTACACGAAGTGCATCCAGTTTTTACCGTAACCCTCTCAACTTTTTAGCACATGCTATGTGGGTGAAATGATGATACCATGCCAACTTTCAACCTTTTCAGAGTTCATTTGTACTGCTTTTCAATTTCAGGGTCATTTAGCTCAAAAAAATCAGTAAATGCATGAAAAATAGCAAATGAAGTCAGAAAGGGTTGAAAATTGAGGGCGTGGCTTCGAATGGTGCATACTGAACACACAAAAAGTCTGGAGTTGAAATAAGTTTAAAAAAATGAAACGCCTTAGTAACAGACGAGTTTTCGTCTGAAACCCTGATACTTCGAAAGAGATTGTCCATTTTGTACACGAAGTGCATCCAGTTTTTACCGTAACCCTCTCAACTTTTTAGCACATGCTATGTGGGTGAAATGATGATACCATGCCAACTTTGAACCTTTTCAGAGTTCATTTGTAGTGCTTTTCAATTTCAGGGTCATTTAGCTCAAAAAATCAGTAAATGCATGAAAAATAGCAAATGAAGTCAGAAAGGGTTGAAAATTGATGGCGTGGCTTCCAATGGTGCATACTGAACACACAAAAAGTCTGGAGTTGAAATAAGTTTAAAAAAATGAAACGCCTTAGTAACAGACGAGTTTTCGTCTAAAACCCTGATACTTCGAAAGAGATTGTCCATTTTGTACACGAAGTGCATCCAGTTTTTACCGTAACCCTCTCAACTTTTTAGCACATGCTATGTGGGTGAAATGATGATACCATGCCAACTTTCAACCTTTTCAGAGTTCATTTGTAGTGCTTTTCAATTTCAGGGTCATTTAGCTCAAAAAAAATCAGTAAATGCATGAAAAATAGCAAATGAAGTCAGAAAGGGTTGAAAATTGATGGCGTGGCTTCGAATGGTGCATACTGAACACACAAAAAGTCTGGAGTTGAAATAAGTTTAAAAAAATGAAACCCTTAGTAACAAACGAGTTTTCGTCTGAAACCGTGATACTTCGAAAGAGATTGTCCATTTTGTACACGAAGTGCATCCAGTTTTTACCGTAACCCTCTCAACTTTTTACCACATACTATGTGGGTGAAATGATGATACCATGCCAACTTTCAACCTTTTCAGAGTTCATATTTAGTGCTTTTCAATTTCAGGGTCATTTAGCTCAAAAAAATCAGTAAATGCATGAAAAATAGCAAATGAAGTCAGAAAGGGTTGAAAAATGATGGCGTGGCTTCGAATGGTGCATACTGAACACACAAAAAGTCTGGAGTTGAAATAAGTTTAAAAAAATGAAACGCCTTAGTAACAGACGAGTTTTCGTCTGAAACCCTGATACTTCGAAAGAGATTGTCCATTTTGTACACGAAGTGCATCCAGTTTTTACCGTAACCCTCTCAACTTTTTAGCACATGCTATGTGGGTGAAATGATGATACCATGCCAACTTTGAACCTTTTCAGAGTTCATTTGTAGTGCTTTTCAATTTCAGGGTCATTTAGCTCAAAAAAATCAGTAAATGCATGAAAAATAGCAAATGAAGTCAGAAAGGGTTGAAAATTGATGGCGTGGCTTCCAATGGTGCATACTGAACACACAAAAAGTCTGGAGTTGAAATAAGTTTAAAAAAATGAAACGCCTTAGTAACAGACGAGTTTTCGTCTAAAACCCTGATACTTCGAAAGAGATTGTCCATTTTGTACACGAAGTGCATCCAGTTTTTACCGTAACCCTCTCAACTTTTTAGCACATGCTATGTGGGTGAAATGATGATACCATGCCAACTTTCAACCTTTTCAGAGTTCATTTGTAGTGCTTTTCAATTTCAGGGTCATTTAGCTCAAAAAAAATCAGTAAATGCATGAAAAATAGCAAATGAAGTCAGAAAGGGTTGAAAATTGATGGCGTGGCTTCGAATGGTGCATACTGAACACACAAAAAGTCTGGAGTTGAAATAAGTTTAAAAAAATGAAACCCTTAGTAACAAACGAGTTTTCGTCTGAAACCGTGATACTTCGAAAGAGATTGTCCATTTTGTACACGAAGTGCATCCAGTTTTTACCGTAACCCTCTCAACTTTTTACCACATACTATGTGGGTGAAATGATGATACCATGCCAACTTTCAACCTTTTCAGAGTTCATATTTAGTGCTTTTCAATTTCAGGGTCATTTAGCTCAAAAAAATCAGTAAATGCATGAAAAATAGCAAATGAAGTCAGAAAGGGTTGAAAAATGATGGCGTGGCTTCGAATGGTGCATACTGAACACACAAAAAGTCTGGAGTTGAAATAAGTTTAAAAAAATGAAACGCCTTAGTAACAGACGAGTTTTCGTCTGAAACCCTGATACTTCGAAAGAGATTGTCCATTTTGTACACGAAGTGCATCCAGTTTTTACCGTAACCCTCTCAACTTTTTAGCACATGCTATGTGGGTGAAATGATGATACCATGCCAACTTTGAACCTTT
Source organism: Elymus sibiricus (assembly GCA_039707655.1). Classification (NCBI taxonomy): domain Eukaryota; kingdom Viridiplantae; phylum Streptophyta; class Magnoliopsida; order Poales; family Poaceae; genus Elymus; species Elymus sibiricus. Next base: position 426,680,587 of record CM077663.1, read on the forward strand.
TCAGAGTTCATTTGTAGTGCTTTTCAATTTCAGGGTCATTTAGCTCAAAAAAATCAGTAAATGCATGAAAAATAGCAAATGAAGTCAGAAAGGGTTGAAAATTGATGGCGTGGCTTCCAATGGTGCATACTGAACACACAAAAAGTCTGGAGTTGAAATAAGTTTAAAAAAATGAAACGCCTTAGTAACAGACGAGTTTTCGTCTAAAACCCTGATACTTCGAAAGAGATTGTCCATTTTGTACACGAAGTGCATCCAGTTTTTACCGTAACCCTCTCAACTTTTTAGCACATGCTATGTGGGTGAAATGATGATACCATGCCAACTTTCAACCTTTTCAGAGTTCATTTGTAGTGCTTTTCAATTTCAGGGTCATTTAGCTCAAAAAAATCAGTAAATGCATGAAAAATAGCAAATGAAGTCAGAAAGGGTTGAAAATTGATGGCGTGGCTTCGGATGGTGCATACTGAACACACAAAAAGTCTGGAGTTGAAATAAGTTTAAAAAAATGAAACCCTTAGTAACAGACGAGTTTTCGTCTGAAACCGTGATACTTCGAAAGAGATTGTCCATTTTGTACACGAAGTGCATCCAGTTTTTACCGTAACCCTCTCAACTTTTTACCACATGCTATGTGGGTGAAATGATGATACCATGCCAACTTTCAACCTTTTCAGAGTTCATATTTAGTGCTTTTCAATTTCAGGGTCATTTAGCTCAAAAAAATCAGTAAATGCATGAAAAATAGCAAATGAAGTCAGAAAGGGTTGAAAAATGATGGCGTGGCTTCGAATGGTGCATACTGAACACACAAAAAGTCTGGAGTTGAAATAAGTTTAAAAAAATGAAACGCCTTAGTAACAGACGAGTTTTGGTCTAAAACCTTGATACTTCGAAAGAGATTGTCCATTTTGTACACGAAGTGCATCCAGTTTTTACCGTAACCCTCTCAACTTTTTAGCACATGCTATGTGGGTGAAATGATGATACCATGCCAACTTTCAACCTTTTCAGAGTTCATTTGTACTGCTTTTCAATTTCAGGGTCATTTAGCTCAAAAAAATCAGTAAATGCATGAAAAATTGCAAATGAAGTCAGAAAGGGTTGAAAATTGAGGGCGTGGCTTCGAATGGTGCATACTGAACACACAAAAAGTCTGGAGTTGAAATAAGTTTAAAAAAATGAAACGCCTTAGTAACAGACGAGTTTTCGTCTGAAACCCTGATACTTCGAAAGAGATTGTCCATTTTGTACACGAAGTGCATCCAGTTTTTACCGTAACCCTCTCAACTTTTTAGCACATGCTATGTGGGTGAAATGATGATACCATGCCAACTTTGAACCTTTTCAGAGTTCATTTGTAGTGCTTTTCAATTTCAGGGTCATTTAGCTCAAGAAAATCAGTAAATGCATGAAAAATAGCAAATGAAGTCAGAAAGGGTTGAAAATTGATGGCGTGGCTTCGAATGGTGCATACTGAACACACAAAAAGTCTGGAGTTGAAATAAGTTTAAAAAAATGAAACCCTTAGTAACAAACGAGTTTTCGTCTGAAACCGTGATACTTCGAAAGAGATTGTCCATTTTGTACACGAAGTGCATCCAGTTTTTACCGTAACCCTCTCAACTTTTTACCACATACTATGTGGGTGAAATGATGATACCATGCCAACTTTCAACCTTTTCAGAGTTCATATTTAGTGCTTTTCAATTTCAGGGTCATTTAGCTCAAAAAAATCAGTAAATGCATGAAAAATAGCAAATGAAGTCAGAAAGGGTTGAAAAATGATGGCGTGGCTTCGAATGGTGCATACTGAACACACAAAAAGTCTGGAGTTGAAATAAGTTTAAAAAAATGAAACGCCTTAGTAACAGACGAGTTTTCGTCTAAAACCTTGATACTTCGAAAGAGATTGTCCATTTTGTACACGAAGTGCATCCAGTTTTTACCGTAACCCTCTCAACTTTTTAGCACATGCTATGTGGGTGAAATGATGATACCATGCCAACTTTCAACCTTTTCAGAGTTCATTTGTAGTGCTTTTCAATTTCAGGGTCATTTAGCTCAAAAAAATCAGTAAATGCATGAAAAATAGCAAATGAAGTCAGAAAGGGTTGAAAATTGATGGCGTGGCTTCGAATGGTGCATACTGAACACACAAAAAGTCTGGAGTTGAAATAAGTTTAAAAAATGAAACGCCTTAGTAACAGACGAGTTTTCGTCTGAAACCCTGATACTTCGAAAGAGATTGTCCATTTTGTACACGAAGTGCATCCAGTTTTTGCCGTAACCCTCTCAACTTTTTAGCACATGCTATGTGGGTGAAATGATGATACCATGCCAACTTTCAACCTTTTCAGAGTTCATTTGTATTGCTTTTCAATTTCAGGGTCATTTAGCTCAAGAAAATCAGTAAATGCATGAAAAATAGCAAATGAAGTCAGAAAGGTTTGAAAATTGATGGCGTGGCTTCGAATGGTGCATACTGAACACACAAAAAGTCTAGAGTTGAAATAAGTTTAAAAAAATGAAACGCCTTAGTAACAGACGAGTTTTCGTCTCAAACCCTGATACTTCGAAAGAGATTGTCCATTTTGTACACGAAGTGCATCCAGTTTTTACCGTAACCCTCTAAACTTTTTATCACATGCTATGTGGGTGAAATGATGATACCATGCCAACTTTCAACCTTTTCAGAGTTCATTTGTAGTGCTTTTCAATTTCAGGGTCATTTAGCTCAAAAAAATCAGTAAATGCATGAAAAATAGCAAATGAAGTCAGAAAGGGTTGAAAATTGAGGGCGTGGCTTCGAATGGTGCATACTGAACACACAAAAAGTCTGGAGTTGAAATAAGTTTAAAAAAATGAAACGCCTTAGTAACAAACGAGTTTTCGTCTGAAACCCTGATACTTCGAAAGAGATTGTCCATTTTGTACACGAAGTGCATCCAGTTTTTACCGTAACCCTCTCAACTTTTTAGCACATGCTATGTGGGTGAAATTATGATACCATGCCAACTTTGAACCTTTTCAGAGTTCATTTGTAGTGCTTTTCAATTTCAGGGTCATTTAGCTCAAAAAAATCAGTAAATGCATGAAAAATAGCAAATGAAGTCAGAAAGGGTTGAAAATTGATGGCGTGGCTTCCAATGGTGCATACTGAACACACAAAAAGTCTGGAGTTGAAATAAGTTTAAAAAAATGAAACGCCTTAGTAACAGACGAGTTTTCGTCTAAAACCCTGATACTTCGAAAGAGATTGTCCATTTTGTACACGAAGTGCATCCAGTTTTTACCGTAACCCTCTCAACTTTTTAGCACATGCTATGTGGGTGAAATGATGATACCATGCCAACTTTCAACCTTTTCAGAGTTCATTTGTAGTGCTTTTCAATTTCAGGGTCATTTAGCTCAAAAAAAATCAGTAAATGCATGAAAAATAGCAAATGAAGTCAGAAAGGGTTGAAAATTGATGGCGTGGCTTCGAATGGTGCATACTGAACACACAAAAAGTCTGGAGTTGAAATAAGTTTAAAAAAATGAAACCCTTAGTAACAGACGAGTTTTCGTCTGAAACCGTGATACTTCGAAAGAGATTGTCCATTTTGTACACGAAGTGCATCCAGTTTTTACCGTAACCCTCTCAACTTTTTACCACATACTATGTGGGTGAAATGATGATACCATGCCAACTTTCAACCTTTTCAGAGTTCATATTTAGTGCTTTTCAATTTCAGGGTCATTTAGCTCAAAAAAATCAGTAAATGCATGAAAAATAGCAAATGAAGTCAGAAAGGGTTGAAAAATGATGGCGTGGCTTCGAATGGTGCATACTGAACACACAAAAAGTCTGGAGTTGAAATAAGTTTAAAAAAATGAAACGCCTTAGTAACAGACGAGTTTTCGTCTAAAACCTTGATACTTCGAAAGAGATTGTCCATTTTGTACACGAAGTGCATCCAGTTTTTACCGTAACCCTCTCAACTTTTTAGCACATGCTATGTGGGTGAAATGATGATACCATGCCAACTTTCAACCTTTTCAGAGTTCATTTGTACTGCTTTTCAATTTCAGGGTCATTTAGCTCAAAAAAATCAGTAAATGCATGAAAAATAGCAAATGAAGTCAGAAAGGGTTGAAAATTGATGGCGTGGCTTCGAATGGTGCATACTGAACACACAAAAAGTCTGGAGTTGAAATAAGTTTAAAAAATGAAACGCCTTAGTAACAGACGAGTTTTCGTCTGAAACCCTGATACTTCGAAAGAGATTGTCCATTTTGTACACGAAGTGCATCCAGTTTTTGCCGTAACCCTCTCAACTTTTTAGCACATGCTATGTGGGTGAAATGATGATACCATGCCAACTTTCAACCTTTTCAGAGTTCATTTGTATTGCTTTTCACTTTCGGGGTCATTTAGCTCAAGAAAATCAGTAAATGCATGAAAAATAGCAAATGAAGTCAGAAAGGTTTGAAAATTGATGGCGTGGCTTCGAATGGTGCATACTGAACACACAAAAAGTCTAGAGTTGAAATAAGTTTAAAAAAATGAAACGCCTTAGTAACAGACGAGTTTTCGTCTCAAACCCTGATATTTCGAAAGAGATTGTCCATTTTGTACACGAAGTGCATCCAGTTTTTACCGTAACCCTCTAAACTTTTTAGCACATGCTATGTGGGTGAAATGATGATACCATGCAAACTTTCAACCTTTTCAGAGTTCATTTGTAGTGCTTTTCAATTTCAGGGTCATTTAGCTCAAAAAAAATCAGTAAATGCATGAAAAATAGCAAATGAAGTCAGAAAGGGTTGAAAATTGAGGGCGTGGCTTCGAATGGTGCATACTGAACACACAAAAAGTCTGGAGTTGAAATAAGTTTAAAAAAATGAAACGCCTTAGTAACAGACGAGTTTTCGTCTGAAACCCTGATACTTCGAAAGAGATTGTCCATTTTGTACACGAAGTGCATCCAGTTTTTACCGTAACCCTCTCAACTTTTTAGCACATGCTATGTGGGTGAAATGATGATACCATGCCAACTTTGAACCTTTTCAGAGTTCATTTGTAGTGCTTTTCAATTTCAGGGTCATTTAGCTCAAAAAAATCAGTAAATGCATGAAAAATAGCAAATGAAGTCAGAAAGGGTTGAAAATTGATGGCGTGGCTTCCAATGGTGCATACTGAACACACAAAAAGTCTGGAGTTGAAATAAGTTTAAAAAAATGAAACGCCTTAGTAACAGACGAGTTTTCGTCTAAAACCCTGATACTTCGAAAGAGATTGTCCATTTTGTACACGAAGTGCATCCAGTTTTTACCGTAACCCTCTCAACTTTTTAGCACATGCTATGTGGGTGAAATGATGATACCATGCCAACTTTCAACCTTTTCAGAGTTCATTTGTAGTGCTTTTCAATTTCAGGGCCATTTAGCTCAAAAAAAATCAGTAAATGCATGAAAAATAGCAAATGAAGTCAGAAAGGGTTGAAAATTGATGGCGTGGCTTCGAATGGTGCATACTGAACACACAAAAAGTCTGGAGTTGAAATAAGTTTAAAAAAATGAAACGCCTTAGTAACAGACGAGTTTTCGTCTAAAACCCTGATACTTCGAAAGAGATTGTCCATTTTGTACACGAAGTGCATCCAGTTTTTACCGTAACCCTCTCAACTTTTTAGCACATGCTATGTGGGTGAAATGATGATACCATGCCAACTTTCAACCTTTTCAGAGTTCATTTGTAGTGCTTTTCAATTTCAGGGTCATTTAGCTCAAAAAAAATCAGTAAATGCATGAAAAATAGCAAATGAAGTCAGAAAGGGTTGAAAATTGATGGCGTGGCTTCGAATGGTGCATACTGAACACACAAAAAGTCTGGAGTTGAAATAAGTTTAAAAAAATGAAACGCCTTAGTAACAGACGAGTTTTCGTCTAAAACCCTGATACTTCGAAAGAGATTGTCCATTTTGTACACGAAGTGCATCCAGTTTTTACCGTAACCCTCTCAACTTTTTAGCACATGCTATGTGGGTGAAATGATGATACCATGCCAACTTTCAACCTTTTCAGAGTTCATTTGTAGTGCTTTTCAATTTCAGGGTCATTTAGCTAAAAAAAAATCAGTAAATGCATGAAAAATAGCAAATGAAGTCAGAAAGGGTTGAAAATTGATGGCGTGGCTTCGAATGGTGCATACTGAACACACAAAAAGTCTGGAGTTGAAATAAGTTTAAAAAAATGAAACCCTTAGTAACAGACGAGTTTTCGTCTGAAACCGTGATACTTCGAAAGAGATTGTCCATTTTGTACACGAAGTGCATCCAGTTTTTACCGTAACCCTCTCAACTTTTTAGCACATGCTATGTGGGTGAAATGATGATACCATGCCAACTTTCAACCTTTTCAGAGTTCATTTGTAGTGCTTTTCAATTTCAGGGTCATTTAGCTCAAAAAAATCAGTAAATGCATGAAAAATAGCAAATGAAGTCAGAAAGGGTTGAAAATTGATGGCGTGGCTTCCAATGGTGCATACTGAACACACAAAAAGTCTGGAGTTGAAATAAGTTTAAAAAAATGAAACGCCTTAGTAATAGACGAGTTTTCGTCTAAAACCCTGATACTTCGAAAGAGATTGTCCATTTTGTACACGAAGTGCATCCAGTTTTTACCGTAACCCTCTCAACTTTTTAGCACATGCTATGTGGGTGAAATGATGATACCATGCCAACTTTCAACCTTTTCAGAGTTCATTTGTAGTGCTTTTCAATTTCAGGGCCATTTAGCTCAAAAAAAATCAGTAAATGCATGAAAAATAGCAAATGAAGTCAGAAAGGGTTGAAAATTGATGGCGTGGCTTCGAATGGTGCATACTGAACACACAAAAAGTCTGGAGTTGAAATAAGTTTAAAAAAATGAAACGCCTTAGTAACAGACGAGTTTTCGTCTAAAACCCTGATACTTCGAAAGAGATTGTCCATTTTGTACACGAAGTGCATCCAGTTTTTACCGTAACCCTCTCAACTTTTTAGCACATGCTATGTGGGTGAAATGATGATACCATGCCAACTTTCAACCTTTTCAGAGTTCATTTGTAGTGCTTTTCAATTTCAGGGTCATTTAGCTCAAAAAAAATCAGTAAATGCATGAAAAATAGCAAATGAAGTCAGAAAGGGTTGAAAATTGATGGCGTGGCTTCGAATGGTGCATACTGAACACACAAAAAGTCTGGAGTTGAAATAAGTTTAAAAAAATGAAACCCTTAGTAACAGACGAGTTTTCGTCTGAAACCGTGATACTTCGAAAGAGATTGTCCATTTTGTACACGAAGTGCATCCAGTTTTTACCGTAACCCTCTCAACTTTTTAGCACATGCTATGTGGGTGAAATGATGATACCATGCCAACTTTCAACCTTTTCAGAGTTCATTTGTAGTGCTTTTCAATTTCAGGGTCATTTAGCTCAAAAAAATCAGTAAATGCATGAAAAATAGCAAATGAAGTCAGAAAGGGTTGAAAATTGATGGCGTGGCTTCGAATGGTGCATACTGAACACACAAAAAGTCTGGAGTTGAAATAAGTTTAAAAAAATGAAACGCCTTAGTAACAGACGAGTTTTCGTCTGAAACCCTGATACTTCGAAAGAGATTGTCCATTTTGTACACGAAGTGCATCCAGTTTTAGCCGTAACCCTCTCAACTTTTTAGCACATGCTATGTGGGTGAAATGATGATACCATGCCAACTTTCAACCTTTTCAGAGTTCATTAGTATTGCTTTTCAATTTCAGGGTCATTTAGCTCAAGAAAATCAGTAAATGCATGAAAAATAGCAAATGAAGTCAGAAAGGTTTGAAAATTGATGGCGTGGCTTCGAATGGTGCATACTGAACACACAAAATGTCTGGAGTTGAAATAAGTTTAAAAAAATGAAACGCCTTAGTAACAGACGAGTTTTCGTCTCAAACCCTGATACTTCGAAAGAGATTGTCCATTTTGTACACGAAGTGCATCCAGTTTTTACCGTAACCCTCTCAACTTTTTAGCACATGCTATGTGGGTGAAATGATGATACCATGCCAACTTTCAACCTTTTCAGAGTTCATTTGTAGTGCTTTTCAATTTCAGGGTCATTTAGCTCAAAAAAATCAGTAAATGCATGAAAAATAGCAAATGAAGTCAGAAAGGGTTGAAAATTGATGGCGTGGCTTCGAATGGTGCATACTGAACACACAAAAAGTCTGGAGTTGAAATAAGTTTAAAAAATGAAACGCCTTAGTAACAGACGAGTTTTCGTCTGAAACCCTGATACTTCGAAAGAGATTGTCCATTTTGTACATGAAGTGCATCCAGTTTTTGCCGTAACCCTCTCAACTTTTTAGCACATGCTATGTGGGTGAAATGATGATACCATGCCAACTTTCAACCTTTTCAGAGTTCATTTGTATTGCTTTTCAATTTCAGGGTCATTTAGCTCAAGAAAATCAGTAAATGCATGAAAAATAGCAAATGAAGTCAGAAAGGTTTGAAAATTGATGGCGTGGCTTCGAATGGTGCATACTGAACACACAAAATGTCTGGAGTTGAAATAAGTTTAAAAAAATGAAACGCCTTAGTAACAGACGAGTTTTCGTCTCAAACCCTGATACTTCGAAAGAGATTGTCCATTTTGTACACGAAGTGCATCCAGTTTTTACCGTAACCCTCTCAACTTTTTAGCACATGCTATGTGGGTGAAATGATGATACCATGCCAACTTTCAACCTTTTCAGAGTTCATTTGTAGTGCTTTTCAATTTCAGGGTCATTTAGCTCAAAAAAATCAGTAAATGCATGAAAAATAGCAAATGAAGTCAGAAAGGGTTGAAAATTGATGGCGTGGCTTCGAATGGTGCATACTGAACACACAAAAAGTCTGGAGTTGAAATAAGTTTAAAAAATGAAACGCCTTAGTAACAGACGAGTTTTCGTCTGAAACCCTGATACTTCGAAAGAGATTGTCCATTTTGTACATGAAGTGCATCCAGTTTTTGCCGTAACCCTCTCAACTTTTTAGCACATGCTATGTGGGTGAAATGATGATACCATGCCAACTTTCAACCTTTTCAGAGTTCATTTGTATTGCTTTTCAATTTCAGGGTCATTTAGCTCAAGAAAATCAGTAAATGCATGAAAAATAGCAAATGAAGTCAGAAAGGTTTGAAAATTGATGGCGTGGCTTCGAATGGTGCATACTGAACACACAAAAAGTCTAGAGTTGAAATAAGTTTAAAAAAATGAAACGCCTTAGTAACAGACGAGTTTTCGTCTCAAACCCTGATATTTCGAAAGAGATTGTCCATTTTGTACACGAAGTGCATCCAGTTTTTACCGTAACCCTCTAAACTTTTTAGCACATGCTATGTGGGTGAAATGATGATACCATGCAAACTTTCAACCTTTTCAGAGTTCATTTGTAGTGCTTTTCAATTTCAGGGTCATTTAGCTCAAAAAAAATCAGTAAATGCATGAAAAATAGCAAATGAAGTCAGAAAGGGTTGAAAATTGAGGGCGTGGCTTCGAATGGTGCATACTGAACACACAAAAAGTCTGGAGTTGAAATAAGTTTAAAAAAATGAAACGCCTTAGTAACAGACGAGTTTTCGTCTGAAACCCTGATACTTCGAAAGAGATTGTCCATTTTGTACACGAAGTGCATCCAGTTTTTACCGTAACCCTCTCAACTTTTTAGCACATGCTATGTGGGTGAAATGATGATACCATGCCAACTTTCAACCTTTTCAGAGTTCATTTGTAGTGCTTTTCAATTTCAGGGTCATTTAGCTCAAAAAAAATCAGTAAATGCATGAAAAATAGCAAATGAAGTCAGAAAGGGTTGAAAATTGAGGGCGTGGCTTCGAATGGTGCATACTGAACACACAAAAAGTCTGGAGTTGAAATAAGTTTAAAAAAATGAAACGCCTTAGTAACAGACGAGTTTTCGTCTGAAACCCTGATACTTCGAAAGAGATTGTCCATTTTGTACACGAAGTGCATCCAGTTTTTACCGTAACCCTCTCAACTTTTTAGCACATGCTATGTGGGTGAAATGATGATACCATGCCAACTTTGAACCTTTTCAGAGTTCATTTGTAGTGCTTTTCAATTTCAGGGTCATTTAGCTCAAAAAAATCAGTAAATGCATGAAAAATAGCAAATGAAGTCAGAAAGGGTTGAAAATTGATGGCGTGGCTTCCAATGGTGCATACTGAACACACAAAAAGTCTGGAGTTGAAATAAGTTTAAAAAAATGAAACGCCTTAGTAACAGACGAGTTTTCGTCTAAAACCCTGATACTTCGAAAGAGATTGTCCATTTTGTACACGAAGTGCATCCAGTTTTTACCGTAACCCTCTCAACTTTTTAGCACATGCTATGTGGGTGAAATGATGATACCATGCCAACTTTCAACCTTTTCAGAGTTCATTTGTAGTGCTTTTCAATTTCAGGGCCATTTAGCTCAAAAAAAATCAGTAAATGCATGAAAAATAGCAAATGAAGTCAGAAAGGGTTGAAAATTGATGGCGTGGCTTCGAATGGTGCATACTGAACACACAAAAAGTCTGGAGTTGAAATAAGTTTAAAAAAATGAAACGCCTTAGTAACAGACGAGTTTTCGTCTAAAACCCTGATACTTCGAAAGAGATTGTCCATTTTGTACACGAAGTGCATCCAGTTTTTACCGTAACCCTCTCAACTTTTTAGCACATGCTATGTGGGTGAAATGATGATACCATGCCAACTTTCAACCTTTTCAGAGTTCATTTGTAGTGCTTTTCAATTTCAGGGTCATTTAGCTCAAAAAAAATCAGTAAATGCATGAAAAATAGCAAATGAAGTCAGAAAGGGTTGAAAATTGATGGCGTGGCTTCGAATGGTGCATACTGAACACACAAAAAGTCTGGAGTTGAAATAAGTTTAAAAAAATGAAACCCTTAGTAACAGACGAGTTTTCGTCTGAAACCGTGATACTTCGAAAGAGATTGTCCATTTTGTACACGAAGTGCATCCAGTTTTTACCGTAACCCTCTCAACTTTTTAGCACATGCTATGTGGGTGAAATGATGATACCATGCCAACTTTCAACCTTTTCAGAGTTCATTTGTAGTGCTTTTCAATTTCAGGGTCATTTAGCTCAAAAAAATCAGTAAATGCATGAAAAATAGCAAATGAAGTCAGAAAGGGTTGAAAATTGATGGCGTGGCTTCGAATGGTGCATACTGAACACACAAAAAGTCTGGAGTTGAAATAAGTTTAAAAAAATGAAACGCCTTAGTAACAGACGAGTTTTCGTCTGAAACCCTGATACTTCGAAAGAGATTGTCCATTTTGTACACGAAGTGCATCCAGTTTTAGCCGTAACCCTCTCAACTTTTTAGCACATGCTATGTGGGTGAAATGATGATACCATGCCAACTTTCAACCTTTTCAGAGTTCATTAGTATTGCTTTTCAATTTCAGGGTCATTTAGCTCAAGAAAATCAGTAAATGCATGAAAAATAGCAAATGAAGTCAGAAAGGTTTGAAAATTGATGGCGTGGCTTCGAATGGTGCATACTGAACACACAAAATGTCTGGAGTTGAAATAAGTTTAAAAAAATGAAACGCCTTAGTAACAGACGAGTTTTCGTCTCAAACCCTGATACTTCGAAAGAGATTGTCCATTTTGTACACGAAGTGCATCCAGTTTTTACCGTAACCCTCTCAACTTTTTAGCACATGCTATGTGGGTGAAATGATGATACCATGCCAACTTTCAACCTTTTCAGAGTTCATTTGTAGTGCTTTTCAATTTCAGGGTCATTTAGCTCAAAAAAATCAGTAAATGCATGAAAAATAGCAAATGAAGTCAGAAAGGGTTGAAAATTGATGGCGTGGCTTCGAATGGTGCATACTGAACACACAAAAAGTCTGGAGTTGAAATAAGTTTAAAAAATGAAACGCCTTAGTAACAGACGAGTTTTCGTCTGAAACCCTGATACTTCGAAAGAGATTGTCCATTTTGTACATGAAGTGCATCCAGTTTTTGCCGTAACCCTCTCAACTTTTTAGCACATGCTATGTGGGTGAAATGATGATACCATGCCAACTTTCAACCTTTTCAGAGTTCATTTGTATTGCTTTTCAATTTCAGGGTCATTTAGCTCAAGAAAATCAGTAAATGCATGAAAAATAGCAAATGAAGTCAGAAAGGTTTGAAAATTGATGGCGTGGCTTCGAATGGTGCATACTGAACACACAAAATGTCTGGAGTTGAAATAAGTTTAAAAAAATGAAACGCCTTAGTAACAGACGAGTTTTCGTCTCAAACCCTGATACTTCGAAAGAGATTGTCCATTTTGTACACGAAGTGCATCCAGTTTTTACCGTAACCCTCTCAACTTTTTAGCACATGCTATGTGGGTGAAATGATGATACCATGCCAACTTTCAACCTTTTCAGAGTTCATTTGTAGTGCTTTTCAATTTCAGGGTCATTTAGCTCAAAAAAATCAGTAAATGCATGAAAAATAGCAAATGAAGTCAGAAAGGGTTGAAAATTGATGGCGTGGCTTCGAATGGTGCATACTGAACACACAAAAAGTCTGGAGTTGAAATAAGTTTAAAAAATGAAACGCCTTAGTAACAGACGAGTTTTCGTCTGAAACCCTGATACTTCGAAAGAGATTGTCCATTTTGTACATGAAGTGCATCCAGTTTTTGCCGTAACCCTCTCAACTTTTTAGCACATGCTATGTGGGTGAAATGATGATACCATGCCAACTTTCAACCTTTTCAGAGTTCATTTGTATTGCTTTTCAATTTCAGGGTCATTTAGCTCAAGAAAATCAGTAAATGCATGAAAAATAGCAAATGAAGTCAGAAAGGTTTGAAAATTGATGGCGTGGCTTCGAATGGTGCATACTGAACACACAAAAAGTCTAGAGTTGAAATAAGTTTAAAAAAATGAAACGCCTTAGTAACAGACGAGTTTTCGTCTCAAACCCTGATACTTCGAAAGAGATTGTCCATTTTGTACACGAAGTGCATCCAGTTTTTACCGTAACCCTCTCAACTTTTTAGCACATGCTATGTGGGTGAAATGATGATACCATGCCAACTTTCAACCTTTTCAGAGTTCATTTGTAGTGCTTTTCAATTTCAGGGTCATTTAGCTCAAAAAAAATCAGTAAATGCATGAAAAATAGCAAATGAAGTCAGAAAGGGTTGAAAATTGAGGGCGTGGCTTCGAATGGTGCATACTGAACACACAAAAAGTCTGGAGTTGAAATAAGTTTAAAAAAATGAAACGCCTTAGTAACAGACGAGTTTTCGTCTGAAACCCTGATACTTCGAAAGAGATTGTCCATTTTGTACACGAAGTGCATCCAGTTTTTACCGTAACCCTCTCAACTTTTTAGCACATGCTATGTGGGTGAAATGATGATACCATGCCAACTTTCAACCTTTTCAGAGTTCATTTGTAGTGCTTTTCAATTTCAGGGTCATTTAGCTCAAAAAAAATCAGTAAATGCATGAAAAATAGCAAATGAAGTCAGAAAGGGTTGAAAATTGAGGGCGTGGCTTCGAATGGTGCATACTGAACACACAAAAAGTCTGGAGTTGAAATAAGTTTAAAAAAATGAAACGCCTTAGTAACAGACGAGTTTTCGTCTGAAACCCTGATACTTCGAAAGAGATTGTCCATTTTGTACACGAAGTGCATCCAGTTTTTACCGTAACCCTCTCAACTTTTTAGCACATGCTATGTGGGTGAAATGATGATACCATGCCAACTTTGAACCTTTTCAGAGTTCATTTGTAGTGCTTTTCAATTTCAGGGTCATTTAGCTCAAAAAAATCATTAAATGCATGAAAAATAGCAAATGAAGTCAGAAAGGGTTGAAAATTGATGGCGTGGCTTCCAATGGTGCATACTGAACACACAAAAAGTCTGGAGTTGAAATAAGTTTAAAAAAATGAAACGCCTTAGTAACAGACGAGTTTTCGTCTAAAACCCTGATACTTCGAAAGAGATTGTCCATTTTGTACACGAAGTGCATCCAGTTTTTACCGTAACCCTCTCAACTTTTTAGCACATGCTATGTGGGTGAAATGATGATACCATGCCAACTTTCAACCTTTTCAGAGTTCATTTGTAGTGCTTTTCAATTTCAGGGTCATTTAGCTCAAAAAAAATCAGTAAATGCATGAAAAATAGCAAATGAAGTCAGAAAGGGTTGAAAATTGATGGCGTGGCTTCGAATGGTGCATACTGAACACACAAAAAGTCTGGAGTTGAAATAAGTTTAAAAAAATGAAACCCTTAGTAACAGACGAGTTTTCGTCTGAAACCCTGATACTTCGAAAGAGATTGTCCATTTTGTACACGAAGTGCATCCAGTTTTTACCGTAACCCTCTCAACTTTTTAGCACATGCTATGTGGGTGAAATGATGATACCATGCCAACTTTCAACCTTTTCAGAGTTCATTTGTAGTGCTTTTCAATTTCAGGGTCATTTAGCTCAAAAAAATCAGTAAATGCATGAAAAATAGCAAATGAAGTGAGAAAGGGTTGAAAATTGATGGCGTGGCTTCGAATGGTGCATACTGAACACACAAAAAGTCTGGAGTTGAAATAAGTTTAAAAAAATGAAACGCCTTAGTAACAGACGAGTTTTCGTCTGAAACCCTGATACTTCGAAAGAGATTGTCCATTTTGTACACGAAGTGCATCCAGTTTTAGCCGTAACCCTCTCAACTTTTTAGCACATGCTATGTGGTTGAAATGATGATACCATGCCAACTTTCAACCTTTTCAGAGTTCATTAGTATTGCTTTTCAATTTCAGGGTCATTTAGCTCAAGAAAATCAGTAAATGCATGAAAAATAGCAAATGAAGTCAGAAAGGTTTGAAAATTGATGGCGTGGCTTCGAATGGTGCATACTGAACACACAAAATGTCTGGAGTTGAAATAAGTTTAAAAAAATGAAACGCCTTAGTAACAAACGAGTTTTCGTCTCAAACCCTGATACTTCGAAAGAGATTGTCCATTTTGTACACGAAGTGCATCCAGTTTTTACCGTAACCCTCTCAACTTTTTAGCACATGCTATGTGGGTGAAATGATGATACCATGCCAACTTTCAACCTTTTCAGAGTTCATTTGTAGTGCTTTTCAATTTCAGGGTCATTTAGCTCAAAAAAATCAGTAAATGCATGAAAAATAGCAAATGAAGTCAGAAAGGGTTGAAAATTGATGGCGTGGCTTCGAATGGTGCATACTGAACACACAAAAAGTCTGGAGTTGAAATAAGTTTAAAAAAATGAAACGCCTTAGTAACAGACGAGTTTTCGTCTAAAACCCTGATACTTCGAAAGAGATTGTCCATTTTGTACACGAAGTGCATCCAGTTTTTACCGTAACCCTCTCAACTTTTTACCACATGCTATGTGGGTGAAATGATGATACCATGCCAACTTTCAACCTTTTCAGAGTTCATATTTAGTGCTTTTCAATTTCAGGGTCATTTAGCTCAAAAAAATCAGTAAATGCATGAAAAATAGCAAATGAAGTCAGAAAGGGTTGAAAAATGATGGCGTGGCTTCGAATGGTGCATACTGAACACACAAAAAGTCTGGAGTTGAAATAAGTTTAAAAAAATGAAACGCCTTAGTAACAGACGAGTTTTCGTCTAAAACCTTGATACTTCGAAAGAGATTGTCCATTTTGTACACGAAGTGCATCCAGTTTTTACCGTAACCCTCTCAACTTTTTAGCACATGCTATGTGGGTGAAATGATGATACCATGCCAACTTTCAACCTTTTCAGAGTTCATTTGTAGTGCTTTTCAATTTCAGGGTCATTTAGCTCAAAAAAATCAGTAAATGCATGAAAAATAGCAAATGAAGTCAGAAAGGGTTGAAAATTGATGGCGTGGCTTCGAATGGTGCATACTGAACACACAAAAAGTCTGGAGTTGAAATAAGTTTAAAAAAATGAAACGCCTTAGTAACAGACGAGTTTTCGTCTGAAACCCTGATACTTCGAAAGAGATTGTCCATTTTGTACACGAAGTGCATCCAGTTTTTGCCGTAACCCTCTCAACTTTTTAGCACATGCTATGTGGGTGAAATGATGATACCATGCCAACTTTCAACCTTTTCAGAGTTCATTTGTATTGCTTTTCAATTTCAGGGTCATTTAGCTCAAGAAAATCAGTAAATGCATGAAAAATAGCAAATGAAGTCAGAAAGGTTTGAAAATTGATGGCGTGGCTTCGAATGGTGCATACTGAACACACAAAAAGTCTAGAGTTGAAATAAGTTTAAAAAAATGAAACGCCTTAGTAACAGACGAGTTTTCGTCTCAAACCCTGATACTTCGAAAGAGATTGTCCATTTTGTACACGAAGTGCATCCAGTTTTTACCGTAACCCTCTCAACTTTTTAGCACATGCTATGTGGGTGAAATGATGATACCATGCCAACTTTCAACCTTTTCAGAGTTCATTTGTAGTGCTTTTCAATTTCAGGGTCATTTAGCTCAAAAAAAATCAGTAAATGCATGAAAAATAGCAAATGAAGTCAGAAAGGGTTGAAAATTGAGGGCGTGGCTTCGAATGGTGCATACTGAACACACAAAAAGTCTGGAGCTCAAATAATTTTAAAAAAATGAAACGCCTTAGTAACAGACGAGTTTTCGTCTGAAACCCTGATACTTCGAATGAGATTGTCCATTTTGTACACGAAGTGCATCCAGTTTTTACCGTAACCCTCTCAACTTTTTAGCACATGCTATGTGGGTGAAATGATGATACCATGCCAACTTTGAACCTTTTCAGAGTTCATTTGTAGTGCTTTTCAATTTCAGGGTCATTTAGCTCAAAAAAATCAGTAAATGCATGAAAAATAGCAAATGAAGTCAGAAAGGGTTGAAAATTGATGGCGTGGCTTCGAATGGTGCATACTGAACACACAAAAAGTCTGGAGTTGAAATAAGTTTAAAAAAATGAAACGCCTTAGTAACAGACGAGTTTTCGTCTCAAACCCTGATACTTCGAAAGAGATTGTCCATTTTGTACACGAAGTGCATCCAGTTTTTGCCGTAACCCTCTCAACTTTTTAGCACATGCTATGTGGGTGAAATGATGATACCATGCCAACTTTCAACCTTTTCAGAGTTCATTTGTAGTGCTTTTCAATTTCAGGGTCATTTAGCTCAAGAAAATCAGTAAATGCATGAAAAATAGCAAATGAAGTCAGAAAGGTTTGAAAATTGATGGCGTGGCTTCGAATGGTGCATACTGAACACACAAAATGTCTGGAGTTGAAATAAGTTTAAAAAAATGAAACGCCTTAGTAACAAACGAGTTTTCGTCTCAAACCCTGATACTTCGAAAGAGATTGTCCATTTTGTACACGAAGTGCATCCAGTTTTTACCGTAACCCTCTCAACTTTTTAGCACATGCTATGTGGGTGAAATGATGATACCATGCCAACTTTCAACCTTTTCAGAGTTCATTTGTAGTGCTTTTCAATTTCAGGGTCATTTAGCTCAAAAAAATCAGTAAATGCATGAAAAATAGCAAATGAAGTCAGAAAGGGTTGAAAATTGATGGCGTGGCTTCGAATGGTGCATACTGAACACACAAAAAGTCTGGAGTTGAAATAAGTTTTAAAAAATGAAACGCCTTAGTAACAGACGAGTTTTCGTCTAAAACCCTGATACTTCGAAAGAGATTGTCCATTTTGTACACGAAGTGCATCCAGTTTTTACCGTAACCCTCTCAACTTTTTACCACATGCTATGTGGGTGAAATGATGATACCATGCCAACTTTCAACCTTTTCAGAGTTCATATTTAGTGCTTTTCAATTTCAGGGTCATTTAGCTCAAAAAAATCAGTAAATGCATGAAAAATAGCAAATGAAGTCAGAAAGGGTTGAAAAATGATGGCGTGGCTTCGAATGGTGCATACTGAACACACAAAAAGTCTGGAGTTGAAATAAGTTTAAAAAAATGAAACGCCTTAGTAACAGACGAGTTTTCGTCTAAAACCTTGATACTTCGAAAGAGATTGTCCATTTTGTACACGAAGTGCATCCAGTTTTTACCGTAACCCTCTCAACTTTTTAGCACATGCTATGTGGGTGAAATGATGATACCATGCCAACTTTCAACCTTTTCAGAGTTCATTTGTAGTGCTTTTCAATTTCAGGGTCATTTAGCTCAAAAAAATCAGTAAATGCATGAAAAATAGCAAATGAAGTCAGAAAGGGTTGAAAATTGATGGCGTGGCTTCGAATGGTGCATACTGAACACACAAAAAGTCTGGAGTTGAAATAAGTTTAAAAAATGAAACGCCTTAGTAACAGACGAGTTTTCGTCTGAAACCCTGATACTTCGAAAGAGATTGTCCATTTTGTACACGAAGTGCATCCAGTTTTTGCCGTAACCCTCTCAACTTTTTAGCACATGCTATGTGGGTGAAATGATGATACCATGCCAACTTTCAACCTTTTCAGAGTTCATTTGTATTGCTTTTCAATTTCAGGGTCATTTAGCTCAAGAAAATCAGTAAATGCATGAAAAATAGCAAATGAAGTCAGAAAGGTTTGAAAATTGATGGCGTGGCTTCGAATGGTGCATACTGAACACACAAAAAGTCTGGAGTTGAAATAAGTTTAAAAAAATGAAACGCCTTAGTAACAGACGAGTTTTCGTCTCAAACCCTGATACTTCGAAAGAGATTGTCCATTTTGTACACGAAGTGCATCCAGTTTTTACCGTAACCCTCTCAACTTTTTAGCACATGCTATGTGGGTGAAATGATGATACCATGCCAACTTTCAACCTTTTCAGAGTTCATTTGTAGTGCTTTTCAATTTCAGGGTCATTTAGCTCAAAAAAAATCAGTAAATGCATGAAAAATAGCAAATGAAGTCAGAAAGGGTTGAAAATTGAGGGCGTGGCTTCGAATGGTGCATACTGAACACACAAAAAGTCTGGAGCTGAAATAAGTTTAAAAAAATGAAACGCCTTAGTAACAGACGAGTTTTCGTCTGAAACCCTGATACTTCGAATGAGATTGTCCATTTTGTACACGAAGTGCATCCAGTTTTTACCGTAACCCTCTCAACTTTTTAGCACATGCTATGTGGGTGAAATGATGATACCATGCCAACTTTGAACCTTTTTAGAGTTCATTTGTAGTGCTTTTCAATTTCAGGGTCATTTAGCTCAAAAAAATCAGTAAATGCATGAAAAATAGCAAATGAAGTCAGAAAGGGTTGAAAATTGATGGCGTGGCTTCGAATGGTGCATACTGAACACACAAAAAGTCTGGAGTTGATATAAGTTTAAAAAAATGAAACGCCTTAGTAACAGACGAGTTTTCGTCTGAAACCCTGATACTTCGAAAGAGATTGTCCATTTTGTACACGAAGTGCATCCAGTTTTTGCCGTAACCCTCTCAACTTTTTAGCACATGCTATGTGGGTGAAATGATGATACCATGCCAACTTTCAACCTTTTCAGAGTTCATTTGTAGTGCTTTTCAATTTCAGGGTCATTTAGCTCAAAAAATCAGTAAATGCACGAAAAATAGCAAATGAAGTCAGAAAGGGTTGAAAATTGATGGCGTGGCTTCGAATGGTGCATACTGAACACACAAAAAGTCTGGAGTTGAAATAAGTTTAAAAAAATGAAACGCCTTAGTAACAGACGAGTTTTCGTCTAAAACCCTGATACTTCGAAAGAGATTGTCCATTTTGTACACGAAGTGCATCCAGTTTTTACCGTAACCCTCTCAACTTTTTACCACATGCTATGTGGGTGAAATGATGATACCATGCCAACTTTCAACCTTTTCAGAGTTCATTTGTAGTGCTTTTCAATTTCAGGGTCATTTAGCTCAAAAAAATCAGTAAATGCATGAAAAATAGCAAATGAAGTCAGAAACGGTTGAAAATTGATGGCGTGGCTTCGAATGGTGCATACTGAACACACAAAAAGTCTGGAGTTGAAATAAGTTTAAAAAAATGAAACGCCTTAGTAACAGACGAGTTTTCGTCTGAAACCCTGATACTTCGAAAGAGATTGTCCATTTTGTACACGAAGTGCATCCAGTTTTAGCCGTAACCCTCTCAACTTTTTAGCACATGCTATGTGGGTGAAATGATGATACCATGCCAACTTTCAACCTTTTCAGAGTTCATTTGTATTGCTTTTCAATTTCAGGGTCATTTAGCTCAAGAAAATCAGTAAATGCATGAAAAATAGCAAATGAAGTCAGAAAGATTTGAAAATTGATGGCGTGGCTTCGAATGGTGCATACTGAACACACAAAAAGTCTGGAGTTGAAATAAGTTTAAAAAAATGAAACGCCTTAGTAACAGACGAGTTTTCGTCTGAAACCCTGATACTTCGAAAGAGATTGTCCATTTTGTACACGAAGTGCATCCAGTTTTTACCGTAACCCTCTCAACTTTTTAGCACATGCTATGTGGGTGAAATGATGATACCATGCCAACTTTCAACCTTTTCAGAGTTCATTTGTAGTGCTTTTCAATTTCAGGGTCATTTAACTCAAAAAAAATCAGTAAATGCATGAAAAATAGCAAATGAAGTCAGAAAGGGTTGAAAATTGAGGGCGTGGCTTCGAATGGTGCATACTGAACACACAAAAAGTCTGGAGTTGAAATAAGTTTAAAAAAATGAAACGCCTTAGTAACAGACGAGTTTTCGTCTGAAACCCTGATACTTCGAAAGAGATTGTCCATTTTGTACACGAAGTGCATCCAGTTTTTACCGTAACCCTCTCAACTTTTTAGCACATGCTATGTGGGTGAAATGATGATACCATGCCAACTTTGAACCTTTTCAGAGTTCATTTGTAGTGCTTTTCAATTTCAGGGTCATTTAGCTCAAAAAAATCAGTAAATGCATGAAAAATAGCAAATGAAGTCAGAAAGGGTTGAAAAATGATGGCGTGGCTTCGAATGGTGCATACTGAACACACAAAAAGTCTGGAGTTGAAATAAGTTTAAAAAAATGAAACGCCTTAGTAACAGACGAGTTTTCGTCTGAAACCCTGATACTTCGAAAGAGATTGTCCAATTTGTACACGAAGTGCATCCAGTTTTTACCGTAACCCTCTCAAATTTTTAGCACATGCTATGTGGGTGAAATGATGATACCATGCCAACTTTCAACCTTTTCAGAGTTCATTTGTAGTGCTTTTCAATTTCAGGGTCATTTAGCTCAAAAAAATCAGTAAATGCATGAAAAATAGCAAATGAAGTCAGAAAGGGTTGAAAATTGATGGCGTGGCTTCGAATGGTGCATACTGAACACACAAAAAGTCTGGATTGAAATAAGTTTAAAAAAATGAAACGCCTTAGTAACAGACGAGTTTTCGTCTAAAACCCTGATACTTCGAAAGAGATTGTCCATTTTGTACACGAAGTGCATCCAGTTTTTGCCGTAACCCTCTCAACTTTTTAGCACATGCTATGTGGGTGAAATGATGATACCATGCCAACTTTCAACCTTTTCAGAGTTCATTTGTAGTGCTTTTCAATTTCAGGGTCATTTAGCTCAAAAAAATCAGTAAATGCATGAAAAATAGCAAATGAAGTCAGAAAGGGTTGAAAATTGATGGCGTGGCTTCGAATGGTGCATACTGAACACACAAAAAGTCTGGAGTTGAAATAAGTTTAAAAAAATGAAACGCCTTAGTAACAGACGAGTTTTCGTCTGAAACCCTGATACTTCGAAAGAGATTGTCCATTTTGTACACGAAGTGCATCCAGTTTTAGCCGTAACCCTCTCAACTTTTTAGCACATGCTATGTGGGTGAAATGATGATACCATGCCAACTTTCAACCTTTTCAGAGTTCATTTGTATTGCTTTTCAATTTCAGGGTCATTTAGCTCAAGAAAATCAGTAAATGCATGAAAAATAGCAAATGAAGTCAGAAAGGGTTGAAAATTGATGGCGTGGCTTCGAATGGTGCATACTGAACAAACAAAAAGTCTGGAGTTGAAATAAGTTTAAAAAATGAAACGCCTTAGTAACAGACGAGTTTTCGTCTGAAACCCTGATACTTCGAAAGAGATTGTCCATTTTGTACACGAAGTGCATCCAGTTTTTACCGTAACCCTCTCAACTTTTTAGCACATGCTATGTGGGTGAAATGATGATACCATGCCAACTTTCAACCTTTTCAGAGTTCATTTTTAGTGCTTTTCAATTTCAGGGTCATTTAGCTCAAAAAAAATCAGTAAATGCATGAAAAATAGCAAATGAAGTCAGAAAGGGTTGAAAATTGAGGGCGTGGCTTCGAATGGTGCATACTGAACACACAAAAAGTCTGGAGTTGAAATAAGTTTAAAAAAATGAAACGCCTTAGTAACAGACGAGTTTTCGTCTGAAACCCTGATACTTCGAAAGAGATTGTCCATTTTGTACACGAAGTGCATCCAGTTTTTACCGTAACCCTCTCAACTTTTTAGCACATGCTATGTGGGTGAAATGATGATACCATGCCAACTTTCAACCTTTTCAGAGTTCATTTGTAGTGCTTTTCAATTTCAGGGTCATTTAGCTCAAAAAAAATCAGTAAATGCATGAAAAATAGCAAATGAAGTCAGAAAGGTTTGAAAATTGAGGGCGTGGCTTCGAATGGTGCATACTGAACACACAAAAAGTCTGGAGTTGAAATAAGTTTAAAAAAATGAAACGCCTTAGTAACAGACGAGTTTTCGTCTGAAACCCTGATACTTCGAAAGAGATTGTCCATTTTGTACACGAAGTGCATCCAGTTTTAGCCGTAACCCTCTCAACTTTTTAGCACATGCTATGTGGGTGAAATGATGATACCATGCCAACTTTCAACCTTTTCAGAGTTCATTTGTATTGCTTTTCAATTTCAGGGTCATTTAGCTCAAGAAAATCAGTAAATGCATGAAAAATAGCAAATGAAGTCAGAAAGGGTTGAAAATTGATGGCGTGGCTTCGAATGGTGCATACTGAACAAACAAAAAGTCTGGAGTTGAAATAAGTTTAAAAAATGAAACGCCTTAGTAACAGACGAGTTTTCGTCTGAAACCCTGATACTTCGAAAGAGATTGTCCATTTTGTACACGAAGTGCATCCAGTTTTTGCCGTGACCCTCTCAACTTTTTAGCACATGCTATGTGGGTGAAATGATGATACCATGCCAACTTTCAACCTTTTCAGAGTTCATTTGTATTGCTTTTCAATTTCAGGGTCATTTAGCTCAAGAAAATCAGTAAATGCATGAAAAATAGAAAATGAAGTCAGAAAGGTTTGAAAATTGATGGCGTGGCTTCGAATGGTGCATACTGAACACACAAAAAGTCTGGAGTTGAAATAAGTTTAAAAAAATGAAACGCCTTAGTAACAGACGAGTTTTCGTCTCAAGCCCTGATACTTCGAAAGAGATTGTCCATTTTGTACACGAAGTGCATCCAGTTTTTACCGTAACCCTCTCAACTTTTTAGCACATGCTATGTGGGTGAAATGATGATACCATGCCAAGTTTCAACCTTTTCAGAGTTCATTTGTAGTGCTTTTCAATTTCAGGGTCATTTAGCTCAAAAAAAATCAGTAAATGCATGAAAAATAGCAAATGAAGTCAGAAAGGGTTGAAAATTGATGGCGTGGCTTCGAATGGTGCATACTGAACACACAAAAAGTCTGGAGTTGAAATAAGTTTAAAAAAATGAAACGCCTTAGTAACAGACGAGTTTTCGTCTGAAACCCTGATACTTCGAAAGAGATTGTCCATTTTGTACACGAAGTGCATCCAGTTTTAGCCGTAACCCTCTCAACTTTTTAGCACATGCTATGTGGGTGAAATGATGATACCATGCCAACTTTCAACCTTTTCAGAGTTCATTTGTATTGCTTTTCAATTTCAGGGTCATTTAGCTCAAGAAAATCAGTAAATGCATGAAAAATAGCAAATGAAGTCAGAAAGGTTTGAAAATTGATGGCGTGGCTTCGAATGGTGCATACTGAACACACAAAATGTCTGGAGTTGAAATAAGTTTAAAAAAATGAAACGCCTTAGTAACAGACGAGTTTTCGTCTCAAACCCTGATACTTCGAAAGAGATTGTCCATTTTGTACACGAAGTGCATCCAGTTTTTACCGTAACCCTCTCAACTTTTTAGCACATGCTATGTGGGTGAAATGATGATACCATGCCAACTTTCAACCTTTTCAGAGTTCATTTGTAGTGCTTTTCAATTTCAGGGTCATTTAGCTCAAAAAAAATCAGTAAATGCATGAAAAATAGCAAATGAAGTCAGAAAGGGTTGAAAATTGAGGGCGTGGCTTCGAATGGTGCATACTGAACACACAAAAAGTCTGGAGTTGAAATAAGTTTAAAAAAATGAAACGCCTTAGTAACAGACGAGTTTTCGTCTGAAACCCTGATACTTCGAAAGAGATTGTCCATTTTGTACACGAAGTGCATCCAGTTTTAGCCGTAACCCTCTCAACTTTTTAGCACATGCTATGTGGGTGAAATGATGATACCATGCCAACTTTCAACCTTTTCAGAGTTCATTTGTATTGCTTTTCAATTTCAGGGTCATTTAGCTCAAGAAAATCAGTAAATGCATGAAAAATAGCAAATGAAGTCAGAAAGGGTTGAAAATTGATGGCGTGGCTTCGAATGGTGCATACTGAACAAACAAAAAGTCTGGAGTTGAAATAAGTTTAAAAAATGAAACGCCTTAGTAACAGACGAGTTTTCGTCTGAAACCCTGATACTTCGAAAGAGATTGTCCATTATGTACACGAAGTGCATCCAGTTTTTGCCGTGACCCTCTCAACTTTTTAGCACATGCTATGTGGGTGAAATGATGATACCATGCCAACTTTCAACCTTTTCAGAGTTCATTTGTATTGCTTTTCAATTTCAGGGTCATTTAGCTCAAGAAAATCAGTAAATGCATGAAAAATAGAAAATGAAGTCAGAAAGGTTTGAAAATTGATGGCGTGGCTTCGAATGGTGCATACTGAACACACAAAAAGTCTGGAGTTGAAATAAGTTTAAAAAAATGAAACGCCTTAGTAACAGACGAGTTTTCGTCTCAAACCCTGATACTTCGAAAGAGATTGTCCATTTTGTACACGAAGTGCATCCAGTTTTTACCGTAACCCTCTCAACTTTTTAGCACATGCTATGTGGGTGAAATGATGATACCATGCCAAGTTTCAACCTTTTCAGAGTTCATTTGTAGTGCTTTTCAATTTCAGGGTCATTTAGCTCAAAAAAAATCAGTAAATGCATGAAAAATAGCAAATGAAGTCAGAAAGGGTTGAAAATTGAGGGCGTGGCTTCGAATGGTGCATACTGAACACACAAAAAGTCTGGAGTTGAAATAAGTTTAAAAAAATGAAACGCCTTAGTAACAGACGAGTTTTCGTCTGAAACCCTGATACTTCGAAAGAGATTGTCCATTTTGTACACGAAGTGCATCCAGTTTTTACCGTAACCCTCTCAACTTTTTAGCACATGCTATGTGGGTGAAATGATGATACCATGCCAACTTTGAACCTTTTCAGAGTTCATTTGTAGTGCTTTTCAATTTCAGGGTCATTTAGCTCAAAAAAATCAGTAAATGCATGAAAAATAGCAAATGAAGTCAGAAAGGGTTGAAAATTGATGGCGTGGCTTCGAATGGTGCATACTGAACACACAAAAAGTCTGGAGTTGAAATAAGTTTAAAAAAATGAAACGCCTTAGTAACAGACGAGTTTTCGTCTGAAACCGTGATACTTCGAAAGAGATTGTCCATTTTGTACACGAAGTGCATCCAGTTTTTACCGTAACCCTCTCAACTTTTTACCACATGCTATGTGGGTGAAATGATGATACCATGCCAACTTTCAACCTTTTCAGAGTTCATTTGTAGTGCTTTTCAATTTCAGGGTCATTTAGCTCAAAAAAATCAGTAAATGCATGAAAAATAGCAAATGAAGTCAGAAAGGGTTGAAAATTGATGGCGTGGCTTCGAATGGTGCATACTGAACACACAAAAAGTCTGGAGTTGAAATAAGTTTAAAAAAATGAAACGCCTTAGTAACAGACGAGTTTTCGTCTCAAACCCTGATACTTCGAAAGAGATTGTCCATTTTGTACACGAAGTGCATCCAGTTTTAGCCGTAACCCTCTCAACTTTTTAGCACATGCTATGTGGGTGAAATGATGATACCATGCCAACTTTCAACCTTTTCAGAGTTCATTTGTATTGCTTTTCAATTTCAGGGTCATTTAGCTCAAGAAAATCAGTAAATGCATGAAAAATAGCAAATGAAGTCAGAAAGGTTTGAAAATCGATGGCGTGGCTTCGAATGGTGCATACTGAACACACAAAATGTCTGGAGTTGAAATAAGTTTAAAAAAATGAAACGCCTTAGTAACAGACGAGTTTTCGTCTCAAACCCTGATACTTCGAAAGAGATTGTCCATTTTGTACACGAAGTGCATCCAGTTTTTACCGTAACCCTCTCAACTTTTTAGCACATGCTATGTGGGTGAAATGATGATACCATGCCAACTTTCAACCGTTTCAGAGTTCATTTGTAGTGCTTTTCAATTTCAGGGTCATTTAGCTCAAAAAAAATCAGTAAATGCATGAAAAATAGCAAATGAAGTCAGAAAGGGTTGAAAATTGAGGGCGTGGCTTCGAATGGTGCATACTGAACACACAAAAAGTCTGGAGTTGAAATAAGTTTAAAAAAATGAAACGCCTTAGTAACAGACGAGTTTTCGTCTGAAACCCTGATACTTCGAAAGAGATTGTCCATTTTGTACACGAAGTGCATCCAGTTTTTACCGTAACCCTCTCAACTTTTTAGCACATGCTATGTGGGTGAAATGATGATACCATGCCAACTTTCAACCTTTTCAGAGTTCATTTGTAGTGCTTTTCAATTTCAGGGTCATTTAGCTAAAAAAAAATCAGTAAATGCATGAAAAATAGCAAATGAAGTCAGAAAGGTTTGAAAATTGAGGGCGTGGCTTCGAATGGTGCATACTGAACACACAAAAAGTCTGGAGTTGAAATAAGTTTAAAAAAATGAAACGCCTTAGTAACAGACGAGTTTTCGTCTGAAACCCTGATACTTCGAAAGAGATTGTCCATTTTGTACACGAAGTGCATCCAGTTTTAGCCGTAACCCTCTCAACTTTTTAGCACATGCTATGTGGGTGAAATGAGGATACCATGCCAACTTTCAACCTTTTCAGAGTTCATTTGTATTGCTTTTCAATTTCAGGGTCATTTAGCTCAAGAAAATCAGTAAATGCATGAAAAATAGCAAATGAAGTCAGAAAGGGTTGAAAATTGATGGCGTGGCTTCGAATGGTGCATACTGAACAAACAAAAAGTCTGGAGTTGAAATAAGTTTAAAAAATGAAACGCCTTAGTAACAGACGAGTTTTCGTCTGAAACCCTGATACTTCGAAAGAGATTGTCCATTTTGTACACGAAGTGCATCCAGTTTTTGCCGTGACCCTCTCAACTTTTTAGCACATGCTATGTGGGTGAAATGATGATACCATGCCAACTTTCAACCTTTTCAGAGTTCATTTGTATTGCTTTTCAATTTCAGGGTCATTTAGCTCAAGAAAATCAGTAAATGCATGAAAAATAGAAAATGAAGTCAGAAAGGTTTGAAAATTGATGGCGTGGCTTCGAATGGTGCATACTGAACACACAAAAAGTCTGGAGTTGAAATAAGTTTAAAAAAATGAAACGCCTTAGTAACAGACGAGTTTTCGTCTCAAACCCTGATACTTCGAAAGAGATTGTCCATTTTGTACACGAAGTGCATCCAGTTTTTACCGTAACCCTCTCAACTTTTTAGCACATGCTATGTGGGTGAAATGATGATACCATGCCAAGTTTCAACCTTTTCAGAGTTCATTTGTAGTGCTTTTCAATTTCAGGGTCATTTAGCTCAAAAAAAATCAGTAAATGCATGAAAAATAGCAAATGAAGTCAGAAAGGTTTGAAAATTGATGGCGTGGCTTCGAATGGTGCATACTGAACACACAAAAAGTCTGGAGTTGAAATAAGTTTAAAAAAATGAAACGCCTTAGTAACAGACGAGTTTTCGTCTGAAACCCTGATACTTCGAAAGAGATTGTCCATTTTGTACACGAAGTGCATCCAGTTTTAGCCGTAACCCTCTCAACTTTTTAGCACATGCTATGTGGGTGAAATGATGATACCATGCCAACTTTCAACCTTTTCAGAGTTCATTTGTATTGCTTTTCAATTTCAGGGTCATTTAGCTCAAGAAAATCAGTAAATGCATGAAAAATAGCAAATGAAGTCAGAAAGGTTTGAAAATTGATGGCGTGGCTTCGAATGGTGCATACTGAACACACAAAATGTCTGGAGTTGAAATAAGTTTAAAAAAATGAAACGCCTTAGTAACAGACGAGTTTTCGTCTCAAACCCTGATACTTCGAAAGAGATTGTCCATTTTGTACACGAAGTGCATCCAGTTTTTACCGTAACCCTCTCAACTTTTTAGCACATGCTATGTGGGTGAAATGATGATACCATGCCAACTTTCAACCTTTTCAGAGTTCATTTGTAGTGCTTTTCAATTTCAGGGTCATTTAGCTCAAAAAAAATCAGTAAATGCATGAAAAATAGCAAATGAAGTCAGAAAGGGTTGAAAATTGAGGGCGTGGCTTCGAATGGTGCATACTGAACACACAAAAAGTCTGGAGTTGAAATAAGTTTAAAAAAATGAAACGCCTTAGTAACAGACGAGTTTTCGTCTGAAACCCTGATACTTCGAAAGAGATTGTCCATTTTGTACACGAAGTGCATCCAGTTTTAGCCGTAACCCTCTCAACTTTTTAGCACATGCTATGTGGGTGAAATGATGATACCATGCCAACTTTCAACCTTTTCAGAATTCATTTGTATTGCTTTTCAATTTCAGGGTCATTTAGCTCAAGAAAATCAGTAAATGCATGAAAAATAGCAAATGAAGTCAGAAAGGGTTGAAAATTGATGGCGTGGCTTCGAATGGTGCATACTGAACAAACAAAAAGTCTGGAGTTGAAATAAGTTTAAAAAATGAAACGCCTTAGTAACAGACGAGTTTTCGTCTGAAACCCTGATACTTCGAAAGAGATTGTCCATTTTGTACACGAAGTGCATCCAGTTTTTGCCGTGACCCTCTCAACTTTTTAGCACATGCTATGTGGGTGAAATGATGATACCATGCCAACTTTCAACCTTTTCAGAGTTCATTTGTATTGCTTTTCAATTTCAGGGTCATTTAGCTCAAGAAAATCAGTAAATGCATGAAAAATAGAAAATGAAGTCAGAAAGGTTTGAAAATTGATGGCGTGGCTTCGAATGGTGCATACTGAACACACAAAAAGTCTGGAGTTGAAATAAGTTTAAAAAAATGAAACGCCTTAGTAACAGACGAGTTTTCGTCTCAAACCCTGATACTTCGAAAGAGATTGTCCATTTTGTACACGAAGTGCATCCAGTTTTTACCGTAACCCTCTCAACTTTTTAGCACATGCTATGTGGGTGAAATGATGATACCATGCCAAGTTTCAACCTTTTCAGAGTTCATTTGTAGTGCTTTTCAATTTCAGGGTCATTTAGCTCAAAAAAAATCAGTAAATGCATGAAAAATAGCAAATGAAGTCAGAAAGGTTTGAAAATTGAGGGCGTGGCTTCGAATGGTGCATACTGAACACACAAAAAGTCTGGAGTTGAAATAAGTTTAAAAAAATGAAACGCCTTAGTAACAGACGAGTTTTCGTCTGAAACCCTGATACTTCGAAAGAGATTGTCCATTTTGTACACGAAGTGCATCCAGTTTTAGCCGTAACCCTCTCAACTTTTTAGCACATGCTATGTGGGTGAAATGATGATACCATGCCAAGTTTCAACCTTTTCATAGTTCATTTGTAGTGCTTTTCAATTTCAGGGTCATTTAGCTCAAAAAAAATCAGTAAATGCATGAAAAATAGCAAATGAAGTCAGAAAGGGTTGAAAATTGAGGGCGTGGCTTCGAATGGTGCATACTGAACACACAAAAAGTCTGGAGTTGAAATAAGTTTAAAAAAATGAAACGCCTTAGTAACAGACGAGTTTTCGTCTGAAACCCTGATACTTCGAAAGAGATTGTCCATTTTGTACACGAAGTGCATCCAGTTTTAGCCGTAACCCTCTCAACTTTTTAGCACATGCTATGTGGGTGAAATGATGATACCATGCCAACTTTCAACCTTTTCAGAGTTCATTTGTATTGCTTTTCAATTTCAGGGTCATTTAGCTCAAGAAAATCAGTAAATGCATGAAAAATAGCAAATGAAGTCAGAAAGGGTTGAAAATTGATGGCGTGGCTTCGAATGGTGCATACTGAACAAACAAAAAGTCTGGAGTTGAAATAAGTTTAAAAAATGAAACGCCTTAGTAACAGACGAGTTTTCGTCTGAAACCCTGATACTTCGAAAGAGATTGTCCATTTTGTACACGAAGTGCATCCAGTTTTTGCCGTGACCCTCTCAACTTTTTAGCACATGCTATGTGGGTGAAATGATGATACCATGCCAACTTTCAACCTTTTCAGAGTTCATTTGTATTGCTTTTCAATTTCAGGGTCATTTAGCTCAAGAAAATCAGTAAATGCATGAAAAATAGAAAATGAAGTCAGAAAGGTTTGAAAATTGATGGCGTGGCTTCGAATGGTGCATACTGAACACACAAAAAGTCTGGAGTTGAAATAAGTTTAAAAAAATGAAACGCCTTAGTAACAGACGAGTTTTCGTCTCAAACCCTGATACTTCGAAAGAGATTGTCCATTTTGTACACGA
The DNA here is from genome assembly GCA_039707655.1 of Elymus sibiricus. Lineage (NCBI taxonomy): Eukaryota > Viridiplantae > Streptophyta > Magnoliopsida > Poales > Poaceae > Elymus > Elymus sibiricus. The sequence continues at coordinate 426,711,508 of CM077663.1, forward strand.
AGTGCATCCAGTTTTTACCGTAACCCTCTCAACTTTTTAGCACATGCCATGTGGGTGAAATGATGATACCATGCCAAGTTTCAACCTTTTCAGAGTTCATTTGTAGTGCTTTTCAATTTCAGGGTCATTTAGCTCAAAAAAAATCAGTAAATGCATGAAAAATAGCAAATGAAGTCAGAAAGGGTTGAAAATTGAGGGCGTGGCTTCGAATGGTGCATACTGAACACACAAAAAGTCTGGAGTTGAAATAAGTTTAAAAAAATGAAACGCCTTAGTAACAGACGAGTTTTCGTCTGAAACCCTGATACTTCGAAAGAGATTGTCCATTTTGTACACGAAGTGCATCCAGTTTTTACCGTAACCCTCTCAACTTTTTAGCACATGCTATGTGGGTGAAATGATGATACCATGCCAACTTTCAACCTTTTCAGAGTTCATTTGTAGTGCTTTTCAATTTCAGGGTCATTTAGCTAAAAAAAAATCAGTAAATGCATGAAAAATAGCAAATGAAGTCAGAAAGGTTTGAAAATTGAGGGCGTGGCTTCGAATGGTGCATACTGAACACACAAAAAGTCTGGAGTTGAAATAAGTTTAAAAAAATGAAACGCCTTAGTAACAGACGAGTTTTCGTCTGAAACCCTGATACTTCGAAAGAGATTGTCCATTTTGTACACGAAGTGCATCCAGTTTTAGCCGTAACCCTCTCAACTTTTTAGCACATGCTATGTGGGTGAAATGATGATACCATGCCAACTTTCAACCTTTTCAGAGTTCATTTGTATTGCTTTTCAATTTCAGGGTCATTTAGCTCAAGAAAATCAGTAAATGCATGAAAAATAGCAAATGAAGTCAGAAAGGGTTGAAAATTGATGGCGTGGCTTCGAATGGTGCATACTGAACAAACAAAAAGTCTGGAGTTGAAATAAGTTTAAAAAATGAAACGCCTTAGTAACAGACGAGTTTTCGTCTGAAACCCTGATACTTCGAAAGAGATTGTCCATTTTGTACACGAAGTGCATCCAGTTTTTGCCGTGACCCTCTCAACTTTTTAGCACATGCTATGTGGGTGAAATGATGATACCATGCCAACTTTCAACCTTTTCAGAGTTCATTTGTATTGCTTTTCAATTTCAGGGTCATTTAGCTCAAGAAAATCAGTAAATGCATGAAAAATAGAAAATGAAGTCAGAAAGGTTTGAAAATTGATGGCGTGGCTTCGAATGGTGCATACTGAACACACAAAAAGTCTGGAGTTGAAATAAGTTTAAAAAAATGAAACGCCTTAGTAACAGACGAGTTTTCGTCTCAAACCCTGATACTTCGAAAGAGATTGTCCATTTTGTACACGAAGTGCATCCAGTTTTTACCGTAACCCTCTCAACTTTTTAGCACATGCTATGTGGGTGAAATGATGATACCATGCCAAGTTTCAACCTTTTCAGAGTTCATTTGTAGTGCTTTTCAATTTCAGGGTCATTTAGCTCAAAAAAAATCAGTAAATGCATGAAAAATAGCAAATGAAGTCAGAAAGGGTTGAAAATTGAGGGCGTGGCTTCGAATGGTGCATACTGAACACACAAAAAGTCTGGAGTTGAAATAAGTTTAAAAAAATGAAACGCCTTAGTAACAGACGAGTTTTCGTCTGAAACCCTGATACTTCGAAAGAGATTGTCCATTTTGTACACGAAGTGCATCCAGTTTTTACCGTAACCCTCTCAACTTTTTAGCACATGCTATGTGGGTGAAATGATGATACCATGCCAACTTTCAACCTTTTCAGAGTTCATTTGTAGTGCTTTTCAATTTCAGGGTCATTTAGCTAAAAAAAAATCAGTAAATGCATGAAAAATAGCAAATGAAGTCAGAAAGGTTTGAAAATTGAGGGCGTGGCTTCGAATGGTGCATACTGAACACACAAAAAGTCTGGAGTTGAAATAAGTTTAAAAAAATGAAACGCCTTAGTAACAGACGAGTTTTCGTCTGAAACCCTGATACTTCGAAAGAGATTGTCCATTTTGTACACGAAGTGCATCCAGTTTTAGCCGTAACCCTCTCAACTTTTTAGCACATGCTATGTGGGTGAAATGATGATACCATGCCAACTTTCAACCTTTTCAGAGTTCATTTGTATTGCTTTTCAATTTCAGGGTCATTTAGCTCAAGAAAATCAGTAAATGCATGAAAAATAGCAAATGAAGTCAGAAAGGGTTGAAAATTGATGGCGTGGCTTCGAATGGTGCATACTGAACAAACAAAAAGTCTGGAGTTGAAATAAGTTTAAAAAATGAAACGCCTTAGTAACAGACGAGTTTTCGTCTGAAACCCTGATACTTCGAAAGAGATTGTCCATTTTGTACACGAAGTGCATCCAGTTTTTGCCGTGACCCTCTCAACTTTTTAGCACATGCTATGTGGGTGAAATGATGATACCATGCCAACTTTCAACCTTTTCAAAGTTCATTTGTATTGCTTTTCAATTTCAGGGTCATTTAGCTCAAGAAAATCAGTAAATGCATGAAAAATAGAAAATGAAGTCAGAAAGGTTTGAAAATTGATGGCGTGGCTTCGAATGGTGCATACTGAACACACAAAAAGTCTGGAGTTGAAATAAGTTTAAAAAAATGAAACGCCTTAGTAACAGACGAGTTTTCGTCTCAAACCCTGATACTTCGAAAGAGATTGTCCATTTTGTACACGAAGTGCATCCAGTTTTTACCGTAACCCTCTCAACTTTTTAGCACATGCTATGTGGGTGAAATGATGATACCATGCCAAGTTTCAACCTTTTCAGAGTTCATTTGTAGTGCTTTTCAATTTCAGGGTCATTTAGCTCAAAAAAAATCAGTAAATGCATGAAAAATAGCAAATGAAGTCAGAAAGGGTTGAAAATTGAGGGCGTGGCTTCGAATGGTGCATACTGAACACACAAAAAGTCTGGAGTTGAAATAAGTTTAAAAAAATGAAACGCCTTAGTAACAGACGAGTTTTCGTCTGAAACCCTGATACTTCGAAAGAGATTGTCCATTTTGTACACGAAGTGCATCCAGTTTTTACCGTAACCCTCTCAACTTTTTAGCACATGCTATGTGGGTGAAATGATGATACCATGCCAACTTTCAACCTTTTCAGAGTTCATTTGTAGTGCTTTTCAATTTCAGGGTCATTTAGCTAAAAAAAAATCAGTAAATGCATGAAAAATAGCAAATGAAGTCAGAAAGGTTTGAAAATTGAGGGCGTGGCTTCGAATGGTGCATACTGAACACACAAAAAGTCTGGAGTTGAAATAAGTTTAAAAAAATGAAACGCCTTAGTAACAGACGAGTTTTCGTCTGAAACCCTGATACTTCGAAAGAGATTGTCCATTTTGTACACGAAGTGCATCCAGTTTTAGCCGTAACCCTCTCAACTTTTTAGCACATGCTATGTGGGTGAAATGATGATACCATGCCAACTTTCAACCTTTTCAGAGTTCATTTGTATTGCTTTTCAATTTCAGGGTCATTTAGCTCAAGAAAATCAGTAAATGCATGAAAAATAGCAAATGAAGTCAGAAAGGGTTGAAAATTGATGGCGTGGCTTCGAATGGTGCATACTGAACAAACAAAAAGTCTGGAGTTGAAATAAGTTTAAAAAATGAAACGCCTTAGTAACAGACGAGTTTTCGTCTGAAACCCTGATACTTCGAAAGAGATTGTCCATTTTGTACACGAAGTGCATCCAGTTTTTGCCGTGACCCTCTCAACTTTTTAGCACATGCTATGTGGGTGAAATGATGATACCATGCCAACTTTCAACCTTTTCAGAGTTCATTTGTATTGCTTTTCAATTTCAGGGTCATTTAGCTCAAGAAAATCAGTAAATGCATGAAAAATAGAAAATGAAGTCAGAAAGGTTTGAAAATTGATGGCGTGGCTTCGAATGGTGCATACTGAACACACAAAAAGTCTGGAGTTGAAATAAGTTTAAAAAAATGAAACGCCTTAGTAACAGACGAGTTTTCGTCTCAAACCCTGATACTTCGAAAGAGATTGTCCATTTTGTACACGAAGTGCATCCAGTTTTTACCGTAACCCTCTCAACTTTTTAGCACATGCTATGTGGGTGAAATGATGATACCATGCCAAGTTTCAACCTTTTCAGAGTTCATTTGTAGTGCTTTTCAATTTCAGGGTCATTTAGCTCAAAAAAAATCAGTAAATGCATGAAAAATAGCAAATGAAGTCAGAAAGGGTTGAAAATTGATGGCGTGGCTTCGAATGGTGCATACTGAACACACAAAAAGTCTGGAGTTGAAATAAGTTTAAAAAAATGAAACGCCTTAGTAACAGACGAGTTTTCGTCTGAAACCCTGATACTTCGAAAGAGATTGTCCATTTTGTACACGAAGTGCATCCAGTTTTAGCCGTAACCCTCTCAACTTTTTAGCACATGCTATGTGGGTGAAATGATGATACCATGCCAACTTTCAACCTTTTCAGAGTTCATTTGTATTGCTTTTCAATTTCAGGGTCATTTAGCTCAAGAAAATCAGTAAATGCATGAAAAATAGCAAATGAAGTCAGAAAGGTTTGAAAATTGATGGCGTGGCTTCGAATGGTGCATACTGAACACACAAAATGTCTGGAGTTGAAATAAGTTTAAAAAAATGAAACGCCTTAGTAACAGACGAGTTTTCGTCTCAAACCCTGATACTTCGAAAGAGATTGTCCATTTTGTACACGAAGTGCATCCAGTTTTTACCGTAACCCTCTCAACTTTTTAGCACATGCTATGTGGGTGAAATGATGATACCATGCCAACTTTCAACCTTTTCAGAGTTCATTTGTAGTGCTTTTCAATTTCAGGGTCATTTAGCTCAAAAAAAATCAGTAAATGCATGAAAAATAGCAAATGAAGTCAGAAAGGGTTGAAAATTGAGGGCGTGGCTTCGAATGGTGCATACTGAACACACAAAAAGTCTGGAGTTGAAATAAGTTTAAAAAAATGAAACGCCTTAGTAACAGACGAGTTTTCGTCTGAAACCCTGATACTTCGAAAGAGATTGTCCATTTTGTACACGAAGTGCATCCAGTTTTAGCCGTAACCCTCTCAACTTTTTAGCACATGCTATGTGGGTGAAATGATGATACCATGCCAACTTTCAACCTTTTCAGAGTTCATTTGTATTGCTTTTCAATTTCAGGGTCATTTAGCTCAAGAAAATCAGTAAATGCATGAAAAATAGCAAATGAAGTCAGAAAGGGTTGAAAATTGATGGCGTGGCTTCGAATGGTGCATACTGAACAAACAAAAAGTCTGGAGTTGAAATAAGTTTAAAAAATGAAACGCCTTAGTAACAGACGAGTTTTCGTCTGAAACCCTGATACTTCGAAAGAGATTGTCCATTTTGTACACGAAGTGCATCCAGTTTTTGCCGTGACCCTCTCAACTTTTTAGCACATGCTATGTGGGTGAAATGATGATACCATGCCAACTTTCAACCTTTTCAGAGTTCATTTGTATTGCTTTTCAATTTCAGGGTCATTTAGCTCAAGAAAATCAGTAAATGCATGAAAAATAGAAAATGAAGTCAGAAAGGTTTGAAAATTGATGGCGTGGCTTCGAATGGTGCATACTGAACACACAAAAAGTCTGGAGTTGAAATAAGTTTAAAAAAATGAAACGCCTTAGTAACAGACGAGTTTTCGTCTCAAACCCTGATACTTCGAAAGAGATTGTCCATTTTGTACACGAAGTGCATCCAGTTTTTACCGTAACCCTCTCAACTTTTTAGCACATGCTATGTGGGTGAAATGATGATACCATGCCAAGTTTCAACCTTTTCAGAGTTCATTTGTAGTGCTTTTCAATTTCAGGGTCATTTAGCTCAAAAAAAATCAGTAAATGCATGAAAAATAGCAAATGAAGTCAGAAAGGGTTGAAAATTGAGGGCGTGGCTTCGAATGGTGCATACTGAACACACAAAAAGTCTGGAGTTGAAATAAGTTTAAAAAAATGAAACGCCTTAGTAACAGACGAGTTTTCGTCTGAAACCCTGATACTTCGAAAGAGATTGTCCATTTTGTACACGAAGTGCATCCAGTTTTTACCGTAACCCTCTCAACTTTTTAGCACATGCTATGTGGGTGAAATGATGATACCATGCCAACTTTGAACCTTTTCAGAGTTCATTTGTAGTGCTTTTCAATTTCAGGGTCATTTAGCTCAAAAAAATCAGTAAATGCATGAAAAATAGCAAATGAAGTCAGAAAGGGTTGAAAATTGATGGCGTGGCTTCGAATGGTGCATACTGAACACACAAAAAGTCTGGAGTTGAAATAAGTTTAAAAAAATGAAACGCCTTAGTAACAGACGAGTTTTCGTCTGAAACCGTGATACTTCGAAAGAGATTGTCCATTTTGTACACGAAGTGCATCCAGTTTTTACCGTAACCCTCTCAACTTTTTACCACATGCTATGTGGGTGAAATGATGATACCATGCCAACTTTCAACCTTTTCAGAGTTCATTTGTAGTGCTTTTCAATTTCAGGGTCATTTAGCTCAAAAAAATCAGTAAATGCATGAAAAATAGCAAATGAAGTCAGAAAGGGTTGAAAATTGATGGCGTGGCTTCGAATGGTGCATACTGAACACACAAAAAGTCTGGAGTTGAAATAAGTTTAAAAAAATGAAACGCCTTAGTAACAGACGAGTTTTCGTCTCAAACCCTGATACTTCGAAAGAGATTGTCCATTTTGTACACGAAGTGCATCCAGTTTTAGCCGTAACCCTCTCAACTTTTTAGCACATGCTATGTGGGTGAAATGATGATACCATGCCAACTTTCAACCTTTTCAGAGTTCATTTGTATTGCTTTTCAATTTCAGGGTCATTTAGCTCAAGAAAATCAGTAAATGCATGAAAAATAGCAAATGAAGTCAGAAAGGTTTGAAAATTGATGGCGTGGCTTCGAATGGTGCATACTGAACACACAAAATGTCTGGAGTTGAAATAAGTTTAAAAAAATGAAACGCCTTAGTAACAGACGAGTTTTCGTCTCAAACCCTGATACTTCGAAAGAGATTGTCCATTTTGTACACGAAGTGCATCCAGTTTTTACCGTAACCCTCTCAACTTTTTAGCACATGCTATGTGGGTGAAATGATGATACCATGCCAACTTTCAACCTTTTCAGAGTTCATTTGTAGTGCTTTTCAATTTTAGGGTCATTTAGCTCAAAAACAATCAGTAAATGCATGAAAAATAGCAAATGAAGTCAGAAAGGGTTGAAAATTGAGGGCGTGGCTTCGAATGGTGCATACTGAACACACAAAAAGTCTGGAGTTGAAATAAGTTTAAAAAAATGAAACGCCTTAGTAACAGACGAGTTTTCGTCTGAAACCCTGATACTTCGAAAGAGATTGTCCATTTTGTACACGAAGTGCATCCAGTTTTTACCGTAACCCTCTCAACTTTTTAGCACATGCTATGTGGGTGAAATGATGATACCATGCCAACTTTCAACCTTTTCAGAGTTCATTTGTAGTGCTTTTCAATTTCAGGGTCATTTAGCTAAAAAAAAATCAGTAAATGCATGAAAAATAGCAAATGAAGTCAGAAAGGTTTGAAAATTGAGGGCGTGGCTTCGAATGGTGCATACTGAACACACAAAAAGTCTGGAGTTGAAATAAGTTTAAAAAAATGAAACGCCTTAGTAACAGACGAGTTTTCGTCTGAAACCCTGATACTTCGAAAGAGATTGTCCATTTTGTACACGAAGTGCATCCAGTTTTAGCCGTAACCCTCTCAACTTTTTAGCACATGCTATGTGGGTGAAATGATGATACCATGCCAACTTTCAACCTTTTCAGAGTTCATTTGTATTGCTTTTCAATTTCAGGGTCATTTAGCTCAAGAAAATCAGTAAATGCATGAAAAATAGCAAATGAAGTCAGAAAGGGTTGAAAATTGATGGCGTGGCTTCGAATGGTGCATACTGAACAAACAAAAAGTCTGGAGTTGAAATAAGTTTAAAAAATGAAACGCCTTAGTAACAGACGAGTTTTCGTCTGAAACCCTGATACTTCGAAAGAGATTGTCCATTTTGTACACGAAGTGCATCCAGTTTTTGCCGTGACCCTCTCAACTTTTTAGCACATGCTATGTGGGTGAAATGATGATACCATGCCAACTTTCAACCTTTTCAGAGTTCATTTGTATTGCTTTTCAATTTCAGGGTCATTTAGCTCAAGAAAATCAGTAAATGCATGAAAAATAGAAAATGAAGTCAGAAAGGTTTGAAAATTGATGGCGTGGCTTCGAATGGTGCATACTGAACACACAAAAAGTCTGGAGTTGAAATAAGTTTAAAAAAATGAAACGCCTTAGTAACAGACGAGTTTTCGTCTCAAACCCTGATACTTCGAAAGAGATTGTCCATTTTGTACACGAAGTGCATCCAGTTTTTACCGTAACCCTCTCAACTTTTTAGCACATGCTATGTGGGTGAAATGATGATACCATGCCAAGTTTCAACCTTTTCAGAGTTCATTTGTAGTGCTTTTCAATTTCAGGGTCATTTAGCTCAAAAAAAATCAGTAAATGCATGAAAAATAGCAAATGAAGTCAGAAAGGGTTGAAAATTGATGGCGTGGCTTCGAATGGTGCATACTGAACACACAAAAAGTCTGGAGTTGAAATAAGTTTAAAAAAATGAAACGCCTTAGTAACAGACGAGTTTTCGTCTGAAACCCTGATACTTCGAAAGAGATTGTCCATTTTGTACACGAAGTGCATCCAGTTTTAGCCGTAACCCTCTCAACTTTTTAGCAGATGCTATGTGGGTGAAATGATCATACCATGCCAACTTTCAACCTTTTCAGAGTTCATTTGTATTGCTTTTCAATTTCAGGGTCATTTAGCTCAAGAAAATCAGTAAATGCATGAAAAATAGAAAATGAAGTCAGAAAGGTTTGAAAATTGATGGCGTGGCTTCGAATGGTGCATACTGAACACACAAAATGTCTGGAGTTGAAATAAGTTTAAAAAAATGAAACGCCTTAGTAACAGACGAGTTTTCGTCTCAAACCCTGATACTTCGAAAGAGATTGTCCATTTTGTACACGAAGTGCATCCAGTTTTTACCGTAACCCTCTCAACTTTTTAGCACATGCTATGTGGGTGAAATGATGATACCATGCCAACTTTCAACCTTTTCAGAGTTCATTTGTAGTGCTTTTCAATTTCAGGGTCATTTAGCTCAAAAAAAATCAGTAAATGCATGAAAAATAGCAAATGAAGTCAGAAAGGGTTGAAAATTGAGGGCGTGGCTTCGAATGGTGCATACTGAACACACAAAAAGTCTGGAGTTGAAATAAGTTTAAAAAAATGAAACGCCTTAGTAACAGACGAGTTTTCGTCTGAAACCCTGATACTTCGAAAGAGATTGTCCATTTTGTACACGAAGTGCATCCAGTTTTAGCCGTAACCCTCTCAACTTTTTAGCACATGCTATGTGGGTGAAATGATGATACCATGCCAACTTTCAACCTTTTCAGAGTTCATTTGTATTGCTTTTCAATTTCAGGGTCATTTAGCTCAAGAAAATCAGTAAATGCATGAAAAATAGCAAATGAAGTCAGAAAGGGTTGAAAATTGATGGCGTGGCTTCGAATGGTGCATACTGAACAAACAAAAAGTCTGGAGTTGAAATAAGTTTAAAAAATGAAACGCCTTAGTAACAGACGAGTTTTCGTCTGAAACCCTGATACTTCGAAAGAGATTGTCCATTTTGTACACGAAGTGCATCCAGTTTTTGCCGTGACCCTCTCAACTTTTTAGCACATGCTATGTGGGTGAAATGATGATACCATGCCAACTTTCAACCTTTTCAGAGTTCATTTGTATTGCTTTTCAATTTCAGGGTCATTTAGCTCAAGAAAATCAGTAAATGCATGAAAAATAGAAAATGAAGTCAGAAAGGTTTGAAAATTGATGGCGTGGCTTCGAATGGTGCATACTGAGCACACAAAAAGTCTGGAGTTGAAATAAGTTTAAAAAAATGAAACGCCTTAGTAACAGACGAGTTTTCGTCTCAAACCCTGATACTTCGAAAGAGATTGTCCATTTTGTACACGAAGTGCATCCAGTTTTTACCGTAACCCTCTCAACTTTTTAGCACATGCTATGTGGGTGAAATGATGATACCATGCCAAGTTTCAACCTTTTCAGAGTTCATTTGTAGTGCTTTTCAATTTCAGGGTCATTTAGCTCAAAAAAAATCAGTAAATGCATGAAAAATAGCAAATGAAGTCAGAAAGGGTTGAAAATTGAGGGCGTGGCTTCGAATGGTGCATACTGAACACACAAAAAGTCTGGAGTTGAAATAAGTTTAAAAAAATGAAACGCCTTAGTAACAGACGAGTTTTCGTCTGAAACCCTGATACTTCGAAAGAGATTGTCCATTTTGTACACGAAGTGCATCCAGTTTTTACCGTAACCCTCTCAACTTTTTAGCACATGCTATGTGGGTGAAATGATGATACCATGCCAACTTTGAACCTTTTCAGAGTTCATTTGTAGTGCTTTTCAATTTCAGGGTCATTTAGCTCAAAAAAATCAGTAAATGCATGAAAAATAGCAAATGAAGTCAGAAAGGGTTGAAAATTGATGGCGTGGCTTCGAATGGTGCATACTGAACACACAAAAAGTCTGGAGTTGAAATAAGTTTAAAAAAATGAAACGCCTTAGTAACAGACGAGTTTTCGTCTGAAACCGTGATACTTCGAAAGAGATTGTCCATTTTGTACACGAAGTGCATCCAGTTTTTACCGTAACCCTCTCAACTTTTTACCACATGCTATGTGGGTGAAATGATGATACCATGCCAACTTTCAACCTTTTCAGAGTTCATTTGTAGTGCTTTTCAATTTCAGGGTCATTTAGCTCAAAAAAATCAGTAAATGCATGAAAAATAGCAAATGAAGTCAGAAAGGGTTGAAAATTGATGGCGTGGCTTCGAATGGTGCATACTGAACACACAAAAAGTCTGGAGTTGAAATAAGTTTAAAAAAATGAAACGCCTTAGTAACAGACGAGTTTTCGTCTGAAACCCTGATACTTCGAAAGAGATTGTCCATTTTGTACACGAAGTGCATCCAGTTTTAGCCGTAACCCTCTCAACTTTTTAGCACATGCTATGTGGGTGAAATGATGATACCATGCCAACTTTCAACCTTTTCAGAGTTCATTTGTATTGCTTTTCAATTTCAGGGTCATTTAGCTCAAGAAAATCAGTAAATGCATGAAAAATAGCAAATGAAGTCAGAAAGGTTTGAAAATTGATGGCGTGGCTTCGAATGGTGCATACTGAACACACAAAATGTCTGGAGTTGAAATAAGTTTAAAAAAATGAAACGCCTTAGTAACAGACGAGTTTTCGTCTCAAACCCTGATACTTCGAAAGAGATTGTCCATTTTGTACACGAAGTGCATCCAGTTTTTACCGTAACCCTCTCAACTTTTTAGCACATGCTATGTGGGTGAAATGATGATACCATGCCAACTTTCAACCTTTTCAGAGTTCATTTGTAGTGCTTTTCAATTTCAGGGTCATTTAGCTCAAAAAAAATCAGTAAATGCATGAAAAATAGCAAATGAAGTCAGAAAGGGTTGAAAATTGAGGGCGTGGCTTCGAATGGTGCATACTGAACACACAAAAAGTCTGGAGTTGAAATAAGTTTAAAAAAATGAAACGCCTTAGTAACAGACGAGTTTTCGTCTGAAACCCTGATACTTCGAAAGAGATTGTCCATTTTGTACACGAAGTGCATCCAGTTTTAGCCGTAACCCTCTCAACTTTTTAGCACATGCTATGTGGGTGAAATGATGATACCATGCCAACTTTCAACCTTTTCAGAGTTCATTTGTATTGCTTTTCAATTTCAGGGTCATTTAGCTCAAGAAAATCAGTAAATGCATGAAAAATAGCAAATGAAGTCAGAAAGGTTTGAAAATTGATGGCGTGGCTTCGAATGGTGCATACTGAACACACAAAATGTCTGGAGTTGAAATAAGTTTAAAAAAATGAAACGCCTTAGTAACAGACGAGTTTTCGTCTCAAACCCTGATACTTCGAAAGAGATTGTCCATTTTGTACACGAAGTGCATCCAGTTTTTACCGTAACCCTCTCAACTTTTTAGCACATGCTATGTGGGTGAAATGATGATACCATGCCAACTTTCAACCTTTTCAGAGTTCATTTGTAGTGCTTTTCAATTTCAGGGTCATTTAGCTCAAAAAAATCAGTAAATGCATGAAAAATAGCAAATGAAGTCAGAAAGGGTTGAAAATTGATGGCGTGGCTTCGAATGGTGCATACTGAACACACAAAAAGTCTGGAGTTGAAATAAGTTTAAAAAAATGAAACGCCTTAGTAACAGACGAGTTTTCGTCTGAAACCGTGATACTTCGAAAGAGATTGTCCATTTTGTACACGAAGTGCATCCAGTTTTTACCGTAACCCTCTCAACTTTTTAGCACATGCTATGTGGGTGAAATGATGATACCATGCCAACTTTGAACCTTTTCAGAGTTCATTTGTAGTGCTTTTCAATTTCAGGGTCATTTAGCTCAAAAAAATCAGTAAATGCATGAAAAATAGCAAATGAAGTCAGAAAGGGTTGAAAATTGATGGCGTGGCTTCGAATGGTGCATACTGAACACACAAAAAGTCTGGAGTTGAAATAAGTTTAAAAAAATGAAACGCCTTAGTAACAGACGAGTTTTCGTCTGAAACCCTGATACTTCGAAAGAGATTGTCCATTTTGTACACGAAGTGCATCCAGTTTTAGCCGTAACCCTCTCAACTTTCTAGCACATGCTATGTGGGTGAAATGATGATACCATGCCAACTTTCAACCTTTTCAGAGTTCATTTGTATTGCTTTTCAATTTCAGGGTCATTTAGCTCAAGAAAATCAGTAAATGCATGAAAAATAGCAAATGAAGTCAGAAAGGTTTGAAAATTGATGGCGTGGCTTCGAATGGTGCATACTGAACACACAAAATGTCTGGAGTTGAAATAAGTTTAAAAAAATGAAACGCCTTAGTAACAGACGAGTTTTCGTCTGAAACCCTGATAGTTCGAAATAGATTGTCCATTTTGTACACGAAGTGCATCCAGTTTTTTGCCGTAACCCTCTCAACTTTTTAGCACATGCTATGTGGGTGAAATGATGATACCATGCCAACTTTCAACCTTTTCAGAGTTCATTTGTATTGCTTTTCAATTTCAGGGTCATTTAGCTCAAGAAAATCAGTAAATGCATGAAAAATAGCAAATGAAGTCAGAAAGGTTTGAAAATTGATGGCGTGGCTTCGAATGGTGCATACTGAACACACAAAATGTCTGGAGTTGAAATAAGTTTAAAAAAATGAAACGCCTTAGTAACAGACGAGTTTTCGTCTGAAACCCTGATACTTCGAAAGAGATTGTCCATTTTGTACACGAAGTGCATCCAGTTTTTGCCGTAACCCTCTCAACTTTTTAGCACATGCTATGTGGGTGAAATGATGATACCATGCCAACTTTCAACCTTTTCAGAGTTCATTTGTATTGCTTTTCAATTTCAGGGTCATTTAGCTCAAGAAAATCAGTAAATGCATGAAAAATAGCAAATGAAGTCAGAAAGGTTTGAAAATTGATGGCGTGGCTTCGAATGGTGCATACTGAACACACAAAAAGTCTGGAGTTGAAATAAGTTTAAAAAAATGAAACGCCTTAGTAACAGACGAGTTTTCGTCTCAAACCCTGATACTTCGAAAGAGATTGTCCATTTTGTACACGAAGTGCATCCAGTTTTTACCGTAACCCTCTCAACTTTTTAGCACATGCTATGTGGGTGAAATGATGATACCATGCCAACTTTCAACCTTTTCAGAGTTCATTTGTAGTGCTTTTCAATTTCAGGGTCATTTAGCTCAAAAAAAGTCAGTAAATGCATGAAAAATAGCAAATGAAGTCAGAAAGGGTTGAAAATTGAGGGCGTGGCTTCGAATGGTGCATACTGAACACACAAAAAGTCTGGAGTTGAAATAAGTTTAAAAAAATGAAACGCCTTAGTAACAGACGAGTTTTCGTCTGAAACCCTGATACTTCGAAAGAGATTGTCCATTTTGTACACGAAGTGCATCCAGTTTTTACCGTAACCCTCTCAACTTTTTAGCACATGCTATGTGGGTGAAATGATGATACCATGCCAACTTTGAACCTTTTCAGCGTTCATTTGTAGTGCTTTTCAATTTCAGGGTCATTTAGCTCAAAAAAATCAGTAAATGCATGAAAAATAGCAAATGAAGTCAGAAAGGGTTGAAAAATGATGGCGTGGCTTCGAATGGTGCATACTGAACACACAAAAAGTCTGGAGTTGAAATAAGTTTAAAAAAATTAAACGCCTTAGTAACAGACGAGTTTTCGTCTAAAACCTTGATACTTCGAAAGAGATTGTCCATTTTGTACACGAAGTGCATCCAGTTTTTACCGTAACCCTCTCAACTTTTTAGCACATGCTATGTGGGTGAAATGATGATACCATGCCAACTTTCAACCTTTTCAGAGTTCATTTGTAGTGCTTTTCAATTTCAGGGTCATTTAGCTCAAAAAAATCAGTAAATGCATGAAAAATAGCAAATGAAGTCAGAAAGGGTTGAAAATTGATGGCGTGGCTTCGAATGGTGCATACTGAACACACAAAAAGTCTGGAGTTGAAATAAGTTTAAAAAAATGAAACGCCTTAGTAACAGACGAGTTTTCGTCTGAAACCCTGATACTTCGAAAGAGATTGTCCATTTTGTACACGAAGTGCATCCAGTTTTAGCCGTAACCCTCTCAACTTTTTAGCACATGCTATGTGGGTGAAATGATGATACCATGCCAACTTTCAACCTTTTCAGAGTTCATTCGTATTGCTTTTCAATTTCAGGGTCATTTAGCTCAAGAAAATCAGTAAATGCATGAAAAATAGCAAATGAAGTCAGAAAGGTTTGAAAATTGATGGCGTGGCTTCGAATGGTGCATACTGAACACACAAAATGTCTGGAGTTGAAATAAGTTTAAAAAAAATGAAACGCCTTAGTAACAGACGAGTTTTCGTCTAAAACCCTGATACTTCGAAAGAGATTGTCCATTTTGTACACGAAGTGCATCCAGTTTTTACCGTAACCCTCTCAACTTTTTAGCACATGCTATGTGGGTGAAATGATGATACCATGCCAACTTTCAACCTTTTCAGAGTTCATTTGTAGTGCTTTTCAATTTCAGGGTCATTTAGCTCAAAAAAATCAGTAAATGCATGAAAAATAGCAAATGAAGTCAGAAAGGGTTGAAAATTGATGGCGTGGCTTCGAATGGTGCATACTGAACACACAAAAAGTCTGGAGTTGAAATAAGTTTAAAAAAATGAAACGCCTTAGTAACAGACGAGTTTTCGTCTGAAACCCTGATACTTCGAAAGAGATTGTCCATTTTGTACACGAAGTGCATCCAGTTTTTACCGTAACCCTCTCAACTTTTTAGCACATGCTATGTGGGTGAAATGATGATACCATGCCAACTTTCAACCTTTTCAGAGTTCATTTGTATTGCTTTTCAATTTCAGGGTCATTTAGCTCAAAAAAATCAGTAAATGCATGAAAAATAGCAAATGAAGTCAGAAAGGGTTGAAAATTGATGGCGTGGCTTCGAATGGTGCATGTTGAACACACAAAAAGTCTGGAGTTGAAATAAGTTTAAAAAATGAAACGCCTTAGTAACAGACGAGTTTTCGTCTGAAACCCTGATACTTCGAAAGAGATTGTCCATTTTGTACACGAAGTGCATCCAGTTTTTGCCGTAACCCTCTCAACTTTTTAGCACATGCTATGTGGGTGAAATGATGATACCATGCCAACTTTCAACCTTTTCAGAGTTCATTTGTATTGCTTTTCAATTTCAGGGTCATTTAGCTCAAGAAAATCAGTAAATGCATGAAAAATAGCAAATGAAGTCAGAAAGGTTTGAAAATTGATGGCGTGGCTTCGAATGGTGCATACTGAACACACAAAAAGTCTGGAGTTGAAATAAGTTTAAAAAAATGAAACGCCTTAGTAACACACGAGTTTTCGTCTCAAACCCTGATACTTCGAAAGAGATTGTCCATTTTGTACACGAAGTGCATCCAGTTTTTACCGTAACCCTCTCAACTTTTTAGCACATGCTATGTGGGTGAAATGATGATACCATGCCAACTTTCAACCATTTCAGAGTTCATTTGTAGTGCTTTTCAATTTCAGGGTCATTTAGCTCAAAAAAAATCAGTAAATGCATGAAAAATAGCAAATGAAGTCAGAAAGGGTTGAAAATTGAGGGTGTGGCTTCGAATGGTGCATACTGAACACACAAAAAGTCTGGAGTTGAAATAAGTTTAAAAAAATGAAACGCCTTAGTAACAGACGAGTTTTCGTCTGAAACCCTGATACTTCGAAAGAGATTGTCCATTTTGTACACGAAGTGCATCCAGTTTTTACCGTAACCCTCTCAACTTTTTAGCACATGCTATGTGGGTGAAATGATGATACCATGCCAACTTTGAACCTTTTCAGAGTTCATTTGTAGTGCTTTTCAATTTCAGGGTCATTTAGCTCAAAAAAATCAGTAAATGCATGAAAAATAGCAAATGAAGTCAGAAAGGGTTGAAAATTGATGGCGTGGCTTCGAATGGTGCATACTGAACACACAAAAAGTCTGGAGTTGAAATAAGTTTAAAAAAATGAAACGCCTTAGTAACAGACGAGTTTTCGTCTGAAACCCTGATACTTCGAAAGAGATTGTCCATTTTGTACACGAAGTGCATCCAGTTTTTACCGTAACCCTCTCAACTTTTTAGCACATGCTATGTGGGTGAAATGATGATACCATGCCAACTTTGAACCTTTTCAGAGTTCATTTGTAGTGCTTTTCAATTTCAGGGTCATTTAGCTCAAAAAAATCAGTAAATGCATGAAAAATAGCAAATGAAGTCAGAAAGGGTTGAAAAATGATGGCGTGGCTTCGAATGGTGCATACTGAACACACAAAAAGTCTGGAGTTGAAATAAGTTTAAAAAAATGAAACGCCTTAGTAACAGACGAGTTTTCGTCTGAAACCCTGATACTTCGAAACAGATTGTCCATTTTGTACACGAAATGCATCCAGTTTTTACCGTAACCCTCTCAACTTTTTAGCACATGCTATGTGGGTGAAATGATGATACCATGCGAACTTTCAACCTTTTCAGAGTTCATTTGTATTGCTTTTCAATTTCAGGGTCATTTAGCTCAAAAAAATCAGTAAATGCATGAAAAATAGCAAATGAAGTCAGAAAGGTTTGAAAATTGATGGCGTGGCTTCGAATGGTGCATACTGAACACACAAAATGTCTGGAGTTGAAATAAGTTTAAAAAAATGAAACGCCTTAGTAACAGACGAGTTTTCGTCTCAAACCCTGATACTTCGAAAGAGATTGTCCATTTTGTACACGAAGTGCATCCAGTTTTTACCGTAACCCTCTCAACTTTTTAGCACATGCTATGTGGGTGAAATGATGATACCATGCCAACTTTCAACCTTTTCAGAGTTCATTTGTAGTGCTTTTCAATTTCAGGGTCATTTAGCTCAAAAAAATCAGTAAATGCATGAAAAATAGCAAATGAAGTCAGAAAGGGTTGAAAATTGATGGCGTGGCTTCGAATGGTGCATACTGAACACACAAAAAGTCTGGAGTTGAAATAAGTTTAAAAAAATGAAACGCCTTAGTAACAGACGAGTTTTCGTCTGAAACCCTGATACTTCGAAAGAGATTGTCCATTTTGTACACGAAGTGCATCCAGTTTTTACCGTAACCCTCTCAACTTTTTAGCACATGCTATGTGGGTGAAATGATGATACCATGCCAACTTTGAACCTTTTCAGAGTTCATTTGTAGTGCTTTTCAATTTCAGGGTCATTTAGCTCAAAAAAATCAGTAAATGCATGAAAAATAGCAAATGAAGTCAGAAAGGGTTGAAAATTGATGGCGTGGCTTCGAATGGTGCATACTGAACACACAAAAAGTCTGGAGTTGAAATAAGTTTAAAAAAATGAAACGCCTTAGTAACAGACGAGTTTTCGTCTGAAACCCTGATACTTCGAAAGAGATTGTCCATTTTGTACACGAAGTGCATCCAGTTTTTACCGTAACCCTCTCAACTTTTTAGCACATGCTATGTGGGTGAAATGATGATACCATGCCAACTTTGAACCTTTTCAGAGTTCATTTGTAGTGCTTTTCAATTTCAGGGTCATTTAGCTCAAAAAAATCAGTAAATGCATGAAAAATAGCAAATGAAGTCAGAAAGGGTTGAAAAATGATGGCGTGGCTTCGAATGGTGCATACTGAACACACAAAAAGTCTGGAGTTGAAATAAGTTTAAAAAAATGAAACGCCTTAGTAACAGACGAGTTTTCGTCTGAAACCCTGATACTTCGAAACAGATTGTCCATTTTGTACACGAAATGCATCCAGTTTTTACCGTAACCCTCTCAACTTTTTAGCACATGCTATGTGGGTGAAATGATGATACCATGCGAACTTTCAACCTTTTCAGAGTTCATTTGTATTGCTTTTCAATTTCAGGGTCATTTAGCTCAAAAAAATCAGTAAATGCATGAAAAATAGCAAATGAAGTCAGAAAGGTTTGAAAATTGATGGCGTGGCTTCGAATGGTGCATACTGAACACACAAAATGTCTGGAGTTGAAATAAGTTTAAAAAAATGAAACGCCTTAGTAACAGACGAGTTTTCGTCTCAAACCCTGATACTTCGAAAGAGATTGTCCATTTTGTACACGAAGTGCATCCAGTTTTTACCGTAACCCTCTCAACTTTTTAGCACATGCTATGTGGGTGAAATGATGATACCATGCCAACTTTCAACCTTTTCAGAGTTCATTTGTAGTGCTTTTCAATTTCAGGGTCATTTAGCTCAAAAAAATCAGTAAATGCATGAAAAATAGCAAATGAAGTCAGAAAGGGTTGAAAATTGAGGGCGTGGCTTCGAATGGTGCATACTGAACACACAAAAAGTCTGGAGTTGAAATAAGTTTAAAAAAATGAAACGCCTTAGTAACAGACGAGTTTTCGTCTGAAACCCTGATACTTCGAAAGAGATTGTCCATTTTGTACACGAAGTGCATCCAGTTTTTACCGTAACCCTCTCAACTTTTTAGCACATGCTATGTGGGTGAAATGATGATACCATGCCAACTTTGAACCTTTTCAGAGTTCATTTGTAGTGCTTTTCAATTTCAGGGTCATTTAGCTCAAAAAAATCAGTAAATGCATGAAAAATAGCAAATGAAGTCAGAAAGGGTTGAAAAATGATGGCGTGGCTTCGAATGGTGCATACTGAACACACAAAAAGTCTGGAGTTGAAATAAGTTTAAAAAAATGAAACGCCTTAGTAACAGACGAGTTTTCGTCTAAAACCTTGATACTTCGAAAGAGATTGTCCATTTTGTACACGAAGTGCATCCAGTTTTTACCGTAACCCTCTCAACTTTTTAGCACATGCTATGTGGGTGAAATGATGATACCATGCCAACTTTCAACCTTTTCAGAGTTCATTTGTAGTGCTTTTCAATTTCAGGGTCATTTAGCTCAAAAAAATCAGTAAATGCATGAAAAATAGCAAATGAAGTCAGAAAGGGTTGAAAATTGATGGCGTGGCTTCGAATGGTGCATGTTGAACACACAAAAAGTCTGGAGTTGAAATAAGTTTAAAAAATGAAACGCCTTAGTAACAGACGAGTTTTCGTCTGAAACCCTGATACTTCGAAAGAGATTGTCCATTTTGTACACGAAGTGCATCCAGTTTTTGCCGTAACCCTCTCAACTTTTTAGCACATGCTATGTGGGTGAAATGATGATACCATGCCAACTTTCAACCTTTTCAGAGTTCATTTGTATTGCTTTTCAATTTCAGGGTCATTTAGCTCAAGAAAATCAGTAAATGCATGAAAAATAGCAAATGAAGTCAGAAAGGTTTGAAAATTGATGGCGTGGCTTCGAATGGTGCATACTGAACACACAAAAAGTCTAGAGTTGAAATAAGTTTAAAAAAATGAAACGCCTTAGTAACAGACGAGTTTTCGTCTCAAACCCTGATACTTCGAAAGAGATTGTCCATTTTGTACACGAAGTGCATCCAGTTTTTACCGTAACCCTCTCAACTTTTTAGCACATGCTATGTGGGTGAAATGATGATACCATGCCAACTTTCAACCATTTCAGAGTTCATTTGTAGTGCTTTTCAATTTCAGGGTCATTTAGCTCAAAAAAAATCAGTAAATGCATGAAAAATAGCAAATGAAGTCAGAAAGGGTTGAAAATTGAGGGCGTGGCTTCGAATGGTGCATACTGAACACACAAAAAGTCTGGAGTTGAAATAACTTTAAAAAAATGAAACGCATTAGTAACAGACGAGTTTTCGTCTGAAACCCTGATACTTCGAAAGAGATTGTCCATTTTGTACACGAAGTGCATCCAGTTTTTACCGTAACCCTCTCAACTTTTTAGCACATGCTATGTGGGTGAAATGATGATACCATGCCAACTTTGAACCTTTTCAGAGTTCATTTGTAGTGCTTTTCAATTTCAGGGTCATTTAGCTCAAAAAAATCAGTAAATGCATGAAAAATAGCAAATGAAGTCAGAAAGGGTTGAAAATTGATGGCGTGGCTTCGAATGGTGCATACTGAACACACAAAAAGTCTGGAGTTGAAATAAGTTTAAAAAAATGAAACGCCTTAGTAACAGACGAGTTTTCGTCTGAAACCCTGATACTTCGAAAGAGATTGTCCATTTTGTACACGAAGTGCATCCAGTTTTTACCGTAACCCTCTCAACTTTTTAGCACATGCTATGTGGGTGAAATGATGATACCATGCCAACTTTGAACCTTTTCAGAGTTCATTTGTAGTGCTTTTCAATTTCAGGGTCATTTAGCTCAAAAAAATCAGTAAATGCATGAAAAATAGCAAATGAAGTCAGAAAGGGTTGAAAAATGATGGTGTGGCTTCGAATGGTGCATACTGAACACACAAAAAGTCTGGAGTTGAAATAAGTTTAAAAAAATGAAACGCCTTAGTAACAGACGAGTTTTCGTCTAAAACCCTGATACTTCGAAAGAGATTGTCCATTTTGTACACGAAGTGCATCCAGTTTTTACCGTAACCCTCTCAACTTTTTAGCACATGCTATGTGGGTGAAATGATGATACCATGCCAACTTTCAACCTTTTCAGAGTTCATTTGTAGTGCTTTTCAATTTCAGGGTCATTTAGCTCAAAAAAATCAGTAAATGCATGAAAAATAGCAAATGAAGTCAGAAAGGGTTGAAAATTGATGGCGTGGCTTCGAATGGTGCATACTGAACACACAAAAAGTCTGGAGTTGAAATAAGTTTAAAAAATGAAACGCCTTAGTAACAGACGAGTTTTCGTCTGAAACCCTGATACTTCGAAAGAGATTGTCCATTTTGTACACGAAGTGCATCCAGTTTTTGCCGTAACCCTCTCAACTTTTTAGCACATGCTATGTGGGTGAAATGATGATACCATGCCAACTTTCAACCTTTTCAGAGTTCATTTGTAGTGCTTTTCAATTTCATGGTCATTTAGCTCAACAAAATCAGTAAATGCATGAAAAATAGCAAATGAAGTCAGAATGGGTTGAAAATTGATGGCGTGGCTTCGAATGGTGCATACTGAACACACAAAAAGTCTGGAGTTGAAATAAGTTTAAAAAATGAAACGCCTTAGTAACAGACGAGTTTTCGTCTGAAACCCTGATACTTCGAAAGAGATTGTCCATTTTGTACACGAAGTGCATCCAGTTTTTGCCGTAACCCTCTCAACTTTTTAGCACATGCTATGTGGGTGAAATGATGATACCATGCCAACTTTCAACCTTTTCAGAGTTCATTTGTATTGCTTTTCAATTTCAGGGTCATTTAGCTCAAGAAAATCAGTAAATGCATGAAAAATAGCAAATGAAGTCAGAAAGGTTTGAAAATTGATGGCGTGGCTTCGAATGGTGCATACTGAACACACAAAAAGTCTAGAGTTGAAATAAGTTTAAAAAAATGAAACGCCTTAGTAACAGACGAATTTTCGTCTCAAACCCTGATACTTCGAAAGAGATTGTCCATTTTGTACACGAAGTGCATCCAGTTTTTACCGTAACCCTCTCAACTTTTTAGCACATGCTATGTGGGTGAAATGATGATACCATGCCAACTTTCAACCTTTTCAGAGTTCATTTGTAGTGCTTTTCAATTTCAGGGTCATTTAGCTCAAAAAAAATCAGTAAATGCATGAAAAATAGCAAATGAAGTCAGAAAGGGTTGAAAATTGAGGGCGTGGCTTCGAATGGTGCATACTGAATACACAAAAAGTCTGGAGTTGAAATGAGTTTAAAAAAATGAAACGCCTTAGTAACAGACGAGTTTTCGTTTGAAACCCTGATACTTCGAAAGAGATTGTCCATTTTGTACACGAAGTGCATCCAGTTTTTACCGTAACCCTCTCAACTTTTTAGCACATGCTATGTGGGTGAAATGATGATACCATGCCAACTTTGAACCTTTTCAGAGTTCATTTGTAGTGCTTTTCAATTTCAGGGTCATTTAGCTCAAAAAAATCAGTAAATGCATGAAAAATAGCAAATGAAGTCAGAAAGGGTTGAAAATTGATGGCGTGGCTTCGAATGGTGCATACTGAACACACAAAAAGTCTGGAGTTGAAATAAGTTTAAAAAAATGAAACGCCTTAGTAACAGACGAGTTTTCGTCTAAAACCCTGATACTTCGAAAGAGATTGTCCATTTTGTACACGAAGTGCATCCAGTTTTTACCGTAACCCTCTCAACTTTTTAGCACATGCTATGTGGGTGAAATGATGATACCATGCCAACTTTCAACCTTTTCAGAGTTCATTTGTAGTGCTTTTCAATTTCAGGGTCATTTAGCTCAAAAAAATCAGTAAATGCATGAAAAATAGCAAATGAAGTCAGAAAGGGTTGAAAATTGATGGCGTGGCTTCGAATGGTGCATACTGAACACACAAAAAGTCTGGAGTTGAAATAAGTTTAAAAAAATGAAACGCCTTAGTAACAGACGAGTTTTCGTCTGAAACCCTGATACTTCGAAAGAGATTGTCCATTTTGTACACGAAGTGCATCCAGTTTTTACCGTAACCCTCTCAACTTTTTAGCACATGCTATGTGGGTGAAATGATGATACCATGCCAACTTTGAACCTTTTCAGAGTTCATTTGTAGTGCTTTTCAATTTCAGGGTCATTTAGCTCAAAAAAATCAGTAAATGCATGAAAAATAGCAAATGAAGTCAGAAAGGGTTGAAAAATGATGGCGTGGCTTCGAATGGTGCATACTGAACACACAAAAAGTCTGGAGTTGAAATAAGTTTAAAAAAATGAAACGCCTTAGTAACAGACGAGTTTTCGTCTAAAACCCTGATACTTCGAAAGAGATTGTCCATTTTGTACACGAAGTGCATCCAGTTTTTACCGTAACCCTCTCAACTTTTTAGCACATGCTATGTGGGTGAAATGATGATACCATGCCAACTTTCAACCTTTTCAGAGTTCATTTGTAGTGCTTTTCAATTTCAGGGTCATTTAGCTCAAAAAAATCAGTAAATGCATGAAAAATAGCAAATGAAGTCAGAAAGGGTTGAAAATTGATGGCGTGGCTTCGAATGGTGCATACTGAACACACAAAAAGTCTGGAGTTGAAATAAGTTTAAAAAATGAAACGCCTTAGTAACAGACGAGTTTTCGTCTGAAACCCTGATACTTCGAAAGAGATTGTCCATTTTGTACACGAAGTGCATCCAGTTTTTGCCGTAACCCTCTCAACTTTTTAGCACATGCTATGTGGGTGAAATGATGATACCATGCCAACTTTCAACCTTTTCAGAGTTCATTTGTAGTGCTTTTCAATTTCAGGGTCATTTAGCTCAACAAAATCAGTAAATGCATGAAAAATAGCAAATGAAGTCAGAATGGGTTGAAAATTGATGGCGTGGCTTCGAATGGTGCATACTGAACACACAAAAAGTCTGGAGTTGAAATAAGTTTAAAAAATGAAACGCCTTAGTAACAGACGAGTTTTCGTCTGAAACCCTGATACTTCGAAAGAGATTGTCCATTTTGTACACGAAGTGCATCCAGTTTTTGCCGTAACCCTCTCAACTTTTTAGCACATGCTATGTGGGTGAAATGATGATACCATGCCAACTTTCAACCTTTTCAGAGTTCATTTGTATTGCTTTTCAATTTCAGGGTCATTTAGCTCAAGAAAATCAGTAAATGCATGAAAAATAGCAAATGAAGTCAGAAAGGTTTGAAAATTGATGGCATGGCTTCGAATGGTGCATACTGAACACACAAAAAGTCTAGAGTTGAAATAAGTGTAAAAAAATGAAACGCCTTAGTAACAGACGAATTTTCGTCTCAAACCCTGATACTTCGAAAGAGATTGTCCATTTTGTACACGAAGTGCATCCAGTTTTTACCGTAACCCTCTCAACTTTTTAGCACATGCTATGTGGGTGAAATGATGATACCATGCCAACTTTCAACCTTTTCAGAGTTCATTTGTAGTGCTTTTCAATTTCAGGGTCATTTAGCTCAAAAAAAATCAGTAAATGCATGAAAAATAGCAAATGAAGTCAGAAAGGGTTGAAAATTGAGGGCGTGGCTTCGAATGGTGCATACTGAACACACAAAAAGTCTGGAGTTGAAATAAGTTTAAAAAAATGAAACGCCTTAGTAACAGACGAGTTTTCGTTTGAAACCCTGATACTTCGAAAGAGATTGTCCATTTTGTACACGAAGTGCATCCAGTTTTTACCGTAACCCTCTCAACTTTTTAGCACATGCTATGTGGGTGAAATGATGATACCATGCCAACTTTGAACCTTTTCAGAGTTCATTTGTAGTGCTTTTCAATTTCAGGGTCATTTAGCTCAAAAAAATCAGTAAATGCATGAAAAATAGCAAATGAAGTCAGAAAGGGTTGAAAATTGATGGCGTGGCTTCGAATGGTGCATACTGAACACACAAAAAGTCTGGAGTTGAAATAAGTTTAAAAAAATGAAACGCCTTAGTAACAGACGAGTTTTCGTCTAAAACCCTGATACTTCGAAAGAGATTGTCCATTTTGTACACGAAGTGCATCCAGTTTTTACCGTAACCCTCTCAACTTTTTAGCACATGCTATGTGGGTGAAATGATGATACCATGCCAACTTTCAACCTTTTCAGAGTTCATTTGTAGTGCTTTTCAATTTCAGGGTCATTTAGCTCAAAAAAATCAGTAAATGCATGAAAAATAGCAAATGAAGTCAGAAAGGGTTGAAAATTGATGGCGTGGCTTCGAATGGTGCATACTGAACACACAAAAAGTCTGGAGTTGAAATAAGTTTAAAAAAATGAAACGCCTTAGTAACAGACGAGTTTTCGTCTGAAACCCTGATACTTCGAAAGAGATTGTCCATTTTGTACACGAAGTGCATCCAGTTTTTACCGTAACCCTCTCAACTTTTTAGCACATGCTATGTGGGTGAAATGATGATACCATGCCAACTTTCAACCTTTTCAGAGTTCATTTGTAGTGCTTTTCAATTTCAGGGTCATTTAGCTCAAAAAAATCAGTAAATGCATGAAAAATAGCAAATGAAGTCAGAAAGGGTTGAAAATTGATGGCGTGGCTTCGAATGGTGCATACTGAACACACAAAAAGTCTGGAGTTGAAATAAGTTTAAAAAATGAAACGCCTTAGTAACAGACGAGTTTTCGTCTGAAACCCTGATACTTCGAAAGAGATTGTCCATTTTGTACACGAAGTGCATCCAGTTTTTGCCGTAACCCTCTCAACTTTTTAGCACATGCTATGTGGGTGAAATGATGATACCATGCCAACTTTCAACCTTTTCAGAGTTCATTTGTAGTGCTTTTCAATTTCAGGGTCATTTAGCTCAACAAAATCAGTAAATGCATGAAAAATAGCAAATGAAGTCAGAATGGGTTGAAAATTGATGGCGTGGCTTCGAATGGTGCATACTGAACACACAAAAAGTCTGGAGTTGAAATAAGTTTAAAAAATGAAACGCCTTAGTAACAGACGAGTTTTCGTCTGAAACCCTGATACTTCGAAAGAGATTGTCCATTTTGTACACGAAGTGCATCCAGTTTTTGCCGTAACCCTCTCAACTTTTTAGCACATGCTATGTGGGTGAAATGATGATACCATGCCAACTTTCAACCTTTTCAGAGTTCATTTGTATTGCTTTTCAATTTCAGGGTCATTTAGCTCAAGAAAATCAGTAAATGCATGAAAAATAGCAAATGAAGTCAGAAAGGTTTGAAAATTGATGGCGTGGCTTCGAATGGTGCATACTGAACACACAAAAAGTCTAGAGTTGAAATAAGTTTAAAAAAATGAAACGCCTTAGTAACAGACGAATTTTCGTCTCAAACCCTGATACTTCGAAAGAGATTGTCCATTTTGTACACGAAGTGCATCCAGTTTTTACCGTAACCCTCTCAACTTTTTAGCACATGCTATGTGGGTGAAATGATGATACCATGCCAACTTTCAACCTTTTCAGAGTTCATTTGTAGTGCTTTTCAATTTCAGGGTCATTTAGCTCAAAAAAAATCAGTAAATGCATGAAAAATAGCAAATGAAGTCAGAAAGGGTTGAAAATTGAGGGCGTGGCTTCGAATGGTGCATACTGAATACACAAAAAGTCTGGAGTTGAAATAAGTTTAAAAAAATGAAACGCCTTAGTAACAGACGAGTTTTCGTTTGAAACCCTGATACTTCGAAAGAGATTGTCCATTTTGTACACGAAGTGCATCCAGTTTTTACCGTAACCCTCTCAACTTTTTAGCACATGCTATGTGGGTGAAATGATGATACCATGCCAACTTTGAACCTTTTCAGAGTTCATTTGTAGTGCTTTTCAATTTCAGGGTCATTTAGCTCAAAAAAATCAGTAAATGCATGAAAAATAGCAAATGAAGTCAGAAAGGGTTGAAAATTGATGGCGTGGCTTCGAATGGTGCATACTGAACACACAAAAAGTCTGGAGTTGAAATAAGTTTAAAAAAATGAAACGCCTTAGTAACAGACGAGTTTTCGTCTAAAACCCTGATACTTCGAAAGAGATTGTCCATTTTGTACACGAAGTGCATCCAGTTTTTACCGTAACCCTCTCAACTTTTTAGCACATGCTATGTGGGTGAAATGATGATACCATGCCAACTTTGAACCTTTTCAGAGTTCATTTGTAGTGCTTTTCAATTTCAGGGTCATTTAGCTCAAAAAAATCAGTAAATGCATGAAAAATAGCAAATGAAGTCAGAAAGGGTTGAAAATTGATGGCGTGGCTTCGAATGGTGCATACTGAACACACAAAAAGTCTGGAGTTGAAATAAGTTTAAAAAAATGAAACGCCTTAGTAACAGACGAGTTTTCGTCTGAAACCCTGATACTTCGAAAGAGATTGTCCATTTTGTACACGAAGTGCATCCAGTTTTTACCGTAACCCTCTCAACTTTTTAGCACATGCTATGTGGGTGAAATGATGATACCATGCCAACTTTGAACCTTTTCAGAGTTCATTTGTAGTGCTTTTCAATTTCAGGGTCATTTAGCTCAAAAAAATCAGTAAATGCATGAAAAATAGCAAATGAAGTCAGAAAGGGTTGAAAAATGATGGCGTGGCTTCGAATGGTGCATACTGAACACACAAAAAGTCTGGAGTTGAAATAAGTTTAAAAAAATGAAACGCCTTAGTAACAGACGAGTTTTCGTCTAAAACCCTGATACTTCGAAAGAGATTATCCATTTTGTACACGAAGTGCATCCAGTTTTTACCGTAACCCTCTCAACTTTTTAGCACATGCTATGTGGGTGAAATGATGATACCATGCCAACTTTCAACCTTTTCAGAGTTCATTTGTAGTGCTTTTCAATTTCAGGGTCATTTAGCTCAAAAAAATCAGTAAATGCATGAAAAATAGCAAATGAAGTCAGAAAGGGTTGAAAATTGATGGCGCGGCTTCGAATGGTGCATACTGAACACACAAAAAGTCTGGAGTTGAAATAAGTTTAAAAAATGAAACGCCTTAGTAACAGACGAGTTTTCGTCTGAAACCCTGATACTTCGAAAGAGATTGTCCATTTTGTACACGAAGTGCATCCAGTTTTTGCCGTCACCCTCTCAACTTTTTAGCACATGCTATGTGGGTGAAATGATGATACCATGCCAACTTTCAACCTTTTCAGAGTTCATTTGTAGTGCTTTTCAATTTCAGGGTCATTTAGCTCAACAAAATCAGTAAATGCATGAAAAATAGCAAATGAAGTCAGAATGGGTTGAAAATTGATGGCGTGGCTTCGAATGGTGCATACTGAACACACAAAAAGTCTGGAGTTGAAATAAGTTTAAAAAATGAAACGCCTTAGTAACAGACGAGTTTTCGTCTGAAACCCTGATACTTCGAAAGAGATTGTCCATTTTGTACACGAAGTGCATCCAGTTTTTGCCGTAACCCTCTCAACTTTTTAGCACATGCTATGTGGGTGAAATGATGATACCATGCCAACTTTCAACCATTTCAGAGTTCATTTGTATTGCTTTTCAATTTCAGGGTCATTTAGCTCAAGAAAATCAGTAAATGCATGAAAAATAGCAAATGAAGTCAGAAAGGTTTGAAAATTGATGGCATGGCTTCGAATGGTGCATACTGAACACACAAAAAGTCTAGAGTTGAAATAAGTTTAAAAAAATGAAACGCCTTAGTAACAGACGAATTTTCGTCTCAAACCCTGATACTTCGAAAGAGATTGTCCATTTTGTACACGAAGTGCATCCAGTTTTTACCGTAACCCTCTCAACTTTTTAGCACATGCTATGTGGGTGAAATGATGATACCATGCCAACTTTCAACCTTTTCAGAGTTCATTTGTAGTGCTTTTCAATTTCAGGGTCATTTAGCTCAAAAAAAATCAGTAAATGCATGAAAAATAGCAAATGAAGTCAGAAAGGGTTGAAAATTGAGGGCGTGGCTTCGAATGGTGCATACTGAACACACAAAAAGTCTGGAGTTGAAATAAGTTTAAAAAAATGAAACGCCTTAGTAACAGACGAGTTTTCGTTTGAAACCCTGATACTTCGAAAGAGATTGTCCATTTTGTACACGAAGTGCATCCAGTTTTTACCGTAACCCTCTCAACTTTTTAGCACATGCTATGTGGGTGAAATGATGATACCATGCCAACTTTGAACCTTTTCAGAGTTCATTTGTAGTGCTTTTCAATTTCAGGGTCATTTAGCTCAAAAAAATCAGTAAATGCATGAAAAATAGCAAATGAAGTCAGAAAGGGTTGAAAATTGATGGCGTGGCTTCGAATGGTGCATACTGAACACACAAAAAGTCTGGAGTTGAAATAAGTTTAAAAAAATGAAACGCCTTAGTAACAGACGAGTTTTCGTCTAAAACCCTGATACTTCGAAAGAGATTGTCCATTTTGTACACGAAGTGCATCCAGTTTTTACCGTAACCCTCTCAACTTTTTAGCACATGCTATGTGGGTGAAATGATGATACCATGCCAACTTTCAACCTTTTCAGAGTTCATTTGTAGTGCTTTTCAATTTCAGGGTCATTTAGCTCAAAAAAATCAGTAAATGCATGAAAAATAGCAAATGAAGTCAGAAAGGGTTGAAAATTGATGGCGTGGCTTCGAATGGTGCATACTGAACACACAAAAAGTCTGGAGTTGAAATAAGTTTAAAAAAATGAAACGCCTTAGTAACAGACGAGTTTTCGTCTGAAACCCTGATACTTCGAAAGAGATTGTCCATTTTGTACACGAAGTGCATCCAGTTTTTACCGTAACCCTCTCAACTTTTTAGCACATGCTATGTGGGTGAAATGATGATACCATGCCAACTTTGAACCTTTTCAGAGTTCATTTGTAGTGCTTTTCAATTTCAGGGTCATTTAGCTCAAAAAAATCAGTAAATGCATGAAAAATAGCAAATGAAGTCAGAAAGGGTTGAAAAATGATGGCGTGGCTTCGAATGGTGCATACTGAACACACAAAAAGTCTGGAGTTGAAATAAGTTTAAAAAAATGAAACGCCTTAGTAACAGACGAGTTTTCGTCTAAAACCCTGATACTTCGAAAGAGATTGTCCATTTTGTACACGAAGTGCATCCAGTTTTTGCCGTAACCCTCTCAACTTTTTAGCACATGCTATGTGGGTGAAATGATGATACCATGCCAACTTTCAACCTTTTCAGAGTTCATTTGTAGTGCTTTTCAATTTCAGCGTCATTTAGCTCAACAAAATCAGTAAATGCATGAAAAATAGCAAATGAAGTCAGAAAGGGTTGAAAATTGATGGCGTGGCTTCGAATGGTGCATACTGAACACACAAAAAGTCTGGAGTTGAAATAAGTTTAAAAAATGAAACGCCTTAGTAACAGACGAGTTTTCGTCTGAAACCCTGATACTTCGAAAGAGATTGTCCATTTTGTACACGAAGTGCATCCAGTTTTTGCCGTAACCCTCTCAACTTTTTAGCACATGCTATGTGGGTGAAATGATGATACCATGCCAACTTTCAACCTTTTCAGAGTTCATTTGTATTGCTTTTCAATTTCAGGGTCATTTAGCTCAAGAAAATCAGTAAATGCATGAAAAATAGCAAATGAAGTCAGAAAGGTTTGAAAATTGATGGCGTGGCTTCGAATGGTGCATACTGAACACACAAAAAGTCTAGAGTTGAAATAAGTTTAAAAAAATGAAACGCCTTAGTAACAGACGAGTTTTCGTCTAAAACCCTGATACTTCGAAAGAGATTGTCCATTTTGTACACGAAGTGCATCCAGTTTTTACCGTAACCCTCTCAACTTTTTAGCACATGCTATGTGGGTGAAATGATGATACCATGCCAACTTTCAACCTTTTCAGAGTTCATTTGTAGTGCTTTTCAATTTCAGGGTCATTTAGCTCAAAAAAATCAGTAAATGCATGAAAAATAGCAAATGAAGTCAGAAAG
The DNA here is from genome assembly GCA_039707655.1 of Elymus sibiricus. NCBI lineage: Eukaryota > Viridiplantae > Streptophyta > Magnoliopsida > Poales > Poaceae > Elymus > Elymus sibiricus. Next base: position 426,742,700 of record CM077663.1, read on the forward strand.
GGTTGAAAATTGATGGCGTGGTTTCGAATGGTGCATACTGAACACACAAAAAGTCTGGAGTTGAAATAAGTTTAAAAAATGAAACGCCTTAGTAACAGACGAGTTTTCGTCTGAAACCCTGATACTTCGAAAGAGATTGTCCATTTTGTACACGAAGTGCATCCAGTTTTTGCCGTAACCCTCTCAACTTTTTAGCACATGCTATGTGGGTGAAATGATGATACCATGCCAACTTTCAACCTTTTCAGAGTTCATTTGTAGTGCTTTTCAATTTCAGGGTCATTTAGCTCAACAAAATCAGTAAATGCATGAAAAATAGCAAATGAAGTCAGAAAGGGTTGAAAATTGATGGCGTGGCTTCGAATGGTGCATACTGAACACACAAAAAGTCTGGAGTTGAAATAAGTTTAAAAAATGAAACGCCTTAGTAACAGACGAGTTTTCGTCTGAAACCCTGATACTTCGAAAGAGATTGTCCATTTTGTACACGAAGTGCATCCAGTTTTTGCCGTAACCCTCTCAACTTTTTAGCACATGCTATGTGGGTGAAATGATGATACCATGCCAACTTTCAACCTTTTCAGAGTTCATTTGTATTGCTTTTCAATTTCAGGGTCATTTAGCTCAAGAAAATCAGTAAATGCATGAAAAATAGCAAATGAAGTCAGAAAGGTTTGAAAATTGATGGCGTGGCTTCGAATGGTGCATACTGAACACACAAAAAGTCTAGAGTTGAAATAAGTTTAAAAAAATGAAACGCCTTAGTAACAGACGAGTTTTCGTCTAAAACCCTGATACTTCGAAAGAGATTGTCCATTTTGTACACGAAGTGCATCCAGTTTTTACCGTAACCCTCTCAACTTTTTAGCACATGCTATGTGGGTGAAATGATGATACCATGCCAACTTTCAACCTTTTCAGAGTTCAGTTGTAGTGCTTTTCAATTTCAGGGTCATTTAGCTCAAAAAAAATCAGTAAATGCATGAAAAATAGCAAATGAAGTCAGAAAGGGTTGAAAATTGAGGGCGTGGCTTCAAATGGTGCATACTGAACACACAAAATGTCTGGAGTTGAAATAAGTTTAAAAAAATGAAACGCCTTAGTAACAGACGAGTTTTCGTTTGAAACCCTGATACTTCGAAAGAGATTGTCCATTTTGTACACGAAGTGCATCCAGTTTTTACCGTAACCCTCTCAACTTTTTAGCACATGCTATGTGGGTGAAATGATGATACCATGCCAACTTTGAACCTTTTCAGAGTTCATTTGTAGTGCTTTTCAATTTCAGGGTCATTTAGCTCAAAAAAATCAGTAAATGCATGAAAAATAGCAAATGAAGTCAGAAAGGGTTGAAAATTGATGGCGTGGCTTCGAATGGTGCATACTGAACACACAAAAAGTCTGGAGTTGAAATAAGTTTAAAAAAATGAAACGCCTTAGTAACAGACGAGTTTTCGTCTAAAACCCTGATACTTCGAAAGAGATTGTCCATTTTGTACACGAAGTGCATCCAGTTTTTACCGTAACCCTCTCAACTTTTTAGCACATGCTATGTGGGTGAAATGATGATACCATGCCAACTTTCAACCTTTTCAGAGTTCATTTGTACTGCTTTTCAATTTCAGGGTCATTTAGCTCAAAAAAATCAGTAAATGCATGAACAATAGCAAATGAAGTCAGAAAGGGTTGAAAATTGATGGCGTGGCTTCGAATGGTGCATACTGAACACACAAAAAGTCTGGAGTTGAAATAAGTTTAAAAAAATGAAACCCTTAGTAACAGACGAGTTTTCGTCTGAAACCGTGATACTTCGAAAGAGATTGTCCATTTTGTACACGAAGTGCATCCAGTTTTTACCGTAACCCTCTCAACTTTTTAGCACATGCTATGTGGGTGAAATGATGATACCATGCCAACTTTCAACCTTTTCAGAGTTCATTTGTAGTGCTTTTCAATTTCAGGGTCATTTAGCTCAAAAAATCAGTAAATGCATGAAAAATAGCAAATGAAGTCAGAAAGGGTTGAAAATTGATGGCGTGGCTTCGAATGGTGCATACTGAACACACAAAAAGTCTGGAGTTGAAATAAGTTTAAAAAATGAAACGCCTTAGTAACAGACGAGTTTTCGTCTGAAACCCTGATACTTCGAAAGAGATTGTCCATTTTGTACACGAAGTGCATCCAGTTTTAGCCGTAACCCTCTCAACTTTTTAGCACATGCTATGTGGGTGAAATGATGATACCATGCCAACTTTCAACCTTTTCAGAGTTCATTTGTATTGCTTTTCAATTTCAGGGTCATTTAGCTCAAGAAAATCAGTAAATGCATGAAAAATAGCAAATGAAGTCAGAAAGGTTTGAAAATTGATGGCGTGGCTTCGAATGGTGCATACTGAACACACAAAATGTCTGGAGTTGAAATAAGTTTAAAAAAATGAAACGCCTTAGTAACAGACGAGTTTTCGTCTCAAACCCTGATACTTCGAAAGAGATTGTCCATTTTGTACACGAAGTGCATCCAGTTTTTACCGTAACCCTCTCAACTTTTTAGCACATGCTATGTGGGTGAAATGATGATACCATGCCAACTTTCAACCTTTTCAGAGTTCATTTGTAGTGCTTTTCAATTTCAGGGTCATTTAGCTCAAAAAAATCAGTAAATGCATGAAAAATAGCAAATGAAGTCAGAAAGGGTTGAAAATTGAGGGCGTGGCTTCGAATGGTGCATACTGAACACACAAAAAGTCTGGAGTTGAAATAAGTTTAAAAAAATGAAACGCCTTAGTAACAGACGAGTTTTCGTCTCAAACCCTGATACTTCGAAAGAGATTGTCCATTTTGTACACGAAGTGCATCCAGTTTTTGCCGTAACCCTCTCAACTTTTTAGCACATGCTATGTGGGTGAAATGATGATACCATGCCAACTTTCAACCTTTTCAGAGTTCATTTGTATTGCTTTTCAATTTCAGGGTCATTTAGCTCAAGAAAATCAGTAAATGCATGAAAAATAGCAAATGAAGTCAGAAAGGTTTGAAAATTGATGGCGTGGCTTCGAATGGTGCATACTGAACACACAAAAAGTCTAGAGTTGAAATAAGTTTAAAAAAATGAAACGCCTTAGTAACAGACGAGTTTTCGTCTCAAACCCTGATACTTCGAAAGAGATTGTCCATTTTGTACACGAAGTGCATCCAGTTTTTACCGTAACCCTCTCAACTTTTTAGCACATGCTATGTGGGTGAAATGATGATACCATGCCAACTTTCAACCTTTTCAGAGTTCATTTGTAGTGCTTTTCAATTTCAGGGTCATTTAGCTCAAAAAAAATCAGTAAATGCATGAAAAATAGCAAATGAAGTCAGAAAGGGTTGAAAATTGAGGGCGTGGCTTCGAATGGTGCATACTGAACACACAAAAAGTCTGGAGTTGAAATAAGTTTAAAAAAATGAAACGCCTTAGTAACAGACGAGTTTTCGTTTGAAACCCTGATACTTCGAAAGAGATTGTCCATTTTGTACACGAAGTGCATCCAGTTTTTACCGTAACCCTCTCAACTTTTTAGCACATGCTATGTGGGTGAAATGATGATACCATGCCAACTGTCAACCTTTTCAGAGTTCATTTGTAGTGCTTTTCAATTTCAGGGTCATTTAGCTCAAAAAAATCAGTAAATGCATGAAAAATGGCAAATGAAGTCAGAAAGGGTTGAAAATTGATGGCGTGGCTTCGAATGGTGCATACTGAACACACAAAAAGTCTGGAGTTGAAATAAGTTTAAAAAAATGAAACGCCTTAGTAACAGACGAGTTTTCGTCTAAAACCCTGATACTTCGAAAGAGATTGTCCATTTTGTACACGAAGTGCATCCAGTTTTTACCGTAACCCTCTCAACTTTTTAGCACATGCTATGTGGGTGAAATGATGATACCATGCCAACTTTCAACCTTTTCAGAGTTCATTTGTAGTGCTTTTCAATTTCAGGGTCATTTAGCTCAAAAAAATCAGTAAATGCATGAAAAATAGCAAATGAAGTCAGAAAGGGTTGAAAATTGAGGGCGTGGCTTCGAATGGTGCATACTGAACACACAAAAAGTCTGGAGTTGAAATAAGTTTAAAAAAATGAAACGCCTTAGTAACAGACGAGTTTTCGTCTCAAACCCTGATACTTCGAAAGAGATTGTCCATTTTGTACACGAAGTGCATCCAGTTTTTGCCGTAACCCTCTCAACTTTTTAGCACATGCTATGTGGGTGAAATGATGATACCATGCCAACTTTCAACCTTTTCAGAGTTCATTTGTATTGCTTTTCAATTTCAGGGTCATTTAGCTCAAGAAAATCAGTAAATGCATGAAAAATAGCAAATGAAGTCAGAAAGGTTTGAAAATTGATGGCGTGGCTTCGAATGGTGCATACTGAACACACAAAAAGTCTAGAGTTGAAATAAGTTTAAAAAAATGAAACGCCTTAGTAACAGACGAGTTTTCGTCTCAAACCCTGATACTTCGAAAGAGATTGTCCATTTTGTACACGAAGTGCATCCAGTTTTTACCGTAACCCTCTCAACTTTTTAGCACATGCTATGTGGGTGAAATGATGATACCATGCCAACTTTCAACCTTTTCAGAGTTCATTTGTAGTGCTTTTCAATTTCAGGGTCATTTAGCTCAAAAAAAATCAGTAAATGCATGAAAAATAGCAAATGAAGTCAGAAAGGGTTGAAAATTGAGGGCGTGGCTTCGAATGGTGCATACTGAACACACAAAAAGTCTGGAGTTGAAATAAGTTTAAAAAAATGAAACGCCTTAGTAACAGACGAGTTTTCGTTTGAAACCCTGATACTTCGAAAGAGATTGTCCATTTTGTACACGAAGTGCATCCAGTTTTTACCGTAACCCTCTCAACTTTTTAGCACATGCTATGTGGGTGAAATGATGATACCATGCCAACTTTGAACCTTTTCAGAGTTCATTTGTAGTGCTTTTCAATTTCAGGGTCATTTAGCTCAAAAAAATCAGTAAATGCATGAAAAATAGCAAATGAAGTCAGAAAGGGTTGAAAATTGATGGCGTGGCTTCGAATGGTGCATACTGAACACACAAAAAGTCTGGAGTTGAAATAAGTTTAAAAAAATGAAACGCCTTAGTAACAGACGAGTTTTCGTCTAAAACCCTGATACTTCGAAAGAGATTGTCCATTTTGTACACGAAGTGCATCCAGTTTTTACCGTAACCCTCTCAACTTTTTAGCACATGCTATGTGGGTGAAATGATGATACCATGCCAACTTTGAACCTTTTCAGAGTTCATTTGTAGTGCTTTTCAATTTCAGGGTCATTTAGCTCCAAAAAATCAGTAAATGCATGAAAAATAGCAAATGAAGTCAGAAAGGGTTGAAAATTGATGACGTGGCTTCGAATGGTGCATACTGAACACACAAAAAGTCTGGAGTTGAAATAAGTTTAAAAAAATGAAACTCCTTAGTAACAGACGAGTTTTCGTCTAAAACCCCGATACTTCGAAAGAGATTGTCCATTTTGTACACGAAGTGCATCCAGTTTTTACCGTAACCCTCTCAACTTTTTAGCACATGCTATGTGGGTGAAATGATGATACCATGCCAACTTTCAACCTTTTCAGAGTTCATTTGTAGTGCTTTTCAATTTCAGGGTCATTTAGCTCAAAAAAATCAGTAAATGCATGAAAAATAGCAAATGAAGTCAGAAAGGGTTGAAAAATGATGGCGTGGATTCGAATGGTGCATACTGAACACAAAATAAGTCTGGAGTTGAAATAAGTTTAAAAAAATGAAACGCCTTAGTAACAGACGAGTTTTCGTCTGAAACCCTGATACTTCGAAAGAGATTGTCCATTTTGTACACGAAGTGCATCCAATTTTTACCGTAACCCTCTCAACTTTTTAGCACATGCTATGTGCTTGAAATGATGATACCATGCCAACTTTGAACCTTTTCAGAGTTCATTTGTAGTGCTTTTCAATTTCAGGGTCATTTAGCTCAAAAAAATCAGTAAATGCATGAAAAATAGCAAATGAAGTCAGAAAGGGTTGAAAATTGATGGCGTGGCTTCGAATGGTGCATACTGAACACACAAAAAGTCTGGAGTTGAAATAAGTTTAAAAAAATGAAACGCCTTAGTAACAGACGAGTTTTCGTCTAAAACCTTGATACTTCGAAAGAGATTGTCCATTTTGTACACGAAGTGCATCCAGTTTTTGCCGTAACCCTCTCAACTTTTTAGCACATGCTATGTGGGTGAAATGATGATACCATGCCAACTTTCAACCTTTTCAGAGTTCATTTGTATTGCTTTTCAATTTCAGGGTCATTTAGCTCAAGAAAATCAGTAAATGCATGAAAAATAGCAAATGAAGTCAGAAAGGGTTGAAAATTGAGGGCGTGGCTTCGAATGGTGCATACTGAACACACAAAAAGTTTGGAGTTGAAATAAGTTTAAAAAAATGAAACGCCTTAGTAACAGACGAGTTTTCGTCTAAAACCTTGATACTTCGAAAGAGATTGTCCATTTTGTACACGAAGTGCATCCAGTTTTTGCCGTAACCCTCTCAACTTTTTAGCACATGCTATGTGGGTGAAATGATGATACCATGCCAACTTTCAACCTTTTCAGAGTTCATTTGTAGTGCTTTTCAATTTCAGGGTCATTTAGCTCAAGAAAATCAGTAAATGCATGAAAAATAGCAAATGAAGTCAGAAAGGGTTGAAAATTGATGGCGTGGCTTCGAATGGTGCATACTGAACACACAAAAAGTCTAGAGTTGAAATAAGTTTAAAAAAATGAAACGCCTTAGTAACAGACGAGTTTTCGTCTCAAACCCTGATACTTCGAAAGAGATTGTCCATTTTGTACACGAAGTGCATCCAGTTTTTACCGTAACCCTCTCAACTTTTTAGCACATGCTATGTGGGTGAAATGATGATACCATGCCAACTTTCAACCTTTTCAGAGTTCATTTGTAGTGCTTTTCAATTTCAGGGTCATTTAGCTCAAAAAAAATCAGTAAATGCATGAAAAATAGCAAATGAAGTCAGAAAGGGTTGAAAATTGAGGGCGTGGCTTCGAATGGTGCATACTGAACACACAAAAAGTCTGGAGTTGAAATAAGTTTAAAAAAATGAAACGCCTTAGTAACAGACGAGTTTTCGTTTGAAACCCTGATACTTCGAAAGAGATTGTCCATTTTGTACACGAAGTGCATCCAGTTTTTACCGTAACCCTCTCAACTTTTTAGCACATGCTATGTGGGTGAAATGATGATACCATGCCAACTTTGAACCTTTTCAGAGTTCATTTGTAGTGCTTTTCAATTTCAGGGTCATTTAGCTCAAAAAAATCAGTAAATGCATGAAAAATAGCAAATGAAGTCAGAAAGGGTTGAAAATTGATGGCGTGGCTTCGAATGGTGCATACTGAACACACAAAAAGTCTGGAGTTGAAATAAGTTTAAAAAAATGAAACGCCTTAGTAACAGACGAGTTTTCGTCTAAAACCCTGATACTTCGAAAGAGATTGTCCATTTTGTACACGAAGTGCATCCAGTTTTTACCGTAACCCTCTCAACTTTTTAGCACATGCTATGTGGGTGAAATGATGATACCATGCCAACTTTGAACCTTTTCAGAGTTCATTTGTAGTGCTTTTCAATTTCAGGGTCATTTAGCTCCAAAAAATCAGTAAATGCATGAAAAATAGCAAATGAAGTCAGAAAGGGTTGAAAATTGAGGGCGTGGCTTCGAATGGTGCATACTGAACACACAAAAAGTCTGGAGTTGAAATAAGTTTAAAAAAATGAAACGCCTTAGTAACAGACGAGTTTTCGTCTAAAACCCCGATACTTCGAAAGAGATTGTCCATTTTGTACACGAAGTGCATCCAGTTTTTACCGTAACCCTCTCAACTTTTTAGCACATGCTATGTGGGTGAAATGATGATACCATGCCAACTTTGAACCTTTTCAGAGTTCATTTGTAGTGCTTTTCAATTTCAGGGTCATTTAGCTCAAAAAAAATCAGTAAATGCATGAAAAATAGCAAATGAAGTCAGAAAGGGTTGAAAATTGAGGGCGTGGCTTCGAATGGTGCATACTGAACACACAAAAAGTCTGGAGTTGAAATAAGTTTAAAAAAATGAAACGCCTTAGTAACAGACGAGTTTTCGTTTGAAACCCTGATACTTCGAAAGAGATTGTCCATTTTGTACACGAAGTGCATCCAGTTTTTACCGTAACCCTCTCAACTTTTTAGCACATGCTATGTGGGTGAAATGATGATACCATGCCAACTTTGAACCTTTTCAGAGTTCATTTGTAGTGCTTTTCAATTTCAGGGTCATTTAGCTCAAAAAAATCAGTAAATGCATGAAAAATAGCAAATGAAGTCAGAAAGGGTTGAAAATTGATGGCGTGGCTTCGAATGGTGCATACTGAACACACAAAAAGTCTGGAGTTGAAATAAGTTTAAAAAAATGAAACGCCTTAGTAACAGACGAGTTTTCGTCTAAAACCCTGATACTTCGAAAGAGATTGTCCATTTTGTACACGAAGTGCATCCAGTTTTTACCGTAACCCTCTCAACTTTTTAGCACATGCTATGTGGGTGAAATGATGATACCATGCCAACTTTGAACCTTTTCAGAGTTCATTTGTAGTGCTTTTCAATTTCAGGGTCATTTAGCTCCAAAAAATCAGTAAATGCATGAAAAATAGCAAATGAAGTCAGAAAGGGTTGAAAAATGATGGCGTGGATTCGAATGGTGCATACTGAACACACAAAAAGTCTGGAGTTGAAATAAGTTTAAAAAAATGAAACGCCTTAGTAACAGACGAGTTTTCGTCTGAAACCCTGATACTTCGAAAGAGATTGTCCATTTTGTACACGAAGTGCATCCAATTTTTACCGTAACCCTCTCAACTTTTTAGCACATGCTATGTGCTTGAAATGATGATACCATGCCAACTTTGAACCTTTTCAGAGTTCATTTGTAGTGCTTTTCAATTTCAGGGTCATTTAGCTCAAAAAAATCAGTAAATGCATGAAAAATAGCAAATGAAGTCAGAAAGGGTTGAAAAATGATGGCGTGGCTTCGAATGGTGCATACTGAACACACAAAAAGTCTGGAGTTGAAATAAGTTTAAAAAAATGAAACGCCTTAGTAACAGACGAGTTTTCGTCTAAAACCTTGATACTTCGAAAGAGATTGTCCATTTTGTACACGAAGTGCATCCAGTTTTTGCCGTAACCCTCTCAACTTTTTAGCACATGCTATGTGGGTGAAATGATGATACCATGCCAACTTTCAACCTTTTCAGAGTTCATTTGTATTGCTTTTCAATTTCAGGGTCATTTAGCTCAAGAAAATCAGTAAATGCATGAAAAATAGCAAATGAAGTCAGAAAGGTTTGAAAATTGATGGCGTGGCTTCGAATGGTGCATACTGAACACACAAAAAGTCTAGAGTTGAAATAAGTTTAAAAAAATGAAACGCCTTAGTAACAGACGAGTTTTCGTCTCAAACCCTGATACTTCGAAAGAGATTGTCCATTTTGTACACGAAGTGCATCCAGTTTTTACCGTAACCCTCTCAACTTTTTAGCACATGCTATGTGGGTGAAATGATGATACCATGCCAACTTTCAACCATTTCAGAGTTCATTTGTAGTGCTTTTCAATTTCAGGGTCATTTAGCTCAAAAAAAATCAGTAAATGCATGAAAAATAGCAAATGAAGTCAGAAAGGGTTGAAAATTGAGGGCGTGGCTTCGAATGGTGCATACTGAACACACAAAAAGTCTGGAGTTGAAATAAGTTTAAAAAAATGAAACGCCTTAGTAACAGACGAGTTTTCGTCTAAAATCCTGATACTTCGAAAGAGATTGTCCATTTTGTACACGAAGTGCATCCAGTTTTTACCGTAACCCTCTCAACTTTTTAGCACATGCTATGTGGGTGAAATGATGATACCATGCCAACTTTGAACCTTTTCAGAGTTCATTTGTAGTGCTTTTCAATTTCAGGGTCATTTAGCTCAAAAAAATCAGTAAATGCATGAAAAATAGCAAATGAAGTCAGAAAGGGTTGAAAATTGATGGCGTGGCTTCGAATGGTGCATACTGAACACACAAAAAGTCTGGAGTTGAAATAAGTTTAAAAAAATGAAACGCCTTAGTAACAGACGAGTTTTCGTCTGAAACCCTGATACTTCGAAAGAGATTGTCCATTTTGTACACGAAGTGCATCCAGTTTTTACCGTAACCCTCTCAACTTTTTAGCACATGCTATGTGGGTGAAATGATGATACCATGCCAACTTTGAACCTTTTTAGAGTTCATTTGTAGTGCTTTTCAATTTCAGGGTCATTTAGCTCAAAAAAATCAGTAAATGCATGAAAAATAGCAAATGAAGTCAGAAAGGGTTGAAAATTGATGGCGTGGCTTCGAATGGTGCATACTTGTTGGGGATATAACCCGTGGTGAGACCCGCCCAGGCGGGGCCGGGTTACACCGGGCGGCTCGTAAGCCCAAGACTTGTAAGGTGGGCTTAAGGATGCAGGCAAGGCCGCCAGGGCGGCTTACCAGATGGGCCGTTGACAGGGGCCCAGAGACGGAAGATGGCGTGAAGACCCGGGTGGCTAAGCCGCCCGGTGGCGGCTTACCCAAGATGGTATGGCGGCTTAGAGACAGAATAGGACACGCTGTGTGAGTCGGTTTGAGACTCGTGTAACCCGGGGCCTTGACCTCTTATATAAAGGCTGGACCCCGGGGCGGCTTAGACAAGAAACCAAGGAATCGAGAGCTAGGTCAAGCAATCCGCTCCTTTGTAATCGATACTCCAGCTAATACAACACAAGCAGGACGTAGGCTTTTACCTCTACTTGAGGGGCCGAACCTGGGTAATCTCGTGTCCTTCGTCCCGATCAACCCCTTTGAGTCCACTGCTATGGCGATGGCCTCGATCCTAAGTCTTCGGACATCTGCCGTGACAAAACCACGACAGTTGGCGCCCACCGTGGGGCCAGCGCTCGGTGGTGTTGAGTTCTCAAAGGGCTCTCTACCAGGGATCGAGGGGTACGCGGTTGGCAGGATGACCAAGAGTCGCCGTGGCCGGCTCTACATCGACGACGCCGGCTGGGGCCCCGAGGCTGACTCCGTTGAGTATGGTTTCCGGGTCCCCTTCGGCGGGATTCACGTCTTCATCGGCAAGATCGGCGGATCTGAACCCGGGCCGGACGTCTACACCGACATCGTCGAGCCGGCTCGGCGCAAGCAACCCGCCCAACGCGGTCAACCCGCCCGTGCCAAACCGGGTCGGAAACACGTCTTCGTCGGCTTCACTCAGGGCATGGATCTAGAAGGATCTATGTCACAGGAGGAAACTCTCATCTGCTCTGAAAACGGATCTTCGAGCAGAGAGACGGAATCAATCTACCAGCTCCATAATGGCGGACTCGGGGGCTACGTTGAGCCTTACCCCGAGTCGGATTTTCATAAACCAGAGGAATATGAGCCGCCGAACCGCGCCGCCGTCTTCATGGCGGGTTCCGCGGCGGCTCATAACAGCACAACTGCTGAGGCAACCGGATCGGGGGCTGGCAGGCAGCCGGCTCAGGTCCTTCTGGATTTAATGGGTGAGCTTTCAACCCTGATGGCAACTGAGGTCACAGCTGAAAATCAAGCCGCCCGTAACACGGAGATTGCGAGGTTGAAGAATCAGATGACTGAAGTCCAGCAGGAGATCAATGAACTGAAGACTCAGATGGACGCTGAGGCAGAGCGCCTTAGGGCGGATGCTTTCCGTCTTGGGCTGGAGCAGCAATCAGCAGCGGCGGTTCAGCGGATGAGGCACCAATCCCGCTTGCCGGATCAGTATGAAGCGAGGAATCTTTTCAACACGCCAGGAACGGGACAGAACGTGCCTTTGGTCGTAACCCGGACGGCGGAAGTACCTGGAAGCCGGGCGGCGGCTCAGCATCAGCAGGTTAACCCGCCCCGACGAAACCAGATTGCACCGACCTCTTTTCCTACGCCGCCGGGTCATTACTCTAACCCGGCGGAGAACTTGGTAGCGGCAGCAACTCGGCTGACTGCTATCCCAATTCCCGATGAGTCACCCTTCGCAGAAGAAGTGCGGAACGCGGTTGGATACCTGCGAACGGCAATGGCCCAGCAGGAGAAGTATGCTTACAGCCGGAGTCGTGTGCATTCAACCCCCATCCCCAGTCGCAGTTACAGCCGGCGTTATGAGTCGCCGGCGGTATCTAGCAGTGAACGACATCGGAACCCGCCGCGGGCTGACCGGCCGGCTCTGGATGCGCAGGCGCTGGTGGATCGAGCGAGAGCACAACGAGAAGCGGCGGCTCTGGCGGCAGCGGCGGCTCATCCGGAACCCACGGCTGCACCTTCCGTCTCAGCCGGAGCCGGGTTGACCTCCCGGGCTGTGGGAGTGCCGTGCTTAGCGCCGGCTTTACGGAACGAGCGCCTGCCAAAAGATTTCAAGGGCCCTCGTAAGGTGCCCAATTACATAGCTGACCTACCTCCGGAGGCTTGGATCGAAAGCTATGAGCTCGCCATGGAGATGTTGGATGTTAGTGATGTAGTGTGTGCCAAGTACTTTATCATGATGCTAGAAGGGCCGGCTCGCACGTGGTTGAAGGGTTTGCCACCCAACACCATTACTTCCTGGGCCGAGTTGAAGGCGAAATTTATCAAAAATTTCAAAGGGACGTGCAAGCAGCCCATGACGATCGTGGATTTGGATCATTGTATGCAACAGACGGATGAGTCGGCTCATCATTGGGTCCGGCGGGTTTCGACTATCATCCACTCTTCAGAACAGATCACGGCGGCTCAAGCAGTTTTGATTCTGGAGAAAAATTGCCACTTTACGCCTTTGAAGCAGAAGCTTGGCCGGCTTAAACGTTCGTGTCAAGACATGGGGGAGCTTATGGCGGCTCTAACCAAGTATGCGGACTCTGACAACACGAAAGACCCAGGCTCTGATGATGAAAAATCAGGTCAAGGGAAGAAAGGTAACAATGGAAAGGGTCAGCAGCAGAACGCGGCTGGAAACAGCAACTCTGGCAAGCGGAAACACCCGGACGGCGGGACTGAGTGTCAGTCGCCAGAGGAGAAGCCGGACAACACTTACTGGACGATTCACTTCGACGGGTCTAGACAGCTGGAAGGTTCGGGGGCTGGAGTTGTCTTAACTTCCCCCAAAGGTGATAAGTTCTGTTACGTATTAAGGCTGATGTTTCCTTGTACTAACAATGCAGCTGAGTATGAAGCTTTGCTTCATGGCCTCCGGGTTGCTAAGGAGATGAATCTGAGCCGGGTTAGATGCCTCGGCGACTCAGACCTTGTGGCTCAGCAAGTTTCAGGCACGTGGGATTCCAAAGACCCACGCATGGCGGCTTATCGTCAGGCGGTAGACGCCGTTGCAGGTCACTTCAAGGGTTATCAGGTGGATCACATTGATCGTCGTAAGAATGAGGCGGCTGATGCATTGTCAAGAATTGGCTCCCAGCGTAAGCCGGTGCCGCCTAACGTTTTCTTGGACGTGTTATATCACCCTTCAGTTAAGTTACCTTCGGAGGAAGATCTGGCTATTCCTGACCCGGAGGGGCAATTGGTGGCGGCTCTGCGTGCTATTCCTGACTGGACGTTGCCTTACATGGCGTATCTAACTCGTGGCGAGTTACCTGACGAGGAGACCTTGGCAAGACAAATCGTCAGACGATCTAAGTCCATGACAATCATCAATGGCGAGTTACATAAACGCAGTGTTACGGGCGTTTTTCAGCGTTGTGTTTCACCTGAGGAAGGCAAGGAGATCCTTAATGAAATCCACGCCGGAGATTGTGGTCATCATGCCGGCTCAAAATCTCTGGTGGCCAAGGCTTTTAGACATGGTTTCTTCTGGTTGACGGCTCATAAGGATGCAGAAAACTTACTGCTCAAGTGTGATGGCTGTCAAAAGTTTGGACGGCGTGTTCATGTGCCGGCTCAGGAGTTGCGCATGGTCCCGATTACTTGGCCGTTTGCGGTCTGGGGGCTTGATATGGTCGGGCCCTTCAAGAGATCCAAAGATAAGAAGACCCACCTTTTGGTGGCGGTTGATAAATTCACGAAGTGGGTAGAGGCTGAGCCGGTCAGCAAGTGTGACGCAACTACGGCGGTTCGGTTTGTCAAAAAATTGATCTACCGTTTTGGTTACCCTCACAGTATAATCACAGATAATGGCACAAACCTATCCAAGGGGGCTATGCAAACCTTCTGTGAAGAAGAGCACATCCGGCTTGACGTCTCTGCTGTTGCTCATCCACAGTCCAATGGTCAGGCGGAGCGTGCTAACCAGGAAATCTTGAGAGGTATCAAGCCCCGACTTATGGTTCCTTTGCAGAGAACGCCGGGTTGTTGGGTTGAGGAGTTACCATCAGTCTTGTGGAGCATCAATACAACTCCCAACAGATCCACTGGCTATACGCCTTTCTTCATGGTTTACGGCGCAGAAGCCGTCTTACCAAGTGACATACATCATGACTCGCCACGGGTGGCGGCTTACGTTGAAACAGACAATGAAACAGCGCGTCAAGACGCGTTGGATGCTTTGGATGAAGAGCGTGACCTGGCGGCGGCTCGATCGGCGATTTATCAGCAAGACCTGCGCCGCTATCACAGCCGCCGAGTCAAGACCCGGACGTTTCAAGAAGGCGACTTAGTGTTGCGCCTGATTCAAGATCAGACGGATGCGCACAAGTTGTCTCCTCCATGGGAAGGGCCTTTTGTGGTTAGCAGAAACCTCAACAATGGGTCATACTATCTCATTGACGTACGAGACGAGTCACGAACTTCTGGGCAGGAGACCCTCCGGCCGTGGAATATCGCTCATCTGCGGCCTTACTACACCTAAGTCATCGACTTCCCTCGTTGTATAATATCATTGTATATATTATATATATATATATATATATATATATAATAAAGTTGGTATCCCTGCAAGCCGGGGTATCTGCCGTTTTTACATCACATTGTCCAAGATGGCTACAATCATATGATCATTTGGAGGCTTTCAACCTGCCGGGTTAGGCTTCAAGCCTCTTGGTCTGGCTCTTCAAGCCGGAGTTACAAGGTCATTTGGGGGCTTCTAACCCGCCGGGTTAAGCTTCAACCTTCTTGATCGGCTCCTTATCTACAATATCACCACATACTGGCGGCTTACAAGACGGCGGCTTATAAGTTGGTGTGCAAAGTTGATAATATCAACAAAGATTACTGGGAGTGCAGCGAGTCATGAACTCACCTCCTCTAATCTGTGAAAACGGGTTATGCCTGCCTGTATGCAGATGCATTTTGTCAGGGGTGCAGCGAGTTCTAAAACTTACCCCCTGCAAAGGCCTCTTACAGCGGCGAGGCTAACTCTGTAAGGCCGGGTTATACCTGCCTGTATGTAGATGCACTTTGTCAGGGGTGCAGCGAGTTCTATAACTTACCCCCTACAAAGGCCTCATACAGCGGCGAGGTTAACTCTTACATTTGTAACTACGGGTTATACCTGCCTGTAAGTAGATGTGTTTTGTCAGGGGTGCAGCGAGTTCTATAACTTACCCTCTGCAAGTGCCTCTTACAGCGGCGAGGTTAACTCTTCTATTTGCTGCGTCTCTTTCTGGGTTGCTACGCTCTTATTAAGAGTTCAAAGTAGCTAAGACCACAGAAGAACCGGCTTATATATTCGGAAAAGCAGGCAAAGAAAATGAGGTTTCACGCCTCCGGGTTAGACTTTTTAAGTCACCCTTCGCAGTGATGCAGAACATGTTTCTGTCTTCTTATATTGCCGGGTTTGTCTACAAGGTAAGACGCCGTGCAGATTGATATCATAAGCCGCTTGAAGAAAAGCAAGGAATATATTATGATTGACTAAAGACTCATACGTGCACTATGGCACGGGTCAGACAGTGAAAGAGTTTTTCTACAAGCCTATTACAAAGCTCTCTTTGAGAGCTCACCAGGCAAGCAGCCAAAAGTTTTATACACGTCGGCGGTTCAAGAAGCCGGGTTATCAAATATCAAGTTCAGCTCGACGGCGGGTCATCCCGCTCCGGGTCTTCGACTTCTTCGATCTGAAGATTGTTCACGTCCCAGTTGCAGTGTGTTAGTGCTTCAAACTGGGCGTCCTCAAACAGAGGAGACAGATCAATCTCAGGGGCGAAGAAATGCTTACGGCGCACGGGGGTCAAGTCTCTGCATTCAAATGTGGGACCACGTATCTTCTTGGATGTCTCGCTGTAAGCCGCCTGGTAAGTTGACATGTCAAGATCCTCCACCAGCTTGGAGGCAAGAACCCTGGAAGATTTTCTGCATTGAGCATAGTCTTCTGTAGTGAACTCCGAGCCGTCATCTTTCTTGGACGGGAACCCGTCCATCATCTCGTCAGCAGTTAATTCAGGAGCGAAAGCCAAGCACCGGCTTAGCGCGGATAGAGCCCCCTGCCTGGCGGCTGATCTTTTGAGCTCATCAATCTGCTTAGGCAGCGTGGACAGCAGCTCTAAAATATCTTTCATGTGCTTGGGGATGCTCCTTTCAGTCAGCATAGCTTTAATGGTCAGGAGAGTCCCGCAGTAGAGTTGTTCAGCTAAGGAGTACACTGCCTTCAGCTTCATCACACTGTCAGAGGATAACTGGCGGCTCCTTTCACCTGCAAAAAAAAAAAAAAAAAAAAAAAAAAAAGGGTTTGGTGGTATAAGCCGCCAGAAATATTATTTATCACGGACAAGACGGTCATTAAGTACCATATGCTTACCAAAGATAGCAGAGGTCATCCTGGATATATGCTGTTTCAGGGTCTGCAGCTCTGTCGACACAGTGGCAAGCCGCCCTTCAGCATCTTCTGCACGCTTGGTCAGGGCGGCTTGATGAGTTTTAGTATTCTTCTTGAAAAGAGCAAAGTCCACTTGCGTCTTTTCAAGATCTTCGACGGCAACCCGCCACTTGGTTTCCGCCTCTGACCGGGCGGTCTGTTGCACATCGAGATTTTTCTTCAGGCTGGCCATTTCAGACTCAGCCGCCTCTAGAGCATCCTGTAACAATTCAAAAGCAGGAAAAGAGGGGTTCAATGTTCATGGTAAGTTACCACTGAGGAAATTATGCTACAAGTCTCAAGCAGATTGCAAGCAATATACTCGACACTTGGGGGCTAATGTCTATTTGTTCTCTAGGGCTTGTCCCAGCTAATCTTTAAAAAAAAGGTAAGCCGGCCCTTGGGGGCTACAGATCACGCTCAAGTCTTTCAATTAAAGTCCCGACTGATCTTTAAAAAAAAAAGATAAGCCGGCCCTTGGGGGCTACAATCAGCATTTATACAGTATCCAATGAGAATCCGGATCATCATTTCATGATAACCCGGACTTGGGGGCTACAACTGTTCAAACTCTATACATCGAGTATCGGCCTACTACTTATACTAAACCCGATACTTGGGGGCTACAGCTCAAGTTATGAAAAGTATTGCTAAGGAAAGCCCCGGTTTATTATTTGACATATTAATCCGGCTCTTGGCGGCTAGGAAAGGGTATAAAGGACAGGCTGGTAAAAGTACTACCTCATATTTTTTCTTCATAAGGCTGACAAACTTCAGCTCTATCTTCCGGCTTGACTCCAGGCGGTTTAGAAATCCAGCATGAAGTTCATCAGCGGTAAACTTCTCCAGTACAGTAGGTTCCAAATTAAATTCCTCCAGCGAAGAAGTTTCAGCTTTGCCAGAGTGCCTTGTTAATACACGGGGTTCAGGGGTGTGGTGACCCGTCTCAGTAATAACAACGTCTGGAAGAACTGTTTCTTCATCAGCCATTGAAGGGCTGGGCAGTTTAGGATCATCCCTCGCAGGGTTTTCAGCGGTCGTATCATGACCCGCCGGCTCAGGTGGCTGGTGAATGTTTTTCTCAGTATCTGCGGCTGGTGGAGAGGCCGGCTTAGCAAACACTGGCTCTTTAGCAATTGGGGCGGCAGTAGACCCGCCAGTTTTTCTTCGTTTGGCTTGGGCCCTGGAAGGCGCAGTTGATGGTTATATATATGTCAAGGACATTGAAAACATTCAAGTGCAAAATAATATACATACTCCGGGTTGATCTTCATTGGGGGCAGCTTTGATGCGGTTGAGTCGCCAGATGAAGGCGGAGAATCCTGAAGGCATCCAAAGTAATACAAGACAGTAAGATTACAATGCAAAGTTGATGAGAATTATGTTTCCGTAAAAGGATACCTCAGCTGGCCGTCTTCGAGGAGTCGGGGAATGAGGTAACCCGGCCACGAGGTCGGCAGAGCCGGCGCTCCGGGTCTGGCGTCGGGAGTTGTGCTGTTGCTTTTTCAAAAGGAAATTGGGATCTAAGTGAGCAAGAGGATGAGAGAAGGGGACTTTCCGGACGACCCGCCGTACTCTGTCTTGTGAATAGATCTCTGAGTCAGAAATATCAATTACCTCAGGGGCGTTGGCGTGGCTTGCTTCCGTCTCATCCTGTGAGTAATTATTGTCAATAAGCTGTATAAAGAGACGGCCAAGAGAATCAAGTTCTACCTCCGAGTCGTCACTTTCGGCCGGCTCTGGAGTGGCGGCTTTCTTCTTCTTCTTGGCTGGGGTTTTCGTCTTAGGCTTTCTCACCGGCGGGTTAAATTTCTTCTTCCAGAACGGGGAGTTGGCCTATATATAAGCCGCCGGTTAAAGGTTACAAGGTGCAAGATAAGTATAATCAATTGAAGGAAAAGAGACTTACGTCTGGAGCCGGATTCTTGGCATAGAAGGGCTTTAGCCCAACCTTGTCGCAAGCTTCCTGACTTTCGCCAAGGAGTCCCTTGACGCCACTGTTGATGTCTTCGTCAGTCAAGGGAATTGTCTTGAAGCAAAGGGGGTCATTGGGTTCACCCGTATATTCGCACATAAGCCGGTCACGCCGGCTCAACGGCATGATCTTCCAGCTTACCCAGCAACGGGTTAGGTCAACACCTGTCAAGCCGTTAGCCAGCAGAGCCTTGACCTTGGTGTAAGCCGAGGCATACTTTGCTCGCTCGGCGGCTGTCATTCGAGCTGGGAGGGGGTTGTCATTGGTAAAGCAGAGCCGGGTTGGACGGTAACCCGGCAGGGGATTCTCGCCTTCAGGAGAGGTGTCCTGGCAATAAAACCAGGTTTTGTTCCAGTCCTTGGGGTGACTCGGCAAGGTGGCCGAAGGGTATGGCAGGTCTCTTCGTCTTTGGATGGTAATACCACCAAGTTCCAAGCTGGGACCGGCCGCCATTTCAGTCTGGCGGTTTGCATAGTGATATTCATAGAAGAGGTCAACAGACGGTTCTTCTTGCATATAGACTTCAGTTAAAACTTGGAATTGGCATATATTGGTAACTGAGTTGGGGCCTATGTCTTGAGGATGGATCTGGAAGAAGTGAAGAACATCCCGAAAAAACTTTGACCCGGGAGGGCGAAACCCGCGAAGGATGTGGTCAGTAAATATGATGATCTCTCCCTCCTTGGGCTCAGGCCTCTTCTCCGGTCCTGGAACCCGCCAGTGTATTTCCTCTTTACTTGGTAACATGCCAGATTCAACAAAGTTAGCTAGGAGTTCTTCAGTGACTCCGGAGCTGACCCAATCACAGGAGGATGGAGTCCTTGTCATGACGGCGGGTTACGCTACAAAAATAGAAGGAATGGCGGGTTAAGAAGAGCAGTCGCTGTGTAATGCAGTTATAATCAGTGTAAGTGGAAGAGTTAAGCCGCCAGAAAAATTGGCGGAGAGCCGGCAATACAATGGCGACTTACGAAGCCAAGATGGTATGGATGGGAAAATGACTAAGTGCAGAAAACAGATTTTGCATATTGTCTATTCATTACAAGATCTACGGGCGAAGAAAAAATGAAAATGAATACGACCTAGAAATAACAGTGGATGAACGAGATCAATCTACCCGCAACAATGAGTGTCATATGGACACAAAAATGAGTGGGGGATGGACTTCGGAGGAGTGCCCGCAGCCAAAGGGTAGTGATACGAGGTCTTGGGCAGTGCCCGATGCCTCGGTGGTTATCGATGGTGATGAACTTGCAAGAACAAGGAAGAACTCGGAACCCTAACGGGAGTGTACACAGATTCAATGAAGATCAGAGGAGCTTACCTCTGAGATGCGGAGGCGCCGATGAGGCTCTGGTCCGTTTCGGGCTGAGGCAGTGGCCGGCGAGGAGAGCGACGGCGCGTCTTCGGTTGCGGGCGGCGGAGCTCTGGAGAGGGAGGCTTCACGCGAGGAAGGAGACGACAGCGACAGGCGGAGAAAGGGAGGAGGCGCACGTGGCGCTATTAACAAGGAAAAGGGCAACCGTACGCGTGAAAGTGGGGAGCTACAGTAAATTGGCGCCTTGATTTTCGGGATGACCTTTCGGTGACAAAGATCCGTTGCAAAACGTCATGGAATCTTTTCCGAATATTCCGTGTGACGTCATGGCGGGTTACAAGTTGACTTTCCAGACGACAGCGCAATGAAGACTCGCCGTTAAGTAAAGTTAAAGATTGACATGAGCTGGCTCAAATCAACCTGGGGCCTAATGTTGGGGATATAACCCGTGGTGAGACCCGCCCAGGCGGGGCCGGGTTACACCGGGCGGCTCGTAAGCCCAAGACTGGTAAGGTGGGCTTAAGGATGCAGGCAAGGCCGCCAGGGCGGCTTACCAGATGGGCCGTTGACAGGGGCCCAGAGACGGAAGATGGCGTGAAGACCCGGGTGGCTAAGCCGCCCGGTGGCGGCTTACCCAAGATGGTATGGCGGCTTAGAGACAGAATAGGACACGCTGTGTGAGTCGGTTTGAGACTCGTGTAACCCGGGGCCTTGACCTCTTATATAAAGGCTGGACCCCGGGGCGGCTTAGACAAGAAACCAAGGAATCGAGAGCTAGGTCAAGCAATCCGCTCCTTTGTAATCGATACTCCAGCTAATACAACACAAGCAGGACGTAGGCTTTTACCTCTACTTGAGGGGCCGAACCTGGGTAATCTCGTGTCCTTCGTCCCGATCAACCCCTTTGAGTCCACTGCTATGGCGATGGCCTCGAACCTAAGTCTTCGGACATCTGCCGTGACAAAACCACGACAATACTGAACACACAAAAAGTCTGGAGTTGAAATAAGTTTAAAAAAATGAAACGCCTTAGTAACAGACGAGTTTTCGTCTGAAACCCTGATACTTCGAAAGAGATTGTCCATTTTGTACACGAAGTGCATCCAGTTTTTACCGTAACCCTCTCAACTTTTTAGCACATGCTATGTGGGTGAAATGATGATACCATGCCAACTTTGAACCTTGTCAGAGTTCATTTGTAGTGCTTTTCAATTTCAGGGTCATTTAGCTCAAAAAAATCAGTAAATGCATGAAAAATAGCAAATGAAGTCAGAAAGGGTTGAAAAATGATGGCGTGGCTTCGAATGGTGCATACTGAACACACAAAAAGTCTGGAGTTGAAATAAGTTTAAAAAAATGAAACGCCTTAGTAACAGACGAGTTTTCGTCTAAAACCCTGATACTTCGAAAGAGATTGTCCATTTTGTACACGAAGTGCATCCAGTTTTTACCGTAACCCTCTCAACTTTTTAGCACATGCTATGTGGGAGAAATGATGATACCATGCCAACTTTCAACCTTTTCAGAGTTCATTTGTAGTGCTTTTCAATTTCAGGGTCATTTAGCTCAAAAAAATCAGTAAATGCATGAAAAATAGCAAATGAAGTCAGAAAGGGTTGAAAATTGATGGCGTGGCTTCGAATGGTGCATACTGAACACACAAAAAGTCTGGAGTTGAAATAAGTTTAAAAAATGAAACGCCTTAGTAACAGACGAGTTTTCGTCTAAAACCCTGATACTTCGAAAGAGATTGTCCATTTTGTACACGAAGTGCATCCAGTTTTTACCGTAACCCTCTCAACTTTTTAGCACATGCTATGTGGGTGAAATGATGATACCATGCCAACTTTCAACATTTTCAGAGTTCATTTGTAGTGCTTTTCAATTTCAGGGTCATTTAGCTCAAAAAAATCAGTAAATGCATGAAAAATAGCAAATGAAGTCAGAAAGGGTTGAAAATTGATGGCGTGGCTTCGAATGGTGCATACTGAACACACAAAAAGTCTGGAGTTGAAATAAGTTTAAAAAATGAAACGCCTTAGTAACAGACGAGTTTTCGTCTGAAACCCTGATACTTCGAAAGAGATTGTCCATTTTGTACACGAAGTGCATCCAGTTTTTGCCGTAACCCTCTCAACTTTTTAGCACATGCTATGTGGGTGAAATGATGATACCATGCCAACTTTCAACCTTTTCAGAGTTCATTTGTAGTGCTTTTCAATTTCAGGGTCATTTAGCTCAACAAAATCAGTAAATGCATGAAAAATAGCAAATGAAGTCAGAAAGGGTTGAAAATTGATGGCGTGGCTTCGAATGGTGCATACTGAACACACAAAAAGTCTGGAGTTGAAATAAGTTTAAAAAATGAAACGCCTTAGTAACAGACGAGTTTTCGTCTGAAACCCTGATACTTCGAAAGAGATTGTCCATTTTGTACACGAAGTGCATCCAGTTTTTGCCGTAACCCTCTCAACTTTTTAGCACATGCTATGTGGGTGAAATGATGATACCATGCCAACTTTCAACCTTTTCAGAGTTCATTTGTATTGCTTTTCAATTTCAGGGTCATTTAGCTCAAGAAAATCAGTAAATGCATGAAAAATAGCAAATGAAGTCAGAAAGGTTTGAAAATTGATGGCATGGCTTCGAATGGTGCATACTGAACACACAAAAAGTCTAGAGTTGAAATAAGTTTAAAAAAATGAAACGCCTTAGTAACAGACGAGTTTTCGTCTCAAACCCTGATACTTCGAAAGAGATTGTCCATTTTGTACACGAAGTGCATCCAGTTTTTACCGTAACCCTCTCAACTTTTTAGCACATGCTATGTGGGTGAAATGATGATACCATGCCAACTTTCAACCTTTTCAGAGTTCATTTGTAGTGCTTTTCAATTTCAGGGTCATTTAGCTCAAAAAAAATCAGTAAATGCATGAAAAATAGCAAATGAAGTCAGAAAGGGTTGAAAATTGAGGGCGTGGCTTCGAATGGTGCATACTGAACACACAAAAAGTCTGGAGTTGAAATAAGTTTAAAAAAATGAAACGCCTTAGTAACAGACGAGTTTTCGTTTGAAACCCTGATACTTCGAAAGAGATTGTCCATTTTGTACACGAAGTGCATCCAGTTTTTACCGTAACCCTCTCAACTTTTTAACACATGCTATGTGGGTGAAATGATGATACCATGCCAACTTTGAACCTTTTCAGAGTTCATTTGTAGTGCTTTTCAATTTCAGGGTCATTTAGCTCAAAAAAATCAGTAAATGCATGAAAAATAGCAAATGAAGTCAGAAAGGGTTGAAAATTGATGGCGTGGCTTCAAATGGTGCATACTGAACACACAAAAAGTCTGGAGTTGAAATAAGTTTAAAAAAATGAAACGCCTTAGTAACAGACGAGTTTTCGTCTAAAACCCTGATACTTCGAAAGAGATTGTCCATTTTGTACACGAAGTGCATCCAGTTTTTACCGTAACCCTCTCAACTTTTTAGCACATGCTATGTGGGAGAAATGATGATACCATGCCAACTTTCAACCTTTTCAGAGTTCATTTGTAGTGCTTTTCAATTTCAGGGTCATTTAGCTCAAAAAAATCAGTAAATGCATGAAAAATAGCAAATGAAGTCAGAAAGGGTTGAAAATTGATGGCGTGGCTTCGAATGGTGCATACTGAACACACAAAAAGTCTGGAGTTGAAATAAGTTTAAAAAATGAAACGCCTTAGTAACAGACGAGTTTTCGTCTAAAACCCTGATACTTCGAAAGAGATTGTCCATTTTGTACACGAAGTGCATCCAGTTTTTACCGTAACCCTCTCAACTTTTTAGCACATGCTATGTGGGTGAAATGATGATACCATGCCAACTTTCAACATTTTCAGAGTTCATTTGTAGTGCTTTTCAATTTCAGGGTCATTTAGCTCAAAAAAATCAGTAAATGCATGAAAAATAGCAAATGAAGTCAGAAAGGGTTGAAAATTGATGGCGTGGCTTCGAATGGTGCATACTGAACACACAAAAAGTCTGGAGTTGAAATAAGTTTAAAAAATGAAACGCCTTAGTAACAGACGAGTTTTCGTCTGAAACCCTGATACTTCGAAAGAGATTGTCCATTTTGTACACGAAGTGCATCCAGTTTTTGCCGTAACCCTCTCAACTTTTTAGCACATGCTATGTGGGTGAAATGATGATACCATGCCAACTTTCAACCTTTTCAGAGTTCATTTGTAGTGCTTTTCAATTTCAGGGTCATTTAGCTCAACAAAATCAGTAAATGCATGAAAAATAGCAAATGAAGTCAGAAAGGGTTGAAAATTGATGGCGTGGCTTCGAATGGTGCATACTGAACACACAAAAAGTCTGGAGTTGAAATAAGTTTAAAAAATGAAACGCCTTAGTAACAGACGAGTTTTCGTCTGAAACCCTGATACTTCGAAAGAGATTGTCCATTTTGTACACGAAGTGCATCCAGTTTTTGCCGTAACCCTCTCAACTTTTTAGCACATGCTATGTGGGTGAAATGATGATACCATGCCAACTTTCAACCTTTTCAGAGTTCATTTGTATTGCTTTTCAATTTCAGGGTCATTTAGCTCAAGAAAATCAGTAAATGCATGAAAAATAGCAAATGAAGTCAGAAAGGTTTGAAAATTGATGGCATGGCTTCGAATGGTGCATACTGAACACACAAAAAGTCTAGAGTTGAAATAAGTTTAAAAAAATGAAACGCCTTAGTAACAGACGAGTTTTCGTCTCAAACCCTGATACTTCGAAAGAGATTGTCCATTTTGTACACGAAGTGCATCCAGTTTTTACCGTAACCCTCTCAACTTTTTAGCACATGCTATGTGGGTGAAATGATGATACCATGCCAACTTTCAACCTTTTCAGAGTTCATTTGTAGTGCTTTTCAATTTCAGGGTCATTTAGCTCAAAAAAAATCAGTAAATGCATGAAAAATAGCAAATGAAGTCAGAAAGGGTTGAAAATTGAGGGCGTGGCTTCGAATGGTGCATACTGAACACACAAAAAGTCTGGAGTTGAAATAAGTTTAAAAAAATGAAACGCCTTAGTAACAGACGAGTTTTCGTTTGAAACCCTGATACTTCGAAAGAGATTGTCCATTTTGTACACGAAGTGCATCCAGTTTTTACCGTAACCCTCTCAACTTTTTAACACATGCTATGTGGGTGAAATGATGATACCATGCCAACTTTGAACCTTTTCAGAGTTCATTTGTAGTGCTTTTCAATTTCAGGGTCATTTAGCTCAAAAAAATCAGTAAATGCATGAAAAATAGCAAATGAAGTCAGAAAGGGTTGAAAATTGATGGCGTGGCTTCAAATGGTGCATACTGAACACACAAAAAGTCTGGAGTTGAAATAAGTTTAAAAAAATGAAACGCCTTAGTAACAGACGAGTTTTCGTCTAAAACCCTGATACTTCGAAAGAGATTGTCCATTTTGTACACGAAGTGCATCCAGTTTTTACCGTAACCCTCTCAACTTTTTACCACATGCTATGTGGGTGAAATGATGATACCATGCCAACTTTCAACCTTTTCAGAGTTCATTTGTAGTGCTTTTCAATTTCAGGGTCATTTAGCTCAAAAAAATCAGTAAATGCATGAAAAATAGCAAATGTAGTCAGAAAGGGTTGAAAATTGATGGTGTGGCTTCGAATGGTGCATACTGAACACACAGAATGTCTGGAGTTGAAATAAGTTTAAAAAAATGAAACGCCTTAGTAACAGACGAGTTTTCGTCTCAAACCCTGATACTTCGAAAGAGATTGTCCATTTTGTACACGAAGTGCATCCAGTTTTTACCGTAACCCTCTCAACTTTTTAGCACATGCTATGTGGGTGAAATGATGATACCATGCCAACTTTCAACCTTTTCAGAGTTCATTTGTAGTGCTTTTCAATTTCAGGGTCATTTAGCTCAAAAAAAATCAGTAAATGCATGAAAAATAGCAAATGAAGTCAGAAAGGGTTGAAAATTGAGGGCGTGGCTTCGAATGGTGCATACTGAACACACAAAAAGTCTGGAGTTGAAATAAGTTTAAAAAAATGAAACGCCTTAGTAACAGACGAGTTTTCGTCTGATACCCTGATACTTCGAAAGAGATTGTCCATTTTGTACACGAAGTGCATCCAGTTTTTACCGTAACCCTCTCAACTTTTTAGCACATGCTATGTGGGTGAAATGATGATACCATGCCAACTTTGAACCTTTTCAGAGTTCATTTGTAGTGCTTTTCAATTTCAGGGTCATTTAGCTCAAAAAAATCAGTAAATGCATGAAAAATAGCAAATGAAGTCAGAAAGGGTTGAAAATTGATGGCGTGGCTTCGAATGGTGCATACTGAACACACAAAAAGTCTGGAGTTGAAATAAGTTTAAAAAAATGAAACGCCTTAGTAACAGACGAGTTTTCGTCTAAAACCCTGATACTTCGAAAGAGATTGTCCATTTTGTACACGAAGTGCATCCAGTTTTTACCGTAACCCTCTCAACTTTTTACCACATGCTATGTGGGTGAAATGATGATACCATGCCAACTTTCAACCTTTTCAGAGTTCATTTGTAGTGCTTTTCAATTTCAGGGTCATTTAGCTCAAAAAAATCAGTAAATGCATGAAAAATAGCAAATGTAGTCAGAAAGGGTTGAAAATTGATGGCGTGGCTTCGAATGGTGCATACTGAACACACAGAATGTCTGGAGTTGAAATAAGTTTAAAAAAATGAAACGCCTTAGTAACAGACGAGTTTTCGTCTAAAACCCTGATACTTCGAAAGAGATTGTCCATTTTGTACACGAAGTGCATCCAGTTTTTACCGTAACCCTCTCAACTTTTTAGCACATGCTATGTGGGTGAAATGATGATACCATGCCAACTTTCAACCTTTTCAGAGTTCATTTGTAGTGCTTTTCAATTTCAGGGTCATTTAGCTCAAAAAAATCAGTAAATGCATGAAAAATAGCAAATGAAGTCAGAAAGGGTTGAAAATTGATGGCGTGGCTTCGAATGGTGCATACTGAACACACAAAAAGTCTGGAGTTGAAATAAGTTTAAAAAATGAAACGCCTTAGTAACAGACGAGTTTTCGTCTGAAACCCTGATACTTCGAAAGAGATTGTCCATTTTGTACACGAAGTGCATCCAGTTTTTGCCGTAACCCTCTCAACTTTTTAGCACATGCTATGTGGGTGAAATGATGATACCATGCCAACTTTCAACCTTTTCAGAGTTCATTTGTAGTGCTTTTCAATTTCAGGGTCATTTAGCTCAACAAAATCAGTAAATGCATGAAAAATAGCAAATGAAGTCAGAAAGGGTTGAAAATTGATGGCGTGGCTTCGAATGGTGCATACTGAACACACAAAAAGTCTGGAGTTGAAATAAGTTTAAAAAATGAAACGCCTTAGTAACAGACGAGTTTTCGTCTGAAACCCTGATACTTCGAAAGAGATTGTCCATTTTGTACACGAAGTGCATCCAGTTTTTGCCGTAACCCTCTCAACTTTTTAGCACATGCTATGTGGGTGAAATGATGATACCATGCCAACTTTCAACCTTTTCAGAGTTCATTTGTATTGCTTTTCAATTTCAGGGTCATTTAGCTCAAGAAAATCAGTAAATGCATGAAAAATAGCAAATGAAGTCAGAAAGGTTTGAAAATTGATGGCGTGGCTTCGAATGGTGCATACTGAACACACAAAAAGTCTAGAGTTGAAATAAGTTTAAAAAAATGAAACGCCTTAGTAACAGACGAGTTTTCGTCTCAAACCCAGATACTTCGAAAGAGATTGTCCATTTTGTACACGAAGTGCATCCAGTTTTTACCGTAACCCTCTCAACTTTTTAGCACATGCTATGTGGGTGAAATGATGATACCATGCCAACTTTCAACCTTTTCAGAGTTCATTTGTAGTGCTTTTCAATTTCAGGGTCATTTAGCTCAAAAAAAATCAGTAAATGCATGAAAAATAGCAAATGAAGTCAGAAAGGGTTGAAAATTGAGGGCGTGGCTTCGAATGGTGCATACTGAACACACAAAAAGTCTGGAGTTGAAATAAGTTTAAAAAAATGAAACGCCTTAGTAACAGACGAGTTTTCGTTTGAAACCCTGATACTTCGAAAGAGATTGTCCATTTTGTACACGAAGTGCATCCAGTTTTTACCGTAACCCTCTCAACTTTTTAACACATGCTATGTGGGTGAAATGATGATACCATGCCAACTTTGAACCTTTTCAGAGTTCATTTGTAGTGCTTTTCAATTTCAGGGTCATTTAGCTCAAAAAAATCAGTAAATGCATGAAAAATAGCAAATGAAGTCAGAAAGGGTTGAAAATTGATGGCGTGGCTTCGAATGGTGCATACTGAACACACAAAAAGTCTGGAGTTGAAATAAGTTTAAAAAAATGAAACGCCTTAGTAACAGACGAGTTTTCGTCTAAAACCCTGATACTTCGAAAGAGATTGTCCATTTTGTACACGAAGTGCATCCAGTTTTTACCGTAACCCTCTCAACTTTTTACCACATGCTATGTGGGTGAAATGATGATACCATGCCAACTTTCAACCTTTTCAGAGTTCATTTGTAGTGCTTTTCAATTTCAGGGTCATTTAGCTCAAAAAAATCAGTAAATGCATGAAAAATAGCAAATGTAGTCAGAAAGGGTTGAAAATTGATGGCGTGGCTTCGAATGGTGCATACTGAACACACAGAATGTCTGGAGTTGAAATAAGTTTAAAAAAATGAAACGCCTTAGTAACAGACGAGTTTTCGTCTCAAACCCTGATACTTCGAAAGAGATTGTCCATTTTGTACACGAAGTGCATCCAGTTTTTACCGTAACCCTCTCAACTTTTTAGCACATGCTATGTGGGTGAAATGATGATACCATGCCAACTTTCAACCTTTTCAGAGTTCATTTGTAGTGCTTTTCAATTTCAGGGTCATTTAGCTCAAAAAAAATCAGTAAATGCATGAAAAATAGCAAATGAAGTCAGAAAGGGTTGAAAATTGAGGGCGTGGCTTCGAATGGTGCATACTGAACACACAAAAAGTCTGGAGTTGAAATAAGTTTAAAAAAATGAAACGCCTTAGTAACAGACGAGTTTTCGTCTGAAACCCTGATACTTCGAAAGAGATTGTCCATTTTGTACACGAAGTGCATCCAGTTTTTACCGTAACCCTCTCAACTTTTTAGCACATGCTATGTGGGTGAAATGATGATACCATGCCAACTTTGAACCTTTTCAGAGTTCATTTGTAGTGCTTTTCAATTTCAGGGTCATTTAGCTCAAAAAAATCAGTAAATGCATGAAAAATAGCAAATGAAGTCAGAAAGGGTTGAAAAATGATGGCGTGGCTTCGAATGGTGCATACTGAACACACAAAAAGTCTGGAGTTGAAATAAGTTTAAAAAAATGAAACGCCTTAGTAACAGACGAGTTTTCGTCTAAAACCTTGATACTTCGAAAGAGATTGTCCATTTTGTACACGAAGTGCATCCAGTTTTTACCGTAACCCTCTCAACTTTTTAGCACATGCTATGTGGGTGAAATGATGATACCATGCCAACTTTCAACCTTTTCAGAGTTCATTTGTAGTGCTTTTCAATTTCAGGGTCATTTAGCTCAAAAAAATCAGTAAATGCATGAAAAA
Organism: Elymus sibiricus; assembly: GCA_039707655.1. NCBI lineage: Eukaryota > Viridiplantae > Streptophyta > Magnoliopsida > Poales > Poaceae > Elymus > Elymus sibiricus. The sequence goes on from CM077663.1 coordinate 426,772,562, forward strand.
TAGCAAATGAAGTCAGAAAGGGTTGAAAATTGATGGCGTGGCTTCGAATGGTGCATACTGAACACACAAAAAGTCTGGAGTTGAAATAAGTTTAAAAAATGAAACGCCTTAGTAACAGACGAGTTTTCGTCTGAAACCCTGATACTTCGAAAGAGATTGTCCATTTTGTACACGAAGTGCATCCAGTTTTTGCCGTAACCCTCTCAACTTTTTAGCACATGCTATGTGGGTGAAATGATGATACCATGCCAACTTTCAACCTTTTCAGAGTTCATTTGTATTGCTTTTCAATTTCAGGGTCATTTAGCTCAAGAAAATCAGTAAATGCATGAAAAATAGCAAATGAAGTCAGAAAGGTTTGAAAATTGATGGCGTGGCTTCGAATGGTGCATACTGAACACACAAAAAGTATAGAGTTGAAATAAGTTTAAAAAAATGAAACGCCTTACTAACAGACGAGTTTTCGTCTCAAACCCTAATACTTCGAAAGAGATTGTCCATTTTGTACACGAAGTGCATCCAGTTTTTACCGTAACCCTCTCAACTTTTTAGCACATGCTATGTGGGTGAAATGATGATACCATGCCAACTTTCAACCATTTCAGAGTTCATTTGTAGTGCTTTTCAATTTCAGGGTCATTTAGCTCAAAAAAATCAGTAAATGCATGAAAAATAGCAAATGAAGTCAGAAAGGGTTGAAAATTGAGGGCGTGGCTTCGAATGGTGCATACTGAACACACAAAAAGTCTGGAGTTGAAATAAGTTTAAAAAAATGAAACGCCTTAGTAACAGACGAGTTTTCGTCTGAAACCCTGATACTTCGAAAGAGATTGTCCATTTTGTACACGAAGTGCATCCAGTTTTTACCGTAACCCTCTCAACTTTTTAGCACATGCTATGTGGGTGAAATGATGATACCATGCCAACTTTGAACCTCTTCAGAGTTCATTTGTAGTGCTTTTCAATTTCAGGGTCATTTAGCTCAAAAAAATCAGTAAATGCATGAAAAATAGCAAATGAAGTCAGAAAGGGTTGAAAATTGATGGCGTGGCTTCGAATGGTGCATACTGAACACACAAAAAGTCTGGAGTTGAAATAAGTTTAAAAAAATGAAACGCCTTAGTAACAGACGAGTTTTCGTCTGAAACCCTGATACTTCGAAAGAGATTGTCCATTTTGTACACGAAGTGCATCCAGTTTTTACCGTAACCCTCTCAACTTTTTAGCACATGCTATGTGGGTGAAATGATTATACCATGCCAACTTTGAACCTTTTCAGAGTTCATTTGTAGTGCTTTTCAATTTCAGGGTCATTTAGCTCAAAAAAATCAGTAAATGCATGAAAAATAGCAAATGAAGTCAGAAAGGGTTGAAAATTGATGGCGTGGCTTCGAATGGTGCATACTGAACACACAAAAAGTCTGGAGTTGAAATAAGTTTAAAAAAATGAAACGCCTTAGTAACAGACGAGTTTTCGTCTGAAACCCTGATACTTCGAAAGAGATTGTCCATTTTGTACACGAAGTGCATCCAGTTTTTACCGTAACCCTCTCAACTTTTTAGCACATGCTATGTGGGTGAAATGATGATACCATGCCAACTTTGAACCTCTTCAGAGTTCATTTGTAGTGCTTTTCAATTTCAGGGTCATTTAGCTCAAAAAAATCAGTAAATGCATGAAAAATAGCAAATGAAGTCAGAAAGGGTTGAAAATTGATGGCGTGGCTTCGAATGGTGCATACTGAACACACAAAAAGTCTGGAGTTGAAATAAGTTTAAAAAAATGAAACGCCTTAGTAACAGACGAGTTTTCGTCTAAAACCCTGATACTTCGAAAGAGATTGTCCATTTTGTACACGAAGTGCATCCAGTTTTTACCGTAACCCTCTCAACTTTTTAGCACATGCTATGTGGGTGAAATGATGATACCATGCCAACTTTGAACCTCTTCAGAGTTCATTTGTAGTGCTTTTCAATTTCAGGGTCATTTAGCTCAAAAAAATCAGTAAATGCATGAAAAATAGCAAATGAAGTCAGAAAGGGTTGAAAATTGAGGGCGTGGCTTCGAATGGTGCATACTGAACACACAAAAAGTCTGGAGTTGAAATAAGTTTAAAAAAATGAAACGCCTTAGTAACAGACGAGTTTTCGTCTGAAACCCTGATACTTCGAAAGAGATTGTCCATTTTGTACACGAAGTGCATCCAGTTTTTACCGTAACCCTCTCAACTTTTTAGCACATGCTATGTGGGTGAAATGATGATACCATGCCAACTTTGAACCTCTTCAGAGTTCATTTGTAGTGCTTTTCAATTTCAGGGTCATTTAGCTCAAAAAAATCAGTAAATGCATGAAAAATAGCAAATGAAGTCAGAAAGGGTTGAAAATTGATGGCGTGGCTTCGAATGGTGCATACTGAACACACAAAAAGTCTGGAGTTGAAATAAGTTTAAAAAAATGAAACGCCTTAGTAACAGACGAGTTTTCGTCTGAAACCCTGATACTTCGAAAGAGATTGTCCATTTTGTACACGAAGTGCATCCAGTTTTTACCGTAACCCTCTCAACTTTTTAGCACATGCTATGTGGGTGAAATGATTATACCATGCCAACTTTGAACCTTTTCAGAGTTCATTTGTAGTGCTTTTCAATTTCAGGGTCATTTAGCTCAAAAAAATCAGTAAATGCATGAAAAATAGCAAATGAAGTCAGAAAGGGTTGAAAATTGATGGCGTGGCTTCGAATGGTGCATACTGAACACACAAAAAGTCTGGAGTTGAAATAAGTTTAAAAAAATGAAACGCCTTAGTAACAGACGAGTTTTCGTCTGAAACCCTGATACTTCGAAAGAGATTGTCCATTTTGTACACGAAGTGCATCCAGTTTTTACCGTAACCCTCTCAACTTTTTAGCACATGCTATGTGGGTGAAATGATGATACCATGCCAACTTTGAACCTTTTCAGAGTTCATTTGTAGTGCTTTTCAATTTCAGGGTCATTTAGCTCAAAAAAATCAGTAAATGCATGAAAAATAGCAAATGAAGTCAGAAAGGGTTGAAAAATGATGGCGTGGCTTCGAATGGTGCATACTGAACACACAAAAAGTCTGGAGTTGAAATAAGTTTAAAAAAATGAAACGCCTTAGTAACAGACGAGTTTTCGTCTAAAACCCTGATACTTCGAAAGAGATTGTCCATTTTGTACACGAAGTGCATCCAGTTTTTACCGTAACCCTCTCAACTTTTTAGCACATGCTATGTGGGTGAAATGATGATACCATGCCAACTTTCAACCTTTTCAGAGTTCATTTGTAGTGCTTTTCAATTTCAGGGTCATTTAGCTCAAAAAAATCAGTAAATGCATGAAAAATAGCAAATGAAGTCAGAAAGGGTTGAAAATTGATGGCGTGGCTTCGAATGGTGCATACTGAACACACAAAAAGTCTGGAGTTGAAATAAGTTTAAAAAATGAAACGCCTTAGTAACAGACGAGTTTTCGTCTGAAACCCTGATACTTCGAAAGAGATTGTCCATTTTGTACACGAAGTGCATCCAGTTTTTGCCGTAACCCTCTCAACTTTTTAGCACATGCTATGTGGGTGAAATGATGATACCATGCCAACTTTCAACCTTTTCAGAGTTCATTTGTAGTGCTTTTCAATTTCAGGGTCATTTAGCTCAACAAAATCAGTAAATGCATGAAAAATAGCAAATGAAGTCAGAAAGGGTTGAAAATTGATGGCGTGGCTTCGAATGGTGCATACTGAACACACAAAAAGTCTGGAGTTGAAATAAGTTTAAAAAATGAAACGCCTTAGTAACAGACGAGTTTTCGTCTGAAACCCTGATACTTCGAAAGAGATTGTCCATTTTGTACACGAAGTGCATCCAGTTTTTGCCGTAACCCTCTCGACTTTTTAGCACATGCTATGTGGGTGAAATGATGATACCATGCCAACTTTCAACCTTTTCAGAGTTCATTTGTATTGCTTTTCAATTTCAGGGTCATTTAGCTCAAGAAAATCAGTAAATGCATGAAAAATAGCAAATGAAGTCAGAAAGGTTTGAAAATTGATGGCGTGGCTTCGAATGGTGCATACTGAACACACAAAAAGTCTAGAGTTGAAATAAGTTTAAAAAAATGAAACGCCTTAGTAACAGACGAGTTTTCGTCTCAAACCCTGATACTTCGAAAGAGATTGTCCATTTTGTACACGAAGTGCATCCAGTTTTTACCGTAACCCTCTCAACTTTTTAGCACATGCTATGTGGGTGAAATGATGATACCATGCCAACTTTCAACCTTTTCAGAGTTCATTTGTAGTGCTTTTCAATTTCAGGGTCATTTAGCTCAAAAAAAATCAGTAAATGCATGAAAAATAGCAAATGAAGTCAGAAAGGGTTGAAAATTGAGGGCGTGGCTTCGAATGGTGCATACTGAACACACAAAAAGTCTGGAGTTGAAATAAGTTTAAAAAAATGAAACGCCTTAGTAACAGACGAGTTTTCGTTTGAAACCCTGATACTTCGAAAGAGATTGTCCATTTTGTACACGAAGTGCATCCAGTTTTTACCGTAACCCTCTCAACTTTTTAACACATGCTATGTGGGTGAAATGATGATACCATGCCAACTTTGAACCTTTTCAGAGTTCATTTGTAGTGCTTTTCAATTTCAGGGTCATTTAGCTCAAAAAAATCAATAAATGCATGAAAAATAGCAAATGAAGTCAGAAAGGGTTGAAAATTGATGGCGTGGCTTCGAATGGTGCATACTGAAGACACAAAAAGTCTGGAGTTGAAATAAGTTTAAAAAAATGAAACGCCTTAGTAACAGACGAGTTTTCGTCTAAAACCCTGATACTTCGAAAGAGATTGTCCATTTTGTACACGAAGTGCATCCAGTTTTTACCGTAACCCTCTCAACTTTTTACCACATGCTATGTGGGTGAAATGATGATACCATGCCAACTTTCAACCTTTTCAGAGTTCATTTGTAGTGCTTTTCAATTTCAGGGTCATTTAGCTCAAAAAAATCAGTAAATGCATGAAAAATAGCAAATGTAGTCAGAAAGGGTTGAAAATTGATGGCGTGGCTTCGAATGGTGCATACTGAACACACAGAATGTCTGGAGTTGAAATAAGTTTAAAAAAATGAAACGCCTTAGTAACAGACGAGTTTTCGTCTCAAACCTTGATACTTCGAAAGAGATTGTCCATTTTGTACACGAAGTGCATCCAGTTTTTACCGTAACCCTCTCAACTTTTTAGCACATGCTATGTGGGTGAAATGATGATACCATGCCAACTTTCAACCTTTTCAGAGTTCATTTGTAGTGCTTTTCAATTTCAGGGTCATTTAGCTCAAAAAAAATCAGTAAATGCATGAAAAATAGCAAATGAAGTCAGAAAGGGTTGAAAATTGAGGGCGTGGCTTCGAATGGTGCATACTGAACACACAAAAAGTCTGGAGTTGAAATAAGTTTAAAAAAATGAAACGCCTTAGTAACAGACGAGTTTTCGTCTGAAACCCTGATACTTCGAAAGAGATTGTCCATTTTGTACACGAAGTGCATCCAGTTTTTACCGTAACCCTCTCAACTTTTTAGCACATGCTATGTGGGTGAAATGATGATACCATGCCAACTTTGAACCTTTTCAGAGTTCATTTGTAGTGCTTTTCAATTTCAGGGTCATTTAGCTCAAAAAAATCAGTAAATGCATGAAAAATAGCAAATGAAGTCAGAAAGGGTTGAAAAATGATGGCGTGGCTTCGAATGGTGCATACTGAACACACAAAAAGTCTGGAGTTGAAATAAGTTTAAAAAAATGAAACGCCTTAGTAACAGACGAGTTTTCGTCTGAAACCCTGATACTTCGAAAGAGATTGTCCATTTTGTACACGAAGTGCATCCAGTTTTTACCGTAACCCTCTCAACTTTTTAGCACATGCTATGTGGGTGAAATGATTATACCATGCCAACTTTGAACCTTTTCAGAGTTCATTTGTAGTGCTTTTCAATTTCAGGGTCATTTAGCTCAAAAAAATCAGTAAATGCATGAAAAATAGCAAATGAAGTCAGAAAGGGTTGAAAATTGATGGCGTGGCTTCGAATGGTGCATACTGAACACACAAAAAGTCTGGAGTTGAAATAAGTTTAAAAAAATGAAACGCCTTAGTAACAGACGAGTTTTCGTCTGAAACCCTGATACTTCGAAAGAGATTGTCCATTTTGTACACGAAGTGCATCCAGTTTTTACCGTAACCCTCTCAACTTTTTAGCACATGCTATGTGGGTGAAATGATGATACCATGCCAACTTTGAACCTTTTCAGAGTTCATTTGTAGTGCTTTTCAATTTCAGGGTCATTTAGCTCAAAAAAATCAGTAAATGCATGAAAAATAGCAAATGAAGTCAGAAAGGGTTGAAAAATGATGGCGTGGCTTCGAATGGTGCATACTGAACACACAAAAAGTCTGGAGTTGAAATAAGTTTAAAAAAATGAAACGCCTTAGTAACAGACGAGTTTTCGTCTCAAACCCTGATACTTCGAAAGAGATTGTCCATTTTGTACACGAAGTGCATCCAGTTTTTACCGTAACCCTCTCAACTTTTTAGCACATGCTATGTGGGTGAAATGATGATACCATGCCAACTTTCAACCTTTTCAGAGTTCATTTGTAGTGCTTTTCAATTTCAGGGTCATTTAGCTCAAAAAAATCAGTAAATGCATGAAAAATAGCAAATGAAGTCAGAAAGGGTTGAAAATTGATGGCGTGGCTTCGAATGGTGCATACTGAACACACAAAAAGTCTGGAGTTGAAATAAGTTTAAAAAATGAAACGCCTTAGTAACAGACGAGTTTTCGTCTGAAACCCTGATACTTCGAAAGAGATTGTCCATTTTGTACACGAAGTGCATCCAGTTTTTGCCGTAACCCTCTCAACTTTTTAGCACATGCTATGTGGGTGAAATGATGATACCATGCCAACTTTCAACCTTTTCAGAGTTCATTTGTAGTGCTTTTCAATTTCAGGGTCATTTAGCTCAACAAAATCAGTAAATGCATGAAAAATAGCAAATGAAGTCAGAAAGGGTTGAAAATTGATGGCGTGGCTTCGAATGGTGCATACTGAACACACAAAAAGTCTGGAGTTGAAATAAGTTTAAAAAATGAAACGCCTTAGTAACAGACGAGTTTTCGTCTGAAACCCTGATACTTCGAAAGAGATTGTCCATTTTGTACACGAAGTGCATCCAGTTTTTGCCGTAACCCTCTCGACTTTTTAGCACATGCTATGTGGGTGAAATGATGATACCATGCCAACTTTCAACCTTTTCAGAGTTCATTTGTATTGCTTTTCAATTTCAGGGTCATTTAGCTCAAGAAAATCAGTAAATGCATGAAAAATAGCAAATGAAGTCAGAAAGGTTTGAAAATTGATGGCGTGGCTTCGAATGGTGCATACTGAACACACAAAAAGTCTAGAGTTGAAATAAGTTTAAAAAAATGAAACGCCTTAGTAACAGACGAGTTTTCGTCTCAAACCCTGATACTTCGAAAGAGATTGTCCATTTTGTACACGAAGTGCATCCAGTTTTTACCGTAACCCTCTCAACTTTTTAGCACATGCTATGTGGGTGAAATGATGATACCATGCCAACTTTCAACCTTTTCAGAGTTCATTTGTAGTGCTTTTCAATTTCAGGGTCATTTAGCTCAAAAAAAATCAGTAAATGCATGAAAAATAGCAAATGAAGTCAGAAAGGGTTGAAAATTGAGGGCGTGGCTTCGAATGGTGCATACTGAACACACAAAAAGTCTGGAGTTGAAATAAGTTTAAAAAAATGAAACGCCTTAGTAACAGACGAGTTTTCGTTTGAAACCCTGATACTTCGAAAGAGATTGTCCATTTTGTACACGAAGTGCATCCAGTTTTTACCGTAACCCTCTCAACTTTTTAACACATGCTATGTGGGTGAAATGATGATACCATGCCAACTTTGAACCTTTTCAGAGTTCATTTGTAGTGCTTTTCAATTTCAGGGTCATTTAGCTCAAAAAAATCAATAAATGCATGAAAAATAGCAAATGAAGTCAGAAAGGGTTGAAAATTGATGGCGTGGCTTCGAATGGTGCATACTGAAGACACAAAAAGTCTGGAGTTGAAATAAGTTTAAAAAAATGAAACGCCTTAGTAACAGACGAGTTTTCGTCTAAAACCCTGATACTTCGAAAGAGATTGTCCATTTTGTACACGAAGTGCATCCAGTTTTTACCGTAACCCTCTCAACTTTTTACCACATGCTATGTGGGTGAAATGATGATACCATGCCAACTTTCAACCTTTTCAGAGTTCATTTGTAGTGCTTTTCAATTTCAGGGTCATTTAGCTCAAAAAAATCAGTAAATGCATGAAAAATAGCAAATGTAGTCAGAAAGGGTTGAAAATTGATGGCGTGGCTTCGAATGGTGCATACTGAACACACAGAATGTCTGGAGTTGAAATAAGTTTAAAAAAATGAAACGCCTTAGTAACAGACGAGTTTTCGTCTCAAACCTTGATACTTCGAAAGAGATTGTCCATTTTGTACACGAAGTGCATCCAGTTTTTACCGTAACCCTCTCAACTTTTTAGCACATGCTATGTGGGTGAAATGATGATACCATGCCAACTTTCAACCTTTTCAGAGTTCATTTGTAGTGCTTTTCAATTTCAGGGTCATTTAGCTCAAAAAAAATCAGTAAATGCATGAAAAATAGCAAATGAAGTCAGAAAGGGTTGAAAATTGAGGGCGTGGCTTCGAATGGTGCATACTGAACACACAAAAAGTCTGGAGTTGAAATAAGTTTAAAAAAATGAAACGCCTTAGTAACAGACGAGTTTTCGTCTGAAACCCTGATACTTCGAAAGAGATTGTCCATTTTGTACACGAAGTGCATCCAGTTTTTACCGTAACCCTCTCAACTTTTTAGCACATGCTATGTGGGTGAAATGATGATACCATGCCAACTTTGAACCTTTTCAGAGTTCATTTGTAGTGCTTTTCAATTTCAGGGTCATTTAGCTCAAAAAAATCAGTAAATGCATGAAAAATAGCAAATGAAGTCAGAAAGGGTTGAAAAATGATGGCGTGGCTTCGAATGGTGCATACTGAACACACAAAAAGTCTGGAGTTGAAATAAGTTTAAAAAAATGAAACGCCTTAGTAACAGACGAGTTTTCGTCTAAAACCTTGATACTTCGAAAGAGATTGTCCATTTTGTACACGAAGTGCATCCAGTTTTTACCGTAACCCTCTCAACTTTTTAGCACATGCTATGTGGGTGAAATGATGATACCATGCCAACTTTCAACCTTTTCAGAGTTCATTTGTAGTGCTTTTCAATTTCAGGGTCATTTAGCTCAAAAAAATCAGTAAATGCATGAAAAATAGCAAATGAAGTCAGAAAGGGTTGAAAATTGATGGCGTGGCTTCGAATGGTGCATACTGAACACACAAAAAGTCTGGAGTTGAAATAAGTTTAAAAAATGAAACGCCTTAGTAACAGACGAGTTTTCGTCTGAAACCCTGATACTTCGAAAGAGATTGTCCATTTTGTACACGAAGTGCATCCAGTTTTTGCCGTAACCCTCTCAACTTTTTAGCACATGCTATGTGGGTGAAATGATGATACCATGCCAACTTTCAACCTTTTCAGAGTTCATTTGTAGTGCTTTTCAATTTCAGGGTCATTTAGCTCAACAAAATCAGTAAATGCATGAAAAATAGCAAATGAAGTCAGAAAGGGTTGAAAATTGATGGCGTGGCTTCGAATGGTGCATACTGAACACACAAAAAGTCTGGAGTTGAAATAAGTTTAAAAAATGAAACGGCTTAGTAACAGACGAGTTTTCGTCTGAAACCCTGATACTTCGAAAGAGATTGTCCATTTTGTACACGAAGTGCATCCAGTTTTTGCCGTAACCCTCTCAACTTTTTAGCACATGCTATGTGGGTGAAATGATGATACCATGCCAACTTTCAACCATTTCAGAGTTCATTTGTAGTGCTTTTCAATTTCAGGGTCATTTAGCTCAAAAAAAATCAGTAAATGCATGAAAAATAGCAAATGAAGTCAGAAAGGGTTGAAAATTGAGGGCGTGGCTTCGAATGGTGCATACTGAACACACAAAAAGTCTGGAGTTGAAATAAGTTTAAAAAAATGAAACGCCTTAGTAACAGACGAGTTTTCGTCTGAAACCCTGATACTTCGAAAGAGATTGTCCATTTTGTACACGAAGTGCATCCAGTTTTTACCGTAACCCTCTCAACTTTTTAGCACATGCTATGTGGGTGAAATGATGATACCATGCCAACTTTGAACCTTTTCAGAGTTCATTTGTAGTGCTTTTCAATTTCAGGGTCATTTAGCTCAAAAAAATCAGTAAATGCATGAAAAATAGCAAATGAAGTCAGAAAGGGTTGAAAATTGATGGCGTGGCTTCGAATGGTGCATACTGAACACACAAAAAGTCTGGAGTTGAAATAAGTTTAAAAAAATGAAACGCCTTAGTAACAGACGAGTTTTCGTCTAAAACCCTGATACTTCGAAAGAGATTGTCCATTTTGTACACGAAGTGCATCCAGTTTTTACCGTAACCCTCTCAACTTTTTAGCACATGCTATGTGGGTGAAATGATGATACCATGCCAACTTTCAACCTTTTCAGAGTTCATTTGTAGTGCTTTTCAATTTCAGGGTCATTTAGCTCAAAAAAATCAGTAAATGCATGAAAAATAGCAAATGAAGTCAGAAAGGGTTGAAAATTGATGGCGTGGCTTCGAATGGTGCATACTGAACACACAAAAAGTCTGGAGTTGAAATAAGTTTAAAAAATGAAACGCCTTAGTAACAGACGAGTTTTCGTCTGAAACCCTGATACTTCGAAAGAGATTGTCCATTTTGTACACGAAGTGCATCCAGTTTTTGCCGTAACCCTCTCAACTTTTTAGCACATGCTATGTGGGTGAAATGATGATACCATGCCAACTTTCAACCTTTTCAGAGTTCATTTGTAGTGCTTTTCAATTTCAGGGTCATTTAGCTCAACAAAATCAGTAAATGCATGAAAAATAGCAAATGAAGTCAGAAAGGGTTGAAAATTGATGGCGTGGCTTCGAATGGTGCATACTGAACACACAAAAAGTCTGGAGTTGAAATAAGTTTAAAAAATGAAACGCCTTAGTAACAGACGAGTTTTCGTCTGAAACCCTGATACTTCGAAAGAGATTTTCCATTTTGTACACGAAGTGCATCCAGTTTTTGCCGTAACCCTCTCAACTTTTTAGCACATGCTATGTGGGTGAAATGATGATACCATGCCAACTTTCAACCTTTTCAGAGTTCATTTGTATTGCTTTTCAATTTCAGGGTCATTTAGCTCAAGAAAATCAGTAAATGCATGAAAAATAGCAAATGAAGTCAGAAAGGTTTGAAAATTGATGGCGTGGCTTCGAATGGTGCATACTGAACACACAAAAAGTCTAGAGTTGAAATAAGTTTAAAAAAATGAAACGCCTTAGTAACAGACGAGTTTTCGTCTCAAACCCTGATACTTCGAAAGAGATTGTCCATTTTGTACACGAAGTGCATCCAGTTTTTACCGTAACCCTCTCAACTTTTTAGCACATGCTATGTGGGTGAAATGATGATACCATGCCAACTTTCAACCTTTTCAGAGTTCATTTGTAGTGCTTTTCAATTTCAGGGTCATTTAGCTCAAAAAAAATCAGTAAATGCATGAAAAATAGCAAATGAAGTCAGAAAGGGTTGAAAATTGAGGGCGTGGCTTCGAATGGTGCATACTGAACACACAAAAAGTCTGGAGTTGAAATAAGTTTAAAAAAATGAAACGCCTTAGTAACAGACGAGTTTTCGTTTGAAACCCTGATACTTCGAAAGAGATTGTCCATTTTGTACACGAAGTGCATCCAGTTTTTACCGTAACCCTCTCAACTTTTTAACACATGCTATGTGGGTGAAATGATGATACCATGCCAACTTTGAACCTTTTCAGAGTTCATTTGTAGTGCTTTTCAATTTCAGGGTCATTTAGCTCAAAAAAATCAATAAATGCATGAAAAATAGCAAATGAAGTCAGAAAGGGTTGAAAATTGATGGCGTGGCTTCGAATGGTGCATACTGAACACACAAAAAGTCTGGAGTTGAAATAAGTTTAAAAAAATGAAACGCCTTAGTAACAGACGAGTTTTCGTCTAAAACCTTGATACTTCGAAAGAGATTGTCCATTTTGTACACGAAGTGCATCCAGTTTTTACCGTAACCCTCTCAACTTTTTAGCACATGCTATGTGGGTGAAATGATGATACCATGCCAACTTTCAACCTTTTCAGAGTTCATTTGTAGTGCTTTTCAATTTCAGGGTCATTTAGCTCAAAAAAATCAGTAAATGCATGAAAAATAGCAAATGTAGTCAGAAAGGGTTGAAAATTGATGGCGTGGCTTCGAATGGTGCATACTGAACACACAGAATGTCTGGAGTTGAAATAAGTTTAAAAAAATGAAACGCCTTAGTAACAGACGAGTTTTCGTCTCAAACCTTGATACTTCGAAAGAGATTGTCCATTTTGTACACGAAGTGCATCCAGTTTTTACCGTAACCCTCTCAACTTTTTAGCACATGCTATGTGGGTGAAATGATGATACCATGCCAACTTTCAACCTTTTCAGAGTTCATTTGTAGTGCTTTTCAATTTCAGGGTCATTTAGCTCAAAAAAAATCAGTAAATGCATGAAAAATAGCAAATGAAGTCAGAAAGGGTTGAAAATTGAGGGCGTGGCTTCGAATGGTGCATACTGAACACACAAAAAGTCTGGAGTTGAAATAAGTTTAAAAAAATGAAACGCCTTAGTAACAGACGAGTTTTCGTCTGAAACCCTGATACTTCGAAAGAGATTGTCCATTTTGTACACGAAGTGCATCCAGTTTTTACCGTAACCCTCTCAACTTTTTAGCACATGCTATGTGGGTGAAATGATGATACCATGCCAACTTTGAACCTTTTCAGAGTTCATTTGTAGTGCTTTTCAATTTCAGGGTCATTTAGCTCAAAAAAATCAGTAAATGCATGAAAAATAGCAAATGAAGTCAGAAAGGGTTGAAAAATGATGGCGTGGCTTCGAATGGTGCATACTGAACACACAAAAAGTCTGGAGTTGAAATAAGTTTAAAAAAATGAAACGCCTTAGTAACAGACGAGTTTTCGTCTAAAACCTTGATACTTCGAAAGAGATTGTCCATTTTGTACACGAAGTGCATCCAGTTTTTACCGTAACCCTCTCAACTTTTTAGCACATGCTATGTGGGTGAAATGATGATACCATGCCAACTTTCAACCTTTTCAGAGTTCATTTGTAGTGCTTTTCAATTTCAGGGTCATTTAGCTCAAAAAAATCAGTAAATGCATGAAAAATAGCAAATGAAGTCAGAAAGGGTTGAAAATTGATGGCGTGGCTTCGAATGGTGCATACTGAACACACAAAAAGTCTGGAGTTGAAATAAGTTTAAAAAATGAAACGCCTTAGTAACAGACGAGTTTTCGTCTGAAACCCTGATACTTCGAAAGAGATTGTCCATTTTGTACACGAAGTGCATCCAGTTTTTGCCGTAACCCTCTCAACTTTTTAGCACATGCTATGTGGGTGAAATGATGATACCATGCCAACTTTCAACCTTTTCAGAGTTCATTTGTAGTGCTTTTCAATTTCAGGGTCATTTAGCTCAACAAAATCAGTAAATGCATGAAAAATAGCAAATGAAGTCAGAAAGGGTTGAAAATTGATGGCGTGGCTTCGAATGGTGCATACTGAACACACAAAAAGTCTGGAGTTGAAATAAGTTTAAAAAATGAAACGGCTTAGTAACAGACGAGTTTTCGTCTGAAACCCTGATACTTCGAAAGAGATTGTCCATTTTGTACACGAAGTGCATCCAGTTTTTGCCGTAACCCTCTCAACTTTTTAGCACATGCTATGTGGGTGAAATGATGATACCATGCCAACTTTCAACCATTTCAGAGTTCATTTGTAGTGCTTTTCAATTTCAGGGTCATTTAGCTCAAAAAAAATCAGTAAATGCATGAAAAATAGCAAATGAAGTCAGAAAGGGTTGAAAATTGAGGGCGTGGCTTCGAATGGTGCATACTGAACACACAAAAAGTCTGGAGTTGAAATAAGTTTAAAAAAATGAAACGCCTTAGTAACAGACGAGTTTTCGTCTGAAACCCTGATACTTCGAAAGAGATTGTCCATTTTGTACACGAAGTGCATCCAGTTTTTACCGTAACCCTCTCAACTTTTTAGCACATGCTATGTGGGTGAAATGATGATACCATGCCAACTTTGAACCTTTTCAGAGTTCATTTGTAGTGCTTTTCAATTTCAGGGTCATTTAGCTCAAAAAAATCAGTAAATGCATGAAAAATAGCAAATGAAGTCAGAAAGGGTTGAAAATTGATGGCGTGGCTTCGAATGGTGCATACTGAACACACAAAAAGTCTGGAGTTGAAATAAGTTTAAAAAAATGAAACGCCTTAGTAACAGACGAGTTTTCGTCTAAAACCCTGATACTTCGAAAGAGATTGTCCATTTTGTACACGAAGTGCATCCAGTTTTTACCGTAACCCTCTCAACTTTTTACCACATGCTATGTGGGTGAAATGATGATACCATGCCAACTTTCAACCTTTTCAGAGTTCATTTGTAGTGCTTTTCAATTTCAGGGTCATTTAGCTCAAAAAAATCAGTAAATGCATGAAAAATAGCAAATGTAGTCAGAAAGGGTTGAAAATTGATGGCGTGGCTTCGAATGGTGCATACTGAACACACAGAATGTCTGGAGTTGAAATAAGTTTAAAAAAATGAAACGCCTTAGTAACAGACGAGTTTTCGTCTCAAACCTTGATACTTCGAAAGAGATTGTCCATTTTGTACACGAAGTGCATCCAGTTTTTACCGTAACCCTCTCAACTTTTTAGCACATGCTATGTGGGTGAAATGATGATACCATGCCAACTTTCAACCTTTTCAGAGTTCATTTGTAGTGCTTTTCAATTTCAGGGTCATTTAGCTCAAAAAAAATCAGTAAATGCATGAAAAATAGCAAATGAAGTCAGAAAGGGTTGAAAATTGAGGGCGTGGCTTCGAATGGTGCATACTGAACACACAAAAAGTCTGGAGTTGAAATAAGTTTAAAAAAATGAAACGCCTTAGTAACAGACGAGTTTTCGTCTGAAACCCTGATACTTCGAAAGAGATTGTCCATTTTGTACACGAAGTGCATCCAGTTTTTACCGTAACCCTCTCAACTTTTTAGCACATGCTATGTGGGTGAAATGATGATACCATGCCAACTTTGAACCTTTTCAGAGTTCATTTGTAGTGCTTTTCAATTTCAGGGTCATTTAGCTCAAAAAAATCAGTAAATGCATGAAAAATAGCAAATGAAGTCAGAAAGGGTTGAAAAATGATGGCGTGGCTTCGAATGGTGCATACTGAACACACAAAAAGTCTGGAGTTGAAATAAGTTTAAAAAAATGAAACGCCTTAGTAACAGACGAGTTTTCGTCTAAAACCTTGATACTTCGAAAGAGATTGTCCATTTTGTACACGAAGTGCATCCAGTTTTTACCGTAACCCTCTCAACTTTTTAGCACATGCTATGTGGGTGAAATGATGATACCATGCCAACTTTCAACCTTTTCAGAGTTCATTTGTAGTGCTTTTCAATTTCAGGGTCATTTAGCTCAAAAAAATCAGTAAATGCATGAAAAATAGCAAATGAAGTCAGAAAGGGTTGAAAATTGATGGCGTGGCTTCGAATGGTGCATACTGAACACACAAAAAGTCTGGAGTTGAAATAAGTTTAAAAAATGAAACGCCTTAGTAACAGACGAGTTTTCGTCTGAAACCCTGATACTTCGAAAGAGATTGTCCATTTTGTACACGAAGTGCATCCAGTTTTTGCCGTAACCCTCTCAACTTTTTAGCACATGCTATGTGGGTGAAATGATGATACCATGCCAACTTTCAACCTTTTCAGAGTTCATTTGTAGTGCTTTTCAATTTCAGGGTCATTTAGCTCAACAAAATCAGTAAATGCATGAAAAATAGCAAATGAAGTCAGAAAGGGTTGAAAATTGATGGCGTGGCTTCGAATGGTGCATACTGAACACACAAAAAGTCTGGAGTTGAAATAAGTTTAAAAAATGAAACGGCTTAGTAACAGACGAGTTTTCGTCTGAAACCCTGATACTTCGAAAGAGATTGTCCATTTTGTACACGAAGTGCATCCAGTTTTTGCCGTAACCCTCTCAACTTTTTAGCACATGCTATGTGGGTGAAATGATGATACCATGCCAACTTTCAACCATTTCAGAGTTCATTTGTAGTGCTTTTCAATTTCAGGGTCATTTAGCTCAAAAAAAATCAGTAAATGCATGAAAAATAGCAAATGAAGTCAGAAAGGGTTGAAAATTGAGGGCGTGGCTTCGAATGGTGCATACTGAACACACAAAAAGTCTGGAGTTGAAATAAGTTTAAAAAAATGAAACGCCTTAGTAACAGACGAGTTTTCGTCTGAAACCCTGATACTTCGAAAGAGATTGTCCATTTTGTACACGAAGTGCATCCAGTTTTTACCGTAACCCTCTCAACTTTTTAGCACATGCTATGTGGGTGAAATGATGATACCATGCCAACTTTGAACCTTTTCAGAGTTCATTTGTAGTGCTTTTCAATTTCAGGGTCATTTAGCTCAAAAAAATCAGTAAATGCATGAAAAATAGCAAATGAAGTCAGAAAGGGTTGAAAATTGATGGCGTGGCTTCGAATGGTGCATACTGAACAGACAAAAAGTCTGGAGTTGAAATAAGTTTAAAAAAATGAAACGCCTTAGTAACAGACGAGTTTTCGTCTAAAACCCTGATACTTCGAAAGAGATTGTCCATTTTGTACACGAAGTGCATCCAGTTTTTACCGTAACCCTCTCAACTTTTTAGCACATGCTATGTGGGTGAAATGATGATACCATGCCAACTTTCAACCTTTTCAGAGTTCATTTGTAGTGCTTTTCAATTTCAGGGTCATTTAGCTCAAGAAAATCAGTAAATGCATGAAAAATAGCAAATGAAGTCAGAAAGGGTTGAAAATTGATGGCGTGGCTTCGAATGGTGCATACTGAACACACAAAAAGTCTGGAGTTGAAATAAGTTTAAAAAATGAAACGCCTTAGTAACAGACGAGTTTTCGTCTGAAACCCTGATACTTCGAAAGAGATTGTCCATTTTGTACACGAAGTGCATCCAGTTTTTGCCGTAACCCTCTCAACTTTTTAGCACATGCTATGTGGGTGAAATGATGATACCATGCCAACTTTCAACCTTTTCAGAGTTCATTTGTAGTGCTTTTCAATTTCAGGGTCATTTAGCTCAACAAAATCAGTAAATGCATGAAAAATAGCAAATGAAGTCAGAAAGGGTTGAAAATTGATGGCGTGGCTTCGAATGGTGCATACTGAACACACAAAAAGTCTGGAGTTGAAATAAGTTTAAAAAATGAAACGGCTTAGTAACAGACGAGTTTTCGTCTGAAACCCTGATACTTCGAAAGAGATTGTCCATTTTGTACACGAAGTGCATCCAGTTTTTGCCGTAACCCTCTCAACTTTTTAGCACATGCTATGTGGGTGAAATGATGATACCATGCCAACTTTCAACCTTTTCAGAGTTCATTTGTATTGCTTTTCAATTTCAGGGTCATTTAGCTCAAGAAAATCAGTAAATGCATGAAAAATAGCAAATGAAGTCAGAAAGGTTTGAAAATTGATGGCGTGGCTTCGAATGGTGCATACTGAACACACAAAAAGTCTAGAGTTGAAATAAGTTTAAAAAAATGAAACGCCTTAGTAACAGACGAGTTTTCGTCTCAAACCCTGATACTTCGAAAGAGATTGTCCATTTTGTACACGAAGTGCATCCAGTTTTTACCGTAACCCTCTCAACTTTTTAGCACATGCTATGTGGGTGAAATGATGATACCATGCCAACTTTCAACCTTTTCAGAGTTCATTTGTAGTGCTTTTCAATTTCAGGGTCATTTAGCTCAAAAAAAATCAGTAAATGCATGAAAAATAGCAAATGAAGTCAGAAAGGGTTGAAAATTGAGGGCGTGGCTTCGAATGGTGCATACTGAACACACAAAAAGTCTGGAGTTGAAATAAGTTTAAAAAAATGAAACGCCTTAGTAACAGACGAGTTTTCGTTTGAAACCCTGATACTTCGAAAGAGATTGTCCATTTTGTACACGAAGTGCATCCAGTTTTTACCGTAACCCTCTCAACTTTTTAACACATGCTATGTGGGTGAAATGATGATACCATGCCAACTTTGAACCTTTTCAGAGTTCATTTGTAGTGCTTTTCAATTTCAGGGTCATTTAGCTCAAAAAAATCAATAAATGCATGAAAAATAGCAAATGAAGTCAGAAAGGGTTGAAAATTGATGGCGTGGCTTCGAATGGTGCATACTGAACACACAAAAAGTCTGGAGTTGAAATAAGTTTAAAAAAATGAAACGCCTTAGTAACAGACGAGTTTTCGTCTAAAACCTTGATACTTCGAAAGAGATTGTCCATTTTGTACACGAAGTGCATCCAGTTTTTACCGTAACCCTCTCAACTTTTTAGCACATGCTATGTGGGTGAAATGATGATACCATGCCAACTTTCAACCTTTTCAGAGTTCATTTGTAGTGCTTTTCAATTTCAGGGTCATTTAGCTCAAAAAAATCAGTAAATGCATGAAAAATAGCAAATGTAGTCAGAAAGGGTTGAAAATTGATGGCGTGGCTTCGAATGGTGCATACTGAACACACAGAATGTCTGGAGTTGAAATAAGTTTAAAAAAATGAAACGCCTTAGTAACAGACGAGTTTTCGTCTCAAACCTTGATACTTCGAAAGAGATTGTCCATTTTGTACACGAAGTGCATCCAGTTTTTACCGTAACCCTCTCAACTTTTTAGCACATGCTATGTGGGTGAAATGATGATACCATGCCAACTTTCAACCTTTTCAGAGTTCATTTGTAGTGCTTTTCAATTTCAGGGTCATTTAGCTCAAAAAAAATCAGTAAATGCATGAAAAATAGCAAATGAAGTCAGAAAGGGTTGAAAATTGAGGGCGTGGCTTCGAATGGTGCATACTGAACACACAAAAAGTCTGGAGTTGAAATAAGTTTAAAAAAATGAAACGCCTTAGTAACAGACGAGTTTTCGTCTGAAACCCTGATACTTCGAAAGAGATTGTCCATTTTGTACACGAAGTGCATCCAGTTTTTACCGTAACCCTCTCAACTTTTTAGCACATGCTATGTGGGTGAAATGATGATACCATGCCAACTTTGAACCTTTTCAGAGTTCATTTGTAGTGCTTTTCAATTTCAGGGTCATTTAGCTCAAAAAAATCAGTAAATGCATGAAAAATAGCAAATGAAGTCAGAAAGGGTTGAAAAATGATGGCGTGGCTTCGAATGGTGCATACTGAACACACAAAAAGTCTGGAGTTGAAATAAGTTTAAAAAAATGAAACGCCTTAGTAACAGACGAGTTTTCGTCTAAAACCTTGATACTTCGAAAGAGATTGTCCATTTTGTACACGAAGTGCATCCAGTTTTTACCGTAACCCTCTCAACTTTTTAGCACATGCTATGTGGGTGAAATGATGATACCATGCCAACTTTCAACCTTTTCAGAGTTCATTTGTAGTGCTTTTCAATTTCAGGGTCATTTAGCTCAAAAAAATCAGTAAATGCATGAAAAATAGCAAATGAAGTCAGAAAGGGTTGAAAATTGATGGCGTGGCTTCGAATGGTGCATACTGAACACACAAAAAGTCTGGAGTTGAAATAAGTTTAAAAAATGAAACGCCTTAGTAACAGACGAGTTTTCGTCTGAAACCCTGATACTTCGAAAGAGATTGTCCATTTTGTACACGAAGTGCATCCAGTTTTTGCCGTAACCCTCTCAACTTTTTAGCACATGCTATGTGGGTGAAATGATGATACCATGCCAACTTTCAACCTTTTCAGAGTTCATTTGTAGTGCTTTTCAATTTCAGGGTCATTTAGCTCAACAAAATCAGTAAATGCATGAAAAATAGCAAATGAAGTCAGAAAGGGTTGAAAATTGATGGCGTGGCTTCGAATGGTGCATACTGAACACACAAAAAGTCTGGAGTTGAAATAAGTTTAAAAAATGAAACGGCTTAGTAACAGACGAGTTTTCGTCTGAAACCCTGATACTTCGAAAGAGATTGTCCATTTTGTACACGAAGTGCATCCAGTTTTTGCCGTAACCCTCTCAACTTTTTAGCACATGCTATGTGGGTGAAATGATGATACCATGCCAACTTTCAACCATTTCAGAGTTCATTTGTAGTGCTTTTCAATTTCAGGGTCATTTAGCTCAAAAAAAATCAGTAAATGCATGAAAAATAGCAAATGAAGTCAGAAAGGGTTGAAAATTGAGGGCGTGGCTTCGAATGGTGCATACTGAACACACAAAAAGTCTGGAGTTGAAATAAGTTTAAAAAAATGAAACGCCTTAGTAACAGACGAGTTTTCGTCTGAAACCCTGATACTTCGAAAGAGATTGTCCATTTTGTACACGAAGTGCATCCAGTTTTTACCGTAACCCTCTCAACTTTTTAGCACATGCTATGTGGGTGAAATGATGATACCATGCCAACTTTGAACCTTTTCAGAGTTCATTTGTAGTGCTTTTCAATTTCAGGGTCATTTAGCTCAAAAAAATCAGTAAATGCATGAAAAATAGCAAATGAAGTCAGAAAGGGTTGAAAATTGATGGCGTGGCTTCGAATGGTGCATACTGAACACACAAAAAGTCTGGAGTTGAAATAAGTTTAAAAAAATGAAACGCCTTAGTAACAGACGAGTTTTCGTCTAAAACCCTGATACTTCGAAAGAGATTGTCCATTTTGTACACGAAGTGCATCCAGTTTTTACCGTAACCCTCTCAACTTTTTACCACATGCTATGTGGGTGAAATGATGATACCATGCCAACTTTCAACCTTTTCAGAGTTCATTTGTAGTGCTTTTCAATTTCAGGGTCATTTAGCTCAAAAAAATCAGTAAATGCATGAAAAATAGCAAATGTAGTCAGAAAGGGTTGAAAATTGATGGCGTGGCTTCGAATGGTGCATACTGAACACACAGAATGTCTGGAGTTGAAATAAGTTTAAAAAAATGAAACGCCTTAGTAACAGACGAGTTTTCGTCTCAAACCTTGATACTTCGAAAGAGATTGTCCATTTTGTACACGAAGTGCATCCAGTTTTTACCGTAACCCTCTCAACTTTTTAGCACATGCTATGTGGGTGAAATGATGATACCATGCCAACTTTCAACCTTTTCAGAGTTCATTTGTAGTGCTTTTCAATTTCAGGGTCATTTAGCTCAAAAAAAATCAGTAAATGCATGAAAAATAGCAAATGAAGTCAGAAAGGGTTGAAAATTGAGGGCGTGGCTTCGAATGGTGCATACTGAACACACAAAAAGTCTGGAGTTGAAATAAGTTTAAAAAAATGAAACGCCTTAGTAACAGACGAGTTTTCGTCTGAAACCCTGATACTTCGAAAGAGATTGTCCATTTTGTACACGAAGTGCATCCAGTTTTTACCGTAACCCTCTCAACTTTTTAGCACATGCTATGTGGGTGAAATGATGATACCATGCCAACTTTGAACCTTTTCAGAGTTCATTTGTAGTGCTTTTCAATTTCAGGGTCATTTAGCTCAAAAAAATCAGTAAATGCATGAAAAATAGCAAATGAAGTCAGAAAGGGTTGAAAAATGATGGCGTGGCTTCGAATGGTGCATACTGAACACACAAAAAGTCTGGAGTTGAAATAAGTTTAAAAAAATGAAACGCCTTAGTAACAGACGAGTTTTCGTCTAAAACCTTGATACTTCGAAAGAGATTGTCCATTTTGTACACGAAGTGCATCCAGTTTTTACCGTAACCCTCTCAACTTTTTAGCACATGCTATGTGGGTGAAATGATGATACCATGCCAACTTTCAACCTTTTCAGAGTTCATTTGTAGTGCTTTTCAATTTCAGGGTCATTTAGCTCAAAAAAATCAGTAAATGCATGAAAAATAGCAAATGAAGTCAGAAAGGGTTGAAAATTGATGGCGTGGCTTCGAATGGTGCATACTGAACACACAAAAAGTCTGGAGTTGAAATAAGTTTAAAAAATGAAACGCCTTAGTAACAGACGAGTTTTCGTCTGAAACCCTGATACTTCGAAAGAGATTGTCCATTTTGTACACGAAGTGCATCCAGTTTTTGCCGTAACCCTCTCAACTTTTTAGCACATGCTATGTGGGTGAAATGATGATACCATGCCAACTTTCAACCTTTTCAGAGTTCATTTGTAGTGCTTTTCAATTTCAGGGTCATTTAGCTCAACAAAATCAGTAAATGCATGAAAAATAGCAAATGAAGTCAGAAAGGGTTGAAAATTGATGGCGTGGCTTCGAATGGTGCATACTGAACACACAAAAAGTCTGGAGTTGAAATAAGTTTAAAAAATGAAACGGCTTAGTAACAGACGAGTTTTCGTCTGAAACCCTGATACTTCGAAAGAGATTGTCCATTTTGTACACGAAGTGCATCCAGTTTTTGCCGTAACCCTCTCAACTTTTTAGCACATGCTATGTGGGTGAAATGATGATACCATGCCAACTTTCAACCATTTCAGAGTTCATTTGTAGTGCTTTTCAATTTCAGGGTCATTTAGCTCAAAAAAAATCAGTAAATGCATGAAAAATAGCAAATGAAGTCAGAAAGGGTTGAAAATTGAGGGCGTGGCTTCGAATGGTGCATACTGAACACACAAAAAGTCTGGAGTTGAAATAAGTTTAAAAAAATGAAACGCCTTAGTAACAGACGAGTTTTCGTCTGAAACCCTGATACTTCGAAAGAGATTGTCCATTTTGTACACGAAGTGCATCCAGTTTTTACCGTAACCCTCTCAACTTTTTAGCACATGCTATGTGGGTGAAATGATGATACCATGCCAACTTTGAACCTTTTCAGAGTTCATTTGTAGTGCTTTTCAATTTCAGGGTCATTTAGCTCAAAAAAATCAGTAAATGCATGAAAAATAGCAAATGAAGTCAGAAAGGGTTGAAAATTGATGGCGTGGCTTCGAATGGTGCATACTGAACACACAAAAAGTCTGGAGTTGAAATAAGTTTAAAAAAATGAAACGCCTTAGTAACAGACGAGTTTTCGTCTAAAACCCTGATACTTCGAAAGAGATTGTCCATTTTGTACACGAAGTGCATCCAGTTTTTACCGTAACCCTCTCAACTTTTTACCACATGCTATGTGGGTGAAATGATGATACCATGCCAACTTTCAACCTTTTCAGAGTTCATTTGTAGTGCTTTTCAATTTCAGGGTCATTTAGCTCAAAAAAATCAGTAAATGCATGAAAAATAGCAAATGTAGTCAGAAAGGGTTGAAAATTGATGGCGTGGCTTCGAATGGTGCATACTGAACACACAGAATGTCTGGAGTTGAAATAAGTTTAAAAAAATGAAACGCCTTAGTAACAGACGAGTTTTCGTCTAAAACCCTGATACTTCGAAAGAGATTGTCCATTTTGTACACGAAGTGCATCCAGTTTTTACCGTAACCCTCTCAACTTTTTAGCACATGCTATGTGGGTGAAATGATGATACCATGCCAACTTTCAACCTTTTCAGAGTTCATTTGTAGTGCTTTTCAATTTCAGGGTCATTTAGCTCAAAAAAAATCAGTAAATGCATGAAAAATAGCAAATGAAGTCAGAAAGGGTTGAAAATTGAGGGCGTGGCTTCGAATGGTGCATACTGAACACACAAAAAGTCTGGAGTTGAAATAAGTTTAAAAAAATGAAACGCCTTAGTAACAGACGAGTTTTCGTCTGAAACCCTGATACTTCGAAAGAGATTGTCCATTTTGTACACGAAGTGCATCCAGTTTTTACCGTAACCCTCTCAACTTTTTAGCACATGCTATGTGGGTGAAATGATGATACCATGCCAACTTTGAACCTTTTCAGAGTTCATTTGTAGTGCTTTTCAATTTCAGGGTCATTTAGCTCAAAAAAATCAGTAAATGCATGAAAAATAGCAAATGAAGTCAGAAAGGGTTGAAAAATGATGGCGTGGCTTCGAATGGTGCATACTGAACACACAAAAAGTCTGGAGTTGAAATAAGTTTAAAAAAATGAAACGCCTTAGTAACAGACGAGTTTTCGTCTAAAACCTTGATACTTCGAAAGAGATTGTCCATTTTGTACACGAAGTGCATCCAGTTTTTACCGTAACCCTCTCAACTTTTTAGCACATGCTATGTGGGTGAAATGATGATACCATGCCAACTTTCAACCTTTTCAGAGTTCATTTGTAGTGCTTTTCAATTTCAGGGTCATTTAGCTCAAAAAAATCAGTAAATGCATGAAAAATAGCAAATGAAGTCAGAAAGGGTTGAAAATTGATGGCGTGGCTTCGAATGGTGCATACTGAACACACAAAAAGTCTGGAGTTGAAATATGTTTAAAAAATGAAACGCCTTAGTAACAGACGAGTTTTCGTCTGAAACCCTGATACTTCGAAAGAGATTGTCCATTTTGTACACGAAGTGCATCCAGTTTTTGCCGTAACCCTCTCAACTTTTTAGCACATGCTATGTGGGTGAAATGATGATACCATGCCAACTTTCAACCTTTTCAGAGTTCATTTGTAGTGCTTTTCAATTTCAGGGTCATTTAGCTCAACAAAATCAGTAAATGCATGAAAAATAGCAAATGAAGTCAGAAAGGGTTGAAAATTGATGGCGTGGCTTCGAATGGTGCATACTGAACACACAAAAAGTCTGGAGTTGAAATAAGTTTAAAAAATGAAACGGCTTAGTAACAGACGAGTTTTCGTCTGAAACCCTGATACTTCGAAAGAGATTGTCCATTTTGTACACGAAGTGCATCCAGTTTTTGCCGTAACCCTCTCAACTTTTTAGCACATGCTATGTGGGTGAAATGATGATACCATGCCAACTTTCAACCATTTCAGAGTTCATTTGTAGTGCTTTTCAATTTCAGGGTCATTTAGCTCAAAAAAAATCAGTAAATGCATGAAAAATAGCAAATGAAGTCAGAAAGGGTTGAAAATTGAGGGCGTGGCTTCGAATGGTGCATACTGAACACACAAAAAGTCTGGAGTTGAAATAAGTTTAAAAAAATGAAACGCCTTAGTAACAGACGAGTTTTCGTCTGAAACCCTGATACTTCGAAAGAGATTGTCCATTTTGTACACGAAGTGCATCCAGTTTTTACCGTAACCCTCTCAACTTTTTAGCACATGCTATGTGGGTGAAATGATGATACCATGCCAACTTTGAACCTTTTCAGAGTTCATTTGTAGTGCTTTTCAATTTCAGGGTCATTTAGCTCAAAAAAATCAGTAAATGCATGAAAAATAGCAAATGAAGTCAGAAAGGGTTGAAAATTGATGGCGTGGCTTCGAATGGTGCATACTGAACACACAAAAAGTCTGGAGTTGAAATAAGTTTAAAAAAATGAAACGCCTTAGTAACAGACGAGTTTTCGTCTAAAACCCTGATACTTCGAAAGAGATTGTCCATTTTGTACACGAAGTGCATCCAGTTTTTACCGTAACCCTCTCAACTTTTTAGCACATGCTATGTGGGTGAAATGATGATACCATGCCAACTTTCAACCTTTTCAGAGTTCATTTGTAGTGCTTTTCAATTTCAGGGTCATTTAGCTCAAAAAAATCAGTAAATGCATGAAAAATAGCAAATGAAGTCAGAAAGGGTTGAAAATTGATGGCGTGGCTTCGAATGGTGCATACTGAACACACAAAAAGTCTGGAGTTGAAATAAGTTTAAAAAATGAAACGCCTTAGTAACAGACGAGTTTTCGTCTGAAACCCTGATACTTCGAAAGAGATTGTCCATTTTGTACACGAAGTGCATCCAGTTTTTGCCGTAACCCTCTCAACTTTTTAGCACATGCTATGTGGGTGAAATGATGATACCATGCCAACTTTCAACCTTTTCAGAGTTCATTTGTATTGCTTTTCAATTTCAGGGTCATTTAGCTCAAGAAAATCAGTAAATGCATGAAAAATAGCAAATGAAGTCAGAAAGGTTTGAAAATTGATGGCGTGGCTTCGAATGGTGCATACTGAACACACAAAAAGTCTGGAGTTGAAATAAGTTTAAAAAAATGAAACGCCTTAGTAACAGACGAGTTTTCGTCTAAAACCCTGATACTTCGAAAGAGATTGTCCATTTTGTACACGAAGTGCATCCAGTTTTTACCGTAACCCTCTCAACTTTTTACCACATGCTATGTGGGTGAAATGATGATACCATGCCAACTTTCAACCTTTTCAGAGTTCATTTGTAGTGCTTTTCAATTTCAGGGTCATTTAGCTCAAAAAAATCAGTAAATGCATGAAAAATAGCAAATGTAGTCAGAAAGGGTTGAAAATTGATGGCGTGGCTTCGAATGGTGCATACTGAACACACAGAATGTCTGGAGTTGAAATAAGTTTAAAAAAATGAAACGCCTTAGTAACAGACGAGTTTTCGTCTAAAACCCTGATACTTCGAAAGAGATTGTCCATTTTGTACACGAAGTGCATCCAGTTTTTACCGTAACCCTCTCAACTTTTTAGCACATGCTATGTGGGTGAAATGATGATACCATGCCAACTTTCAACCTTTTCAGAGTTCATTTGTAGTGCTTTTCAATTTCAGGGTCATTTAGCTCAAAAAAAATCAGTAAATGCATGAAAAATAGCAAATGAAGTCAGAAAGGGTTGAAAATTGAGGGCGTGGCTTCGAATGGTGCATACTGAACACACAAAAAGTCTGGAGTTGAAATAAGTTTAAAAAAATGAAACGCCTTAGTAACAGACGAGTTTTCGTCTGAAACCCTGATACTTCGAAAGAGATTGTCCATTTTGTACACGAAGTGCATCCAGTTTTTACCGTAACCCTCTCAACTTTTTAGCACATGCTATGTGGGTGAAATGATGATACCATGCCAACTTTGAACCTTTTCAGAGTTCATTTGTAGTGCTTTTCAATTTCAGGGTCATTTAGCTCAAAAAAATCAGTAAATGCATGAAAAATAGCAAATGAAGTCAGAAAGGGTTGAAAAATGATGGCGTGGCTTCGAATGGTGCATACTGAACACACAAAAAGTCTGGAGTTGAAATAAGTTTAAAAAAATGAAACGCCTTAGTAACAGACGAGTTTTCGTCTAAAACCTTGATACTTCGAAAGAGATTGTCCATTTTGTACACGAAGTGCATCCAGTTTTTACCGTAACCCTCTCAACTTTTTAGCACATGCTATGTGGGTGAAATGATGATACCATGCCAACTTTCAACCTTTTCAGAGTTCATTTGTAGTGCTTTTCAATTTCAGGGTCATTTAGCTCAAAAAAATCAGTAAATGCATGAAAAATAGCAAATGAAGTCAGAAAGGGTTGAAAATTGATGGCGTGGCTTCGAATGGTGCATACTGAACACACAAAAAGTCTGGAGTTGAAATATGTTTAAAAAATGAAACGCCTTAGTAACAGACGAGTTTTCGTCTGAAACCCTGATACTTCGAAAGAGATTGTCCATTTTGTACACGAAGTGCATCCAGTTTTTGCCGTAACCCTCTCAACTTTTTAGCACATGCTATGTGGGTGAAATGATGATACCATGCCAACTTTCAACCTTTTCAGAGTTCATTTGTAGTGCTTTTCAATTTCAGGGTCATTTAGCTCAACAAAATCAGTAAATGCATGAAAAATAGCAAATGAAGTCAGAAAGGGTTGAAAATTGATGGCGTGGCTTCGAATGGTGCATACTGAACACACAAAAAGTCTGGAGTTGAAATAAGTTTAAAAAATGAAACGGCTTAGTAACAGACGAGTTTTCGTCTGAAACCCTGATACTTCGAAAGAGATTGTCCATTTTGTACACGAAGTGCATCCAGTTTTTGCCGTAACCCTCTCAACTTTTTAGCACATGCTATGTGGGTGAAATGATGATACCATGCCAACTTTCAACCATTTCAGAGTTCATTTGTAGTGCTTTTCAATTTCAGGGTCATTTAGCTCAAAAAAAATCAGTAAATGCATGAAAAATAGCAAATGAAGTCAGAAAGGGTTGAAAATTGAGGGCGTGGCTTCGAATGGTGCATACTGAACACACAAAAAGTCTGGAGTTGAAATAAGTTTAAAAAAATGAAACGCCTTAGTAACAGACGAGTTTTCGTCTGAAACCCTGATACTTCGAAAGAGATTGTCCATTTTGTACACGAAGTGCATCCAGTTTTTACCGTAACCCTCTCAACTTTTTAGCACATGCTATGTGGGTGAAATGATGATACCATGCCAACTTTGAACCTTTTCAGAGTTCATTTGTAGTGCTTTTCAATTTCAGGGTCATTTAGCTCAAAAAAATCAGTAAATGCATGAAAAATAGCAAATGAAGTCAGAAAGGGTTGAAAATTGATGGCGTGGCTTCGAATGGTGCATACTGAACACACAAAAAGTCTGGAGTTGAAATAAGTTTAAAAAAATGAAACGCCTTAGTAACAGACGAGTTTTCGTCTAAAACCCTGATACTTCGAAAGAGATTGTCCATTTTGTACACGAAGTGCATCCAGTTTTTACCGTAACCCTCTCAACTTTTTAGCACATGCTATGTGGGTGAAATGATGATACCATGCCAACTTTCAACCTTTTCAGAGTTCATTTGTAGTGCTTTTCAATTTCAGGGTCATTTAGCTCAAAAAAATCAGTAAATGCATGAAAAATAGCAAATGAAGTCAGAAAGGGTTGAAAATTGATGGCGTGGCTTCGAATGGTGCATACTGAACACACAAAAAGTCTGGAGTTGAAATAAGTTTAAAAAATGAAACGCCTTAGTAACAGACGAGTTTTCGTCTGAAACCCTGATACTTCGAAAGAGATTGTCCATTTTGTACACGAAGTGCATCCAGTTTTTGCCGTAACCCTCTCAACTTTTTAGCACATGCTATGTGGGTGAAATGATGATACCATGCCAACTTTCAACCTTTTCAGAGTTCATTTGTAGTGCTTTTCAATTTCAGGGTCATTTAGCTCAACAAAATCAGTAAATGCATGAAAAATAGCAAATGAAGTCAGAAAGGGTTGAAAATTGATGGCGTGGCTTCGAATGGTGCATACTAAACACACAAAAAGTCTGGAGTTGAAATAAGTTTAAAAAATGAAACGCCTTAGTAACAGACGAGTTTTCGTCTGAAACCCTGATACTTCGAAAGAGATTGTCCATTTTGTACACGAAGTGCATCCAGTTTTTGCCGTAACCCTCTCAACTTTTTAGCACATGCTATGTGGGTGAAATGATGATACCATGCCAACTTTCAACCTTTTCAGAGTTCATTTGTATTGCTTTTCAATTTCAGGGTCATTTAGCTCAAGAAAATCAGTAAATGCATGAAAAATAGCAAATGAAGTCAGAAAGGTTTGAAAATTGATGGCGTGGCTTCGAATGGTGCATACTGAACACACAAAAAGTCTAGAGTTGAAATAAGTTTAAAAAAATGAAACGCCTTAGTAACAGACGAGTTTTCGTCTCAAACCCTGATACTTCGAAAGAGATTGTCCATTTTGTACACGAAGTGCATCCAGTTTTTACCGTAACCCTCTCAACTTTTTAGCACATGCTATGTGGGTGAAATGATGATACCATGCCAACTTTCAACCTTTTCAGAGTTCATTTGTAGTGCTTTTCAATTTCAGGGTCATTTAGCTCAAAAAAAATCAGTAAATGCATGAAAAATAGCAAATGAAGTCAGAAAGGGTTGAAAATTGAGGGCGTGGCTTCGAATGGTGCATACTGAACACACAAAAAGTCTGGAGTTGAAATAAGTTTAAAAAAATGAAACGCCTTAGTAACAGACGAGTTTTCGTTTGAAACCCTGATACTTCGAAAGAGATTGTCCATTTTGTACACGAAGTGCATCCAGTTTTTACCGTAACCCTCTCAACTTTTTAACACATGCTATGTGGGTGAAATGATGATACCATGCCAACTTTGAACCTTTTCAGAGTTCATTTGTAGTGCTTTTCAATTTCAGGGTCATTTAGCTCAAAAAAATCAATAAATGCATGAAAAACAGCAAATGAAGTCAGAAAGGGTTGAAAATTGATGGCGTGGCTTCGAATGGTGCATACTGAACACACAAAAAGTCTGGAGTTGAAATAAGTTTAAAAAAATGAAACGCCTTAGTAACAGACGAGTTTTCGTCTAAAACCCTGATACTTCGAAAGAGATTGTCCATTTTGTACACGAAGTGCATCCAGTTTTTACCGTAACCCTCTCAACTTTTTACCACATGCTATGTGGGTGAAATGATGATACCATGCCAACTTTCAACCTTTTCAGAGTTCATTTGTAGTGCTTTTCAATTTCAGGGTCATTTAGCTCAAAAAAATCAGTAAATGCATGAAAAATAGCAAATGTAGTCAGAAAGGGTTGAAAATTGATGGCGTGGCTTCGAATGGTGCATACTGAACACACAGAATGTCTGGAGTTGAAATAAGTTTAAAAAAATGAAACGCCTTAGTAACAGACGAGTTTTCGTCTCAAACCTTGATACTTCGAAAGAGATTGTCCATTTTGTACACGAAGTGCATCCAGTTTTTACCGTAACCCTCTCAACTTTTTAGCACATGCTATGTGGGTGAAATGATGATAGCATGCCAACTTTCAACCTTTTCAGAGTTCATTTGTAGTGCTTTTCAATTTCAGGGTCATTTAGCTCAAAAAAAATCAGTAAATGCATGAAAAATAGCAAATGAAGTCAGAAAGGGTTGAAAATTGAGGGCGTGGCTTCGAATGGTGCATACTGAACACACAAAAAGTCTGGAGTTGAAATAAGTTTAAAAAAATGAAACGCCTTAGTAACAGACGAGTTTTCGTCTGAAACCCTGATACTTCGAAAGAGATTGTCCATTTTGTACACGAAGTGCATCCAGTTTTTACCGTAACCCTCTCAACTTTTTAGCACATGCTATGTGGGTGAAATGATGATACCATGCCAACTTTGAACCTTTTCAGAGTTCATTTGTAGTGCTTTTCATTTTCAGGGTCATTTAGCTCAAAAAAATCAGTAAATGCATGAAAAATAGCAAATGAAGTCAGAAAGGGTTGAAAAATGATGGCGTGGCTTCGAATGGTGCATACTGAACACACAAAAAGTCTGGAGTTGAAATAAGTTTAAAAAAATGAAACGCCTTAGTAACAGACGAGTTTTCGTCTGAAACCCTGATACTTCGAAAGAGATTGTCCATTTTGTACACGAAGTGCATCCAGTTTTTACCGTAACCCTCTCAACTTTTTAGCACATGCTATGTGGGTGAAATGATGATACCATGCCAACTTTCAACCTTTTCAGAGTTCATTTGTAGTGCTTTTCAATTTCAGGGTCATTTAGCTCAAAAAAATCAGTAAATGCATGAAAAATAGCAAATGAAGTCAGAAAGGGTTGAAAATTGATGGCGTGGCTTCGAATGGTGCATACTGAACACACAAAAAGTCTGGAGTTGAAATAAGTTTAAAAAATGAAACGCCTTAGTAACAGACGAGTTTTCGTCTGAAACCCTGATACTTCGAAAGAGATTGTCCATTTTGTACACGAAGTGCATCCAGTTTTTGCCGTAACCCTCTCAACTTTTTAGCACATGCTATGTGGGTGAAATGATGATACCATGCCAACTTTCAACCTTTTCAGAGTTCATTTGTATTGCTTTTCAATTTCAGGGTCATTTAGCTCAAGAAAATCAGTAAATGCATGAAAAATAGCAAATGAAGTCAGAAAGGTTTGAAAATTGATGGCGTGGCTTCGAATGGTGCATACTGAACACACAAAAAGTCTAGAGTTGAAATAAGTTTAAAAAAATGAAACGCCTTACTAACAGACGAGTTTTCGTCTCAAACCCTGATACTTCGAAAGAGATTGTCCATTTTGTACACGAAGTGCATCCAGTTTTTACCGTAACCCTCTCAACTTTTTAGCACATGCTATGTGGGTGAAATGATGATACCATGCCAACTTTCAACCTTTTCAGAGTTCATTTGTAGTGCTTTTCAATTTCAGGGTCATTTAGCTCAAAAAAAATCAGTAAATGCATGAAAAATAGCAAATGAAGTCAGAAAGGGTTGAAAATTGAGGGCGTGGCTTCGAATGGTGCATACTGAACACACAAAAAGTCTGGAGTTGAAATAAGTTTAAAAAAATGAAACGCCTTAGTAACAGACGAGTTTTCGTCTGAAACCCTGATACTTCGAAAGAGATTGTCCATTTTGTACACGAAGTGCATCCAGTTTTTACCGTAACCCTCTCAACTTTTTAGCACATGCTATGTGGGTGAAATGATGATACCATGCCAACTTTCAACCTTTTCAGAGTTCATTTGTAGTGCTTTTCAATTTCAGGGTCATTTAGCTCAAAAAAATCAGTAAATGCACGAAAAATAGCAAATGAAGTCAGAAAGGGTTGAAAATTGATGGCGTGGCTTCGAATGGTGCATACTGAACACACAAAAAGTCTGGAGTTGAAATAAGTTTAAAAAAATGAAACGCCTTAGTAACAGACGAGTTTTCGTCTAAAACCTTGATACTTCGAAAGAGATTGTCCATTTTGTACACGAAGTGCATCCAGTTTTTACCGTAACCCTCTCAACTTTTTAGCACATGCTATGTGGGTGAAATGATGATACCATGCCAACTTTCAACCTTTTCAGAGTTCATTTGTAGTGCTTTTCAATTTCAGGGTCATTTAGCTCAAAAAAATCAGTAAATGCATGAAAAATAGCAAATGAAGTCAGAAAGGGTTGAAAATTGATGGCGTGGCTTCGAATGGTGCATACTGAACACACAAAAAGTCTGGAGTTGAAATAAGTTTAAAAAATGAAACGCCTTAGTAACAGACGAGTTTTCGTCTGAAACCCTGATACTTCGAAAGAGATTGTCCATTTTGTACACGAAGTGCATCCAGTTTTTGCCGTAACCCTCACAACTTTTTAGCACATGCTATGTGGGTGAAATGATGATACCATGCCAACTTTCAACCTTTTCAGAGTTCATTTGTATTGCTTTTCAATTTCAGGGTCATTTAGCTCAAGAAAATCAGTAAATGCATGAAAAATAGCAAATGAAGTCAGAAAGGTTTGAAAATTGATGGCGTGGCTTCGAATGGTGCATACTGAACACACAAAAAGTCTAGAGTTGAAATAAGTTTAAAAAAATGAAACGCCTTACTAACAGACGAGTTTTCGTCTCAAACCCTGATACTTCGAAAGAGATTGTCCATTTTGTACACGAAGTGCATCCAGTTTTTACCGTAACCCTCTCAACTTTTTAGCACATGCTATGTGGGTGAAATGATGATACCATGCCAACTTTCAACCTTTTCAGAGTTCATTTGTAGTGCTTTTCAATTTCAGGGTCATTTAGCTCAAAAAAAATCAGTAAATGCATGAAAAATAGCAAATGAAGTCAGAAAGGGTTGAAAATTGAGGGCGTGGCTTCGAATGGTGCATACTGAACACACAAAAAGTCTGGAGTTGAAATAAGTTTAAAAAAATGAAACGCCTTAGTAACAGACGAGTTTTCGTCTGAAACCCTGATACTTCGAAAGAGATTGTCCATTTTGTACACGAAGTGCATCCAGTTTTTACCGTAACCCTCTCAACTTTTTAGCACATGCTATGTGGGTGAAATGATGATACCATGCCAACTTTGAACCTTTTCAGAGTTCATTTGTAGTGCTTTTCAATTTCAGGGTCATTTAGCTCAAAAAAATCAGTAAATGCATGAAAAATAGCAAATGAAGTCAGAAAGGGTTGAAAAATGATGGCGTGGCTTCGAATGGTGCATACTGAACACACAAAAAGTCTGGAGTTGAAATAAGTTTAAAAAAATGAAACGCCTTAGTAACAGACGAGTTTTCGTCTAAAACCTTGATACTTCGAAAGAGATTGTCCATTTTGTACACGAAGTGCATCCAGTTTTTACCGTAACCCTCTCAACTTTTTAGCACATGCTATGTGGGTGAAATGATGATACCATGCCAACTTTCAACCTTTTCAGAGTTCATTTGTAGTGCTTTTCAATTTCAGGGTCATTTAGCTCAAAAAAATCAGTAAATGCATGAAAAATAGCAAATGAAGTCAGAAAGGGTTGAAAATTGATGGCGTGGCTTCGAATGGTGCATACTGAACACACAAAAAGTCTGGAGTTGAAATAAGTTTAAAAAATGAAACGCCTTAGTAACAGACGAGTTTTCGTCTGAAACCCTGATACTTCGAAAGAGATTGTCCATTTTGTACACGAAGTGCATCCAGTTTTTGCCGTA
This sequence comes from Elymus sibiricus, assembly GCA_039707655.1. Lineage (NCBI taxonomy): Eukaryota > Viridiplantae > Streptophyta > Magnoliopsida > Poales > Poaceae > Elymus > Elymus sibiricus. Next base: position 426,807,128 of record CM077663.1, read on the forward strand.
ACCCTCTCAACTTTTTAGCACATGTTATGTGGGTGAAATGATGATACCATGCCAACTTTCAACCTTTTCAGAGTTCATTTGTATTGCTTTTCAATTTCAGGGTCATTTAGCTCAAGAAAATCAGTAAATGCATGAAAAATAGCAAATGAAGTCAGAAAGGTTTGAAAATTGATGGCGTGGCTTCGAATGGTGCATACTGAACACACAAAAAGTCTAGAGTTGAAATAAGTTTAAAAAAATGAAACGCCTTACTAACAGACGAGTTTTCGTCTCAAACCCTGATACTTCGAAAGAGATTGTCCATTTTGTACACGAAGTGCATCCAGTTTTTACCGTAACCCTCTCAACTTTTTAGCACATGCTATGTGGGTGAAATGATGATACCATGCCAACTTTCAACCATTTCAGAGTTCATTTGTAGTGCTTTTCAATTTCAGGGTCATTTAGCTCAAAAAAAATCAGTAAATGCATGAAAAATAGCAAATGAAGTCAGAAAGGGTTGAAAATTGAGGGCGTGGCTTCGAATGGTGCATACTGAACACACAAAAAGTCTGGAGTTGAAATAAGTTTAAAAAAATGAAACGCCTTAGTAACAGACGAGTTTTCGTCTGAAACCCTGATACTTCGAAAGAGAATGTCCATTTTGTACACGAAGTGCATCCAGTTTTTACCGTAACCCTCTCAACTTTTTAGCACATGCTATGTGGGTGAAATGATGATACCATGCCAACTTTGAACCTCTTCAGAGTTCATTTGTAGTGCTTTTCAATTTCAGGGTCATTTAGCTCAAAAAAATCAGTAAATGCATGAAAAATAGCAAATGAAGTCAGAAAGGGTTGAAAATTGATGGCGTGGCTTCGAATGGTGCATACTGAACACACAAAAAGTCTGGAGTTGAAATAAGTTTAAAAAAATGAAACGCCTTAGTAACAGACGAGTTTTCGTCTGAAACCCTGATACTTCGAAAGAGATTGTCCATTTTGTACACGAAGTGCATCCAGTTTTTACCGTAACCCTCTCAACTTTTTAGCACATGCTATGTGGGTGAAATGATGATACCATGCCAACTTTGAACCTTTTCAGAGTTCATTTGTAGTGCTTTTCAATTTCAGGGTCATTTAGCTCCAAAAAATCAGTAAATGCATGAAAAATAGCAAATGAAGTCAGAAAGGGTTGAAAATTGACGGCGTGGCTTCGAATGGTGCATACTGAACACACAAAAAGTCTGGAGTTGAAATAAGTTTAAAAAATTGAAACGCCTTAGTAACAGACGAGTTTTCGTCTGAAACCCTGATACTTCGAAAGAGATTGTCCATTTTGTACACGAAGTGCATCCAGTTTTTACCGTAACCCTCTCAACTTTTTAGCACATGCTATGTGGGTAAAATGATGATACCATGCCAACTTTGAACCTCTTCAGAGTTCATTTGTAGTGCTTTTCAATTTCAGGGTCATTTAGCTCAAAAAAATCAGTAAATGCATGAAAAATAGCAAATGAAGTCAGAAAGGGTTGAAAATTGATGGCGTGGCTTCGAATGGTGCATACTGAACACACAGAATGTCTGGAGTTGAAATAAGTTTAAAAAAATGAAACGCCTTAGTAACAGACGAGTTTTCGTCTAAAACCTTGATACTTCGAAAGAGATTGTCCATTTTGTACACGAAGTGCATCCAGTTTTTACCGTAACCCTCTCAACTTTTTAGCACATGCTATGTGGGTGAAATGATGATACCATGCCAACTTTCAACCTTTTCAGAGTTCATTTGTAGTGCTTTTCAATTTCAGGGTCATTTAGCTCAAAAAAATCAGTAAATGCATGAAAAATAGCAAATGAAGTCAGAAAGGGTTGAAAATTGATGGCGTGGCTTCGAATGGTGCATACTGAACACACAAAAAGTCTGGAGTTGAAATAAGTTTAAAAAATGAAACGCCTTAGTAACAGACGAGTTTTCGTCTAAAACCCTGATACTTCGAAAGAGATTGTCCATTTTGTACACGAAGTGCATCCAGTTTTTGCCGTAACCCTCTCAACTTTTTAGCACATGCTATGTGGGTGAAATGATGATACCATGCCAACTTTCAACCTTTTCAGAGTTCATTTGTATTGCTTTTCAATTTCAGGGTCATTTAGCTCAAGAAAATCAGTAAATGCATGAAAAATAGCAAATGAAGTCAGAAAGGTTTGAAAATTGATGGCGTGGCTTCGAATGGTGCATACTGAACACACAAAAAGTCTAGAGTTGAAATAAGTTTAAAAAAATGAAACGCCTTAGTAACAGACGAGTTTTCGTCTCAAATCCTGATACTTCGAAAGAGATTGTCCATTTTGTACACGAAGTGCATCCAGTTTTTACCGTAACCCTCTCAACTTTTTAGCACATGCTATGTGGGTGAAATGATGATACCATGCCAACTTTGAACCTCTTCAGAGTTCATTTGTAGTGCTTTTCAATTTCAGGGTCATTTAGCTCAAAAAAATCAGTAAATGCATGAAAAATAGCAAATGAAGTCAGAAAGGGTTGAAAATTGATGGCGTGGCTTCGAATGGTGCATACTGAACACACAAAAAGTCTGGAGTTGAAATAAGTTTAAAAAAATGAAACGCCTTAGTAACAGACGAGTTTTCGTCTGAAACCCTGATACTTCGAAAGAGATTGTCCATTTTGTACACGAAGTGCATCCAGTTTTTACCGTAACCCTCTCAACTTTTTAGCACATGCTATGTGGGTGAAATGATGATACCATGCCAACTTTGAACCTTTTCAGAGTTCATTTGTAGTGCTTTTCAATTTCAGGGTCATTTAGCTCCAAAAAATCAGTAAATGCATGAAAAATAGCAAATGAAGTCAGAAAGGGTTGAAAATTGAGGGCGTGGCTTCGAATGGTGCATACTGAACACACAAAAAGTCTGGAGTTGAAATAAGTTTAAAAAATTGAAACGCCTTAGTAACAGACGAGTTTTCGTCTGAAACCCTGATACTTCGAAAGAGATTGTCCATTTTGTACACGAAGTGCATCCAGTTTTTACCGTAACCCTCTCAACTTTTTAGCACATGCTATGTGGGTGAAATGATGATACCATGCCAACTTTGAACCTCTTCAGAGTTCATTTGTAGTGCTTTTCAATTTCAGGGTCATTTAGCTCAAAAAAATCAGTAAATGCATGAAAAATAGCAAATGAAGTCAGAAAGGGTTGAAAATTGATGGCGTGGCTTCGAATGGTGCATACTGAACACACAGAATGTCTGGAGTTGAAATAAGTTTAAAAAAATGAAACGCCTTAGTAACAGACGAGTTTTCGTCTAAAACCTTGATACTTCGAAAGAGATTGTCCATTTTGTACACGAAGTGCATCCAGTTTTTACCGTAACCCTCTCAACTTTTTAGCACATGCTATGTGGGTGAAATGATGATACCATGCCAACTTTCAACCTTTTCAGAGTTCATTTGTAGTGCTTTTCAATTTCAGGGTCATTTAGCTCAAAAAAATCAGTAAATGCATGAAAAATAGCAAATGAAGTCAGAAAGGGTTGAAAATTGATGGCGTGGCTTCGAATGGTGCATACTGAACACACAAAAAGTCTGGAGTTGAAATAAGTTTAAAAAATGAAACGCCTTAGTAACAGACGAGTTTTCGTCTAAAACCCTGATACTTCGAAAGAGATTGTCCATTTTGTACACGAAGTGCATCCAGTTTTTGCCGTAACCCTCTCAACTTTTTAGCACATGCTATGTGGGTGAAATGATGATACCATGCCAACTTTCAACCTTTTCAGAGTTCATTTGTATTGCTTTTCAATTTCAGGGTCATTTAGCTCAAGAAAATCAGTAAATGCATGAAAAATAGCAAATGAAGTCAGAAAGGTTTGAAAATTGATGGCGTGGCTTCGAATGGTGCATACTGAACACACAAAAAGTCTAGAGTTGAAATAAGTTTAAAAAAATGAAACGCCTTAGTAACAGACGAGTTTTCGTCTCAAACCCTGATACTTCGAAAGAGATTGTCCATTTTGTACACGAAGTGCATCCAGTTTTTACCGTAACCCTCTCAACTTTTTAGCACATGCTATGTGGGTGAAATGATGATACCATGCCAACTTTGAACCTTTTCAGAGTTCATTTGTAGTGCTTTTCAATTTCAGGGTCATTTAGCTCAAAAAAATCAGTAAATGCATGAAAAATAGCAAATGAAGTCAGAAAGGGTTGAAAATTGATGGCGTGGCTTCGAATGGTGCATACTGAACACACAAAAAGTCTGGAGTTGAAATAAGTTTAAAAAAATGAAACGCCTTAGTAACAGACGAGTTTTCGTCTGAAACCCTGATACTTCGAAAGAGATTGTCCATTTTGTACACGAAGTGCATCCAGTTTTTACCGTAACCCTCTCAACTTTTTAGCACATGCTATGTGGGTGAAATGATGATACCATGCCAACTTTCAACCTTTTCAGAGTTCATTTGTAGTGCTTTTCAATTTCAGGGTCATTTAGCTCAACAAAATCAGTAAATGCATGAAAAATAGCAAATGAAGTCAGAAAGGGTTGAAAAATGATGGCGTGGCTTCGAATGGTGCATACTGAACACACAAAAAGTCTGGAGTTGAAATAAGTTTAAAAAAATGAAACGCCTTAGTAACAGACGAGTTTTCGTCTGAAACCCTGATACTTCGAAAGAGATTGTCCATTTTGTACACGAAGTGCATCCAGTTTTTACCGTAACCCTCTCAACTTTTTAGCACATGCTATGTGGGTGAAATGATGATACCATGCCAACTTTGAACCTCTTCAGAGTTCATTTGTAGTGCTTTTCAATTTCAGGGTCATTTAGCTCAAAAAAATCAGTAAATGCATGAAAAATAGCAAATGAAGTCAGAAAGGGTTGAAAATTGATGGCGTGGCTTCGAATGGTGCATACTGAACACACAGAATGTCTGGAGTTGAAATAAGTTTAAAAAAATGAAACGCCTTAGTAACAGACGAGTTTTCGTCTAAAACCTTGATACTTCGAAAGAGATTGTCCATTTTGTACACGAAGTGCATCCAGTTTTTACCGTAACCCTCTCAACTTTTTAGCACATGCTATGTGGGTGAAATGATGATACCATGCCAACTTTCAACCTTTTCAGAGTTCATTTGTAGTGCTTTTCAATTTCAGGGTCATTTAGCTCAAAAAAATCAGTAAATGCATGAAAAATAGCAAATGAAGTCAGAAAGGGTTGAAAATTGATGGCGTGGCTTCGAATGGTGCATACTGAACACACAAAAAGTCTGGAGTTGAAATAAGTTTAAAAAATGAAACGCCTTAGTAACAGACGAGTTTTCGTCTAAAACCCTGATACATCGAAAGAGATTGTCCATTTTGTACACGAAGTGCATCCAGTTTTTGCCGTAACCCTCTCAACTTTTTAGCACATGCTATGTGGGTGAAATGATGATACCATGCCAACTTTCAACCTTTTCAGAGTTCATTTGTATTGCTTTTCAATTTCAGGGTCATTTAGCTCAAGAAAATCAGTAAATGCATGAAAAATAGCAAATGAAGTCAGAAAGGTTTGAAAATTGATGGCGTGGCTTCGAAAGGTGCATACTGAACACACAAAAAGTCTAGAGTTGAAATAAGTTTAAAAAAATGAAACGCCTTAGTAACAGACGAGTTTTCGTCTAAAACCTTGATACTTCGAAAGAGATTGTCCATTTTGTACACGAAGTGCATCCAGTTTTTACCGTAACCCTCTCAACTTTTTAGCACATGCTATGTGGGTGAAATGATGATACCATGCCAACTTTCAACCTTTTCAGAGTTCATTTGTAGTGCTTTTCAATTTCAGGGTCATTTAGCTCAAAAAAATCAGTAAATGCATGAAAAATAGCAAATGAAGTCAGAAAGGGTTGAAAATTGATGGCGTGGCTTCGAATGGTGCATACTGAACACACAAAAAGTCTGGAGTTGAAATAAGTTTAAAAAAATGAAACGCCTTCGTAACAGACGAGTTTTCGTCTGAAACCCTGATACTTCGAAAGAGATTGTCCATTTTGTACACGAAGTGCATCCAGTTTTTACCGTAACCCTCTCAACTTTTTAGCACATGCTATGTGGGTGAAATGATGATACCATGCCAACTTTGAACCTTTTCAGAGTTCATTTGTATTGCTTTTCAATTTCAGGGTCATTTAGCTCAAAAAAATCAGTAAATGCATGAAAAATAGCAAATGAAGTCAGAAAGGGTTGAAAAATGATGGCGTGGCTTCGAATGGTGCATACTGAACACACAAAAAGTCTGGAGTTGAAATAAGTTTAAAAAAATGAAACGCCTTAGTAACAGACGAGTTTTCGTCTAAAACCCTGATACTTCGAAAGAGATTGTCCATTTTGTACACGAAGTGCATCCAGTTTTTACCGTAACCCTCTCAACTTTTTAGCACATGCTATGTGGGTGAAATGATGATACCATGCCAACTTTCAACCTTTTCAGAGTTCATTTGTAGTGCTTTTCAATTTCAGGGTCATTTAGCTCAAAAAAATGAGTAAATGCATGAAAAATAGCAAATGAAGTCAGAAAGGGTTGAAAATTGATGGCGTGGCTTCGAATGGTGCATACGGAACACACAAAAAGTCTGGAGTTGAAATAAGTTTAAAAAATGAAACGCCTTAGTAACAGACGAGTTTTCGTCTGAAACCCTGATACTTCGAAAGAGATTGTCCATTTTGTACACGAAGTGCATCCAGTTTTTGCCGTAACCCTCTCAACTTTTTAGCACATGCTATGTGGGTGAAATGATGATACCATGCCAACTTTCAACCTTTTCAGAGTTCATTTGTAGTGCTTTTCAATTTCAGGGTCATTTAGCTCAACAAAATCAGTAAATGCATGAAAAATAGCAAATGAAGTCAGAAAGGGTTGAAAAATGATGGCGTGGCTTCGAATGGTGCATACTGAACACACAAAAAGTCTGGAGTTGAAATAAGTTTAAAAAATGAAACGCCTTAGTAACAGACGAGTTTTCGTCTGAAACCCTGATACTTCGAAAGAGATTGTCCATTTTGTACACGAAGTGCATCCAGTTTTTGCCGTAACCCTCTCAACTTTTTAGCACATGCTATGTGGGTGAAATGATGATACCATGCCAACTTTCAACCTTTTCAGAGTTCATTTGTATTGCTTTTCAATTTCAGGGTCATTTAGCTCAAGAAAATCAGTAAATGCATGAAAAATAGCAAATGAAGTCAGAAAGGTTTGAAAATTGATGGCGTGGCTTCGAATGGTGCATACTGAACACACAAAAAGTCTAGAGTTGAAATAAGTTTAAAAAAATGAAACGCCTTAGTAACAGACGAGTTTTCGTCTCAAACCCTGATACTTCGAAAGAGATTGTCCATTTTGTACACGAAGTGCATCCAGTTTTTACCGTAACCCTCTCAACTTTTTAGCACATGCTATGTGGGTGAAATGATGATACCATGCCAACTTTCAACCTTTTCAGAGTTCATTTGTAGTGCTTTTCAATTTCAGGGTCATTTAGCTCAAAAAAAATCAGTAAATGCATGAAAAATAGCAAATGAAGTCAGAAAGGGTTGAAAATTGAGGGCGTGGCTTCGAATGGTGCATACTGAACACACAAAAAGTCTGGAGTTGAAATAAGTTTAAAAAAATGAAACGCCTTAGTAACAGACGAGTTTTCGTCTGAAACCTTGATACTTCGAAAGAGATTGTCCATTTTGTACACGAAGTGCATCCAGTTTTTACCGTAACCCTCTCAACTTTTTAGCACATGCTATGTGGGTGAAATGATGATACCATGCCAACTTTCAACCTTTTCAGAGTTCATTTGTAGTGCTTTTCAATTTCAGGGTCATTTAGCTCAAAAAAATCAGTAAATGCATGAAAAATAGCAAATGAAGTCAGAAAGGGTTGAAAATTGATGGCGTGGCTTCGAATGGTGCATACTGAACACACAAAAAGTCTGGAGTTGAAATAAGTTTAAAAAATGAAACGCCTTAGTAACAGACGAGATTTCGTCTGAAACCCTGATACTTCGAAAGAGATTGTCCATTTTGTACACGAAGTGCATCCAGTTTTTACCGTAACCCTCTCAACTTTTTAGCACATGCTATGTGGGTGAAATGATGATACCAAGCCAACTTTGAACCTTTTCAGAGTTCATTTGTATTGCTTTTCAATTTCAGGGTCATTTAGCTCAAAAAAATCAGTAAATGCATGAAAAATAGCAAATGAAGTCAGAAAGGGTTGAAAATTGATGGCGTGGCTTCGAATGGTGCATACTGAACACACAAAAAGTCTGGAGTTGAAATAAGTTTAAAAAAATGAAACGCCTTAGTAACAGACGAGTTTTCGTCTGAAACCCTGATACTTCGAAAGAGATTGTCCATTTTGTACACGAAGTGCATCCAGTTTTTACCGTAACCCTCTCAACTTTTTAGCACATGCTATGTGGGTGAAATGATGATACCATGCCAACTTTGAACCTTTTCAGAGTTCATTTGTAGTGCTTTTCAATTTCAGGGTCATTTAGCTCAAAAAAATCAGTAAATGCATGAAAAATAGCAAATGACGTCAGAAAGGGTTGAAAAATGATGGCGTGGCTTCGAATGGTGCATACTGAACACACAAAAAGTCTGGAGTTGAAATAAGTTTAAAAAATGAAACGCCTTAGTAACAGACGAGTTTTCGTCTGAAACCCTGATACTTCGAAAGAGATTGTCCATTTTGTACACGAAGTGCATCCAGTTTTTACCGTAACCCTCTCAACTTTTTAGCACATGCTATGTGGGTGAAATGATGATACCATGCCAACTTTGAACCTTTTCAGAGTTCATTTGTAGTGCTTTTCAATTTCAGGGTCATTTAGCTCAAAAAAATCAGTAAATGCATGAAAAATAGCAAATGAAGTCAGAAAGGGTTGAAAAATGATGGCGTGGCTTCGAATGGTGCATACTGAACACACAAAAAGTCTGGAGTTGAAATAAGTTTAAAAAAATGAAACGCCTTAGTAACAGACGAGTTTTCGTCTAAAACCCTGATACTTCGAAAGAGATTGTCCATTTTGTACACGAAGTGCATCCAGTTTTTACCGTAACCCTCTCAACTTTTTAGCACATGCTATGTGGGTGAAATGATGATACCATGCCAACTTTCAACCTTTTCAGAGTTCATTTGTACTGCTTTTCAATTTCAGGGTCATTTAGCTCAAAAAAATCAGTAAATGCATGAAAAATAGCAAATGAAGTCAGAAAGGGTTGAAAATTGATGGCGTGGCTTCGAATGGTGCATACCGAACACACAAAAAGTCTGGAGTTGAAATAAGTTTAAAAAATGAAACGCCTTAGTAACAGACGAGTTTTCGTCTGAAACCCTGATACTTCGAAAGAGATTGTCCATTTTGTACACGAAGTGCATCCAGTTTTTGCCGTAACCCTCTCAACTTTTTAGCACATGCTATGTGGGTGAAATGATGATACCATGCCAACTTTCAACCTTTTCAGAGTTCATTTGTAGTGCTTTTCAATTTCAGGGTCATTTAGCTCAACAAAATCAGTAAATGCATGAAAAATAGCAAATGAAGTCAGAAAGGGTTGAAAATTGATGGCGTGGCTTCGAATGGTGCATACTGAACACACAAAAAGTCTGGAGTTGAAATAAGTTTAAAAAATGAAACGCCTTAGTAACAGACGAGTTTTCGTCTGAAACCCTGATACTTCGAAAGAGATTGTCCATTTTGTACACGAAGTGCATCCAGTTTTTGCCGTAACCCTCTCAACTTTTTAGCACATGCTATGTGGGTGAAATGATGATACCATGCCAACTTTCAACCTTTTCAGAGTTCATTTGTATTGCTTTTCAATTTCAGGGTCATTTAGCTCAAGAAAATCAGTAAATGCATGAAAAATAGCAAATGAAGTCAGAAAGGTTTGAAAATTGATGGCGTGGCTTCGAATGGTGCATACTGAACACACAAAAAGTCTAGAGTTGAAATAAGTTTAAAAAAATGAAACGCCTTAGTAACAGACGAGTTTTCGTCTCAAACCCTGATACTTCGAAAGAGATTGTCCATTTTGTACACGAAGTGCATCCAGTTTTTACCTTAACCCTCTCAACTTTTTAGCACATGCTATGTGGGTGAAATGATGATACCATGCCAACTTTCAACCTTTTCAGAGTTCATTTGTAGTGCTTTTCAATTTCAGGGTCATTTAGCTCAAAAAAAATCAGTAAATGCATGAAAAATAGCAAATGAAGTCAGAAAGGGTTGAAAATTGATGGCGTGGCTTCGAATGGTGCATACTGAACACACAAAAAGTCTGGAGTTGAAATAAGTTTAAAAAAATGAAACGCCTTAGTAACAGACGAGTTTTCGTCTAAAACCTTGATACTTCGAAAGAGATTGTCCATTTTGTACACGAAGTGCATCCAGTTTTTACCGTAACCCTCTCAACTTTTTAGCACATGCTATGTGGGTGAAATGATGATACCATGCCAACTTTCAACCTTTTCAGAGTTCATTTGTAGTGCTTTTCAATTTCAGGGTCATTTAGCTCAAAAAAATCAGTAAATGCATGAAAAATAGCAAATGAAGTCAGAAAGGGTTGAAAATTGATGGCGTGGCTTCGAATGGTGCATACTGAACACACAAAAAGTCTGGAGTTGAAATAAGTTTAAAAAATGAAACGCCTTAGTAACAGACGAGTTTTCGTCTGAAACCCTGATACTTCGAAAGAGATTGTCCATTTTGTACACGAAGTGCATCCAGTTTTTGCCGTAACCCTCTCAACTTTTTAGCACATGCTATGTGGGTGAAATGATGATACCATGCCAACTTTCAACCTTTTCAGAGTTCATTTGTATTGCTTTTCAATTTCAGGGTCATTTAGCTCAAGAAAATCAATAAATGCATGAAAAATAGCAAATGAAGTCAGAAAGGTTTGAAAATTGATGGCGTGGCTTCGAATGGTGCATACTGAACACACAAAAAGTCTAGAGTTGAAATAAGTTTAAAAAAATGAAACGCCTTAGTAACACACGAGTTTTCGTCTGAAACCCTGATACTTCGAAAGAGATTGTCCATTTTGTACACGAAGTGCATCCAGTTTTTACCGTAACCCTCTCAACTTTTTAGCACATGCTATGTGGGTGAAATGATGATACCATGCCAACTTTGAACCTTTTCAGAGTTCATTTGTAGTGCTTTTCAATTTCAGGGTCATTTAGCTCAAAAAAATCAGTAAATGCATGAAAAATAGCAAATGAAGTCAGAAAGGGTTGAAAAATGATGGCGTGGCTTCGAATGGTGCATACTGAACACACAAAAAGTCTGGAGTTGAAATAAGTTTAAAAAAATGAAACGCCTTAGTAACAGACGAGTTTTCGTCTAAAACCTTGATACTTCGAAAGAGTTTGTCCATTTTGTACACGAAGTGCATCCAGTTTTTGCCGTAACCCTCTCAACTTTTTAGCACATGCTATGTGGGTGAAATGATGACACCATGCCAACTTTCAACCTTTTCAGAGTTCATTTGTATTGCTTTTCAATTTCAGGGTCATTTAGCTCAAGAAAATCAGTAAATGCATGAAAAATAGCAAATGAAGTCAGAAAGGTTTGAAAATTGATGGCGTGGCTTCGAATGGTGCATACTGAACGCACAAAAAGTCTAGAGTTGAAATAAGTTTAAAAAAATGAAACGCCTTAGTAACAGACGAGTTTTCGTCTCAAACCCTGATACTTCGAAAGAGATTGTCCATTTTGTACACGAAGTGCATCCAGTTTTTACCGTAACCCTCTCAACTTTTTAGCACATGCTATGTGGGTGAAATGATGATACCATGCCAACTTTCAACCATTTCAGAGTTCATTTGTAGTGCTTTTCAATTTCAGGGTCATTTAGCTCAAAAAAAATCAGTAAATGCATGAAAAATAGCAAATGAAGTCAGAAAGGGTTGAAAATTGAGGGCGTGGCTTCGAATGGTGCATACTGAACACACAAAAAGTCTGGAGTTGAAATAAATTTAAAAAAATGAAACGCCTTAGTAACAGACGAGTTTTCGTCTAAAACCTTGATACTTCGAAAGAGATTGTCCATTTTGTACACGAAGTGCATCCAGTTTTTACCGTAACCCTATCAACTTTTTAGCACATGCTATGTGGGTGAAATGATGATACCATGCCAACTTTCAACCTTTTCAGAGGTCATTTGTAGTGCTTTTCAATTTCAGGGTCATTTAGCTCAAAAAAATCAGTAAATGCATGAAAAATAGCAAATGAAGTCAGAAAGGGTTGAAAATTGATGGCGTGGCTTCGAATGGTGCATACTGAACACACAAAAAGTCTGGAGTTGAAATAAGTTTAAAAAAATGAAACGCCTTAGTAACAGACGAGTTTTCGTCTGAAACCCTGATACTTCGAAAGAGATTGTCCATTTTGTACACGAAGTGCATCCAGTTTTTACCGTAACCCTCTCAACTTTTTAGCACATGCTATGTGGGTGAAATGATGATACCATGCCAACTTTGAACCTTTTCAGAGTTCATTTGTAGTGCTTTTCAATTTCAGGGTCATTTAGCTCAAAAAAATCAGTAAATGCATGAAAAATAGCAAATGAAGTCAGAAAGGGTTGAAAAATGATGGCGTGGCTTCGAATGGTGCATACTGAACACACAAAAAGTCTGGAGTTGAAATAAGTTTAAAAAATGAAACGCCTTAGTAACAGACGAGTTTTCGTCTGAAACCCTGATACTTCGAAAGAGATTGTCCATTTTGTACACGAAGTGCATCCAGTTTTTGCCGTAACCCTCTCAACTTTTTAGCACATGCTATGTGGGTGAAATGATGATACCATGCCAACTTTCAACCTTTTCAGAGTTCATTTGTAGTGCTTTTCAATTCCAGGGTCATTTAGCTCAACAAAATCAGTAAATACATGAAAAATAGCAAATGAAGTCAGAAAGGGTTGAAAATTGATGGCGTGGCTTCGAATGGTGCATACTTAACACACAAAAAGTCTGGAGTTGAAATAAGTTTAAAAAATGAAACGCCTTAGTAACAGACGAGTTTTCGTCTGAAACCCTGATACTTCGAAAGAGATTGTCCATTTTGTACACGAAGTGCATCCAGTTTTTGCCGTAACCCTCTCAACTTTTTAGCACATGCTATGTGGGTGAAATGATGATACCATGCCAACTTTCAACCTTTTCAGAGTTCATTTGTATTGCTTTTCAATTTCAGGGTCATTTAGCTCAAGAAAATCAGTAAATGCATGAAAAATAGCAAATGAAGTCAGAAAGGTTTGAAAATTGATGGCGTGGCTTCGAATGGTGCATACTGAACACACAAAAAGTCTAGAGTTGAAATAAGTTTAAAAAAATGAAACGCCTTAGTAACAGACGAGTTTTCGTCTCAAACCCTGATACTTCGAAAGAGATTGTCCATTTTGTACACGAAGTGCATCCAGTTTTTACCGTAACCCTCTCAACTTTTTAGCACATGCTATGTGGGTGAAATGATGATACCATGCCAACTTTCAACCTTTTCAGAGTTCATTTGTAGTGCTTTTCAATTTCAGGGTCATTTAGCTCAAAAAAAATCAGTAAATGCATGAAAAATAGCAAATGAAGTCAGAAAGGGTTGAAAATTGAGGGCGTGGCTTCGAATGGTGCATACTGAACACACAAAAAGTCTGGAGTTGAAATAAGTTTAAAAAAATGAAATGCCTTAGTAACAGACGAGTTTTCGTTTGAAACCCTGATACTTCGAAAGAGATTGTCGATTTTGTACACGAAGTGCATCCAGTTTTTACCGTAACCCTCTCAACTTTTTAGCACATGCTATGTGGGTGAAATGATGATACCATGCCAACTTTGAACCTTTTCAGAGTTCATTTGTAGTGCTTTTCAATTTCAGGGTCATTTAGCTCAAAAAAATCAGTAAATGCATGAAAAATAGCAAATGAAGTCAGAAAGGGTTGAAAATTGATGGCGTGGCTTCGAATGGTGCATACTGAACACACAAAAAGTCTGGAGTTGAAATAAGTTTAAAAAAATGAAACGCCTTAGTAACAGACGAGTTTTCGTCTAAAACCCTGATACTTCGAAAGAGATTGTCCATTTTGTACACGAAGTGCATCCAGTTTTTACCGTAACCCTCTCAACTTTTTACCACATGCTATGTGGGTGAAATGATGATACCATGCCAACTTTCAACCTTTTCAGAGTTCATTTGTAGTGCTTTTCAATTTCAGGGCCATTTAGCTCAAAAAAATCAGTAAATGCATGAAAAATAGCAAATGTAGTCAGAAAGGGTTGAAAATTGATGGCGTGGCTTCGAATGGTGCATACTGAACACACAGAATGTCTGGAGTTGAAATAAGTTTAAAAAAATGAAACGCCTTAGTAACAGACGAGTTTTCGTCTCAAACCCTGATACTTCGAAAGAGATTGTCCATTTTGTACACGAAGTGCATCCAGTTTTTACCGTAACCCTCTCAACTTTTTAGCACATGCTATGTGGGTGAAATGATGATACCATGCCAACTTTCAACCTTTTCAGAGTTCATTTGTAGTGCTTTTCAATTTCAGGGTCATTTAGCTCAAAAAAAATCAGTAAATGCATGAAAAATAGCAAATGAAGTCAGAAAGGGTTGAAAATTGAGGGCGTGGCTTCGAATGGTGCATACTGAACACACAAAAAGTCTGGAGTTGAAATAAGTTTAAAAAAATGAAACGCCTTAGTAACAGACGAGTTTTCGTCTGAAACCCTGATACTTCGAAAGAGATTGTCCATTTTGTACACGAAGTGCATCCAGTTTTTACCGTAACCCTCTCAACTTTTTAGCACATGCTATGTGGGTGAAATGATGATACCATGCCAACTTTGAACCTTTTCAGAGTTCATTTGTAGTGCTTTTCAATTTCAGGGTCATTTAGCTCAAAAAAATCAGTAAATGCATGAAAAATAGCAAATGAAGTCAGAAAGGGTTGAAAAATGATGGCGTGGCTTCGAATGGTGCATACTGAACACACAAAAAGTCTGGAGTTGAAATAAGTTTAAAAAAATGAAACGCCTTAGTAACAGACGAGTTTTCGTCTAAAACCTTGATACTTCGAAAGAGATTGTCCATTTTGTACACGAAGTGCATCCAGTTTTTACCGTAACCCTCTCAACTTTTTAGCACATGCTATGTGGGTGAAATGATGATACCATGCCAACTTTCAACCTTTTCAGAGTTCATTTGTAGTGCTTTTCAATTTCAGGGTCATTTAGCTCAAAAAAATCAGTAAATGCATGAAAAATAGCAAATGAAGTCAGAAAGGGTTGAAAATTGATGGCGTGGCTTAGAATGGTGCATACTGAACACACAAAAAGTCTGGAGTTGAAATAAGTTTAAAAAATGAAACGCCTTAGTAACAGACGAGTTTTCGTCTGAAACCCTGATACTTCGAAAGAGATTGTCCATTTTGTACACGAAGTGCATCCAGTTTTTGCCGTAACCCTCTCAACTTTTTAGCACATGCTATGTGGGTGAAATGATGATACCATGCCAACTTTCAACCTTTTCAGAGTTCATTTGTATTGCTTTTCAATTTCAGGGTCATTTAGCTCAAGAAAATCAGTAAATGCATGAAAAATAGCAAATGAAGTCAGAAAGGTTTGAAAATTGATGGCGTGGCTTCGAATGGTGCATACTGAACACACAAAAAGTCTAGAGTTGAAATAAGTTTAAAAAAATGAAACGCCTTACTAACAGACGAGTTTTCGTCTCAAACCCTGATACTTCGAAAGAGATTGTCCATTTTGTACACGAAGTGCATCCAGTTTTTACCGTAACCCTCTCAACTTTTTAGCACATGCTATGTGGGTGAAATGATGATACCATGCCAACTTTCAACCATTTCAGAGTTCATTTGTAGTGCTTTTCAATTTCAGGGTCATTTAGCTCAAAAAAAATCAGTAAATGCATGAAAAATAGCAAATGAAGTCAGAAAGGGTTGAAAATTGATGGCGTGGCTTCGAATGGTGCATACTGAACACACAAAAAGTCTGGAGTTGAAATAAGTTTAAAAAAATGAAACGCCTTAGTAACAGACGAGTTTTCGTCTGAAACCCTGATACTTCGAAAGAGATTGTCCATTTTGTACACGAAGTGCATCCAGTTTTTACCGTAACCCTATCAACTTTTTAGCACATGCTATGTGGGTGAAATGATGATACCATGCCAACTTTGAACCTTTTCAGAGTTCATTTGTAGTGCTTTTCAATTTCAGGGTCATTTAGCTCAAAAAAATCAGTAAATGCATGAAAAATAGCAAATGAAGTCAGAAAGGGTTGAAAATTGATGGCGTGGCTTCGAATGGTGCATACTGAACACACAAAAAGTCTGGAGTTGAAATAAGTTTAAAAAAATGAAACGCCTTAGTAACAGACGAGTTTTCGTTTGAAACCCTGATACTTCGAAAGAGATTGTCCATTTTGTGCACGAAGTGCATCCAGTTTTTACCGTAACCCTCTCAACTTTTTAGCACATGCTATGTGGGTGAAATGATGATACCATGCCAACTTTGAACCTTTTCAGAGTTCATTTGTAGTGCTTTTCAATTTCAGGGTCATTTAGCTCAAAAAAATCAGTAAATGCATGAAAAATAGCAAATGAAGTCAGAAAGGGTTGAAAATTGATGGCGTGGCTTCGAATGGTGCATACTGAACACACAAAAAGTCTGGAGTTGAAATAAGTTTAAAAAAATGAAACGCCTTAGTAACAGACGAGTTTTCGTCTAAAACCCTGATACTTCGAAAGAGATTGTCCATTTTGTACACGAAGTGCATCCAGTTTTTACCGTAACCCTCTCAACTTTTTAGCACATGCTATGTGGGTGAAATGATGATATCATGCCAACTTTGAACCTTTTCAGAGTTCATTTGTAGTGCTTTTCAATTTCAGGGTCATTTAGCTCAAAAAAATCAGTAAATGCATGAAAAATAGCAAATGAAGTCAGAAAGGGTTGAAAAATGATGGCGTGGATTCGAATGGTGCATACTGAACACACAAAAAGTCTGGAGTTGAAATAAGTTTAAAAAAATGAAACGCCTTAGTAACAGACGAGTTTTCGTCTAAAACCTTGATACTTCGAAAGAGATTGTCCATTTTGTACACGAAGTGCATCCAGTTTTTCCCGTAACCCTCTCAACTTTTTAGCACATGCTATGTGGGTGAAATGATGATACCATGCCAACTTTCAACCTTTTCAGAGTTCATTTGTAGTGCTTTTCAATTTCAGGGTCATTTAGCTCAAAAAAATCAGTAAATGCATGAAAAATAGCAAATGAAGTCAGAAAGGTTTGAAAATTGATGGCGTGGCTTCGAATGGTGCATACTGAACACACAAAAAGTCTGGAGTTGAAATAAGTTTAAAAATGAAACACCTTAGTAACAGACGAGTTTTCGTCTGAAACCCTGATACTTCGAAAGAGATTGTCCATTTTGTACACGAAGTGCATCCAGTTTTTGCCGTAACCCTCTCAACTTTTTAGCACATGCTATGTGGGTGAAATGATGATACCATGCCAACTTTCAACCTTTTCAGAGTTCATTTGTATTGCTTTTCAATTTCAGGGTCATTTAGCTCAAGAAAATCAGTAAATGCATGAAAAATAGCAAATGAAGTCAGAAAGGTTTGAAAATTGATGGCGTGGCTTCGAATGGTGCATACTGAACACACAAAAAGTCTAGAGTTGAAATAAGTTTAAAAAAATGAAACGCCTTAGTAATAGACGAGTTTTCGTCTCAAACCCTGATACTTCGAAAGAGATTGTCCATTTTGTACACGAAGTGCATCCAGTTTTTACCGTAACCCTCTCAACTTTTTAGCACATGCTATGTGGGTGAAATGATGATACCATGCCAACTTTCAACCTTTTCAGAGTTCATTTGTAGTGCTTTTCAATTTCAGGGTCATTTAGCTCAAAAAAATCAGTAAATGCATGAAAAATAGCAAATGAAGTCAGAAAGGGTTGAAAATTGAGGGCGTGGCTTCGAATGGTGCATACTGAACACACAAAAAGTCTGGAGTTGAAATAAGTTTAAAAAAATGAAACGCCTTAGTAACAGACGAGTTTTCGTTTGAAACCCTGATACTTCGAAAGAGATTGTCCAGTTTGTACACGAAGTGCATCCAGTTATTACCGTAACCCTCTCAACTTTTTAGCACATGCTATGTGGGTGAAATGATGATACCATGCCAACTTTGAACCTTTTCAGAGTTCATTTGTAGTGCTTTTCAATTTCAGGGTCATTTAGCTCAAAAAAATTAGTAAATGCATGAAAAATAGCAAATGAAGTCAGAAAGGGTTGAAAATTGATGGCGTGGCTTCGAATGGTGCATACCGAACACACAAAAAGTCTGGAGTTGAAATAAGTTTAAAAAAATGAAACGCCTTAGTAACAGACGAGTTTTCGTCTAAAACCCTGATACTTCGAAAGAGATTGTCCATTTTGTACACGAAGTGCATCCAGTTTTTACCGTAACCCTCTCAACTTTTTACCACATGCTATGTGGGTGAAATGATGATACCATGCCAACTTTCAACCTTTTCAGAGTTCATTTGTAGTGCTTTTCAATTTCAGGGTCATTTAGCTCAAAAAATCAGTAAATGCATGAAAAATAGCAAATGTAGTCAGAAAGGGTTGAAAATTGATGGCGTGGCTTCGAATGGTGCATACTGAACACACAGAATGTCTGGAGTTGAAATAAGTTTAAAAAAATGAAACGCCTTAGTAACAGACGAGTTTTCGTCTGAAACCCTGATACTTCGAAAGAGATTGTCCATTTTGTACACGAAGTGCATCCAGTTTTTACCGTAACCCTCTCAACTTTTTAGCACATGCTATGTGGGTGAAATGATGATACCATGCCAACTTTGAACCTTTTTAGAGTTCATTTGTAGTGCTTTTCAATTTCAGGGTCATTTAGCTCAAAAAAATCAGTAAATGCATGAAAAATAGCAAATGAAGTCAGAAAGGGTTGAAAATTGATGGCGTGGCTTCGAATGGTGCATACTGAACACACAAAAAGTCTGGAGTTGAAATAAGTTTAAAAAAATGAAACGCCTTAGTAACAGACGAGTTTTCGTCTGAAACCCTGTTACTTCGAAAGAGATTGTCCATTTTGTACACGAAGTGCATCCAGTTTTTGCCGTAACCCTCTCAACTTTTTAGCACATGCTATGTGGGTGAAATGATGATACCATGCCAACTTTCAACCTTTTCAGAGTTCATTTGTAGTGCTTTTCAATTTCAGGGTTATTTAGCTCAAGAAAATCAGTAAATGCATGAAAAATAGCAAATGAAGTCAGAAAGGTTTGAAAATTGATGGCGTGGCTTCGAATGGTGCATACTGAACACACAAAAAGTCTGGAGTTGAAATAAGTTTAAAAAAATGAAACGCCTTAGTAACAGACGAGTTTTCGTCTAAAACCCTGATACTTCGAAAGAGATTGTCCATTTTGTACACGAAGTGCATCCAGTTTTTACCGTAACCCTCTCAACTTTTTAGCACATGCTATGTGGGTGAAATGATGATACCATGCCAACTTTCAACCTTTTCAGAGTTCATTTGTACTGCTTTTCAATTTCAGGGTCATTTAGCTCAAAAAAATCAGTAAATGCATGAAAAATAGCAAATGAAGTCAGAAAGGGTTGAAAATTGTGGGTATGGCTTCGAATGGTGCATACTGAACACACAAAAAGTCTGGAGTTGAAATAAGTTTAAAAAAATGAAACGCCTTAGTAACAGACGAGTTTTCGTGTGAAACCCTGATACTTCGAAAGAGATTGTCCATTTTGTACACGAAGTGCATCCAGTTTTTACCGTAACCCTCTCAACTTTTTAGCACATGCTATGTGGGTGAAATGATGATACCATGCCAACTTTCAACCTTTTCAGAGTTCATTTGTAGTGCTTTTCAATTTCAGGGTCATTTAGCTCAAAAAAATCAGTAAATGCATGAAAAATAGCAAATGAAGTCAGAAAGGGTTGAAAATTGATGGCGTGGCTTCGAATGGTGCATACTGAACACACAAAAAGTCTGGCGTTGAAATAAGTTTAAAAAAATGAAACGCCTTAGTAACAGACGAGTTTTCGTCTGAAACCCTGATACTTCCAAAGAGATTGTCCATTTTGTACACGAAGTGCATCCAGTTTTTACCGTAACCCTCTCAACTTTTTAGCACATGCTATGTGGGTGAAATGATGATACCATGCCAACTTTCAACCTTTTCAGAGTTCATTTGTAGTGCTTTTCAATTTCAGGGTCATTTAGCTCAAAAAAATCAGTAAATGCATGAAAAATAGCAAATGAAGTCAGAAAGGGTTGAAAATTGATGGCGTGGCTTCGAATGGTGCATACTGAACACACAAAAAGTCTGGAGTTGAAATAAGTTTAAAAAAATGAAACGCCTTAGTAACAGACGAGTTTTCGTCTGAAACCCTGATACTTCCAAAGAGATTGTCCATTTTGTACACGAAGTGCATCCAGTTTTTACCGTAACCCTCTCAACTTTTTAGCACATGCTATGTGGGTGAAATGATGATACCATGCCAACTTTCAACCTTTTCAGAGTTCATTTGTAGTGCTTTTCAATTTCAGGGTCATTTAGCTCAAAAAAAATCAGTAAATGCATGAAAAATAGCAAATGAAGTCAGAAAGGGTTGAAAATTGAGGGCGTGGCTTCGAATGGTGCATACTGAACACACAAAAAGTCTGGAGTTGAAATAAGTTTAAAAAAATGAAACGCCTTAGTAACAGACGAGTTTTCGTTTGAAACCCTGATACTTCGAAAGAGATTGTCCATTTTGTACACGAAGTGCATCCAGTTTTTACCGTAACCCTCTCAACTTTTTAGCACATGCTATGTGGGTGAAATGATGATACCATGCCAACTTTGAACCTTTTCAGAGTTCATTTGTAGTGCTTTTCAATTTCAGGGTCATTTAGCTCAAAAAAATCAGTAAATGCATGAAAAATAGCAAATGAAGTCAGAAAGGGTTGAAAATTGATGGCGTGGCTTCGAATGGTGCATACTGAACACACAAAAAATCTGGAGTTGAAATAAGTTTAAAAAAATGAAACGCCTTAGTAACAGACGAGTTTTCGTCTAAAACCCTGATACTTCGAAAGAGATTGTCCATTTTGTACACGAAGTGCATCCAGTTTTTACCGTAACCCTCTCAACTTTTTACCACATGCTATGTGGGTGAAATGATGATACCATGCCAACTTTCAACCTTTTCAGAGTTCATTTGTAGTGCTTTTCAATTTCAGGGTCATTTAGCTCAAAAAATCAGTAAATGCATGAAAAATAGCAAATGTAGTCAGAAAGGGTTGAAAATTGATGGCGTGGCTTCGAATGGTGCATACTGAACACACAGAATGTCTGGAGTTGAAATAAGTTTAAAAAAATGAAACGCCTTAGTAACAGACGAGTTTTCGTCTAAAACCTTGATACTTCGAAAGAGATTGTCCATTTTGTACACGAAGTGCATCCAGTTTTTACCGTAACCCTCTCAACTTTTTAGCACATGCTATGTGGGTGAAATGATGATACCATGCCAACTTTCAACCTTTTCAGAGTTCATTTGTAGTGCTTTTCAATTTCAGGGTCATTTAGCTCAAAAAAATTAGTAAATGCATGAAAAATAGCAAATGAAGTCAGAAAGGGTTGAAAATTGATGGCGTGGCTTCGAATGGTGCATACTGAACACACAAAAAGTCTGGAGTTGAAATAAGTTTAAAAAAATGAAACGCCTTAGTAACACACGAGTTTTCGTCTGAAACCCTGTTACTTCGAAAGA
Organism: Elymus sibiricus; assembly: GCA_039707655.1. Classification (NCBI taxonomy): domain Eukaryota; kingdom Viridiplantae; phylum Streptophyta; class Magnoliopsida; order Poales; family Poaceae; genus Elymus; species Elymus sibiricus. The sequence continues at coordinate 426,828,981 of CM077663.1, forward strand.
GATTGTCCATTTTGTACACGAAGTGCATCCAGTTTTTGCCGTAACCCTCTCAACTTTTTAGCACATGCTATGTGGGTGAAATGATGATACCATGCCAACTTTCAACCTTTTCAGAGTTCATTTGTAGTGCTTTTCAATTTCAGGGTCATTTAGCTCAAGAAAATCAGTAAATGCATGAAAAATAGCAAATGAAGTCAGAAAGGTTTGAAAATTGATGGCGTGGCTTAGAATGGTGCATACTGAACACACAAAAAGTCTGGAGTTGAAATAAGTTTAAAAAAATGAAACGCCTTAGTAACAGACGAGTTTTCGTCTAAAACCCTGATACTTCGAAAGAGATTGTCCATTTTGTACACGAAGTGCATCCAGTTTTTACCGTAACCCTCTCAACTTTTTAGCACATGCTATGTGGGTGAAATGATGATACCATGCCAACTTTCAACCTTTTCAGAGTTCATTTGTACTGCTTTTCAATTTCAGGGTCATTTAGCTCAAAAAAATCAGTAAATGCATGAAAAATAGCAAATGAAGTCAGAAAGGGTTGAAAATTGAGGGTATGGCTTCGAATGGTGCATACTGAACACACAAAAAGTCTGGAGTTGAAATAAGTTTAAAAAAATGAAACGCCTTAGTAACAGACGAGTTTTCGTGTGAAACCCTGATACTTCGAAAGAGATTGTCCATTTTGTACACGAAGTGCATCCAGTTTTTACCGTAACCCTCTCAACTTTTTACCACATGCTATGTGGGTGAAATGATGATACCATGCCAACTTTCAACCTTTTCAGAGTTCATTTGTAGTGCTTTTCAATTTCAGGGTCATTTAGCTCAAAAAAATCAGTAAATGCATGAAAAATAGCAAATGTAGTCAGAAAGGGTTGAAAATTGATGGCGTGGCTTCGAATGGTGCATACTGAACACACAGAATGTCTGGAGTTGAAATAAGTTTAAAAAAATGAAACGCCTTAGTAACAGACGAGTTTTCGTCTCAAACCCTGATACTTCGAAAGAGATTGTCCATTTTGTACACGAAGTGCATCCAGTTTTTACCGTAACCCTCTCAACTTTTTAGCACATGCTATGTGGGTGAAATGATGATACCATGCCAACTTTCAACCTTTTCAGAGTTCATTTGTAGTGCTTTTCAATTTCAGGGTCATTTAGCTCAAAAAAATCAGTAAATGCATGAAAAATAGCAAATGAAGTCAGAAAGGGTTGAAAATTGAGGGCGTGGCTTCGAATGGTGCATACTGAACACACAAAAAGTCTGGAGTTGAAATAAGTTTAAAAAAATGAAACGCCTTAGTAACAGACGAGTTTTCGTCTGAAACCCTGATACTTCGAAAGAGATTGTCCATTTTGTACACGAAGTGCATCCAGTTTTTACCGTAACCCTCTCAACTTTTTAGCACATGCTATGTGGGTGAAATGATGATACCATGCCAACTTTGAACCTTTTCAGAGTTCATTTGTAGTGCTTTTCAATTTCAGGGTCATTTAGCTCAAAAAAATCAGTAAATGCATGAAAAATAGCAAATGAAGTCAGAAAGGGTTGAAAATTGAGGGCGTGGCTTCGAATGGTGCATACTGAACACACAAAAAGTCTGGAGTTGAAATAAGTTTAAAAAAATGAAACGCCTTAGTAACAGACGAGTTTTCGTGTGAAACCCTGATACTTCGAAAGAGATTGTCCATTTTGTACACGAAGTGCATCCAGTTTTTACCGTAACCCTCTCAACTTTTTACCACATGCTATGTGGTTGAAATGATGATACCATGCCAACTTTCAACCTTTTCAGAGTTCATTTGTAGTGCTTTTCAATTTCAGGGTCATTTAGCTCAAAAAAATCAGTAAATGCATGAAAAATAGCAAATGTAGTCAGAAAGGGTTGAAAATTGATGGCGTGGCTTCGAATGGTGCATACTGAACACACAGAATGTCTGGAGTTGAAATAAGTTTAAAAAAATGAAACGCCTTAGTAACAGACGAGTTTTCGTCTCAAACCCTGATACTTCGAAAGAGATTGTCCATTTTGTACACGAAGTGCATCCAGTTTTTACCGTAACCCTCTCAACTTTTTAGCACATGCTATGTGGGTGAAATGATGATACCATGCCAACTTTCAACCTTTTCAGAGTTCATTTGTAGTGCTTTTCAATTTCAGGGTCATTTAGCTCAAAAAAAATCAGTAAATGCATGAAAACTAGCAAATGAAGTCAGAAAGGGTTGAAAATTGAGGGCGTGGCTTCGAATGGTGCATACTGAACACACAAAAAGTCTGGAGTTGAAATAAGTTTAAAAAAATGAAACGCCTTAGTAACAGACGAGTTTTCGTCTGAAACCCTAATACTTCGAAAGAGATTGTCCATTTTGTACACGAAGTGCATCCAGTTTTTACCGTAACCCTCTCAACTTTTTAGCACATGCTATGTGGGTGAAATGATGATACCATGCCAACTTTGAACCTTTTCAGAGTTCATTTGTAGTGCTTTTCAATTTCAGGGTCATTTAGCTCAAAAAAATCAGTAAATGCATGAAAAATAGCAAATGAAGTCAGAAAGGGTTGAAAATTGATGGCGTGGCTTCGAATGGTGCATACTGAACACACAAAAAGTCTGGAGTTGAAATAAGTTTAAAAAAATGAAACGCCTTAGTAACAGACGAGTTTTCGTCTGAAACCCTGATACTTCCAAAGAGATTGTCCATTTTGTACACGAAGTGCATCCAGTTTTTACCGTAACCCTCTCAACTTTTTAGCACATGCTATGTGGGTGAAATGATGATACCATGCCAACTTTCAACCTTTTCAGAGTTCATTTGTAGTGCTTTTCAATTTCAGGGTCATTTAGCTCAAAAAAATCAGTAAATGCATGAAAAATAGCAAATGAAGTCAGAAAGGGTTGAAAATTGATGGCGTGGCTTCGAATTGTGCATACCGAACACACAAAAAGTCTGGAGTTGAAATAAGTTTAAAAAAATCAAACGCCTTAGTAACAGACGAGTTTTCGTCTGAAACCCTGATACTTCGAAAGAGATTGTCCATTTTGTACACGAAGTGCATCCAGTTTTTGCCGTAACCCTCTCAACTTTTTAGCACATGCTATGTGGGTGAAATGATGATACCATGCCAACTTTCAACCTTTTCAGAGTTCATTTGTAGTGCTTTTCAATTTCAGGGTCATTTAGCTCAAAAAAATCAGTAAATGCATGAAAAATAGCAAATGTAGTCAGAAAGGGTTGAAAATTGATGGCGTGGCTTCGAATGGTGCATACTGAACACACAAAAAGTCTGGAGTTGAAATAAGTTTAAAAAAATGAAATGCCTTAGTAACAGACGAGTTTTCGTGTGAAACTCTGATACTTCGAAAGAGATTGTCCATTTTGTACACGAAGTGCATCCAGTTTTTGCCGTAACCCTCTAAACTTTTTAGCACATGCTATGTGGGTGAAATGATGATACCATGCCAACTTTCAACCTTTTCAGAGTTCATTTGTAGTGCTTTTCAATTTCAGGGTCATTTAGCTCAAAAAATCAGTAAATGCATGAAAAATAGCAAATGAAGTCAGAAAGGGTTGAAAATTGATAGCAAATGATAGCTCTTGTCGTCCTGAATCCAACAAGCTTGAGTTTGCTCAATTCGGAGCTCATTTGCAGAGGTTATGGCAGTTATGGTATTACCTGTTTTCTTGATACGGTTGTACCGCTCGCTCGTGTCTTCCGGCATAACCACCACCCCAGGGGTGATACCCTGGGGGTGCTGCCACTATCTGGTCCCCAACGGTTGTACCACTGCCTGAGGGCGGTTGTACCGCCAATTGCTGGTGACCCTGGGTGGCAGCCCTGGGCGGTTGTACCAGCCCAACACTGGGCTACAACCGGACACGGTTCTGTTGTGCTGCGGTTGTTGGGCGGAGGTTGGACCCGTTGTACCGCTATATTACTATATCCCGGTACTACCGGTGTCTCAAGCGGTTCTACCGCTTGGGACTTTGCCATGTCCAGCGATCGAGTTGAGCTGTTGCACCCGGCCAACTTTCTGTTTTGGTCCGGTGGTTGGGCGGTAGTAGGGCGGTTGTACCGGTCTTGCCGGTTGTACCGGTTGTACCGCCCACTCCACCGGTTGTACCGCCCGTGTGCTATTCTGCACATAACTGGCAGATTTGTGGGGACCTATTTAAGGGGGTCTTCTTCCCCAATGGTTCCCTATCCCTTGAGGTCGTGTTTGCCCCCCATTGTTGACCTTCTTAGAGATTGCTAACTCTCAATCCCTCCAATGATTCTTGCTAGTTCTTGAGGGAAAAGAGAGAGGAGATCTAGATCCACATTTCCACCAATCACTTTCTCCTCTATGTGAGGGGAACCCCTTGGATCTAGTTCTTCGAGTTCTTGGTGTTCTTCTTTGTTCTTCCTCTCATTTTCCTCCCTAGCATTAGTTGCTTTGGTGGGATTTGGGAGAGAAGGACTTGGGCACTCCGTGTGCCCTTGCCATTGCATTTGGTGCATAGGTTTGAGTTCTCCACGGTGATACGTGGAAGTGAAGTTTGAGAAGCTTATTACTCTTGGGTGTTTGAGCACCCTAGAGCTTGTTCCTCTTGGGTGCCTTGGCGCCCTAGACGGTTGGTGGTGCCTCGGAGCTCAATCATTGTGGTGTAAAGCTCTGGGCAAGCGTCGGGGTCTCCAATTAGGTTGTGGAGATTGCCCCGAGCAATTTGTACGGGTACCGGTGACCGCCCCCAAGGGTTGCCAAAGTGTACGGGTACCGGTGACCGCCCCCAAGGGTTGCCATTTGTACGGGTTCGGTGACCGCCCTCAAGGGTCCCTTAGTGGAATCACGGCATCTTGCATTGTGCGAGGGCGTGAGGAGATTACGGTGGCCCTAGTGGCTTCTTGGGGAGCATTGTGCCTCCACACCGCTCCGAACGGAGATTAGCATCCGCAAGGGTGTGAACTTCGGGATACATCATCGTCTCCACGTGCCTCGGTTATCTCTTACCCGAGCTCTTTACTTGTGCACTTTACTTTGTGATAGCCATATTGTTTCTTGTTATATATCTTGCTATCACTTAGTTGTTTATCTTGCTTCGCATAAGTTGTTGGTGCACATAGGTGAGCCTAGTTGTTTTACATTTTGTGCTTGACATATTAAACGTTAGTTTTATTCCGCATTTGTTCAAGCCTAAACCGTAATTATTTTAAAGCGCCTATTCACCCCCCCCCCCCTCTAGGCGACATCCACGTCCTTTCACATGAAAAATAGCAAATGAATTCAGAAAGGGTTGAAAATTGATGACGTGGCTTTGGACATAATATTTCGACGCGTTTCAAATGCCAAAACACATAAGTACACTACTATTACAAAGATTCCCTCCGGTTTGTCCGAAGTGGGACTTTCCAGATATATAAGTCCGGAAACTAACTAGAGAAGCCGGTCACATCCCAGAGTGGGATCTTTGGGTATAAAACTTTTTCTTCGCGTGTGTCCCTTTGCGTCGTAACCATGGACAATCTTCATCGTTTAACTTGATGCTCGGGTCAACATTCACTCTGAAGGGAGCAATTTCATGAAACTTTTCATAATCTTCTGACATGTCTGTCTTGTCCTCCACTCCCACGATGTTTCTTTTCCCTGAAAGAACTATGTGGCGCTTTGGCTCATCGTATGATGTATTCGCTTCCTTATCTTTTCTTTTTCTCGGCTTGGTAGACATGTCCTTCACATAGAAAACCTGCGCCACATCATTGGCTAGGACGAATGGTTCGTCTGCGTACCCAAGATTGTTGAGATCCACTGTTGTCATTCCGTACTGCGGGTCTTCCTTTACCCCGCCTCCTGTCAGATTGACCCATTTGCACCGAAACAAAGGGACCTTCAAACCAAGTCCATAGTCAAGTTCCCATATCTCCTCTATGTAACCATAATATGTGTCCTTTGGCCTATTGGTGTTTGCTGCATCAAAGCGGACACCATTGTTTTGGTTGGCGCTCTTTTTATCTTGGGCGATCGTGTAAAATGTATTCCCATTTATCTCGTACCCTTTGAAAGTCAATATAGTCGAAGATGGTAACTTGGACAGCAAGTACAGGTCATCTGCAACAGTGTCGTCATGCATGAGACGTGTCTGCAACCAACCGGCGAAAGTCACCGTTTGTTCATGTGTAATCCAGTCGTCAGACTGCTCCGGGTGTTTGGAGCGTAGAATATTCTTGTGTTGCTCGATATACGGAGCCACCAAGGCGGAACTTTGTAGAACTGTGTAGTGTGCTTGCGCCAAAGAATGCCCGTCCTGGCATATTACTGAATTCTTTCCTAGCGTGCCTTTTCCACCCAGTCTGCCCTCATGCCGCGATTCAGGAACACCAATCGGCTTAATGTCAGGAATAAAGTCAACACAAAACTCAATGACCTCCTCTGTTTCATGGCCCTTGGAGATGCTTCCTTCTGGCCTAGTACGATTATGAACATATTTCTTTAAGACTCCCATGAACCTCTCAAAGGGGAACATATTGTGTAGAAATACAGGACCCAGAATGACAATCTCCTCGACTAGGTGAACTAGGACGTGCGTCATGATATTGAAGAAGGATGGTGGGAACACCAACTCGAAACTGATAAGACATTGCATCAAATCATTCTCTAACCTTGGTAGGATTTCTGGATCGATTACCTTCTGAGAGATTGCATTGAGGAATGCACATAGCTTCACAATGGCTAATCGAACGTTTTCCGGTAGAAGCCCCCTCAATGCAACCGGAAGCAGTTGCGTCATAATCACGTGGCAGTCATGAGACTTTAGGTTCTGGAACTTTTTCTCTGCCATATTTATTATTCCCTTTATATTCGACGAGAAGCCAGACGGGACCTTCATACTGAGCAGGCATTCGAAGAAGATTTCCTTCTCTTCTTTGGTAAGAGCATAGCTGGCATGACCCTGAAACTGCTTTGGATCCATGTCGTCTTCTCCGTGCATACGTTGCTAGTCCTCCCGTGCCTCCGGTGTATCTTTTGTCTTCCCATACACGCCCAAGAAGCCTAGCAGGTTCACGCAAAGATTCTTCGTCACGTGCATCACGTCGATTGCAGAGCGGACCTCTAGGTCTTTCCAATAGGGTAGGTCCCAAAATATAGATTTCTTCTTCCACATGGGTGCGCGTCCGTCAGCGTCATTCGGAACAGATTGTCCGCCAGGACCCTTTCCAAAGATTACTTTTAAATCCTTGACCATATCAAGTATATCATCACCAGTACGGTGGCAAGGCTTCTTCCGGTGATCTGCCTCACCTTTGAAATGCTTGCCTTTCTTTCTTACGGGATGCCTGCTCTGAAGAAATCGACGATGCCCCAGGTACACATTCTTCTTACATTTATCCAAATATATACTGTCGGTATCATCTAAACAGTGCGTGCATGCATGGTATCCCTTGTTTGTCTATCCTGAAAGGTTACTGAGAGCAGGCCAATCATTGATGGTTACAAACAGCAACGCATGTAGGTCAAATTCCTCCTGTTCTTTCTCATCCCACGCACGTACACCTTTTCCATTCCACAGCTGTAAAAGTTCTTCAACTAATGGCCTTAGGTACACATCAATGTTGTTGCCGGGTTGCTTGGGGCCTTGGATGAGCACTGGCATCATAATGAACTTCCGCTTCATGCACAACCAAGGAGGAAGGTTATAGATACATAGAGTCACATGCCATGTGCTATGATTGCTGTTCTGCTCCCCAAAAGGATTAATGCCATCTGCACTTAAACCAAACCATACGTTCCTTGCGTCCTTTGCAAAGTCCTTCCACTTTCTCTCGATTTTTCTCCACTGCGACCCATCAGCGGGTACTCTCAACTTCCCGTCTTTCTTACGGTCTTCGTTGTGCCATCGCATCAACTTGGCATGCTCTTTGTTTTGGAACAAACGTTTCAACCGTGGTATTATAGGAGCATACCACATCACCTTGGCAGGAATCTTCTTCCTGGGGCGCTTGCCCTCAACATCACCAGGGTCATCGTGGCCGATCTTATAGCGCAATGCACAACATACCGGGCATGCATTCAAATCCTCGTACTCACCGCGGTAGAGGATGCAGTCATTAGGGCATGCATGTATCTTCTGCACCTCTAATCCTAGAGGGCAGACAGCCTTCTTTGCTTCGTACGTACTATCGGGCAATTCGTTGTCCTTTGGTAGCTTCTTCTTTAACATTATCAGGAACTTTTCAAATGCCTTGTCAGATACACCATTCTCTGCCTTCCATTGCAGCAATTCCAGTGTGGTACCCAGCTTTTTCTTGTCATCTTCGCAATTTGGGTACAACGATTTCTTGTGATCCTCTAACATGCGCTGCAACTTCAGCTTCTCCTTTTCACTTGCGCAGTTTCTCTTTGCATCGGCAATGGCCCGACCAAGATCATCAGCAGGCTCATCTGATGCCTCTTCTTCAGCTCCTTCCCGCATTGCCGGCTCAGCTTCTTCCCCCATTGTTGTACCATCGTATTCATGGAACCCATGGCCAGGATAGCTATCGTCATCCTCTTCTTCTTCATTCTCTTCCATTAGGACCCCTCTTTCTCCGTGCTTGGTCCAACAGTTATAGCCGGACATGAAACCGGACTCAAACAGGTGGACGTGAATGGTTCTTGAGTTAGAGTAATTTCGATCATTCTTACAGCCAGCACATGGACAATACATAAAACCATCCGCCCGCTTGTTTGCCTCAGCCGCAACCAGAAAAGTATGCACGCCATTAATGAACTGGGGAGAGCATCGGTCATCGTACATCCATTGCCGGCTCATCTTCATTACACAACACCGAAAAGACCAAATTAATACAAGTTCATACATAATGTTCATACACACTTGTTCTCATAAAACAACATACAAACTCTCTAGCTAAAGCATTTAAATGCAACAACAAATGCGATCAAGATCGCAACTAAGGTAACAATTGATCCAACAGCATAGTGATACCAAGCCTCACTATCAATGGCATATTTTTTAAATTTTCTAATCTTCAAGCGCATTGCATCCATCTTGATCTTGTTATCATCGACGACATCGGCAACATACAACTCCAGTTTCATCTTCTCTTCTTCAACTCTTTTCAATTTTTCTTTCAAATACTCGTTTTCTTTTTCAACTAAATTTAACTTCTTGACAAGAATATCTATGTCGGTTGCAATTTCCGGTTCACATACCTCCTAGATAAAAATATCTATGTCAACTTGATGGGCATAATTGTCATAAACACGAAATGCAACAAATAGTTATAAAAGAGAGTATATACCACATCCGAATCATAAACCGGACGAGGGCCGACGGGGACGGATATCAAAACCATGCCACTATGTATAACAAACAACCATATAGGTAAGAAAACTATACAAGTAACTATCTAAATCTTACAAACATGATTTTTTTTATAAAAAGGATAAGAACAAGAGGCTCACCAAGGTGGTGCCGGCGACGGGACGGTGCGGGCGATCGACGGTGGTTAGGACGGGGACGGGAAGGCACTAAGTAAACCACACCTACACATGCAAAGTAAGAAGTTAATTTGAGCTCAAATTGCATATAAATCAAATAAACTACCACATATAAATACTCCCAAACTAAAACCCACAAATCACTATACTTATAGAGCATTGCAAGAGCTAATCTAGCAATGAGAGATGAAAGGACAAAGTTGCTAACCTTTGTGAACACTTGGATGGATGGGGTGCCTCCAAATCTTGACAAATTTTGACAAAAATGGAGGTGAGCTCGAGCAAGGGGAAGAACAAAGGAGAGGAAGAAGGGGAAAAACAGGGAGGAGTGTGCTCGGGCTGGCCGAAGGGTTCATATAGGGGATCTTTAGTCCCGGTTCGTGACACAAACCGGGACTAAAGGTGAGCCTATAGTCCCGGTTCGTGCCACGAACCGGGACTAAAGGTGATCGTGGGGCCCCAGGCTGACACGAGCCTGCCACCACCCCTTTAGTCCCGGTTCGTGTTACGAACCGGGACTAGAGGTCCAGAACGAACCGGGACTAATGATGCCCGTCCCGAACCGGGACTAATGGTCACATTAGTGCCGGTTCAAAACCAGACCGGGACTAATGCTTTGGACAAAAGGTCTGTTTTCTACTAGTGATGGCAGTCCTTTGGTAAAGATATCAGCAAATTGAGCCGTAGAAGGAACATGCAGCACCCGAACTTGTCCAAGAGCCACCTTCTCGCGAACAAAGTGTATATCAATCTCAATATGTTTAGTCCGGCGATGTTGAACAGGATTCCCAGACATGTAGACAGCTGATATGTTATCACAATAAACAATAGTAGCCTGTGCAAGTGGTCGATGCAACTCCGAGAGCAACTGGCGGAGCCAGATCGTATCAGCCACAGCGTGTGCAACCGCACGATACTCAGCTTCAGCGGACGAGCGGGAGACGGTTACCTGCCTTTTCGAGGACCAAGAAATCAAATTGTCACCAAGAAAAACACAGAAACCGGATGTAGATCGTCAAGTGTCGGGACAACCAGCCCAGTCTGCATCAAAATACGCGGTGAGAGAGGTGGGGGAAGAATTGTTTATGTGGAGACCATGATCGAGAGTACCTTTCAAATACCGAAGGATGTGTTTGATATGATTATAGTGAGGAATTCGAGGATCATGCATATAGAGACAAGCTTGTTGGACAGCAAATGAGATTTCAGGACGAGTGATGGTAAGATACTGGAGAGCACCGGCAAGACTACCATAAAGAGTAGGACCAGAGAAAGGATCACCATTAGCAGAAAGTTTGAAACTAGTGTCGACAGGAGTATGGGAAGGATGACAGTCTAGCATACCAGCACGACTGAGAAGATCTAGGATGTATTGACGTTGGGAAAGAAACATACCAGAAGAATCACGAATCACTGCAATGCCTAAAAAATGATGAAGAAGACCAAGATCTGTCATAGAGAACTCAGAGCGTAGATGAGTAATGATGCGGTCCAAAAAAGGTTGAGAAGAAGCAGTGAGAATGATATCGTCGACATAAAGAAGTAAGTAGGCAATTTCAGAATTATGATGATAGACAAAGAGAGAGGCGCCAGAAAGAGAGGGAATAAAGCCTATGGTTTGAATAAAGGAAGAGAAGCGTTGAAACCATGCCCGTGGAGCTTGTTTAAGACCGTAGAGAGATTTTTGAAGAAGACAAACATGATTGGGATAGGAAGGGTCTTCAAAACCGAGAGGTTGCTGACAGTAGACGGTCTCTTGAAGAGAACCATGAAGAAAGGCATTTTTGACGTCTAATTGGTGAATAGGCCAGGTGGAGGAGACAACAAGGCTGAGAACAGTGTGTATGGTACTGGGCTTAACTACAGGAGAAAAGGTTTCATCGTAATCAATGCCATGCTGTTGGGAATAGCCGCGACAGACCCAACGTGCTTTGTAGCGGGAAAGAGTACCATCGGAGTGAAACTTCTGGCAAAACACCCACTTACCAGAGACAATGTTGGTGTTGGAAGGGCGAGGAACAAGCTGCCAGGTATTATTTTCAGTAAGGGCCGAATATTCTTCTTGCATAGCAGCAGCCCAATTAGGATCAAGAAGCACGGTTTTGTATGATTTGGGAACTTGAGAGAGGGACAGGGTGGCATGAAGGTTGAGACGACCGATGGGTTGACGGAAACCTGATTTGGAACGAGTACGCATAGAATGTTCATTGGTTGCTGGGATAGTGGAAATAGCGCGAATGGGAAGAGGAGCTATATTGGTGTCCGGCGCAGCGGATGATGCGGACAATGGAGGGGATGGTGGTGGATCGGCATGAGTGGGCGATGGTGCAGGTGAGGAAGGAGGCGGGGTGTGGTTGGATGGCGGCTGAATAGTGGACGATGGTGCAGGTGGTGAAGGAGGCGGGTCGTGGGTGGGAGACGGCGGTGTATTGGGAAAAGCAGTGGCATTTGGTTGGTTTGGTGGAGAAGAGGTATTTAGAGATTGGGATGTCAGGATAGGAGCATAGAGGGGGAAACGGGTAGGAGGGTGGCTAGGTGTGGAAGGAGTGGTGTGTGATGGAGAAGTACGTTGAGCAAATGGAAAGATGTGTGCTACTTCTTGAGCTTGCATTGGTTTTCCCTTGAAGAGGAAAGGGTGATGCAGCAAAGTAGATAAGTATTTCCCTCAGTTGTTGAGAACCAAGGTATCAATCCAGTAGGAGGTACAAGCAAGGCCCCAATCTTTGCACCTACACAAACAATCAAACACTTGCACCCAACGCTAGAAAGGGGTTGTCAATCCCTTCATGGTTACTTGCAAGGATGAGATCTGATAGAGATAGATATAAAAGATTGCTAAAAGTAAAACTAAAATAAAAGTAAAAAAGATTGCTGCAAAGTATTTTTTGTATTTTTGGTTTATAGATCTGAAAATATAATATGGAAAATAGACCCGGGGGCCATAGGTTTCACTAGAGGCTTCTCTCTTGAAGGAAAATAATACGGTGGGTGAACAAATTACTGTCGAGCAATTGATAGAAAAGCGCATAGTTATGACGATATCCAAGGCAATGATTATGCATATAGGCATCACGTCCGTGTCAAGTAGACCGAAATGATTCTGCATCTACTACTATTACTCCACACTGTAGGGGAATGTTGCATGGGAAACAAAAATTTTCCTACGCACACGCAAGATCTATCCATGGTGATGAGCATCTACGAGAGGGAGAGTGAATCTACATACCCTTGTAGATCGCTAAGCGGAAGCGTTAATAAACGCGGTTGATGTAGTCGAACGTCTTCGCGATCCAAATCGCCGAGCGTCCCGCGATCCAATCACGATCCTTCCGATCTAGTGCCGAACGGACGGCACCTCCGCGTTCAACACACGTACGGCTTGATGACGCTTTCACCTCCTCGATCCAGCGAGCGATGGTGAAGTAGTGGTAGAGTTCCAGCAGCACGACGGCGTGGTGATGGTGGTGAGGAACAATCTCTGCAGGGCTTCGCCAAGCGCTACGGAGATTATGACGGAGGAACTAGAGGGTTAGGGTTGCCGCACACGGCTTGGGGAAATCTTGATGTCTCTGTTGGCTAGCCCTGCCCCTCTATTTATATGTTGAGCCTTGGGGTCTAAACTTGGAGTAAAAGCCTCCTCCGGGTCGGTTTTGCCCGCACAAGGTCGGTTTGGCCCGCAGGGAAAGAGTCCAACTCGGATCCCTGCCGAACCGTGCACAGCCGCGCACAAGCGGTAGTACCGCTTCACACAAGCGGTAGTACCGCTTGGGCGGTAGTACCGCTTCACACAAGCGGTAGTACCGCTCGGGCGGTAGTACCGCTTCACACAAGCGGTAGTACCGCTCCGGCGGTAGTACCGCTTCACCAAGCGGTAGTACCGCTTACGCGGCAGCAAAACTACTTTTGCACTTTCCAATACCTTGTGGGCTTTATCCCTTTGGCTCATATAAAGTGTTGCTGCACCCGAACACTTCGGTAAACATCCGGAACCCCTTCCGGTGAACTCCGGAACCCTTCCAGAGATCAAAACACTATTATCACATATATCAATCTTTACCTCCGGACTATTCCGGAGATCCTCGTCATGTCCGGGATCTTATCCGGGACTCCGAACAACTTTCGGTCACCAACATAATAACTCAATTATACTAATCGTCACCAAACGTTAAGTGTGTAGACCCTGCGGGTTCGAGAACTATGTAGACATGACCGAGACACCTCTACGGCCAATAACCAATAGCAGGACCTGGATGCCCATATTGGCTCCTACATATTCTACGAAGATCTTTTATCGGTCGAACCTCTATGTCAAGGATTCAGTTAATCCCGTATGCTGTTCCCTTTGTTCTTTGGTATGTTACTTGCCCGAGATTCGATCGTCGGTATCACTATACCTAGTTCAATCTCGTTACCGGCAAGTCTCTTTACTCGTTCCGTAATACAAGATCTCGTGGCTAACACTTTAGTCACATTACTTGCAAGGCTCATTGTGATGTTGTATTACCGAGTGGGCCCTGAGATACCTCTCCGTCATACGGAGTAACAAATCCCAGTCTTGATCCATGCCAACCCAACAGACACCCTCGGAGATACCTGTAGAGCACCTTTATAGTCACCCAGTTACGTTGCGACGTTTGATACACACAAGGTATTCCTCCGGTGTCAGTGAGTTGCATGATCTCATGGTCAAAGGAACAGATACTTGACATGCAGAAAACAATAGCAATAAACTGACACGATCAAATGCTACGTTTACAGTTTGGGTCTTGTCCATCACATCATTCTCCTAATGATGTGATCCCGTTATCAAATGACATCTCATGTCCATGGCTAGGAAACCTTAACCATCTTTGATCAACAAGCTAGTCAACTAGAGGCTTACTAGGGACACAGTGTTGTCTATGTACCCACACATGTATTTGAGTTTCCAATCAATACAATTATAGCATGGATAATAAACGATTATCATGAACAAGGAAATATAATAATAACCAATTTATTATTGCCTCTAGGGCATATTTCCAACAGTCTCCCACTTGCACTAGAGTCAATAATCTAGTTCACATCACTATGTGATTTACATTGTAATGAATCGAACACCCATGCAGTTCTGGTGTTGTTCATGTTTAGCCCTTGGAAGAGGTTTAGTCATCGGATCTGCAACATTTAGATCCGTGTGTACTTTGCAAATATTTATGTCGTCCTCCTTGATGTAATCGCGGATGGAATTGAAACGTCGTTTTATGTGTCTGGTCCTCTTGTGAAATCTTGGTTCCTTGGCTAGAGCAATGGCACCAGTATTATCACAAAACAGAGTCATTGGGTCAAGTGCACTAGGCACTACTCCAAGATCTGTCATGAACTCCTTCATCCAGACACCTTCCTTCGCCGCCTCCGAGGCAGCGATGTACTCCGCTTCGCATGTAGAATCAGCTACCACGCTTTGCTTGGAACTGCACCAGCTAACCGCACCCCCATTAAGAATAAATACGTATCCGGTTTGCGACTTAGAGTCATCCGGATCAGTGTCAAAGCTTGCATCGACGTAACCCTTTACGACGAGCTCTTGATCACCTCCATAAACGAGAAACATGTCCTTAGTCCTTTTCGGGTACTTCAGGATATTCTTGACCGCCGTCCAGTGTTCCATTCCTGGATCACTTTGAAACCTTCCGACCATACTTATGGCAAGGCTGACATCGGGTCTTGTGCACAGCATTGCATACATGATAGAGCCTATGGCCGAAGCATAGGGGATGACACTCATCTTTTCTCTATCTTCTGCAGTCACTGGGCATTGAGTCTTACTCAACTTCACACCTTGCAAAACAGGCAAGAACCCCTTCTTGGACTGATCCATTTTGAACTTCTTCAAAATCTTATCAAGGTATGTGCTTTGAGAAAGTCCTATTAAGCGCCTTGATCTATCTCTATAGATCTTGATGCCTAATATGAAAGCAGCTTCTCCTAGGTCCTTCATTGAAAAACTCTTGTTCAAATATTCCTTCACGCTTTCCAACATTTCTATATTGTTTCCAATCAGTAATATGTCATCCACATATAATATTAGAAACGCTATAGAGCTCCCACTCACTTTCTTGTAAATACAAGCTTCTCCGTAAACTTGTATAAACTCGAACGCTTTGATCACCTCATCAAAATGAAGATTCCAACTCCGAGATGCTTGCACCAGTCCATAAATGGATCGCTGGAGTTTGCAAACTTTGTCAGCATTCTCTGGATTGACAAAAACCTTCTGGTTGCATCATATACAACTCTTCCTTAAGGTAACCGTTAAGGAACGCTGTTTTGACATCCATCTGCCAAATTTCATAATCAAAAAAGGCAGCTATTGCTAACATGATTCTGACGGACTTAAGCATCGCTACGGGTGAGAAGGTCTCATCGTAGTCAACTCCTTGAACTTGTGAAAAACCCTTTGCCACAAGTCGAGCTTTATAGACGGTGACATTACCGTCCGCGTCTGTCTTCCTCTTAAAGATCCATTTGTTCTGAATGGCCTTACGCCCTTCAGGTAATACTTCCAAAGTCCATACTTTGTTTTCATACATGGATCCCATCTCGGATTTCATGGCCTCTAACCACTTCTCGAAATCCGGGCCCATCATCGCTTCTCCATAGCTCGTAGGTTCATCGTTGTCTAACAACATGACCTCTAAGACAGGGTTGCCGTACCACTCGGGAGCAGTACGCGTCCTTGTCGACCTACGAGGTTCGATAGCAACTTGATCCAAAGCTTCATGATCATCATCATTAACTTCCTCTTCAGCTAATGTAGGCTCCACAGAAACAACTTTCTGCGCTGCGCTACTCTCAGGTTGAAGTAAAGGTTCAACAACCTCATCAAGTTCTATCTTCCTCCCACTCAATTCTTTCGAGAGAAACTCTTTCTCAAGAAATGTTCCGTTTTTAGCGACAAACACTTTGCCTTCGGATCTGAGGTAGAAGGTATACCCAACTGTCTCTTTTGGGTATCCTATGAAGACGCATTTCTCCGCTTTGGGTTCCAGCTTTTCAGGCTGAAGCTTTTTGACATAAGCATCACATCCCCAAACTTTAAGAAACGACAGCTTTGGCTTCTTGCCAAACCAAAGTTCATATGGCGTCGTCTCAACGGATTTCGATGGTGCCCTATTTAAAGTGAATGCAGCTGCCTCTAATGCATAACCCCAAAACGATAGTGGCAAATCGGCAAGAGACATCATAGATCGCACCATATCCAATAAGGTTCGATTACGACGTTCGGACACACCATTACGCTGTGGTGTTCCAGGCGGTGTTAATTGTGAAACAATTCCACACTGTCTTAAGTGACTGCCAAACTCATAACTCAGATATTCTCCTCCTCGATCAGATCGTAGGAATTTAATCTTCTTGTTACAATGATTCTCAACTTCACTCTGAAATTGTTTGAACTTTTCAAATGTTTCAGACTTGTGTTTCATTAAGTAAATATACCCATATCTACTTAAGTCATCAGTGAAGGTGAGAAAGTAACGATAACCACCGCGCGCCTCAATGCTCATCGGACCGCACACATCAGTATGTATGATTTCCAATAAGTCACTTGCCCGTTCCATTATTCCAGAGAACGGCGTTTTAGTCATCTTGCCCATGAGGCATGGCTCACATGTGTCAAGTGATTCAAAATCAAGTGACTCCAAAAGTCCATCAGCATGGAGCTTCTTCATGCGTTTTACGCCAATATGACCTAAACGGCAGTGCCACAAGAAAGTGGTATTATCATTATCAATTCTATATCTTTTGGCATCAATGTTATGAACATGTGTATCATTACTATCGAGATTCAACAAGAATAAACCCCTCACATTGGGTGCATGACCATAAAAGATATTACTCATATAAATAGAACAACCATTATTCTCTGATTTAAATGAGTAACCGTCTCGCAATAAACAAGATCCAGATATAATGTTCATGCTTAACGCAGGCACCAAATAACACTTATTTAGGTTCATCACTAATCCCGACGGTAATCGAAGAGCGAGCGTGCCGACGGCGATCACATCAACCTTGGAACCATTTCCCACGCGCATCGTCACTTCGTCCTTTGCCAGCCTCCGTCTATTCCGCAGTTCCTGTTTTGAGTTGCAAATATGAGCAACCGCACCGGTATCAAATACCCAGGCACTACAACGAGAGTTGGTAAGGTACACATCAATAACATGTATATCATATATACCTTGTTTGTTGTTGGCCGCCTTCTTGTCAGCCAAATACTTGGGGCAATTCCGCTTCCAGTGTCCAGTTCCCTTGCAATGAAAACACACAGTTTCTGGTTTGGGTCCAGCCTTGGGTTTCTTCACGAGAGGAGCAACTGCTTTGCCACTCTTCTTGGAGTTACCCTTCTTACCCTTGCCATTTTTCTTGAAACTAGTGGTTTTATTGACCATCAACACTTGATGCTCCTTCTGAATTTCAAACTCAGCGGCTTTCAGCATCGCAAACAGCTCGGCGACTGACTTGTTCATCCCGTGCATGTTATAGTTCAACACGAAGCTCTTGTAGCTAGGTGGCAATGATTGAAGAACTCTGTCAGTGATAGCCTCTGGCGGAAGGGGCATCCCTAACTCAGCCAGACGGGTGGAGTACCCAGACATTCTGAGCACGTGATCACTGATAGACCCGTTCTCCTCCATCTTGCAAGCATAGAACTTATCGGAGATCTCATATCTCTCGATCCGGGCATTCTTCTGAAAGATAAACTTCAACTCCTGGAACATCTCATTGTTGGGGAACGTTGCATGGGAAACAAAAATTTTCCTACGCACACATAAGATCTATCCATGGTGATGAGCATCTACGAGAGGGAGAGTGAATCTACATACCCTTGTAGATCGCTAAGCGGAAGCGTTAATAAACGCGGTTGATGTAGTCGAACGTCTTCGCGATCCAAATCGCCGAGCGTCCCGCGATCCAATCACGATCCTTCCGATCTAGTGCCGAACGGACGGCACCTCCGCGTTCAACACACGTACGGCTTGATGACGCCTTCACCTCCTCGATCCAGCGAGCGATGGTGAAGTAGTGGTTGAGTTCCAGCAGCACGACGGCGTGGTGATGGTGGTGAGGAACAATCTCTGCAGGGCTTCGCCAAGCACTACGGAGATTATGACGGAGGAACTAGAGGGCTAGGGTTGCCGGCACACGGCTTGGGAAATCCTGATGTATCCCGTGTGCTAGCCCTGCCCCTCTATTTATATGTTGAGCCTTGGGGTCTAAACTTGGAGTAAAAGCCTCCTCCGGGTCGGTTTTGCCCGCACAAGGTCGGTTTGGCCCGCAGGGAAAGAGTCCAACTCGGATCCCTGCCGAACCGTGCACAGCCGCGCACAAGCGGTAGTACCGCTTCACACGAGCGGTAGTACCGCTTGGGCGGTAGTACCGCTTCACACAAGCGGTAGTACCGCTCCGGCGGTAGTACCGCTTCACCAAGCGGTAGTACCGCTTACGCGGCAGCAAAACTACTTTTGCACTTTCCAATACCTTGTGGGCTTTATCCCTTTGGCTCATATAAAGTGTTGCTGCACCCGAACACTTCGGTAAACATCCGGAACCTCTTCCGGTGAACTTCGGAACTCTTCCGGAGATCAAAACACTATTATCACATATATCAATCTTTACCTCCGGACTATTCCGGAGATCCTCGTCATGTCCGGGATCTTATCCGGGACCCCGAACAACTTTCGGTCACCAACATAATAACTCAATTATACTAATCGTCACCAAACGTTAAGTGTGTAGACCCTGCGGGTTCGAGAACTATGTAGACATGACCGAGACACCTCTACGGCCAATAACCAATAGCGGGACCTGGATGCCCATATTGGCTCCTACATATTCTACGAAGATCTTTATCGGTCGAACCTCTATGTCAAGGATTCAGTTAATCCCGTATGCTGTTCCCTTTGTTCTTCGGTATGTTACTTGCCCGAGATTCGATCGTCGGTATCACTATACCTAGTTCAATCTCGTTACCGGCAAGTCTCTTTACTCGTTCCGTAATACAAGATCTCGTGGCTAACACTTTAGTCACATTGCTTGCAAGGCTCATTGTGATGTTGTATTACCGAGTGGGCCCTGAGATACCTCTCCGTCACACAGAGTAACAAATCCCAGTCTTGATCCATGCCAACCCAACAGACACCCTCGGAGATACCTGTAGAGCACCTTTATAGTCACCCAGTTACGTTGCGACGTTTGATACACACAAGGTATTCCTCCGGTGTCAGTGAGTTGCATGATCTCATGGTCAAAGGAACAGATACTTGACATGCAGAAAACAATAGCAATAAACTGACACGATCAAATGCTACGTTTACAGTTTGGGTCTTGTCCATCACATCATTCTCCTAATGATGTGATCCCGTTATCAAATGACATCTCATGTCAATGGCTAGGAAACCTTAACCATCTTTGATCAACGAGCTAGTCAACTAGAGGCTTACTAGGGACACAGTGTTGTCTATGTACCCACACATGTATTTGAGTTTCCAATCAATACAATTATAGCATGGATAATAAACGATTATCATTAACAAGGAAATATAATAATAACCAATTTATTATTGCCTCTAGGGCATATTTCCAACAGTCTCCCACTTGCACTAGAGTCAATAATCTAGTTCACATCACTATGTGATTTACATTGTAATGAATCGAACACCCATGCAGTTCTGGTGTTGTTCATGTTTAGCCCTTGGAAGAGGTTTAGTCATCGGATCTGCAACATTTAGATCCGTGTGTACTTTGCAAATATTTATGTCGTCCTCCTTGATGTAATCGCGGATGGAATTGAAACGTCGTTTTATGTGTCTGGTCCTCTTGTGAAATCTTGGTTCCTTGGCTAGAGCAATGGCACCAGTGTTATCACAAAACAGAGTCATTGGGTTAAGCGCACTAGGCACTACTCCAAGATCTGTCATGAACTCCTTCATCCAGACACCTTCCTTCGCCGCCTCCGAGGCAGCGATGTACTCCGCTTCGCATGTAGAATCTGCTACCACGCTTTGCTTGGAACTGCACCAGCTAACCGCACCCCCATTAAGAATAAATACGTATCCGGTTTGCGACTTAGAGTCATCCGGATCAGTGACAAAGCTTGCATCGACGTAACCCTTTACGACGAGCTCTTGATCACCTCCATAAACGAGAAATATGTCCTTAGTCCTTTTCAGGTACTTCAGGATATTCTTGACCGCCGTCCAGTGTTCCATTCCTGGATCACTTTGAAACCTTCCGACCATACTTATGGCAAGGCTGACATCGGGTCTTGTGCACAGCATTGCATACATGATAGAGCCTATGGCCGAAGCATAGGGGATGACACTCATCTTTTCTCTATCTTCTGCAGTCACTGGGCATTGAGTCTTACTCAACTTCACACCTTGCAAAACAGGCAAGAACCCCTTCTTGGACTGATCCATTTTGAACTTCTTCAAAATCTTATCAAGGTATGTGTTTTGTGAAAGTCCTATTAAACGTCTTGATCTATCTCTATAGATCTTGATGCCTAATATGAAAGCAGCTTCTCCTAGGTCCTTCATTGAAAAACTCTTGTTCAAATATTCCTTTACGCTTTCCAGCATTTCTATATTGTTTCCAATCAGCAATATGCCATCCACATATAAGATTAGAAACGCTATAGAGCTCCCACTCACTTTCTTGTAAATACAAGCTTCTCCGTAAACTTGTATAAACTCGAACGCTTTGATCACCTCATCAAAACGAAGATTCCAACTCCGAGATGCTTGCACCAGTCCATAAATGGATCGCTGGAGTTTGCAAACTTTGTCAGCATTCTCTGGATCGACAAAACCTTCTGGTTGCATCATATACAACTCTTCCTTAAGGTAACCGTTAAGGAACGCTGTTTTGACATCCATCTGCCAAATTTCATAATCGAAAAAGGCAGCTATTGCTAACATGATTCTGACGGACTTAAGCATCGCTACGGGTGAGAAGGTCTCATCGTAGTCAACTCCTTGAACTTGTGAAAAACCCTTTGCCACAAGTCGAGCTTTATAGACGGTGACATTACCGTCCGCGTCCGTCTTCCTCTTAAAGATCCATTTGTTCTGAATGGCCTTACGCCCTTCAGGTAATACTTCCAAAGTCCATACTTTGTTTTCATACATGGATCCCATCTCGGATTTCATGGCCTCTAACCACTTCTCGGAATCCGGGCCCATCATCGCTTCTCCATAGCTCGTAGGTTCATCGTTGTTTAACAACATGACCTCTAAGACAGGGTTGCCGTACCACTCAGGAGCAGTACGCGTCCTTGTCGATCTACGAGGTTTGATAGTAACTTGATCCAAAGCTTCATGATCATCATCATTAACTTCCTCTTCAGCTAATGTAGGCTCCACAGAAACAACTTTCTGCACTGCGCTACTCTCAGGTTGAAGTAAAGGTTCAACAACCTCATCAAGTTCTATCTTCCTCCCACTCAATTCTTTCGAGAGAAACTCTTTCTCAAGAAATGTTCCGTTTTTAGCGACAAACACTTTGCCCTCGGATCTGAGGTAGAAGGTATACCCAATTGTCTTTTTTGGGTATCCTATGAAGACGCATTTCTCCGCTTTGGGTTCCAGCTTTTCAGGCTGAAGCTTTTTGACATAAGCATCACATCCCCAAACTTTAAGAAACGACAGTTTTGGCTTCTTGCCAAACCAAAGTTCATATGGCGTCGTCTCAACGGATTTCGATGGTGCCCTATTTAAAGTGAATGCAGCTGTCTCTAATGCATAACCCCAAAACGATAGTGGCAAATCGGCAAGAGACATCATAGATCGCACCATATCCAATAAGGTTCGATTACGACGTTCGGACACACCATTACGCTGTGGTGTTCCAGGCGGTGTCAATTGTGAAACAATTCCACACTGTCTTAAGTGACTGCCAAACTCATAACTCAGATATTCTCCTCCTCGATCAGATCGTAGGAATTTAATCTTCTTGTTACGATGATTCTCAACTTCACTCTGAAATTGTTTGAACTTTTCAAATGTTTCAGACTTGTGTTTCATTAAGTAAATATACCCATATCTACTTAAGTCATCAGTGAAGGTGAGAAAGTAACGATAACCACCGCGCGCCTCAATACTCATCGGACCGCACACATCAGTATGTATGATTTCCAATAAGTCACTTGCCCGTTCCATTGTTCCAGAGAACGGCGTTTTAGTCATCTTGCCCATGAGGCATGGCTCACATGTGTCAAGTGATTCAAAATCAAGTGACTCCAAAAGTCCATCAGCATGGAGCTTCTTCATGCGTTTTACGCCAATATGACCTAAACGGCAGTGCCACAAGAAAGTGGTATTATCATTATCAATTCTACATCTTTTGGCATCAATGTTATGAACATGTGTATCATTACTATCGAGATTCAATAAGAATAAACCCCTCACATCGGGTGCATGACCATAGAAGATATTACTCATATAAATAGAACAACCATTATTCTCTGATTTAAATGAGTAACCGTCTCGCAATAAACAAGATCCAGATATAATGTTCATGCTTAACGCAGGCACCAAATAACACTTATTTAGGTTCATCACTAATCCCGACGGTAATCGAAGAGCGAGCGTGCCGACGGCGATCACATCAACCTTGGAACCATTTCCCACGCGCATCGTCACTTCGTCCTTTGCCAGCCTCCGTCTATTCCGCAGTTCCTGTTTTGAGTTGCAAATATGAGCAACCGCACCGGTATCAAATACCCAGGCACTACAACGAGAGTTGGTAAGGTACACATCAATAACATGTATATCATATATACCTTGTTTGTTGTTGGCCGCCTTCTTGTCAGCCAAATACTTGGGGCAATTCCGCTTCCAGTGTCCAGTTCCCTTGCAATGAAAACACACAGTTTCTGGTTTGGGTCCAGCCTTGGGTTTCTTCACGAGAGGAGCAACTGCTTTGCCACTCTTCTTGGAGTTACCCTTCTTACCCTTGCCATTTTTCTTGAAACTAGTGGTTTTATTGACCATCAACACTTGATGCTCCTTCTGAATTTCAGACTCAGCGGCTTTCAGCATCGCAAACAGCTCGGCGACTGACTTGTTCATCCCGTGCATGTTATAGTTCAACACGGAGCTCTTGTAGCTAGGTGGCAATGATTGAAGAACTCTGTCAGTGATAGCCTCTGGCGGAAGGGGCATCCCTAACTCAGCCAGACGGGTGGAGTACCCAGACATTCTGAGCACGTGATCACTGATAGACCCGTTCTCCTCCATCTTGCAAGCATAGAACTTATCGAAGATCTCATATCTCTCGATCCGGGCATTCTTCTGAAAGATAAACTTCAACTCCTGGAACATCTCATATGCTCCATGACGTTCAAAACGTCTTTGAAGTCCTGGTTCTAAGCCATACAACATTGCACATTGAACTATTGAGTAATCATCAGAACGAGCCTGCCAGGCGTTCACAACGTCTAGAGACTCAACTGGAGCGGGTGGATCACCAAGCGGTGCATCAAGGACATAAGCCTTCTGGGAAGCCGTAAGGATAATCCTTAGATTACGGGCCCAGTCCACAAAGTTACTTCCATCATCTTTCAACTTAGCTTTCTCCAGGAACGCATTAAAATTCAGGGGTGCTACTGCGCGAGCCATGATCTACAACATAAATATAGCAAAGACAACTTAGACTATTGTTCTTAGATAATGAGTTTAGTTAATCATATTACTTAAAAAACTCCCACTCAAATTGACATCCCTCCGATCATTCGAGTGTAACATGATCCAAATCCACCAACTCAAGTCCGATCATCACGTGAGTTGAGGTGGTTTCAATGGTGAACATCTTCATGTTGATCATATCTACTATATGACTCATGTTCGACCTTTCGGTCTCTTGTGTTCCGAGGCCATGTCTGTACATGCTAGGCTCGTCAAGTTTAACCCGAGTGTTCCGCACGTGTAACATGGCTTACACCCGTTGTATGCGAACGTAGAGTCTATCACACCCGATCATCACGGCGTGTCTCGAAACGACGAACTTTCGCAACGGTGCACACTTGGGGAGAACACAATTTATCTTGAAATTTAAGTGAGGGATCACCTTATAATGCTACCGTCGTCCTAAGCAAAATAAGATGCATAAAAGGATTAACATCACATGCAAATCATAAGTGACATGATATGGCCATGAACTTGTGCTTTTGATCTCCATCTCCAAAGCACCGGCATGATCTCCATCGTCACCGGCATGACACCATGATCTCCATCATCTTGATCTCCATCAACGTGTCGCCATAAGGTTGTCGCGTTGACTGTTGCTTCCACGACTATAGCTAACGTTTAGCGATAAAGTAAAGCATTACATAGCGCTTAATGATTGACACGCAGGTCATACAATAATTAAAGACAACTCTATGGCTCCTGCCAGTTGCCGTACTCATCGACATGCAAGTCGTGATATTCTATACAAAACATGATCATCTCATACATCACATATATCTCATCATGTAATTGGCCATATCACATCACAACATACCCTGCAAAAACAAGTTAGACGTCCTCTAATTGTTGTTGCAAATTTTACGTGGCTGCTACGGGTTTGCAAGAACCGTTCTTACCTACGCAAAACCACAACGTGGTGTAGTGATTGCTTTTTGATCTTCTAAAAGAACCCTCTTCATTGAACCGATTCAACTAAAGTGAGAGAGACAGACACCCGCCAGTCACCTTTATGCAACAAGTGCACGCAGCGGTAAAACCAGTCTCGCGTAAGCGTACGCGTAATGTCGGTCCGGGCCGCTTCATCTCACAATACCGCTGAATCAAGTATCAACTAGTAACGGCAAGCAATATGTATACACCCACGCCCACAACTCGTTTGTGTTCTACTCGAGATCTCATCTACGCATAGACCTAGCTCATGATGCCACTGTTGGGGAACGTTGCATGGGAAACAAAAATTTTCCTACGCACACATAAGATCTATCCATGGTGATGAGCATCTACGAGAGGGAGAGTGAATCTACATACCCTTGTAGATCGCTAAGCGGAAGCGTTAATAAACGCGGTTGATGTAGTCGAACGTCTTCGCGATCCAAATCGCCGAGCGTCCCGCGATCCAATCACGATCCTTCCGATCTAGTGCCGAACGGACGGCACCTCCGCGTTCAACACACGTACGGCTTGATGACGCCTTCACCTCCTCGATCCAGCGAGCGATGGTGAAGTAGTGGTTGAGTTCCAGCAGCACGACGGCGTGGTGATGGTGGTGAGGAACAATCTCTGCAGGGCTTCGCCAAGCACTACGGAGATTATGACGGAGGAACTAGAGGGCTAGGGTTGCCGGCACACGGCTTGGGAAATCCTGATGTATCCCGTGTGCTAGCCCTGCCCCTCTATTTATATGTTGAGCCTTGGGGTCTAAACTTGGAGTAAAAGCCTCCTCCGGGTCGGTTTTGCCCGCACAAGGTCGGTTTGGCCCGCAGGGAAAGAGTCCAACTCGGATCCCTGCCGAACCGTGCACAGCCGCGCACAAGCGGTAGTACCGCTTCACACAAGCGGTAGTACCGCTTGGGCGGTAGTACCGCTTCACACAAGCGGTAGTACCGCTCCGGCGGTAGTACCGCTTCACCAAGCGGTAGTACCGCTTACGCGGCAGCAAAACTACTTTTGCACTTTCCAATACCTTGTGGGCTTTATCCCTTTGGCTCATATAAAGTGTTGCTGCACCCGAACACTTCGGTAAACATCCGGAACCTCTTCCGGTGAACTTCGGAACTCTTCCGGAGATCAAAACACTATTATCACATATATCAATCTTTACCTCCGGACTATTCCGGAGATCCTCGTCATGTCCGGGATCTTATCCGGGACCCCGAACAACTTTCGGTCACCAACATAATAACTCAATTATACTAATCGTCACCAAACGTTAAGTGTGTAGACCCTGCGGGTTCGAGAACTATGTAGACATGACCGAGACACCTCTACGGCCAATAACCAATAGCGGGACCTGGATGCCCATATTGGCTCCTACATATTCTACGAAGATCTTTATCGGTCGAACCTCTATGTCAAGGATTCAGTTAATCCCGTATGCTGTTCCCTTTGTTCTTCGGTATGTTACTTGCCCGAGATTCGATCGTCGGTATCACTATACCTAGTTCAATCTCGTTACCGGCAAGTCTCTTTACTCGTTCCGTAATACAAGATCTCGTGGCTAACACTTTAGTCACATTGCTTGCAAGGCTCATTGTGATGTTGTATTACCGAGTGGGCCCTGAGATACCTCTCCGTCACACCGAGTAACAAATCCCAGTCTTGATCCATGCCAACCCAACAGACACCCTCGGAGATACCTGTAGAGCACCTTTATAGTCACCCAGTTACGTTGCGACGTTTGATACACACAAGGTATTCCTCCGGTGTCAGTGAGTTGCATGATCTCATGGTCAAAGGAATAGATACTTGACATGCAGAAAACAATAGCAATAAACTGACACGATCAAATGCTACGTTTACAGTTTGGGTCTTGTCCATCACATCATTCTCCTAATGATGTGATCCCGTTATCAAATGACATCTCATGTCAATGGCTAGGAAACCTTAACCATCTTTGATCAACGAGCTAGTCAACTAGAGGCTTACTAGGGACACAGTGTTGTCTATGTACCCACACATGTATTTGAGTTTCCAATCAATACAATTATAGCATGGATAATAAACGATTATCATTAACAAGGAAATATAATAATAACCAATTTATTATTGCCTCTAGGGCATATTTCCAACACTCATATGCTCCATGACGCTCAAAACGTCTTTGAAGTCCCGGTTCTAAGCCATACAACATTGCACATTGAACTATTGAGTAATCATCAGAACGAGCCTGCCAGGTGTTCACAACGTCTAGAGACTCAACTGGAGCGGGTGGATCACCAAGCGGTGCATCAAGGACATAAGCCTTCTGGGAAGCCGTAAGGATAATCCTTAGATTACGGGCCCAGTCCACAAAGTTACTTCCATCATCTTTCAACTTAGCTTTCTCTAGGAACGCATTAAAATTCAGGGGTGCTACTGCGCGAGCCATGATCTACAACATAAATATAGCAAAGACAACTTAGACTATTGTTCTAGATAATGAGTTTAGTTAATCATATTACTTAAAAACTCCCACTCAAATTGACATCCCTCCGGTCATTCGAGTGTAACATGATCCAAATCCACCAACTCAAGTCCGATCATCACGTGAGTTGAGGTGGTTTCAATGGTGAACATCTTCATGTTGATCATATCTACTATATGACTCATGTTCGACCTTTCGGTCTCTTGTGTTCCGAGGCCATGTCTGTACATGCTAGGCTCGTCAAGTTTAACCCGAGTGTTCCGCGCGTGTAACATGGCTTACACCCGTTGTATGCGAACGTAGAGTCTATCACACCCGATCATCACGGCGTGTCTCGAAACGACGAACTTTCGCAACGGTGCACACTTGGGGAGAACACAATTTTATCTTGAAATTTAAGTGAGGGATCACCTTATAATGCTACCGTCGTCCTAAGCAAAATAAGATGCATAAAAGGATTAACATCACATGCAAATCATAAGTGACATGATATGGCCATGAACTTGTGCTTTTGATCTCCATCTCCAAAGCACCGGCATGATCTCCATCGTCACCGGCATGACACCATGATCTCCATCATCTTGATCTCCATCAACGTGTCGCCATAAGGTTGTCGCGCCGACTGTTGCTTCCACGACTATTGCTAACGTTTAGCGATAAAGTAAAGCATTACATAGCGCTTAATGATTGACACGCAGGTCATACAATAATTAAAGACAACTCTATGGCTCCTGCCAGTTGCCGTACTCATCGACATGCAAGTCGTGATATTCTATACAACACATGATCATCTCATACATCACATATATCTCATCATGTAATTGGCCATATCACATCACAACATACCCTGCAAAAACAAGTTAGACGTCCTCTAATTTGTTGTTGCAAATTTTACGTGGCTGCTACGGGTTTGCAAGAACCGTTCTTACCTACGCAAAACCACAACGTGGTGTAGTGATTGCTTTTTGATCTTCTAAAAGAACCCTCTTCATTGAAATCGATTCAACTAAAGTGAGAGAGACAGACACCCGCTAGCCATCTTTATGCAACGAAGTTACATGTTAGTTGAAGGAACCTGTCTCGCGTAAGTGTACGCGTAATGTCGGTCCGGGCCGCTTCATCTCACAGTACCGCCGAATCAAATATCAACTAGTAACGGCAAGCAATATGTATACACCCACGCCCACAACTCGTTTGTGTTCTACTCGAGATCTCATCTACGCATAGACCTAGCTCATGATGCCACTGTAGGGGAATGTTGCATGGGAAACAAAAATTTTCCTACGCACACGCAAGATCTATCCATGGTGATGAGCATCTACGAGAGGGAGAGTGAATCTACATACCCTTGTAGATCGCTAAGCGGAAGCGTTAATAAACGCGGTTGATGTAGTCGAACGTCTTCGCGATCCAAATCGCCGAGCGTCCCGCGATCCAATCACGATCCTTCCGATCTAGTGCCGAACGGACGGCACCTCCGCGTTCAACACACGTACGGCTTGATGACGCTTTCACCTCCTCGATCCAGCGAGCGATGGTGAAGTAGTGGTAGAGTTCCAGCAGCACGACGGCGTGGTGATGGTGGTGAGGAACAATCTCTGCAGGGCTTCGCCAAGCGCTACGGAGATTATGACGGAGGAACTAGAGGGTTAGGGTTGCCGCACACGGCTTGGGGAAATCTTGATGTCTCTGTTGGCTAGCCCTGCCCCTCTATTTATATGTTGAGCCTTGGGGTCTAAACTTGGAGTAAAAGCCTCCTCCGGGTCGGTTTTGCCCGCACAAGGTCGGTTTGGCCCGCAGGGAAAGAGTCCAACTCGGATCCCTGCCGAACCGTGCACAGCCGCGCACAAGCGGTAGTACCGCTTCACACAAGCGGTAGTACCGCTCGGGCGGTAGTACCGCTTCACACAAGCGGTAGTACCGCTCGGGCGGTAGTACCGCTTCACACAAGCGGTAGTACCGCTCCGGCGGTAGTACCGCTTCACCAAGCGGTAGTACCGCTTACGCGGCAGCAAAACTACTTTTGCACTTTCCAATACCTTGTGGGCTTTATCCCTTTGGCTCATATAAAGTGTTGCTGCACCCGAACACTTCGGTAAACATCCGGAACCCCTTCCGGTGAACTCCGGAACCCTTCCAGAGATCAAAACACTATTATCACATATATCAATCTTTACCTCCGGACTATTCCGGAGATCCTCATCATGTCCGGGATCTTATCCGGGACTCCGAACAACTTTCGGTCACCAACATAATAACTCAATTATACTAATCGTCACCAAACATTAAGTGTGTAGACCCTGCGGGTTCGAGAACTATGTAGACATGACCGAGACACCTCTACGGCCAATAACCAATAGCGGGACCTGGATGCCCATATTGGCTCCTACATATTCTACGAAGATCTTTTATCGGTCGAACCTCTATGTCAAGGATTCAGTTAATCCCGTATGCTGTTCCCTTTGTTCTTCGGTATGTTACTTGCCCGAGATTCGATCGTCGGTATCACTATACCTAGTTCAATCTCGTTACCAGCAAGTCTCTTTACTCGTTCCGTAATACAAGATCTCGTGGCTAACACTTTAGTCACATTGCTTGCAAGGCTCATTGTGATGTTGTATTACCGAGTGGGCCCTGAGATACCTCTCCGTCATACGGAGTAACAAATCCCAGTCTTGATCCATGCCAACCCAACAGACACCCTCGGAGATACCTGTAGAGCACCTTTATAGTCACCCAGTTACGTTGCGACGTTTGATACACACAAGGTATTCCTCCGGTGTCAGTGAGTTGCATGATCTCATGGTCAAAGGAACAGATACTTGACATGCAGAAAACAATAGCAATAAACTGACACGATCAAATGCTACGTTTACAGTTTGGGTCTTGTCCATCACATCATTCTCCTAATGATGTGATCCCGTTATCAAATGACATCTCATGTCCATGGCTAGGAAACCTTAACCATCTTTGATCAACAAGCTAGTCAACTAGAGGCTTACTAGGGACACAGTGTTGTCTATGTACCCACACATGTATTTGAGTTTCCAATCAATACAATTATAGCATGGATAATAAACGATTATCATGAACAAGGAAATATAATAATAACCAATTTATTATTGCCTCTAGGGCATATTTCCAACACACACATCGATCGACTCCTGCCTGCATCTAGAGTATTAAGTTCATGAAGAACAGAGTAACGCATTAGGTAAGATGACATGATGTAGAGGGATAAACTCAAGCAATATGATGAAAACCCCATCTTTTTATCCTTGATGGCAACAATACAAATACGTGCCTCGCTACCCCTACTTTGTCACTGGGTGAGGACACCGCAAGATTGAACCCAAAACTAAGCACTTCTCCCATTGCAAGAATTACCAATCTAGTTGGCCAAACCAAACCAATAACTCGAAGAGACTTGCAAAGATATGAAATCATGCATATAAGAATTCAGAGAAGATTCAAATAATATTCATAGATAATCTGATCATAAACCCACAATTCATCGGATCTCGACAAACACACCGCAAAAGAGTATTACATCGGATAGATCTCCATGAAGATCATGAAGAACATGGTATTGAAGAACATAGAGAGAGAAGAAGCCATCTAGCTACTAGCTATGGACCCGAAGGTATGAGGTGAACTACTCACGCATCATCGGAGGGGCAATGGATTTGATGTAGATGCCCTCCGTGATCGAATCCCCCTCCGGCAGATTACCGGAAAAGGCTCCAAGATGGGATCTCACGGGAACAGAGGCTTCCGGCGGCGGAAAAGTATTTTTGTGGCTCTTTTTGGTATTGGGGGAATATTTGGGAATTTATAGGACGAATATTAGAGTTGGAGGGCCTGCAGGGGGGCCACAAGCCAGGGGGGCGCCCCCCCTAGGGCGCGCCTTGCAGGCTTGTGATCTCCCGGCAGGTCTCCTGCCTTCATCTCCAAGTCTGGTAGGTTTCTTCTGGTCCAAGAAAAATCATCGCGAAGATTTTATTCCGTTTGGACTCCATTTAATATTCCTTATCTGCAATACTCAAAAACAAGGAAAAAACAAAAACTGGCACTAGGCACTAGGTTAATAGGTTAGTCCCAAAAATAATATTAAATAGCATATTAATGCATATAAAACATCCAAAACAGATAATATAATAGCATGGAACAATCAAAAATTATAGATACGTTGGAGACGTATCAATGTGTTCGGCGAAGGTGACATGCCGAGACACAAGAACCCGACCGGTGTATAAGTCAAGGCAGCGATAGCCTTTGTGCTCATCCGAAAAACATAGGAGAACACATGGGAGAGAGCGGGGAGAGAG
Organism: Elymus sibiricus; assembly: GCA_039707655.1. Taxonomy (NCBI): domain Eukaryota; kingdom Viridiplantae; phylum Streptophyta; class Magnoliopsida; order Poales; family Poaceae; genus Elymus; species Elymus sibiricus. Next base: position 426,860,927 of record CM077663.1, read on the forward strand.
TTTATGAACGGCGGAAGCGGAAGTGTTAGGAAAACAGAGACAACCGAAAACGCGAATGTCGGAGTAGTTTGGATGGCACAGAAACAGAGAAAAATAGGGGGTGATATTGGGATTGGCTTTGGTAGGGCGGATATTAAGAAGATATGTAGCGGTGTGGAGAGCCTCTGCCCAGTATTGGGGTGGCATGGAGGATTGAAGAAGAAGGGTCCGAATAATATCATTGATAGTACGAAGAGAACGTTTAGCTTTGCCGTTTTGAGGAGAGGTGTAGGGACAAGAAAAACGAAGAAGAATGCCACGGTTAAGAAAGAAGGTGTGATTTTTAATATTCTCAAATTCACGACCATTATCACATTGTATGAAGCGAATAGGGAGAAAGAAGTGCACAGAAACATATCGCTGAAAATTGAGAAAGAGGGCGTGAATGTCGGATTTGTTGCGGAGAGGAAAGGTCCAGACAAAGTGTGTGAAATCATCTAGTATGACAAGATAGTATTTAAAACCAGAGACACTAGCAATAGGTGATGTCCAGAGATGACAATGTATTAATTCAAAGGGATAAGTGCTTGAAGAACTAGACGAACTAAAAGGAAGACGCACATGCTTGCCTAATTGACATGACTCACAAACAGAGGAATCGTGAGAATCTCTATTACAAGGTATGGATAATTCACTAAGAACAGATGCTAAAACTGCAGGGTTGGGGTGCCCTAAACGCCGATGCCAGAGATCAATAGATGCCATCATGGAGGTTGGAGAAGCGGCGGCAGGAACACCATTGAGAGAGTATAAGTCGCGGAGCTATTGAACCGCACGATCTCGACCTTGGTCTGATAATCCTTCACAGATAAGCCAAAGGGGTAAAATTCGACAGAAACAAGATTATCACATGTGAATTGACGAACAGAGATTAAATTTTTGATAAGGGCAGGAGCAACAAGTACATCACGAATAAGAAGGGGTGTAGTGGTGGAAGGAAGTTGAGCCTGACCAACACAATAGATGGGGATAGAAGAACCGTCACCGAGGGTGATGGATTTAAAGGGGGGTGGAGTGCAAGAGGAGAGAAACGTACTAGATGCAGACATATGACTAGAAGCACCGGAATCGAAAATCCAATCCGTACCTGTGTTGCCTTGGGAGGCAAAATTGTTCATGGCCTGGATGAAGGCGGCTTGGTCCCAGCTCGGCGGTGCAGCAGAGGTCGGTGTTGGCAGCAAAGCCGGCTGGTACGACGGCGAGGGCAGTAGAGCCGATGGTGGAGGCGATGGCAGGAGAGCCGGCTGGTACGACGGCGAGGGCAGTAGAGCCGATGGTGGGGTGTAGTAGTGGCCTCCGTCGAAGTAGGGAGCGCCATATGTTGGAGCAGCATGGTAGGCGTGAGCCGGCTGGCGAGGCATGAGGAATCCGGGGGCACCAGTGTGGGGCCGCACGCCGGGCTGCCAGGCACCGGTATAAGCCGGTGGAGCGCCGAGGGGAGCCGGAGCGGACCAGGGCATGGGCCAAGCTTGGACGAGCCCCGTCTAGGGATCATGTGGAGGACGCCAAGGCGTAGCTGCTGGTGGCGCACTTGGAGCCGGCGAAGGTGGAGGAGTAGGCACTGAACACGTCGTAGGCGGCCTGTAGATGGGGTTCTTGCCGCGATAATTAGGGCCGGGACACTAGCCCGGCGATGGAGCGGGCGCTGCCAGGGTGGGAGGCGCCGCTGGTGAAGGAGTCGCCGGTGGTGGCGCCACGGGTGCCGGAGCACGCGGAACGGCGGCGAAGAGCTGAGGGCGAGCATCCTTGTTGGATTGAGCACGGTCGGCCCACTGGAGGATGGAGCGCACCTCGACAAAAGTCGGCTGGGGCCGCATCATGGGGATGAAGCAGGCCTGCTTATCGAACTGTTCGCTGAGCCCGATGAGGAGGATGTTGATGAGCTGCCGGTCAGCGACGGGATCACCAAGTTCACGGAGTTCGTCGGCGATGGACGTGAGGCATTGGCAGTAGACACTGAGAGAGGAGTCGCCTTGCACCGTATTCCTGAGCTCGGTGTGGAGTAGATTGGTGCGGGCATCGACGTTGTCTTGGAACAACTACCGAAGGGCCGCCCAGAGAACGGCGGCAGTGGCGGCTTCCCGGAAGACGAGATTGAAGATCTCGGTGGAGACGCACATGTAGATCCATTGGATGATGGCGAGGTCATCCTTGACCCATTGGGGATCATGGGGTTGCGGCACGGCGGTGGCGTCGACGTGGGAGCGAAGATTGCAGCGCCCGAGGTGAACTTCGAAGAGGTGGCGCCAATGGTAGTAGTTGTGGGAGTTGAGATCGAGGGTGATGGGGATATAGGGGCTAATATCGGAGATTGTGTCGGTGAAGGAGATCATGGGAGGCATAGGTGGTGGTGGTAGAGCTAGGGTAGATGAGGAGGAAGCCGCGGCGGCGGCGCGGGCGAGGGTAGCGGCCCGGCGCTCGAAGTAGCCGGGCGGCGGCGGCGGCGGTGGGGTGGGCGGCGGAGCCATACCCTAGGACCGAAAAACTGATACCATGTAAGATTGAATAAAACTATTGTTATTGATTATTGATGGCCGCATACAACGGTATATATAAGAGGTTACAAGCCAACTAGACCTATTACAATACGACTAGGACTAGATAACTTGACAGCCAAGTAATATTCTAACAGCGTCCTCTCCCGGTGCAGGATCGCAATGACGAACGGTCCCAGAGTCCTATCGACACAATACTAGCCTAAGATGTGATCCATATACGTGCGCGCTCACATGATGGACACCAAAGGACAACAACAAAATAAAACATGCAACTCAAATCAATCATGATCACCAAAATAACAATGATGAGATAAATCATTGAATAAGAATTAATAGCATCAAAAACCATGTTCAAGTAGGGATTACAATGGGTTATGGGATAGTGAACCGTTGAATAGAGAGGGAGGAAGGTGATGGAGGTGTTAATGAACACGACAAAGTTGATGGAGATGATCCACGTGAAGGTGGTTCCCCGGCGGCGCTACGGCGCCACTGGAGAGTGAGGGAAAGAGAGCCCCCCTCCTTCTTCAGGTTTATCTTGAGAATACTTTTGGATTCTTCTGGTTTTGTTGTTGCATTTGGATTTTTTCTGAATGTTGGTAGGCGATCTACCAATTCATTGATCAACAAGGGAGTAAGAAGTACATGCAACGCCCCAAAAAGGGCAATGCACCAAGTGGAAATGGCGCGAAAAGAGAAGGATTTCAAAGGTGAAACTCAACTTGGATCGAAGGGGATCCCTACTCCCGCCATACTCCACGGGTGGATTTCGTCTTTCACTCTACGTACCAGGGATGAAGCTATAAAAAATGTTTGTTGGTGTCATGTCTATGACGGCGGGCATGCTCGTCCCTGCTACGTACGGAAATGCTTGTATTCATCCGGCTCTGTTGGAAAAGGCGACTGTTGCGTTTGCACCAAATCTTCCAGGATACAAAATGTGTTAGCGAAGGAGTTCCTTTCCTTCTTGCGAGTGAAGAATTCTTTTGCCATGTCTTCATCCAAACTTGGATGCTACCCACACCGACCCATGATATTGGTCTTAGTGATGGGCTGATGGCATGTTGGCCGAGGCAGCCAGTGAGTCTCTTCTTGACCATGGACATTCCACGAGGATGTAAACGATCGTTTCAAGCTTTTTTTCGCACAACAGACATAAATTGTTGTTTCTCCATCCTCGCGTAGCAGCACATCCGCCGTTGGGATCTTTCCCAAGGCCATCGTCTAGAGGAAAAAGCGGCATTTACCTGGGATGTGCCCATCCTGACCAAATAAGCTCGCCCCCCTCCATGTGAATTGAACCCGAGAATGGTAGCTGATAGACGGATCTTGCACTATATTCTTCATTTGGGTTGAAACGCTAAGCAATGGTGTTTGGCTGCCCAACGACAAGGGAGATTGTGTTTAGATGCCAGGCAAACAATGACAGTTCGGGAACCATCCGGCCCGTCAGTCCGCACGCGAGATCGAGCAGCCATTTCCCGTGCAACGCGCCACCACCCGTCCCCGTTCCCGGCGTCGGGGTGATGTTGTCCCGTCCCCGATCCCCATGGGGTGGCTGTCCCCGTTTCAGCTGCAGGCTAACATCTGGAGGTAGATCTGTCTTCCCTTTCCCCGTTGCACCCACCTCCCACTTCTCCTGGCTCGACGCGTTCTCCTCCACCTCCAACGCCGCTGGCGAAGCTGCTCGATTTGGTGACGCGGTGTACTCTCTTTAATTAGCACCATGCCGATCCCTTGTAATCTGTCTGCACCCCATGCTCGTGTTGCAACCTGCAGCAAATCTCGTGATTGCTGTCAACAGTTATGCTCATCATGATTAAATGATAAAATGCATGCAGAAACTCTTCAGTGTAGCAGTCCCCAGCTAGTTAAACCGATTCAGGTTTTTACAGAGTTGTTTGCCATTTCTCACTGGCATGGTTATTTTCTTGAAGTGGCTTACTATCAACTGGTTTGCATGCTCAATACCCACCAGCACTTCATTCCCTGTTGATAACTTGCAACCTACTACAATGGAAGTTTGACTCATTGTGTAGTAGTATTACACACAGTAACTTCTAGGCTGAACACCCATGTATCCCACATTTTGATTACTTTTTATTTGTTTGATATTTCTCTATGATTCAGCCTTTAGGCAAAAAAAAAAAAAGAGGCGGCCATATATAAGCATGTGCCTTGAAACCCTATGTTCCATATATAATCATGTGCCTTGAAACCCTATGTCCTCTCTGACCGCCAACACCACTTCATTCAAATTGTCCCTACTGTATTGATACGTTATCCGTTTGGAATGTACTACACATACTTTGGTTTTAGCGTGTGACATGGTGCTAATTTCTTTTGTTGCAATTGTTTTGACATCATTCTAAATGCCATCCTTACTAAATAAAGAAATTAAAGACCGCTCTGTTTCAACTAAGAGAGAAACGGATTCAAGAAGCTTTGAATTTATGTGCTTTCTCACCAGGAAACTGCCATTTATTAATTTGGTGTAGGAACGGGAGGTCCACGTGTGCGCCCTCTCAGAACTAGCGGATGGTAGTGAGGGAAGGCGCTCGGCACAGCCATGGCCATGGTGCGCCCGTTCCCCGGACAACCTCCCCCACTGGAGCACAGCGTGGTTTCCATCCTCCTCCCTTTTGGCACTACTAATAAGCTATTTTTAGTGTAAAACTAATAATCATGTTTAGACTAACACTGCAGCTAGAGTATATTAGACCAAATGTTGATTGTTCCATAGTATTTTGACTAAATTAACAATTCACATGACAAGAGTTTGGATAGCATCATTGTTTTAATAATGCACATGTTTCTATGTGTGACAGATAGTTGACTTCAGTTTTGCAAAGTTGGAAGGTGGAAGGACTAACACAGTATGTGGCATAGCTGACTCTAGTTGGTCTTGGTGAAGGGGCACTGCTAAGTGGGTATCTATCCCTGTGTAGGATCTTGCAAATTATACATGTGTTCAAGGTTATTATATTTTTTTGAGAAAATTCAGAGAGAGCAAGCCCATTTCCTTAAATGTGTTCTTTTAGCACCGAAGTTCAGTTGGTCTACAATTTCTTCCTTTCAGAAAACAGAAGTTCTGGTACATAATTTTGTATCACCGAGACTTCGTATTCCCGGTTATCTATATCAATATCTTATATACTTGCTTTATTTATCAGGATTTAATTTTTCCTCTTTGTCTTGCTGCTCACCAGGATAGCTATTTTTTGTGTGTGCACAAAATCTTTTAGATATTAAGCTAAAATATGGACATTTGAGTCATGCTATCATGAGGAGAGAGTTGTTAGATACTTTTTGTGTTGATAGTACTAAGTCCTATTTCTGGCTTACCAGAGTGCACATGAAGTCATCTATTCATGATTATGGATTTTGGACTACTCCCTAAGAAATGTAGATTGGCATATTTAACTCATGGGCCAAAGGATCTTTTATTGACATAGTTCTTATTTGGTCTCCCTTCCAGTAATTGATCAGCAAGAATGAAAAGGTATGCCATCTACAAGTGTGAATCTAGAACTGCTCATGATTGGTGATGAGGTTGCCTAAACGTTGACCTCTGATTGAGTGGGAACTGTAGAACCCTACAGAACCTGTCTAAGTGTAGTTTGATGATTTGATTTTTAAGCAGTGTGGATCATACTGGAGTCAGAATACTATCATTATGTGCCGAGATTTTGCTTAGGTAGTGTACCTGGGAAGTTTAGTTAAAAGTTGCAGCATCTGTATTAAAGGTTGTGTCTCCCATTTGACAAGACCTTCATGTCCTTAGGAACAATCGTACTATAGTCAAATATTTTTTTGGTTAATCTATGCTTGTTTAAAAGTACGTCCCATGAATGTGTGCACTCTTTCTTGCTGAACTGAGTAATGCAGATTGTTTGAGATGAACACTAGCCATATATTGTGAAACTGAAATCGTTAGCGATAGCTGATAATGTAGTCATGCCTAATCCGTTTACACTATAATGGCCTATTGAAGACTGTAGCAAAGACAAACTGTTTGTTCGTTTTACTTAATGAAAAACTGACACAAAGCACTGGTTTTAGAAGTTCTTTTCGCCGCCCATGGTAGAAACTTTTGTCAGTAACAGCATAAACTGGAGAACTTGCACCATGCACTCATCCCAGAGATAAAGATGGTGTCGTCTGGGATCCAGTGTTTCCATAGTCCAGGATCTCAGAGATAAACATGTACAAGCAATCAACTGTTGGCCATAGTTTGGTGATAGATCCAGAGTTCTAGATAAGTTCATTAAATACCGTGTGATTTCTTCTTACAATGCTGTTCCAGTACTAGGAGAGCTTGTCAGAAAGGGTTGTGCAAAATCATCAACTTATCTTGGATCATGGTTTGAGCTGTGTAATAGACTGAGTAAATGTATGCGGCAGCTCTTTAGTGTAGCAGTCCCCAGCTAGTTTATCCTATTCAGATATTTACTGAGTTGTTCATCATTTTTCACTGGCATGGTTCTTTTCTTGAAGTGGTTTACTATGAACCTGGTTTGCATGCTCAGTTCCCACCAGCCCTTCTTTCCCTGTTGATAACTTGCAATCTACAACAAGGGAAGTTTGACTCACTGTTTTAGTACTACAGAACTTCTAGGCTGAAAATCCATGTATCCCACCGTTTGATTTTTCTCTATGATTTAGCCTTAATAAGGCAAAAGAAGAGGTGGCCTATAGATAAGCCTGTACCTTGAAACCCTAGGTTCTCTCTGACCCCAACACTACTTCCTTCTCATTGTACCTACTGTATTGATAGTTGTTGCCCATTTGAAATGTTTATTACCCAAACTTAGTTTTAGAGGGTGACATGGTGCTAATTTCCTTCATTGCAATTGTTTTGGGATTATTCTGAGTGTCATCCTTCCTATAAAAAAAATTAAAGACTGCTCTGCGTTCCAATTCCAGAGTGGACAGGAGAACACCGTGCTCTGATTGCACTATGTTTGGTTGTGTCAAGTTATTTGAAATTTACCTCGGCTATGTAATTCATTACTTGGCTGTGATGATCCATTAACTTAAATAACATAATATAATCCCGCTTTGGTTCATATGTGCATCCTTTACTCTCAGATCTCGAACAGTTTCTATACATTTATCTTTTGTGTGGTCAGTGTCCAGTCTAGCAGAACATAGAGAGGTTGAGTTTTCACTGTGCTGTCTGCTTGTTCTTCTTACAGTGTCTTTCTTCATATTCTCTCGTTATACTGTTGTGCACTACTCTGCTAATAGCAATAATTGCAGGTCTCGTTGAAAGTAGGACCTCGGTGATCTAAGCAAATAAGATAGAAGTTAGGAGGAAGAGAATGGAAAATCACAGCAACCACCAAGAAATGAGAGATCTTAGGTTTGTGTTCATGAATCTTTAGATCAATATTTGTATTACTATCCATGGTGTCTCGGATCACAACTTCAACAATAATGTTGTTTGGAGATAGCAAATTCTTGTTTCACTGGTTTGGTATAGATCATCTTTTACTCAGAGTAGAACCAGGTTACATTATAGGTTCAGCCGTTTATTGCTACATTTTTTCCCTATAAGATGCATCTAGCATCATCTGTTTACGTGATCCATTGGTGCATACACATAGCTCTATTTGGGTTCATAAGAAATAATTAATGTTTGATTTTTTGTATAAAAGATAATCTTGTGCACTTGCTACATTGGTTTTCTTTGATTAGATGCATTCTTTGCTGCTTCTCTTGGATTATGAGGATGATCTAGATGTGCGTATGCTAACAACCGTTTAGGCTTCGTTGGTGATTTCATCTGTTTGGTACTTCAGTCACAGTTTTTGCCTTCTTTGTTTCGTTTCCCATAGATTCCTATGGATTTCCAGAATTGAAGATGCTGAGTTTGTGGGACAGTGCTCCAATCGCCTGTCCATGCCTTTTTGGGGTCCGTTCGTTTCACGGGATTTGTAGAGTTTCCAAAGGAATGTCCCATTCCATTGTTTCAGTTTCATCGGTGCGTTCGAATTAAAGGAATAGGCTACAGCATTCCTATGAAAAGGTTCATAAACAGTGGCCATTTTACAGGAATCTACACATCTGGTCTGAGCTAATTTTTGGGCAGAGGCCCGAGGCAGTCACAGTGTGGGAGAGACGTCAAACCATTATGCAGCGATTAAAATACTACATGCCTGAATAAAATACTCATGCTGTCGCATCAGTAGTATGGTTCCTTTGCTCGTCCCTCTGGACAATTTCCAATGAACCGAACACCTCTTTTCCTCTGTTTCGGGAACTGCGGTAATGCACTGTACATGCCACCGCATTCCTGTACTTTTTTAATTTCCTTTGGTTTTCTTACCGGTGTATCGAACGGGGCCTTGGTTTTGTTTGCTTAGTTTTTTTTATGGCAGATTCATTGATGCTCTCTGCAAATTTCTCATTACAATGGCTTAGCTAAGAAGCTTAATATGGAAGATCGTCAGGATAAGCATTCTTGATGTTTACAGGAATTAGTTTCCCACCCGTTACTGTTTTAAGTTCTTTTTTCTGTATAGATATATACATACTATTCACATATTAGCTCTCGGTGATACACAAATTTATAAACAGATTGTGTATGATGATATATTTTTTAAACATTTCCCTTTTGAAGACTATCCTCTGATACTTCGGCAACTATATTTCAATCCATATTCTTGTCTTGGCCACACTTATACTTTCATGGTACATTTGCAGGATTTTGGTGGTTCTGCAGGGCTACAGAAGATCCTATTCAAGGAGCAGTCCCACAACTTCGATTTTTTACAGCACATATTGCTGGTCCTGGACTGCTGGTTCAGGAGGGATTAAGAAGGTTCCAACAGTTACACCATTGCCTATCCTTCTCACCAGGTAAGACTATTTTGCTCTAATTCAGCTAGGGTTTTGATGCACAGGTTCTTCAGCGCCCCTTATATCTTCTGTGCTTTCGTTTGCCTCAAGCCTGGCTTCCCAGCTATCTCGCAGGCAATACACTCTAATAATATCGTATAAATCTCATATGTGTCTTGCTCACCTTCCATTCTTCATAACAGTATTGTCTTAAACTCAGAGTGATAAAAACACTGCTCATGATTGGGGATGAGGTTGCATCTGGGCTAAACATTGACCTGTAGGTTCCAGTTTTTGTTTTTGGATTGTAAAGTGAGAATAATAGAACCCTACAAAACCTGGCTAAGCATAGTTTGATGATTTGATTTTTCGAGTGGTGTAGATCATACTGGAGTCGGGATATTATGTATATTTGATTTTTCAAGTAGTGTAAATCATACTGGAGTCGGGATATTATGTATGTATACCGAATTTTTCTTAGGTAGTGTACCTGAGAAGGATAGTTAAAATTGCAGCTTCTGTATAGAAGGTTGTATCTCCTATTTGTCAAGACCTTCATGTCCTTAGGGACAATCATACTAATAGATTTTTTGGGTTAATCAATGCTTGCTCAAAAGTTCGTCCTCCTATGAATGTGCACTCCAAGAACCACATATCTAAAAACTACATATAAATGTAAATTGTATAGCTTCGTATGTGCGGAAGTTTCGTGAGTTTAGGTTGATATTCTATCGTTGCAGGGCACGCTTACTGAACTGAGTAATGCGGTTTGTTTGAGATGAGTACTAGCTTATATATTGTGCAACTGAAATCGTTGATAGCTGATAATGGAATTATGCCTAATCTGTTTACCATTATGACAATAATGACCTATTGAAGACTGTAATGAAGACAAAATTTTTGTTTTCATTTTTGTTTCGGTTATTGAAAATTTGACACAATCACTGGTTGTAGAAGTTCTTTTCACACAGTAGAAACTTTTGACAATAACGGCTAAAACTGGAGAACATTTTTTTAGATGAACAGGGAGGCAACCTCCCCGGTTTCATTAGCTCAGAATGAAACTATAAAGGCCAAAAGGCCGAGTTCAGATAGAAACAGGGAAATGAAACTAGAAAGAAACATGGGAAATAAAAAACTACATGGACCAAGTCCCCGTGCAGCACATGCAGGCGCGAGTGGTAGAGCAAAGGATGCACCGGTCAAACGGCAGGTAGCAGCTGGAGCTCGTCCTCGATTCCTTCCGAGTGCCTGGATATTTTGGAGGGCATAGCGTCAGGCTGAGGGGACCAGCAGATCCCCAGAGGCGAAGCTGGGCTGGAGATGAGCTTCACCTTCAGGTACGGGCGCCACAATCAGATGAATCAAGCAGGGACTGCTTGAACTCCGAAATCTTCAGCATGTACAACAAGTTGGCTGGCAGAAGTGGAGTAGCACTAATCAGCCACCCAGGATTTGTAGAGGGGCTTGGAGGTACTTCGTTAGATACAGGCAGAAGGATTCCAGCCTCTCCTTCGCCTGATCCACAGAGAGTATCAGCCAAGCCTTGACAGTTTTCAGTTCACCACACCTGTCTAATAGACAACCATAATGTGTGATTAAAAATCATGGAGTTTCTAAACTTCCAAATGCATTACATGTTAGATGCACAGACAGTGTCGTCCTTGCCGTAGACCTACTTAAGCGTTAAGCCACATCGATCTGCTGTGCATTGTGTTGTGGAAGAACCGAGTTGGCCTGATCCCTATAGTTGGCTAAATTCTTTGACCCTGGGGTGCCTGATCCCTATTAATAGCCGGTGGAGAGAGACCGCGTTGGTGGTTCACCTGCTTAAGCCGCATTAACTTGGAGCTTGCTCCTTCTCTTCGTTCTTGACTCTTTGTAGACACGATGTTCCCCAGGTGCAATGCAATGTGACCACCTCTTGGCTAGCAATTCGTCTGCCTTCTCCTTTCCTTCATCGAGATTCCTCCTTTGACAGCACGGGTCCTTTTTGAGAACACCCGGGGTATAAGTAGGCCTAAAACAAACAGTGTACAATGGTACTTGAGTATGCCTCACCAAATCAGCCCATCTGATGGTGTATAAATTGCATGCATATAAACACATACTCTTAAGTCTTGAGCCAAAACAATGAAAAAGGGAGGCCAGCTAATAGTATAAGACTTTTAAGTGTAGCACCAAGGCCATTATTAATAAACAACTAATTGTGCAATCAATTAGATACTACATATAGGGATGCCAAAGCCCACTCGTCAGGGGCGCATCGTAGGCATTTAGTATAGATGAAAGCATGGAGTACCTCTTTTAATCTTGAATTTCTTTCGCTTCTGTGATAGCAAAAGGATATGCAGGATTGTGACAGACTGACAGCTTCCATCAGCAGACATCTCATGAGGAATATTTGTGCGATCATTCATGCTTCGATCTGAATCTTGCATGTTTATTCCCAGAATTGGCACTTACGGAATTTGATGTCTTCATTGTTTCTTTTTCTCAACAAGAGCAAGATTCAGATGTTATTGCACAAACATTAGACCCTTTTGTTGAGAACATGATAAATTACCTGTTCAGAATCCAATGAGTATGAATTCTAATATCTCTGGCATATTTATGCCACCTAACGACTCTGTTTTCTCTGTTCTCATTTCCCGACGCAGGCACATGCACATGCCCACACATTTATGCCACCTTTGAATTTTTGTAATTCTCTCATGTATCCTTTTTGTAACATACCTGGTGCAAAAGTAACATCTTTTTTTCTTCTTCGAGAAAACGCAAAGAGAATTGCGTTTCTTTGTATTGAAAAGAGAGAGTTTATGTTACAATCCTCTTAGGAGGTACAAGGGCCATGAAGATTACAGGAGAGCAAAAGTAACATCTCATTTTCCAGTTTGAGCCATCACATGAATTATCACTTTTACTTGATAGTGCATAGCACCTTACAAAATAATGGTTGCATCTGTCCTATCTAATCAAGGTTTAGGATGCTTGATTTGGGTTTTGTTCCCTTTTTAGTCAGCTCAACAGAGCAAAAACAAAACACTAGAACTTTTCCGTATTGTTATGTAAATATTTAAATTCCTCCCGCCACCTGAACGAGTTGATAAATTTTAAGGTTTTCCCCTTTGAATTAGTATACCTCATGTACTTCAGCAATTACAATTTTAATTATGTGATTATTTAGCTTTAAAAAGGGATAAATAGAACTAAAATGATTTTGCATATATCAGTTAAATAAATTTGTACGAACTTTGCATATGCAGGAGAACTTCATTAGATGATTAGACTGAGAAGAAACTGAATTTGCATACTGCTTCACATCTGTTATATCCATCAGTGAACATCATTGCAGAAATAAGGCAGTCTTTTAATTATACAAACTGCAAAGTGATTAATCTGTCAAACGCTAATCTCCATCTTTTCCCTATGCTCAAGCAATTCAAATGATCTCAGTGGCACTTCTTGCAGAAACTGCATTTGTTATCTTCATGCTGGTAGTTCTTGCTGAAGCTGCGTTTGTTGTTATCTCGACTTCCAGGAATCTGCTTTCCTGATGGTAGTCCCTGAGTTTACACAAGGGAGACGCCACCAAGGAAGCAGGACAGGGAGAAGCTCTGGTGAATTTTAGAGTGGTGGGCCCTGATGTCAGTTGTTCATGTACAGATGATTTTTCAAGAGGACGCTATTTTTTGCTTTTCTTTTCAAAATTGAACATCTCATGATCTATTTGGTAGTTGGTACCTTAGTTCTTACAAATATATTTGGAGAATGTGTGGATTGGAGAGATTATGGATGAGGACATGCTTCTGCTAATCTTTCATTTTTTGGTTGTTTAGAGCATCTACAGCCGGACCTAGCAAATCTGACCCCTTAAACGCCCGCGGACGCGCCCGGTCAGTGACCGGGCGTGTCCGTTTTGAGCCCCTATAATTTGGTCCGCGCAGCCACACTTCTCATTTTTCTTCTCATATGTCCGGTCACTTGCACGTGATTGACGGAGAAGAAGAGAGAGAAAGAAAATAATGAATAAGAAAAGAGAAAAGGTGGTCCGGAGTGGGGTCGTGTCCTACGTGGTGGACTGACCGGGCGCGTCCGCAAGCCCTCATATCGTCCCCATATTTGAGATGGATATGAGGGGTGCCGGTCAGTCCGGGCGTTTGAGATGGATATGAGGGGTCCGGTTGGGTCGCATTTTTGTGACCGGTCAGTGACCGGGAGGGCGTTCCGGGCGTTTGAGGAGCATATAGGGGGTCCGGCTGTAGATGATCTTATATGAATAGAGTTGTTCCCACTACACAGTATGTAGATTTTTCTTTTCTTATCTTGTTATCTGTGTTAGAATAAGGATGCACTTGAATTAGTTTGCGATTTTTATGCGTAACAAGAATATAATCTTATATATTCTGATCGTTGGAATCATGCCCTTTCTATTACGAGTTGTGTAATCCTTATGGCCATTTGCTTACTTACCGTACCACCTTTACTACGCTTGCACTCTATTGTGTGTGCTTTGCTATGATCATCGGTTCAAAGGAGAGCATATACATGTCTAGGTGAATACAACTTAGACATATCGGATCGGGTAGGCTGACCAGTCCTATTATTCGTCGCCCTATTATTTAATAACATGTATATATGTTCTCATATACTTTTGATATAGAGGGAGTAATATATATACATTCTCATATTATTTGCACGAGCTTCACGAGTTTGATCTTTCAGGTTACTACTATATTGCATTTTCCTCTTTCGGCGAAAATAATCGCTTGTTACTACCTCACCAGTCACCAGATGCTAATTAAGCCCAATGTTGTTGCCACAACTTGTTTCGAGCATGACATATTTGACCTTCAAGTTAAGTGATTAAGTAGAAAACATCTCGAGTGTGAAACCGCCACAAGATGCTGGTGTTTAGCACGTGAGGCTGGCGTATAGCAACTTTATCAATTTCTTTATGGTAGTGCAAATACTCCTACTAGTTTTCCATCCCAATGTTGTGCGAGCCGCACCGCATCATGCTCCCTACAAGATTTTTCTTCTACAGCTTAACCTTTTTTACATGTCAGCCTTAAGCAGCAGCTGTGAACTCCTTATTTCAAATTCTTCAACAAACATAAAACAGGGAGACACCAAAATAGGCATACCATAAGATCTAGACAACTTATACCCATATAAGAACTCCTCATTCAACTTCTACCATTCACAAACATGTCTCTCAATCACTTTGCTTCACTCCGCTTGCGGGCCTACTCTCTTTTCTTCTTGATCCATCGCTTTTCATCTGGCTCCAATTCAACGATCCAACCAGTGGCCATGCGCGCGAGCACATACGAGGTAAACATACCAGCCGCATATCTGCAGTAACGCCCAAATACAGTTAGCACTCGCAACTCACGCCTACAAGTTGGGTTCAGATGAGATAACTTGTTAACCCCACAAAAATCGTGTAAACAGAAGGTGATCATACATACCATGTGGTGTCCCCGGGCCTAGGATCCACTTGCGTGGCGAGCTCGTCGCGCAGCCGGCTGATATTTTTGCCTTCCCTGCCAGGGATATCGTAGGTCCTTTCCGCATGTGAAACCTTGTTGTACAGCTCCTCTCTCATGTTATGGATCTCTGCCAGGAGTTTCTCCCGATCTGCACAGCCCTGCTTTGCAGATTGCAGTAGAGAGCATAAGATGAGTTCCTACATAAATGATCAAGCAACGGAAAAATAGTAGTACTAGTTGGTCCATAGATCAAAGCATTTAGATACAGGGTTTTGCTACTCGGTCCTCGGATTATGCATCTTGCCAGGTCGAAAACAATTGCTATTTTTTTTTCTTTTTCTTGAGGAAACACAATTGAGATGCCCTGTCTGTTTGGCGAAACATGGAGTTGGATTATCGAACGAGCTACTAGCACATCATATGTTAGTCCAGGTTGCAGAAACGAGCTATTGCACACAAAAAAATATGAAATTGGTGAGCCGACGGGGGTAAAGTAAGTACCTTGCCGGCCGCCACATTGGTGTCTGCGGCAGCAGCAGCGGAGGATGTGGCAGACCTAGCCCGGCCGACCTGGGAGAGCCTCGGGAAGAGCCGGCGTTGCGCCTTGTCGACAGCCACCGCCGGCGTCTGGCCACCGCCAACGAGCCTTCTCGCCGCGACTCGGAGCGCCGCCATCGCTAAGAGCACGGATCAGGAATAGCCCCCCGCTATTGGCTTTCGAATCGCGGCAACAGCGAGAGATTGTTTTTTTTTTTCAGCTGTACAGCGAGAGGATTTTGGGGTGCGCGCACCTGTTGTTGTTCTTAGGGTTCCTCCATCGCTCGCCTCTCCCAACTCCGTCCGATGGGAACCAAAACGCCTTTTTTTTTTTGAGAATCACCAAAACAATTTTTTTTTGAGAAACACCAAAGCGCCTTTCTTTGTATCTTCGTTTTGTTTTGGGCTTTATTTCTTCTTTGTTCGGGGCCCTCAAGCAAGGCCCAGCCTATAGGAAGATACACCACTCTCTTTAAGCCCAGTTAGTTTAACTCCCTCTTTAGTTTTTTTTTTCTGAATTCGTGATTAAAATATATTATTCAGGAGCATCTTTTAAATGCATGGACTTTTTTTTTTAAGAATCATGAACATATTTTTTGAATCCATAAACAGTTTTAAATGCATGAGCAGCTGCATTTGTTGTCATCTCGACTTCCAGGAATCTGCTCTCTGGATGGTAGTCTATGAGTTTTGCGCAAGGGAGACGCCACCAAGGAAGCAGAACAGGGAGGAGCTCTGACGAATTTGAGAGTGGTGGGCCCCGATGGCAGCTGCTCATGTAGACATATTTTTTCAAGAGGATGCCATTTTTTTTATCAAAACTGAATATCTCATGATCTACTCAGTAGTTGGTACCTTATAGTTCTTAAAAATTATTTGGAGAATGTGTGGATTGGAGAGATTATGGACGAGGACAGGCTCATGTATAATCTATCATTTTTTGGTTATGTTTATTACTATAATAGAGTTGGTCCCAGCATGTAGATTTTTGTTATTTTGTTATCTACTCCCTCCGTCCCAAAATAAGTGTCACTGCTTTAGTACTATATTTGTACTAACTTAGTACTAAATTTGCGACACTTATTTTGAGACAGAGGGAGTATATTAGAATAAGGATGCTCTTGAATTAGTTTGCGATTTTTATGCGTGACCAGACATAATCTTTATATTCAGATTGTTGGAATCATGTGCTTGTGTTACGAGCTGTGTAACCTTACTATTTGCGCTTATTTACTGTGGTACTACCTTTACTACGCCTGGGCTCTATTCTATTGGATTGAATGCTCCGCCAAAGTAAACCAAAACAATTAATTGAAGAAAGTGTAGCCCGACATGCGGATGACCCGCCACTGCTGCGCCCTCCGGAGTTGTCCCACCACATACCCAACACTCCGGAACGCCGCGTACCAAGCAACACCTTCAGGAAGGAATGCGACGACGACAACGCTGTTGCCCGGACATGTCCTAGGATTTCCTCCGGCACGCGAAGGAAGGAGGTGAATGCGGTCACCCGACACCCTCCAGGGAGGGATGCCACCACCCACAGGCGTCGTTGCATCGAAGTCAGACGAGCCGACATGGATTTCTCCTACCCCCAGAGCGCCACTACCCAACCGGTCTGGAGCCTTCCAGCCCGCTCGCCACCCACCAACATGCGCCACCACGGTCTTGAATCCACCCACGTCATCTCACTATGGTCTCCAACGCGAGGCCTAGAGGACGGAAAATGAAAGCGCGGGGAACCGAGGGCGACAGCACCGCGGCCGCGCGGAAGAGAAGAACCTCCACTGCCGTCGCGCGAGAGGCCAGTGCCTCCACCTCCATCACGGTAGTTAGCCGAACGCAGCAGCAAGAGGCACACCAGGCCATCCGGGCCCGGCCGGGCCCAGATCGGGCCCGCAAAGCCTCTGCCGCCACGCTGCAGCAAGCCGCCGATGACGATGCCACCACCTAGGTTCCCGACGCCCCACTGCCACCTCCAGGAGGCTACGCCGCAGACACAGGAGCCGTCTGTCCGCCCCGGCCCAGATGGGGCCCGAAGGGGTCCATATCTGGGCCAAGCGGGCGCCGCCAGCCCGCGCCTCACGCCAGCGCTGAGTCACCCCGGCGCCGCCGCCTAGGTGCACCGCCCGGAGCCACTCCGCCCCGCGCAGCAGCCGCATCGGGAGGAGAAAAGCAGAGGGCGCCGGCGCCGGCGCCGCCCGGGCCGAGCCCAGCGACAAACGACGGTGACGGCGGGGGGGAGTGGGTGGAGGAGGCCGTTGGGGAAGAAGCACTAGTAGAAAACAGGGCTTTGAAACGGGCCAGAATATTACATTAGTCCCGGTCGTGTTACGAACCGGGACTGATGGGTGCCAGGGCGCCGGCCGGGCCTCGGCTGGAACCAGTCCCGGTTCGTGTGACCCCTTTAGTCCCGGTTCCAGACACGAACCGGGACTAAAGGGCCTCGCTCCTGGCCGAGCCCCTTTAGTCCCGGTTGGTGGCTGGAACCGGGACTAAAGAGTCACCTTTAGTCCCAGTGCTAGCCACCAACCGGGACTTATACAACGCCTATATATATATGCTCGCCCCTGCCCGCTCACTCCTCTGTTTTTTTTGGCCGGGCGGCGTTTGGGAGTTGTGTTGCTCTCTGTTCTCACCTCCTATGCACATGAGGTGTTCGATGAAATGCCGCAGCCACACTTAAGTTTTCTCCTCTCCAAGCTCGACCTCCAAGCTACATTTTCCCTAAGATTTGTTTAGGTTTGGCGGTGCACCAACTACACAAGTGTTCTAAAAGGTTAACGACTTCATCGTTTTATCTCTCACTGCTAGTTTAGCTCATTTCAAATGCTCTAGAAGTATGAATTTTATGTATTTATTTTGGTCACTACTGTACTTTGGTTTTAATGTGATGATGAACTTCTATTAATTTGGTCACTTCTCTATTCGTGATGTTTTGTAATGGTTTTTGATACACTTAATTATATAATGCACGCAGATGAACCGGCAATGGATGTACGGTGACTGACGGACCTCCGAGTACATTAAGGGCCTGCATAATTTTCTCGAAGTGGCTGAGGCAACCAAGCAGAATGGTTTTATGTATTGTCCATGTACTATCTGTGGGAATACGAAGGATTACTCTAACTCGAGAACCCTTCACGTCCACCTGCTTGAGAAGGGTTTCATGCCACACTATAATGTTTGGACCAAGCACGGAGAAAGAGGGGTTATGATGGAAGACAACGAAGAAGAAGAGGATGATGACAACTATCCGCCCCCAGAATACGGTGATGCTGCAATGGGGGAAGCTGAAGATCAAGAGGAAGAACCAGACGATGTGCCCGATGATGATCTTCGCCGGGTCATTGTTGATGCAAAGAGACAATGCCAAAGTGAAAGGGAGAAGTTGAAGTTCGATCGCATGTTAGAGGATCACAAAAAAGGGTTGTACCCAAATTGCGAAGATGACAACACAAAGCTCGGTACCACACTGGAATTGCTGCAATGGAAGGCATAGAATGGTGTATCTGACAAGGCATTTGAAAAGGTGCTGAAAATAATGAAGAATAAGCTTCCAAAGGACAACGAATTGCCCGACAGTACATACGAAGCAAAGAAGGTTGTCTGCCCTCTAGGATTGGAGGTGCAGAAGATACATGCATGCCCTAATGACTGCATCCTCTACCGCGGTGCGTACGAGGATTTGAACGCATGCCCGGTATGTTGTGCATTGCGGTATAAGATCAGACGAGATGACCCTGGTGATGTTGAGGGCCAGCGCACCGGGAAGAGGATTCCTGCCAAGGTGATGTGGTATGCTCCTATAATACCACGGTTGAAACGTTTGTTCAGAAACAAAGAGCATGCCAAGTTGATGCGATGGCACAAGGAAGACCGTAAGAAAGACGGGAAGTTGAGAGCACCCGGTGATGGGTCGCAGTGGAGAAAGATCGAGAGAAAGTGGGGGGACTTTACAGGTGACCTAAGGAACATATGGTTTGGTTTAAGTGCAGATGGCGTTAATCCTTTTGGGGATCAGAGCAGCAAGCATAGCACATGGCCTGTGACTCTATGTATGTATAACCTTCCTCCTTGGTTGTGCATGAAGCGGAAGTTCATTATGATGCCAGTGCTCATCCAAGGTCCTAAGCAACCCGGCAATGACATTGATGTGTACCTAAGGCCATTAGTTGATGAACTTTTACAACTGTGGAATGGAAAAGGTGTACGTGCGTGGGATGAGAAAGAACAGGAGGAATTTGACCTACATGCGTTGCTGTTTGTAACCATCAATGATTGGCCTGCTCTCAGTAACCTTTCAGGATATGGTCAATGATTTACAAGTAATCTTTGGAAAGGGTCATGGCGGACTATCTGTTCCGAATGACGCTGAGGGACGCGCACCCATGTGGAAGAAGAAATCTATATTTTGGGACCTACCCTATTGGAAAGACCTAGAGGTCCGCTCTGCAATCGACGTGATGCACGTGACGAAGAATCTTTGCGTGAACCTGCTAGGCTTCTTGGGAGTGTATGGGAAGACAAAAGATACACAGGAGGCACGGGAGGACCAGCAACGTGCGCACGAAAAAGACGGCATGCATTCAAAGCAGTATGAAGGTCCTGCCAGCTACGCTCTTACCAAAGAAGAGAAGGAAGTCTTCTTTGAATGCCTGCTCAGTATGAAGGTCCCGTCTGACTTCTCGTCGAATATAAAGGGAATAATAAATATGGCAGAGAAAAAGTTCCAGAACCTAAAGTCTCATGACTGCCACGTGATTATGACGCAACTACTTCCGGTTGCATTGAGGGGGCTTCTACCGGAAAACGTTCGATTAGCCATTGTGAAGCTATGTGCATTCCTCAATGCAATCTCTCAGAAGGTAATCGATCTAGAAATCCTACCAAGGTTAAAGAGTGATTTGGTGCAATGTCTTGTCAGTTTCGAGCTGGTGTTCCCACCATCCTTCTTCAATATCATGACGCACGTCCTAGTTCATCTAGTCGACGAGATTGGCATTCTGGCCCTGTATTTCTACACAACATGTTCCCCTTTGAGAGGTTCATGGGAGTCTTAAAGAAATATGTTCGTAACCGTGCTAGGCCAGAAGGAAGCATCTCCATGGGCCATCAAACAGAGGAAAGCATTGGGTTTTGTGTTGACTTTATTCCTGACCTTAAGCCGATTGGTCTCCCTCAATCGCGGTATGAGGGGAGACTGACTGGAAAAGGCACGCTAGGAGCGAATTCAATAATATGTAGGGACGGGCATTCTTGGTCTCAAGCACACTACACTGTTCTACAGATTTCTACCTTGGTGACCCCGTATGTCAATGAACACGAGAATATTCTGCGCTCCAAACACCCGGAGCAGTGTGACGACTGGATTACATGTGAACACATCAGGACTTTCGGCAGTTGGTTGCAAACACATCTCATGGGTAACACCACTGTTGTAGATGAGTTGTACTCGTTGGCCAGGGGACCATCTTCGACTATATTGACTTACAAAGGTACGAGATAAATGGGAATACATTTTACACGATCGCCCAAGATCAAAAGAGCACCAACCAAAACAGTGGTGTACGCTTTGATGCAGCAACCAACAGGGGAAATGACACATATTATGGTTACATAGTGGACATATGGGAACTTGACTATGGACATGATTTTAAGGTCCCTTTGTTTCGGTGCAAATGGGTCAATCTGTCAGGAGGCGGGGTACATGTAGACCCGCAGTACGGAATGACAACAGTGGATCTGAACAATCTTGGGTACACAGACGAACCATTCGTCCTAGCCAATGATGTGGCGCAGGTTTTCTATGTGAAGGACATGTCTACCAAACCGAGAAAAAGAAAAGATAAGGAAGCGAATACATCATACGATGAGCCAAAGCGCCACATAGTTCTTTCAGGGAAAAGAGACATCGTGGGAGTGGAGGGCAAGACAGACATGTCTGAAGATTATGAAAAGTTTCATGAAATTCCTCCCTTCAAAGTGAAGGCTGACCCAAGCACCCTGTTAAACGAAGAAGATTATCCATGGTTACAGCGCAATAAGCAAGGGACACACGCGAAGAAAAAGTGAAGACTTTCTCTCCACAACTATTCTGATGGTGGCTTTGATCTAGAATATCACTGCAGTTACATGTCAAGAAATGAAATGCCCTTTGTAACTGATGAGTTTTCGTCTGAAACCCTGATACTTCGAAAGAGATTGTTCATTTTGTACACGAAGTGCATCCAGTTTTTTCCGTAACCCTATCAACTTTTTAGCACATGCTATGTGGGTGAAATGATGATACCATGCCAAGTTTCAACCATTTCAGAGTTCATTTGCAGTGCTTTTCAATTCAGGGTCATCTTAGCTCAAAATAAATCATGAAATGCATGAAAAATAGCAAATGAAGTCAGAAAAGGTTTGAAAAGTGATGATGTGGCTTTGAATGGTGCATATTGAATGCATAAAAAGTCTTGAGTTGAAATATGTTTAAAAATTTGAAATCCTTTTATAACTGATGAGTTTCCGTCTGAAACCCTGATACTTCGAAAGAGATTGTTCATTTTGTACACGAAATGCATCCAGTTTTTGCCGTAACCTCTCAACTTTTTAGCACATGCTATGTGGGTGAAATGATGATACCATGCCAAGTTTCAACCATTTCAGAGTTCATTTGCTGTGCTTTTCAATTCAGGGTCATCTTAG
This sequence comes from Elymus sibiricus, assembly GCA_039707655.1. Classification (NCBI taxonomy): domain Eukaryota; kingdom Viridiplantae; phylum Streptophyta; class Magnoliopsida; order Poales; family Poaceae; genus Elymus; species Elymus sibiricus. The sequence continues at coordinate 426,883,032 of CM077663.1, forward strand.
CTCAAAATAAATCATGAAAGGCATGAAAAATAGCAAATGAAGTCCGAAAAGGTTTGAAAAGTGATGATGTGGCTTTGAATGGTGCATATTGAATGCATAAAAAGTCTTGAGTTGAAATATGTTTAAAATTTTGAAATCCTTTTGTAACTGATGAGTTTTCGTCTGAAACCCTGATACTTCGAAAGAGATTGTTCATTTTGTACACGAAGTGCATCCAGTTTTTGCCGTAACCCTCTCAACTTTTTAGCACATGCTATGTGGGTGAAATGATGATACCATGCCAAGTTTCAACCATTTCAGAGTTCATTTGCAGTGCTTTTCAATTCAGGATCATCTTAGCTCAAAATAAATCATGAAATGCATGAAAAATAGTAAATGAGGTCATAAAAGGGTTGAAAAGCGATGATGTGGCTTTGAATGGTGCATATTGAATGCAGAAAAAGTCTTGAGTTAAAATATGTTTAAAAAATTGAAATCCCTTTGTAATAGACGTGTTTTCCCAAGGTTATTTGTAATAGACGATGCGGTCCGAGATAGACATCTTCCAAAAGTTATTTTTGTTAAAAACTTTAATAGCAAAAAGAATATTCATAAAGTATTTTTTGTTAAGAACTTTTAATATGCAAAAAAATAACATAAAAAAATAGCAAAAATGAACATAGATGCGCTTATATAGGGAAAATTCGACCTGAAATCAGAATGAAATTCAGTTTGATTTCAGGTCAAATTTCCTCCCGTATAAGGGCATCTATTTTCACTTTGAGAGGAACTCAACAAGGCAGAGAGGGGCGGGCTTATAAACCGGTGCGAGCGCCCCTCGCTTGGCGAGGTGGGACTAAACTCCCACCACAGCCAGGACCAACCCTTTAGTCCCGGTTGGTGGCTACAACCGGGACCAATGCGGCCCTTTCGTCCCGGTTGGTGGCTGCAACCGGGACTAATGCCACCCTTTCGTCCCGGTTGGAGCCACCAACCGGGACCAAAGGTCTCTGCTTCCCGCCCTTTGGGCTGCTGAAATTGACCTTTAGTCCCGGTTGGTGGCTCCAACCGGGACGAAAGGGGGGCATTAGTCCCAGTTGGAGCCACCAACCGGGACTAAAGGGAGGGCTATATAAGCGGGACTTGGAAAATTTTCCAAATCCACCTGCAGTTTCTTCTCCTCCTCTCCCCCGACGGCGCCGACGACCACCTCGACGCCGCCAGGCTGCCGGATTTTGCCGTCCCCCGCTCCCCTGCCCTGACGTCGCCGTCGCCGTCGCCATGCCCTGCCCCTAGGTCGTCGTCGCCATCGCCGTCGCCGCGCCCTGCCCCTACGTCGTCGTCGCCGTCGCCGTCGCCGCGCCCTGCCCCGCCGCCTTCGCCCTCGGCACCGTCGGCCTTCTCCGGTCGATTCGCAGCAACGAGGACCTCCCCGGCCGCGCCGTCGACGCCTTCGCAACCGCGGTGAGGCCCCGGTTCTTTTACCCCTAGCCCCGTCGCCAATCTCCTCTCCTAACCCCGCTAGCCGCCTTGCCCGTGAGCTCCTCGCCGCCGGTCGTCTCGCCGCCATGACTAGAGCTCCCGTGACCCCCTTTAGATGCAGCCGAGCATGGGCTATGCCCTAGTGGCGTCAGGCGCCGCTCCTGTGGTCCCTACTGTGGGCACCACCGCGTCCAGAGGTCGCCGGCGACGAGCATCGCCGCCTGTGTCACCTGCAGGTGGGCCCCGACCGTCAGGTGATTAGCTTAATGCTAATCACCCTGTTAATTAACCCCTGGGTCACTGACATATGGGACCGACCCTGTTAATTTGATAGTTAGGTTAATTTTAAAACCCCTGGGTCACTGACATATGGGCCCGCAGCGCCGCCCGCGCCCGACGATTTTAGTTGATTTAGTTAATTTGGTTGTTTAGTTAATTTAGTTAATTTTAGTTGTTTTAGTTGATTTAGTTAATTTAGTTGTTTAGTTAATTTAGTTGTTTTAGTTGTTTAGTTGCTTTTAGTTGTTTTTATTGTTTAGATGTTTAGTTCTTTTATCGTCGGTCGTCGGTGACGCGATATTGAGGAGTCCCCGACGATCGTCGGTGAGGCAGAGTACCCCCCGACGATCGTCGGTGAGGGAGAGTCCCCGACGATATAGAGGAGTCCCCGACGATCGTCGGTGACGCGATATGATGTTTAATTTGATGTTTAAATGTTTAGTTGCATAGCGTAGCCGTTGAGTCGACGATGCCCGGCTTGCATCCTCGTCGTCGACTCGGCGCCGGCGACCACCTGCTTGAGAGGCGCCATGTCCGGGACTGGGCTCCGCCGGGCTGGCACTGGGAGGTGCTGCCTTCCGGGGCGCCCAGCTTGGTGAGGAATGAGGGTCCCGTCGTCGACCCGGAGGTTCTTTGGTGGCGGTCGCGTGGACCACTGTCGGTGCAGAGGGAGCCGGCCCCCGCGGAGGTGGTACGTCGCCGTGTCAGGGAGGAGGACGAGCACGTCCGACGCTACATGGTTGCGTTGGACGCCAGGTTCTCCAATACCTGGCAGGTTCTTCAGGGATCTCACCCGAGTTATGATCATGTCATAGTTCCTTCTCTTTGGGTGTCCACCGCCTGCGCCGCGAGACGTCAACTATATCTGTATTAGTGATATTATATAATACTATTCGATGATGTATTAGTGATATTATATGATCGTATTGTTGCATTGCCTTGTATTGATTTGCATATATATCTCATGTTTGTATATTGCCATGTTGTATAATATTTGCAGAAACTATGGATCAAAGAGACTTAGAAAAAGAACAGTTGTTGGGGGATATAATCCGCGCCGGAGGTGATCCCTTGTCGTATCTCAACGACACCGATTATCAGGAAGGAGAGGATGACGGCTCCGGTGATCCAACAATGGAGGAGGAAGGAGATCATGACGGCTCCGGTGACCGAATGGCGGAGGAAGGAGATCATGATCACGGCTCCGGTGACCGAACGGAGGAGGGAGCCTCAACTATTTCAAAGTCCGACGAGGTAAGGAGACGAGGCCCGAAGAAAAGGTTGCGCCCGGATGAAAGGTTCACGATCACAGAAGTCGCGAAAGATGGCCAACCGATTGCTCCCAAGCGGACCAAGGACGCATTTGTACATCAGTGTGGAGTTGTTGTTAGGGACCATGTCTCGATCAAAACCCATCAATGGAATAAGAATAATAAGGACCCTGAAGTTTCTTATGTCCATGATAGACTGAAAGATGATCTTTGGACCGAGCTGATGGCAAATTTCAGCTTACCGCGAGAGGAGGATCCGAATAACCCAGTTATAGAGCGAAAGGTCAAGGCGTTTGCTCTTAAGAAGATGGCAGAACTATTCAGGAACTGGAAGAAAGAGTTGAACACAAAGTTTGTCGAGAAAGAGGAGACTCCGAAATTTGTCGGTCGATATGAGAAGATAAGAGATCAATGGCCCGAATTTGTGGCCTACAAGAAATCGGAGAAGGGTAAGAAATGGTCACTGACAAACAAGAAAAATGCTGCAAGGAAGAAGTATCACCATCACACGGGGTCAGGTGGCTACTACAAAGCCCGACAGTTGTGGGACAAAGCTGAGCAAGACCTGCTTGCTAAGAATGTCCAACCAGCGACATTGCACTGGCCAGATCGTTCAAGGACTTGGTTCTTCGGGGTTGGGGGAACTTTGGACCCAGAAACAGGGGAGTGTGTTTGGACTGACGAGGAACTTGCAATACCCTTCCGGAAGCTTCAGGCAGTAATCAAGGCAGCGCAGGAAGGGACGTTCATTCCCGACAGAGAGAAGGACGAGCTGACAGAGGCCCTCGGGAATCCTGAACACCCTGGACGAACACGAGGCACACCAGGCTCCGTTCCATGGAAGCATGGGTTTCCCGACAGCGGTGGTTATAGAAGCCAAGAGAGAAAAAGGAAACAGGAAGCAAGCGAAATGCAGAAGCTCAGTGCAAGATTAGCAAAACTAGAGGAACTTGAGAGCCAGCGAGCTACCGGCCAACCATCTGAGCGGCACGAAGATCCTTCCTTCGACGCTACCCCACCATCTCAGCGGAGAAGCAGCGTGGCTTCCACGGAGCTCGTTCAGCCTGATTTCACGGCTCCTCGCTACCCCGTGGATAATATCACGGCGGCTGAACATTGCGAGCTAATGACGAAATGCCAGAACCTGACCTTCAAGGCGGCGGTCGGCTCTGTTGTACCTTCTCGAGCTGAGGGAACTTTCCATTGCCGTCTGATTCCACATGGCTATGCTGTTGTGACGATGGATGAAATAATGAATGGATTTGAGGGGCTGGAGCTTGACAACCCTACAGGTGAAGAGGATATTATTCTTTTGGAAAATGCTTTGAGGAGTACCTGTCTATGGAGAAAAGAGTACATCAAGCTTCCAAACTGGACGCCTCAGCAGACTCCGCCTCCTCCTCCTCCGGCGCGTCAGGGCACTCCGCCTCCTCCTTCTCCTCCTCCCACGCTCCAGGGCACTCCGCCTCCTCCGGCGCGTCAGGGCACTCCGCCGCCTCCTTCGCCTCCTCCGGCGCGTCAGGGCACTCTGCCTCCTCCTCCTCCTCCGGCGCGTCAGGGCACTACGCCTCCTCCGGCGCGTCAGCAACGGCGGAAGAGAGTCGCCGCCGCCGCTCCGGCGGCTAGTAGTACAATAGGCGGGAAGAAATTCAAATTTGGTCCAAGCCTCAAGCCTCTTCCAAAGTTACCATATGAGAGGACCGAAGAGGAAAACGCTGAAATCAGTGCAGCCGAAGTGAAGGCCCATTTTGCACGGAAAGATCCACCTCCGAAGGAAACGGTAGATCCGGTGAAAGCGAAGCGAACTCTGCATGCCCTGAAGCGACCACCACGGACTCGGCTATCCAACTATGACCGCATAGTTACTAAGACACATGCTGAAGCGCAGCGGTCGGGAAGTACTTCCAGTGCTGCAAGAGAGAAAAAACGAAGAAGTGGGAAAACAATTCCCCAGCTCGGCGAACAGGAGAAGCAATCGTGCCCCCCGCTCAAGGTGTCTAGCGATATCGCTAATCATCCGGTGCTACTGCCCGGTACCACTCTTGATGATTACCTGCCCGATGATGTACAAATTGAAATGGCTGAGGTAGTAGATGACTTTAGATACGAGCACGGGAAGCCTCTCGTCAAACCTGATCATCCTCATCTAACAACGATGATGCAAAAATTGCATGACTGGTACATGGAAACCTGCAGGAAGTCCGGGACCGACAGTTTGTTTGTCGGAATTAAAAAAGAGCACGACTTCCCTGGAGTCGACCTGCTGCCTGTTGAATTTGTGGAGGTATTTCAGTTATACAATCAAAAGGCCCTCGACAAACAACTCATGACTTGCTACTGTCTGTAAGTATTACTTCTATAATTAAGTCTCTAGCTCAGCTCGTTCATTGCATGTATATATAATTATCCTCACTATATTATGCAGATTGAAGATGGTCGAATGCAAAAAAGCACAAATCTATGACATTGGGTTCATTAGCCCAAATACCGTAAATGAATGGTCGGTACAAAACGAGGCCAAAGATACCGAGAAGAACTTGCTAGAATCGTTCCTTAGACATCAAAACAAAAGGGAAATACTCTTTCCTTACAACTTCAAGTGAGTGTTACTGTCTTGTGCATATTCGGTTTCGCTTACTCGAGGTTAAGTATTGTAATTGATGAGTTATGCGTGCGCAGCTTCCACTATATTCTGCTATCCATTAACCTTGACGGGGCATTAGTAACTGTCTTAGACTCACTCCGTAAAGATCCCAAGTATTATGCGGACATGACTGTAATGCTCCAGAAGTAAGTTCAATCAATATCGGGACCATATCGGCAACTTTCTTTCATTTCCTGATATCAAGTAATTATTTTCTTTGCCTGCCAGGGTTTGGAAAAAGTTCACCACTATGGCTCCGGGTCTGAAGAAGGAGCTGCGATTTACACACCCCAAAGTAAGTAGTACTAGCTAGTTCCGCGCATCTCTCATTGATTCTAGTTTCATCAATACCATTATCATGCTTGCTTATCAGTTTGATTGAACTCTATTCTCGTAAAGTGCTTGTACCAGGCACCCGGGACTCATTTATGTGGATACTATGTATGCGAGTTCATTCGCTACTATACCTCTGAGCGGGGCTTCTCTGAGAAACAATTTGAAGTATGTAAACAATATTCACAATTTTATTTTACATATTACCATCAATTGTGTTGAGTTTCATTCATATATATGTATTGACCCCCTTCTTTAAATTAGATCTGCCAGATGCGGGATGAACTCCTACCACATGATCGCATACGAGCAATTCAAGAGGAATTGGCGGGATTCTTTCTTGACCACGTCATACCTGAACACGGAGAATACCATGTGAAATTGCAATGGTTGTAAGGGATGTTATATTGTACATATGTAGTAGCGTCGGATAGATATACGAAAACTTTTTGTTCGACCAAGCACGGAGAAAGAGATGTCACTTCTCTCTATATATGTTCATGACGATATTGTGTAATTAATGGTTTCCTTCATTTGCTTACTAGTAGCGTCGAGTTCTCTCTATATGTATAGTAGCTAGCGTTGACCAAGCACGGAGAAAGAGAGGTCACTTCTCTCTATTAGCTAGCTAACACAATATGAAACCCCTAAATTAACCCTCCAAAACCCCTAAACCCCCCTTCCAAAAAAAAAAACCCCAGCGCCTGCGAGCTGCTGACGCGTGGCTGCCTTTTGGTCCCGGTTGGTGTTACCAACCGGGACTAAAGGTCCTCCTGCCTGGGCGCCCCGCAGCGGCCACGTGGAGCCCCTTTGGTCCCGGTTCGTAAGCAAACCGGGACTAAAGGTTTTGGGCATTAGTCCCGATCGTGTTGTCCCGGTTCTAGAACCGGGACTAAAGGCCCTCTGGAACCGGGACTAGTGCCCTGTTTTCTACCAGTGAAGGACGGGGGGCGCGACCGGCCGCCCGCGGGGGACGGACGCGGTCATGAGAGCGGGTTTTTCCCCGAGCTAGGCTCTCCCACTCCCCTAAGACAGAATGAAAAATGTTGTTTGGCCAATCTAACTAATCCATGTATATGGAAAATCTGGTTTCTGTAAAGCTGGAATTTTGGGTTTGTGGATTAGTCATTTTTTCTAAAAACGCAATCTAAATCCACCAGAACAATTTTCCATGAAACCAAGAACACGGCGGCGCAGGGCATCCGCGTTGGTGAAACTTGGGGTGCGGTGACGTTGTGGCCGCCGCAGGCGGACTCATCGTTGTGCCGAACCTCCTCCGGCCGTTTTGTGGCCATCCATACCACAACTTGTTTGGTGTCTGACATATTTGACCTTCAGATTCAGTGATCAAGTAGAGAACTTGTCTCATAGAGTGTGAATTGTGAAATCGCTACACTAAAGCAGAATCAGATTAATGCTGGTGTTTAGCACGTAAGGCTGGCTAGAGCAACTTTATTAAAAAAATATGGTGGTGCAAAAACTACTACTGCCTCCGATCCATAATAAGTGTCGCAATTTTGAACTAGACTTGAACTAACCTTAGTTCAAAAATTCGACACTTATTTTGGATCGGAGGGGTACTAGTTTTCCATCCCAATGTTGCGTGAGCTGCACTTCATAGACATAGAACAGGGAGACACTAAAATAGATATAGCATAACATCAGGACAACTTGGTACAAACCAGTTAGTTCGGTCATACAAAGCGATCGATGATAGTCCATGTAAGAACACACTAACAACCTTTTATTGCACTTGTGCCATTCATAAACATTTCTCTCAATCATTTTGTTTCACTTTGCTTGTGTGCCTCCCCTCTTTTCTTCTTGATCCATTGCCTTTCATCTGGATCCAATTCAACGATCTTACCAGTGGCCATGCTCATGAGCACATAACAGCTGAAGGACAATGCCGCAAATTCCATGCAACGGTCAAGTACATTTACCACTCGCGCGGCACGCCTACATGTTGGGTTCAGATGAGATAACTTGTTAACCCCACAAAAAACTTGTAAAGAGAAGATGATCATACATACCATGTGGTGTCCCCGGGTCTAGGATCCACTTGCATGCCGAGCTCCCTGCGCAGCCGACTGGTATGTTTGCCTGCCCTGCCAGGGATATTGTAGGTCCTTTGCGCGTACGAAACCTTATCATACAACTCCTCTCTCATGTTATGGATCTCTGTCAGGAGTTTCTCCCGATCCTCACAGCCCTGCATTGCAGATTGCGGTAAAGCATAAGATGACTTCCTACATGAATGATCATGCAATGGAAAAATTGTAGTACGAGCTGGTCCATGGATCAAAGCATTTAGACACAGGGTTTTGCTATTTGGTCCTCGATCGGAATTACATGCATCTTGTCAGGTCGAAAACAATGGATATTTTCCCCTTTTTTTTAGGAAACGCGCGAACTGGATTTAATTTTGAGATGCCCTAGCTGTTACACACAGGGTTTTGCTATTTGGTCCTCGGAAGATTGCATCTTGTCAGTTCGAAAACACTTGATTTTTTTTCTTGTTTTTCTTAAGGAAACACACGAACTGTGGATTCAATTTTGAGATGCCCTAAGCTGTTTGGCGAAACATGGCGTGAGAGCTAGCTAGCAGGTTGCAGCAGAAACAATGCATAAAAAAGATATCCCTAAAAAAATGCATAAAAAAGATAGCATGAACTTTGGCGATCCGACGCGGGCAGTTGACGTACCTTGCCAGCGGCAGCAGCGGAGGATGTGATAGACCTAGTAGCCCGGTCGACCTGGAAGAGCCTCGGGAAGAGCCGGCGTTGCGCCTCTTCCACGGCCACCGCCGGCGCCCGGCCACCGCCGACGAGCCTCCTCGCCGCGACTCGAAGCGCCGCCATCGACAGTCGCCTGCTCTTGGCTTTCTTCTTCTTAGGGTTCCTTCGTCGCTAGCCTCCCTTTCTTTCTTCCGATGGGAACCAAAACGCCGGGACTCTCTATTCCCCAACCCGCGCGCTACAAAGCGACGTAACGCGCACTCCCATGCGCCATTTTGGCCCGGCCCAAGTACGGGCTGCGCGCTCTGCTTTTTTTTTCTTCTTTGTTCCTTTTGTTTTTGTTTTTTACTTCGGGAACTGTTCATGAATATCAGATCCGAAAAAAAATTCGAGATTTAAAAAATGTTCTTAATTTCAGAAATTTTTCACAAGATGACAAAATGTTCGTGAATTTATAAAATGCTGGGAATTTCATAAGATGATCATGACTTCCAAAAATGTTGGCGGATTTATTTGTTTTCCACAAATTTCAAGTTTTTTCACAAATATTATTTTTTTGTTCACAATTTCGAAAAATGTTTGACGATTCATAAAATCTCCCTGAATTTCAGAAAAGCTCACTAATTTCAAAAGATATTCATGAATTTCGTAAAAAATAACAAAATTCAAAAAATGTTCATAAATTTCCAAAACTGTGCGTCATATTAAAAATAAAGTCCGGGGCTTTCGAAAAGAAACACGACCCTGAGGCTGACATGCTACTCTCCTTAAGCCCAGTTAGTTTATCTATCCCTTGTCTAAAAAAAGGTACTTCCGTTTCAAAATAAGGCTCGTGGTTTATATGAACATCGGAGTAGTTTATCTCCCCCTTTCTTTTCTGAAAATTTGTGGTTAAAATATGTTAACATTTTAGAAAATATATGAACATTGTTTGAACATATTTAAATTTTGTGAACATATTTAAATCCATAAACAATTTTAAGATCCAGAACATTTTTCAAACTTTCTCAAATTTCTCAACAACCAACAATCGTTATCTTTTCGAGCAAAGATGTGCCAATTTTCAAGTGAGATCCCTAATGTAGGTGTCGGTACGATGCAGGGTCCAGATTGTCAATCTAGATTGCTAGTCAGTGTAGTCGTGACGTGACACGATTTCTTGTTTGTCGATTAGAGATGGTGCGGCTTTGGCTCGCGGTCGCTAGTTACGAGGCTAACGAGGCTCAATCATATGCATATGTCCATCCAATGGGAGCATTTGGTTACATTGATCAGACGGGCAGTAGCTCAGCTAGTCCATCTAGCCTAATTTCACTTTGCTCACTTTGCGGCAAGGGGTGCATTTGCTTTATCATCCTTGCATGCCCTTACATCGGGAGCTTGTGTTTCTGAATAATCTACCTTGGTGTTGCAAACTAAAGAAATTAACTAGAGCGAGAATTAAAAACAAGTATTGAAAATAAATACAGGACATAAAGATACTAAACAAAAGAATCAACGATGAGAACCAACATCTACTAGGCTTGGCTCAAAAGTAATCTGAAGGTTAAATTCAGATGGACGATTTATGACAAAAGGGCATAGCCTAAAACAGATATGCCATGATACCTCATACCCCTTGTAAAACTATTGGGCCCATTCCCTAACATCCTATTGATAAAAACTAGTGATTAATGTTTCCGGTCCTTACGACTTAGAGCGAGTAGGTCTCCTAACTACCCAAATGGATGATCGAGGACTGGAGGTAGTTTTGGTGGCTGCTAGGAATCAACTGAATGATTTCCGAGAAATCATCCGCCTAGCCAGTCGTCCAATCCGCACCTTGGTGGCCGTTCGATCGTAGCAATGCCACGACAGCACTTGGCGCGTGAAAGCTTCAGTGCAGCACTAATGACACCCCCGCCCAACATGGTGTGACAAAGTTCAAATGCAACACCGACGACGTTTGGCGAAGCTCCATTGCATCCCCATCACAACTTTCACCCCCTTCCCCGCGGCACAACAAGAGCTCCAACGCAGCACCACGGTGCCCAGCGAAGCTCCATTGTAGCCCCGGTGGCGTCAACGACCCCAGTGGCGCTCTATTGCTACCCAGACGGCTATGAGGCTCTCTCTGCCTGCGAGCATCCCAGGAAGGTGGGTACACTAGCATCCTTTATAGAAGTAATTGTCATACTCTTCTACCAAAGTGCAGCAAACACATCCATCTACTCAAGGTGTAATACAAGAAGATCTAAGATGTTTGCACTTCTAATTTATTAAGCATATTGTGGTGAAAGTTTTTTCTCTGAACTCCTTATAAGTTTTGTCAAATAAACTATGAACTCACACGTGTTGTTGATGGGTGACGATTAATTTATCAACCAGATTACCATACAATATTTTCTATTTGAAAATGTTTATATCAATATGCAAGCTAACTTTAGAGTGCATTAATGCTCACAAGGTATCATGCTAAGGTGAATGGGAGGAAAAGGAAAAACACTATCTTACCTCTTACTCAAGAAGGTGTGATTGAGGGAGAAGAAAACCTGGTAAAATACATCACTGGTTATTATAAAAAGTTGTTTGGACATGCTGATCCCTCTCAGATTAACCTTATCATCCAAAATGCCCCTGGAATATGTGAAGATGAAGTAGCCAGGTTGAAAGAACCTTTTAAAATGGAGGAAATTCATGATGTGGTTTTGACGGCGCACGTTGTTGTGCCCGTCAATTTTGTCAATTGAATGATAGGAAATTGCACAAAAGTATAGGCACGGAACATGAATGTAAGATGATAGTTCGCAATATCCTCATTTTCATCATACGGCAAAATAATGCTTGCGGAAATCTTGGTAAAAACATGGACGTGTGAGAAGCCTGCCCAGTTAACTTTAGGCCCACCTTGAGCAAATAACAAATAATAACTGAGAAATCTAAAATGCTAGCAACATACAATGGAATTTAAACTGCAATATTTACATATAATTAACATTGTGAGAATAGAAAACGGTGTAGGAGATATGCCCTAGAGGCAATAATAAATGTTATTGATTATCTCCCTGTTCATAATTAGGTTTATGTTCCATGCTATAACTGATATGGTTCTCGAGTCTACAATAACCACGAGGCTCGGAGGAAGACTCATATGCACGTGTGGAATAATAAACGGTAAAATGTATTCCTAGTCTGGCCTCTAAGACTAGCTCAAGTGTTGCATGATGGTTATGTTTTCCTGATCATGGGCATGTCTATGCCAGCAATTTTGAGGGCACAATGTTAGGAGAACATTTGTGTTGAATCGACCCGAATTGATGTTATGCTATGAGATACATTCGTCACAAGTTAATGGTTAATAACACAGAGATGGTTAACGTTTGCATGATTCCTTAGACCATGAGAGTATCGAGTTTCTTCATGCTTGCTTCATGAACTTTGGGGTTTGTTAAACGTCATCCGTAAATGGGTGGCTATTACGGTGGCTTACGGGTTCATGGAAAAGTATGTCAAGTAACTTGATAGCTCAAGATTGGGATTTGCTCCTCCGACGATGGAGAGATATCTCTGGGCCCTCTCGGTGTTACAGTATCCATCATCGTCTGGCCAGACACTTTGTGATTTGATCACGGGGATGCCGGAACACGGGAACGAGAAAAGAGAACAATACCGGTAACGAGGTAACTGGCATAGTGGACAAGTTGTTGATCCACGGGGATGCCAACATGTCTCACTTCGGGTATTTGTAACATATCGCGAAGCAACAGGAATAGCACACGGCAACTGGAGGTTCACTCGAATATTCATTCGTGTAGGTATAGGGGTCAATATGGGTGTCCACGGCTCCGATGTTGATCATTGATCGGAAGGGGTTCCGGGTCATGTCTATACTTCACCGAACCTATAGGGTCACACGCTTAAGGGTCATCTGTCTGCTGAATACTAGACAGGGAGTCTGAGAGAAAGTTTCCGGAAAAAGTTTTCGGAGACAGCGGAAAAGTTCCGAAGAGAGAGGTCACCGGATGAGTTCCGGTGAAACTGAAAAGTTGTTTCAGGGGATACCATAAAGTCAAATTGGTTTCGGCACATGCCTGGTAATTCTTGGAGGGTGCCAGAATCGTTCTGGAATTTTCCGGGATGAAAACCGGAAATGTTCCGGAGCTGCCGGATCCGCTTCAGATGCTTTTCGAAGATGAAAATCACTAAACCGGAATTGTTTCGGAACGCGTTGAAAATTATTTTAGTGGGTACTGGAAATATTCTAAGCCCACATAAATATTTTCAGTTCGAACAGACGCTGAAAAATGTCGTCGTGAATAGTGAAATCAGGTTTATGGTTACTTTTTGGAAAGCCACCTTTTTGGGCTTTTGCTCCAAAATATCTTGGAGATGACATGGACGGATGTGGCTGAAATTTCAGCCCCTCCACCCCTCCTTCTCCTATAAATAGAGGTGGAGGGGGCAGCCCAAAACTCATCCCTTCTCACATACAAGTGCCATGCATGATCTGGCTTTCTCTTTCCCTCCCAGCGAAATAGTTTCGTAGAGCCGAAAGGCTGTCTGGGTTCCGGCAGGAACTAGTTCTGGACGGCGAAGCCCTGCCGGATAGATGACACCGTATGTGTGCAACTCTGTAGAGAGATCGTTGTTTCGGTCTTAGTTCGAGAGTGCCTCCCGAAGGGCTGTCCGAGTGACTGTCCGAGTTTCGAAGGTCCTCCCGAAGGGCTGTCCGAGTGACCGTCCGAGTTTCGAAGGTCCTCCCGAAGGGCTGTCCGTGACACCGTCCGGGGGACTGTCCGATCGCCTCCCGGAGGGCTGTCCGAGGGGCGGATGAGGGTATACATCCTCGCGGTTGGGAGGTTGTAAATCCTAGCTGCGGGGATCTGCACCGCCGATCGTCATCGACTCTAGTTCCGCTGCGCTACGAGTCGGTAACGAAAAAGATCAAACCTTGTATGCAGTCTCCATAGTGGTCCTGGGCTGGTGCGTAGGTCGGAATTTTTTTGTTTTCTGCTGCGTTACCCTACAATCGGGACAATATGAAACAGACCAAAACCTAAATCAATATCACTGAAAAGGATACAAAAGTTGTCTGAGTGCTTTACACTGCTTCATCCAATAACATTACACTGATATTCCAAAAACATGTTCTACTGCACTGTGCCTTTCATACTCAGTGTTCTTCCATGCTAGAGTTGACGACCACCCACTCCTTTATGCAATGGTGTTTCAAAATACGACATCATCTCTTTGGGGACCATGAAGAGGAAACAAAATATATCTAATGAGTATAATGCAACACTTAGTCAATTTGTAACCTTTGTAGTTTGTTTGTTTGTTTTGATAAAGATCACCTCTTAGGGTTATGGGGTTCTCAAACTTCTGATTTCAAAGCAGAGAACTGAAGTGAGAATAACATCAGGATGCAATCACATCTTAGCAGTTGTAGATAGTGTCTTACATGGTACCACTATTGGTAATGAAAGAAGTAATGTTTGTGATGCTATCAGTTAGATGTTAGGTGTTGCTTTCTGAGCAATCTAAAAATTACACTGAAAGATCATATTGTTGGTGTGTCGTCATACTCATAAGACTTATACAAGTATAAAATATGTTCCTTGTACGAAATTACTCAACATAAAGAAGGACATTTTCTTTTAATGTAAACACATGTCCATGGTAAACGAAACAAATTTGTATTAGTGAAATAAATAACTCAAATTCTGAACGGTCACATTTAAAGACAAATCACAATCATTGATTAATGAAAAGCTGGCCCTTGAGGCTCACTTACAGTGGGTGGTACTGATAGTACCTAGGCATTTTGACAATAGTTCACTACAAGTTGCTTTTATATTTGTCCCAATTTTTTATGGCGCTGGGTTCTCAGATTCAGAAGTTAAATCATGTTTCCTTTAATCAAATGGCTACACTGTCTTGCTTGTATCACAAGAAGGAAAGGTCCATTCAGACATTCAACATATAACCTGAGAATGCATATTATATAGATTAGTTGATGAAATTTGCTTATAAAGGAAAGAGCAAGTAACAATGATCTAAGCAACAGTTGATCTGCCTATTATTAGCACCACTATCATCACAATAACAAATGAAAATAGCAAGCAATGTGAACACCTTAGAACAGTCATTGCAGTGTTCATAATACAGAAGAGCAGACATGCATGAATGTGGTTGCAGTTTCACACAATTCACATAGTTATGAACCGAAAAAGGAAGGAAATTCAGAAGTTAAGGATTTGATGTTGGGAAACTTCAGCGAGGCATTGATAACATAGCAACAATACGGTGTGATTCAAGGAATTATGCTAAATAATGATTTGGTGTCTAATTATGAGTAGATTTCACATGACCTAGTAAATAACCAATAGTATAAGTGTAGAGAAAGATAAGTACTAAAACCAGAATTATAACCATGGAATGCAAAACCTCTTTTACTGGGAGGATACCCATAGGCCGGAAATGGAGACATACAGTGATGGGTTTCCGTCTCATCAACACATTTTGAATTTTTTTTCTTGTACGCCTATGTTTTTCAATTTAAGGAGTATTCTGCTCCCGATATTGTTAAAAATGAAACGAAATGCTCTCATACACCAATGAACTCATGTTTTTTTTGTAAGAATACACGATGTCACTTTCATCAAATTAAAGGTGTTAAAAATTACCAAACAATAGTACGGAACCTAGAATATCATAACTAATCTTCACTGTACAAGAACTTTGTAAAATACTAACATCTTTTAGCATGCAAGTGTTCTATTGTTGTGACGCAAAAGCTCAGCTAGAATAAAAATAAGTGAGAATACCGGGGTGCCTGAATTTGCCAATGGTGAGAGTATAGTTTCCAGACCACATAGTTGAAGAATATATGAAAGCACACCACATACATTTACGAATCAAATATTCCACCTGAGCCATGGAGAGGCTGACTAATTTCTCAATAAGGCTTGGTTCGCCAGCCAATATGCTTGAGGAATAATGTATGCACCTGCATTAGTCAAACAAACACATCAATTTAGATTCACATGACCAATTCCTTGAACAAAACAAAATGATATCTGAATACTTGTAACTTGGCAGCCCCGGATAAAATTAACGTTTTGTTCTCTATGAAAAATGAAGGGATAGCCCGAAGAAAGAAAACAATCTCCATCTAAATATTTATGAAAAGAAGATTTACTTGCAGTTGACACTTGAAGCCACCAGTGGTAGGGAAAAGAATCATGTAGATAATTACGCAGAAGGACAACAAGGAATCTGTATGTTCAATTTTTGGAATGAGAGGGTATTATGATAATGTAATTGCTTGGCGAAAAATCATACATGAACTGAACAGAAATATAGGGAGATCTAGACGAGCATCATGGTTCATGCTCTGCCGCGGGAGTGGAAAAGGTGAGTGAGGAGTGGTAGGGGAGGCAACACATATATATACACAGACCTGTACCCCCGAGGTAGCGGGAAGGACATGCACATCAACCCCGCCATGAAGAATAATTGCCTCCTTGAAATCTCAGTGGAGCAATTTTGCTCAGACGAGGCGTCGGCTTGAATCACCTGCGTCGGCTAGATACCCCCCTTCGTCCTTCGTAGATCGATCGCCCACGTCGGCTGGATCTAGCGATCCCCGCATCATCCACACCGGCTCCATCAATCCCCTCCTCTTTCTGTATCCCTCGTCGATGGATCCCAAGCGTAGCAATTGGCCTCTTTAGTGAAGCACCGTAATGGGCTGGCCGATGGCCCAATTTACCAGAGGCTTTCGTTTCGACCTCTGGAGCAGTAGCCCATAGGACAGCTGGGCCAGTTTTTGGCAGATGCGGGACAGATGGATATACACACAAGATCCGACGTCCAGAAATGTTCTGATCATGAAAACGGACGGCCAGAAACGTGAATCGCTGAGAGGACTCAGTTTAGGCTCGGTTTTTCTGTCCTTAATTCCCTTTTATGATTTATTTATTCCTTGGAGTTACAGTGGTGTCTTGTGATTCGACCAATGATACTTCACAACTTGAGATAAATCTAGAAGAATATGGTTAGAGTTAAAATAAGGATCCAATCAAACTCCAAAGAAACTAGAAAAAGAGGTATGTGGACAAGAAGCCATCTACCCAGAAGAAGCAAACTCTTCCAATTCCTCTGACCCACCGAAGAGCAGAAGAGGAAAGCCTTAGAAGAAAAACACTATTGAAGGTTGCTCAAAGGGACAAGGTTATGAAACCCCTCCATAAGGAGAAACCAGGAC
Source organism: Elymus sibiricus (assembly GCA_039707655.1). NCBI lineage: Eukaryota > Viridiplantae > Streptophyta > Magnoliopsida > Poales > Poaceae > Elymus > Elymus sibiricus. The sequence continues at coordinate 426,900,006 of CM077663.1, forward strand.
TTCAAGGAAGAACATGATGCAACATACTAAAGGCTCGTGGCCAGAAGATGGTATGCTTTTGAAGAATATCATAACATGTTTGCTTTTTGTGAATCATAGATCACACTCTACGAGTTGCTCCCGAGCATATTTGGGTGTGCCCAGAGCCCCCTGCTGGTATAAAGAAGCATCCACCTCCTTGAAGACAACAACATATTTTTTCTAAAGATAAGAAAGCTTGTGGTGAGCGTGAACCTGAAAGGTTGAGAACGCTATCAAGAAAGCGGAAATGGAAGCTGCTGAGAAATTAAATGATTCTGTTTAATCCTGATGTTGCTGGCACCTCTAAACTAAAGATGCAAAGGAAATAGAAGGCAAAGGCCTCTGGGTTTGCAGAAGGAGTTCCTCCTGAAGCCAGTGAACTCAACATTGATGAATCTTCAAATTCATCGACTCTATTGGCTAGAGCGCTGAAGAAATATAAAAAAGACAATTGTGAATCGAGGCCCTAGGCGAGCGTAGATTGAAGTTCACTCCGAGAACCAGTGGTTGCTACTACCGCCGAAGAAATCGCTCAAGAAGAACCTCCTGCAGAAGAACGTGTTTAGATATATGATGATCCAAACCGCGCCGCAAAATATTTTTGTTGCACCAAATGCCTCACCCGCTCATCGGGAGCCGGATTCAGAAGATGATGCGGAAGATAAAATGATTCCCGCTAAGTTGTAGTATCAAATAAGTTCAGATATCGGAGATGCTTCATTCGATCACTTGCTAGACTCAGATGCGATCAAGGACTACATCCATCCACGGATGAAGATAACCAAAGACACTCCACATCGAAGAATTGAATCTACCTCAAGGACCTCTGGATACCTTTACGACTATTATGGTTGCAGAGAAGTTAAAAGGGCAAGAAAAATGTAAATTCTTTTTTTTTGCGGGCAATGTAGAGAGCTTTATTGAATAAAAGCGTTCGCTGAGCAGTCCGCCAACAGGCTACTGATCAGGAAGCTAGGAGTACTATCGATCCAGCTTTCGGTCATGTCAATCGTGCAAGCATGCTTAGCACAGATATGAGCAGGCCCATTAGCCGATCTTACATTATGACAAATAGCAAAAGAATTGAAACTAACAGAAAGTTCTCCAATTTCTAACAAGATAGGAGCCACGACGGAACGGGAGTCGTGGCGAGTAGCCCAGCGGTTGACTACCTCCAGAGAGTCAGTCTCCATGATGACGTTTGAGAAACCCCTCAAGCTTGCAAAAATCACTCCATCACGCACTGCCATTGCCTCTGCTATAAGAGGATCTGTTACCCCAAGGTAGGGCTTGCTCCACGCACCCAGGTAGGAGCTAGGAGACCGTGCGACACATCCAGCGCCACCTTTGCCATCTTCACGTTTAATAGCAGCATCGGTGTTGATCTTGACATAGCCTGGATCCGGAGGACGCCATCCATGGCCCGGCAAAACTAGAGCATGCTGGCAGGGGATGTCCAGGAGCGCGAGTGTCTCCCTAGTGCGACGAACCGAGTTCGCCGGATCAAGTCTTTCCTCTCCATGGGTCAATCTGTTCCTTGAGTGCCAGATGGACCACATGACCGAAACTAGAATAGATCGATCTCTGGTAGTGAAGCTATCGTCGCAGACGATATCCCTGGACCATGTGACAGGGTGGAGTATTGGCATGTGGAAGTCAAACAGCTGCTCCGCCTCCTCCTAGAACTGTTTAGCATGGCTACATTTCAATAGTGCATGCTCCAGATCCTCCTCATGGGCCAAACATAATTTGCATATGCTTTGTTCTCTCAAATGGCAATGTAGCAAGGTGCACTCATCCAGTAGTATGCCCCTTAATACCCGCCAGAAGAAGACCCTAACCTTGGGCAAAACCTTCAGTTTCCATAGCTTGTTCCATAACTGTTGCTCATCAACTGAAGATCTGGTAGCCTGCCCTTCCTCTGGAGCTTGATGCTCGTTGCAAGTCACTAGAGCTCGGTACGCTGATTTAACGGTATAGTTGCCTGAAACTTCGTGTGCCCATGCTAGAAAATCATCACCTCCACCAGCTCTCAATGGAATGTTCAGTATTGCTGCCGCATCTGGTGGTGCAAAAGTATCCTGGATAAGATCTCGCCTCCAGGTCTAGTTGTCCGTATCAATAAGATCGCTAACCATTAACACAGTTGCGTTCGGAGGCCTGAAGGTAGGAGCGAAAGTGTCTGTGGCGGGCACCCATTGATCGTTCCAGATGGATATGGAGGATCCATCGCCGACCCGTTTAATGAGCCCCGTGCGCAGAGCTTCCCGCCCGGCCATGATGGCCCTCCAAGTGGCTGAAGAGGAACTTGGTGTTGGAGCCTGCATAAAATCAGTGTTAGGGAAATATTTTCCTTTTAGCACTTTTCCGCACAAGGTGTTAGGATTTGTCATCAATCGCCATCCTTGTTTGCCCAACATTGCTAAGTTAAAGAGGTGAAGGTCACGAAAACCCATGCCCCCTTTACACTTCGGCGTTGCAAGTTTTTTCCGAGATATACAATGCATTGATCGTTTATCTATCGAACTGCTCCACCAGAATTTTGCCATGCAAGATGTTAGACTCTTGCATACCTTCTTGGTCAAGAGAAAGACACTCATGCTGAAAGTGGGGATGGCTTGAGCAATGGATTTAAGCAAAGTTTCCCGCCCCGCACACGCAAACAGTCTCTCTGACCAACCTTGCATGCTGCTCCTCGTTCTCTCCCTTATATGCTGAAAAGTGCCGCTGGTGATCCTGCCCACAGCGGTTGGGAGGCCGAGGTAGCGCTTGCTGAATGTCTCAACATTGACATCTAGAGTGGTTTTGACAACTTGCCTCTGGCCGTGTGGAGTGTTTGGACTGAAAAAATAGCACTCTTCTCTCTGTTCACACACTGGCCCGAGGCACTGCCATAGATGCGCAGAATGTCATTCTCTAGCCGCACTCTGCAAGTCGGCCTTCATGAAGATAAGGCTGTCATTTGCAAAAAGCAGATGATTGACCCAGGGGGCATGAAAGTTCACTCTGATTCCTCTGTCCAAAGTGCCATAGTATCTGAGCAATGAAGAGAAACCTTCTGCACACAGGAGGAAAAGGAACGGCGACATAGGACATCCCTGCTGCAGTCCACGAGATGGGGTGAAGTACGGTAGCAGTTCTCCATTGACACGCACCGAGAACCGAACCGACGTCACGCACTTCATTATCAATCTGACGAGGTTGGCGCCAAAGCCAAACTTGATTAGTATAGCTTCCAAATAACTCCATTCGACTCGGTCATAAGCTTTCATCATATCAAGTTTGATTGCGCAAGAGTAGTTCTTCCCCTTCTTCCTACGCCGCATAGCGTGTATACTTTCGAACGCAACCAGTACGTTGTCAGTAATGAGTCGCCCGGGAATGAAAGCGCTCTGCTCCTCGCTAATAAGCTCGTCCATAAACTCTCTGATTCTGTTTGTGATGACCTTAACTGCCAACTTGTACAGAACCGAACATAGCGAAATTGGCCTATACTGTGAGATGGCTTGTGGGTTGCGTACCTTTGGTATGAGTGTGATTGACGTATCATTCAAGCCCACTGGCAACTCACCTCCATTTAAAAAGTTCAAGACAGCAGTGGTCACCTCTTCACCAAGTAGTTTCCAATGCTTCTGAAAGAAACCGGCTGTGAAGCCGTCAACTCCTGGTGCCTTAGATGGTGACATCTGAAACATCGCCTTGTGCACATCATCCGGTTCGAAAGCCTTCTCCATCGCTGTGTTCATTCCCGGCGTGACGTGAAAATTCTGGCTAATCTGCTTGACAAGGCCAAGGTCGATTACGAAGAACGTACTGCCTCTGTAAAAAAAATGGGCAATTCAGAGAAGACGGTTGCTCGAAAAAAAAAGGCTTTCAAAATCCTTTGCATGAGAGGTTGACGCGCAATTTAGCTTTTCGCAGGGGATACACGCGCAAAACTGGCGCACCCACGGCAACCGTGCCGCGGCGCGTCACGCTGAAATACCGGAATTGCCCTCCACGCGCGTACCATTCCTCCGATCAGCCACTCGTTCTCCCCTCCCAAAACCCCCACCCCACCCCACCCACTCCGCCCCTCCTCCCCTCACCCCGCTCTCGTGCTCGCCCTCCCCTCCTCCGACCTCGTCGCCGGCGGCCGGGATGTTCTACTCGCACCAGCTGCTCGCGCGGAAGGCGCCGCTCGGCCAGATATGGTGCGTCCCCTCCCCGCCCCCTCCCCTCCTTCCCCCGCCGGCGGCCGCCCCTCGGTCGCGGCCGCCGGCCGCCGATTGGGCCCGTCCCGCGTTTTCCTGCTCGGCCCGGGGCGTCTCCGGGCGCCCCCGTTCGATCCGCTCCCAATGCGGGTCCCTAGCCGCCTCGCCTCGCCTCGATCTCTTCTGACGCTCCTCTGTTCCTCTGTCCCCGCCGCAGGATGGCCGCCACGCTCCACGCCAAGATCAACCGCAAGCGGCTCGACAAGCTCGACATCATCAAAATCTGGTGAGCCTCTCCCGACCCGATCCCGCCGGTTTCCCTCTGCTTTGAGCTCGCGGTTCGCCCCTCCTTGTGCGATTTTAATTCGCGCGTGTCTCTGATGCTGCAGCGAGGAGATCCTGAACCCGTCGGTGCCCATGGCGCTCAGGCTCTCCGGGATCCTCATGGGTGAGCCCTCCCTCGGGGATCATTTCGCTGCTTTTCTCACCGGATTTGTTCTCCCTCGGCCTCGGGGATGCATGTGACGCGTGTTTGTTTGGGTGTGGTGATGAGCAGGTGGCGTGGTGATCGTGTACCAGAGGAAGGTGAAGCTTCTCTACGGTCAGTCCATCTCCTGCCTCCCCTCGCTGCCTGCCGCACTTTCTTCTCTTGTTATCAAAAAAATGTTCAGATTCTCACCGTTTCCAAATTTGTGGCCTCGCAGATGATGTGTCCCGTCTTCTGGTAAACTTCGACCTCGAGCTTCGCCCGATTCCTCTGCATCCTGCTTGATACTAATTTGGTGGTTGGGTTTATGCCTGTGCTGATTTCCTCCGCAGATCGAGATCAACGAGGCATGGAAGATCAGGCCGGCCGTGGACCACACCGTGCTCCCCAAGGGCAAGGCTCAAGCCAAGTGAGTGCTCTCTCCGTCTCCATGCCCTTCCACAAGTTTCTGAATGTGCTTGCGTTGTCATAATGTAGAGCCGGCGTCCATTTCTCTCTGGAGATGGGGTTTTCTTTGTGTGTTTAGACCGTCTGGTGTTAGCCTGATGGTTTGCATTGGAGGCTGTTGCAAAGTACTCGTAGACCGTGTGGCTGTATGTATGGACAGCTTAACTTTGTCTGCTTATGAAATTTCTTAGAGGCTCGATAGCAACGTCAGTCTCTGTCAGCTTGCTTGGTACCAATTGGTCTGTTCTGCATTGTACTGTATTCAGTTTACGATGATATGTGATTTTTTTCAGATGTTTCTACAAGTTTCTGAATGTGTTTGCGTGGTGATGATGGAGAGTCGGTGTCCATCTCTCTGTGGAAATGGAATTTTCTTTCTGTGCTTATATACCGTTTGGTGTTAGCCTGACGGTTTGCATTGGAGGCTTTTGCAAGGTGCCAAAGTGGCGGTATGAACAACCTAACTCTGTGTGTGTATGAAATTTCTTAAGATGCCTAATAACACTGTCAGTCTGTCAGCTTGCTTGGTAACTGTTGGTGTGTTGTGCATTGTACTGTATTCAGTTTACGATGATATGTTATTTTTTTCAGATGTTTCTAGAAGTTTCTGAATGTGTTTGCGTGGTGATGATGGAGAGTCGGTGTCCATTTCTCTGGAAATGGAATTTTCTTTCTGTGTTTATATACCGTGTGGTGTTAGCCTGACGGTTTGCATTGGGGGCTTTTGCAAGGTACTCGTAGACCGTGTGGCTGTATGTATTGACAGCTTAACTTTGCCTGTTTATGAAATTTCTTAGAGGCTCGATAGCAATGTCAGTCTCTGTCAGCTTGCTTGCTACCAATTTGTGTGTTCTGCATTCTACTGTATTCAGTTTACGATGATATGTGATTTTTTCAGATGTTTCTAGAAGTTTCTGAATGTGTTTGCGTGGTGATGATGGAGAGTTGGTGTCCATTTCTCTATGGAAATGGGATTTTCTTTCTGTGTTTATATACCGTGTGGTGTTAGTCTGATGGTTTAGATTAGAGGCTGTTGCAAGGTGCCAAAGTGGCCTTATGAACAACTTAACTTTGTGTGTTTATGAAATTTCTTAAGATGCCTAATTACACTGTCACTCTGTCAGCTTGCTTGGTAACTACTGGTGTGTGCTGCATTGTGCACTACTGATTTTACAGTGAGCAACGGCACTACTTTGTGGTGTTTTCAGATGTTTTCTAGAATTTTATTGATGATGCCATATCACTGATTGTGTGAAATGTAACTGGGATGCACAGGCCTACCCATGGGTTCATGCTGTGAAAAGTAACTGGGACGCACAGCCCTAGCCTCAGGTCCTTGCTGTGTGATCCTGCTGTAACTTGACTCTGTTCTTGTGTTTCTGGGGCAGCAGCTATTCATATAGACCTTCATATGATTTTGTGTCTCCTGTCTTGATATTCTGATTGCTTGATTGAATTCATGGGTTGCAACTTTGGCTAAGGGGGGTCGTTTGGGTGTTATAGCTGTTCATGCAAGGGTTCATGCGGGTATTTATGTCTCTGTTTGTTGCCGATTGTTATGTCTGGGTTAGTCAATTTTAATCAGCTTCAAGTTGCAAGTTGGTTTTTCCGGCCAATATCTGTGTGTATTCTATGCAAGACCTTATGCATTTTATGGTTTCTCCAGCTTTTTTAGGACATAGTTTGTCCATTTGTTATCTTAATAATTTTAATAATGGGGTGGCTTGCTGGGACAGTGAGATATCGTTTGGTTTTGGGCTGTTCAGTGCTGACTTATTATTTTGGTATTGGTTTCTTATTCAATATCAGTCAGTCTCTTGAGACTGGATGATCTAATTATAGAAGATCTGGGGGCTGTATGGTACTTGAGAAATAATGCTATTTTCAGAGGGTATCTTTATCACCTTGGAGAACTGTTAACATATCTTAACATTCTGTCATGTTCAGAGCGCGTACTCTTGTTGCTCGCCTCTGAAAGTTTGTTAGCACTCCAAAGTCCAAATGCGATATTTAAACTCTTGCCACTGTGCCATTGCCATTGAGTTATATTCGAGAGTTTGGCTCTCTTTGTTAGATCTTTCATACCAGAGCACCTTTTCACTTGCATAGACTGGGTGCAAAAGGGTTTTATGGAGAACGATATGTCTTAAGATTAAGAAAGCAGTGTGTCATCTTTACCTGAAAGTGCTGCTTCTTGCAGGTATGAAGCAGTAACACTGCCAGAGAACGTGATGGATATGGAGGTGGAGCAGCCCGTGCTTTTCACAGATACTGATACTGCCAGGTTCCGGGGAATGGTAATCATTGTCATCTGTGTATTCTGGAAGTTGAAACTCTGATTAAATGCATGGATGGATTTTCCTGTCTCCTAGCTTCTGTCTGAATTGCCTGCGCTCATGTTGACTGAAATCTATGCTTGTGCAGCGCCTGGAGGATTTGGATGAACAGTATGTCAATGTCAACCTGGATGATGATGACATCTCTCGCGCCGATCGTCATCATCAAGGTATTTCTTTCTGCTCTTTGGTATTGCTCTTTGCGGGTTCTTAAGGGCTACTGATTATGAACTCTTGGTTCTTTATGATCGTATCTCAGCTGAAGCAGTCAACATTACCCTGGTTGATAATTTTGAGTCTGGTCTTGCTGAAACTGACATCTTCAATCGTTTTGAGAGGTAAAGGAGACTTGGGTTTTCCTAACTAAAAGAAAGAGAAGTTATTCTTATTTTAGTGTACCATTCTCGTATCATCAATGTTATGTCTTCTTTTAATTTGGCGGTGAGTACCAATATTCATTGTGCGATACTACCTTGTCACCAGATTTGACATAGCAGATGATGACACCACCTTCAATATTACTCCCGATGGACACCCAGAGGCTCCAAGTACACTAGTTCCCTCTCCACCAAGGCCGGAAGACCCTCCTCAACAACAGGAGCAGTGTGCTGCCCCATCCCCCATCCGCGAAGAACCTCAACAAGGTGAAATTAAGCACATGATTAGTATATTTGACGATGCTACAATGGGAAATGGCTTATCACATTGTAAAATTAGAAATGATTTCGGCTAACGCTAATAGACACCAAATTTCATCTCATTTCGAGTCTGCAAGTCTGCAACACATTTACCATGTTATTTCAATTCAGGGAACTTACACCAAAACTTGTTCGAACGCATTGACTTTTTCTTTGAGTTTCTTCTGGAACAGTACAAGTTTATGGTTATTTGTGAGAGCTTAAGATTTGCACTGGTGCTTAGCATATTGTGCGCTATGATTATTCGGTCAAGTAGCTGCAGGACTGTATTATAGATTAAGTGGATAGGTAGTGTAGTATTGATTGCAGCTGAATTTACTAGACTTTTGGTAATTTGAGAACACCATTCACTCTATTTTATGACTGATCATGAGCAGCACTTATAATACTGGATATGCAAATAAACTGATGTGGAACCTTTCTATTTGAAACGAATCTTGCATGTAACTTATTTACCTTTGGCTAGTTCATTGGTTGCATATATATTAGAAGTTGTACCACTGGACCCAGTTCAGCTACTCATATACTATTTGGGCAAGTATCCTCTTCAGGGGATTCATCGAAGGAGCAAGAGGAGCAGAAGACGAAGGTCTGTACCATTTATCTGATGAATTCTTGGCTTTAGTTGAAACTCTTATATGGAAAAGGAATTTGATGTTGTTTATATGAGAATGCTTTTCGCAATACAGGCGCAACAACCAACTAAACGAGCAAAGAGGAAAGCATGCGGCAAGGGCCCCCAAGTGATCATGGATAACCAGATAATGATCCCAGGAAATATATATCAGTCATGGTTGAAGGACCCATCAAGCCTCACCTCTAAAAGGCGTCAAGTCAGCAGTGTACGTCAACTGTGTTACTGATTGAAACCTCTATTTTCCGATAGTTCTGAACTCATGCATTGTACTTACCGAATTGCTGTTTTGCTGTTTATTATTTGCAGAAAATCAATCCTATTAAGGCAATTAAGATAGGCGAGCTCATGGACCTGCCCCCGTTTGCCCTAATGTGTTGCTCGGATGACTCACAAGAGATATATTACCCTCAGCAGCTTAGGCAGCTCTGGAAGGAATGCACCAAAGTCAAGCCCCCAAAGCCCTCATCTTCTTCAGGTCACTATAAAACTGAACTTTGTGTCACCCACCTTTTAACTCTCAAAAGTGCTAATTCCAAGCTGCACACCATTTCATACAGGAGAAAAATCTAAATCATCATCATCATCACAAGAAACGCAGCCGAGAAACTCTCCGCCTCAGGTTGTTTCAGAACACATTTGTCTATTGATTTATTTTCATCAACATTTATCTCATAATTGGTTCAACTGGCAGCCTCAAGGAGATCAGAATGAAATGGGAGCTCAACCAATGGACTTCACAGATGGCATTGAAAAGATGAGAGCAAACAAGAGTGGACAATTTGAAGGTGTTTTTGATGGTCCGCATGGTGACCGCAGTGTTACACCTGGAAGTCCTGGTAAGTTGGAAATCTTTCTTTTTTAAGTTCCTTCTTCTTTAGCCGCTTCATGACATCAACTCTGCTGTAGGGCTAAGTCGCAGGTCAGCTTCAAGCTCTGGTGGCTCTGGAAGGGGGGGATTTCTGCCATTGGATCCAGAAATACCATTGCATTCTGGAAGTGGAAGGTGAATGTTGATACTGATAGTAACCTTGTTCTTTATAAGTTGCACAAATATGATTATGTGATCTTGTTGTTCTGAAAGAAAAAAACTCGGTGATTAAGTTAGTTTTCTCTTTGTACTGGGTTTTCCTTCTATTGCTATGCTCTGTCTACAAACTGTTAGAGCTGTCTCCCTAACGTTGTGTTGGACATAAAGGAAAACACCTGATCATTGATGTTAACCATCATAAGTGGCAGCTTCCTGTGTTTCTTAGTGTTAAACTGTCTGAGGACTCTTGAACAGGTCCAAGAGGAGGCAGCTTTCATCTGGACGAAGCTTGGGGAACCTTGATCCAGTTGAAGAGGAATTCCCAATGGAGCAAGAAGGGAGGGACTTCAAGCTGAGAAGGCTTTCAGATGTTGGACCAACTCCTGGTTGGTTGCATTTCTGCCTTTCTGTCCTTACCATAAACTGTTATTTATGGATATGAGGTATTTCATCCTGTTTCCTGGGGAACATTTCTTGTTTCAGATCTTATGGTAGAAACAGAACCCACTCAAACCCCGTTCTCAAAGCAATCCAGTCCTCCTGATCACATCACTGAATCAATTCACTCGTAAGTATCCTGAACACATATTGTTTATGTTTGACTCGCGGAGTACAAGTGTGTACAGTGTGTGAAGCTGGAGTTAAATTCAATGCAGGTACCTAAAGGTCCACTTCGAGAGCCCGGATGCCCCGCCGTCTGAATCACTAAGCCAGCTAACTCATGGGATGAATACAGCACAGGCTGCCCGCCTATTCTATCAAACATGTGGTATGGAATAGTTCTACATTGTGAATACATCGTGCAATCACTAAAGTAAATAGGAAATCAAAGGTCTCACTGCATGATTTCATATAGTTGCTTTGCTGTTGATTGATTGTCCATAATTTCCATGGACAGTGACTATAATTACACACTTTGCATGACGTGCTTGCTTTCTCTCATTAATGCTGGGTTATATAGGATCCTGATAAGTTAACTTAGCTGCGGTGTTAAAAGCAGACCATATACAGCTTGAAAACTGGGGTAGAAACACCAAGTTTCCTTGATAGCATTGGCTAGAAGGATAACCCTTAGGACGTTGGGTGCAACTCTTTTAACCGTTTTGTTTGGTCATGTTACTGAATGCAAACTGTTGTTCACTGAGGGTTTTATGCTGTGCAGTTTTAGCAACGCGCGATCACATCAAGGTCACGCAGGTGGAAGCATACGGGCCCATCCTGATCTCAAGGGGGGCCAACATGTGATCATCTCCCTGTTAATCTTAAACGCCCGGAAGACCTGGAGCCTCTTGCACATCTCGTGTTTATATATCTATCTATAGTGTTTTAAGTCTGCACAGGAAGAAGTCTTGTAGGAAGTTGCTTAGTTATGTCTCTGTTGGTGTGGTGGGAATATGGTGTGTTATTGCGGAGGAAGAAGTCTTGTAGCAAGTGAGTGATGGTGTTGTGTTATTGCGGTAGTTTTGGTCAGACCACAGGGCAATTCCGTAAGATATGCTACGATGAAAGAATTGACAGGCGGTGTCGGTGTAAGTGTAGGTTAGCTGCTTAAACTATGTTCATCAGGGGGATATTCATGGTACCGGAGATTCGCTGGTTAAGTATGTTTAACCTGAGAAGTGGCTGGTTTTCCCTATCGCAAGATATTTATTGTACCGGAGATTCGCTGGTGAAGTATGTTGAACCTGAAGTGTCTGGTTCTCCCTATTGCAAATTTGGCCCCTCCTTGCATCTTTTGATTGGAATATGTTCTTGGACTGGTGATTCTTCTGCGTTCTTGAACTAGGTGCCTGGAATGTCTGAAGCTGCAAGTGTACTGGATACTTACAGCCTTTTGAAACAATTTGCAGTTGCCTGACGATGATTCGACATATAGCGCTTGTTTTTCCATGCAGATCCTTTGAGACAATAAGGATGTCCATTTGTACATCAATGATTGTTTAATAATCGAATGGAACCGAACACAATCTGGATTCTGGGACTTCAGTTCAAAGTCACAAGGCTCATTTCTGACCTGATCAGGCACTCTCTTTTCAGGCTGCCGGTGAGGCTTGTGACTTGGACATTGCTGCTAACATTTAGCAATTACCATGTGCATGAACAAGCTCCTGACCCTAGCAAGGTAGGATCTGAACACGCATTACATTATACTAATAACACAAAGAAATAAGTACCACCATTAGTGATAGTGAAGGGGGTTGAAGCAATGATGCTCCTTTGATGATGGAGCTTAGGCTTTGGAGACGCTTTTACCAACTTGGTAGTCATGATGCCGCTGCCCATTTTCTCTTGCAGTTGCCATCGCTTTGTCATCCGGTTTTGCCTATCGCGGAAAAACGGTGTGTGTTTCTTTTGCCCCTCTTTGCATCATTTGATTTGAATAAGTTATTGGACAAGTGATTCTTCCGCGTTTTTGAACTAGGTGAAAAGCGTGGTATGCTTCCTGCTGCTTCAGTTTTCATGTTTTTTTCTTTTGAAAAGGGGTACTTTATTACTTAAAAGGTTTAAGTATTACACCCGGCATCTGCATAACTAAGATGCACACATCCAACAAAATCCTCATGACCAGCCAAAATAAAAGAGGAAGGCGAAATACAAAGAAAAGTGTATATCTGTATAATGCCTAAACTGTAGGTGGCTCAATCCTGCTTCAGTTCATGCTTAATGTTGCAGACGTGCAGTGACGCGTCTTTGGCTTAATACTTTTGCTGCTGTGCTCAAGTACTGATTCGGTAGTTTTTCCGTACAGTAACGTGGCTTGATGATCTAGGTACGCTCTTGATAAGATGGGAATTGCCTGCAACATACGTAGTATCTTTTAGGTGCCAATAAGTAGCAGAGATGTGTTTACCAACAATCAGAGCAATGAAAGTCCTCACACAGGGCAGTTTTTTCATATCCTAAAGGCTGAACCGTGTCAAGTTAATATGTGCATCAGGATTGCATCAGAGAAGACCACTCCTTGTTCCATCAACTGATGAAGTTTGTAGCGTCGCACGGTGGGTTTGAGCAGGCATGACTGCCACGAGCCGTGTGATGTTCCGGCGACGCGCCTGCCCTGACCCCTTTCTTCTCGAGGGAGCCGAACCACGGTCGAGAATTTGGCATTCTTCCTGGCAACATTGCCACACACTCTGGTGGTTCACATTCATAGGTCGGTTTTGTCAATCTTTACAACATAATAGACTTACTATGCCCTAGTCTTCCACCAAACTCATAGGATATTCTTCTCATTGTTGAAAAAGGCCATAATGTATGTAATCAGTGGTGAATCAAGTCACTTTTTGACATTTCATGTGTCTGCTGGATACTTACAGCCTTTTCGAACAATTTGCAATCGCCCGACGATGATTCGACCTACACGCTTGTTTTCCCATGCAGACCCTTTGAGACAGATAAGCGTGTCCACGTGTGCATCAATGATTGCTCAATAATCGAACCGAACCGAACGCAATCTGGAACTTCAATTCAAAGTGCAGCACAAGTCTCATTTCAGACCCGATCAGTCAGTCTTCCTTTTCAGCCTGCCGGTGAGGCCCATGACTCGGACATTGCCGCTAACATTTTAGCCGTAACCATGTGCACGAACAAGCCCTAACCCTAGCAAAGCTAGCATCCCGACCCACATTACATTATACTAACACAAAGAAATGAAAACCGCCATTAGCGACAGTGAGGGGAGTTGAAGCAATGATGCTCCTTTGGTGATGGAGCTTAGGCTTTAACCAACTTAGTAGTCATGATGCCTCCCATTTCCTCCTGCAGTTGCCTTCGCTTTGTCATCCGGTGCTGACTTCGAGGCACCAAACCAGCAAGCAGGGGCCCCTCTACCCTGAAAAACATGTGTGATGAGCATGTGTAGAAAGAGCCTAAACCATCATCATCGCCGCTAATCTCCGCAATGATGGGGGTTGATTAGGGGTGGCGATGGCCGATCAACTCCTCCAAAGATGCACTAGCTCACTAGTTGCAGTAAGAATAAGAAACATCACTAATCAGTTTGGTGTGGTATATGGTATGGATGAGCAGGGCTAAAGCAAAGGGTATTTTACTAATCAGTAGCTCCCCTCCTGACCCCCTTCCTAACCTTCTAGAGAAAAGCACCTTTAAATCTCCTCTACTCATGGTACTACTACAAGTAGTAGATCGTAGTCCTAAGCTACAATGCTAGTGAAAAAAGACGATTTGTACCGGTGACGTGTTGAGACCAGGATGCACGAACGGCTCTAGAGAAAATTGGCTGTGGTTGGCACCTAAAAAAAGAAACACATGGATATTTTGTTCATGCACAATATGTCCGGGAAACTATTTTTTCCCGTCTCCTAGACTAGGCCCTAGTCTGATTATCACATTTTTCTTCTAATTAACCGGTTAACTCTGTTTCTTGTATTTTATTTTCCTTTTGCAAAAAAAACTATGATTTTTCTATTAAAAAAATCAGTTTCTTCTAATGAAAAGGCGGCGTTCCTCCAGTTCCTCGAGAATAAAAACGGGGCCTTAGTCACGCCCTGATCGCTGTCGACGGTGTTTGGACACGCAATGGCGGCATCTCAGGAACACGGAATCCTTGGCTCCGGATTTCCGTGGAGGCGACGACAAGGCGGCATCACATGAACCGGAAGGAATTTTTTCGGGTTCGGATCGGAATTATGGCGATAAGATCGGGGGCATTATTCAGGGAAAGGAGCTTTGTTGGGGGGCAAGTGGGGGTTGAGTAAAGCTGGGGGAGGCAAGGGAAGTGGGAGAATTAGTGAGGCATCGGATTCTATTCGGGAACAAGGGGCACATATCCGTTTCTTAACACGGTTTCCCGGTTGAATTTCTTGGCAGGCGGCAGCCAGGGACGGAGGGACAGACGCATAATTGGATGTGAGTTGCAGAAGTGTTACGGATTCGGCTGCTGCTGCTGTGCTTGAATAAAGGTAAATAAAAAGGTGGTGGTGGGTTGGAATATGATGTGGAAATGTGGTGGAATTACGTCTGTGTATTTTCTTCGTCTGTAACTTTCATCTTCTGGAATATACAGTTCAGAAAAACTCTCATCTCTCCTGCAAAAAAAAAAAAAAAAAATCGTCTGGGATTATGTGTGTGTGTCTTTTTATTCGTTTGTAGTAACTCTGTGTCGCCCTGGCTTGCACGGACGGAAATCGTATGGTACTGACAGGCTGAATTAACTTGAAATTAGCGTCGCAAAGCGCCTGCAGCTCAGTGGATAGAGCGTCTGTTTCCTAAGCAGAAAGTCGTAGGTTTGACCCCTACCTGGCGCGACCTCTCCGCAATTATTTTCTTTTTTAAAAGCATTTTTTTTACTTTTTTACATTATTTTTTTCACATTTAGACGAAGTGGCCATAACACAAATTCATTTTGTCTCCAAGTAAAAGTGTTGAGCACGCTGCTCACTGCTACCTTTTGGGCAAAAGGTTGTGTTTCAGTCATCCCCGCAACGCACATGAGAACCAGGAAGTAGTATGAAACTTGCTTCTTTTTTTTTCTTTTTGAGAAAAAAATCTTTTTTTTTTTTTGAGGAAAAAAAAATCTGGAATTTAACTGGAGCACCGGAGATGCTGTGCCTAATAAGCGTGCCACCATCGCATAGGACATTACTAAGAAGCTAGTCTACTCCACACGTATCACCTCGTTAATTGCACCGCGATCAGAATAGTGTCACCTCGTTAATTGCACCCCCATCACAAATCCAGAATAGTCAATCATTGCCGTCCGTCCTTCCGTCACCTTCTTTTGAAATTCAGAGCATGTAGTAGCTTCTTCTTCTTCGTCCTGCATGCGCCGTACAGCACACGAGTCGAAGTCCACGCGGCCGTGGCCTCGACGAAACAATGCCACGACCCCGCCCATGGCTGGCTTTGGTCACCCACCCGTAGACCGTAGTTTAATCACGCTTATCCATCATCATCACGGACACTAAAAGCCGATTTTCACCCGGACTGCGGTGAACGGCGAAGCGGCGCCACCATGCGTGCATGTCCCCCCACCAAATCCCCTCGCTTTTTGTTAACATATATATATGTAGCCCGACTAAACTACGATCACTAGTAGTGCGCGTGTGAGGCGCCACAATGGCTTGTTAATACCCAACTTTGCATCCGATGGCATTAATAAACTCGCATTATGGAGGGAGGAGCACATCGCCATCCCGGCAGCCTCTACCCTCCTGCTCTGCACATGGGTGAGCGGTAGACGAAGACGACCCGGCGCATATTTAACAGTCTCCTACGGCAGATAGACATAGCTTTCATCCATCGATCCCTGCTAGCTCGTTAGCCTTTGCCTTTAGCCTTTTTGGCGCAATCAAAATTGTTCCATGGATCGACGGACGGATCCGTGTGCTTTTTGTTTGCTGCGCTGAAACAAAGAAAGAAAGGAATCGGTCGACCGATCGAAAGAGAGATCATGAATTCATGATCGATGGAGCCATAGCTCCTGTGGAATCGATCGAGGACATGGCTAAATGTGCGTGCATGCGTACGTGCATGTGCCAGCGCGCGTGTGTGATGCCGATACGCCATCGAGATCGATCGATCGAATTGATCATTGTCACTCAAGTGCTTGTTGGGTGGGTGTGTTCTTGTCAGCGATGGATGGGGCTAGTTTAGTTTGGTGGATGGAAGTCGTGCACACGTGGATGGGGACGTTTCTTTTCCGTGCGACGCGCGCGCCTAGCTCGCTCGCTAGCTAATGATATGTGTAATTATAAGGGAAGGGCCAAGCATATCGTAAGAAGTGGCCACGGAGGAGTAATTATAAGCGGTGGCCGCGGCGATGAGTACATTTTCTCCTCTTCTAAGAGCGACGAGGGTTCGGCTAGGTCCCCTCAGAATGAAAATTTTACTTCTCTAACCAATTTTAAGGGATGCTCTGAGGCTATGCCAAGGCGCGCGTGCCTTTTGTTGTTGCACTAGTGAGTGATCGAGCCAGCACCTGCGAAAATCGTGCGACGGCAATGATCGCTCGACCGACCGATCAGCGAATCATGTGATCGTTGTGTTCGTCGGCCGTGCTTCTTTTCGATGCGGTGATGGGTAGCTCGGCTAGCCCAAAGGATTGCTCGGTGTGTTCCTTGTCAGGGGGGAAGCTCCTGGCTCCTGGCTACACGTCTGCGCTCTACTAGCTACGTACATAGCCAGCCAGCTAATGAGCGTGCATGTGCGCGCGATCGAGATGGAGATCGATCGGGTGAACGTCACTCGAGTGTTTGTTGGGTGGATGGGGCTAGTTAATTTTGTACGCCAGATTAGTTTAGTGGCAGCCGTGCACGTAGCCATGGCTAGCCCAAGGATTGCTCGATTTCTTCCTTGTGGATGGCTGGTGCTCTCGCGATCGGTCAGGTGAATGGATGTTTGTTGGGTGTGGTGTGGCGACCTTACGCCGGCCTGGTTTGGTGGCCGTCGTGCGCGTAGCCAACCCTAGGCCGAGAGATGCTTCTTTTGTGGGCTACCAATGGCTTAGCCCGGCTCGTGTGGCTACACGTTGGCGGTCTAGACTGTAGCGGCTAGGCTATGGCGGATCGGTGCGGTGGGGAATCGTCCGGCCGGCGGGGGAGGTCGACCGGTGCGGCGTCGGGTCTCGACGCGTCTCGTCGGCCGCTCGACGGCACCATGTAAAGGCGGCACACGTGTGCGCCGCTCCGCCGTCCCGTCGTCGTCCGTCTCCTCTCCTCGCCGCGCGCCGGTGGAGCGGACCAAAAGTGTATGCCTATCTACGGGCAGCCGCGCGCACTGGCGCTGGAAGTACGTGCAAAAGGGCACGAGAAAGAAAGAAAGAAAAGAGAGAAAGGTCCATGGTGAAGCGACGGACGAGCGGCCATGGCGCACGGCGGCACATGCATGCATGCGCGCCGCTGCCGCTGCTAGCTCTTATCGTATCGTGGTGGTGGATTTGATGAGTAGATTATCAGGAGGCCTGGGGTGGGGGGCCAGGGGCATGCCAGCCGGGCGGCGACACGCGCGCACGGACGCGCGGCGCCATGGGCATAGGGGGCAGCAGCGAGCGATACGCACAGGCGTTGTTGGGGAATCTGGCCGGGGGCTGGGCTGGGCTGGGCGCCTGGAAACCCGTGGTGGACGTACGCGCGTGGGACAGTCCATGGCGGATGGCGCGCACGCAGGGCTAGGTTCCGTTGCCGCGAGGCCACGTGCGGCCAGAGCCCGGAGGTCGACGGGCCGACCGGCGCCCGTTCGTGGCGCCCGTTCGTGGCACGGTTCCTCGTGCAGCCACCCACAACGGGAGCCAGAGCCAGAGCCAGGGCCAGGGCCAGGGCAAGGGACAAAAACAAAGGAGCGACGCAGGCAGGCGGGGCAACCGTGCGCGGCACGAGCGGCATGGCGGCGACATGGAGATCACAGTGCTGGCACAGCGGACGCCATACCATGCCATGCCATGCCACTGCCATACATACGTGCGTGCGTGCGTGTTAACGCCGCCGCAGTGCCGCCCCGCACTCCGACCGGGGCCTGCCCATGCACGCCCGTCGCGACGACGCGCCAGTGTACGTACTACCGGCTCGTGCCAAACTATATATCTTGTCCAATAAGTCATCTCACCATCGGCAGGCGGCCATCGGCCGAACACATGCCATGGCACGTCCATGGCGACTGAAACAGCACGATCGATCGACGTGAGAGGAAAAACAGATTAATCAAAGAGGCGATGGCGACCGGAGTGCTCGCTCTGCTGCGCTCGAGGCGGGGAGCGGCGGGCGCGTCCGTCCATGGCCCCGGTCGTTTTCTCCTGGGCAGCAAGCTACTAGGAGTACGTACTAAAGCTGGGCCGGAGTTGAGACCCGGACCGAGGCCGGCCATGCGTCTGGGCGTCGCTAGCTGGACGGTGACGTGCGGCCAAATGGATCCGTCTCACCCGAACCAGCAGTTTTGAACTGATCGAGGTCGGCATCGGCGCGCGAATCTCCATGGCTGCCGGGTCGAGCCACGCCAAGCCAATGGCGATGGCACCTCTCGCTCGGGCGCCGCAAACAAAGCCTCGTGATCCCCAGCGAGCAGCTAGCTCCTGCTCCTGCTCCCGCGCCTCCCGCTACGTGTTCGTCCTTAGATTATGTTATATCTGTTGGAAGCCAGGCAGCTAGGTTCAAACAGTGCAGCCGCTAAAATGTTGGACCGAGGCATCTTGGGCTCTCGAGTAGGTGTTTATGCACAAATTAATTCGAAGAAGAAGTAGGATTCTATTCTGCAGAAATTGTTTTCTTTTTGGTAGACCTCGCTTTATTTTGTCTGTTGGATTTGAGATCATCTTTTTATTCTTCAGCTAGACTACTTTGCATGCTATTTTCCAAAGTGAGATCAAACTTCATGGAAAAATGCCTGCATTTATATTGGGATTTGCATGCTTTTCTAGTTTTCTCTCATCAAACATCAGGCAGCCGCTCCTTTACGAAAATTCGTCTGCGTTCTCCCCGGTTCAAGCAAAACTACTTTTTGTTACGCAGTGGTGCATATATTCTTCTTAGTACTCCTACATTATAAATTTCTTCAGGTGTAACGTGTCGTCATGTCCAACTATTCTGTCTCTTTTATTTACTACTTGTATGTTTTCAGAATTCCAATGCTCATGTTCGGCGTTAAATTACATTATCTCTTCGAAACCAGGCTGCTAGTAGGTTCGAACAGTTCTGGCGCTAAAAATATGTGTGAGCACGAGCTGTGAGCCCCAAACCCCAAGGATATTTACACGATGTAATTTGAATCATGCTGGTTCTGTGCCAAACAATCATGGGATATTATTCTTTAGAGATGATTAGCACGGGGCTCGACTGATTTGTGGAACTAAAAGTCCATAGAAACGGTTTCACTATTGAGTATGTTGCATGCAATTTTTCGAAAGGGAATTATCCGCTCAGCCTGACTTCACAACAAATGTCCTAATTGTTTCAGAAAGTTCTTTCGATTTTTTGTAACAACCAAAACTACTTTTGTCATGCAGTAGTCTATACACTTAAAATTCCTTTAGCAACGCAACGTGTTCGCATGTCCAACTATTTTGTTATTTTCATTTACTTGTTATTAGAATCCTGCAAAACAAAAGGCCCCAAGGGCCGATTTGACACGTTGGAATATTTATAGGAACATGCTTTTGTTCATGGAAATAAAATGTCATGTTGCAAATCCGGTTCCGGAAGTTATCAACAAACCGAAGAAATCCATCAAAAAGTTACTCGTCGATCGCTGTATAAGGATCAAGATTATATGCGTACCATCACTTTTGTAGTGATTTACAGCATGGAAATTAATAGATCCCTATGTGTACTTTACCATCATGATTTTTGAATTCCGAGTCTTCTTTTACTTCAATAGGCAGTACATTATTCCGCACACAAAAAAAAAAGAACCATCAACATAAAACTTGGGTGGTTCTATTGTTCTGTTGAGTATTGGTACCAACAATCATTGTCATCCGACAGTAACACCATATGCTCCATTCAAGTACAAATACATAATCAACATAATTATTTCATAACGTTCATTTGATTTTTCGGTGGTGTAACCAAAACTACTTTGTTATGCAGTAGTGTCCAGCTATCTTTTTTTTACTTCATTTATGTGTTACTAGGACCTTTTTAAATCCATTCGCAAAAAAGAAAAATAATGCAAAAAAGGCCCCCAGCTGTCTGTTTGACACATTGGAATATTTATGGTAAGACATTTTGGTACATCACAAACCAGAACCCAAAGGTTGTCTACAAATTGGAGAAATCCAACAAAAGGTTACTCGTCAATCGTTACGCAGTGGCGCATGTATTCCGAGCACATTCTAAATTTCTTTGGGTGTAATGTGTCATCATGTCCAACTATTCTATTTCTTTTATTGAGTACGTATATGTTTACATAATTCCAATGCTCACGTTCAGCATTAAACGTTGTCTGTTCGAAACCAGGCTACTAGTAGGTTCAAACAGTTCTGGCGCTAAATATGTGTGAGCAAGAGCTGTGAGCCCCAACCCCCAACGATATTTACACGATGTAATTTGAACCATGCTGGTTTCTGTGCCAAACAAGCATAAGATATTATTCTTTAGAGATGATTAGTATGGGCCCGTCTGATTTGTAGAACGAAAATCCATAGAAATTGTTTCACTATTGAGTATGTTGCATGCAATTTTTGAAAGGGAATTCTCCACTCGGTCTAACTTCACAACAAATGTCTTAATTGTTTCATAAAGTTCTTTCGAGTTCTACATGGTGTTACAACCAAAACTACTTTTGTCATGCAGTAGTCTATACTTTTAAAATTCCTTTAGCACGCAACGTGTTGTCATGTCCAATTATTTTGTTATTTCATTTCCGTGTTATTAGAATCGTGCAAAAACAAAAGGCCGATTGGACACACTGGAATATTTGTAGGAACATGCTTTCGTTCATAGGGAATAAAATGGCACGTCGCAAATCTAGTTCCGGAAGTTATCAACAAACCGAAGAAATTCATCAAAAGGTTACTCGTCGATCATTGTACAAGGATCAAGATTATGTGCGTACCACCCCTTTTGTACTGAATTAAAGCATGGAAATTAATAGATTCCTATGTGCGCTTTACCATAATGATTTTGAATTCCGAGTCTTCTTTTACTTCAATAAGTAGCACATTATTCCCCACACACAGAAAAGAAGAACCACCAATACAAAATTTGGGTGGTTGCATTGTTCTATTGAGTATTGATACCATCAATCACTGTCATCCGACAGTAACACCATATGCTCCATTCAAGTACATTTCCATAACCAACATAATTATTCCAGAACGATCTTTTGGTTTTTGGGCGGTGTAACCAAAACTACTTTTCCATGCAGTTGTGTCCTGCTATTCTGTTACTTCATTTATGCGTTACTAGAACCTTTTAAATCCATTCACAAGAAGAAAAAATAATAGAAAAAGAGCACCAAGGGTCAATTTGACACACTGGAATATTAATAGGAACATGTTTTGGTTCTTAGAGAATAAAAATGGCACATCGCAAACTCGGATCCCAAAGTTGTCTAGAAATTGGAGAAATTCAACGAAAGGTTACTCGTTAGTCGTTGTACAAGGAACAATATTATGTATTTAGTACCACCTCTTATGTCGTGAATTCAACCAGGGAAAATTGGTAGATCCCCTTATGTGTACTTTACCATAACCAATTAAATTTGGGGTCTTTTTTGACTTCCGATAACCAGTACCAATATTCCCCACAAAGAAAATAACTATGAACAATAGTACAAAACTTGAGTGGTTCTAATATTCTGTGTGAGTATTGATGCCACCAATCATTGTCGTGCAACAGTAACAACACCATGCTGGAATTATGTTCGATCAGAAATTAGGCCTTTATCATGCACACTTCCATAACCAACACCAGTTCTCCCAGCAACTAGAAAACCACTATTGCCCATTCAGCAATTCCTTAAAAAAAAAAAAACCACTGTGGCCCTCAAACAATGATAATAATAAAATTGGAATAGATAATGGCAAGATGACAAATATATTCCCGTCGAGCAGAAAAGGCCACCGGAAATGGGCTATATAAGCCCACCATCCGCCTCGCCTCTGCCAAGTGCTCGACCTCCCACGCTCTTCTCCAGAAACCCAGAGCAGAGCCCAAACCCCCGAGAAACCGGTGCCCGGCCACGTGCTCTCGCCGCGCCCCCGGAGTAGCATCGCGCATGTCCGCCATGGCCGCCACCGGAGCAGCGCTGCGGCTTCGCCTCCTGTTCCGGATGCTGCGGGTGGGCGAGCTCGTCGCCCTCGCGGCGCTCCTGTCGTGGTCCTCCTCCCGCGCGCCGTCCGCGGCCGCCGCCGCTCTGCGCGTGGCGGGCTCGCTCCTCTTCAGCCCGCGCTTCGTGTTCGTCCTCGGCAACGCCATCGTGCTCCTCCTCCTCGCGCTCTCCAGGCGCGAGCGTGGGGAGCCGTCCCCCGCCTCCAACTCCGTCGCCTCCTCTGCCGGCGCCGGTGTGGAGCAGAGCCAGACCCCCGCCGCCAGCTTCGCTTCGTTCGTCGCACCAACGACGCCGACGCCGATGCCGACGCAGGCAAGTGAAGCGCCCGTGGCGGTGATGCCTGCCGTGGCGATGGCGATGGCGACGGTGCCGGAGGAGGAGGAGGAGGTGGTGAAGCCGGTGGTGTCGGTGACGACGCGCGCGGCCGCCGCGGTGAGCAAGGCGCGCGCGCCGAGGCGGACCCGGTCGGAGAAGATGGGGCGGCGCGGCGAGCTGTCGAGGCGTTCGGCGTCGCCGGAGCCGCTGCCGCTGATGCGGCGCTCGGAGTCGGACAACGGGCGGCGGCGGCGGTCGTCGGTGACGGCGCGGGACGTGGGGGTGGCGCGCGGGTGGGCCGGCACGGACGACGCGGAGGAGTTCCGGCGCACCGTGGAGGCGTTCATCGCGAAGCAGACCCGGTTCCGGCGCGAGGAGGAGTCCATGGCCGGCGCGCTCGTGGTGGTCGAATAAGTCGGCGGCGCCGTCGTCTCGTCGGGATCTGGTCGGAGACGCTATGTGTGCAGAGTACATAAGGAGGAAGAAGATGCTCTCGTCTCGTCGCCTCACTAGTCAGTCAGTCACTAGCTAGCTCAGCTAGGATGGATCGGTCGATCATGGCCGGCCATGGACGCCTTCTTTTCTGGCGAGGCACGGCAGAGTGAGTGCGCATGTGATGGGGGCGACGTGGTTTTATTTACCGCGGCCGTCGGGATCCGACGGGCCGGGTCGCTCGTGGTGCTGAATTTACTTACTGTAGCGGGAGGACGAAACCATGGGTCAGTCAATATGTATCTATCTTGTGCATCGCCCGGTTCATCATCTCAAAAAACTGAATAAAAAGTAGGAGTACTATCTTGTGATTCGGAAGGGGGCATGGTAAATCTGGGTATATATATATATTTTTTTCTTGCTTTTCGATCTCTCGTTCGTTCGTTCGTTCCTTTTTTTTTTTTTTTATTACACGTCGTCTGGGCCGGTTCCGATGTTCCGAGAAAATTCAAAAGGGAAAAAAGGTGGCGGAAAGCGTGCGTCGGGCTCGGGCGGGGCTCTCCCTCCTCTCCCCCAGGATGGATAAACTCGGCCCGAGAGCATGCCGCACGGCGAATGACACGACGGACCCGAATCGGATGCCATGCCGTCGCCATTGCCAAGCGGATGGATAGACTCGTTGGCATCGTTGCCAAGCGCGAGGCCGAAACTTCCTAGTGAGAGTGTTGAACATGGGACGATCTTGGCCCGGTTGCTACCGCCACACGCTCCGGCAGCACTACACTGGCGTGGCTCCGCGCGCGTGGGGAATAGGGCAGTGGGTGGCAGTGCGGCCGTGCAGGCAGGAGCTCGACGGGACGCGCGGAGCGGACGTGATATGTCTCGCCCCCTTGGTTGCCTTTCCCAATCCTTGGCCGCTGGCGTCCTAGGTAATAGGGCCCTAGGAATTGACCTCTCGGGCTCGACCCGTCGGCGTCCGTCCGTCCGTCCATCCATCCGTCCGCGCGGCCGGCAGCGGCGGCTTTCCATGGCGTCGCGTTGGTTGCGTGGAGTGTGGGAGTTGGCGCGCCCCGACCCGCCCGTGCGCAGCAGCAGCCACTGTTGGCTCTGCTCCCGCTCTGTTCTGGGGCCCTGCTGCCTCCAGCCAATCCAGGCAGCAGCAGGCACGGAATAAATTCCTCCTCCACCATGAACAGGGAGCTCGCTCGCTCTCTCGTGCTCCCGTCGCTCCTGCCGCGCTGCGGTTTTCGGTTCCTGATTATTCGCCTCTCCGTTGCCCCCGGATAAATCGATCGATTCCCGGCCGGAACACACCAACAGGAGGAGATATGCCATTGTTATGCACAAATGCAAATAATTTCTCGCGAGATGCCATGAGGATTTTGCCTTTTTTTTTTTTTTCTGTTTTCTTTAATGGCGACAAAAGCTCTGCCCTCCCATCCTATAGCTAAGAAGAATGGCGTCCAAGCTAAATAACTGAAAACTATGATTGATGATGAATAGACTAAACCCTCGCGTCGCCCGCGTCTCGGGCGACTCAGGTGGCGCTCTGAACCATAGCCGCCGGGCCGCCCTCCCCTCCCCCCGTCGCTGTCGGAGGACGCCACGGGACTAAGTCCGGTGGCCGACGGCGGTGGCGGGGGATCTCCTCCCTATCTCACAATGGAGGGGGGGTGGGCGGGATCTCCTCCCGCGAGGTGGCGTGGCCGCGATCCAGATCTTGGCGGTGCGGTCTCTGGTTCCAGGCAGAGGCCTTGGGCGGTGGCGTGGTCGTCGGGTGGAGGTCCGACGGCGGCGGCACAGACTGGACGTGGAGGACCTGACTCGAAGACAGGGTCGCGTGAGGTGGACTCCGGTCTTGCAGATCCACAGGTTGTTGGTTGGAAGTTCTCGGGACGGATCCTGGTGAAAACCTGGTTTTCGGCCGGTGGTCGGAGCCGGTGATGGTGACGCCCTTGGAGTCGTTTCCTTCCTGAAGGCATCATCAAGGTGAAGCTCCCACCTCCTACCGCTACCTCCGGGGGACACCCTTTGATCAGTTGATCGGATGATGGTGGCGCTCTTGTGTCGTTCCCTCCTTGGGGGCGTCATTCTTGAAAGTGTGCATTGGCTCGAGGGACCAGTGGACGGTTTTACCGGTAGAGCAGTGTTTCATGTCACGCATCGATAATGTGGAGCCTCCATGGCGTTGCACGACAAGGTCTTGTTGACGGATGTATGATGATGGACGCGCGAAGGAAGGTGGCGTTGTCTGGCGCCGTGGTGGCGTCGACGACAGGCCTGGTAAGGTCGATGCGTCGGTACCTGCTCTGAAAATGGCTCGGTGCAAGATGGTGGCGGCGGCCTCTGAGAGTGTTCCAGACCGGTGTGCGCCCCAGACCCGGCAAGAGGCTTGGTTGGTGCATCCGGCTTTAGATGTTAGGCTTTGGTGCGAGGTCTGTTTGTTATTCGTCTCGGACAATCGGCACCCCTTCATCAGGCGGATAGGAGTAGCCACAAACTTACTGATGTATTACTTTGCATACACCTATCAGTTGAAGTTCAATGTAGTCAATTTCCGCGTCGATCAGCAATTGCCGCCTTTTCAACTATGTATTATTATTATTATTACTATTTTACCAACTTCTTGTTTAGGTTTCATGATACGTAAATTTTTCCCATAAAAAAATACATAAATTACCAATATGCAGTTATTGTTTATTTTAAACCTTTACTCTATTTTTATTACTAAAAATTATGGTGCAAATTTATGTATCTTCATTCGGGAACACCACTATTATTGTGTATCTACATTGTATTTTTAAAATGCATAATAGTTAAAATATTGGCAACAATGTATTCTGAAAATTGTTCAATCTGTATTAAAATATATTGTGTAATAACACTAAATTCTAAAAATGTATTAGATATGTTAAACGTTTTTGTTGTAATGTCATAATAATTTTGCACAATAATTATTTTGAAACATGTTGAATATTTTTGAAATATGTGTTGTTAATCTTTTTAATGCATGAAAAACATTTGGTACATCAACGTCATGGTAGTTTATATTGTACATTATGCATGTTGATCTTTAGTGTGCGGTACGCATCCGTCATGATGAAAAATTTCAAGCATAGATAACATTTGTCAAAGGTTATCATAAAAAATCAGATTTTTTTAAATTTTTAATTTTGATTTGACTTTACTGTTCACCCGAGCTTATTTGAGCTCGGTAGCAGAAGAAAAGTTTCGGTCTCAACTATACTAGAATTGAGTATATAGGATTCCAGCTGTTAGTCATAAGCAGAGCACACTGTAAGCCGGTTGTTCGTTCTTGTCGCGTTAATTTGAAGGGTGTAGGTTCCAATCCCCACCGTGCATTTTGTTACTATCTCACACAATGACAGATGGGACCCATGTTTCTAATTTTGATGAAATAATTAAACAAAACACTAGGGGTTATCTGCAAAAAATTACTCACGCGTGGGTCACCCTGCGGCACCCTAGCTAACACCCACTGACATGTGGGCCAACGGCCAGCTGGCACGTCACGCGAGCAGCCTAACATATGCATACGAATGAAGGCATCATATTTGAACGCTCGGACAAGTTGGAACAACCTTTTTATGTATTTTTCAAGTTTGAATGCTAAATTGACCGCCACGGATAAATTAAGGCACCCACCCATGTATTTAGCTAAAAGAAAAAAGCCCGAGCAAAATATATATGAATGTCCACGTTGTTCTCATAGAACATGACAGCGGACGGAGCACAGGATGACATGACTACGACACGAGCTCCACACACTTGGCACGTCGATGTTCAATGCCAAAAGGTCAGCAACTTCAATAAGTATTTAGGGTTAGACTTAAATGAGAATTCATACATTATAAAATAACTATTGGGTTACACTTAAACGAGTGATGTCATATAGCAAAGTCACTCTTGACCAAGAAACTAGCACCATTAACCGTTGATTTCAGTCCCATAAGAAATAACAATCGAGTGAATATAAGGAATCATGGCAAACTACTTGTTACCAAAATGACAATTCGTACCTTATAAGATATCTACTGAATTACACTTAAACTTGACAAAGCTTGTACTCTCGAAACCTCTACCAAGATATTTATTTTCTGAATTATACACGGTAAAATAATCTACCAAAGCTTGTAGGTATTTAGTAATACTATCAAGAAGGACACATATAAACGCACCATATAATACATTAAGAAACATTACACTAAATGCACTTCATTAAGTTAAGGTTTGTTTTGCTATTGATGATGTATGCTGTATTTTGCTTCTTTTATAATATTGATGAAGTAGGGAAAAGGGCCAAACAAAAACTAAGATAATAAAATAGGAAAAAATAAGTAATTCAAACAGGATTACCAAAATCGATCTACCAAACTCAACCTAATAAACATAATTAATTTATAGAATAATATACTACCCATATTTGCTGGATTATGCTGAAATCCATTGTAACCTAAAACGAACTTAAGCCCCCTAAAATAAATTATTAAAACAAACATTTACTCCCTCCGTTCATAAATATAAGTCTTTTTAGAAATTTCACGAGAGACTACATATGAAACAAAATGAGTGAATCTACACTCTAAAGGATGCCTATATACATCCGTATGTAATCTGTAGTGTAATCTCTTAAAAGACTTATATTTAGGAACGGAGGGAGTACGTCACAAAGTGCACTCTAATTTAGAACACCAACATGCACTTGTGATGATAAATATTTAAATTTGGGAACATATATATATATATACTTTAAAACAACACAATCAAAGGGTGCATTAGTATGAATGACAACTTGTGTGCGACCGAAACACCTCAATTAATACTCTCCTCCATTCTTCGTTGGGACAATATTGGGGAACTTACACGAAAGTGCTACACAACCATATGTCTCTTGCAGGCCGTCACGCAGTGTCGGGGATATTCCCCATGGTTTGACCCGGCCAGGAGTATGACCCGACCCATCATTTGGCGGCTCAATGGGTCATCGTGTTTACCGGGTCAACCTGGACGACAAGGCCTAAGGCCCAGTGTGCATCCCGGCGGGAGGCGGCTCATGGAGAGGCCTGGAGGGCCGCCTCGTAGAGAAGGCCCAAGAAGAGGAAGAATTCCCTCCCAAGAGAAGCAATACCCGGATTAGGATTCAAGAGAGACTAGTCCTAGTCCTAGTCCTACTAGGACTCTATGTGTAAGCTTGCCCCTTCAACTTATATAAGGAGGGGCAAGGCACCCCAAGAGGGACAAGTTAAGTCATTAGAGATAGACAGATTAAAAACCCTCGAGACTAGAGGTAGTGATTCCGCACCCTTGTAATCGAGATCATCATTATCATCAATACACACAAAACAGGACGTAGGCTTTTACCTCCATCGGAGGGGCCGAACCTGGGTAAAACTCGCGTCTCTCGGTTCCAACCGACCCCCTCAAGCCGCCACGTAGTTGCGATGGCCTCACACCTAAGTTCTCTCACGAGGACATCTTGCCGTGACAAAACCACGACACGCAGTACCCCCACCCTAGCCGGTTGCCTCGCGGTACACAGGACCCCGTTGAAGCCGTAGCGCGGTTACCAGTTGCCATGTAGAACTCGGTTGAGTCCGCAGCGTAGTACCCCATCCCCAAGTCGGTTGCGTCGCGATGTACATAACCCCATTGCGGTCGTAGCACAGTAGTCGGTTGCCTCGCGATGTACATAACCCCGTTGGGGTCGTAGCACATTAGTTGGTTGCTTCCCGATGCACAATACCCCATTTCGGCCGTAGCGCTTTAGCGCCACCCTAGCCGGTTGCTGCTCGATGCACAGGACCCTGTTGCGGTCTTAGCATGGTAGTCGGTTCCTCTCGATGCACAGTACCCCGTTGCGGTCGTTACGCGGTGGTATTCCACCATGAGGTGAGGGAGAAAGCAGGTCGCACGCACCTACGACATGATGGCAGATGACCTCTTCAACAGCCCGATGAATATTTCCCTCGGTAGCCGTGACGCCCGGAGCTCATCGTCGTTGATCCCTAATACGTCTCCAACGTATCGATAATTTATGAAGTATTCATGCCATATTTACCCATGTTTACAATATTTTTATATGGTTTTGATGCACTTTATATGATTTAATTGGAACAAACCTGGACTGACGTTGTTTTCAGCAAAATTACCGTGGTGTTGTTTTGTGCAGAAAATAAAAGTTCTCGGAATCGCCCGAAACTTTTTGATGATTTTTTCCAGAAGGAGAGAGGCCCATGAAGCTTCGAGGGAGTACCAAATGACCCTGAGGAGGTGACAATGTAAAAGGGCGCGCCTAGGGGGTGGTCGCGCCCTGTTGCCTTGTGGGCCCCCTGTGGCTCCGTTTCGCGTGATCCCAACACTGAAAATCCTATATATATACATAAACCTCTGAAAGTTAACCTAGAACTTTCGCTCCGCCGCCGCAAGCCTCTATTCCGAAGCGATCTCATCCGAAGCCATGTTCCGGCACCCTGCCGGAGGGGGGAATCATCACCAGAGGCCATCTTCATCATCCCGGCGCTCTCCATGACGAGGAGGGATTAGTTCACCCTCGGTGCTGAGGGTATGTACCAGTAGCTATGTGTTTGATCTCTCTCTCTCTCCCTCGTGTTCTTGAGATGGCACGATCTTGATGTATCATGGGCTTTGTTAATATGGTTGGATAATATGGTGTTCTTCCATTGTTATCTTAATGTGATGAATGGAATCTTTCCCTTTGAGGTTTTGTTATGTCGGATTGAATATTTGATTTGAGATCACTTGATGTATGTCTTGCACGTGGATACTCGTGGTGACAATGAGGTGTTCTATTTCACTTGATATATGTTTTGGTACTCAACTTACGGATTCCCATGATGACAATGGGGTAATCTATGCATATGGGTTGATACACGTTCTTGTCCTACTTTCTCCGATAGAAATCTTGAGGTATTCTTTGAAGTTATTTGTGTTGGATTGAATATGATGAATCTGAAATTGTTTGATGCATGTCGAATAATCAACTCCTGGATACTTGTGATGACATTGGAGTATCTAGGTGACATTAGAGTTGGTTGATGCGTATCATGGATGTTATTCTAGTATGAACTCTAGGGATGTTTGTGACACTTATAGTAATAGCTCAATAGATTGATCGGAAAGAATAACTTTGAGGTGGTTCTACTACCTACAACAATTTCATCTTATGTTCTCCGCTAGATGAGTGATTCTTTGTCGCACGTTGAGGGTTAATCATATGATTCTATTATGTTAGCATTGTTGAGAGATTGCACTAGTGAAAGTATGAACCGTAGGCCTTATTTCTAAGCATTGCAATACCGTTTATGCTCACTTTTACTACTTGTTAACTTGTTATTTTTATATTTTCAGATTACAAAACCTATATCTACTATACATACTACACTTGTATCACCATCTCTTCGCCGCACTAGTGCACCTATACAATTTACCATTGTATTGGGTGTGTTGGGACACAAGAGATTTCTTGTATTTGATTGCAGGGTTGTTTGAGAGAGACCATCTTTATCCTACACCTCCCACGGATTGCTAAACCTTAGGTCACCCACTTGAGGAAAATTTGTTCTTGTCCTACAAAACTCTGCACTTGGAGGCCCAACAACGTCTACAAGAATAAAGTTGCGTAGTAGACATCAATCCCCGAGTTGTATCCCGCCACAAGGTGAGGGAGAATTGGGAGGTCTTTGGGAGGATTGAGACCACACGCACCGACGAGGCCTACATGGCCGAGCTTAGAGTGAATCACCAGGAGCTCGTCGCCAAGGAGTTTGACTGTGCACGACACCACCACCACCACTACCACCCCCGCAGGGGTGGCTTCGGCCCGGCGGCCATGGACCTGCGTCCCCTTCCTATGTCCATGGCCAACCAACGCGGCTTCGGACCCGGCGAGTCTCGGGAGCTGCGCTTTTTCGGCTCCTTTGGCTCCTTGTCGTATCCACACCACCATCACCCTGCGATGCCTTGGTTGGCCGTCCATTCCGGTGCACCTTCATCTCCGGCACGCTCCGGGAGTTGTGTCCCCTTCTAGCTCCTTGGGACCGCCGACGACCATGGTGCTCCGACCCCGGTGACCTGGATTTGTGTTTCCTTCCAAACCCTGGCTCATCCGGGACTACGGTGACCGTCCCATCCCCGGTGTCTCATTCCGCACAGCCACGCATCCCCACCCTCCTCCAGAGTTCGCACGTCTAGCGATGCCTGGCGCCTCCTTCGGTGTCGCGCGTGGCTCCCCTTACTGCAGTCGCAGCACCGGCATACACCGATGACCTCCTCTTCGACTCTTGTTCCGACGGCTTGTGATTTCTTGGAATTGGCCAGGGTAAAATCCTTGCATCTTATGCTGGCAGCGGCGACACCCGCGGGTGTCGTCCCCTTAGTGGAGGCGTTGCCATGGCCGTTTTATGTGCCCCTCTTCGAGCATCAGGGGAAACCCTAGGTCCGATTTGGGTTTCCGGATCGGACGACGACGGCATCTCGGTGTCGTTTTCCTTCATGAAGGTATTGTCTTGGTTGCTCGCGGCGTCCTCGGTGCCGGGTCGGAGTTTTGGTCGTCTAGTTGTTCGTTGGTTTGCTTCTCTGGTCGGCGAGTCTAGCTGTGTTCTTTTTTGTTTGGGTCGAGCATCTTATGTCTCTTCGCTTCGAGCACCATGTTCACGCCATTTGCGTTTGTGTCATGTGTTGTACCACCTTCTGTACTCATTCCAACTTCTTCTATCAATGCAATGATACACAAGCTTTGTGTATTCGCGAAGAAAAAAACACACCACACTATCAAAACATGTAAGTGGGTCACAATTTGCTATGCCCGATATAATCTTGCTGCACATTATTTTGGGCAAATTAGACGTGGGGCCTATAGAAAGCAATTTGGTCACAAGCATGGTTGTAAACTAACTCAGTTAAATTTGTCAAACTTATAACCCCGAATTTTTTTTGTCAAACTTATTTCCCTAAAAAACACCTTGCCTAACTTATGGCATAGTAATAAAGTGTAGCAACCTATGTATACCAACCAAATGTGCTCTTAGCCCTTCGTTAATATATACTATATGACTAATCTTCCTAGAATTGGAGGCCTCACAATCAATTGAGGTCTCCAATTGGAATTTGGTCATTCGATTTTGACCAGGTCAACAATTTCTCAAACCCTCTCATTTAATTTGTTATACAATACACTATGCTTCCTAATTTTTAAATCTTCACAATTAATTGTGGCTTCAATTTAGACTTTGGTCACCCGATTTTGACCGGGTCAACAATTTCTAAAGGAGCTCCCCTATTTAATTATTTTAATTCTCTATGCTCCCTAATTTTAATGCTTTTTCATTCGATTGAGGTATTCAATTTTGGATTTGGTTTACGATTTTGATCGGGCCAACGATTTTTCAAATTGATCAGCAGCAACTGGCCTATACAAACATATCAACCCCTCGCAAACTCCTATCACCCATAAAAAAGCATCACCATGTGATGCTATAGCACGTATATAGTACATGCAACCAACGATGAAAAAAATATCCCCACATAAATATTTGTTGATTAGCGGATAACACAGAATCACACCGCGAAAGACCCATCAAATAACTGCATTATAAATAAATGTAAAACACACTCCATCGTCTCCCTCACCGGCCAAACTAAATACTCCATCGGTTTCAAAATATAAGGGTTATTAGTTTTTTAGAAAGTCGCATTTCTTTAATTTTGACCATGTTCAGAACCAAAAATATCGACATCCACAATATTAAACAAAAAAATTGAAAACTCATTTCATAATGAATCTAATAACACCGATTTGATATTATGAATTTTGATATATTTCTTTATAAATTTGATCATACTTAAAGAGGTTTGAATTTTCAAAAAGGTAATACACCATATATTTTGAAATAGAGTGAGTAAAGAAATTTAAGAATCCCAACAAATTCAACGGCGCAGCAAAGCGCGCACAATCCTTCTAGTAAAGACCAATTGTAACCCTGTACACAAATTCGACATCAATTGTAAAACCCTGATAACCAAATATTTCCCACGTTGCAAACCTAGCTCTATCATGCCATTCAGAATGGGACAAGGAGTCAAGGACCTGCAGTCCACCGTCCATGGAGTACTCTAGTTGACACTTTGTTAATGTCATCCGGATAAGCGATCTGCTCACCTACGCTAATCATAGGTGATGGCCTGATGGACAAACTACTGCACTGATTCAGAGAAAGAAAGGAAGGCATGCAGTTCTTCTACCAAAATCTAGCAAACTCCTCCACTAGATTAGATACTCTACCGGCCATCACAGAAGCAGATTAATCAGCTCACACAACTTATGGGCAGCCAGTCACCTGGTTGCACTTGTGGGCAGGCAACGTCCTTCTCTAACACAATTTATTCCAGTGAATCACTGGAACAACTACTAGGAGGAGAAAGAAAGAAAGAAAGAATGTAAGGCTGGCTTTATCCTTTGCCGGCTAAACATTAATTAGAATGTTCCTCACACAAGAGGCTTCTTTTACGTACGCTTTGCGCCTCTTTGGGCTGCTTTGTTCGATCGATCCTCACAACACAATTATTTTGTTCTTTCGTCTCCACTATCGGGAATACTATCCACTAATATCTTTTGTTAGCCTGGTTACATTAGATTATGCCACCACTGCACTGATGCCGGTTCTCTCCAAATCCATTATCCACGGAATGATTCTCTCCTTGCGTGGCAGCGACAAAGAGGCAGGCCGGTCAACATGCTCCCAAGCCCATATTCCAGACACATTGTTGTTTAGTCCTCCTTTTTTCTTCTTTCCTACCATTTTTTTATCGTTCATGCATATGTATGGTATGCATGGACCCCGGAGAGAATTCGAATTCTAAGCTGTTTATGCACCACAGCCAGTGGGTAGTGGAATACTACTAATACTGCTACCAACACAAAGAAAATGTTTTTTTTTTTGTTGAAGTGTAAAAATGGGTTTAGGAATCTGCCACGTTGGTGTGCGTCAGTATGGCCGCTGTGTATTTGTATGTGCTGCGTCTGCGTGATGATTGGCTGTGGAGTGTGTCACCAACCTGGCCCTACATGTTTTTGTATGTGCAGTGCAGCGCAGGCAGTAGTTGATGTGTAGTGTGTCTGTTGCTCTCACCACAAGAAGGAGGAGGCACGTCTGAACTGAAAGATGTTTGCGTTTAGGTGGATTGAGCCATGGCCTATTGTTTGCTGCCTATTTTTGTATTGTACTGCAGCATACTTGCTGGGAAGCTACTCAACTTGGGAGTATGTCTGTCCGTATCGTCAGTTGCTGCCGGATGGCGCCGATATCCGGTTGGAGTTGGACGACCGCCGCATCCACCCCGGGGCACCACGTACGTACGTTGGGAGGTCCTTCACCAACGGCGCAGTCTGATCGAGTTGCGATTCTTCACTGGAAGTGTAAAATTTCGGGGAAAAGGGTGGCTCAGAATTCCGTCGAGCAGGCGGAAGGCAGCTAGCGGGGTGGTGACTTTGGTGGCTCTGAAATGATACAAGCCTCGCTAACTCCTCTCAGTTATACCACAGGATACAAGGTTTCAGTCTCAGACACAACTTGTCTCATAATGAAGGTACAATCAAGTGTCCTTTGTTGTTTCATATTTAACATCAAGGGTCACATTATCATCAAGTATCATGTTATTTGTTTTGTAGAAATGTGCACTACAGGAGGTGGACCTTCAAGTTCTCATGCAGAGGAGTTATCTTCAGATTCGGTTCGTGTACATGTTATTCTTTGCTGGAATTTGCTGCTGTTTGTATCATGTCTATCTTCCTTACTTTGAACTCCTGCTTTGTTCCAGGAAAATGATTAAGTTGAGATAGCTTGATGGAACAAGGAAGAGATGGGAGTCAAAAGAGTCATCAACCTCTGTTTTGAACTTGCTATTTTATATGATGTTATGTATGGACTTGTTATTTCATATGTGTTATGTAATGGACTTGTCGAACTTGCTATTATGTACTCCCTCCGTCCCAAAATAAGTGACTTAAAAATGACTCAACTTTGTACTAAACTTAGTATAAACTAGCAAAAGAGCCCGTGCGTTGCAACGGGAGAGAAAATAACACACGTTCTTAACCCAATAACCATGACTCAAGACCCTAATAGGTCCACGTCCTTTATTTTCACATGGCATCATATTTGTGTTGCCGACGGTGGCCTCAGTGTTTACGCAACGAAAACGCGTATGTAGTCAGTCCTAAGGCCTCTCTCCCTCTCTCTCGGAATAAGATGAGAAATATGTTGTTTTCCCCGGCGAGGTTTCTCAGAGGTGTGCTTGCGTGGTTATCGATGTTTTCTTTCCTCTCAATATGGTTTTAATGGGTGTTTATTTGCAATTCGGATCGCCGCCGGTACGAAAGAAAAATAGACCGTGCACTATAGATTAAGTTTGCACCAAAAATAATATTGAAAAAATATTTAACAGCTAAAAATAATACCATATTTAAATTCTACACATTTTTCTAATCAAATTTCATATATAACATGTTAAAATCGGAGTTATAATTTAAAAGATATGGATAATTTTATGTTGGAAGAGCAGTGGTGCATGAAATAGTTTGTCAATCAGTTTTATGTTTTGCTTTTCGAAAAAACATGAATATTTCTTTTGAATTTTAATGATTTTAGGTTCTTTCTCTAACAAAAACGGTCTCTTCCAGAACCGAACGCACGCATCTCTTCCCGTTCCACATCACAATAAAAAAGAAAACTTTGCTAGCAAAGAATCTTAGCATGCCTGTATCCAACGGCTTGGAAAGGCGACTGAGACTCCATTAAATCTCAATCGACAAAGATTTACCGAATCCGTTAAAATTAGTACCTAAACTCACTAAAAAAAGTAGCTAGTTTAAAGTATATCTAGCACAATGGCCCGTGCGTTGCTACAGGAGAAAGGCGATGATTGACTTTAAATGCATATTTCTAATTATAGTACATCTAATTCAATTTTATATAAATATCAATTTAGTCAAACATGTGCGTGTAAGATCCTTCGTGTTCGACAATGTTTTTTTTAAGAAAACTTAGTCAGCTCTTTTGTACCATTACAATATTTCTTTTGGATAAACTAATTGTGTCAAAATTCACAAATACGAATCATATGCATAGCAAGCGCAACTTCATACATAGATCTATTCATCGCCCACATTTGGTCCAATCCATCATTACCATTTTAGTTAATCCAATTAGTTGGAAAGCAAGGCAACATGCTTCTTTAGAGGAAGGTCAATATTTATTACTTAAGTCAGATACTAAAACTACACAAAAACATATAATTATCTATTTTCCCGAGTTTGAATATTGTACTACAAAACAACAAAATAAACTATTGTGACCATATTTATCTTCCTTTGCACACTTTTATATACACAAGACATACATATTTCTTACCGCTCATATCACCCTGGAAATACGTTAGATATGTATAGTACGGTGCATATGGAAAACGCAGACTTTTTAGTTACAGAAATGTGTAAGTGGCAAATTATAATTTAAACCAATTATCAATCACAAATTCACAATTATTGTAAGTTTGACATTAAGCTAGGTTTTTTTTCGATTAATAGAGCTAGCTAGGCTTGACTTGATTTCCTCTAGTACCACGTCGTGGACGACTTGTACACATCGTCATAGCCCGCAATCCTGCACTTTACTCAGCGCCGCTGGCAGTGAATGGATTATCCGCGCCCTGTGCTCCGCCAGCCCATCATGCACCCCACCTTCTTCCCCGCGCGCACACCTGCTCTTGGCCGCTCCCCGCGCTCTAGCACAGCTCGTTTCTCTGCGTATCGTATCCTCGCTCTCTTCCTTAGTGGAGTATCTCTGAATCTCAGATACGGGCTCGCCCTGCCCTTCTTCTCTTGCCAAGTTCCTCTTGCGTTCAAGGCTGCCGTTGCTTCAAGGGCAGTGGGCCGATGCCCCCTTGTACTATTCACAGATTTGCCATCCCGTAGGAGAGTTTATTCCTTTGCTCCCTCTTCCCACTTCTAGGGTTTATTCCTTTGTTCGGTTATGATCGTCTGCTTGTGGACTTCTGTTACGGCAAGGACGCCGATGTATAAAAGTGCGTGCGATTAGGTGCGAACGAGCGAGGTGGGACTATCATCCCAGTAGGAACAATGTTTTGCAGCAAAAGCTGACCAGCTGAGTTGGTGGTGCCCTTCAGGTTGGATAGCCTGGTCGTGAGTTCGATACTCGCGGCAAGTTTTTTTGGGACCGTTTTTTCTTTAAAAAAAGAATTGTGGACCAGGCCCAGTACAGCCCATTCGGGTCATAGGGGACGGATAAAACCCCAGTGTGACACCGGACGGACGAAACTTTATTAGCGATATATATATGGTGGACGGACGAAATTACAGTGGTAAGAAGCAATAGCCCCTTTATTAGTAGGTATAGATTTGAGTCATTTTTGAGTCACTTAATTTGGGACGGAGGGAGTATCTTCTAGCGGACTTGCTATTGGTTATCTTGTGAAGAACTATGTTATGAACAAGAACTATGTTGCTGTTATGTAATGATGATGTAGCAGACTTGCTATTTGCTGCTGTTATGTAATGATGATGTAGCAGACTTGCTATTTGCTGCTGTTATGTAATGATGATGTAGCAGATTACTTGTGTATATATGTTATTCTTTGCTGGAATTTGCTGCTGTTTTGTGAAGATTATTTGTTTGTTCAAATATATATGCTGCTGTGAAGGTTATGTAAACATGCTGCTATTTTGTGAGATATAATAGTGCTGTTTACAGAAGCTTACATCTATACATCTGCTATTTGTGAAGATTACATATATATGTAGTCGGGCTTCGGGCCGGGCTTCGGGCTATTTAGCCGGGCTGGGTTCGGGCTTGGAAACCAGAAAAGTGTCGGGCTTTTTTCGGGCTCGGGCTTCACTTTTAAGCCTCGGGTTTTTGCCAAGCCCGGCCCGAACCCGACCCGGCCCGAGAGATGATCAGGTTTAGACACAAGTTGTACCAGCAACACAAGGGGATCTGGGAAGCTTGAGCTAGGGAAGTGCGAGGAGAGAAACGGCCCAACGGCGTCCAGTTTTTTCTCTTTTATGAACCGTACGCCCGTAGGCATGCGCTACTTGTATTTATACGAGTCGGAAAACAATACAGACATACGAGTTGGTACATGCATAAATACGAAAATACAAGAAGGATACAAGTCGAAAGCAGGCGCCGTCAAACATCGCGGAAGAGCCCAGAAGAAAGAGAATTTGTGAACAAGTCCTTGGTCTTCTATGTTTCCATCGCCACTCCGTCGCGTCGATGCCAGCCGCCACCGGCGGAGGCCGGAAAAAAATGCACATCAGCAGCGCGTCTGGAGTTGAAGGAGCTCCTTGGTCTGTGGCGGCCAGTTCTGCCCTCCTGCAGAAGCAGAGACACGCCTATGTAGTGGTCGCTCACCTTTTTTTTTTTTAACAAAGTGGCCGCTCACTCCTCACTGCACTCACTTGATCCAGTCGCTGCCAGCACTCTTGGGTTGGGCCTCTCGCTAGTTAGTCAGAGTGTACCTCTTGTAAACCGAAAAAAAAAAGAATTGGGGAAGCATGGTTGTGTTTTTCACCTTTTTTTTATAAGCAACCGTGTACTTTCAGTTTTCGGGAAACACATCTGTGTTTTTCACTTTTCAGGAAGCATATTTGTTCGTCACCACCACAATGATGTTTTTCACTTTTGTGAAAGCACATATGTGCTTCTTGCAAAGCCATTTGCTTCATGCCGTCAACTGTGCTTTTCACTTTTGAGAAGCGATGCGCTTCGCCGTGAAGCATAATTGTGTTTTTTTTTCGTATGGTGTACCTCACACGAGGAAAACAAAAAGGAATAAAAACAATTTAACTGTGATTTTTCATTGGGTGTCTAGGGAGGGCACCCAGACACCCACCCTGGGCGCCATGGATCCTAGGGCGCCAAGATAGGGCGTGTGGACTCATGGCCTCCCCTATCCCTGACTCCTGGCTACAATGCTCCCTCTGACATCCTAAGCGTCTTTGAATTTTTTTCATATTATTTCAAGATTGAGTAAATATACTTATCAATACGAAAACAACAGAAAATTGAATCTGCATTGGAAACTGAATTAATCTGTTAGTTTGCAAAAAACTTTAAAATATATAGTTTTAAATTGATGAATAATAGACATGAAACACATAAAAATTATATACACGTTGAAGACGTATCAACAATATACTCAACCACGTCCTGCTGCACCAGACCGTCATCGGCGAGAAACGCCTGGAGCAGCTTGTGGTCTGCGGCGACACCCCAGAAGTCGTCAACGGCTGCATAGATGGTGGCCAACTCCGGCGGGCTCGCCTTCCTCTTCTTGTGCGAAAAGCTTGCCAACAGGATGAACCCACCCAATTTAAGGCCGTCGAGCCCACGACCTGCCCCACGCTCACCAAGGGCATCCCCGATTTGTTGATCATTGTGGTTTCTAAGCACTCCTGCGGGAGCAACACACTCATGGCGCTCACCTCGTCGGGCCCGCCTTAGTTGGCAGGGACGTCGGATGGTGAGGCCGTGGTCGCCGAAAGACCAGCGGGCGACTGTATGCGGTTATATCATCTCGATGTATCAACCGGATGAAGTGTTCTTTATACAAAAACTTGTATCTAGCGGTTTCCAAGGTCCATGTTACAATCCAAATTTTATCTGGCCATGCAAAACGGGACATGAAGTTAAGGACTTGGAATCCGCAGTGGACAGAGTCTCTCTTTTTTTTTTTTTAGAAAAGGAGGATTACCTCCGGCCTCGGCATCAATACGATGCATGCGGCCCCTTTATTGATGAAATCAATAAAATAGTCTGCGATTCGGGACAAGCTCAACCGGAGCTGCAAAATAATCCGTAAAAAAGATGCTACAACCGGCAAAAATAAAACTAGATGCCTAACCATCTATCATATTACTGGACCGCCATCCATACCGGTTGTAGATATCCCGAGCTACCATCTCCCACCGGGTAGACCCAGTAACCAAAGGCTCTCTGGTTTCCGCAGGAGCGAGTAACGACCATGTACGGATCAACGCCGATGCACTGTAGAGTACCTGCAAAAAAATTATAAGTGGTTGTCTGTTAAAAATCATGTCATTCCGGCAGTTTCATATTGCCCAAAGTAAAGCACATACTCCTATACGAATATGCCTCGCAGTGATTATGTCAACTCCATTTAGCCACGTCCCAAACAACGTGTCAATGCTATCTGGAGGTATGATATTAAAGGCTATACGAACTGTTTGCCACAAATTTTTTGCTAACGGACATTGGAGAAAAAGGTGTTTGATAGTTTCATCATGATCACAAAAGCTACATCGTTTACTACCTTCCCAATTGCGCTTTGCGAAATTATTCTTAGTGAGAATTACCTGCTTGTAAACAAACCACATGAAGACTTTGATTCGTAAGGGTACTTTGACCTTTCAAATAAGGGTACTTTGATTCGTAAGTGGACAGAGTCTCTAATTGCATACTTTGTTAATGTCCACATTGCAGCATGCTCGTCCGGATTATATAGACGGTCGGCTCACCTACACTAATATACTATATCACTAGAGTCCCTAGAATTGGAGGCCTAACAATCAATTGAGGTCTCCAGTTAGAATTTGGTCACCCAATTTTGACCGGGTCAACAATTTCTTAAAACTCTCTTGTTTAATTTTTATACAATACACTATGCTTTCTAATTTTAAAATCTTGGCTTTAATTTAGAATTGGATCACCCGATTTTAACCGGGTCAACAATTTTTCAAGGAGCTCTCCTATTTAATTATTTTAAGTCTGTATGTTCCCTAATTTTAAACCTCTTTCATTCGATTGAGGTATTCAATTTTGGATTTGGTTTGTGATTTTGATCGGGTCAATGATTTTTCAAATCAATCAGCAGCAACCGTCCTATAAAATCATATCAACCCCCCGCAGACTCCTATCACCCAAAAAAAGCGCCACCAAGTGATACTATAACACAAATATAGGACATGCAATCAACGATGAAAAAATATCCCCGCATAAATATGGGTTGATTAGCAGATAACACAAAATCACACCGCAAAAGGCCCACCAAATAACCGCATTATAAATAAACATAAAACACACTCCATCATCTCCCTCACCGGCTAAACTAAATACCCCATCAATTGAACATGTAAGGGTTATTATTTTTTGGAAAGTAAAATTTCTTTAATT
Organism: Elymus sibiricus; assembly: GCA_039707655.1. Classification (NCBI taxonomy): domain Eukaryota; kingdom Viridiplantae; phylum Streptophyta; class Magnoliopsida; order Poales; family Poaceae; genus Elymus; species Elymus sibiricus. The sequence continues at coordinate 426,941,573 of CM077663.1, forward strand.
TTGACCAAGTTCAGAGCCAAAAATATCGACATCCACAATATTGACAAAAAAAATTATGAAAATTCATTTCCTGATGAATCTAATAACATCGATTTGATATTATGAAATTTGATATATTTTTCTACAATTTTGATCAGACTTAAAGAGGTTTGACTTTTCAAAAAAAGTAATACACAATATATTTTGAAATAGAGTGAGTAAAGAAATTTAAGAATCCCAACAAATTCAACGGCGCAGCAAAGCGCGCTCAACCCTTCTAGTCATAGGTGATGGCCGGATGGGCAAACTACTTCACTGATTCAAAGTTTTGCTCTTACAAAATTTAGCAGGCACCTCCATTAGATACACTACCGGCATGCACTAATCAGCTCACACTCAGCCTCGGCAGGGCAGGCACGGCCCTTCTCTAACACAATTTATTCCAGTGACTCACTGAAACAACTAGGAGGAGAAAGAAAGAAAAATGTAAGGTTGGCTTTATCCTTTGCCGGCTAAACATTAATTAGAGTGTTCCTCACCTTGTTTACACATTGCACCTCTTTTGGCTGCTTTGTTCGATCCTCACACAATTGTTTTATTCTATCTTTCCTCGTCTCCACTACTGCGAATACTATCCACCAATGATTACATACATTGCCCTCTTTGGCTAGTCTGATACCCTTATTACATACATTACATTATGCCGCCACGCTGCTGGTTCTCTTCAGATCCATTATCCATGGAATGATTCTCCTTGCGTGGCAGGGTCAACATCCTCCCAAGCCCATATTCCAGACAACACATTGTTTGGTCCTCCTTCTGCCTCCGCCTTAATTTGTTTTTATTATTTTATTTATGATTCGTGTACGTGTATGGAGTCTCTCCCAACTCCCAAGCACATATTCTGAAGCTGTTTATGCACCAGAGTCTGTCGTTCTGGAAAAACAGCGTTATTCCCAAAATACTTCCACGCGCTCCTCAGGTCGCTCCCGCGGGCGACCAGAGGGGCGAACCCTAGCCGCCGCCAGCGCAGCTCCCCTGCCCCCTCCTCCCCTCGCCGCCGCCGGCGGAGGTTGCCGGGCAAAGCCCGCGCGGCCCGGCGGCGGCGGGGCGCTTTCCTCCTCCGGTCTGGGCTCCGGCAGCGCGGGCTGCTCGTCCCAAGGGGATCTCCGGTGTTGCTCCCGCGCCGGCGCGCGTACTGGCGGGGGTGACCGCGTTCGGGCGTGGGGAGGCGCGTCCAGGGCGGCGCAGCACAGCTGCGTCGGGGCATCCGCGGATCCGGTGCTGAGGAGGGCGAGGCGGCTCGCGGTGGCCTCGTAGGGCGGCCAGGCGTGGCCGCGCAAGGTGGGCCTGCGGGCGCGCGCTGGGCGCGTCCTGGGGAGCGCGCGGTGCTGCGGTCGTATCCAGGGATGCGCGCTGGGCGGCGACCATGGCCAGGGGCAGCGGTGCTGCTGCGTGTGCCGCGGATCTGGAGCATGGGCGGGGATGAGGCTCGCAAGGGGGGAAGCAGGGGCGCGCAAGGGGCCGAGCAGGGCGGCGCTGTGCCAGTGGTGGCCTCCGCGTGGTGCGGCTGGAGTTCACGGATGGTGAGGCCCGGGCGGATGCGCGGGTTGGCGAGGCCGGCGGGTCTGGCGGGCGGCGGGAGTGAGCTGCAGCTGCAGTTCGGTCGCGGGGTGGCACATGGTGGCTACGATGGGTGGCCAGGCGTTGCCGCGCACGGTGGCGCGGCGAGCGCGCGCAGGGCGCGATGAGGGCGTAGATGGTCTCCGGGCAGTGTGGATCTGGCGGAGCTCATGGTGGAGGGGTTTGAGCGGCCTGTACGGCGCTCGAGCGGCGGCTTCGGCCACGAGGGGCGCGGCCGGTGGGTGTCTGCGCGGTCTGGCATCGCGTGGACGTCCCTGGGGTGCGCGGATCGGAGGCCCACGGCGACGAGGAAGTGCGCTCCGGCGGCGTGTGATGCGGATCTGGTCTCCGGCCGTCGGTGGTCTCCGCGAGGTGCGGTTGGCTGCGGCGGATCTTGGTGCTTCTTCGTCAATGGGCGGCTTCGATGGTGGTGGTGTTTAGTGGGCTTGCCGTCGCCAATGCGGGATGATGTGCGGCTGAGGTGGTGCGGAGCGGGGTGAAAACCATGTCTTGGCCTTGTGCCGGGACCAGCGATGGCGGCGGCTGTGGCCGTCGTTGACCTTCATGGAGGCATCGTTGATTTGTTCTCCCAAACCTCCTGCGCGGATCTGGCCATTTCGGCCTCTCCGGGGGAAACCTTGATCAGTGATCGGACGATGGCGGCGCCTTGGTGTCGTATTCCCTCTTGGGGGCTTCATCTTGGGAGCTTGGCTTCGGCGAGCGGGACCGGTGGATGGCGGTTGGCGGCGGGTGTGGCGTCCAGGCTTCTGTGGCAACGATGATGGTGGGAGCGACGTCGGCGACGCGGCAATGGTTGCGGTAGTCGGCTCTTCTTCGGCGTGTCCACGGTTTTGCCCCGGTTTGTTTGTTGCTAAGGAGTCGAAACTGCGGCAGCGGGGCCCTGTGGTATACGATGACTGGCTCCAGGTTTTCCGTTCGGCGATCTCCAGTGGCGCCAGCCGTGCCTGGTTTTGTCCTACTGAGTTCTCCGTCAGAGTCAGAGCTGCGTCGTCTGGCCGCAGGTGGTTGAGATTTTGGCATAGATCTTCATGCAGTTTCACGTGTCCTCTACAGCGTGGGTTGAGTCGACGATCGCCTACGGCGGAGTCGGAGTCGTTTGCTCAGAGTGTAGGGATGGCGATGACGCCTCTAGGGGAGGAGTGATGACGATGACGCATGCGTGCTGTCTCGCCGAGACCCTCTTTGGAGTGGTGTGCGTGGGCTTTTTTATGTGTGCCGTTCAACGGTTGTAACGGTTTTCGTCCGGTTTTCCATAATTAACTGGGCAATCTGGTTTTCGCTCGGTTTTCCCTAATTAACTGAGCAACTCTTTTTTTCTTAATGAATGCAGGATAACTGCCATTTCGAAAAAAAAAGAGTCTGTCGTTCTGGGACTCGGTCAGTGGGTAGAGGGGAATACTGCTCCTGGGCTAGGAACAGAAAATGACTTTCGGAATCTGCCACGTTTGTACGTGGATGACCGTTGTGTATATTTGTATGTGCTGGGTGCTGATTGACAGTCGAATATACTATAACACTAATCTTTCTAGAATTAAAGAGCTACATTCAATTGAGGTCTTCAGTTGACATTGTGACATCCGATTTTGATCTGGTCAATAATTTCTCAAAGCTCTCTCATTTAATTATTTTAATTATATCTCTATAACACTATATTTCTTAGTTTTAAAGAGTCCAAATTCAATTGAGGTCTTCAAGACTCCAATTAAAATTGGGTCATCCGATTTTGACCGGGTCAACAATTTCTCAAAACTCACTCGTTCAATTTTTTAGACAAATACACTATGCTTCCTAATGGGTTTGGTTTACGATTTTGACCGAACCAACAGTTTTTCAAATTGATCAACATCAACCGGCCTATAAAAACATATCAATCACGCACATGCAGCCGTCGATGTAGTAATTTTTCCACATATATAAGGTTTGTTGGCATATAATATAGAATCACACCACGAAAGGCCCATCAAATTACCGAATTATAAATGAAAATAAAACACGCTATTTCATCTCCCCACACATCAAACGAAATATTCCGTTAGTTTCAAAATATAATGGGTATTACTTTTTTGGAAAGTCAAATTCTTCAACTTTGACCAAGTTGAGAGCAAAAATATCGACATCCACAATATTAAATAAAAAATATGAAAATTCATTTAACGATGAATCTAATCACAATAATTTGATATTATAGATTTTGATATATTTATCTACAAATTTAAAAGGTTTGACATTTAAAAAAATAATACACATTGTATTTTAAAACAGAGTGATTAGTTTTTTTAGTCTAACAACGCAGCAAAACACGCTCAGTCCTTCTAGTATATATGACCCTACATGCATGGTCTTGTGTGATTTACGAAGGACTGAGCTGAGTGAGTATGTGGCGGAAGGCAGTAGTTGATGTGTAATGTGTCCATTGTTGTAACAAGAAGAGGCACTTGTGTTGTGCCTGAACAATGTTCCCTGATCCTTCAGAGACAGAGGCACTATTGTCTTGCATTTGCCCGATTTAGTCTTGGTCATTTTTTTATTCCACTGCATGGGTAGTGGAACAATACCGCTACCAACGCAACAGAAAATGGGTTTAGGAATCTGCCACGTTGGTGTGCATCAGTATGTCAGTTCTCTATTTGTATGTGCTGTGTGATGATTGGCTGTCGAGTGTGGCACCAACCTGGGCCTACATGTCTTTGTGTGATCGATTGGACTGAGTATGTTTGCATGTGCAGCTGTGCAGGCAGTAGTTGATGGGTAGTGTGTCTGTTGCTCTCACCACAAGGAGGAGGTTTTTTTTTTTTTGAAATAAACTTGAACTTTATTGATTTGAAATAATAGTTACATCATCAATTATTAAAAGTTCAATGTCCCTCATAGGCTCCTCAAACCAGTCCCTAGAGACTGTAAATTTCGCTAGCCTAGCAAGTTCATGAGCTACCTTATTTGCTTCTCTATTATAATGTTCAAACCTAACAAGAGGAAAATCACAAGCTATAAAATAGCAGTCATCAAATATTGCTGCCGCCGCTCCCGCCGACTGTCCTCCATTCTCCATTATTTCAATAACCTCCATATTGTCGGAGTTAACGACAAGGCGATTGCAACCCGCCTTTTGTGCAAGGAGTAGACCAAACCTTAGAGCCAAAGCTTCTGCTGTTAATACATCGGCACAACAATCAATCTTCCAGTTCCCCCCAACAATGAATCTTCCATTATCATCTCTGAGAATAGCCCCAGCCATACACTTAAGTAGATCATGGTCAAAAGAGGCGTCAACATTAAGCTTCACAAAAACCGAAGGAGGCCTGCTCCATCGCCTTATTTTGCTAATTGCCTTAGAGGACTGTGCATTAACATAGCTAGTCGTTATAGCCCGGGCACACATGGAAATTTGTTGTGCATCTTGGACCTTTCCTTCATGAACCAACTTACGTCTCTCCCATCATAGGTACCAAGCTGTAACAACAATCAGTTCTCGTGTTTTTGGAGCATCCATAATCGCTAATTCTGATTCTGGCATAAGCAATAACAATAAGAATTCCAATACCGCCTCTCCCGCACGATCAACAACACAAGCTTTATTAATCACTTCATGCAATCCTAGTTTTCCCCATACCTCTTTTGCCTTTCGACACATGAATAAAACGTGTTTTGTATCCTCCGCCCCATTCAAGCATGATGGAAAGGTGGCCGATACTTTCATGTGCCTATTAGCAAGCGTAACACGATACGATAGGGTTCCATGTAAAGTACGCCAGAGATGAATATTTTTACCTTCGTCGGACAAGATAATTTCCAAATCTTACTTCAAATTGGATTAACAATGGTTTTCCCCATACCATTAGCATGTTGCAATTTTGTCCCATATTGCTTGTTCCATTCCTCCAAATAGGCCGATCGTACAGTGAAGAAACCATTTTTTTGTAAAACTCCAAGCAATGAATTCCGACATATTATGCATCGAGAGGGGAATTGCGAGCACCCTTTGAGCATCAATTGGCCACAACATTTATCTCACCAAATCTTCATCCCAAGAACTCGTGACTGGATCAATAAGATCAGAAACCTTTGATAGAAGTTGCCCTCTTCTCGGAGTAATGACCCTCCTATTTTCACAATTCGGGATCCAAGCATCTCTCCAAATATCAATACTTTGTCCATTTCCAACCCGCCATATATAACCATTTTTTAGCGAGTTTAATCCCGCCATGATACTTTGCCAAGTGAAAGAGAAGCCCTTTCTTAATTTTGCATTCACTAGATCCCCATCCGCAAAATATTTAGCTCTTAAAATAGACGCACATAAGGGATTATCAATGAGGCGCCATGCCTGTTTGGCTAACAAAGCCAGATTGAAACAATGTCTGTCTCTAAAACCCATACATCCTTGATTTTTTGGTACACATATCTTACACCATGCATCTAAACTCGGATTATTAAAGATGTATGTCTCTAAAACCCATACATCTTTGCCGGCTAAACATTAATTAGAATGTTCCTCACTTTCTTTACACTTTGCACCTCTTTGGGCTGCTTTGTTCGATCCTCACACTATTATTTTGTTTGTTCGCCTCCATTATCGGGAATGCTATCCACTAATGTCTCTGGCTAGTCCAGTTACATTTTTTTTGAAAAGGGAAATATATTAATATCAAGAAGATACCAATTACATCAAGTCTCTGCACGAACAAGATGCCTAAAAACATCCAGGATGCACACAGCCTAAAAAATAGAAAAAAGAAAAAGAGAAAAAATGACCGTGTCATAGTGATCAATCACTCGCAGTAGCAGCACTCTAACCTCCATCGAAGACATCACCCGGACTAGAAAGAATGTTCTCCAAAAACAACGCCTTCAGAAAGGAAACATTGCAGACACGTTGTCGTTGCCCGGTTACATTACATTATGCCACCACTGCTTGCTGCTGGTCCTCTCCAAATCCATTATCCATGTAATGATTCTCCTTGCGTGGCAGCGACAAAGGCAGGGTCAACATGCTCCCAAGCCCATATCCCACACACAATGATTACTCATCCTCCTTCTTCCATGTATGTATCGTCGTGCATGTATATATGGACCCGAGAGCGGATTTTCAATTATATCCCTGTCCCCCTCTCCCTCCCCCTTTCCCCTCTCCTTCTCCTCTCTTCTATCGTCTTCTTCTTGGGCATCGCCAGGGGCTGCAAGGCCCGATCCAAAGCCTCTTCCGGCGACGATGCCGCTTGGAGATGGCTGAGGAGAGGTGCCTGCGTCCTTCCTCTGTATAGTAGATTAGGGGTCTTAGTTAGTATTGGCTTTATGCCGTGGTGTGGCGCTATGCCGTCGGGGTCTCTGCCGCCGGTGCTTGCCAGCAGCCGCCGGTGCTTGCCGTCCCCGTCTTCTTTTTTGACTCCATGGTGAAGGAAGGGAGGAGGTGCTGGATTTGGCGAAACCTCTCTCAATAAGCTCGCGGGCGTCCCAGATCTCGAGCTCAAGCTTCTTCTTCCTCTCTTCTTCTCGAGCTGCCATGGAGGCGGACTGGAAGAAGAGAGTGGGAAGGGATTTCGATGCTTTATCCTCTATGCGTGTCCTTGGAGCCCAAGTTTTGCAGCAAATGGTTGGGGATCTCGGTGCAGAGAGCACCATGAGATTCTTGCCACTACGCCTCTGTATCTTTTGGTCAAAAGGCGACCACTCGGAGCTCCGGCGACGATGTCCGTCTCCTATATTTCCTCCTGGCCGCCGAGCCGTATGTGAGGCAGTTTATCTAGTTCTTCGTCCTGGTACTTCCATTGTCTACCTCCGGTTGTTCGCCGGCGGTGATGTAGCCATTCCTCCGCCCCAAGTGGTTTCGTCCCCGGCGGTGGTGGGATCGGGCCATGATCGAAGACGGCGAAGAGGACTCGATTGCTTTTCATTTTTGTTGTCTGGGGTCCTATCTGCAAATTGTCCGGCCTGGGTTGTAATTTCTACTTTCTGTTGGGCCTTTATGTAAGATGTTGCATGCTTATCTAATATAAGTCTGGGTCCTTCGGGGCCCTTCTTGTGTTAAAAAAAGAGTGGATTTTCAAGCTGTTTGTGCACCAGTCAGTGGGTAGTAGAATACTCTACTGCCGCTACCAACTGAATAGAAAATGGCTCTGGGAATCTGCCACATTGGTGTGCACCAGTGTGGCCACTATATTTTTTTATTTTTATTTTTATTTGTATGTTCTATGTGATTAGTTTGGATGACGGCTCACTAACAGGCTAACAGGCTAGTTGTTTAGTCATCGTAGTCTATTGTCTTGTCGTCGGATGGGGCACTTTTTTTCATCATTTTGTTGGACTCTGCTTGAGAGCTCATGTAAGACATTGCGCTTTGTTTTGGACTACTTTTGTTTTTAAAAAAATGTTCTGCGTGCTGATTGGCTGTCGAGTGTCTTTGTATCATTTGTCTGGTCAGTGCAGGCAGTGGTTGATGTGTTGTGTGTATGTTGCTCTAACAACATGGAAGATTCACGTCTGGTGATCAGCGTGTGGAGTGCACGTGCCCTATGAAATGCATAAAACAATGCTCGCCAAGCCTGCCTGAATCACTCCACCCACTACCCAACGACACACAACACGAGCCGGCCTCAACCGTGGCTGTCGGTGCTTCAGGAAAAACAATGGCTGTCACCTGCAGTGAAAGCTCTAGCTAGCTCTTCTTCCATTGTAGTATTCACAACAAGATTTCAGACCTCATCAGAAACACGCACGTCCTTTTTTTTCATATGTGAAGACGCATGTAAAGGATTAACCATGGAATGAAATGCAGTGAAAAGAGTTGCGGAGGAAAACAGACCTTTTTTTTAGGCTATATAAAGCATCATCATTCAGCTTGACAGAAAAAGAAAAACAACACAATGTTGCCATGTTCCAGCCACGGGGAAATCAAGAGGAGCTTCTTGGAAGCAGTAACCATCGGCATCTACAATTTGCTGCAAGTCCAACCATAAGGCACTGCATGAAGTCCCAAAAAGAATCTACAGTACAACATTCGAAGAAAAGAGAGATAAAGCACCGCGTGCGGTAAAACTTTGTATGTATTAGTAGAACGCCTGTCCGTGCGTTGCTACATGCTACGATGCTTATAAATGAATAAGCGTGTGTTGCCTGTGCCGCTGTGCGTTGTTGTCGACCTTTTTGAGGATATAGAACAATGCACGTGCATTCCAATGGGGGCATATATTTTTTGTGGCTCAACACTAATCATGTCTAACATAGTTTTAGGACTCTCGTGCACATTAGACAACATGTCTTACTGCTAAATTAATTTTTCTTCTTGTTGTTTCTTCTCCCCCTATCTTCACGTCGTCTCCTTCATACAAATCCAAGTTCGCCACCTCAGCTTGCAACCCCCTTCTGTCCCTTTCAATATGTACGATTAGGGAGAATTTCATCAAGTCAACATCTAAGACTAAGGTTAATTTTTCATACGTTGCAATGGGGTATTATATATTCTAGTGGTAATGTCAAGTCGTGGCTAGCATATCCCTTTAGGATTTACAAATCATTCGCTTTATTCATCCACCCTCTAACCTCACATCTTTGCCTCCACAAAGAAAGCTCCCCATGGCACATCCGACTCGCAACCCCCCTTCTATCACCACCGACACACTTTGAATTGGAAACTCAAACACATAACCATGTAATTGGGTTATATCTTACAATGCGCTTGTTAACATCATGTGTGCTTGTAGTTTCCGTCACCGTTAACTTCTCCCTCCCTCTCCTCTTCCGCCATCTATCTCTCTAGTCCTCAATGTAACCATGTTGATGCCCTCGAGTACACAAATAGTCAGAACTATGCATTTAACCATATATTTTTTGGCAGCTTGCATTTTTGTAGTCCTCGAATTGCAAATATTCTTACTTCTCCATAGGATTTAAACCCATTCTTTTGCAACATCAGAACAAGAACCACCACCAAGATCATTCAAACAACTGTTCCGACTTCTCCAAGGGAATTAAACCCTTATTTGTTACGTCTGTATTATTATACTGTGCACGAGTAAAACCGATGAAATACAACCAAAATAAAGGAGAGCATGATGCATCCTACAGTGCCCAATCAAAACAAAGGAGAATATGCGCTTTAAAAAAAGCAAAATGCATTACCACATACTGTTGCATTTTTGCATCGCCGCACTCATGATTTATAAATAAAAGATGCGCCTAGAAGACAATCAGGTAAAATTTCACCATTTATGATAGTTAACTGACTAAAAAATCCGGCAAACTTCACTAAACAACACCTAGACCTAGTCGGTTCAGTAGCTACCACCTTGTTTTAAACATTATTGAAAAATATTGCTTCTGCATCTTGTGATCAATGTTGGCTAACATCATACTTGGCCTGACCTTTTTGGGCCAATAAAAATTGGCTTTGTTGGCCTCATCTTGAAGGTGGGCGACCTTGTCTACTGAACCTTATCATCAAAGAACGTCAATAGCAAGCAATTCTTCTCTTCCGTACTCTTTTTTTTTTTATAGGAATGCTCTTTCGTACTCTTGCATATATATTAGAAGAGGAACAAATTAGATGCACAGAGAAAATCAATTATTGACTTTAATTATATCGAACAATGATCATGACTAAAAAGGGCCACATTTGTGATAATGTTACAAAGACAAATATCATGACATTTTTAGGTCTTTGCATTAACTGGTCTCGATTGATTGTACAAAAGAACAACATAATACCGGGGCATAGCTACCTTCTCTGATATAACGAAATACTGTAACAAATACTTCCTCCGTTTCTAAATATAAATCTTTTTAGAGATTTCAATAAAGACTACGTACGGATGCATATAGATATATTTAAGAGTATAGATTCATTTATTTTGCTTCGTATGTAGTCCATATTGAAATCTCTGAAAAGACTTACATTTAGAAACTGAGGAAGTAGGAAATAATATCATGACACTTTATATGCTGATTTCCAGAATATGTATAGCAAAGATACTCCTGGGACCTAAAAATGACATACTCCGGTCCGGTACTGATTGCTGCATTTCAAAGCAGCAAGCGTATTGAAATGCAGCAAACCCGTAGTAATTACTCCGTACTAGTGTACGTAGAGGAAGAGAAGAAACATCACACTTGGGGTTGGGGAAAGACCACCGCTTCTCCGAGGAGATCCTGAGACAAGCTCCTCACCGAAGCGCAAGAGGACCCACTATGATCCACTGCCTTCCGGCAGACCACCATCATTTCCATGGCTTTCTCCTTGGCCTTCCTCCCTTCCACGCCACCGCCCATGAGGGACCTCACCGCTCGCTCCAGCTCCGCCGCCTCCACCAAGTTGTCCCGTTTCCTGTCCACCCTGAGCGGCACGGCCACGCCCATGTCGCAGGTCAAGGTGAAGGCGTTGAAATGCTGCTCGGCACCCAGCGGCCACGGCAGCATCGGCACGCCGAACCACAGGCTCTCCAGGATGGAGTTCCAGCCGCAGTGGGTGACGAAGCCCCCCACGGCGGCGTGCGCCAGTATCTCCTTCTGCGGCGCCCTCTTGGGCCACACCAGCCCTCTCTCCTTGGTCTCCCCCAAGAAACCCTCCGGGAGAAGCTCCCCGAGGTTCGCGTCGCTGGGGTCTCGCGCGCCGTGCGAGACGTCCGCCGGCAGCCCACGGAGCACCCACAGGAAGCGGTGGCCGCTGCGCTCCAGGCCCCGCGCTATCTCCTGCGCCTGCGGCTTGCTCAGGAATCCCTTGCTTCCGAAGCAGAGCAACAGCACGGAGGCCCGAGGCTGCGCGTCGAGCCACCGCAGGCACTCGTGCGGCTGCTCCTCCTCCTCGGCGTGAGCGGTTGGCGTCAGCGCCAGCACTGGGCCGATCGGGTACACGGCCGGGGCGCGGGCTCCACGTGTGCACCGACCTTCAGCGATGGCTGCCAGGACGCGCGGCTCCAGCTCCTCTGCCGTGTTGACGATGATGCCGCGGGCTTCCACGTAGCGCCTGCCGGTGTACACGAACCACTTGTAGCTCGGATTCTTCCGCTCCAGCAATGTCACCGGGAGGACGGACGGCGGCACCGGGGGGAGGCCGGGCAAGTCCAGAGCGCCTTCCATCTCCTCGAACTCCACGGCCACCTCGTCGTCCAGAGCCGGAGAGCGCAAGAGGAGCGCCAGCGTCGCAGCGCTGGAGGTAAAGTACACGTAGGCCGGCACGGCAAGCTCGCGGGACACGTCTAGCGCCGGCGTGCAGAATATGTCGACGACGAGCGCGGCCACCGGACAGGTCAAGCCAATTATATTTATAGCTGCGCGGAGATGGGGCAAGTGGAGCTGCACTGCGCGGGCGATGAACTCCTCGATGCCCGAGTGGTCCGTCGGCAGCGTCACGTCCGGGAGATGGTGGAAGCGGATGTCGACGACGCCTGCCGCTTCCTCCCGGCGTATGTGCTCGGAGATGTCGGACGCAGACTGCGCCGTTGGCGCCGGCATCAGGAGCACCGTGAGCGACATGGGCCGGCTGCTGCTGGCGACAAGCTGCTTCCCGGCCTGCAGCATGGGCATGAAGTGGCCGGCGCCCCAGACCGGCAGTAGCACGATGGTCGGATTCGCCATTGACGGTCTTCGGCTCGCCACTCGATCTGTCTTTAGCTAGTGCCTTTTTCTTTTTCTATTTCTATGTAGGAGTAAAATAGTTGCATGAGTGTCCCAGTGAGTTGGTCGTTCTTATAGCCATGGCAGATGTGAATTTGTGACAATCACCAAGGCCACGTACATCTCCCTGTATTTGTACGGAACGAAAGTGTCACACCTAACCTCCACCTGTTTAGTGTGACTAGATTCCTGACGGGTGGGCCCGGGTGGGCACTGTGTACGCGTGAGTGTTAGCTATAAGGGGCCAGCCTGTTGGCTGTGAGTAGGGATGTAAACGGATCGGATCGGATCGGATAATGCTTTTACCGTATCCTTTTGTTGGGGAACGTTGCATGGGAAACAAAAATTTTCCTACGCACACACAAGATCTATCCATGGTGATGAGCATCTACGAGAGGGAGAGTGAATCTACATACCCTTGTAGATCGCTAAGCGGAAGCGTTTAAGAAACGCGGTTGATGTAGTCGAACGTCTCCGCGATCCAAATCGCAAGTCGTCCCTCGATCCGATCACGAGCTAGCGCCGAACGGACGGCGCCTCCGCGTTCAACACACGTACGGCTTGATGACGCCTTCACCTCCTCGATCCAGTGAGCGATGATGAAGTAGTGGTTGAGTTCCAGCAGCACGACGGCGTGGTGATGGTGGTGAGGAACAATCTCTGCAGGGCTTCGCCAAGCACTACGGAGATTATGACGGAGGAACTAAAGGGCTAGGGTTGCCGGCACACGGCTTGGGAAATCCTGATGTGTCCCGTGTGCTAGCCCTGCCCCTCTATTTATATGTTGAGCCTTGGGGTCTAAACTTGGAGTAAAAGCCTCCTCCAGGTCGGTTTTGCCCGCACAAGGTCGGTTTGGCCCGCAGGAAAAGAGTCCAACTCGGATCCCTACCGAACCGTGCACAGCCGCTCACAAGCGGTAGTACCGCTTGGGCGGTAGTACCGCTTCACACAAGCGGTAGTACCGCTCGGGCGGTAGTACCGCTTCACACAAGCGGTAGTACCGCTTACGCGGCAGCAAAACTACTTTTTGCACTTTCCAATACCTTGTGGGCTTTTATCCCTTGGCCCATATAAAGTGTTGTTGCACCCGAACACTTCGGTAAACATCCGGAACCCCTTCCGGTGAACTCTGGAACTCTTCCGGAGATCAAAACACTATTATCACATATATCAATCTTTACCCCCGGACTATCCGGAGATCCTCGTCATGTCCGGGATCTTATCCGGGACTCCGAACAACTTTCGGTCACCAACATAATAACTCAATTATACTAATCGTCACCAAACGTTAAGTGTGTAGACCCTGCGGGTTCGAGAACTATGTAGACATGACCGAGACACCTCTACGGCCAATAACCAATAGCGGGACCTGGATGCCCATATTGGCTCCTACATATTCTACGAAGATCTTTTATCGGTCGAACCTCTATGTCAAGGATTCAGTTAATCCCGTATGCTGTTCCCTTTGTTCTTCGGTATGTTACTTGCCCGAGATTCGATCGTCGGTATCACTATACCTAGTTCAATCTCGTTACCGGCAAGTCTCTTTACTCGTTCCGTAATACAAGATCCTGTGGCTAACTCTTTAGTCACTTTTCTTGCAAGGCTCAATGTGATGTTGTATTACCGAGTGGGCCCTGAGATACCTCTCCGTCATACGGAGTAACAAATCCCAGTCTTGATCCATGCCAACCCAACAGACACCCTCGGAAATACCTGTAGAGCACCTTTATAGTCACCCAGTTACGTTGCGACGTTTGATACACACAAGGTATTCCTCCGGTGTCAGTGAGTTGCATGATCTCATGGTCAAAGGAACAGATACTTGACATGCAGAAAACAATAGCAATAAACTGACACGATCAAATGCTACGTTTACAGTTTGGGTCTTGTCCATCACATCATTCTCCTAATGATGTGATCCCGTTATCAAATGACATCTCATGTCAATGGCTAGGAAACCTTAACCATCTTTGATCAACGAGCTAGTCAACTAGAGGCTTACTAGGGACACAGTGTTGTCTATGTATCCACACATGTATTTGAGTTTCCAATCAATACAATTATAGCATGGATAATAAACGATTATCATGAACAAGGAAATATAATAATAACTAATTTATTATTGCCTCTAGGGCATATTTCCAACAGTCTCCCACTTGCACTAGAGTCAATAATCTAGTTCACATCACTATGTGATTTACATTGTAATGAATCGAACACCCATGCAGTTCTGGTGTTGTTCATGTTTAGCCCTTGGAAGAGGTTTAGTCATCGGATCTGCAACATTTAGATCCGTGTGTACTTTGCAAATATTTATGTCGTCCTCCTTGATGTAATCGCGGATGGAATTGAAACGTCGCTTTATGTGTCTGGTCCTCTTGTGAAATCTTGGTTCCTTGGCTAGAGCAATGGCACCAGTATTATCACAAAACAGAGTCATTGGGTTAAGTGCACTAGGCACTACTCCAAGATCTGTCATGAACTCCTTCATCCAGACACCTTCCTTCGCCGCCTTCGAGGCTGCGATGTACTCCGCTTCGCATGTAGAATCTGCTACCACGCTTTGCTTGGAACTGCACCAGCTAACCGCACCCCCATTAAGAATAAATACGTATCCGGTTTGCGACTTAGAGTCATCCGGATCAGTGTCAAAGCTTGCATCGACGTAACCCTTTACGACGAGCTCTTGATCACCTCCATAAACGAGAAACATGTCCTTAGTCCTTTTCAGGTACTTCAGGATATTCTTGACCGCCGTCCAGTGTTCCATTCCTGGATCACCTTGAAACCTTCCGACCATACTTATGGCAAGGCTGACATCGGGTCTTGTGCACAGCATTGCATACATAATAGAGCCTATGGCTGAAGCATAGGGGATGACACTCATCTTTTCTCTATCTTCTGCAGTCACTGGGCATTGAGTCTTACTCAACTTCACACCTTGCAAAACAGGCAAGAACCCCTTCTTGGACTGATCCATTTTGAACTTCTTCAAAATCTTATCAAGGTATGTGCTTTGTGAAAGTCCTATTAAGCGTCTTGATCTATCTCTATAGATCTTGATGCCTAATATGAAAGCAGCTTCTCCTAGGTCCTTCATTAAAAAACTCTTGTTCAAATATTCCTTCACGCTTTCCAACATTTCTATATTGTTTCCAATCAGCAATATGTCATCCACATATAATATTAGAAACGCTATAGAGCTCCCACTCACTTTCTTGTAAATACAAGCTTCTCCGTAAACTTGTATAAACTCGAACGCTTTGATCACCTCATCAAAACGAAGATTCCAACTCCGAGATGCTTGCACCAGTCCATAAATGGATCGCTGGAGTTTGCAAACTTTGTCAGCATTCTCTGGATCGACAAAACCTTCTGGTTGCATCATATACAACTCTTCCTTAAGGTAACCGTTAAGGAACGCTGTTTTGACATCCATCTGCCAAATTTCATAATCGAAAAAGGCAGCTATTGCTAACATGATTCTGACGGACTTAAGCATCGCTACGGGTGAGAAGGTCTCATCGTAGTCAACTCCTTGAACTTGTGAAAAACCCTTTGCCACAAGTCGAGCTTTATAGACGGTGACATTACCGTCCGCGTCCGTCTTCCTCTTAAAGATCCATTTGTTCTGAATGGCCTTACGCCCTTCAGGTAATACTTCCAAAGTCCATACTTTGTTTTCATACATGGATCCCATCTCGGATTTCATGGCCTCTAACCACTTCTCGGAATCCGGGCCCATCATCGCTTCTCCATAGCTCGTAGGTTCATCGTTGTCTAACAACATGATTTTTAAGACAGGGTTGCCGTACCACTCAGGAGTAGTACGCGTCCTTGTCGACCTACGAGGTTCGATAGCAACTTGATCCAAAGCTTCATGATCATCATCATTAACTTCCTCTTCAGCTAATGTAGGCTCCACAGAAACAACTTTCTGCGCTGCGCTACTCTCAGGTTGAAGTAAAGGTTCAACAACCTCATCAAGTTCTATCTTCCTCCCACTCAATTCTTTCGAGAGAAACTCTTTCTCAAGAAACGTTCCGTTTTTAGCGACAAACACTTTGCCTTCGGATCTGAGATAGAAGGTATACCCAACTGTCTCTTTTGGGTATCCTATGAAGACGCATTTCTCCGCTTTGGGTTCCAGCTTTTCAGGCTGAAGCTTTTTGACATAAGCATCACATCCCCAAACTTTAAGAAACGACAGCTTTGGCTTCTTGCCAAACCAAAGTTCATATGGTGTCGTCTCAACGGATTTCGATGGTGCCCTATTTAAAGTGAATGCAGCTGTCTCTAATGCATAACCCCAAAACGATAGTGGCAAATCGGCAAGAGACATCATAGATCGCACCATATCCAATAAGGTACGATTACGACGTTCGGACACACCATTACGCTGTGGTGTTCCAGGCGGTGTTAATTGTGAAACAATTCCACACTGTCTTAAGTGACTGCCAAACTCATAACTCAGATATTCTCCTCCTCGATCAGATCGTAGGAATTTAATCTTCTTGTTACGATGATTCTCAACTTCACTCTGAAATTGTTTGAACTTTTCAAATGTTTCAGACTTGTGTTTCATTAAGTAAATATACCCATATCTACTTAAGTCATCAGTGAAGGTGAGAAAGTAACGATAACCACCGCGCGCCTCAATGCTCATCGGACCGCACACATCAGTATGTATGATTTCCAATAAGTCACTTGCCCGTTTCATTGTTCCAGAGAACGGAGTTTTAGTCATCTTGCCCAAGAGGCATGGCTCACATGTGTCAAGTGATTCAAAATCAAGTGACTCCAAAAGTCCATCAGCATGGAGCTTCCTCATGCGTTTTACGCCAATATGACCTAAACGGCAGTGCCACAAGAAAGTGGTATTATCATTATCAATTCTACATCTTTTGGCATCAATGTTATGAACATGTGTATCATTACTATCGAGATTCAATAAGAATAAACCCCTCACATTGGGTGCATGACCATAAAAGATATTACTCATATAAATAGAACAACCATTATTCTCTGATTTAAATGAGTAACCGTCTCGCAATAAACAAGATCCAGATATAATGTTCATGCTTAACGCAGGCACCAAATAACACTTATTTAGGTTCATCACTAATCCCGACGGTAATCGAAGAGCGAGCGTGCCGACGGCGATCACATCAACCTTGGAACCATTTCCCACGCGCATCGTCACTTCGTCCTTTGCCAGCCTCCGTCTATTCCGCAGTTCCTGTTTTGAGTTGCAAATATGAGCAACCGCACCGGTATCAAATACCCAGGCACTATAACGAGAGTTGGTAAGGTACACATCAATAACATGTATATCATATATACCTTGTTTGTTGTTGGCCGCCTTCTTGTCAGCCAAATACTTGGGGCAATTCCGCTTCCAGTGTCCAGTTCCCTTGCAATGAAAACACACAGTTTCTGGTTTGGGTCCAGCCTTGGGTTTCTTCACGAGAGGAGCAACTGCTTTGCCACTCTTCTTGGAGTTACCCTTCTTACCCTTGCCATTTTTCTTGAAACTAGTGGTTTTATTGACCATCAACACTTGATGCTCCTTCTGAATTTCAGACTCAGCGGCTTTCAGCATCGCAAACAGCTCGGCGACTGACTTGTTCATCCCGTGCATGTTATAGTTCAACACGAAGCTCTTATAGCTAGGTGGCAATGATTGAAGAACTCTGTCAGTGATAGCCTCTGGCGGAAGGGGCATCCCTAACTCAGCCAGACGGGTGGAGTACCCAGACATTCTGAGCACGTGATCACTGATAGACCCGTTCTCCTCCATCTTGCAAGCATAGAACTTATCGGAGATCTCATATCTCTCGATTCGGGCATTCTTCTGAAAGATAAACTTCAACTCCTGGAACATCTCATATGCTCCATGACGTTCAAAACGTCTTTGAAGTCCCGGTTCTAAGCCATACAACATTGCACATTGAACTATTGAGTAATCATCAGAACGAGCCTGCCAGGCGTTCACAACATCTAGAGACTCAACTGGAGCGGGTGGATCACCAAGCGGTGCATCAAGGACATAAGCCTTCTGGGAAGCCGTAAGGATAATCCTTAGATTACGGGCCCAGTCCACAAAGTTACTTCCATCATCTTTCAACTTAGCTTTCTCTAGGAACGCATTAAAATTCAGGGGTGCTACTGCGCGAGCCATGATCTACAACATAAATATAGCAAAGACAACTTAGACTATTGTTCTAGATAATGAGTTTAGTTAATCATATTACTTAAAAACTCCCACTCAAATTGACATCCCTCCGATCATTCGAGTGTAACATGATCCAAATCCACCAACTCAAGTCCGATCATCACGTGAGTTGAGGTGGTTTCAATGGTGAACATCTTCATGTTGATCATATCTACTATATGACTCATGTTCGACCTTTCGGTCTCTTGTGTTCCGAGGCCATGTCTGTACATGCTAGGCTCGTCAAGTTTAACCCGAGTGTTCCGCACGTGCAACATGGCTTGCACCCGTTGTATGCGAACGTAGAGTCTATCACACCCGATCATCACGGCGTGTCTCGAAACGACGAACTTTCGCAACGGTGCACACTTGGGGAGAACACAATTTATCTTGAAATTTAAGTGAGGGATCACCTTATAATGCTACCGTCGTCCTAAGCAAAATAAGATGCATAAAAGGATTAACATCACATGCAAATCATAAGTGACATGATATGGCCATGAACTTGTGCTTTTGATCTCCATCTCCAAAGCACCGGCATGATCTCCATCGTCACCGGCATGACACCATGATCTCCATCATCTTGATCTCCATCAACGTGTCGCCATAAGGTTGTCGCGCCGACTGTTGCTTCCACGACTATTGCTAACGTTTAGCGATAAAGTAAAGCATTACATAGCGCTTAATGATTGACACGCAGGTCATACAATAATTAAAGACAACTCTATGGCTCCTGCCAGTTGCCGTATTCATCGACATGCAAGTCGTGATATTCTATACAACACATGATCATCTCATACATCACATATATCTCATCATGTAATTGGCCATATCACATCACAACATACCCTGCAAAAACAAGTTAGACGTCCTCTAATTGTTGTTGCAAATTTTACGTGGCTGCTACGGGTTTGCAAGAACCGTTCTTACCTACGCAAAACCACAACGTGGTGTAGTGATTGCTTTTTGATCTTCTAAAAGAACCCTCTTCATTGAAATCGATTCAACTAAAGTGAGAGAGACAGACACCCGCTAGCCATCTTTATGCAACGAAGTTACATGTTAGTTGAAGGAACCTGTCTCGCGTAAGTGTACGCGTAATGTCGGTCCGGGCCGCTTCATCTCACAGTACCGCCGAATCAAATATCAACTAGTAACGGCAAGCAATATGTATACACCCACGCCCACAACTCGTTTGTGTTCTACTCGAGATCTCATCTACGCATAGACCTGGCTCTGATGCCACTGTTGGGGAACGTTGCATGGGAAACAAAAATTTTCCTACGCACACACAAGATCTATCCATGGTGATGAGCATCTACGAGAGGGAGAGTGAATCTACATACCCTTGTAGATCGCTAAGCGGAAGCGTTTAAGAAACGCGGTTGATGTAGTCGAACGTCTCCGCGATCCAAATCGCAAGTCGTCCCTCGATCCGATCACGAGCTAGCGCCGAACGGACGGCGCCTCCGCGTTCAACACACGTACGGCTTGATGACGCCTTCACCTCCTCGATCCAGCGAGCGATGATGAAGTAGTGGTTGAGTTCCAGCAGCACGACGGCGTGGTGATGGTGGTGAGGAACAATCTCTGCAGGGCTTCGCCAAGCACTACGGAGATTATGACGGAGGAACTAAAGGGCTAGGGTTGCCGGCACACGGCTTGGGAAATCCTGATGTGTCCCGTGTGCTAGCCCTGCCCCTCTATTTATATGTTGAGCCTTGGGGTCTAAACTTGGAGTAAAAGCCTCCTCCAGGTCGGTTTTGCCCGCACAAGGTCGGTTTGGCCCGCAGGAAAAGAGTCCAACTCGGATCCCTACCGAACCGTGCACAGCCGCGTACAAGCGGTAGTACCGCTCACAAGCGGTAGTACCGCTTGGGCGGTAGTACCGCTTCACACAAGCGGTAGTACCGCTCGGGCGGTAGTACCGCTTCACACAAGCGGTAGTACCGCTTACGCGGCAGCAAAACTACTTTTTGCACTTTCCAATACCTTGTGGGCTTTTATCCCTTGGCCCATATAAAGTGTTGTTGCACCCGAACACTTCGGTAAACATCCGGAACCCCTTCCGGTGAACTCTGGAACTCTTCCGGAGATCAAAACACTATTATCACATATATCAATCTTTACCTCCGGACTATCCGGAGATCCTCGTCATGTCCGGGATCTTATCCGGGACTCCGAACAACTTTCGGTCACCAACATAATAACTCAATTATACTAATCGTCACCAAACGTTAAGTGTGTAGACCCTGCGGGTTCGAGAACTATGTAGACATGACCGAGACACCTCTACGGCCAATAACCAATAGCGGGACCTGGATGCCCATATTGGCTCCTACATATTCTACGAAGATCTTTTATCGGTCGAACCTCTATGTCAAGGATTCAGTTAATCCCGTATGCTGTTCCCTTTGTTCTTCGGTATGTTACTTGCCCGAGATTCGATTGTCGGTATCACTATACCTAGTTCAATCTCGTTACCGGCAAGTCTCTTTACTCGTTCCGTAATACAAGATCCTGTGGCTAACTCTTTAGTCACTGTGCTTGCAAGGCTCAATGTGATGTTGTATTACCGAGTGGGCCCTGAGATACCTCTCCGTCATACGGAGTAACAAATCCCAGTCTTGATCCATGCCAACCCAACAGACACCCTCGGAAATACCTGTAGAGCACCTTTATAGTCACCCAGTTACGTTGCGACGTTTGATACACACAAGGTATTCCTCCGGTGTCAGTGAGTTGCATGATCTCATGGTTAAAGGAACAGATACTTGACATGCAGAAAACAATAGCAATAAACTGACACGATCAAATGCTACGTTTACAGTTTGGGTCTTGTCCATCACATCATTCTCCTAATGATGTGATCCCGTTATCAAATGACATCTCATGTCAATGGCTAGGAAACCTTAACCATCTTTGATCAACGAGCTAGTCAACTAGAGGCTTACTAGGGACACAGTGTTGTCTATGTATCCACACATGTATTTGAGTTTCCAATCAATACAATTATAGCATGGATAATAAACGATTATCATGAACAAGGAAATATAATAATAACTAATTTATTATTGCCTCTAGGGCATATTTCCAACACCTTTACCAATTTTTTTATCGGATACGGAGCGAAGCGAATATTGACCGGATGCGGATTCGAATGCGGATTATATCGGACTACGGATTCGGAGCGGACTCGGATCGGAAATGGACAAAAAATATCGGGCGTCAAAGTTAATAGCTACTGTCAAAGTTTTCTTAAAAATCAGTTTCGTCCGTCGTAGCTGTACGTAGTTGTTAAAAAGTCAGTTAGGATTTCGTTCATTTGTGAAATAAATTAAGTTGTGACCTGGTCTTAGTTTGTTAGTGTAGCCTGTCATTTGAAAGGATTGAGTCCCCTGTTCACTTTTTTCTACCTCGCGTGAGTTTTAGCTTGAGCTGAAACTAAGCATGTACGTGCATAGGAAATGCTATTGGCTAGACGGATATGCTTGTACCTGCATGGAAGCAACCAACATTCCTGAACCAGTGATGAAACTAAGCATGTACGCGCATACGCGTTGGCCCCGATCGGTGCATATGCACGCAGACCGGATAATCCGCAAGTCCGACGCATATGCACGCATGAAACTAAGCATGCTATTAGGGTTAGGGTTGTATTGTATTAACTAGCACATATGCCCGTGCGTTGCAACGGGAAAAAAAATTTGATGTGGCCATCAAAACGCCCATCAACGCGAACATCATCCTCAGAGGCAGGGCGACCCATGCCGAGGTGTAGAAGAAATGAATATCATGCTTTAATCGCCATTAACTACGGTGGATGCATGTCATGACCACCAAATGAGTAGGAATGTTGCATGGTCAGTTTTCTTTTAATCCTTGCATGCAAGAATTTAATGCATCTCATAATCTCAACAGATGAGGGAAAGAAAAAATAGAACTTACAAACAAAAAAGATAATGAGATAGGCTCAACAAACCGGAATGAGGGAGATTATGTATTATAACCCACACTTATGTTATGCTCGTTGGGAATGCATTCTGAATCGCCGGTGGTAAGAAACACTTATGTTGCACATATACTCATGCGTTGCAACGGGGAAAATTGATGTGTCCATCAAAACGCTCATCAGTGCGGCATGACAGCATCCTCGAAGGCATGGAGGCGCATGTTGAGTTGTAGAAGAAATGCATATCATGCTTTAATCTCCATTAACTACGGTGAATGCATGTCATGACCACTGAATGAGTAGGAATGTAGCATGGACAATTTTCTTTTAATCCTTGCATGTAGGAATTTAATGCATCTCATAATCTAAGAAGATGAGTGAAAGAAATAAAAGTAAGACTTATAAACGAAAAAGATAATGAGATAGGCTCAACAAACCGAAATGAGGGAGAGTATGTATTTTACCCCACACTTATGTTATACTCCTTGGGAATGCATTTTGATCACCGGGCAGATTGTGGTCTTCTTCCAGTTTTCAAATCTGCCCATAATTCAATTTCACTGCCTAAATCCACTTCGTACGTTTTGAGTCCATTTGGGTTTGGCTTTGTTAGGTTTTAAATTCAAACAAGTTTGTATTAAATTAAACTTGTTTGAATTTTATGTATGTAAAAATCCCCAAACCACTTAATTTAAGTTCCCCATATTTCACTGATCCCAGAGAAATAACTATCTATCAATTTTCTGTTTAATTGAAAAGGGAAAAAAAAGCAAGAAGGAGAGAGTTCATCAGCCAGCATATATCGGCCCAGCTAAACTTTCCAAGGTCGGCCCACCCACCCCTGTTAACCCTAGCAGCCAAGAGATCGATCTCCATTCCCTCTCTCGTCTTTCCTCGTCTCTCCCTCCAGCGCCGTCACCCACCAGGGAGGGGCAGCACCCTGTGCCCAATCCCGCGCCTCCGTTGCTTCGCGGCCGGCCCCGCCGCCGGCGACGACTGCTCCTCCTCCTCCGCACCTCCCTCTTGCTCCTCTTCTCCGCCGCCCAACCTTGTTCCTGCGTCCACCCATCTGGGAGGGGAGGCAGCCCGCCCCCAATCTCGCGCCTCCCTTGCCTCGCGGCCGGCCCCGCCGCCGGCGACGACTGCCTCCTCTTACTTCGGTGCTCTTCCGCACCTCCCTCTTGCTCCTCTTCTCCGCCGCCCAACCTCTGTTTGGGAATTTGCAGCCACCAGCACACCATTCCTCCCTCTGTTTGCTGATTCTCTAGTCAGCTTGATTCATCCCAGTATTACTGAGTACAGCCTCCGCCATAATTTATGCAGTTGATTCCTCTGTTTGTTGATTCTCTAGTCAGCTTGCTGATTTCCAGGCAACTCGCAATTGTATATAAATTGGTGTAATTTGATGAAAAAAGGCGAGGTGGGACTAATTTAAATTGGTAGCGAATCCTATTTCTAGCACTGGCATAACCGTGCTCAATTTGTTGTAGCCTTCGGGTTAGGAGGTGAAGTCGCTAGTTTGATCCCCCGCCCACACGAATTATTTTATTAGCGGCTCTGCGCAGCAGTCCACCCAATTGCAGGAAAAAAGGACGTGTGGATCCAGGCCCACCCAGGTGCATATCTAGGCCCAGCAAGGACGGAACTCAGTACGCGTACAACCAGAAATTTTGACCTACGGACGAAACGGACGAAAATTACTTACCGGTGGCATGGTGGGTAATTATCCTCAACTTCAGGGGTAATATTAATGACGGACGACCAGAAACGCAATTTGCTTTATTATTAGGTAAAGATATGTGGCAATTATAATTACTAATTAAATTCATGGACGACAAATTGCATATTTGGGCTTGCCAATTGGACTAAATTTCTCGGATAATCCTATTTGATAACTTCGGATAATCCGTAAAAAACACCGGATAATCCACATCCGCCGGATATTACCGATACCATATCCGCTACCATATCCGTCGGATATCCGGTTTACCATAATCCGTATCCGCATCCATATCCGTCGGATTTGTGCAAGTGCATACTGTATCCTTAAAAATGGATGCGGATGCGGATTCGGAACGGAAATTATCCGTACCATTTACATCCCTAGCCGTGAGGGACAGGTGAGATGTAACCTTTCCTCTGTATCCCAATCATTCCTCTGAAATCCCATCTTCCTCTCCAAGTATCTCATCCCCCTGCTCGATCTCCTCTCCTCCCCTACTGGATCAACGATCCTCTCTCTCGGGTTCATTACAATTGGTATTCAGAGCCTAGTCCCACCAAATCACCAAGACATTTTTTTCCCCGCCGTCCCTGTCCTTGTGTGCTCCCGATCTATAACATCCACGGCGCGAGGTGCGAGTTCTGCCTTGGCGGATCTCGTCCAAAATCCTCCGCCGGGTTTGATCTGGTCACCAGGAACGACAACGCCGCCCAAGCAGTCGGCGCAGACGCGTCAAGTACTCACCGCCATGGAGGAGGGGAACATGCACATCACGTCGCTACTGGAATCCCTCCTCGCCAAGTTCGACGACCAGAAGACGCTCCAGGACAAGCAATTGGAGGCGCAGAACGCGCTCAACGCCCAGATCCTGCAAGATCTGCGCAGCCTCGGGAAGCAAATTGACCTCACTCAGGCAGATGTCGATGCGACTCGCAAGGCACTCGAAGGCGCCGCACCTCCATCGGGATCGGTCACCACGTTCGCGCCCCCGCCTCCATCACCACCGCCACCGTCGCCGCAAGCTCCTCCCCAACAACAGCACTACCCACCTTCCCCGCGCGCACCACCAGAGCCGCAGCGCCCCTCCTCCAGCGACGCACGCCTCACCGACTCGCGACCCCCGCTGATCCCGATCCCTCCGCATGTTCCATACCAGCCAGGGGCACCGCAACCTGTTTCTCACCCTGGATTCGGGGAGAACAGCTACCACAAGCCACCCAAGCACCCTACCTCTGGCTGGATCGGTGCCTTGCCTACTTCGAGCTGTACAAAGTGGTGCCAGCGCTCTGGGTGGCCACTGCACCGCTCTACATCGAGGGCCAGGCGGCGCATTGGCTTCAGGCATTTCGGCAAACACATCACGGCCTCTCCTGGGAAATGTTTTCCGCCGCGAACCTCGAGGAATTTGGCGTCGAGGAATTCGAGATGGTCATGCACAAGCTCCTCCAATTGCGCCAAACCGGCAGTGTCACGGAGTACCGCAGCGCCTTCGACGCGCACATGTACCATCTCCTCGCCCTCGACCCGCCGATCAACACCAAGTTCTTCGTCACCCAGTTCCTACTGGGATTGAAGGACGAACTTCGCGCCGCCGTACGTCTCCAGGCACCCACCAGTATCACCCGGGCCTCGGTGCTGGCCCGCATCCAGGAGGAAGAACTCGGTACTCACCGACCGCGTCCACGACCTTCACCCGTCGGGCGTCCACCGCCGGCTGCACCAGCTCCTCCGCGCGCGGCCGCGGCTCCGCGGGCCGCGAACGACGACTTCGGCCGCGAGCATCAACTCCGTGATTATCGCCGCGCCCACAACCTTTGCTTCAAGTGTGGCGACCACTACTCCCGCGAGCACCGTTGCGCCCAACCAGCGCAGCTCCTGACGATCAGCGTTGGCGAGCACGGCGAGATCCTCTCCGACGAGGCAATCTACGCATTGGAACTGTTGGACAACCTTGCTCTAGTCCTAGTACCGCGCGACCCCGAGTGTTGCATGCTCTCGGCCCAGGCCCTCGATGGCACGAAGTCGCCAAGCACCATCCGCTTGCGCGCACTGGTGGGCAACCAAGTGATGTTGTTGTTGCTTGATTCGGGCAGCACTCACAGCTTCGTCAACAAGGCCTTCATTGACCGCATCGGTGCCACTACCCAGGATCGGCCGCCGGTCGAGGTGCGTGTGGCGAATGGGGATCGCCTCACCTGTTCCCGCATCGTGCCCGAGCTCAAGTGGTGGATGCAAGGCCACACGTTCACCACGCCTATGCGCGAGCTCGACATCGGCGCCTACAATGGCATCTTGGGCATGGACTGGCTCGCCTAGTTCAGCCCCATGACCTGCCACTGGCAAGAGAAATGGGTGACGTTCCAGCACGACGACGAGCAGGTGAAAC
Organism: Elymus sibiricus; assembly: GCA_039707655.1. Lineage (NCBI taxonomy): Eukaryota > Viridiplantae > Streptophyta > Magnoliopsida > Poales > Poaceae > Elymus > Elymus sibiricus. Next base: position 426,968,079 of record CM077663.1, read on the forward strand.
TGCGCGGCGTCCAGCCCAAGTCCACGCCGACGATCGCGGCGGTGGAGCCGGAGGAGTTACGCAAACTGCTGGCCGGCAACGATGTTTGGGCAATGGCCGTGGTGGATGCCTCCAAACCCACACCGCCAGCACGCAAGCGCAACAGCGGCACACCTCTCGGTGACTTGCTCGACGAGTACACGGACGTCTTCGCGGAGCCACGCGGCCTACCTCCTCACCGCCAGTACGACCACGCGGTCACCCTGGTCGAAGGCGCCCTGCCGGCCAACACCAGGCCGTATCGTTACTCACCCCTCCAGAAGGATGAGATCGAACGTCAGGTGCGGGAGATGCTCGATTCGGGTGTGATCACCCACAGCGTCAGCCCGTACGCGGCGCCCGTCCTCCTTGTCAAGAAGAAAGACGGCACCTGGCGGTTTTGCGTCGATTACAGGCGCCTCAACGACGCAACGATCAAGAACAAGTTCCCCCTGCCCATCGTGGATGAGCTGCTCGACGAGCTGGCCGGCGCGGCAGTATTCTCCAAACTCGATCTGCGCGCCGGCTACCATCAGATTCGCATGAGGGAAGCGGATGAAGCTAAGACAGCGTTCAAAACCCACCACGGCCACTTCCAATTCCGGGTCATGCCGTTCGGCCTCACCGGCGCCCCGGCACCCTTCCAATGCTTGATGAATGCCATTTTTAGTAAGTATATCCGCAAGTTTGTCATCATATTTCTTGACGATATCTTTGTCTTCAGTGAGACAATGGAAGAACACCTAGAACACCTGCGCCTGGTGTTTGAACTACTCCGAGAGCACCAACTCTTCGTCAAGGCGTCCAAATGCAGCTTCGCCTGCGACCACATCGACTACCTTGGCCACGTGATCTCTCGGGAGGGCGTCGCCACCGACAAGGAGAAGACCCAAGCCATGGCGCAGTGGCCTACACCGACAAATGCCACGGAGTTGCGCGGCTTCCTCGGCCTCACCGGCTACTACAGGAAGTTCGTGCCACGCTACGGCATCATCGCCAAGCCACTCACCCAGTTGCTGACCAAGAAGAGATTTGCTTGGAACGAGCAGGCGCAAGCTGCGTTTGACCTGCTGAAGACCGCTATGATCACCACACCGGTACTGGCGCTGCCCAACTTCGAGCGTCCATTCACGATCGAGACGGACGCCTGCGACACCGGCATCGGCGCCGTCCTCGTCCAGGATGGACACCCGGTGGCATACTTCGGCAAGGCCCTGGGGGTGCGTAACCAAAAGTTGTCCACGTACGAGAAGGAGTTTCTCGCTGTGATGATGGCCATCGATAAATGGCGCCAGTACCTGCAACGCGGCCCCTTCGACATCCTCACCGACCACAAGAGCCTTTTCAACTTGGGCGAGCAGCACCTCGAAACAGAAGTGCATCGCAAGGCGGTGTCCAAGCTCATCGGCCTGCAGTTTCGCTTCCAGTACCGACGCAGCCTCGACAATGGCGCGGCGGACGCGCTCTCAAGGGTGGGCAAGCAGTTCGACGTCACCGCGCTCTCCACCTGCCAGCCCACCTGGGTGCAAGAAGTCGCCAATTCCTACGAAACAGATGCCGACGCCCAGGACCTGCTCCAACAACTCGCCATCCACAGCCCCGACGCCGACGGCTACGAGCTCCATCGCGGCCTCATTCGCCACAACGGGCGGCTCTGGATTGGCGCCAACACCGCCATCCGTACCAAGCTCATCGCCGGGCTGCACAATAGTGCGGTGGGCGGCCACTCTGGCGCGACCGCCACCTACCAGCGGCTGCGTAAGCTATTCGAGTGGCGCGGGCTCAAGCGCGACGTCGAGGAGTTCGTGCGGCAGTGCACGACGTGTCAGCATGCCAAGCACGAGCTCAGCAAGCTGGCGGGCTTATTGGCACCTCTGCCCATCCCCACCGCTCCCTGGGAAGACATGTCCATGGACTTCGTCGAGGGCCTGCCTGCATCCGAGGGCTACAACTCCATCATGGTCGTCGTCGACCGCTTCACCAAGTTCGCGCACTTCGTGCCGCTGCGTCACCCATTCACCGCGGCGCAAGTGGCCCGTGCGTTCTGGGACCACGTCGTCAAGCTCCACGGCGTGCCCTCCTCCATCGTCTCCGACCGCGACAAGGTATTCACCAGCAACTTCTGGCGGGAGTTGCTCGCCGGCGCGGGCACCAAGCTGCTCTACTCCACCGCGTACCATCCCCAAACTAATGGCGAGACCGAGCGAGTGAACCAGTGCATGGAGATGTACTTGCGCTGTGCGGTACACGACTCGCCCGGGAAGTGGCGTCGCTGGCTGCCAATGGCGGAATTCTGGTATAATTCCACGTTCCACGCCTCCCTCAACTGCACACCATTCAAGGCTCTGTATGGCAAAGAAGCAAACTTCGGTGCCATGACCACCTGGGCACCTGATGCACCAGCGGGCGAAGACTTGGACTAGACGGCGCATACAGCTCAAATCCGTGCCCAGCTCGAGCGAGCCCAGCATCGCTTCAAGAAGTAGGCAGACCGCAACAGGACGGAGCACAACTTTCAAGTGGGCGAACAGGTTCTTCTCAAGCTCCAGCCTCATGTTCAGCGGTCGGTCGTCAGTCGTCCTTGCGCCAAGCTTGCGTTCAAATTATTCGGGCCCTACACAGTGCTGGAGAAAATTGGCCCCTTGGCCTACAAGCTGGAGTTACCACCGGACAGCCGCGTCCACCCAGTCTTTCACGTCTCGCAGCTGAAGCCCTTCACGCCGGACTACTCTCCGGTCTTTAGCGAGCTGCCACGGGTACCAGACCTCTCTGCCATGGCAGCGGAACCAGCTCGCATTCTGGACCGACGGATGATGAAGCATGGGGACCAAGCCATCGTTCAGCTCCAGATCCAGTGGACGAACAGCTCTCCAGCGCTGGCAACATGGGAGGACTACGACAATCTTCGCCGCCGCTACCCTACAGAACCCATCTGGGACGAGGCCACTCCTTAAGGAGGGGAGAATGTCACACCTAACCTCCACCTGTTTAGTGTGACTAGATTCCTGACGGGTGGGCCCGGGTGGGCACTGTGTACGCGTGAGTGTTAGCTATAAGGGGCCAGCCTGTTGGCCGTGAGGGACAGGTGAGATGTAACCTTTCCTTTGTATCCCAATCATTCCTCTGAAATCCCATCTTCCTCTCCAAGTATCTCATCCCCCTGCTCGATCTCCTCTCCTCCCCTACTGGATCAACGATCCTCTCTCTCGGGTTCATTACAGAAAGTACCGTGTCTAATTGCTGATCATTATCATCATCATAAAAGTGATTTGTAATCGGCACCTACCTTGTGCGGCCGATCGTACGAAACTGATGCAATCCAAAGGGTAGATCATAGGCATAGGCAATAGGCATCACATCGAAAATTAATATAGCTGTTGAAGATTGGGATTTAATTAGTCGCGGATCCGCATCCACCTTGTTCGGCGGGTCGTACTAAAATCGAGGCAATCTAAACGTGCTTCATAGCATAGCATCACATCGGTAAATATTTGTTGTAGGTTGGCATCACACCAAAAAATAGTTGTTGTAGGCCAGAGATCATGTTTTTTGGAAAGTTGTAGTTTAGTAGTTTGGTTCTTCTACCGTAAATAATTTGAGACTTTAAACTTTTAACCGTTGCCGAGCTGGCAAAAGCTGGTTGGTGAGCCCGTCCCATCAAACGGTCATATCATGATGTCGGGTTGCGACCCCGGTTATAAATAGCTACCCCTTCACCATTAGTTAGTTGGCTGCTCTAAATTAATATTCAACAAGTGTCATTTAGAATACCCATCTCCCTGAAACATTTGAGAGAATCCTAGTGAGGAAAACCCTCATATACCCAGAGCCAAAGTGATTGAGATCTATTGAAGAATCTATTCTAAGTGAACAAAAAATTTATTATTCTGGATTATTGTGATTTTCTAGATGGTTTGGCTTCCGTTCAGAACTTCTGAGAGTCATTGTGGACAACCGAAGGACGAGTATTTGAATGTTTCGAAGAACTACTTTTAAAATCTACCACGAGTGACTGGGCGAGGTTTCAGTGATCTTAGCTCAAGGGGGATAAGGTGAAGACTTGGTCTTCTGAATTAAATCTCAGCCTCTACAACTAGACATAAAGTTGTCACAACAACATGAACTGGTCAAACAAATCTTTGTATTCACCGAGCAACCGGTTCCAATTTACTCACCCTTTACATTATGTATGTGTATGTTGTGAAGACTTTACCTCCTCCTCTCTATGAAGACTTTCTTTTCCGCTGTTTTGTGATATGTTTTGTTTTGTTTTGTTTTTAGCTTAGTTGTACTTAAGTGTACCTTCCTATTTGTGCATGTTGTTTACTTGTACTCTAACTTAGTTCGCATGCTTTTGCACTGTTTTGATGACTTTGTCACAACATTAAATGCATTCTTAGTGTCAACAGTTCAGGCGCGGCAACACATGATGGTGAAAGTGCGTTATATCGACTAGAGGGGGGGGGGGGGGTGAATAGGCGATTTTTACAAATTCATCACTGAGGAATTTCAACTTGAGGAATTTGAAATGTGATGAATAACTAGCAGCGGAATAAGTACTCAAGTGCATGAGAAACATAGCAGTAGCATAGTCATCATGATGAAATAAAGCATGCACAGATTACGAGTAGCGTGATACAGGATAAGCAGGTGAGGAACAAGGTAACATGAAGAATTTGAGGTGAGGAAATGGAGAAAGTCTTCAGTCAAATTCTTCAAACAGTAACGATCAATTTCATCAACAAGTATACGAGGAAATGAAAGGGTTGAGGAAATGGAACCAGGTAGCTTGATGAAGACAATGGTTTGATGACCCAGTTCCAACTGCTGTGACAGTCGTACGTCTGGTTTGGAGCGGCCTGGTATTTAAACCAGAGGACACACAGTCCTTACCGTATTCTCCTTGAGCTAAGGTCACACAGACCTCACCCAACACTCGTGGTAAGTCTTCAGGGTAGACTTCCAAAACCCTCACAAACTGGTCACCCGGCGATCCACAATTGACTGCTGGATGCTCTAGACCAAGGTCACTTCGTGATCCCCAATTAACTGCAGGATGCACTAGACCATGACGCCTAACCGTCTGGAAGATACACAGTCTTCAAAGGTAACAAGCGTCGGTTCCACACAGGAACAATTTCTTCAGTGATGCTCAATCACTTTGGGTTGGTGGTTTGGTTTTGGGGTTTTTCCTCACTGATGATTTTCGCTCAAAGTCCTCGAGGAATGGGATGCTCTCAAATGACAAGTGTCAGTTCTCTCTCGGAGCAGCCAACCAACTAGTGGTTGTGGGGGGGGGTGGCTATTTATAGCCAGGGTGCAACCTGACATGATAAGACATAAATGCCCCCCAATGATATGACCGTTATGTGGATAGGATGATTGGGGACAGCTGGCGCTTAGCACAGCAACGGTCGGAATTTCGAACTATGAAAGTCCTCAGGCTTATCATGTTCCTCACTTGTAGGCAATTCGCACTGGCGAAATCCTAACTCCTCAGTCAGACCAATTTCCTCAGAGACCAGAAGATCATCGTCTCTGTCACTGAAGAACTTGACTGAACTGCAAGAGATTTCCAAAGGCTTCACTCGAAGGATTGGATAGGTTGAGGCTTTTGAGTTGAGCATCAGTTGGAAATTTTCCTTAGTATTACCTCGGCCCCCTTTAGCTGTATGGTGTTTCCTATGACTCAAAGAAAGGAAATGAAACTATAAAAACAAAGTCTTCACGCTTCATAGTCCTCGTTCATATCTTCAAGGTCACACCAACTTCTTCTTTTTCAAAGTCTTCAGGGAATACCAAAGTCTTCAGCAAAGTCTTCACCAAAGTCTTCAGTTGAAGACATACATTTTTAGGGGTCGATAATCTCCAAATGTATCAAACTCCTCAGCGACTTATAGAGCCTGTGTACACTTACAAACGCATCAGTCTCTTAACCTATAAGTCTTCAATACACCAAAATCACTAAGGGGCACTAGATGCACTTACAATCTCCCCCTTTTTGGTGATTGATGACAAATAGGTTAAGTTTTCAACGGGGATAATAATATGAAGTGTAAGTACCGAGTTTGAGGAATTTGATTGCAAGATATAGAAGAACTCCCCCTGAAGATGTGCATATTTGAGGAATTTGCTTTGGAGTGCAAATGCACATAGCAGGTTAAAAACATGGAGAACTCCTCCTATATCTTGTAATTCATACACGCATTTAACATATCATATGAGGAATTTGAAATGCATGATGAAAATGGTGTTTGACGAAATTCAGCATGTATGCATTAAGGTACTTGAGGAAATAGGCATGCGGAAAGCAGTTCAAAAACGACAGACCACCATCGGACTTAAGTTTACAACTCAACCAACAAAAGCTTCAGAAGAGCGAGAGTTGTAACTTAAACAAAAACAGCCCATATATATAGACCCGCTTGAAGACTAACTCAATTTTTCTCCCCCTTTGTCATCGAAGACCAAAAGGGACGAAAAAGTGAGGACTAACGCCCCAGAAGAATTTCATCATGAAGGTGGTGGAGGAGCGCCAGCATTGTCGGGGTCGTTCGTTGATGCAGGGCCTTCAGCAGTGTCGTCAATGTCCTCAGCTTCATCCGCCTGGCGTGATGAAGAAAATGAGCTTGTAACCAGCCGAGGAACTTGAACTTTCTTCCATTTCTTCCTTGGAGGGATGGACCAATCAAAGTCCTGCTGAAATTCCATCTCCTTGAGTTCTTCAGGAGTCTTGAGGTGAGACAGGATGGCCCACGTGCGGTCGAAGACTTCATGAAGATAATAGTGGTTTTTCCTCACAGAATTGTGCGTGACAGTCATGTCTCGAAGAAGTGAACCAAACTGACGCTTTACCCACTTGTGATTGCGATCAAGCTTCTGATGAAGACTTAGAAGAAGCTCTCGATCAGTCATCACACGAGGGGCAGTTTCTTGAGGATTTTGCGCTGAGGCTTTTGCAGCAGAATCTTGGGTAGCAGTGTCATCATTGGTGGAATAAGATGCAGCTTTGCGAAACTGACCATCCAAGGGACGAGTACCTTCATCAATGACAGCTTTGCCTTTTCCCTCAACTGAAGAAAATGAGCTCTTGAGGACTTCGATTGGAGGTAGAAAGCCAAAGTGATTCTGAAAGTCAGCCTTGAATGGAAGTGAAGACCATGATCTGATGAATTTCATGATCCAGGGAGCGTAAGGCTTCAATTCAAACGGGGCTGAAGCAGCATTGGCCAAAGTCCTCATGAAGAAAGCATGGTAATTGATGGGAATCCCATGAATGATGTTGAATAGCATGTTCTTCATGATTCCCTCCACTTCTTTTTCTTCAGAGTTGTGGCCCTTCTGAGGACTGAGGGTTTTGGTCAGAATGCGATAGACTGTCCTGGGCACATAGAGCAAATCCTTCACAAGGAAGAAAGTCCTTTGAGGTTGTCCAGGAGCCAATGGCTTCATCAGCACTTGCATCATGTGATTGGGCAGAGCAGGTTCATCAAACAGGCATCTTGCTCCTTCTGAGTGAATTGGTATTGGGACTGACCGTAGTAGTTCAGAGGCTGGAGCAGTGTAGTGAGTGGATCCAGTCATCCAGTCCAAGACCCAAGAATTGACATCAGAGGCATCACTTGTGATGTACAAGGTGGCATAGAATTGAAGAATCAGCTCTTCATTCCAATCGCATATGTCCATACAGAATGGAAGAATTCCTGCATCATGAAGGACTGCGAGCACCGGTGTGAAGCATGGGATAGTTTCCATGTCCGCATGAGGAATTTGCTGATGCTCGAAGACTTTCTCCTTGTCAAACAGCACTGATGCATAATAGTTCATCTGTGTGGGTGTCCAGAATCTGGTGCGACCGGCCCTTGCAGAGTCATAAGGATTTGGCCCATTGAAGAAGATGTGATCGTTGAAGAAATTGGTCTTGATGAATTTGGGGCGCTTTGAGCTTTTGAAGGCCATCTTGGCCTTCGGGTGAAGGTTTGGCTTGAAGCGGCCTACAATTTCCTTCGGCATAGGAGGAACTTCTTCAGACTGAGGAATTTGAACAGCAGTTTCCTCAGTAGCAGTTGGAGCAGCAATTTCTTCAGCAGAAGCAGCTGGAATATCTTCAGGGACAGGTGCAGCCAAGTCATCAGATCCTGTATGAATTTCTTTAGTCTGGGCTGGAGACTGAGGAATTTGAGTGAGGGGAGTGGTCATTGGTGAATTTGGGTGTGCAACTTCCCAATATTCATCATTGATAAGAGGAGTTGTGTTTCCAATGTCCACGTCCTCTTCCATTTCTTCAACGCCGGCCTCTTCAGGAGTCAACTGAGGCTGGGGCGATGATACCAGTGGGGTTGAAGTATTTGCTTCAACATCAATTTCTTCATCAATCTGCTCTGAGGAAGCAGCAAAATGATATTCTTCTTGTTCATCATTTGGGATGACATAGTCAACACCAAATGGCACTAATTCATAGGCTGGCACGGAGGTAATGGGAGTTGCATCGATCGGGTCAGTTGAAGAACTTGGCACTGTCTTCAATTTCTTCACCGCTGAGGAATCTGAAGTTGATGCTTTTCTCTTCTGTGCAGCTTTCTTCTCCGCAGCCTTAGTTTTCTTCACTTCTGATGCAGAAGAAAGATTCATGTTCTTCACCCTTGAGGATTTTGCAGTTTCCGCAGAGGGTGAAGGGGGAGCAGTTTCTTCAGGCACGACTGATGCAGTCGTCCTAGTGGTCTCAATTTCATCAGGCGCAGCAAAAGTTTCAGCTGGCCTTATGTTTCTTCAGGCACAACAGTGGAGGTTGCCCTGACAGGTTCTTCAGCAGCCTGAATTTCTTCAGCTGCGCGTGCAGTTTCTTCAGCAGGCTGAGCAGATTCTTCAGCCTGAGGAATTTGCGGTTGCAATTGAGCTGCAACCCTTGAGTTGTGTTCCTTAACTGCAGCTTGGGCTGCCCTGACAAGTCTTACTTTGGTGCCCTTCCATTCAGCATCATACTTTGCTTGTTCTTCAGTAAGGCAGCGAATCTCAGACTGAACTGTGACGAGTTGATTGGGAGACAAATTCATCACATTGTTCCTTAGGAACTTTTCTTTTCTGGCCCTGCTTCTCTTAGCTCTCTTAGCTTGATCTCTCTTCCATTTTTCCTCAGCTATGAAGTGTGTGAGGACATGGTCCACACCAAGAGGTAGGTTCAGTGAGGAAAGTGGTGTGCTGGGATCCTCATGCCATATGTCGATGAAATTGAGGATCATCTTAGGATCCAGCATGAGAGGAACAGAGCTGCCCTTGGCTATTGCAGCTCTCTGCTGACTGTTTCTCATGATTTCCTCCAATTCTTCATTATTAGCCTCATCATCATCCTCAGATCCTGAGGGTACATTCACAGTAGTTTTGCTATTGTGAGGACTTGGTCTCTGACCTCGTCCAGCAGTTCTCTTTATCTTCATCAAGGTAGGGCTTGTTGAAGACTGTGCTTGGGCTGAGGAACTTGCAGAGACCCCTGAAGCAATTGAGAAGCCAGTAGTCCTCTGACATGTTGCAAGATGTAGAGGTGTTGAGGACTTTGCGGCAGCAGCTGATGATTGTGCAGCTACTGAAGGCATTGCAGTGGCCTTTGAAGAATTTGGACGAGGATTTTGAAGTGAGGACTTTGAAGTTGAAGTTTTTGACTTCACTGCAGACTTCTTCACCATCGATTTCTTCAGAGCACTATCAGAGGCTCCGGCAGAGGCATCAGCAGCAGCAGAATCTTCATTGAATTGCTTCACTGCAGCTTTGGCAGTTCTCTGAAGTTTTTGTTGATGCTTTGCCCATTCAGCTGGAAAGTCTTCACCACGAGCAACACTAGTGGGATCGACTACTTGATCATCAGCAGGAGAAACCCTTTTGCAAGGAGGTTTGAGGGCGAATTTCTTCATGTACTTGGGAGTGACATAGCGATAGTCTCTCCACTCCTTCACCCACCTCCGTTCAATCCTCTGAATTCTGATTTTCCTCTGCTCTTTTGTCTCTTTGCCATGAATGGCCTCATCAGGAGTACAGTAACCGGCATACAGAGGCTCAGGTATCTCAAAAGCAGTGTTCTGTTCAGCCTTCTTTCCACCTTTCTGAGGTCTTTTACCATCTGCCATTTTCTTCACTTGATGACTTTGAACTCTTGATGATTCTGAAGATGTATACAGTTTTTCCTCAAGAAACGCTGCAAATGAGTTAAGTTGATGAGAACCTATTGATTCATCAGCAGACATTTTGTACCTGTGAACAGAGTATAGTTGTGAGGAATTTGAAGAGGTCATATGCGTTCTCAGAAATTTTTCAAAATACATCAAGTTGAGGATTTTGACCATAGATGTCTTGAGGAATTTCACTAAGTGTTCTTTGTCTTAGGTTCTAGAGTTGTGCGAATATGTTGATCCACACAATTGAGGAATCTTGAAGAAAATCATAACTTAGGAAAAAACATCAAGGGATTGAAACATGTAAGGTGCTTAAGAAGATGATTCTTGAAGAATAAACACTTTTGAAGATTTTGTGGAAGACATGAAGATCAAACAAGGGCAGTAAAATTAGATTTTATTTACCCTGATGAAGAACACGACGAACAGAGAGATGAAATCGGGGAAGTTCGTCCGTCCAGATCTCCCGCGCCCTAGCTTGGCAGAGGGAGACAGCTACAGCGGCGGCGGGGTGAAGACTTCCGCGGCCGATGCGAGTACGGCGACGGCGAGGTCGAGGCAGTGAAGCTCTTCCTCTCCGGCGGCGATGATTTTAGCGGCGGCGCTAGGTTTGAGCTCGAGAGAGATGGGAGTGAGGAGTAACTCGAGCACAGTGAAGGGAAGGTGGTATATATAGTGTCAGTAAAAACGAATCGGCCCGAAGATTTTGGACCAGATTGCCCCTGACCCTTGCTCTCCATGCGACATGTGTCACCCACGTTCTGAGTGGGGGATCGTGGCTTATCAAGTCGTGGGAATCGGAACGGTTTGAGCGGGAAGCACCGAAAAAATTTGATAGTGAAAATTTTAAAGTTTCCGTTCGCAAATTCTTCAGCTGTCAAGGATACAGTGAAGACTTTGAACGAGTTTCAAAGTAGAACGCATCTGAAGAATTTGTGAACAGACTGGGTTGAGTTTAGCATAGAGGGGGAACGAGTCCGATCACATTCACTTAGATGAAAATCAACTTGAAGAATTAGCAATAAGTGAATGCTGTTGAGGACATTGAAAACTCAAATATATATATATATAGTCAATGAAGAACATCAGTTTCATAGTTTGAAGAATTTGAAAAGTTGAGAAATTTGCAAATTTGAGGAATTTGAAAATTTGAAGACTTTGCAAAATGATGAAAAACTCAACTTTGAAGAATTTCAACTATTGTTGGTGGCGTGACCCACCGTATAAGAATGATGATTTCAGACACCGTGTACAATTGTCGTAGGATTCTGAGAATCAATTTCTTCATTAATTTCTTCACACTTAGAGAGTTATTCTTCATTGATTGAAGAAAAACGTTACTTCATGTGTTGCACATCAAAGTCATCAATTTTGCATGAGTGTTAGGATGTGTGTCTTTTCAAAGAACATTCGAAGATTCTAAGATATTTAGCTCACACCGCAACTTGCAAAATCTCTTTTCATCCAAGGGCTTAGTGAAGATATCGGCCAGTTGTTCTTCAGTGGGGATGTGGTCGATGGAGATGTCGCCCTTGAGTACATGATCTCGAAGAAAATGATGACGAATCTGGATGTGCTTGGTCTTGGAGTGCTGAACTAGGTTGTAAGCAATCTTGATAGCGCTCTCATTGTCGCAGTAGAGAGGCACATTCTTCACCTTGATGCCATAGTCCTTGAGGGTTTGCTTCACCCACAGCAACTGAGCGCAGCATGAACCAGCAGCAATGTACTCAGCTTCAGCAGTAGAAAGTGACACGCGGTTCTGTTTCTTCGAGGACCAACAGACTAAGGATCGTCCGAGGAAATGACATGTGCATGAGGTTGACTTGCGATCCACACGATCTCCAGCATAGTCAGCATCTGAGTATCCGACGAGGTGAAGATTTGAGCCCTTGGGATACCATAATCCAAGCGTTGGTGTGTGAGCTAAGTATCGAAGAATATGTTTCACAGCCTTATGGTGTGATTCCTTCGGTGTTGCTTGGAATCGGGAACACATGCAAACACTCAGCATAATATCAGGCCTAGATGCACATAGATACAATAAAGAGCCAATCATGGAGCGGTATACCTTCTGATCGAAATCTTTACCATTTTCGTCAGTGCAGAGGTGGCCTTTTGAAGGCATTGGAGTTTTGACGCCTTTGCATTCGTGCATGTTGAATTTCCTCAGAACATCCTTGAGGTATTTCTCTTGTGAGATGAAGATGCCATTGTCTTGCTGGTGAATTTGAAGACCTAAGAAAAATTTCAACTCTCCCATCATAGACATTTGATATTCTTCACTCATCATATAGGCAAATTCATCACTATAGCGTTTATCAGTACAGCCAAAGATAATATCGTCTACATATATTTGGCATATGAACAGTTCATTGTCATAGGATTTAGTGAAAAGAGTTGGGTTGAGTGAACCGGGTTTGAAGCCTTTCTTCATGAGGAATTCCTTCAGAGTGTCATACCACGCCCGAGGGGCCTGCTTGAGGCCATAGAGGGCCTTGTTGAGTCTGAAGACTTTGTCAGGATGCTTAGGGTCTTCAAAACCTGGGGGTTGAGCAACATATACTTCTTCCTCAAGCTTACCATTGAGGAATGCACTTTTCACATCCATTTGATATAGAATGATATCATGATGGTTAGCATAAGCAAGCAATATGCGAATAGCTTCAAGTCTAGCAACAGGTGCAAAAGTTTCATCAAAGTCAATGCCTTCAACCTATGTGTAGCCTTGAGCTACAAGACGAGCCTTATTCCTTATCACAAGGCCATTTTCATCTTGCTTGTTGCGGTAGATCCACTTGGTACCTATGATATTATGCTTGCAAGGATCTGGCCGCTTGACAAGTTCCCACATGTTGTTGAGCTTGAATTGATGCAATTCCTCTTGCATAGCTTGAATCCACTCAGGCTCCTTGAAAGCTTCATCAACTTTGGTGGGCTCTATGATAGAGACAAAAGCAAAATGCCCACAAAAGTTAGTCAAATGTGAAGCTCTTGAGCGAGTGAGAGGACCTGGTGCATTGATGTTGTCGATGATTTTGTCAATCTGCACTTCATTTGCAACTCTCGGATGAGCAGGTTGACGTGGCTGAGGATTTTCTTCAGCACCATTTTCTTCAGGTGTATCAGCATGAAAGTATTCATTGGTTGGAATGACTTCCTCAATAGGTTGAGGATTTTCTTCAGTGGGTACTACATCCTCAGTAGCCTTCAACTTAATGGATTCCTCAGGAGACTTTTCATCTAGCACAGAAGGCAGGTGCTCTCTTTGCGAGTCGTTAGTTTCATCGAACCGCACATCTACAGTTTCAACAACCTTTTGATGGTAGGTGTTGAAGACTCTGTAGGTGTGCGAGTCCTTTCCGTAACCAAGCATAAAACCTTCATGTGCCTTCGGTGCAAATTTAGAACTGTGGTGAGGATCTCTTATCCAGCATTTTGCACCGAAGACTTTGAGATAACTTACATTGGGTTTCTTGCCAGTCATGAGTTCATATGATGTCTTCTTGAAGAATTTGTGAAGATATACCCTGTTGATGATGTGGCATGCTGTATCAATTGCCTCAGGCCAGAAGCGATGAGGAGTCTTGTATTCATCAAGCATGGTGCAAGCCATCTCAACAAGAGTCCTGTTCTTGCGCTCCACGACGCCGTTCTGCTGAGGAGTATATGGGGCAGATAGCTCATGAGTAATACCAAGTTCATCAAGATATTCATCAAGATTGGTGTTCTTGAACTCAGTCCCATTATCACTCCTGATATGCTTGATCTTGACGCCGAAATTTGTTGAGGCCCTTGAAGCAAATCGTCTGAAGACATCCTGCACTTCAGACTTGTACAGAATAATATGCACCCAAGTGTAGCGAGAGTAATCATCAACAATGACAAAGCCATACAAACTTGAAGAATTTGTTAGTGTGGAATAATGAGTGGGGCCAAAGAGGTCCATGTGAAGCAATTCAAAAGGTCGAGTCGTGGTCATGATTGTCTTCGAGGGATGCTTGGATCTGGTCATCTTCCCAGACTCACAAGCACCACAGAGGTGATCCTTGAGGAATTTGACACCTTCAATGCCAATGACGTGCTTTTTCTTCACGAGCGTGTGCAAGTTCCTCATACCAGCATGTCCAAGTCGTCGATGCCACAGCCAGCCTTCCGAGGACTTTGCAAGTAGGCACGTGGCAGGCTGAGGACCTATAGAGAAATCAACAATATACAAGTCTCCTCTCCTAAAGCCTTCGAAGACTTTGGAATGGTCAGATTCCATGATGACAACACAACGATATTTTCCAAAGATGACAACCATATCAAGATCACAAAGCATTGAGACAGACATGAGGTTGAACCCGAGAGATTCGACAAGCATCACTGTCGTGGTTTTAACACGGCAGATGTCCGAAGACTTAGGTTCAAGGCCAGCGCCATGGTAGTGGACTCAAAGGGGTTGATCGGGACGAAGGACACGAGTTTACCCAGGTTCGGCCCCTCAAGTAGAGGTAAAAGCCTACGTCCTGCTTGTGCTGTATTGATTGGAGTATCGATTACAAGGGAGCGGATTGCTTGACCTAGTTCTCGATAGCTTGGTCTCTCCTCTAAACCGCCCCGAGGTCTAACCTTTATATATGAGGTCAAGGCCCCGGGTTACACGAGTCATAAACCGACCCACACGACGTGTTCTACTCTGTCTCTAAGCTGCCTTACCATCGTAGGTAAGCTGCCTCCGGGCGGCTTAGCCACCCGGGTCTTCAAGCCCACTTCTGTCTCCGGACCCCTGTCAACGGCCCATCTGGTAAGCCGCCATGCGGCCTTGCCTTCATCTTCCGGCCCACCTTACAGGTCTTGGGCTCACGAGCCGCCTGGTGTGACCCGGCCCCTCCTGGGCGGGTCTTACCACGGGGTTATATCCCCAACATTAGGCCCCAGGTTGATTTGAGCCAGCTCATGTCAATCTTCAACTTACTTGGCGGCGAGTCTTCATACGTCTGTCATCAGGAAAGACAATTTATAACTCGCCATGACGTCATATCGAATATTCTGAAAAAGATTCCGTGACGTCTGCAACGGATCTCCTCATTTGAAAGGCCATCCCGAAAATCGAGGCACCACATTTGGTCAGTAATCACTGTGCCCCTCAATTCTCGCGCGCACTGTTGCCTCTCTGGCGCATAAATAGGGACACGTGGTCCCCTCTCTCCTTCCCTGCCATCGCTGTCATCTTCCTCCTTGCTCGAAAGTTCCTCTCTCCAGAGCTCCGCCGCGGCCAACTGGTCCTCGCCGCCGGCCGCTGCATCAGCCTGAATTGAACCAGAGCGTCTCCGGTTCCTCCGCATCCAGAAGGTAATCTCCCTTGGCTCTTGTTGAATCTGCATCTACCCTCAATAGGGTTTCTCGAGTTCTTCTGCGTTCTTGTGTTCATCGCTGTTCGTCAGCGTCCATCATGGCATCGAGCACCACTCCATTCCCTATAGTACTGCCTATCTGTTGCAGGTACTCCTCCGAGGCCAATGCCCCATCTGTTTTAGGTCCATACAACACTTATCTCTGCGGGCCGATTGATCTGTCTTCCCACCGTTATTTTTAGGTCATGAATATTTTTCATTTTCCCTTCACCTGTAGATCTTGCAACTGAAATAACAATATGCAAAACCTGTTTATCTGCAATTAGCCATTTTCTCAGTGTTGCCAAGTCCATGTAACCCGCCACAACATTGGCGGCTATTGATTGATACGCTTTGGCGGCTTAACTCCCCGCCCTTATACTGACCATAGCTGCCTTATCCATTTAATATTTTCCTAACCCGCCGTCTTCTTTGCTTTTCCGTAGCCTAACCCGCCATCATGTCAAGGGCTCCATCATCCTGCGACTGGGTCAGCTCTGGAGTCACTGAAGAGCTTCTGCTTAACTTTGTTGAGTCCGGCATGCTGCCGGCTAAAAATGTAATACACTGGCGGGTCCCCGGGCCAGAGAAGAGGCCTAAGACCAAGGAAGGGGAGATTATCATATTCACTGATCATATCCTCCGCGGGTTCTGCCCTCCAGGGTCAAAATTCTTCCGAGATGTTCTTCACTTCTTCAAGATCCACCCTCAAGACATAGGCCCAAATTCAGTCACCAACATTTGCCAGTTCCAAGTTTTAAGTGAAGTCTACCTGCAAGAAGAGCCGTCTGTTGACCTCTTCCATGACTATCATTATGCTAACCGCCAAACTGAAATGGCGGCTGGGCCCAGCTTAGAGCTTGGGGGCATTACAATCCAGAGACGGAGAGATCTGCCATACCCCATAGCCATCTTGCCAAGTCATCCCAAAGATTGGAACAAGACCTGGTTTTATTGTAAAGACACCTCTCCTGAAGGTGAGAACTCCCTGCCGGGTTACCGTCCAACCCGGCTCTGCTACACAAATGACAACCCACTGCCAGCACGGATGACTGCTGCTGAACGAGCCAAGTATGCCCCGGCTTACGCCAAAGTCAAAGCCTTACTGGCGAACGGCTTGACCGGTGTTGACTTAATCCGTTGCTGGGTAAGTTGGAAAATCATGCCGCTGAGTCTTCGTGATCGGCTCATGTGCGAATATACGGGTGAACCCAATGACCCTCTTTGTTTCAAGAATACTCCCTTGTCTGACGAAGATATCAACACTGGCATCAAAGGACTCCTTGGTGAAAAACAGGAGGCTTGCAACAAAATTGGTCTTAAACCATTCTACGCCAAGAACCCGGCTCCAGACGTAAATCTCTCTTCCCTCAATTGGTCACATTTGTCCTGCACCTCTTAACCTTTGTTGGCGGTTTGCACAGGCCGACTCCCCTTTTTGGAAAAAGAAGTATAATCCGCCAGTGAGGAAACCAAAGGTGAAAACTCCGGCTCAGAAGAAGAAGAAAGCCGCCACTCCAGAGCTGCTTGAATCTGACGACTCGGAGGTAAAACTTGACTCCCTTGGCCGTTCTCTTTAGGCAACTTACTGACAATAACTACTCACAGGATGAGACGGAGGCGAGCCACGCAAGCGCCCCTGAGGTAATTGACATTTCTGACTCAGAGACCTTTCCCCAAGACAGAGTACGGCGGGTCGTCCGGAAAGTCCCCTTCTCTCATCCTCTTGCTCATTTAGACCCCAATTTTCTTTTGAAAAAGCAACAGCACACCTCCCGACGTCAGACCCGGAGCGCCGGCTCTGAAGATCTCGTGGCCGGGTTATCACATGCTCCGGCTCAACGGAAACGGCCAGCTGAGGTATTCTTTAACTGAAACGTAACTTTAATCAACCTTGCATTGTAACCTTACTCTGTCTTGTATTGTTTTAACTGCCTTTAGGATTCTCCTCCTTCATCTGGCGACTCAACTGCTTCCAAGCTGCCTCCAATGAAGATCAACCCGGAGTGCGTACTTTTACTTTGCACCGAATGCTTTAATATTTCTGACATGTGTGTAACCATCATCTGCACCTTCCAGGGCCCAAGCGAAACGAAGGAAGACTGGCGGGTCTACTGCCGCCCCTACTGCCCAAGAGCCAGTATTTGCTAAGCCGGCCTCCCCTTCACCAGCTGCTGACATTATGAAGGATGCATCTGAAGATACTCACAAGCCATCAGAGCCGGCGGGTCATGACACGGCCGCTGAAAACCCTGCAAGGGATGACCCTAAGCCGCCCAGCCCTTCGATGGTTGTTGAAGATACAGTTTTTCCAGATGTTGTTATAACTGGGGCGGGTCACCAAACTCCTGAGCCCCATGTACTGTCAAGGCACTCTGGCAAGGCTGAAGCTTCTTCGCCTGAGAAGTTTAACTTTGAACACCCTGTGCTGGAGAAGTTAACTGTTGATGAGCTTCACGCTGGGTTTTTGAACCGCCTGGAGTCATGCCGGAATATGGAGCTGAAGCTCGTCAGCCTGATGAAGAAGAAATATGAGGTAATATTTTTACCAACTTTTCCCTTATATCCTTCCATAGCTCCCAAGAGCCGGATTAATATTTCAAATAATAAGCCGGGTCTTCCCTCTGCAACACACGTATAGCTTGAGCTGTAGCCCCCAAGTCCGGGTCATTATGAAATGATGAGCCAGAACTTTATTTGGATGAATTTGAAAGCGCTATATGTAGCCCCCAAGTGCCGGCTGATATTCATGAAGATGATCCGGGACTGCATGGCAGAACTATAAGGCGCTGATAGTAGCCCCCAAGTGCCGGTTGATCTTTATGTAGATAAGCCGGAACTTCATTTTGTAGACTTGTGAGCGCCGTGTGTAGCCCCCAAGTGCCGGCTTATCTTGAAAAAGATGAGCCGGGACTCTATGGTAGACTGAAAACACATTAGCCCCCAAGTGTCGAGTATATTGCTTGCAATCTGCTTGAGACTTGCAACGTAATTGCTTCATTAATAACTCATCCTGATGACTTAACTTTTTTCATGTGTTGTACGCCACAGGATGTTTTGGAGGCGGCTGAATCTGAGATGACCCGCCTGAATGATTATCTTGCTTCACAACAAACCGCCCGATCAGAGACGGAAGATAAATATCGAACTGCCGTACAAGAACTTTAGAAGACGCAAGTTGACTTTGCGCTGTTCAAGAAAAACACTGAATCGGACCAAGCCGCCATGACCAAACGTGCAGAAGATGCTAAAGGGCGGCTTACCGCTGTGTCAGAAGAATTGCAAACCCTCAAGCGCCACATCTCCAGGATGACTTCTGCTGTTTTTGGTAAGCTTCAAAAAACTTGGCCGGTTTCCTTGCTGTTGAAAATCTTGTGAGGGCGGCTTATAATGCCAAACTTTGTCTTGCAGGCCAGAGAAGCCGCCAGTTTTCATCTGATAACTTGCTGAAATTGAAAGCAGTATACTCCTTAGCCGAACAACTCTACTGCGGGACTCTTCTTACCATCAAGGCAATGTTGACTGAGAAGAGCATCCCCAAGTACATGAAGGGAGTTATAGAACTGCTATCCACGCTGCCTAAGCAGGTTGAAGAGCTGAAACGATCAGCCGCCAGGCAGGGAGCTATAGCCGCGCTAAGCCGGTGCCTAGCCTTCGCTCCTGAGCTGACTACTGAAGAGATGATGGACGGGTTCCCATCCAGGAAAGACGATGGTTCTGAATTCACAGCAGAAGACTATGCCCAATGCAGAAAAGCCTCCAGGGTGCTTGCCTCAAAGCTGGTGGAGGAACTTGATGTGTCAACTTACCAGGCGGCTTACAGCGAGGCTTCCAAGAAAGTGCGCTGTCCAACCTTTGAATGTAGAGACTTGACTCCTGCCCGACGTAAGCATCTCTTCGCTCCTGAGATTGACCCGTCTCCTATCTTTGAAGACGCCCAGTTTGAAGCACTAACACACTGCAACTGGGACGTGGACAATCTTCAGATCGAAGAGGTCGAAGACCCGGCGCAGGATGACCCGCCAGCAAGCTGAACGTTGTAAATTTGATAACTCAGCCGTCTGAGCCACCAAACTTAATCTGTCGCCTTTTGGGCTCTCGTGGAGAGCTTTATAATAGTCTTTAGAAAAACTTTAACTGTCTGAGCCGTGCCATCGTGCACGTATAAATGCATGTATAGTTCTTATAGATAAAACCCTGCAAACAACAAACAAGACAGAACATGTTCTGTACTGTTGTAAGGGCGGCTTAAAAAAGCCTAACCCGGAGACGTAAAATCTCATAACCTTGCCTTTCTTTCCGAACACATAAGCCGGTTCTTCTGGGTAGTCTTACTACTTTGAACTCTTAACAACTGACAAGAGCGTAGTGAACCAGAAAGAGACGCAGCAGGTGAGAGAGTTTGCCTCGCCGCTGTAAGAGGCCCTTGCAGGGGGTAAGTTTTAGAACTCGCTGCACCCCTGACAAAGCGCAGCTACTTACAGGCAGGTATAACCCGGCCTTGCAGATGCAAGGGTTTGCCTCGCCGCTGTAAGAGGCCTTTTGCAGGGTGTAAGTTTTAGAACTCGCTGCACCCCTGACAAAGCGCAGCTACTTACAGGCAGGTATAACCCGGCCTTGCAGATGTAAGGGTTTGCCTCGCCGCTGTAAGAGGCCTTTGCAGGGGGTAAGTTTTAGAACTCGCTGCACCCCTGACAAAGCGCAGCTACTTACAGGCAGGTATAACCCGGCCTTGCAGATCAGAAAAGGAGGTGAGTTCATAACTCGCTGCACTCCTAGTGATCTTTGTTGACGATATCAACTTACACACCATCTTGTAAGCCGCCGACTTGTAAGCCGCCGGTTGATAGTGCTATCTTGGCTGAAGAACTTGATCAAGAAGGTTGAAGCTTAACCCGGCGGGTTAGAAGCCCCCAAGTGACTTTGTAATTTCGGCTGAAGAGCCTGACCAAGAAGGATGAAGTTTAACCCGGCAGGTTGAAAGCCCCCAAATGATCGTATGATTGTATCCATCTTTGAGCCATGTGAGATACGTAAAACGGCAGAGGCCCCGGCTTGCAGGGATGCCAACTTTATTATATATATATGTGATATATACAATGATGATTTACAATGGGGGGGTGTCGACGACTCTTAAGTATAGTAAGGCCGTAGATGGGCGATATTCCATGGCCGGTAGGTCTCCTGCCCAGAAGTGCGTGACTCGTCCCGTACGTCGATGAGATAGTATGACCCATTGTTGAGATTTCTGCTAATCACAAAAGGCCCTTCCCATGGAGGAGACAGCTTGTGCGCTTCCGTCTGATCTTGAATCAGGCGCAACACTAAGTCGCCTTCTTGGAACGTCCGGGTCTTGACCCGGCGGCTGTGATAACGACGCAGGTCTTGTTGATAAATCGCCGATCGGGCCGCCGCCACATCACGCTCTTCATCCAAAGCATCCAACGCGTCCTGACGCGCCGTCTCATTGTCTGCCTCAACGTAAGCCGCCACCCGTGGCGAGTCATGTCGTATGTCGCTTGGTAACACGGCTTCTGCGCCGTAAACCATGAAGAAAGGCGTATAGCCTGTTGACCTGTTAGGAGTTGTATTGATGCTCCATAGAACTGATGGTAACTCCTCAACCCAACAACCCGGCGTTCTCTGTAGAGGAACCATAAGCCGGGGCTTGATACCTCTCAGGATCTCCTGGTTAGCACGCTCCGCCTGACCATTGGACTGTGGATGAGCCACAGCAGAAACGTCAAGCCGGATGTGTTCACTTTCACAGAAAGCTTGCATAGCCCCCTTGGATAGGTTTGTGCCATTATCTGTGATGATACTGTGGGGGTAACCAAAACGGTAGATCAATTTTTTGACAAACTGAACCGCCGTAGCCGCGTCACACTTGCTGACCGGATCAGCCTCTACCCACTTGGTAAACTTATCCACCGCCACCAAAAGGTGGGTCTTCTTATCTTTGGACCTCTTGAAGGGCCCGACCATATCAAGCCCCCAAACCGTGAACGGCCAGGTAATTGGGATCATTCGCAATTCCTGAGCCGGCACGTGAGCACGTCGCCCGAACTTCTGATAGCCATCACACTTGAGGACCAAGTTTTCTGCATCCTTATGAGCCGTCAGCCAGAAGAAACCATGTCGAAAAGCCTTGGCCACCAGAGATTTTGAGCCGGCATGATGACCACAATCTCCGGCGTGGATTTCATTCAAGATCTCCTTGCCTTCTTCCGGAGAAACACAACGCTGGAAGACACCAGTGACGCTGCGCTTATGTAACTCGCCATTGATGATTGTCATGGACTTAGATCGTCTGATGATTTGTCTTGCCAAGGTCTCGTCCTCAGGTAACTCGCCGCGAGTTAGATACGCCAGATAAGGCAACGTCCAGTCAGGAATGGCATGCAGAGCCGCCACCAGCTGCCCCTCTGGGTCAGGTATAGCCAGATCCTCCTCTGAAGGTAGCTTAACTGACGGGTGATATAACACGTCCAAGAACACGTTAGGCGGCACCGGCTTACGCTGAGAGCCAAGCCTTGATAATGCATCAGCCGCCTCGTTCTTGCGACGATCAATATGATCCACCTGATAACCCTTGAAGTAACCTGCAATGGTGTCAACCGCCTGACGATAAGCCGCCATCCGTGGGTCTTTGGAGTCCCACGTGCCTGAAACTTGCTGAGCCACAAGGTCTGAGTCGCCGAGGCATCTAACCCGGCTTATGTTCATCTCCTTGGCCACCCGGAGGCCATGAAGTAAAGCCTCATACTCAGCTGCATTGTTAGTACAAGGAAACATCAGCCTTAGCACATAACAGAACTTATCACCTTTAGGGGAAGTTAAGACGACTCCAGCCCCCGAGCCTGTCAACTGTCTAGACCCGTCGAAGTGAATCGTCCAGTAAGTGCTGTCCGGCTTCTCCTCTGGCGACTGACACTCCGTCCAGTCGTTTATAAAGTCCACCAAGGCTTGAGACTTGACAGTCGTGCGAGGCACATACTTCAGATTAAGAGGTCCAAGCTCCAATGCCCACTTAGCAATCCGGCCAGTGGCTTCTCTGTTTTGAATTATGTCTCCCAGCGGGGCAGAGCTAACCACTGTGATCGGGTGTCCCAGGAAATAGTGCTTCAGCTTTCGATTCGCCATAAATACCCCATAGATCAGTTTCTGCCAATGTGGGTATCGTTGCTTGGACTCAATCAAAACTTCGCTGACGTAGCAAACCGGCCTTTGAACCGGATATTCCTTCCCTGCCTCCTTGCGCTCCACAACAACCGCAGCGCTGACTGCCCTGTTGTTAGCCGCCACATAGAGGAGTAAGGGTTCCTTCTCAACCGGAGCGGCTAAGACGGGCAGCTCAGTCAGCTACTTTTTAAGCGCCTCAAACGCCTCACCCGCCGCCTTGCTCCAGACGAAATCGTCTGTTTTCTTCATCATCTGATATAAAGGGATTGCCTTCTCGCCCAGGCGGCTTATGAATCGGCTTAACGCAGCGATCCGACCCGCCAGGCGCTGGACGTCGTTTATGCACGCCGGCTCAGACAAAGAATTAATCGCTTTTATCTTGTCCGGGTTAGCTTCAATTCCACGCTCAGAGACCAGAAATCCCAAAAGCTTGCCTGCAGGAACTCCAAAAACACACTTGGCCGGGTTAAGCATCATCTTGTAAACCCGTAAGTTATCGAAAGTTTCCTTCAGGTCGTCCAACAAAGTTTCCTTCTTCCTTGACTTGACCACAATATCATCCACATAAGCATGAACATTACGTCCAATTTGACTGTGAAGACAGTTCTGCACACAACGCTGATAAGTCGCCTGGGCACTCTTGAGCCCAAAAGGCATAGACACGTAGCAGAAAGCACCAAAAGGCGTGATGAAAGCCGTCTTCTCTTGGTCTTTGACTGCCATCTTGATCTGGTGATAACCTGAATAGGCGTCCAGGAAGCATAAACTTTCGCAACCCGCCGTTGCATCAATGATCTGATCAATCCGGGGGAGAGCAAACGGGTCAACTGGACAGGCTTTGTTAAGATCCGTGTAATCCACGCACATACGCCAAGTGCCGTTCTTCTTAAGCACTAGCACCGGGTTAGCTAACCACTCCGGGTGAAAGACCTCCACGATGAACCCTGCCGCTAAGAGCCGGGCCACCTCTTCTCCAATAGCCTTGCGCCGCTCTTCATTGAAATGACGAAGGATTTGCTTGATCGGCTTGAACTTAGGATCCACATTAAGATGGTGCTCAGCAAATTCTCTCGGTACACCCGGCATGTCAGACGGCTTCCATGCAAAGATGTCCCGATTCTCGCGGATGAATTTGATGAGCGTGCTTTCCTATGCGGGGTCCATGTTAGCCCCAATAGTAAACTGCTGAGATGAGTCGCCCTCGGTGAAATCCACCTGCTTGGTATCATCCGCCGCAAACTTGAGGGGCGGCTCTGATTCTGTAGTGGGCTTCTTCAACGGAGTCATATCCTCCGGGTCGACATTCTCTTTGTAAAACTTGAGCTCTGCCTCTGCACAACTTGACTCTGCATAAGCTGCATCACCTTCCTCACACTCAAGAGCCGTTTTCCGATCACCATGCACGGTAATCGTTCCTCTTAACCCGGGCATCTTGAGCTGTAAGTAGACATAACAAGGCCTAGCCATGAACTTGGCATAAGCCGGCCGTCCGAATAAAGCATGATATGGACTTTTAATTTTGACCACCTCAAACCACAAGGACTCCACCCTGTAGTTGTATTCATCACCAAAAGCTACCTCCAGAGAAATCTTGCCCACTGGATAAGCCGACTTGCCAGGCACCACACCATGAAACACTGTGGAAGAGGGCTTAAGATCCTTGTCAAGCAAACCCATCCGGCTGAAAGTTTCATAGTACAGGATGTTGATGCTGCTGCCACCATCCATAAGCACCTTAGTGAACACATATCCACCTACTTGGGGGGCAACCACCAAGGCTAGCTGCCCCGGGTTGTCAACCCGCGGCGGGTGATCCGCCCTGCTCCAAGTGATGTCATACTCAGACCACTTCAAATACTGCGGGAGAGCCGGCATGACCGCATTAACCGCCCGCTTGCGCACCTTCTGGTCTCGCTTGTCAAGGCTGGTTGTGAAAACATGATATTGACCCCCACTAAGCTGCTTCGGGTTGCTTTGGAAACCCGACTGGTTATGCTGCTGCTGGCCGCTACCACCAGACTGTTGATGATGACCTCCTTGATTGCCTTGACCCTGGTAACCGGACCCTGAACCGCCGGGACCAAAGCCGGGTCCTGACCGGCCTGGCCCTGAGCCGCCGGACGGACCATTGCCGTTGTTATGATGTTGTTGAAGGCTGTAGTCTCGAAACCGCCGCATAATGCTGCAATTCCTCCATGTATGGCCTGCCGGCTTATCGGGCTGACTATGCTCTGGACAAGGTTTAGTGAGCATCGCTTCCAAGTTGAAAGGAGCTTTACCCTTGTTAAAATGCTGCCTGAAGTTCCCGTTGCCCTTAGCACGGTTGTTTCCAGCGCTGGTGTTCGCCACCAGTTCTGACCCGCCGTCCGGGTG
Organism: Elymus sibiricus; assembly: GCA_039707655.1. Taxonomy (NCBI): domain Eukaryota; kingdom Viridiplantae; phylum Streptophyta; class Magnoliopsida; order Poales; family Poaceae; genus Elymus; species Elymus sibiricus. The sequence goes on from CM077663.1 coordinate 426,993,193, forward strand.
TTTCCGCTTGCCAGAATTTCAGTTTCCAGCCGCGTTCTGCTGCTGACCCTTTCCATTGTTACCCTTCTTCCCCTGACCTGATTTTTCATCATCAGAGCCCGGGTCTTTCGTGTTGTCAGAGTCTGCGTATTTGGTGAGAGCCGCCATGAGCTCCCCCATGTCTTGACACGTGCGCTTGAGCCGGCCAAGCTTCTGCTTCAAAGGTGTAAAGTGACAATTCTTCTCCAGAATCAAAACTGCTTGAGCCGCCGTGATCTGTTCTGAAGAGTGGATGATGGTCGAGACCCGCCGGACCCAATGATGGGCTGACTCATCCGCCTGTTGCACACAATGATCCAAATCCACGATCGTCATGGGATGCTTGCACGTCCCTTTAAATTTTTTGATAAATTTCGCCTTCAACTCGGCCCAGGACGTAACGGTGTTGGGTGGCAATCCCTTCAACCACGTGCGAGCCGGCCCTTCCAGCATCATGACGAAATACTTGGCACATACTGCATCACTAACATCTAACATCTCCATGGCCAGCTCATAGCTTTCGACCCAAGCCTCTGGAGGCAAGTCAGCTGTGTAATTGGGCACCTTGCGAGGGCCCTTGAAATCCTTCGGCAGGCGCTCATTCCGGAAAGCCGGCGCTAAGCACTGCACCCCCACAGCCCTGGAAGTTAACCCCGCTCCGGCTGAGACGGAGGGTGTGACTGTGGGTTCCTGATAAGCCGCCGCTGCCGCCAGAGCCACCGCCTCTCGCTGTGCTCTCGCTCGATCCACCAGTGCCTGAGCATCCAGAGCCGCCCGGTCAGCTCGCGGCGGGTTCCGATGTCGTTCACTGCTAGAAACCGCCGGTGACTCATAACGCCGGCTGTAGCCGCGACTGGGGATGGGGGTTGAGTGCACGCGACTCCGGCTGTAAGCATACTTCTCCTGCTGGGCCACCGCCGTTCGCAAGTATCCAACAGCATTCGGCACCTCTTCCGCGAAAGGCGACTCGTCGGGGATCGGGATAGCAGCAAGCCGGGTTGCCGCCACCACCATGTTCTCCGCCGGGTTAGAATAATGGCCCGGCGGTGTAGGAAAAGAAGTTGGCGTAACCTGGTTCCGCCGGGGCGGGTTATGTTGGGGAACGTTGCATGGGAAACAAAATTTTCCTACGCACACACAAGATCTATCCATGGTGATGAGCATCTACGAGAGGTAGAGTAAATCTACATACCCTTGTAGATCGCTAAGCGGAAGCGTTAATAAACGCGGTTGATGTAGTCGAACGTCTTCGCGATCCAAATCGCCGAGCGTCCCGCGATCCAATCACGATCCTTCCGATCTAGTGCCGAACGGACGGCACCTCCGCGTTCAACACACGTACGGCTTGATGACGCCTTCACCTCCTCGATCCAGCGAGCGATGATGAAGTAGTGGTTGAGTTCCAGCAGCACGACGGCGTGGTGATGGTGGTGAGGAACAATCTCTGCAGGGCTTCGCCAAGCGCTACGGAGATTATGACGGAGGAACTAGAGGGCTAGGGTTGCCGGCACACGGCTTGGGAAATCCTGATGTGTCCCGTGTGCTAGCCCTGCCCCTCTATTTATATGTTGAGCCTTGGGGTCTAAACTTGGAGTAAAAGCCTCCTCCGGGTCGGTTTTGCCCGCACAAGGTCGGTTTGGCCCGCAGGAAAAGAGTCCAATTCGGACCCTGCCGAATCGTGCACAGCCGCGCACAAGCGGTAGTACCGCTTCACACAAGCGGTAGTACCGCTTGGGCGGTAGTACCGCTTCACACAAGCGGTAGTACCGCTCGGGCGGTAGTACCGCTTCACCAAGCGGTAGTACCGCTTACGCGGCAGCAAAACTACTTTTGCACTTTCCAATACCTTGTGGGCTTTATCCCTTTGGCTCATATAAAGTGTTGCTGCACCCGAACACTTCGGTAAACATCCGGAACCCCTTCCGGTGAACTCCGGAACCCTTCCAGAGATCAAAACACTATTATCACATATATCAATCTTTACCTCCGGACTATTCCGGAGATCCTCGTCATGTCCGGGATCTTATCCGAGACTCCGAACAACTTTCGGTCACCAACATAATAACTCAATTATACTAATCGTCACCAAACGTTAAGTGTGTAGACCCTGCGGGTTCGAGAACTATGTAGACATGACCGAGACACCTCTACGGCCAATAACCAATAGCGGGACCTGGATGCCCATATTGGCTCCTACATATTCTACGAAGATCTTTATCGGTCGAACCTCTATGTCAAGGATTCAGTTAATCCCGTATGCTGTTCCCTTTGTTCTTCGGTATGTTACTTGCCCGAGATTCGATCGTCGGTATCACTATACCTAGTTCAATCTCGTTACTGGCAAGTCTCTTTACTCGTTCCGTAATACAAGATCTCGTGGCTAACACTTTTAGTCACATTGCTTGCAAGGCTCATTGTGATGTTGTATTACCGAGTGGGCCCTGAGATACCTCTCCGTCATACGGAGTAACAAATCCCAGTCTTGATCCATGCCAACCCAACAGACACCCTCGGAGATACCTGTAGAGCACCTTTATAGTCACCCAGTTACGTTGCGACGTTTGATACACACAAGGTATTCCTCCGGTGTCAGTGAGTTGCATGATCTCATGGTCAAAGGAACAGATACTTGACATGCAGAAAACAATAGCAATAAACTGACACGATCAAATGCTACGTTTACAGTTTGGGTCTTGTCCATCACATCATTCTCCTAATGATGTGATCCCGTTATCAAATGACATCTCATGTCAATGGCTAGGAAACCTTAACCATCTTTGATCAACGAGCTAGTCAACTAGAGGCATACTAGGGACACAGTGTTGTCTATGCACCCACACATGTATTTGAGTTTCCAATCAATACAATTATAGCATGGATAATAAACGATTATCATGAACAAGGAAATATAATAATAACCAATTTATTATTGCCTCTAGGGCATATTTCCAACAGTCTCCCACTTGCACTAGAGTCAATAATCTAGTTCACATCACTATGTGATTTACATTGTAATGAATCGAACACCCATGCAGTTCTGGTGTTGTTCATGTTTAGCCCTTGGAAGAGGTTTAGTCAACGGATCTGCAACATTTAGATCCGTGTGTACTTTGCAAATATTTATGTCGTCCTCCTTGATGTAATCGCGGATGGAATTGAAACGTCGCTTTATGTGTCTGGTCCTCTTGTGAAATCTTGGTTCCTTGGCTAGAGCAATGGCACCAGTGTTATCACAAAACAGAGTCATTGGGTCAAGTGCACTAGGCACTACTCCAAGATCTGTCATGAACTCCTTCATCCAGACACCTTCCTTCGCCGCCTCCGAGGCAGCGATATACTCCGCTTCGCATGTAGAATCAGCTACCACGCTTTGCTTGGAACTGCACCAGCTAACCGCACCCCCATTAAGAATAAATACGTATCCGGTTTGCGACTTAGAGTCATCCGGATCAGTGTCAAAGCTTGCATCGACGTAACCCTTTACGACGAGCCCTTGATCACCTCCATAAACGAGAAACATGTCCTTAGTCCTTTTCAGGTACTTCAGGATATTCTTGACCGCCGTCCAGTGTTCCATTCCTGGATCACTTTGAAACCTTCCGACCATACTTATGGCAAGGCTGACATCGGGTCTTGTGCACAGCATTGCATACATGATAGAGCCTATGGCCGAAGCATAGGGGATGACACTCATCTTTTCTCTATCTTCTGCAGTCACTGGGCATTGAGTCTTACTCAACTTCACACCTTGCAAAACAGGCAAGAACCCCTTCTTGAACTGATCCATTTTGAACTTCTTCAAAATCTTATCAAGGTATGTGCTTTGTGAAAGTCCTATTAAGCGTCTTGATCTATCTCTATAGATCTTGATGCCTAATATGAAAGCAGCTTCTCCTAGGTCCTTCATTGAAAAACTCTTGTTCAAATATTCCTTTACGCTTTCCAGCATTTCTATATTGTTTCCAATCAGCAATATGTCATCCACATATAATATTAGAAACGCTATAGAGCTCCCACTCACTTTCTTGTAAATACAAGCTTCTCCGTAAACTTGTATAAACTCGAACGCTTTGATCACCTCATCAAAACGAAGATTCCAACTCCGAGATGCTTGCACCAGTCCATAAATGGATCGCTGGAGTTTGCAAACTTTGTCAGCATTCTCTGGATCGACAAAACCTTCTGGTTGCATCATATACAACTCTTCCTTAAGGAAACCGTTAAGGAACGCTGTTTTGACATCCATCTGCCAAATTTCATAATCGAAAAAGGCAGCTATTGCTAACATGATTCTGACGGACTTAAGCATCGCTACGGGTGAGAAGGTCTCATCGTAGTCAACTCCTTGAACTTGTGAAAAACCCTTTGCCACAAGTCGAGCTTTATAGACGATGACATTACCGTCCGCGTCCGTCTTCCTCTTAAAGATCCATTTGTTCTGAATGGCCTTACGCCCTTCAGGTAATACTTCCAAAGTCCATACTTTGTTTTCATACATGGATCCCATCTCGGATTTCATGGCCTCTAACCACTTCTCGGAATCCGGGCCCATCATCGCTTCTCCATAGCTCGTAGGTTCATCGTTGTCTAACAACATGACCTCTAAGACAGGGTTGCCGTACCACTCGGGAGCAGTACGCGTCCTTGTCGACCTACGAGGTTCGATAGCAACTTGATCCAAAGCTTCATGATCATCATCATTAACTTCCTCTTCAGCTAATGTAGGCTCCACAGAAACAACTTTCTGCGCTGCGCTACTCTCAGGTTGAAGTAAAGGTTCAACAACCTCATCAAGTTCTATCTTCCTCCCACTCAATTCTTTCGAGAGAAACTCTTTCTCAAGAAATGTTCCGTTTTTAGCGACAAACACTTTGCCTTCGGATCTGAGGTAGAAGGTATACCCAACTGTCTCTTTTGGGTATCCTATGAAGACGCATTTCTCCGCTTTGGGTTCCAGCTTTTCAGGCTGAAGCTTTTTGACATAAGCATCACATCCCCAAACTTTAAGAAACGACAGCTTTGGCTTCTTGTCAAACCAAAGTTCATATGGCGTCGTCTCAACGGATTTCGATGGTGCCCTATTTAAAGTGAATGCAGCTGTCTCTAATGCATAACCCCAAAACGATAGTGGCAAATCGGCAAGAGACATCATAGATCGCACCATATCCAATAAGGTTCGATTACGACGTTCGGACACACCATTACGCTGTGGTGTTCCAGGCGGTGTTAATTGTGAAACAATTCCACACTGTCTTAAGTGACTGCCAAACTCATAACTCAGATATTCTCCTCCTCGATCAGATCGTAGGAATTTAATCTTCTTGTTACGATGATTCTCAACTTCACTCTGAAATTGTTTGAACTTTTCAAATGTTTCAGACTTGTGTTTCATTAAGTAAATATACCCATATCTACTTAAGTCATCAGTGAAGGTGAGAAAGTAACGATAACCACCGCGCGCCTCAATACTCATCGGACCGCACACATCAGTATGTATGATTTCCAATAAGTCACTTGCCCGTTCCATTGTTCCAGAGAACGGCGTTTTAGTCATCTTGCCCATGAGGCATGGCTCACATGTGTCAAGTGATTCAAAATCAAGTGACTCCAAAAGTCCATCAGCATGGAGCTTCCTCATGCGTTTTATGCCAATATGACCTAAACGGCAGTGCCACAAGAAAGTGGTATTATCATTATCAATTCTACATCTTTTGGCATCAATGTTATGAACATGTGTATCATTACTATCGAGATTCAATAAGAATAAACCCCTCACATCGGGTGCATGACCATAAAAGATATTACTCATATAAATAGAACAACCATTATTCTCTGATTTAAATGAGTAACCGTCTCGCAATAAACAAGATCCAGATATAATGTTCATGCTTAACGCAGGCACCAAATAACACTTATTTAGGTTCATCACTAATCCCGACGGTAATCGAAGAGCAAGCGTGCCGACGGCGATCACATCAACCTTGGAACCATTTCCCACGCGCATCGTCACTTCGTCCTTTGCCAGCCTCCGTCTATTCCGCAGTTCCTGTTTTGAGTTGCAAATATGAGCAACCGCACCGGTATCAAATACCCAGGCACTACAACGAGAGTTGGTAAGGTACACATCAATAACATGTATATCATATATACCTTGTTTTTTGTTGGCCGCCTTCTTGTCAGCCAAATACTTGGGGCAATTCCGCTTCCAGTGTCCAGTTCCCTTGCAATGAAAACACACAGTTTCTGGTTTGGGTCCAGCCTTGGGTTTCTTCACGAGAGGAGCAACTGCTTTGCCACTCTGCTTGGAGTTACCCTTCTTACCCTTGCCATTTTTCTTGAAACTAGTGGTTTTATTGACCATCAACACTTGATGCTCCTTCTGAATTTCAGACTCAGCGGCTTTCAGCATCGCAAACAGCTCGGCGACTGACTTGTTCATCCCGTGCATGTTATAGTTCAACACGAAGCTCTTGTAGCTAGGTGGCAATGATTGAAGAACTCTGTCAGTGATAGCCTCTGGCGGAAGGGGCATCCCTAACTCAGCCAGACGGGTGGAGTACCCAGACATTCTGAGCACGTGATCACTGATAGACCCGTTCTCCTCCATCTTGCAAGCATAGAACTTATCGGAGATCTCATATCTCTCGATCCGGGCATTCTTCTGAAAGATAAACTTCAACTCCTGGAACATCTCATATGCTCCATGACGTTCAAAACGTCTTTGAAGTCCCGGTTCTAAGCCATACAACATTGCACATTGAACTATTGAGTAATCATCAGAACGAGCCTGCCAGGCGTTCACAACGTCTAGAGACTCAACTGGAGCGGGTGGATCACCAAGCGGTGCATCAAGGACATAAGCCTACTGGGAAGCCGTAAGGATAATCCTTAGATTACGGGCCCAGTCCACAAAGTTACTTCCATCATCTTTCAACTTAGCTTTCTCTAGGAACGCATTAAAATTCAGGGGTGCTACTGCGCGAGCCATGATCTACAACATAAATATTGCAAAGACAACTTAGACTATTGTTCTTAGATAATGAGTTTAGTTAATCATATTACTTAAAAACTCCCACTCAAATTGACATCCCTCCGATCATTCGAGTGTAACATGATCCAAATCCACCAACTCAAGTCCGATCATCACGTGAGTTGAGGTGGTTTCAATGGTGAACATCTTCATGTTGATCATATCTACTATATGACTCATGTTCGACCTTTCGGTCTCTTGTGTTCCGAGGCCATGTCTGTACATGCTAGGCTCGTCAAGTTTAACCCGAGTGTTCCGCACGTGTAACATGGCTTACACCCGTTGTATGCGAACGTAGAGTCTATCACACCCGATCATCACGGCGTGTCTCGAAACGACGAACTTTCGCAACGGTGCACACTTGGGGAGAACACAATTTATCTTGAAATTTAAGTGAGGGATCACCTTATAATGCTACCGTCGTCCTAAGCAAAATAAGATGCATAAAAGGATTAACATCACATGCAAATCATAAGTGACATGATATGGCCATGAACTTGTGCTTTTGATCTCCATCTCCAAAGCACCGGCATGATCTCCATCGTCACCGTCATGACACCATGATCTCCATCATCTTGATCTCCATCAACGTGTCGCCATAAGGTTGTCGCGCCGACTGTTGCTTCCACGACTATTGCTAACGTTTAGCGATAAAGTAAAGCATTACATAGCGCTTAATGATTGACACGCAGGTCATACAATAATTAAAGACAACTCTATGGCTCCTGCCAGTTGCCGTACTCATCGACATGCAAGTCGTGATATTCTATACAACACATGATCATCTCATACATCACATATATCTCATCATGTAATTGGCCATATCACATCACAACATACCCTGCAAAAACAAGTTAGACGTCCTCTAATTGTTGTTGCAAATTTTACGTGGCTGCTACGGGTTTGCAAGAACCGTTCTTACCTACGCAAAACCACAACGTGGTGTAGTGATTGCTTTTTGATCTTCTAAAAGAACCCTCTTCATTGAACCGATTCAACTAAAGTGAGAGAGACAGACACCCGCCAGTCACCTTTATGCAACAAGTGCACGCAGCGGTAAAACCAGTCTCGCGTAAGCGTACGCGTAATGTCGGTCCGGGCCGCTTCATCTCACAATGCCGCTGAATCAAGTATCAACTAGTAACGGCAAGCAATATGTATACACCCACGCCCACAACTCGTTTGTGTTCTACTCGAGATCTCATCTACGCATAGACCTAGCTCATGATGCCACTGTTGGGGAACGTTGCATGGGAAACAAAATTTTCCTACGCACACACAAGATCTATCCATGGTGATGAGCATCTACGAGAGGTAGAGTAAATCTACATACCCTTGTAGATCGCTAAGCGGAAGCGTTAATAAACGCGGTTGATGTAGTCGAACGTCTTCGCGATCCAAATCGCCGAGCGTCCCGCGATCCAATCACGATCCTTCCGATCTAGTGCCGAACGGACGGCACCTCCGCGTTCAACACACGTACGGCTTGATGACGCCTTCACCTCCTCGATCCAGCGAGCGATGATGAAGTAGTGGTTGAGTTCCAGCAGCACGACGGCGTGGTGATGGTGGTGAGGAACAATCTCTGCAGGGCTTCGCCAAGCGCTACGGAGATTATGACGGAGGAACTAGAGGGCTAGGGTTGCCGGCACACGGCTTGGGAAATCCTGATGTGTCCCGTGTGCTAGCCCTGCCCCTCTATTTATATGTTGAGCCTTGGGGTCTAAACTTGGAGTAAAAGCCTCCTCCGGGTCGGTTTTGCCCGCACAAGGTCGGTTTGGCCCGCAGGAAAATAGTCCAATTCGGACCCTGCCGAATCGTGCACAGCCGCGCACAAGCGGTAGTACCGCTTCACACAAGCGGTAGTACCGCTTGGGCGGTAGTACCGCTTCACACAAGCGGTAGTACCGCTCGGGCGGTAGTACCGCTTCACCAAGCGGTAGTACCGCTTACGCGGCAGCAAAACTACTTTTGCACTTTCCAATACCTTGTGGGCTTTATCCCTTTGGCTCATATAAAGTGTTGCTGCACCCGAACACTTCGGTAAACATCCGGAACCCCTTCCGGTGAACTCCGGAACCCTTCCAGAGATCAAAACACTATTATCACATATATCAATCTTTACCTCCGGACTATTCCGGAGATCCTCGTCATGTCCGGGATCTTATCCGAGACTCCGAACAACTTTCGGTCACCAACATAATAACTCAATTATACTAATCGTCACCAAACGTTAAGTGTGTAGACCCTGCGGGTTCGAGAACTATGTAGACATGACCGAGACACCTCTACGGCCAATAACCAATAGCGGGACCTGGATGCCCATATTGGCTCCTACATATTCTACGAAGATCTTTATCGGTCGAACCTCTATGTCAAGGATTCAGTTAATCCCGTATGCTGTTCCCTTTGTTCTTCGGTATGTTACTTGCCCGAGATTCGATCGTCGGTATCACTATACCTAGTTCAATCTCGTTACTGGCAAGTCTCTTTACTCGTTCCGTAATACAAGATCTCGTGGCTAACACTTTTAGTCACATTGCTTGCAAGGCTCATTGTGATGTTGTATTACCGAGTGGGCCCTGAGATACCTCTCCGTCATACGGAGTAACAAATCCCAGTCTTGATCCATGCCAACCCAACAGACACCCTCGGAGATACCTGTAGAGCACCTTTATAGTCACCCAGTTACGTTGCGACGTTTGATACACACAAGGTATTCCTCCGGTGTCAGTGAGTTGCATGATCTCATGGTCAAAGGAACAGATACTTGACATGCAGAAAACAATAGCAATAAACTGACACGATCAAATGCTACGTTTACAGTTTGGGTCTTGTCCATCACATCATTCTCCTAATGATGTGATCCCGTTATCAAATGACATCTCATGTCAATGGCTAGGAAACCTTAACCATCTTTGATCAACGAGCTAGTCAACTAGAGGCATACTAGGGACACAGTGTTGTCTATGCACCCACACATGTATTTGAGTTTCCAATCAATACAATTATAGCATGGATAATAAACGATTATCATGAACAAGGAAATATAATAATAACCAATTTATTATTGCCTCTAGGGCATATTTCCAACAGGTTAATCTGCTGATGCTGAACCGCCGCCCGGCTTCCAGGCACTTCCGCCGTCCGGGTTACGGCCAAAGGCACGTTTTGTCCCATTCCTGGCGTATTGAAAAGATTCCTTGCTTCATACTGATCCGGCAAGCGGGATTGATGCCTCATCCGCTGAACCGCCACTGCTGATTGCTGTTCCAGCTCAAGACGGAAAGCATCCGCCCTAAGGCACTCCGCCTCAGCATCCATCTGAGCCTTCAATTCATTAATCTCCTGCTGGACCTCAGTCATCTGGTTCTTCAACCTCGCGATCTCCGTATTACGGGCTGCTTGGTTTTCAGCCGTGACTTCAGTCGCCATCAGGGTTGTAAGCTCACCCATCAGATCCAGAAGAACCTGAGCCGGTGGCCTGCCAGCCCCAGACCCGGTTGCCTCGGCGGCTGAGTTGCCATGAGCCGCCGCTGTACCCGCCATGAAGACGGCAGGGCGGTTCAACGGCTCATACTCCTCCGGCTCATGGAACTCCGACTCGGGGTAAGGCTCGACGTAGCCCCCGAGCCCGCCATTGTGGAGCTGGTAAATTGATTCCGTCTCTCCGCTCGAAGATCCATCCTCGGAGGAGATGAGAGTTTCCTCTTGTGACATGGACCCCTCGAGATCCATGCCCTGAGTGAAGCCGACGAAGACATGCTTCCTGCCCGGTTTAGCACGGGCGGGTTGCACGCGTCGGGCCGGCTCGACGATATCGGTGCAGGTGTCCGGCCCGGGTTCAGATCCGCCGATCTTGCCGATGAAGACGTGAATCCCGCCGAAGGGGACCCAGAAACCGTACTCAATGGAGTCAGCCTCGGGGCCCCAGCCGGCGTCGTCGATGTAGAGCCGGCCGCCGCGACTCTTGGTCATCCTGCCAACCGCGTACCCCTCGATCCCTGGGAGAGAGCCCTTTGAGAACTCAACACCACCGAGCGCTAGCCCCACGGTGGGCGCCAACTGTCGTGGTTTTAACACGGCAGATGTCCGAAGACTTAGGTTCGAGGCCAGCGCCATGGTAGTGGACTCAAAGGGGTTGATCGGGACGAAGGACACGAGTTTACCCAGGTTCGGCCCCTCAAGTAGAGGTAAAAGCCTACGTCCTGCTTGTGCTGTATTGATTGGAGTATCGATTACAAGGGAGCGGATTGCTTGACCTAGTTCTCGATAGCTTGGTCTCTCCTCTAAGCCGCCCCGGGGTCTAACCTTTATATATGAGGTCAAGGCCCCGGGTTACACGAGTCATAAACCGACCCACACGACGTGTTCTACTCTGTCTCTAAGCCGCCTTACCATCGTAGGTAAGCCGCCTCCGGGCGGCTTAGCCACCCGGGTCTTCAAGACCACTTCTGTCTCCGGACCCCTGTCAACGGCCCATCTGGTAAGCCGCCATGCGGCCTTGCCTTCATCTTCCGGCCCACCTTACAGGTCTTGGGCTCACGAGCCGCCTGGTGTGACCCGGCCCCTCCTGGGCGGGTCTTACCACGGGGTTATATCCCCAACAATCACCTTGTCCATGTGTCGGTCCTTGGAGATTGCAACCTTACCTAGACCTAATACCTTGCTTTTTGCTTTGTCAGCGTAGGTGATTTGCTTCAGATGAGATGGGGCGAGTGGCATATTCATCAGTAGACTCTTGTCACCAGTCATGTGGTTGGTGCATCCACTATCGAGGACCCACTCAGTAGCTTTTGGAGTGTCATCCTGCAGATGAATTAGTACAACTTACGAACTCATATGCTTCAGAGTTGAAGAATATGACGTCAAATTCATCAGGCAGAATTTCATCACACAAGATAGTAAGTAAAGCAGTGTGAGGACGTGAGAAATGAGGAATTCATTTCTACATGATTAGCTTGTGTCCTTTCAAGCATTTCCTCAGGTCTCCAGCAAATTCATCAGACGTTCAAGTTCGTCTGGAGACCTGGCCCTGCATAAGAAGTTAGTTCAATTTCTTCACCACCCACATCTGGAGGGGTGGCAAAGAGTTCATCATTCTGCGAGCTCCATATGAGAAGGGAGGCATTGCATCTAGTGCACTCCGTTTCACGGGAGTAGGGTTAGAGTACTCATATGAATAAGCAGAGAAATTCTTCGAGGACTTATGAACATAGTGATTTGAAGAATAATGCATATATTCAGAACTCTTAGATTTTCCCTACGAAACAGATGCATTAGCACGAGAATGATACTTTTGACCATTTGAGGAATTTGGTCCAAGTGAAGACTTTTGTCCATGTGAGGAATTTGATCTGGGGTTCCTTTTCTTCATAGGTGGTGTTGTGAGGACATTCACTTGAAGATTTTCCAAGTAGCTCTTAGGAACCCAGATTTTCCTCATAGGTGAACTGTTCCTGCAGTTAGTTCCAACAAATCTGGCAAATACTTCACCTTTCTGATTTTTGAAGAATTTGTAGTTGGAGTCAAGTGACTCATCAGAGGAATATGAAGTTTCACAAGTAAAGCCAGATAAAGTGGATGGATCCACAGGAGGTCCTTTTGCAGCAACCCATGAGGTTTTGGGGTACTGCTCAGGTGTCCAGTAGGATCCATCAGCATTGAGTTTCCTCTCAAATGCAATACCCTCTTTCCTAGGGTTCCTGTTCAGAATCTGCTTTTTGAGCACATCGCAAAGGGTTTGATGCCCTTTGAGACTTTTGTACATGCCTGTCACATACAATTCCTTCAACCCTGCATTTTTGTTAGTGATACTTGTGGTATTCTCAGATGAGGAATTTGTGACCACGGGGATAGTTGAAGAATTTGCAGTAATAGAAGCATTTGAACATTCAGGTGAAGAATTAGCAGTTTCACGTTCGATGCATTTCAAACACGGTGGAACAAATTTTTCCTGAGCGGTACTGATCTATTGAGCCAGTAAGGAATCGTTTTCCCTTTGGAGATCCTCATGAGACACTCTTAGTTTCTCAAGATCTTGCTTTCTTTGAAGAAATTCATAAGAAAGCTTCTCATGGTCAACTAAGAGAGCATTATGATGACTCTGAAGGTTATCATACTTTGTCTGAAGACTTTTGAGATCATCAGACAGAGTTTGAGTCCGATCCACTTCCTCATTCAACAGATCATCGCTTTTGTCTAGCAGTTTCTGAAGCTTTTCAAGTGCACTTTTTGCTTAGTGGCAATATTAGCAAGTTTGGCATAGCTAGGTTTCACATATTCATCAGATTCACCTTCACTTGATTCAGAAGAAGAGTGACGCTTGTGTACCTTGGAACCTTTTGCCATGAAGCAATAGGTGGGAGCATATTCATCATTGCTGACGTCAGAGTCGTTGGAGTGTTCGTTTTCTTCATCGTTAAAGATGGACTTGCTGACGAAAGCAGTGGCGAGAGCAAGGCTAGAAACACCAGAGTCAGACTCCTCCTCAAATTCTTCCTCTTCTTCATATTCTTCAGATTCTTCTTCAGAGTCCATTTCCTTGCCAATGAAAGCCCGAGCCTTTCTGGAACCTTTCTTCTTGTGCGATGAGGACTTTGCAGATGAAGACTTTGAAGATTTCTTCTTTTTCTTCGAGTCATCAGAACTGCCGTCCTTGTACTTCTTCTTCTTTGATTCTTTTTCCCGGAGAGGACAGTCAGAGATAAAGTGACCAGACTTCTTGCATTTGTGACAAGTTCTCTTCTTGTAGTCGCTTGAGGAATCTGATTTCCTCAAACCACCTTTTGATGACTTTCCAAATCGGCCTTTACTTGAGAACTTCTGGAATTTCCTCACGAGCATTGCCATCTCCTGACTCAGTTCTTCAGGATCACCAAGGCTACTATCAGAATCTTCGTCTTCGGATGAGGAAATTGCTTTTGCCTTCAGAGCACGAGATCTTCCATAGCTTGGTCCGTAGAGGTCTCTCTTCTCAGCTTGTTGGAATTCATGAGTATTGAGTCTCTCAAGTATATCAGCAGGATCAAGTGACTTGTAGTCTCCACATTCTTGAATCATCAAAGCCAGAGTATCGAATGAGGAATCAAGAGATCTTAGCAGTTTCTTCACCACCTCGTGGTCAGTGATATCTGTGGCACCCAGTGCTTGAAGCTCGTTGGAGATATCAGTGAGGCGATCAAAAGTTTGCTGAACATTTTCATTGTCGAGTCTTTTGAAGCGGTAGAAGAGATTGCGAAGGACATCAACACGGGAGTCACGTTGACTGGAAACACCTTCGTTGACTTTGGACAGCCTATCCCAGATAAGCTTAGCAGACTCCAAAGCACTCACTCTGCCATACTGACCTTTGCTCAGATGGCCACAGATGATATTCTTCGCTTGTGAATCAAGTTGCTTGAATCTCTTCACATCAGCAGCGTTAATCGTGGGAGTAACTGAGGGAACACCATTTTCCACAACGTACCAGAGATCGTTGTCAATAGCCTCAAGATGCATGTGCATCTTGTTCTTCCAGTAGGGATAGTCCGACCCATCGAAGGTAGGACATCCAGCGAAAACCTTGATCATACCTGCAGTCGACATAACTAGAACTCCAGGTGGTTAAACCAAAATCACACAGAACAAGGGAGTACCTTGCTCTGATACCAATTGAAAGTGCGTTATATCGACTAGAGGGGGGGTGAATAGGCGATTTTTACAAATTCATCACTCAGGAATTTCAACTTGAGGAATTTGAAATGTGATGAATAACTAGCAGCGGAATAAGTACTCAAGTTCATGAGAAACATAGCAGTAGCATAGTCATCATGATGAAATAAAGCATGCACAGATTACGAGTAGCATGATGCAGGATAAGCAGGTGAGGAACAAGGTAACTTGAAGAATTTGAGGTGAGGAAATTGAGAAAGCCTTCAGTCAAATTCATCAAACAGTAACAATCAATTTCATCAACAAGTATACGAGGAAATGAAAGGGTTGAGGAAATGGAACCAGGTAGCTTGATGAAGAGAATGGTTTGATGACCCAGTTCCAACTGCTGTGACAATCGTACGTCTGGTTTGGAGCGGCCTGGTATTTAAACCAGAGGACACACAGTCCCAGGACACACAGTCCTTACCGTATTCTCCTTGAGCAATGGTCACACAGACCTCGCCCAACACTCGTGGTAAGTCTTTAGGGTAGACTTCCAAAACCCTCACAAACTGGTCACCTGGCGATCCACAATTGACTGCTGGATGCTCTAGACCAAGGTCACTTCGTGATCCCCAATTGACTGCAGGATGCACTAGACCATGACGCCTAACCGTCTAGAAGATACACAGTCTTCAAAGGTAACAAGCGTCGGTTCCACACAGGAACAATTTCTTCAGTGATGCTCAATCACTTTGGGTTGGTGATTTGGTTTTGGGGTTTTTCCTCACTGATGATTTTCGCTCAAAGTCCTCGAGGAATGGGATGCTCTCAAATGACAAGTGTCAGTTCTCTCTCGGAGCAGCCAACCAACTAGTGGTTGTGGGGGTGGCTATTTATAGCCAGGGTGCAACCTGACATGATAAGACATAAATGCCCCCCAATGATATGACCGTTATCTGGATAGGATGATTGGGGACAGCTGGCGCTTAGCACAGCAATGGTCGGAATTTCGAACTATGAAAGTCCTCAGGCTTATCATGTTCCTCACTTGTAGGCAATTCGCACTGGCGAAATCCTAACTCCTCAGTCAGACCAATTTCCTCAGAGACCAGAAGATCATCGTCTCTGTCACTGAAGAACTTGACTAAACTGCAAGGGATTTCCAAAGGCTTCACTCGAAGGATTGGATAGGTTGAGGCTTTTGAGTTGAGCATCAGTTGGAAATTTTCCTTAGTATTACCTCGGCCCCCTTTAACAGTACGGTGTTTCCTATGACTCAAAGAAAGGAAATGAAACTATAAAAACAAAGTCTTCACGCTTCATAGTCCTCGTTCATATCTTCAAGGTCACACCAACTTCTTCTTTTTCAAAGTCTTCAGGGAATACCAAAGTCTTCAGCAAAGTCTTCAGCAAACTCTTCAGTTGAAGACATACATTTTTAGGGGTCGATAATCTCCAAATGTATCAAACTCCTCAGCGACTTATAGAGCATGTGTACACTTACAAACGCATCAGTCTCTTAACCTATAAGTCTTCAATACACCAAAATCACTAAAGGGCACTAGATGCACTTACAGATGGTGAACAGGGTGACCCGGCACAAGCCGAATTGATACAGGAAGGATGGGATGTTGGGCCACCTACCAATCCCAAGCGACGAACCACAAGACCGGCCCATGTCCATGGCGTGGAATGGACGAAGTAGCTCCAACGACTATAAGGCAGACCGTTCCACTACGTCTTCGGTGACTTGGAGGATTAGCGGCTTTGGCCAAGGAAGATAGGAGAGGATAGGATGTGAGTGGTTGTAGTTTGAATCCTTCGCTTGTAACATCTAAACTTAGATCGATCTCCATGAATTCCACTCGATTGTAGCTTGAGTACTCACAATCTAGTGTTAGATCCCTCAAAAATTCTGGAAAATTTTGTTCCCACGACCACCACAATACTATGGCATACAATGATGTAGTACAATATATCCCCTTTGATACATATTGCTGGATGAACCCCTATGATTTCCAAAAAAGAAGTATAAAGTTATGGATAAGGGTGAAAGACATGCTATATTTGTTTGAAGGAGAGCTTGTTCCTGCTGATAAATTAGGTACATAAAGTATTTCTCGTAATAAATTCTACAAAGGTAAAATATCACTAGGTCTATATTTTTGTTATCACTATTTATAAGGCACATAGGGCTTTCACACCGATGCTTCTTCGCGACGTCGACCTTGACCTACTTCAGCGCCTCACCTCTAGGCATGTTGCCTTGAGCATATCCCTATATGTGGATGATATCGTCATCTTCTGTCATCCTGACCGCCGGGACATCTCGGCCGTCCGCGAGCTCCTGCGTGTTTTTGGGGTGGCTTCCGGTCTCCAAACAAACTTCGGCAAGTACTCCGCCACGCTCATCCAGTGCACGGACGAGCATATTACCACCATCACGGCGGAGATGCACTGCCCGGTGGCACACTTCCTGGTGCAGTACCTTGGACTTCCCCTCTCCATCCATAAGTCCCCCACCACCAGCCTCATGCCTATCATCCACAAGCTCGAGCAGAAACTTTCTACTTGGCATGCCTCAATGCTATCCAAAGGAGACCAGCTAGCGCTTGTTCGACACGTCCTTTGTGCCATTCTGAGACACTTCCTAATCATCATTGCCTTCAACCAGTCCGCCCTCAAGAAAGCGAACCGGATTATCCGTGGACTCCTTTGGGATGGGAGCAATGAGGAAAACAACGGCTAATGCCTAGTCAATTGGCATAAGGTTTGTTGCCCACTTTCCCTTGGTGGGTTGGGCATCCGGGACCTACAGCGTGCAGGCGTCGCCCTTCGCACGCGATGGCTTTGGCTCCAGCGTACGGATCCGTCTAGACCATGGATCCACTTACACATCCCGCATAATGCAGATGCCATCACCATCTTCCGCGCGTCCACCTCTTGGTCTGACGGCAATGGCGCTACTTGCAAATTCTGGACCGACCACTAGATCAATGGACAATCGGTGGCTAAGATTGTGCCCCATGTCTATGCGATGGTTCCTAGGCAATGATACGTCTTCAATGTATCTATAATTTTTGATTGTTCCATGATATAATATTATCATTTTAGGATACTTTTTGGGCATTTATTTGCTGATTCATATTATTTTTGAGCACTAACCTATTAACCCAATGCCCAGTGCCAGTTGTTGTTTTTTTGCATGTTGTTGGCTTTTCAGGTTTACAGTACCAAACGGAGTCCAAATACCACGAAACTTTTTGATGATTTTTTCTGGACCAAAAGAAGACTTGGAAGCTTCGCGAGAATGCCAGGAGCCACACGAGGGACCCACAAGTCAATAGGGCGCGCACAGGGGGGTGTCGTGCCCTGTTAGCTTGTGGCCCCCTGGCTCTCCTGACCTCATACTCTGACCTATAAATTTACATATATTCTAAAAACCCTAGAGAGACTCCTGAAACACTTTTTTCGCCGCCGCAAGTCTTTGTTCCGCCGTGTGCCCATCTGGAGCCCTGTTCCGGTGCCCTGCTGGAGGGGGATCGATCACGGAGGGCCTCTACATAACCCTTGTTGCTCCCGTCGTGATGTGTGAGTAGTTCACCATAGACCTACGGGTCCATAGCTAGTACCTAGATGACTCTCTCTCTCTCTCTCTCTTTGTGCTTTCTTGCCATGATCACCGCAATTCCCGCGGTGATCTATCTTATGTAATCAATCTTTGCGGTGTGTTTGTTGGGATCTGATGGATTGTGGGTTTATGTTTAAATTATTCATGAAAAAGATTTGAGTCTCCTCTGAGTACTTATTTGGTTCTCATTCGTACGATTATTATAGCTTCGTAATTCTCTCCGACGTATCGGTTTAGTTTGGCCAACTAGATTGGTTTATCATCACTGGGAGAGGTGCGTTGTAGTGGGTTCAATCTTGCGGTGCTCTATATCCCAGTGAAAAAGTAGGGGACAAGACATGTATTTGTATTGCTGCCACTAAGGATAAAACGATGGAGTTTATTCATAATAATTGGATTTACTTTTTCTACATCATGTCATCATTCTTCAAGCATTACTCTGTTTCACTTAATACTCTAGATGCATGCTGGATAGCGGTCCATGAGTGGAGTAATAGTAGTAGATGCAGGCAGGAGTCAATCTACTTGTTTATGGACATGATGCCTATATGCATGATCATTACCGTGAATAAATATTGCATAACTATGTGATTTTCTATCAATTTCCCAACAGTAATTTGCTGTCTATTTTTGTATTTCGCTGCAACATACTTGCTGGGAAGTTGCTCAACTTGGTCTCCTGCGTATGTCTGTCCGTATCGTCGGTTGCTGTAGGTGGGAGGGGATAATGGTGGGACTAACTTAGCCCATCCCACTTAAAATGTTTAGTGGACACCCGTGGGACTTGATAAAACTTAAACGGGCTATCCCATTTAACCCATCGGGACCCTAGTAAACCCGCTTTGTCGATCCCCAACAGTTCTCTCACAAAGTAAAAATCCAGTCTCGACAGAGGAGGAGACGCACATACCCAGAATGCCGGAGCACCAATCGATCAGCAAATCAACCAGACTATCAAGTACGGCGACGTGCTTGAAGTTTCTCGAGACCTCATGCCACATTCCATGGCGCCCCTACAGAAACAGAGAAACACACCTGCACTCACCTTTTTTTGAGTTTTCTAGACGCTGTCAATCACTCTTGGGTTGGGCCTCGTCTGACGCTGGAACCTTCTGGGTCGGGCTGGGCCTTCAGCCTCAGGTGTGGTGGTAGTAGTTCCTGTGATATAATACTACCACATATCTCCGTGCGTTGCAACGGAGGGAAATTGATTCGGTTACACACAAAAACATGTTATGGAATACGTTAACAAAATGATATATGAGTCCAAGGTTAATCAATTCAGCATAAAAAATAGTAAGTGCTTAGAAAATAAAGACATGCTTAGAAAATTTATCATTGTTGCAATGCACGGCGAACATGAGGTGGACGTCCTTTGATTTTAAAGGAGGTGCCTTTAGTGAGAAATGTATCGCTACAGCGAAATACCGAGCGGGAAGGGGAGGTTCTGACGAAAAAAGGGAAGGTGCATCGTGGGATGGTGGTTTTGTGTTGAACCCGGATGTTAGAGATAACATGTTGCATAGCCGGTAGCAACGCACGGGCGTTCTGCTAGTGATATTTAGTAACTATGTTTTATATTTTAGCTAAAAAGACCGAAACAGAAAGCAATCAGAACACGATACTAATTACTAAGCATTGCACTCTTCTCAACATGAGCTTAGGCAGACTACAGTGATAAGCATGAGAATAATAGTTTCACCAACCATTAGTTTTCATATTGTGATTTCACAACTGGAAGCTTCCAACAATAAACACTAATAGTTCAGAACCAAACTAATAGTTGAATCATAAGTAACAACCTATAGGAAATAAATGCATTGTCGAGCTTATGTCTATTTCAAAGGTTTAAAACACTATTGTTAATAGAGAAGATTTCTAATGAATTGCCCTGATGCAAGAGAATCTCACTGCTACCAGTTATGATATCAATTTATTAGTATTGAAATACATCTTACGCTTAGCTACCATGTAACTCCTAGAAGACCACGAACCGAAGTAACCGAAGTTGATGGCCAATTACCGAGGATATGGTCGGCGAGTTTCCGCCCATACATGTCAAGGTTATGAACAACAGTGTGCAACTACATATATATCCATTGCAGTAAGGTTATGTATGTATTACAAAATATAATATACATAATCTTCCAAGTTAGCTCGTGAATACTTAAATCTGGTCAGATTTGGTAGTTTCAAGAGGATCGGATTGTGCCAAGCTAAGTTGACAACAATTTTTGTAACATGTAGAGATTCAAATACTCACTCATACTACAATCCAATATGATTTCCGGTATAAGTATTGAGCGCTCATGTATTGATGACAAATATGGCCAGGTCAAAATTGGCCAAAAAGTAGCGCCATTAATGCGAGAGGAAGAGAGAGAGAGAGAGAGCAGTCACGAAAAAGTTAACAGGCAAGAGCAAATCGTAGGATTCAGGGGCAAATTACTTGATGTAAAAATGACATTTCGTACACTATACAATTTCTATTGCACTACACCTAGCTTGACAATCTTGTACTCTAGAAACCTCTACCAAGATATTTCTTTGTGAACTATACACATTTATACACTACCAAATCTTGTAGGTATTTAAACAAATACTATGTAGAAGGGCACATATAAATGCACCCTAATACAATGAGAATCTTAAATTAAATGCACTACGATACATGAAGACCTATTTTGCTATTGTTGAACTTTGTTGTATTGTGCTTATTTACAGTATGTTGTACAAAGTTACCACGAAAGTAAGCATAACGAGCCAAATAAACACAAAGATGCAAAAGAAGGGCAAAAATAGAGCTATACAAATAGGATTTCCATAATCCATCACAACATCAAACGCAACACAAGATTATTAAATTAATTTGTAGAATAATGCAATATTTATGATTGCTTAGATTAAGACAAAATCCACTATAACAACAAAAAAAACATATTCATCCCAAACTGAAATTAATTAAACAAATTTTTTGTGAAGAAGTACACTCAATTAGCACGCCAACATGTATTTTGCAATGATAAATACTTAAAACATGTAACATATATGCAATCTAATATATATAAGAACATGGTTTAAATTTTATTTGCTAGTTATATTTGATATGTGTATTAGTAACAATAATATTTACATTTCATAATAATATTAATTATGAAAAAGTAAAAAAGTTATGTATAAAATATGTAAAACAACTAATTTTGATAGTTGCTATGTGCAAGACGGATCAAAAAGATATTCATGTGCACAATAATCAAATCATGCCCGTCGAACCAACGACGTTGTCGGAGTTGGGGCTCCGGGGACCTGAAGAGGTTCGAACTCTGGGGTGCGAGAGTTCTCTAGCCCCGCTCTACCTCGCAACCTCACGGCCACTCTCCGGCGTGCTCGAGCTAAGGAAGAAGAACAGTAGACACGGTAGTTTACCCAGGTTCAGGCCACCTTGCGGTGTGAAACCCTACTCCTGCTTAGCTAGATTGCTTGGGGGTGGAGACGAGTACAAGGATGAATCCTGGCTAACTGGGTTCCTCCCCTCTCTACGGTTGCCGCCTCCCCCTATTATACTGGCCCTAGTCCTCTTCCCCCGAAAACACAAGGCGGGAAGGGTCGCCACACCGGCCAGTTTGAAGGGGGACATGGCTGCAGCTTATCCTGACAAAAGCGGTCTTCGCTTGCAAAAGCCTCCCGCCGTGACGCGCTGGTGGGCTCGGGGATGACCTCCGTCCTAGCGAGTCCCCGTCCTTGGTCTTCTTTCACCAAACAGGAAACCTTTGGGGATTGCTTTGGGAACCGGCGAGCTGGCTGTGCTCCCTTAACACAAAAGAGAAAAGCTCCCCTACCTGCGCCTGCTAGCGCGGCTCTTGGCGCTGCTTGGCACGACGCGCGTCGCCCACGTGAAGGTGCAGGACCGGGCGACCCGCCGGGCCATCTTTGATCAGTCCGCCCCACGAAGGCCTCGGGGCATCTATAGGCGGGAGCCTTGCGGAGGGGGCCTCGCGAGGCTCATAACGACGCTTGCTGACATACCCCTCGCGAGGGTCTTGCTCGAGAAGTCCAAAGGTGGGCCACGCTAGGCCCATGGGAGACACCGCACTATGGGCCGTAGGCAGACGGGCCTAGGTACCCACGGGCCCGACAGTAACCCACGATCCTGTGGCATGCACGATGATACGTCTCCGTCGTATCTATAATTTTTGATTGTTTCATGCCAATATTATACAACTTTCACATATTTTTGGCAACATTTTATATGATTTAATGAACTAACATATTGATCCAGTGCCCAGTGCCAGTTCATGTTTGTTGCATGTTTTTTTGTTTCACAGAATATCCATATCAAACGAAGTCCAAACACGATAAAAATTTACGGAGAATTATTTTGGAATATATGTGATTTTTGGGAGTTGGAATCAACGCAAAAGAGGGCCCAAAGCCACCACAAGACACCAGGGCACGCCCTTGGGCCCTAGCGCGTGGTGGTGGGTTGTGCCCTCCTCGTAAGTCGGTTGGAGCTCTACTTCGGGCGCAAGGAAGCTTATATCCGGAAAAAAAATGTGTTAAAATCTTAGCGCAATCGGAGTTACGGATCTCCGGGAATATAAGAAACGATTTTTTGCCAGAAAACAGGAACGCGAAACAGAAGAGAACAGAGAGGGAGATCCAATCTCGGAGGGGCTCCTGCCCCTCCGCCGCCATGGAGGCCACGGACTAGAGGGGGAACTCTCCTCCCATCTAGGGGGGAGGCCAAGGAAGAAGAAGAAGGAGGAGGGGGGATCTCTCCCCCTCTTTCCTGGTGGCGCCGGAACGCCGCCGGGACAATCGTCGTGACGGCGATCTACATCAACAACTTTGCCGCCGTCAACACCAACTCTCTCCCCCTCTATGCAGCGGTGTAACACCTCTCTTTCCCGCTGTAATCTCTACTTAAACATGGTGCTCAACTCCATATATTATTTCCCAATGATATTTGGCTATCCTATGATGTTTGAGTAGATCTCTTTTGTCCCATGGGTTAATTGTGGTATGATGTTATTGATATGAGTTGTATGTTGATATGGTGCTGTCCTATGGTGCCCTCCGTGTCACGCAAACGTGAGGGATCCCCGCTGTAGGGTGTTGCAATATGTTAAGCATGAAATTGTTGCTATTGCACCCACACATGATAGTCCTATTATCTTTTTGAATTCTCCCCACTACACTATATCGAAGAAGTTTGCTCTTATTAAGGATTATATTGATGGGTTGTGTTTTGCTACTACACATGATGATTTTGATGAATATAATATGCATTTGCTTGCAGATCCTACTTGCAATTATTATGAGAGAGGAACTACATCTCCACCTCTTTATGTTTCCAATACGATAAAATTACAAGAAATTGTTTATACTATGCATTGGCCTTTACTTGATGTGTATGAATTGTTCTTTTATGACATGCCGATGCATAGGAAGAGAGTTAGACTTCATCATTGCATGATATATGTTACTTTGTGCTCACTACTAAATTACAAATCATTGTTAATTAAAATTGGCTTTGATATACCTTGGGATCCGGGTGGATCCAATACTTGAGCACTTTATGCCTAGCTTAATGGCTTTAAAGAAAGCACTGCCAGGGAGACAACCCAGAAGTTTTAGAGAGTCATTTTATTATGTTTAGTGCTTTTATAAAGTTTAAAAACAAAAAAAAATAGAGGGGAACCTAAAACTTCACAAAAAGAAAGGTGAAAGTGAGAGAGATGATGAGCATCGTTGAAGTGGGGGCTAGCCTTGAACTTTGTTCATGCCCATGGAAACATTGTGAATCTTGAATCACATAAACTTTTCAAAAATAATAATTATCCCCTTGTACAAATCTATTGTATTATAAAAATAATGTTCCAAGATTTGCCATTAGGATGATTAGATTGCTTGTTGGTATGTGCGGTGTAAAAATAGAAACTTTGGCTGTAGTGCGTGAATTTACATTTTTTACTGGAAAGTCAAAGGTTTCTGAAAAATTTACACGGTATTTATATACAAAATTTTTATTTCGTCCTAATGTTTCAGAATTTTTGGAGTTACAGAAGTATGGTCAAAATTCAGATTACTACAGACTATCCTGTTTAAGACATATTCTGTTTTTGATGCATTGTTTTGCTTGTTTTGATGAAACTATTGATTTTATCGGTGGTATAAGCCATGGAGAAGTTATAATACAGCAGTGATAATGCAAATATAAAATATGAATGAGTTTTCAATAGTACTTAAAGTAGTAATTTGCTTTATTATACTAACGGATCTCACTAGTTTTCTGTTAAGTTTTGTGTGGATGAAGTGTTCAAAGATCGAGGAGGTCTCTATGTGAGGAGAAGGAGGAGAGGCAAGAGTTCAAGCTTTGGGATGCCCAAGGCACCCCAAGTAAATATACAAGTATACTCAAGCGTCTAAGCTTGGGGATGCCCCGGAAGGCATCCCATCTTTCTTCAACAAGTATCGGTATGTTTTCGTTTTCGTTTCGTTAATGCGATATGTGTAAATCATGGAGCGTCTTTTGTGTTTAGTTTTAATTTTTATTTTATGCACCATGCTGGTATGAGATAGTCCATGGTTGATTTATAGAATTCTCATTGCAATTCACTTATATCTTTTGAGTATGGCTTTATAGAATGCTTCATGTGCTTCACTTATATCATTTGAAGTTTGGATTGCCTGTTTCTCTTCACATAGAAAACCGTTATTTGTACAATGCTCTTTTGCTTCACTTATATTTATTAGAGCATGGTATTTTGTAGAAAGAATTAAACTCTCTTACTTCACTTATATCTATTTAGAGAGTCAACGGGAATTGGTCATTTGCATGGTCAGTCATAAAATCCTACATAAAACTTATGGATCACTGAATATGATATGTTTGATTCCTTGCAATAGTTTTACGATATGGAGATGATAATATGTGGGAGGTACTAGTGGATGACCGTGTTTAGTAAGATATTGGTGTCAAGGTGTGTGATTCCCGAAGCATGCACGTATAGTCTCCCGTTATGCCAGGAAGTTGGAGCATAATTTATCCTTGATTGTCTATCTTTGTGTGTACGTCGGGGGCGCGCGATGGTTAACTCCTACCAACCTCCCCCCTAGGAGCATGCGTAGTAATACTTTGCTTCGAGGGCTAATAAACTTTTGCAATAAGTATGTGAGTTCTTTATGACTAATGTGAGTCCATGGATTATACACACTCTTACCTTTCCGCAATTTGCTAGCCTCTACGGTACCGTGCATTGCCCTTTCTCACCTCAAGAGATGGTGCAAACTTCGCCGGTGCATCCAAACCCCGTGATATGATACGCTCTATCACAAATAAGCCTTATTATATCTTCCTCAAAACAGCCACCATACCTACCTATTATGGCATTTCCATAGCCATTCCGAGATATATTGCCATGCAACTTCCACCGCTTCCGTTTTGATGACTTGAGCATTCATTGTCATATTGCTTTACATGATCGTAAGATAGCTAGCATGATGTATCCATGGCTTGTTCGTTTTTTGATATCTTTGCTACGCTAGATCATTGCATTCATATAGAGTCATACTTTGTTCTAGTATCGAGTTGTAATATTGAGTTGTAAGTACATAGAAGTGTGATGATCATCATTACTTATTATTAGAGCATGTCCCAGTGAGGAAAGGATGATGGAAACTATGATTCCCCCACAAGTCGGGATGAGGCTCCGGACAAATATAAAAAAAAGGAAAAAAAGAACAAAAAAAGAGAGACAAAGAGAGAAGGGGCATGCTAATTCCACACTTGTGCTTCAAAGTAGCACCATGTTTTTCATATAGAGAGTCTCCTATGTTGTCACTTTCATATACTAGTGGGAATTTTTCATTATAGAGTTAGATGCACACCCACTTAGTTTTCATATTGAGCTTTCATACACTTCTAGCTCTTAGTGCATCCGTTGCATGGCAATCCCTACTCCTCGCATTGATATCAATTGATGGGCATCTCCATAGCCTGTTGATTAGCCTCTTCGATGTGAGACTATCTTCCTTTTTGTCTTCTCTATATTAATGTCTACCACCGCATTCTATTCCACCCATAGTGCTATATCCATGGCTTGCGCTCATGTATTGCGTGAGAGTTGAAAATGCTGAAGCGCATTAAAAAGTATGAACCAATTGCTTGGCTGACACCGGGGTAGTACATGATTTATACTTTGTGTTAAGAAGACAAGGCTATACGATTTTGTAGGGATAGCGTTCTTTAGCCTTGATATTTTGAAAGACATGATTGTTTGTTGGGATGCCTGAGTATTAATGTCTTCATGTCAAAACTAGACTATTGCTTTGAATCACTCATGTCTTAATATTCATGCCATGATTAGATATATGATCAAGATTATGCTAGGTAGCATTCCATATAAAAATTATCTTTTTTATCATTTACCTACTCGAGAACGAGCAGGAATTAAGCTTGGGGATGCTGATACGTCTCCGTCGTATCTATAACTTTTGATTGTTTCATGCCAATATTATACAACTTTCACATATTTTTGGCAACATTTTATATGATTTAATGGACTAACATATTGATCCAGTGCCAGTTCCTGTTTGTTGTATGTTTTTTGTTTCGCAGACTATCCATATCAAACGAAGTCCAAACGCGATAAAAATTTACGAAGAATTATTTTGGAATATATATGATTTTTGGGAGTTGGAATCAACGCAAAAGGGGGCCCACAGCCACCACAAGACACCAGGGTGCGCCCTAGGGCCCTAGCGCGTGGTGGTGGGTTGTGCCCTCCTCGTAAGTCGGTTGGAGCTCTACTTCGGGCGCAAGGAAGCTTATATCCGGAAAAAAAATCGTGTTAAAATCTCAGCGCAATCGGAGTTACGGATCTTCAGGAATATAAGAAATGGTTTTCAGGCAGAAACCAGGAACGCGGAACAGAAGAGAACAGAGAGGGAGATCAAATCTCGGAGGGGCTCCTGCCCCTCCGCCGCCATGGAGGCCATGGACTAGAGAGCGAAATCGCCTCCCATCTAGGGGGGAGGCCAAGGAAGAAGAAGAAGAAGGAGGGGTGATCTCTCCCCCTCTCTCCCGGTGGCGCCGGAACGCCGTCGGGGCAATTGTCGTGACGGCGATCTACACCAACAACTTTGCCGCCATCAACACCAACTCTCTCCCCCTCTATGCAGCGGTGTAACACCTCTATTCCCCGCTGTAATCTCTACTTAAACATGGTGCTCAACTCCATATATTATTTCCCAATGATATTTGGCTATCCTATGATGTTTGAGTAGATCTCTTTTGTCCTATGGGTTAATTGTGGTATGATGTTATTGATATGAGTTGTATGTTGATATGGTGCTATCCAATGGTGCCCTCCGTGTCGCGCAAACATGAGGGATCCCCGCTGTAGGGTGTTGCAATATGTTCATGATTTGCCTATGGTGGGTTGCGTGAGTGACAGAAGCACAAACCCGAGTAGGTGGGTTGTTGCGTATGTGAGTAAAGAGGACTTGATACTTAATGCTATGGTTGGGTTTTCCCTTAATGAACTTTGGTAGTTGCGGATGCTTGCTAGAGTTCTAATCATAAGTGCATATGATCCAAGTACGGAAAGTGTGTTAGCGTATGCCTCTCCCTCATTGCATATAACAAGTTATTGGAAATATGCCCTAAAGGCAATAATAAATTAGTTATTATCATATTTCCCCGTTCATGATAATAGTTTATTATTCATGCTAGAATTGTATTGACCGGAAACTAAATACATGTGTGAATAGATAAACAAATACTGTGTCCCTAGTAAGCCTCTACTAGACTAGCTCGTTGATCAAAAGATGGTCAAGATTTCCTGACCATGGACATGAGTTGTCATTTGATAA
Organism: Elymus sibiricus; assembly: GCA_039707655.1. Classification (NCBI taxonomy): domain Eukaryota; kingdom Viridiplantae; phylum Streptophyta; class Magnoliopsida; order Poales; family Poaceae; genus Elymus; species Elymus sibiricus. Next base: position 427,021,386 of record CM077663.1, read on the forward strand.
TGGGATCACATCATTAGGAGAATGATGTGCTGGACTTGACCCAACCATTAGCATAGCAAATGATCGTTCAGTTTATTGCTATTGCTTTCACTATGTCAAATACACGTTCCTCTGACCATGAGATCATGCAACTCCCGGATACCGTAGGAATACTTTGGGTGTATCAAACGTCACAACGTAACTGGATGATTATAAAGGTGCACTACAGGTATCTCCGAAAGTGTTTGTTGAGTTGGCATGGATCGAGATTGGAATTTGTCACTCCGACTATCGGAGAGGTATCTCTGGGCCCTCTCGGTAATACAGCATCACAGAAGCCTTGCAAGCACCGTGACTAAAGAGTTAGTTACAAGATGATGTATTACGGAACGAGTAAAGAGACTTGCCGGTAACGAGATTGAACTAGGTATTGGATACCGACGATCGAATCTCGGGCAAGTAACATACCGCCAGACAAAGGGAACAACGTATGTTGACATATGAGGTTCACCGATAAAGATCTTCGTGGAATATGTAGGAACCAATATGAGCATCCAGGTTCCGATGTTGGTTATTGACCGGAGAGTCGTCTCGGTCATGTCTACATCATTCCCGAACCCGTAGGGTCCGCACACTTAAGGTTCGATGACGATTTAGTATTATATGAGTTATGTGATAGGTGGCCGAAGTTTGTTCGGAGTCCCGGATAAGATCACGGACATGACGAGGAGTCTCGATATGGTCGAGAGGTAAAGATTCATATATTGGAAGGCTATATTCGGACGTCGGAATGGTTCCGAGTGATTCAGGTATTTTTCGGAGTACCGGGGAGTTACGGGAATTCACCGGGAGAAGTAATGGGCCTTATTGGGCCATACGGGAAAAGGAGAGGCAGGCCACGTGAGGAGGCTCGCGCCCCCCCTTGCCCAAACCGAATTGGACTAGGGGAGGGGGCGCAGCCCCCTCTTTCTTTTCCCTCTCCCTTCCCTCTTTCCTACTCCGTATGGGAGGTGGAATCCTACTAGGACTAAGGAGTCCTAGTAGGACTCCCCACACTTGGCGCACCCCTAGGGGGCCGGCCTCCTCCCTCTCATCCTTTATATACGGGGGCAAGGGGGCACCCCAAAGTACACAATTGTCCCATAGCCGTGTGCGGTGCCCCGATCTCCGTTTTCCACCTCGGTCATATTTTCGGAGAGCTTAGGCGAAGCCCTGCCGGAATCACTTCACCGTCACCGTCGCCACGCCGTCGTGCTGACGGAACTCATCTACTACCTCGACGTCTTGCTGGATCAAGAAGGCGAGGAACGTCACCGAGCTGCACGTGTGTAGAACTCGGAGGTGCCGTACGTTCGGTACTTGATCGGTAGAGCTCGAATGATTGTTCGACTACATCAACCGCGTTGTGAGACGCTTCCGCTAACGGTCTACGAGGGTACGTATACACACTCTCCCCTCTCGTAGCGATACATCTCCATGGATAGATCTTGCGTGAGCGTAGGAAATTTTTTGAAATTCATGCTCCGTTCCCCAACAGTGGCATCCGAGCCAGGTCTATGCGTAGATGTGATTTGCACGAGTAGAACACAAGTGAGTTGTGGGCGTGGGTGTATACATATTGCTTGCCGTTACTAGTTGTTACTTTATTCGGCGGTATTGTGAGATGAAGCGGCCCGGACCGACATTACGCGTACGCTTACGCGAGACAGGTTTCACCGCTACGTGCACTCGTTGCATAAAGGTGACTGGCGGGTGTCTGTCTCTCTCACTTTAGTTGAATCGGTTTCAATGAAGAGGGTTCTTTTAGAAGATCAAAAAGCAATCACTACACCACGTTATGGTTTTGCGTAGGTAAGAACGGTTCTTGCAAACCCGTAGCAGCCACGTAAAACTTGCAACAACAAAGTAGAGGACGTCTAACTTGTTTTTGCAGGGTATGCTGGTGATGTGATATGGCCAAGACATGATGTGATATAAGTTGTTGTATGAGATGATCATGTTTTGTAAGTTATCAGGCAACCGGCAGGAGCCTTATGGTTGTCTCTTTATTGTATGCAATGCCAACGCTATGTAATTGCTTTACTTTACCGCTATTAGTTAGCAGTAGTAGTAGTAGCAATAGCCGGCGAGACGACCACGACGCTACGATGGAGATCAAGGTGTCACGACGCTATGATGGAGATCAAGGTGTCAACCCGGTGACGATGGAGATCATGACAGTGCTTTGCTGATGGAGATCAAAAGCACAAGACGATGATGGCCATATCATGTCACATATATTGAATTGCATGTGATGTTAATCCTTTTATGCATCTTATTTTGCTTAGGACGACGGTAGCATTATAAGATGATCCCTTCACTAAATTTCAAGATAAGTGTTCTCCCCTAGTATGCACCGTTGCGAAGGTTCGACGCTTCTAAGCACCACGTGATGATCGGGTGTGATGGATTCTTTCGTTCGCATACAACGGGTGTAAGCCAGTTTTACACACGCAGAATACTTGGGTTAAACTTGACGAGCCTAGCATGTACAGACATGGCGTCGGAACACAAGAGACCGAAAGGTCGAACATGAGTCATATAGTAGATATGATCAACATGAAAGATGTTCACCATTGATAACTAATCCACCTCAAGTGATGATCGGACGTGGTTTAGTTGATGTGGATCATGTTACACTTAGACAACTTGAGGGATGTTAATCTAAGTGGGAGTTCTTAAGTAATTTGATTAATTGAACTTCAATTGTCATGAACATAGTCTTACTTGTCTTAGCAAATTTATGTTGTAGATCCATAGACCGCGCTGTAGTTCCCCTGTTTTTATTATGTTCCTAGAGAAAACGAAGTTGAAAGTTGATGGAAGCAACTATGCGGACTAGGTCCGTGATCTGAGGATTGTCCTCACTGCTGCACAGAAGGCTTATGTCCTTAATGCACCGCTCAGTGAAATACCCCTATGGCTTCGTCTGAGGACGTTATGAACGTCTGGCAGACAAGAAAAGATGACTACTCGATAGTTCAGTGCGCCATACTTTACGGCTTAGAACCGGAGCTCCAAATATGTTTTGAGCAACACGGAGCATATGAGATGTTCCAAGAGCTGAAAATTTGTTTTTCAAGACTCACACCCGGGTCGAGAGGGATGACACCTTCGACAAGTTCTATAGCTACAAGATGGAGGAGAACAGCTCCGTTAGTGAGCATGTACTCAGAATGTCTGAGTACTTCAAACACTTGAATCAAGTGGGAGTTAGACTTCCGAATAAAGTGGTGATTGATAGAGTTCTCTAGTCACTATCACTAAGCTACTGGATCTTCGTGATGAACTATAAACATGCAAGGGATAGAAGATCCTTAAGCTATTCGCGATGCTACAATCTGCGGATGTAGAAATCAAAAAAAGGGAGCATCAAGTGTTGATGGTTAATAAGACCACTAGTTTCAAGAAGGGCAAGGGAAAGAAAAGGGAACTTCAAGAAGAACGGTAAAACAGTTGCCGCTCACGCGAAGAAACCCAAGGCTGAACCAAACCCGAGACTTAGTGCTCCCATTGCAAAGGGAAATGTCACAGGGAGCGGAACTTCCCCAAAGTAACTGGCAGATAATAAGACTGGCAATGTCAACAAAGATATTTGATATACATGTTATTGATATGTACCTTACTAGTACTCGTAGGAGCACCTGGGTATTTGATACTTGTTCAGTTGCTTACAACTTGAAACATGGAGCTTCGGAATAAACGAGGGCTAGCTAAGAACAAGGTGACGATGTGCATTGGAAGTGTCTTCAAGGTTGATGTGATCACCATCGCCACGCTCTCTCTACCTTCAGGATTAGTGATGAACCTAAATAATTGTTATTTGGTGCTTGCGTTAAGCATGAACATTATATCTGATAGTGTTTATTGCAAGACGGTTATTCAATTTCAGAGAATAATTGTTATTCTATTTGGATAATATCATTGATGATCATGCACTTAAAATGAAAGGTTTATAGAATCTTGATCGTAGTAATACATATGTTCATAACACGAATGCCAAAAGATAATGATAGTACCACATATTTGTGGCACTGCCGCTTAGGTCATATCAGTGTTAAACACATGAAGAAACTCCATGCAGATGGGTTTTTGGAATCTCTTGATTATGAATCATTTGAGACATGTGAACCGTGCCTTATTGGCAAGATGACTAAAACTCCGTTCTCCGGAACAATGGAGCGAGCAACCAACTTATTGGAAATAATACATACCGATGTATGCGGTCCGATGAGTGTTGAGGCGCGCGGTGGATATCGTTATATTCTCACGTTCACTGATGATTTGAGTAGATATGGTTATGTCTACTTGATGAAGCATAAATCTGAAACATTTGAAAAGTTCAAAGAATTTCAGAGTGAAGTAGAGAACCATCGTAACAAGAAAATAAAGTTCTTACGATCTGATCATGGAGGAGAATATTTGAGTTACGAGTTTGGCAATCACTTAAGACAATGTGGATTGTTTCGCAGCTCACGCCACATGGAACACCACAGCGTAATGGTGTGTCCGAACGTCGTAATCGTACTCTATTGGATATGGTGCGTTCTATGATATCTCTTACCGATTTGCCACTATCATTTTGGGGTTATGCATTAGAGACAGCTGCATTCACTTTAAACAAGGGCACCGTCTAAATCCGTTGAGATGACACCGTATGAACTGTGGTTTGCAAGAAACCTAAGATGTCATTTCTGAAAGTTTGGGGATGCAATGCTTATGTCAAAAGGCTTCAGCCAGATAAGCTCGAACCCAAAGCGGATAAGTGCGTCTTCATAGGATACCCAAAGGAGACCGTTGGGTACACCTTCTACCACAGATCCGAAGGCAAAGTATTCGTTGATAAGAATGGATCCTTTCTAGAGAAGGAGTTTCTCTCGAAAGAAGTGAGTGGGAGGAAAGTAGAACTTGATGAGATAATTGTACCTCCTCTGGATAGTAGTACACCACAGAAAGAAATTTCTGTGACACCAACACAGACCAGAGAAGAAGTTGATGATGATGATCATGAGGCTTCGGATCAAGTTTCTACAGAACCTCGTAGGTCAACCAGGACACGCTCCGCACCAGATTGGTACGGCAATCCTGTCTTGGAGGTCATGTTGTTAGACAACGGTGAACCTACGAACTATGAAGAAGCGATGGCGAGCCCGGATTCCGACAAATGGCTTGAGGCCATGAAATCCGAGATTAGATCCATGTATGAGAACAAAGTGTGGACTTTGGTAGACTTGCCCGATGAAACGGCGAGCTATTAAAAATAAATGGATCTTTAAGAAGAAGACGGACGCTGATGGTAATGTCACCGTCTATAAAGCTCGACTTGTTGCTAAAGGTTATCGACAAGTTCAAGCAGTTGACTACGATGAGACTTTCTCACCCGTAGCGATGCTAAAGTCTGTCAGAATTATGTTAGCAATTGCCGCGTTTTATGATTATGAAATCTGGCAAATGGACGTCAAAATGGCATTCCTTAATGGATTCCTTAAGGAAGAATTGTATATGATACAACCGGAAGGTTTTGTCGATCCTAAAGGTGCTAACAAAGTATGCAAGCTCCAGCGATCCATCTATGGACTGGTGCAAGCATCTCGGAGCTGGAATACTCGCTTTGATGAAGTGATCAAAGCGTTTGGGTTTATGCAAGTTTATGGAGAAACTTGTATTTACAACAAAGTGAGTGGGAGCTCTATTACATTTCTAATAAGTATATGTGATTGGAAATGATGTAGAATTTCTGGAAAGCATAAAGAATTAATTGAAAGGAGTTTTTCAATAAAAACCTGTTTTTTGAGTTATCCACGGTTTGGGCATCGAGATCTATAGAGATAGATCAAGACACCTGATAAAAGATTTTCACACACCTTGATTAGATTTTGAAGAAGTTCAAAATGGATAAAGTCAAAAGAAATAAGTTCTTGGCTGGTGTGAAGTGGAGTAAGACTTGAAGATCTAGGTAAAGGTTGTTTACATGTTAGGCATCAAAATCTATAGAGATAGATTGAGACGCCTCATATGACTTTCACAAAACATATACCTTGACAAGATTTTGAAGAAGTTCAAAATGGATCAGTCAAAGAAGGAGTTCTTGATTGTGGTGAAAGGTGTGAAGTTGAGTAAGACTCAAATCTCGACCACGGCAAAATAAATAGAATGGATGAAGGTTATCCCCTATGCCTCGGCCATAGGTTCTATAAAGTATGCCAAGCTGTGTGCCTTGCCATGTGTCTGGCAAAAGAGGTACCAAAGTGATCCAGGAGTAGATCACTGGACAGCGGTCAAATTATCCTTAAGATGACTAAGGAAGAATTTCTCGGGAATAGAGATGATAAAGAGTTCGTCGTAAGGGGTTACGTCGATGCAAACTTTAAACACTGATCCGAAAGACTATGAGTCTCAGACCGGATAAGTATAGTGGGGAAATTTTTTGGAGTAGCTCCATACAGAGTGTGGTAGCAGCATCTACATAGAGATTTGCCAAGAACACATGGATCTGAATATTGCAGACCCGTTGACTAAAACCTCTCTCACAAGCAAAACATGATCAGCTTTAGAACTGATTAAGTGTTAATTACATGGAGATGTAATCTAGATTATTGACTCTAGTGCAAGTGGGAGACTGTTGGAAATATGCCCTAAAGGCAATAATAAATTAGTTATTATCATATTTCCCCGTTCATGATAATAGTTTATTATTCATGCTAGAATTGTATTGACCGGAAACTAAATACATGTGTGAATAGATAAACAAATACTGTGTCCCTAGTAAGCCTCTACTAGACTAGCTCGTTGATCAAAAGATGGTCAAGATTTCCTGACCATGGACATGAGTTGTCATTTGATAATGGGATCACATCATTAGGAGAATGATGTGATGGACTTGACCCAACCGTTAGCATAGCAAATGATCGTTCAGTTTATTGCTATTGCTTTCACTATGTCAAATACATGTTCCTCTGACCATGAGATCATGCAACTCCCGGATACCGTAGGAATACTTTGGGTGTATCAAACGTCACAACGTAACTGGGTGATTATAAAGGTGCACTACATGTATCTCCGAAAGTGTTTGTTGAGTTGGCATGGATCGATATTGGAATTTGTCACTCCGACTATCGGAGAGGTATCTCTGGGCCCTCTCCGTAATACAGCATCACAGAAGCCTTGCAAGCACCGTGACTAAAGAGTTAGTTACAAGATGACGTATTACGGAATGAGTAAAGAGACTTGCCGGTAACGAGATTGAACTAGGTATTGGATACCGGCGATCGAATCTCGGGCAAGTAACATACCGCCAGACAAAGGGAACAACGTATGTTGACATATGAGGTTCACCGATAAAGATCTTCGTGGAATATGTAGGAACCAATATGAGCATCCAGGTTCCGCTGTTGGTTATTGATCGGAGAGTCGTCTCGGTCATGTCTACATCATTCCCGAACCCGTAGGGTCCGCACACTTAAGGTTCGATGACGATTTAGTATTATATGAGTTATGTGATAGGTGGCCGAAGTTTGTTCGGAGTCCCGGATGAGATCACGGACATGACGAGGAGTCTCGAAATGGTCGAGAGGTAAAGATTCATATATTGGAAGGCTATATTTGGACGTCGGAAAGGTTTCGAGTGATTCGGGTATTTTTCGGAGTACCGGGGAGTTACGGGAATTCACCGGGAGAAGTAATGGGCCTTATTGGGCCATACGGGAAAAGGAGAGGCAGGCCACGTGAGGAGGCTCGCACCCCCCCTTGCCCAAGCCGAATTGGACTAGGGGAGGGGGCGCAGCCCCCTCTTTCTTTTCCCTCTCCCTTCCCTCTTTCCTACTCCGTATGGGAGGTGGAATCCTACTAGGACTAAGGAGTCCTAGTAGGACTCCCCACACTTGGCGCACCCCTAGGGGGCCGGCCTCCTCCCTCTCATCCTTTATATACGGGGGCAAGGGGGCACCCCAAAGTACACAATTGTCCCATAGCCGTGTGCGGTGCCCCGATCTCCGTTTTCCACCTCGGTCATATTTTCGGAGAGCTTAGGCGAAGCCCTGCCGGAATCACTTCACCGTCACCGTCGCCACGCCGTCGTGCTGACGGAACTCATCTACTACCTCGACGTCTTGCTGGATCAAGAAGGCGAGGAACGTCACCGAGCTGCACGTGTGTAGAACTCGGAGGTGCCGTACGTTCGGTACTTGATCGGTGGAGCTCGAAGGATTGTTCGACTACATCAACCGCGTTGTGAGACGCTTCCGCTAACGGTCTACGAGGGTACGTAGACACACTCTCCCCTCTCGTAGCGATACATCTCCATGGATAGATCTTGCGTGAGCGTAGGAATTTTTTTGAAATTCATGCTCCGTTCCCCAACACAAGTATCTATCATATTATATTCAATTGCCTAGGGACAATCTTTCTCTTGCGTTACACCAAAAGCTCTCTGCCAAGCTATTTACTTTTATTGTTCTTTTATTAAAACAGCACCTAACTTTTATTTCCACTTTCTTTATTATCTTTCAAAGTACTTCTAGTTTTACTCCCGCAAAGTAGTTTCATACTTGTTCTAGGTAAAGCAAACGTTATAGTGTGTGTAGAGTTGTATCAGTGGTCGATAGAACTTGAGGGAATATTTGTTCTACCTTTAGCTCCTCGTTGGGTTCGACACTCTTACTTATTGAAAAAGGCTACAAACGATCCCCTACACTTGTGGGTTATCACACGACTCTGCCGGCTGGAGGTGGCAAAACGGTAGCAGGAGCAACTGGACACAATTAGCTAGCAAAGGGCATCTCCGCGGCAGGAGCAAGAAGATCCGTTTTGGGCTGCGGCCAACTCTCAATAGCTTCAATCTTGGCTTTATCAACTTCAATTCCATGTGGAGTAACAACATAGCCAAGAAAAGATACCCGGTCGGTGCAAAAGGTGCACTTCCCAAGGTTACCAAACAAACGTGCATCACGTAGAGCGATAAAAACAGCACGCAAATGATCCAAGTGTTCCTCCAAAGATCTACTATAAATCAGTATATCATCAAAGTGGACTACCACAAATCGTCCAATGAAAGCACGTAAAACCTCGTTCATTAATCTCATGAAAGTGCTAGGTGCATTAGTTAACCCAAAAGGCATTACTAACCACTCATATAATCCAAACTTAGTTTTAAATGATGTCAGCATTGGATAGTACCATCCCATCTATGCGGAAAAGCAGCGTGGGTTCCATGGGGGTCCGGGCCGATGATGCACTGCTGGCTCGCTACCCCGTGGATGATATCAAAGAGAGGACAAATTGTGAGCTACACCAGAAAATGAAGAACATATCCATGAAGGTGGAGGTCGGCTTTGCTTTACCGAATGCACTTGAAGCAACCATCCATGGCAATCCGATTCCAGCTGGCTATGCTCGTATTGGGGTGGATGAAGTTCTGCCGGGATATGACTCACTAGATCTTGATATTCCTGGAGGTGAAGGGGAGCATATACTGGGAGAAGTCATACATGATGTCATTGTATGGAGAAAGGAATGCATCGTGTTTCCAAACTCGGCACCAAGGCCACCGACTCCTCCGAGTAGCAATACACCTCTAAGTCCACCCCACCTCGAGAGGGAGCCCAGTGCGAGTCCATATCGATCTTCGCCGCGTCAGCCGACTCCACCCCCTTTGTCCCAGCAGTGCCAAAAGCGGAAGACCACCGCTCCGTCGACTAGTCCTATTTGGATGAAAGCTAAAAAGAAGAAAGCCAACGACGAGCCTCCTGCCAAAAAGAAGTTAGCTTACGATATGACTGATGAGGATACCAAAACGGTCGTGGTTTCCGAAGTGAAGTCCCATTTTGCACCGAAACCGTCCCCGTCGCCAAAGGAGATAATACCTACGAGAACCTTAGAGCACTTTGTGGAATTTCTTGAGCGACCCCCGGCACATGTGAAGAATAGGCCATCAGACTATGACCGCTCTATTAGGAAGTCATATCAGGAACAAATGCTGCAGTCGAGACGTAGAAGTAGTAATAAAAGCGGGAAAACAGTTCCCCAGCTTGGAGAACAGGCAATGCAATCAATCCCCCCGCTCAAGGTGATTACCGATAAGGTAAACGACGCTGCTAGAAACATTGGTATCAGTGTTGATCAACTCTTAGGCACCGAGGAAGTCCCCGTGGCTGATGTAGCATGTCAATATGCCCCCGGGAAAACTCTAGTCATACCTGAGAAGGTCCGGCATCTATCAACACAAATGCGAAGATTGCATGAGTGGTACATGAAAGAAGTAAAGAATGGGCGAGTGTGGCTCATGGTGAAAGTCAAGGAAGAGCATTACTTCTATGAAAACGAGCTATGCATTGAGTTAGCAGAAATTTTTCAGTTATACAATCAAGACTCACTCGACAAATCTATCGTCAGTTGCTATTGTCTGTAAGCGATTTCTTTCTGTAATTTAAGTCTCTAGCTCAGCTCGTTCATTGCCTGTAATTATCCTCACTATATTCTTTTGTACGCTATTATGGAGAATGAAGATTCTCGAATGCAAAAGAGACAGAATCTATGGCATTGGGTTCGTTGACCCATATATCGTTAATGAAAAAAATGATACAAGACCACCCCAAAGACTAGAGGATAAATTGCTAAGGTTTTTAAAGGCACAAATTACCGGAACAGAAATACTATTTCCTTACAACTTCAAGTGGGTGTTACTGTCTTGTACTACAAATTTTATTTTGCTTACTCGATGTTAAGTGTAGTTGATGAGTTATGCATGCCTGCTTATATAAACGTGCGCAGGTACGACTGGATCCTGCTAATCATTAAAGTTGACGCTGCAACTGTTGAAACCCTGGGCTCACTAGGTAAAGACCCTCGAGAATACTCCAGCATGGTTTTGATGCTCGACAGGTAATTTCAATCATTATCGCACTATATCAGCCTCTTTCGTTCATTTCCTGATATCAAGTAATTAATAACTCCTTTATTCATTTTCTTTGCCGGGAGGGTTTGAAAACGGTTCATCAATGATGTTGTCGGTGAATGGAAACCGACGCTGCATTGGCGACAGACCAAGGTAATTAAGTAGTACTATCTAGGTCCGCGGATCTCTTTAATTTTAGTTTCAATACCATTATCATGCTTGATTATTATCTGATTGAATTCTATTCTCGCAAAGTGCATGAGGCAGAAACAGGGAACTAATTTATATGCATACTACGTTTGCCAGAACATTCGCATGGCGACCGAATGACGCAGAGATGTAAGACAAATTCAGGTACGTAGACACTATTCATAATTTTTTATGATGATCTAATATATATACACACAACTAATATATTCATATTGATCTCCTTCTTTAAAGATGGAAGACATGCGAGAAAAGCTCCTACCAAAGAACCACATACGAGCAATTCAAGAGGATATTGCGGGATTTTTGCTTACGGAGGTCATATTTGAAAGCGGAGAATACCATTGCCGTTGATGCCTGCATGTAATGATCTCCAAAATGTAGGAGAAATTGTATATACCAAATTGTGTGTGTGTCTATATATATATATATATATATATATATATATATATATATATATATATATATATATATATATATATATATGTGTGTGTGTGTATGTATGTATGGTCGTACGAGAAATTATATTATATATGCATCAACGTGTACAGTATGTCGTAGCGTAAAATATGTTTGAAATAAAAAAGAATTGAACGGAAAACACAAGATGAAAAGGAAAAATAAACCCTAAACCCCAACATAAAAAAAAACACAAAATACTTAGTCTCGGTTGATGTCACCAATCGGGACTAAAGGTCCTCCGGCCCCAGCGCACGCTCGCGGCCACGTGAAGGGACTTTAGTTCCGGGTCGTGGCCAACCGGGACTAAAGGGTGAGGTGACCCGGGACTAAAGGTCGTTGCCAACCGGGACTAAAAAGTCCCGTATTCCACTTCATCTTGGTCCCTTGATGCTAGCGCATGAATGAGGGAAAGAAGCCCATCCGGCCAGCCACGAAACAGCCATTATTTTGCTCCTTGCGTTCTGCCCGCTCACTTCTGTCTCTTATCTTGCAGTCCATGGTGAAGTGACCAAAGAAATCATCATCGTCCTTTCGTCCTGCCGTACTGCTGTTGCTGTTCTTTTGGTTGCAGCTCACTTCCGTTGGCTCTTTAGGTACGATTCGTGTCGCCTTGGACATACAGATTGTATGAACTATCCTTCTGCTTGTTTCTCCATGAACTGCGGTCGCTACCTGTTTGTGTTTATGCTCCACGGCCTAACACTATTTTTGGTTCATTAGGAAGCGTGTTTGTTGTTTCGCCTTGCTGATTGCCTCTGCTGGCTGCCTCGCGTTTCGAACTAAGGTACACATTTGCAATTTGCGGAAATTGTTTTCTACTTCTTGCGTTCACATGTTGAACTTTCTACTACTGCCGCAAAGCAGAGTTTAGTTCCTTAGTATTATTGTTAGGTGCGGACAATATGAGTGATCCTGCGGTAGATCATGCTTTGTGTTGTGCGTCCTGCCGGTGGCGTGCGTGTGTGGTGTTTCTTTGATCTTTCCTAGACCGCAAATCTCAGTTCTTACAGCGTTGGGGAAAGTAGCTGTCCTTGCAAAGGAAGAAAGAGGAAGAAAAAGAAAACAAGCCGCCGGCCATTCCGTGATCCACAGGATGCCTCCTTCTTCTGGCCTCTCTGCTTTAAGTAGTAGTGGTTGGTACAGTCATGTGTGTCTTGCTGCCGCTGACCCATTCGGGCCCGACATAGCGCCTGTTGGGCTGGATCAGTCTAGGTGGACGAGCGATGACACGGGCCTTCCCTGGAACAGGCAGCATTTTCTCCTTGCTGTCCTCTGCGTTGGCTGCCCCGGCAGCGGTTGGCGCTGCAGCTTCAGTTGGGGTCCTGACAGGTTGACCACTACATGGTGAGTGGATTTTGAATCTTTCTTGCGTTGTTGGATCAGATTCGATGTGTATATGGTAGTTATGGACTGCTGACTGCTTAGTGTTCTGTTTCCTCTGTGTACTATGGTGTGCGTGTTGTTTTCAAGGTTTATGCAAGCGGAGCGCCGAAGGAGGATCTTGGGGATGACGGAGGCATCAACGACAACTTCAAAGGCGAGAGGTGTTGAGACTGCAAATTGCTTTCATGTCTCTGCGTTTCTTAATTTATGCAACTCCGTCGGTATTAAGGCCGTATAGTCGGTGGGGAGCAACGAAAAGCTGAATTTGTTGATGTTTAGAATTTGGACCATCTGCTTGATACGTCTGTACTGGTGATGCGAAACATTGTTCAAGACAGTGTGGGTTCAGAAGTGAGGAAAACAATTTGGGTTACAGGGTTCAGGCTACTCTCTTGTGCTTGTTTTCCTTTGTGATTACTTGAAACTGCAACCTGCAGATTGAATGAGCACTTGACTTGTTAGGGCGGAAGGCTGAAGCAAAGAAAGTTGTTGCTCTTTTAGCTGTAGTACATTTGATTTGAGAGCCGGATGAGGTCCGTTAAATTAGGATTAGTCTGCACAATAATTAGGAACACTGAACAAGCAAGGCCACTAAGATGAAGTCTGCACTTAACACCGTGCAACACCATTCGTACTAGCTAAGGTAGATTAGGTCACGACATGTCCAAGCCATGTTGTGGATGTACCCTGTGTGTATCCAGCTGTTTTTTTACAGCTTTGCTAGCATCATAAATTAATTGTGGGATATGATGCACAGGAGTAGCATCTTCTGTTTATTTTTCACCAGACTCTTATTATTGCATTTGTTTTTTTTTCAAGATATGTACATTTACAGTGCGGGTCAGGAAGAGGTTTCAAAACTAAATGAACACAATAGTTTGGTTTGCAACTTCCCACTTAGTTTGCAATCATCTACATCAAATGGCAATGATGAAGTATTCAACGTTTTGTGTTATCGGTTATGTCTAGATGAACTTTGTAGTTAGAAAGGAGTTCTGAAATTGCCTAGGGGGCATGTTTGGTTTAATGTGAAGTTGCCATATACTCCCTCCTTAAATAAATATAAGGCGTTTTAGATCACTACAGTAGTGACATGAAAGGTCTTATATTTGTTTACAGAAGAAGAATATATATAGACACAACTGCACACACATTTTCTGATTGTTCATTTTGGCCAATGGAAAATGGAGTCAAACTCCTGGATTTCTACTTTATTTTATATCAGAGCTCTTACCCAACTCGTCCTTTTGGATTTTGGTAGATATAGTCGAGTATATTAACTCACATCATGAAGACGTTCCTCTTCTGGTTTGGAGGTCCATATGTTGATATGAAGTTGTTGCTTCATAATATATCTAAGCAATGAAAGTTTGATGTACACATATTAACACATACATGTATGTCTTGACCTTTTGTTCTTTTTTTTCAGGTTCATGCATCATCGCACTGAGTAGTTCCTTAATTAGGTTGTGATGTCAAGGTTACGTATGTACACCACTTATTCTTGAGCAAATTATTTTTTTTGGCCTAGGAGAATAGTGTTCATTGTAGATTAGTTAGGTACATAATATACCAACAACCAAAAAGCTCACTGGTCCTGAATCCTGAGATATATTGGGAAGTTTGAAGAGGCCCAACAGCCCGCCCCAGTGGCTACAATGAACTCATTTCAAAAATGCTTTTCTCGACACACTTATGAACTCATTTCATTTATTATTCATTTTGTACAGAATGAACTCATTTCATTTAGTATTCAACAAGGACCGTCACCTATGAACATGATCGAATTGTACTTCTTTCATGAAGTGTAAGACTGTCACCTACTCACCTATCTATTAATATAGACCTATCAGCTTGATATGCCAGACAGCTGCACTTCTGTTAACTGTATTGACAAGACTGGTGCGCAGTGCGCACAGGACGGCAAAGGAGCACAAGTGATCCTGATAATAGTAAGTTTGTATAAATTCTGGAACTCGTCGAGAGGTTAAAGTCAACAAAGATAACATGGTTAAAGTCAGCAAAGATAGCATATTCATCCGTAGTCAAATCACTTTTGTTGTATATAAATGTCATTAAGGATTAATCTAGACGCACAGACGTGTGTAAACTAGATAAGTGCGCACATGAACACTCAAGAGGCGTGCCAATGGCACGCCCCTACCACTAGTGTACATGACATCAATGTCGCCTAGTTCCCCTCCGTTGGCCGCCATGTCTTTGTTCAAATTCTGGTAGGTTGGCAAGGTGGTCCCACCTGTCAGCATCTCCCTTTTCCTCTCTCTCTCACTAACCAGCGAAAAAAATGCCCCCAAACTCCGGCCGGCTAGGGCCCTCCCCCTCCCCCTCTCCCCTCACCGCTGCCGGAGGGCGTCGCCGGGCAAAGCCCGGGCGGCGTCGGCGGCGGTGGGGCCGTTTCTCGGTGCAGCGGCGGCGGATCTGGTCGCCTAGTGTGCCGGCGGCGAGATGTGCTCCAGAGAGTGCGTGCATCGGCGGTGGAGGGGCTCGAGGTTGCGGTCAGGGCTGACGGAGGTGCAGCAGCAGCGAGGCGGCGCGGAGGTGCTGCATCTGCCGGGCGTGGGGTGCTGCATCTGGCCGGCGCGGGGAGCTGCATCTGGTCGGCGCGGGGGGCTGCATCTGGCCGGCGCGGGCGGCGGCCTAGCGCGAGGAGGCCGGGGCGGAGGCCCCGGGACAGGATCGCCGGCGCGCCTCATGAGGTGGTGCCGGCGGCTTGGGTGCTGCTCGAGACGGCGGGGTTCGTGCTCGGCTGTGGGCGGCTGTCGGCTCCGGTGACGGGGGCTCGGCTGGAGGGGCTGGCGGCGCCGGGTTCAGTTGCGGGCGGCGCTCGGAGCTGAGTCGCCGGCGGCTGTCGGGCGGCTGCTCATGGGGGTGCTGTGGAGGTGGGCGGTGGCCATGGACGCGGCTAGCGGCGCGGCGGCTGCGGCGCATCGCGCGGGCTTGTGGCTTGGATGGTGGCGGAGGCGGGAGTGCCGGAGCCTCGGGTGAAAGCCCAGCTCTACCTTGGTTGGAGCCGACGACGATGGCGCCTGCGGGCGTCGTTCCCCTTCTTGGAGGCGCCGTCTTGGGTGCTCCGGCTCATCTCCTGCCTTCACCAGCGGTGGTTCCTCCGAGCGAAAGTTCGAGTTCCCGGTTTCTGCCGGAACGGGCGACGGTGGCGTCCTCGTCACTTCCTCCTTGGAGGCGTCGCCTTAGGAGGCCATGGCCTTACCAGACAAGCCACTGCCATGTGATGTTGTCATGCCGGCGTGCGTGTCGGATGCCGTGGCCATGTCATCGGCTCGAGTGGTGCGCGGCCTTGGGGTCGGTGTGGAAGTCAGAGCGGCGTCTCCGGATCTTGCTTTCTTGGAAGGGTGTCGCCACTGGTCGCTTGGGTGGTAGTTTCGATGGCTAGCCTGGTGCGCGGCCTTGGGGTCGGCGTGGATGTCGAAGCGGCGGCTTCGGAGGTGGTTTTTGGGTGCCGTCTTCGGTTGCTCGGGTGTCGAAGCAGGCGGCTCGTATGGTGCGCGGCCTCGGGGTCGGCGTGTGTGTAGCTTGCTTTTGTAAGTCGGGGCGGCGGCTCCGGAGATGGTTGTAGGGTGTCGACTTTGGTTGCTCGGGTGACGGAGCAGGCGGCTCGCCTGGTGCGCGGCCTCGGGGCCGGCGTGTGTGTTGTTTGTGTTTGTTGTAGGTCGGAGCGGCGGCTTCGGAGATGGTTTGTTGGGCGTCAACTCTGGTTGCTCGTGTGACGGAGTTGGCGGCTCGCCTGGTGCGCGGCCTCGGGGCTGGTGTGGATGTCGGAGCGGCGGCTCCGGAGATGGTTTGTTGGGCGTCAACTCTGGTTGCTCGTGTGACGGAGTTGGCGGCTCGCCTGGTGTGCGGCCTCGGGGCTGGTGTGGATGTCGGAGCGGCGGCTTCGGATTTGGTTGTAGGGTGTCGTCTCCGGTTGCTCGGGTGACGGAGTCGGCGACTCGTTGGGGGCGCGGCCTCGGGGTCGGTGTGTGCATTGCTTATGTATCGGTTTTCGGCCAGTTTTCCTTATTAACTGGTCACTTCTCTTCTTCTTAATGAAAAGGCAGAGCTCCTGCTGGTTCCTCGAAAAAAAAAGGGAAGAGAGAGAGAGAGAGAGAGAGAGAGAGAGAAAGAGAGAGAGAACCGATGAGACGTTAGTGATTACTCCTCGTTGCTGGTTTTGAACAAAACATGGAGGACAAAATGTCAACGGAAAAAAATGAGGGACCAAAATGCACACTTGTCAAGGAACTGCAACGTACAAAACCCAGAGTGGACGGAGTACTGTAATTGCACACTTTGTTAACGTCTTCATTGCTACATGCCCGTCTGAAGGCTCACATGCGTTAATCATAGTTGATGGGCAAACTACTTCACTGATTCAGAGAAATAAAGACATATGCACTTCCTCTACATATGCACTTTCTCTTTTCTCACCAAGACTAGGAGGAGAAATAAAGAAAGAAAGAAAGAAAGAAAGAAAGGATGGATGGATGGCATTTATCCTTTGTAGGCTAAACATTAATTAGAATGTTCCTTCCTCCAGCACCTCTTCTTCTCTTTTGGTTGCTTTGTGTCGTGGTATTCTCGCTGGGGGTGCGTGATTCACGGCAGATGTCATGAGATGGCTTATGAGGTGGGGCTACGATAGGACGCCGATGGGTTCCAGAGGCGAGGTTGGCACGAGCGAGTGCGGGACACAAGACGTACCCAGGTTCGGGGCCCTCTGGAGAGGTAACACCCCTACTCCTGCCGTGTGAGCTGATAAGCACATAGGTTACAGAGTCGCTCCTGGAGCTGTTTGGACGGATGAGGGAGAAGGGGCTAAGCCACCGTTATGCCTCTCCTGTGCGAGTGTTCGTGATCTGGAGAGAGCTAGCTAGGGTGAGAACTGATCTTACCGCACTAACTCGAACTCTCAGCCACCAAAACCCGATCCCCCTGCACGGAGGCCTCCCTGGGGGTCTTATAGGCCGACCCCCAGGGTTACAACGGTAACGTACCAGAGGCGTGGGCCCCTGGTGTCATTGACCAGGATCCGGTGGCCGGGTCGTCGGGTCGCCAGATGCCGGGATGCCGGGTCGCCGGGTGCCGGGTGCCGGGTGCCGGGTCGCCAGGTGCGCCGCACCTGCCTGGCGCGGGCATCGTGACGGGTCTTGTCTCGTCAGTCTGGGTTCGAGGCACTGCGACGCGTCTTGTCCATCGTCAGAGGGAGGTCGGCGCCGCCGTTTCTACAGGACCGCGCCTCACTGACACCGCCCGCCTCGGGCGGGGGCGCGAGGAAAGCTGCAGTCTCACCTGCTGTGTCAGGGTAAAGGGAGGAGCGCTGTAGCACCGCTTGCTTCGTCGCTAAGGCTTCGCCGCCTCGCGGCCAGCCGGCATGGGCCAGCCGGCCAGGCCGGGTTGCCTCACCGAGCCGGCTCGCGCTGGGGAGCCGGCGTGCTTGGCATGCCGGCCAGAGGGACTTGTCTTGCTCTGATGATTTTCCGAAAGGGATTCGGGCTCCGTTGCCTACCCGGGGGTCATCCCCCCGACACTTTGTTCGATCGATCCTCACAACACAATTATTTTGTTCTTTCGTCTCCACTATCGGGAATACTATCCACTAAACACTTACATCTCTGGCCCTCTTTGGCTGATTACATTACATTAGAGCATCTACAGCCGGACCTAGCAAATCTGACCCCTTAAACGCCCGCGGACGCGCCCGGTCAGTGACCGGGCGTGTCCGTTTTGAGCCCCTATAATTTGGTCCGCGCAGCCACACTTCTCATTTTTCTTCTCATATGTCCGGTCACTTGCACGTGATTGGTGGAGAAGAAGAGAGAGAAAGAAAATAATGAATAAGAAAAGAGAAAAGGTGGTCCGGAGTGGGGTCGCATCCTACGTGGCGGACTGGCCGGGCGTGTCCGGGCGCGTCCGCGAGCCCTCATATCGTCCCCATATTTGAGATGGATATGAGGGGTGCCGGTCAGTCCGGGTGTTTGAGACGGATATGAGGGGTCCGGTTGGGTCGCATTTTTGTGACCGGTCAGTGAGTGACCGGGAGGGCGTTCCGGGCGTTTGAGGAGCATATAGGGGTCCGGCTGTAGATGCTCCTATGCCACCGCTGCATTGCTGCTGGTTCTCTCCAAATCCATTATCCATGTCTGATTCTCCTTGCGTGGCAGCAGAGACAAAGGCAAGCCGGTTAACATGCTCCCAAGCCCATATCTATACCTAATCTTTACCTAATAATAAAGCACGGATCGCTTCTTACCACCGTAATTTCGTCCGTTTTTCGTCCGTCCGTCGTCGGTCCACTTCGCCTATATATCCCTGTCCGTAAGTCAAAGACGTTTCGCTCCTCAACTTGGGCCTGCAAGCTGTCTGTTGGCTTTCTCGTGACCACGTGAGTGGGCTTTCGTTCGTCCGTCACAGACATTGGTTGCCGTTTTCTTTATTTTTGTGCATGGGCCAAGCTGGGTACCTTTTTTCCGTCGGAGTGCAAAAAATAGCTGCCAACCATACCGGTTAGATAAATAGTCCCATATCGCCCTTTTGCATCGAAAAACATCAATTTATATATGCCCCAGTTGTATGAGAAAATAAGCCGCCTCAAGAATAAACAAGCGAGGATGAGATGTGGGTCTCGGTCGTATATCGCTGCAAGCTGAAAAAAAGAAGACGAAAGAAGAGATCTCAAGGAAGAAAAGGGGGCTCGATCGTGGGGAAACATGTTTGGCTTCAGCATGCGCTGAATCGGCTTCAGAGAAGTGAAGAGGAGCAGGAAAATGCTCTGCTTGCCCGGAGCAGAGCTTGGCAGCGTCGTCCTTCGAGCAGGGACAGAGGGAGTGATTACCCACGGCAGCAGGTCAGCCGAGCCGATGGGGTTGCCCGGGGCCGGGAGGAACGGCAAGAGGCAAGCGACGACGTGCACGAGCACGGCGGCCAGGGGGAGGGCAGAGAGGCAGACACCAAACACACGGCAGCGGGGGTCGCAGCCGGCCCTTGCATCGCTGGGCTTCCAGCTCGCTCGTCAACAGGCGCCACAAGCCAGGCTGGCTAACCCAAGGCATCGGGGTTGCAGCCGGTCCTGCATCGCCGCTCGCCGCAACAAGCGCGGGGTCACAGCCTGCCCTGCCCTGTGCCTACTTTAGTGAAGAAAATCAGATAGGGATGAGAGAGATGGAGCGACAGAAAATAGAACGAGCGGTGGGAGGGTGGAGACTGGAGAGGAATGGATAAGCTTTGAAGCGTGGCCTTTTTTGCTAGAGCGAGGCATCCACGTGACGGGATGACTTTACGTGCCGGCTGGAACACACAGCCAAAAGTTGTTTATCTCAGATTTTTTAATCCTTTTCTGTTAATTAATTAAGAAAAGGAGGACATGCACGATACATATTTTAGGGTTTTTTAACACAGTATAATCAAAGTCTCTCAGCATATACTCATTCTTACGAACGCACACACGCACACCCTACCTCTATGAGCACCTTCAGTGGGAGGAACGTCTCCTTCCACTGAACGAATGTCGGTGGAAGTCTGAAATAAATTTGGAATAATGCGAGCACCAATGTCAAGTCTAGGACTTAAACCTTGATGGGTTAGGGATACCACTGTCCTCCTAACCATCCAACCACAGGTTAGTTCGCATATTGAACGATACATCTATATGCGCACAAACGAGAGTATGGGAGAGACCCATCAAGAGAAAGTGTCATTTTTCCTAGCGTTTGGGCCAAGCCCAAATAGCGCAAAAAAAAAACATTAGGAATGAAAATCAGATAATCTTCCAAATCAAATAATCTTCAATAAAAACAGATAACCTACATAATCAAAATCTTTAGGATTCGAATCTTTTGATAATCTATAAAAAAAAAATCCTTTAAATGAATTATTAAACTCTCAGGAATCACACTGTATGTTTCTCCCGCTAAAAGAAAATTTCATGCACCATTATTATTCCATCCGATGTCAGTGTAGAGCTTAAATATGCGCCAACAAAGAATGTTGGGGTGGCCTCTTCACATCAACACTTCATGTTCCAAAAAAATTGCAACCCGTGGGAAAACATGCGCATATGCATCTTATAGAGACGAGGGTAACCTTATTTCAACGCTTGTGAGAGTTGGATATAGTGGTGCGTAATGTCACGTGAAGTAGGTTTTGTGATTCTTTTCCACGTCAACATAGGACATTGTACACTGATTTAAATGCATGGTAAAGGAGGACGTTGGCAGGATTGTGGGGGTAATTATGCGGCTTGACATGCAAGGTAAAAGAAAGGAAGTACAGTAGGGGTTTAAAAAAGGAGGACGCTGCCATTGGCATAATATTCCTTACTAAATTTGCGTGAATTTTATTTTCTGTTCAAACACACGATTTAGTTTTTATTACTTATTTAAATTTCATTACTTTTAATGATCTTTATATTGTCAAGATGTTACGAATAAATCAAAGTTTTTCCATAAAAGATGTTGTCAATCAGATCAATTTACTCCGAATCGTACCCCATGTTCCAAGCTCCGTGTCGTGATCTTCAATTGATGCATCTTTCTTCATAAGCGTCCGTTGTCCCGTGACATGGTTCCTTGACCCGGCCAACCTTTGTTCATTGGAACTAGAATTCCTTTCCCGGACGTTGCCATCGGCATTAATATTCCTGACTAAATTTTCATTAATTTTATTTTCCGTTGAAACGCACGATGTAATTTTTGTAATTATTACATTTTATTACTTTTGATGTTCTTTATATTGCCATGATGTTATGAATACATCAAAAGTTTTCCGATAAGAAAACATTGTCAATCAGATCAATTTAATCTGAATCATACCCCATGTCCTAAGCTCCATGTCGTGAACTCGTGATCCTCAAATGATGCATATGTTTTTTGACATAAGAACCGTTGTCCCGTGACATAGTTCCTTGACCCGGCCTACCGTGGTTCATATGAACTAAATTGTTTCCCCGTTGCAACGCACGGGCATTTGTGCTAGTAATAATAAAGGGGCTATTGCTTCTTACCACCGTAATTTCGTCCGTTTTTCGTCCGTCCACCTCACCCATATTATTATTTCTCCATACTTTTCGAGGTGGTACTAAACTCTTCTGCCCGTATGTCCTAATAATATCTTACGCACTAAACGTTTCGTAGCTACGCTACCGGGCCTGGGCCGCCACTTACGTTTTGAATTCAGCCACCAAAAAATGTTGCACGACGTGGGGATCGAGCCTGTGACCTCAGGTTCCGTGTGCTAAGTCAGTAGCCAACAAGACAAGCGTATTAATGTGATGATTCATGGATGTTTTGCTTTGAATAGTCCCACCTCGCCCCCTTAAACTAATTCTGACCAGTTCATATACGTTCTCAAATTGTATGGAATATCAACCGGCTTCCTTGGAAATCAACAAGCAGAGGAGACGAGATTGGAATAATAGGCGTTGTCTTGGATACACGAAAGCGAGCCGATACTGGCCGGTGGAGCTCACTTGCCGTAATCAAAGGCACAGGATGATGAATGTGGATCAATATTAATCGGTCATAGAGGAGAAGCTGACAGTGAAAAGCATCCATCGCAAGGCAACAATGCGGACATTTGCAAAGAGATGCAATGAGGAATTAAAATCCACACTACAAGTAGGAACAACTATGTGTTGCATTCTCTCTGCTAGCTATGAAAAAAGGTAAACGTCTAATTATCATAGATTTCCGTCCGACTTAAATCCTCCCGTTGCAACGCACGGGCCCTTTTGCTAGTACATACATATTCCAAACACATTGTTTAGTCTCCCCCGCAAAAAGAAAAAGGAAAAAAAAAAGACGCATTGTTTAGGCCTCCTTCCTTATCCCTCTTCACTGCCTCTGTTTTTATCGTGCATGCATGCATGGACCCCGGGGAGAATTCTGATGCGGTTTGTGCACCAGCCAGTGGCTACCAACTGAACAGAAAATGGCTCCGGGAATCTGCCACGCTGGTGTGCACCAGTTTGGCCGCTGTATTTTTTTTTTCCTTTTATATTTGTATGTTCTGCGTGCTGATTGGCTGTCGAGTGTGACCCCACGAATTACTAGTAGGAACGACTGGAGTGAGTATGTTTTTGTATGTGCAGCCGTGCAGGCAGTGGTTGATGTGTAGTGTGTTGTCTGTTGCTCTCACAACAAGGAAAATGCACGTCTAACTGCTGCATATGATTGAGCTGAAAGCTACTTGGGAGACGAGAGTCATTTTTGAGTTGCACTGCAGCATATATACTTGCTGGGAAGCTGCCCAACTTGTGGGGTGCGCAGTGAGTGCACGTGCCTCCCTCCCTCTTGGTCTCCTGCAGACTGCAGTCCTGCGTACCCCATGAAATGCATAGACACAAGGCTCAGGCGGCAATGCTCGCCAAGCCTTGACCACTCCACCCACTACCCAACTACAACGACGCACAACACGATCGATCCTCAACAACGTCTCTCGGTGCTAGAAGAACAGCAATGGCTGTTACTTGCGGTGAAAGCTTTAACTAAGGACGCGTTTGGTTGTCTGCATGGATTTTTGCCCATTTGCATACTTGATCTAGTTGGGTCAGGCTGAGCGTATGCAGGCAAAAAATCAACATCTGCATGTTGATTGGTTGCCTGCATCCTCTCTTCCTGCATCTTAGCAATGCCTCTTCGTTCCGTGTTTGGTTGCCCGCGTTGGCTGTGGTCAGACGAGTGCACGTTGTTTAGTTGCATGCACGGGATATGATTAAGACTTAACAACTACTTATAACACACAAAGTTACGCGGTGCCATGGCGATTGCGGTGGATGGTGGTGGCGCCGAAGCGGTTCGGCGGCATCGGGTTCGCGCTCAGTTGCGGCTGCGGTGGCCTCCTCGTCGCCGCGCTCCGGCACAGAGGCGTCTGGGGCTCGGGCTCGCTGGAAAACGCTGAGACAGCTGGTCTCAAACACGTCAATGGCGTCAACAACGCCCCGAGGACCCATGGAGCGCCGTCCCTCTCGCCCCATGGCCTCCCTGGCCGTGGCCACCGCGAAGGCAGTCCCCGCCTCGGCCTCAAGGACCGCCACAACAGCTCCATACACGGCCAACCTGTGGTTGGCGTCGCCGGATAAGGCCGCGAGCTCGCCGAGGACAGAGGAGAAGAAATACAGTGTGCACGTAATTACAGCGTTAGTACAGTAGGATCGTCGAAACACAAAACTTATAACACGCATCTCGTGTGGAACTGCGTGATGAAGTTGTCGGTCAAAGGAAATTTCAAACGGTCGACCGTACGCGACGAATTTGAGAAAAAACGTCCAAAATAGCTCCGAACATGAACGCAAACTTGAACATTTACGGTCAACGAAACTTCGAACTAATCGCAAAAATGGAACCGTAACATCGATGTGCATCTTTTTCGTGTAGAGCTTATCTTGAATCGAAGCATCATTGTGTTGATCAAAGGGGAAGAGGAAGAAGTAGATTAGAGAGGAGATTAACGGAGGTAGGAGAAGATAGCACTTACAGGCTCGCATCCCTCTTGTATCCGTTCGCAAAAAACTGCCGATTCAGCCGTTTCCAGCGGGCCTGGTTGAGGGGTGCTTTAAGGTTCGTGCTATGCGGGCCAAACAATGAACGCAGGCATCCAAACAGCCCAATTTCATCTCGCGCGGGCCTGACTAGACCTAATGCAGGTAACCAAACGTGTCCTAACTGTTCTTCCATTTTATTTACAACAAAACTTCATCACCTCATCAGAAACATGCACGCCTTTCTTTTCATAATATGTCATGCTGCGTGGAAAGGATTAACCATGAAATGGAATGCAGTCAAAGGAGTTGCGATGGAAAACAGACCTTTTTTTAGGCTATATAAAGCATCATCATTCAGCTTGACAGAAAAACAAAAACAACACAATGTTGCCATGTTCCAGCCACAGGGAAATCAGAGGAGGTTCTTGGAGCAGTAACTATTGGCAAGTAGAATTTGCTGCGAGTCCAACCATAAGGCACCACATGACATGCCAAAAAGAATTTACAGTACAACATTCGAAGAAAAGAGAGATAAAGCACCGCGCGCGGTAAAACTTTGTATGTATGCTAACGGTTAGTGTTGTTCAGCAGCAGCAGACGTTAATCCGGAATGATCCTACAAAACTGATTCCCCCATGTCACCAGAATGCTGTGGGTCATCAGGCTTCCAACCTTAGATTCAACCCACCAGCGCACTCTTTTAAGTCTACAACAAACATACATATCCTTCATCTGAAACTAGGGGAAGCCAAGCCTTCCGTATAATAACTAAACAGAAGTCAAACTTCGGGTGCTGGCCACGACTTAGAAGTTAGAATGTCCACGACTTCCAGGCCTTGGACATTTTCTTCCCCAGATACCGCGCAGCGACCACGCCACCAGAGGCGAGCAGCCCACAAGCTGCTTGGCGTGCGCTCGAAACCATTACGCGGCGCCTCAGAGCCGTGCGGACGGATGCCGCTGCCACCACTTTCGATGGAACCAACGTGTGTGTCGGTATTTCTAGGGAGAAAACCAATCATTAGGATGTGTTGCAGGAATCGGTAGCACGAATATGAATGGATCTAGACAGAAAACATCAGTACCTGTGCTGTTCGATGAGAATCTTCCTTGCAGTCTCCTTTGGATCATACACGGGAGAGAAGAAAACAGTTCATTCGTTGCAGATACACCACAGTCCTGCAAATATATCTTTGATAATTATCAAGATGTTCAAGAGACGCACATAAGCACATTTGCATGCACACACGGGTTCATAGAAATAGGCAGCAAAGGGATAAGCCTCAGGAAAGGTTTGAAACAAGTGCGTTGATTGAGAACCACGAAAGGCTGTATCTGAATACAGCAGCTATGATACAGATCCCATGCTGAGTGCATGTGGAATTTCTATAGCTCAAGGCTTTATACAAGTGGCTGGTAGGGAACTGAAGGCCCCCAAGGTCAGTCAGTCCTGACTGCTCCATATCTATCTAGCCATCATTTGTGCTTCTGAAACTCTTATGCATATCCTGTAATGTAGCCCCGTCTGTCCTAGAACCTTTGTTTAATGGTACCTTAAACCTTATTTGAACCAATAATTTATTTATTTTTAGCCTATAGTGCCATTACTGATTTACCTTCATTGTTTGTGAATATTTTTGTAAGTGTCTACATTTTGTAAGAAAATATTAGCCTATAGTGTCCCAAAGCGTTTTTGACACTACACTAGTGTCAAAAACGCTCTTATATTATGGGACGGAGGGAGTATTTTGTGGTCGATGCATTTAGCATATAATAAGTACAGTATGATGAAAAACTCTAGTCAGCGGGGCACTTTTAAAATCATATTTTATATTTATAGAAGTTGGTATTGGATAGCAGTATATGGCATCTCGAGATTGAACGACTTCTAAGTACCGTGTAGTTGGCATGTCCATAGATTCTTTACCCTGTTGTTTTGGTTAGGCCTGGCTCTCAATTGTAGTGTTGTGCTTATGAATTTTGATAGTGGTGAACCTTGGGGACAATTTCCAGTTTGTTGAGGTGTAGACTTGATAGAGCTAATCTTATTTGTGTGTTCCAGGGGACTACAAGGCCAACAGTTCAGAATACATTGAATGTTATCGTCTTACAACACATATATGCAAAGCATGTGTGCGGATAACGAGGTACCCAATCAGCAGCTGTAACGACACGCTGTTGCTATCATCAAGGTTTATCAAACATCTTAGTAGGTGTTCAATGATGCATTGCGACAGTGCATGTGTGAGCAAAAAGAAATAAAGACCTGCTTGAAAGCCTTCTGTTGTCTGTAAGTTGACATCTTCAGTATCCCTTCAGAAATGTACTCCTGTATCAGGGGTCTGTACATCATTTGAAATGGCTGGAAACTACCGTCCACAATCTTCTTGACCTGAATTACAGCAGATTCTACATGAGCACCAAAATAAGCAGAATTATAGAGATCTCAGTTGGTGGCGGTCGGTTCATCCTCACTGAGATGACCTCTCAAGTTATTAGGGAATTTAACATAGTTGCTATCCGCTCTGAATGGTAGATTCAATTCACATATACTTTTAGATAATATTTTTAGCTTGCACATTGTTAGAGATTATGATGACACAAGCATTAAACAACAGATGCAGCATAACAAGAAATAACTATGTAGAAACGCACGAGCATTTCGTTAGTCATAAACAGAAGTTACATCGACATATGGTATTATCTGAAGTGCATAGTTATCATACTAGTGAGTATGGTGCAGTCAAGGCACCATACACATACGTCACAGACACACTTGGAACAATGGAGCCACAAAGGTACATAATGTTCCCTATGCTATGATTGATTCTGTTGTGGTTCAGTTTGCAGAAGATATAGCATGGATGCCATTTTCACATTTCAAAGTACATAGGGTGAGCTGGCTTCTGGACACGACAGCAGGATCATAATTCTAAACTGAATTTCAAATAACTTCAGGGCTCATACAAAGGCCAGCATGCATTTTTATTACCTTATCTTTGTCTTCTGCAAATAACATCCTTAAGTCACCCATATAAGATAGGCTGCAAATTTTTGCGTATAGGTCATACTGCACAAAAAGGGATCAAAAAAAGAAAGATCAAAACAAATACAGAAGTAACCAAATAATTCATGGTAGTAAACATCAAACCAAAGTTGACACCAAACCTCAGTGAATTCTTCTGGCAAAAGAAGCAGAGAAGCTGAAGTTGCCATTTTCAGATTAACTGTGTTAACTTTCCTTATATCCCAGTTATCGACAAGAACACGGACCTATATGAACAGAACAGCAAAAAATATACTCAGATAGTTGAATTTCTCGCAGGAACATATCTCAAACGATATAAAGGGAGTCAAGTTGCATCGCATGTAAACTGAAGTAGTCGATAGTGAAATTATCCAGACCAGGCAAACAGACAGTTATGGCATAATCGTAGATATACTCAATCATTTTCAGGTGGCAACGAAGATGATGATACACATACGGGTTTTTGCAGTCGGCCACTTAGGTAGAACTGGCCCCAGGTCAAGACATCCATCGCCAGGTCCTTCATCCCCACCACCCCATACTTGATCCTCTACATCCACAAAGCAACAATCTGTCACTCAGAGCTCAATGCACATGCACATTAACCAAAACAGATCACAATGCAATCAAACATGATATGCATGAAGGTAATCGCATTGCAGTTACCTTGTCTCCCCACTCGACAAACGGATTAAAGTACACCCCGACACCGACACGATCTGCCAGCCAAGTGACCTGAGAGAAGAGATTACAGTTGACCACCACCAAGAAGCATCCAAGGGGAAAATTAGCCAGCCAGCCAGCCAATTAACCAGGTGACCAAGCAAATGACATGTTTGGGGATAAATGGGAGCGTACGTACAGCTTCGGGGCCACGGCGCGCCATCCAGCTAGAGTAATGCGTGGGGTTCCTCGCCAAGTTCTGCAACGCATCCATGATATACAGCATCAAACATTCAAACGACACAGCGAGGGACAGTTTGACGGACAGGATAAGCTACAGAGAAGAGCGTGATGCAACAAGGAAGGGAGAAGGAGGGCTGGTTCGCCGGGTGTACCTAGCCTACCTCGGAGTGCCAGTGGAGGGGGTCGGCGACGCCGAGGATGTAGTCGACCATGGAGGTGCCGTCGGGGCGGGCGTGGGTGAGGGTGGAGCCGTACGCGCAGCAGAAGTCCACCGGCGGGAGGAGGTCGCGGAGCGGTCCGGCCAGCTCCAGGTCCCTTCCGGCCGCCGCCTCCATCTGGCCGCGCCGGGCTGCACAGGGGAGGCGCCGGATAAGGAGCGGCAGGGGACGGCGCCGGAGCGGATGGGCGGGCGGCGGAGGACGGCGTCGATCTCGGAGCGGAGGGGCTGAGCGGCAGTGCGGAGCAGAGGGGCGGAGGATTTAGGCAGGGGGGGACGGCGCGCCGTCGGGCGGCTAACCTGGCGGTGGCGGGGGGAAGGAACAACGGGCGGCGTCGGCGGTTATAGGTGCGGCGCGTTTCAGGGGAACTCTGACTGCGGCGTGGGCTTCAGCCTTCAGGGGCGCGCTATTCTACGACTACCCAGGATGGGAGTAACACAGGTACTAAGAGCATCTCTAATGGCTTTTCTAAATTTGGTAGTCTATATCTTTATATAGACAATGGTCTAAAAAAATTTGAATTTAGACAACCTCTATTTTCCAGCGGATTGTCTAAATTTGGTAGTCTATATTTTCAACGGCTCTATTTCCAACGGCTCTATTTCCATGTCTATATATACCACCCCTCCCATCTCTCATCCACCAATCCTGGTCATTCCTCTCCCGAATTCCTCTGTCCTCTCTCACACAACAAAATGATGAGTGAAAACATTGCTTCTGTGAATATGCTCATGAATTCGTCGTCGTCTTCATCCGACGACGACGAACTCATTCTTGTAGCATTCGCAGAGCGCGAGGAGGAAGAGCAGGGGAACCGTCGACGCCATGGTGGTTCCAAGCATGGACGTCAGATGATCAATCGAGGAAGAGATGCGGGATTTGTTCTACTTTGGAATGACTACTTCGGTGAAAATCCTCGCTATCCCGAAAACTTATTTCGGCGAAGGTTCGTAATTAGTACATTACTCTATGTTTGCCTATTTTCCACCTTCCTATCTCATTTTCATTTGTACGCACATGTTTAGGATGTCTCGTAATTTGTTTAATCGCATAGCTGAAACTATACTTCAACATGATTATGATGGTTATTTTACGCAAACAAGAAGTGCTTGTGGACTTCTTGGGTTGCATCCGTTGCAAAAGATGACCGCAGCAATGCGAATGCTAACTTATGGAATAGCGGCTGATGGTGCTGATGACTACATCCGGTCTGCAGAAGCTACTAATCTAGAGGCTTGCAAGAAGTTTGTGATCAAAATTTGTGAAGTCTTTAGGGACCAGTACCTGAGATCTCCAAATGAAGAAGATACTGCAAGATTACTTGCAGTCGGCGAGGAAAGAGGATTTCCTGGTACTGGGTTTGGAAAAATTGCCCCAAAAAATGGCATGGCATGTTTAAAGGTCATGTGAAAAAGCCCACAATGATCTTGGAAGCAGTTACTTCCCAGGATCTTTGGATTTGGCATGCTTTCTTTGGTGTACCAGGGTGTAACAACGATCTGAATGTTCTTCAACGTTCTCATGTGTTTGCAAAGCTAGCCGAAGGTGAAGCTCCAGAAGTGAATTATACCATCAATGGTCATCAGTATACAATGGGGTATTACCTTGCAGATGGCATATATCCAGAATGGGCAACATTTGTGAAGACCATACCATCTCCACAAACAAGAAAGAAGAAACATTTTGCCCAAAGGCAAGAGGAGGCTAGAAAGGATCTTGAACGAGCCTTTGCAGTTCTGCAATCCCGTTTTGCCATTGTCCGAGGACCTGCGAAAGGATGGAAACGTAAAGAAATCGGTGATGTCATGAAAGCTTGTGTCATAATGCACAATATGATAGTTGAAGAGGAACGACACACTGGTTGGGAAAACTACACTTATGAGGGAATGGGAGAAAGAGTCAAGGTGTCTTGTACTCATGCGGAACAGCTGAGTGCATTTATTCAGATGCATCAACAAATTAGAAACAAAGATGATCATTCTCAGCTTCAAGATGATCTAGTTGAGCACCTCTGGCAGAAGTTTGGACACGAGTGATGTAGTACAAGTGACAAATAGTTCAAGTGACAAATAGTTCAAGTCATAATAAATAGTTGGCAGAACAACAAATAAAGGTCAACCAGATGTGTTCTGGCAGCGAGCAGCGATCTCATCTTGTTTTTTCTTGTAGAATTGCTTCTGTGCATCACTCAAACCAGATGTGTCCATGAGCATGATTTTCTCTTCTAATTCAAACTGTTTCCGTGCATCCTCCCTCTCTTGCAATGCAATCTGCTTCTCTTGCAATTCAAAAGCTCTCGCGTAGCGCGCATTTTTTGTGGCCTCTTTGGCATCATCCTTCTCTATCACTTGTTCCCCGATTGGGCTGCAATTTGGTGTTCCAACCCAATTTATGTCACTCGATCCCACATTCATCATGTCCAGAAATGAGGAGTTGTTCATCTGTGAGTCCATCTCATTTGAGTTTTCCATCTGCACACAAACAACAATTCAATGAGTCCATCTCATTTGAGTTTTCCATCTGCACACAAACAACAATTCAGTAGTATATATAGATGACAGTAGCAGCAAAACTAAAAACAGTAGCAGCAATACAGATACAGAGAGGAGCAAATACAGAGCCGGCGGCAGGTCACGACAGTAGCTCCGACCACGACAGCTCCCGACGCCCCGGGCCAGCCGCCGCTCGGTTGCTCGCCGCCGCCACTCGCAGCTGCAGCCGCAGCCGCCAGCGCACGCATCCACCGCTGCCGCTCGCCCTCGCAGCCGGCGCTCGCGCACGCTCGCCCTCGCAGCCGGCGCTCGCCGCCGCCACTCGCAGCCACAACCGCAACCGCCACCGCCCTCGCAGCCGCCGCCGCTCGCGCCCTTCCCTCGCAGCCGCCGCCTCTCGCGCCCTCCCCTGCAGCCGCCGCCGCCGCTCACGCCCTCCCATCACTCTCTCTCTCTCTCTTGTCACTCTGCTCTCTACGAATCTGAAGAAACGGGCATACCTCGACGGCGGTGAGCTCGGGGCAGGGGAGGGCGCGTCCTCCTCGTCTCCAATTGGGCGTGGGAGAGAGCTCGGGGCAGGCAGTTGTGGTTTGCTCGTCGTCGCTCGGTCGTCCAAATGTGGACAATTGGTAGCGATTTTGATGGATGTCTAAAATTTAGACTACCTCATACACCAGCCGCTGGAGGCGTTTTTTCACCTCTGGTAGTCTATATTTGGCTTAGACTACCACATACACTAGCCACTAGAGATGCTCTAACACAGATGCCACCTAAGCGAAAAATATGACGTGGCACCTAATTAATGAGAAGAGAGAGAAATTGAGTAACATGCTATGTTACTATAACATAACACATTCCAAGGCAAGATGAGTCTATAAGCTAATAAATGAAAGGCTCAATGTTACTACCTCTATGTTACTACCCACTGTGGAGGTAGTAACTTAGACTAGTAACATATGTATGTTACTACTACTCTATGTTACTTCCCATTGTGGCTAGTCTACATGTAAAAGACGCGGTGCTAAACGCATAACTGGGGCTCTTCCACTTCAGCACTATTGACCCCATTCGTCAGCTTCTTTGGATAGAGGTGCCGCAGAGTGCAGAGTGAAACGAGGTGATATGAGGTGTTACGTTTTGTCCGATGGATAATGTTACGGCGTCACCTAGTACAGCTACGGAGAGCCCACCGAGGAGCGAGGCCCAGGAACCAGCCAAGAAAGTGAGAAGGCCCAGCGAACGCTACCCAGCCCACAAGTGGGTGACCTAGCACTAGTTAGCGGAGGACAGCGACTGAGAAAGGCGTGAAGAAAGTAGACGACTCTGGCGGCGGCGGCATCTATCTCTCAATCCCCTTTCCTTCACCATGAGAAAACCTCATTGTATCTCCAATTTTGCTTGTAATTCGAGACTTAAGTGATCTAGATCGAACAGAGAGCGTACCAAATTGGTATTCAGAGCCATCTCCTATCAAGTCCGCCGGTCGATCGAATCTGGGGGGGCGTTTTCCCTCGATCATTCAGACGAGGCGCGGCAAGGCCAGTACCATGGAGGAGCACAGCAAGGCGCTGGCGGACCTGACGGCGGCGATCGCGACGATGACGGCGAAGATCGACGACATCCATCCAGTCGTCCTGAAATTTCAAGGGTGGAGCCCGACGATCGAGCGCTCCGTGGAAGAATTGCGTGCGGAGGTGGGCGATCTGCGCACACAACTGCGGGACAAGGGCAAGGCGGCGGATCCGCCGGCGTCACACGTCCCTGCGACGACGAGCCTCCCTCAAGCACCGCCGCTGCCGCAAGGGCAGTTTCAACACCAAGCGTCGCTGCTTCTCCAACCACCGCCGATCCGGCTGGCGGATTTGTTGCCGATCTCAGGCCACATGACGGACGCGTCTCTTCATCGCGTGGGGGAGCCGCTCCAAGCTCCTGGTGGCAACGGCCATGGACCCTTTGGCCACGGCAGGATGACAACTCACCGGGGGATGTCTCCGGGGGAGCGCACCCCGCGGGCGCCTCCGGTCACGGGTACGCACAATTCCCAATTCCTTTCGAAGGAGAGTCCATTCTTTGGGGACCGAAACTACCACCGGTTCCCACCACCACCTCGATTCGATTTTCCTTTGCTTAACGACGATGGCCCCAGAGCGTGGCGTCTGAAATGTGAGACCTATTTTATAGTGCGTACGCTCAGTTCCGATACATGGGTGAGCTGTGCGGCGATGTATTTCATCGACGGGGCGTTGTCTTGGTTACAATCCACCAAGGCTCACCTGATTTACACTGATTGGAACACCTTTGTCGAGGCGGTTTGTGTGCAGTTTGGGCGAGAGGAATTCCAATCCCTCTTACGCCAGTTTAACACGCTTCGTCAGAGTGGGTTGATACGTCTCCAACGTATCTATAATTTATAAAGTATTCATGCCATGTTTACAATAATTTTATATGATTTTGGTATGATTTGATTAGAACTAACCCGGACTGACGCTGTTTTCAGCAGAACTACCGTGGTGTTGTTTTTGTGCAGAAATAAAAGTTCTCGGAATGGGCTGAAAATTTACGGAGAATATTTTTGGAAAATATAAAAAATACCGGAGCAAAAAGATACCGGAGAGGAGTCCTGTGGCAGCCACAAGCCACAGGGGCGCCCCCCCCCTAGGGCGCGCCCCCCTGGCTTGTGGGCCCCTCGAGCACCTCCCTGACTTGATTTCGACGCCAATCACTCCTATAAATCCAGGAAACTCCAGAAAGAAAACTAGATCAAAAGTTCCGCCGCCGCAAGTCTCTGTAGCCACGAAAGATCAATCTTGGCCCTCTCCGGCACCCTGCCGGAGGGGGTCACCATCACCGAAGACCATGGAGGAGGAAGACGGAGGGGCCAACATCACCATGGAGGCCAAGGACCAGAGGGAGAACCTTCCTCCATCTAGGGGGGGGCATGGAGGAGGAAGCACATGGGGGAGACTCTCTCCCCCTCTCTCTCGGTGGCGCCGGAGTGCCATCGGGGGAACCATCGCCGCGGTGATCGTCTTCATCAACATCACCTTCTTCATCACCATCCTCATCTCCTTTCAGCGGTCCACTCTCCCGCACCCCGCTGTAATCCCCTACTTGAACATGGTGCTTTATGCCACATATTATGATCCAATGATGTGTTGCCATCCTA
Source organism: Elymus sibiricus (assembly GCA_039707655.1). Taxonomy (NCBI): domain Eukaryota; kingdom Viridiplantae; phylum Streptophyta; class Magnoliopsida; order Poales; family Poaceae; genus Elymus; species Elymus sibiricus. The sequence goes on from CM077663.1 coordinate 427,055,651, forward strand.
TGATGTTTTGAGTAGATTTCTTTTGCCCTTTGGGTTGATCGATGATCTAGATTGGTTTGAGTTGTATGTTTTACTTTGGTGATGTCCTATGGTGCCTTTCGTGCCGCGCACACGTGAAGGATTCCCGCTGTAGGGTGTAGCAATACGTTCATGATTCGCTTATAGTGGGTTGCTTGAGTGACAGAAGCATAAACCCGAGTAGGTGGGTTGTTGCGTATGGGAATAAAGAGGACTTGATACCTTATAATGCTATGGTTGGGTTTTACCTTAATGATCTTTAGTAGTTGCGGATGCTTGCTAGAGTTCCAATCATAAGTGCATATGATCCAAGTAGAGAAAGTATGTTAGCTTATGCCTCTCCCTCATATAAAATTGCAATAATGATCACCGATCTTGTTAACAATTGCCTAGGACAATTCCGCACACCGACCCATCATTATTCCACACTCGCTATTTGAAATATATTGTAATATATTCTAACTTTATGATAACAGCACCTATTTTTATATTTTAGTTCTCCGATATCATGCAAAGCTATTCTCTTTATACCCACAACGTAGTTTTATTTCTCGTTTCTAGTTGGAAGCAAACGTTCGGCGTACGTAGAGTCGTATCAGTGGCAGATAGGACTTGAGAGAATATTGATCTTACCTTTAGCTCCGTGTGGGTTCGACACTCCATACTTATCACTTCCACCTTTGGAAATTGCTATGATGATTCCCTGCACTTGGGGATTATCATGGGTCGGTGACGGAGTATGCTGAAAATTTTACCCAGTTTATGCACAACCTCATGGCACACCATGAGTCGTGGGAGCCATCATATTTTATCACACATTTTATTGATGGGTTGCAGAAGGAAATTAGAGCAGTTGTGGTTTTACATCGACCAAAATCTCTCGATACTGTTGTCGGCCTTGCTTGTTTACAGGAAGAGGTGATGGAGGCGATGCGCCGGGAGGACAAGCGGGAGGAGCGGCGCTATTCTGTGCCCACGGCGTCACGCGCAGTGCCTCGTACGGCTCTGCCACTTCCGCCAACGGCTCCCCCAAGGCCGACGGTCTCCTCCAAGGTGCGCAGCACGGATCGCCGTGTTGTGGAGGCAGCGCACACACCACCACCCGAAGACAAGATGGCGGCGATGCGAGCATATCGCTGTGCCCGTAGCCTCTGCTTCACCTGCGGTGAGAGATGGGGCACGACCACCGCTGCGGGCCGACAGTACAATTGCACGTGGTGGAGGAACTCCTAGATATGATGCGCAGTGAGTCCTCCCACAGCAGTGAGGACGAACCCGGTGGAGAGGCGCTTAGCGAGCCAGAAGCTGTCTGTTGTGTTATTTCTAAGGAGGCAATGGAGGGCGCTGAATCCACCACGACCATGCGTCTCCACGGATGGGTCCAAGACAGAGAGGTCCTCATGCTGGTGGACTCAGGATCCTCCCATAGCTTCATATGTGAGACCCTGGCAGATCACTTACAAGGAGTCCAGGTGAGGGAGTCCTGGACTAAGGGGTCCTTGGGCCGCCGGCCTATCTCTCATAGGCCGGCTTGGTGGGCCGCTCTCTGATTATCGCAGGAAGGGCCGGGATATGCGACGACCCCCGTATTCTAGAAGGAAACCTCCAAAGACGCGGCGTGCACTCCAAGTCATGATGAGGGGATCAGCGTCTTTACTTCCGGCTGGAGACTTATCATGTGTAAACCCTAGGTACCCCCGGTGTCTATATAAACCGGGGGGTTTAGATCGTAGAGGCCCGACGAACTCATCTAGGGTTTTGGCTACTTGATCTCGAGGTAGATCGACTCTGTAATCTTCATACACATCAATACAACCAAGCAGGACGTAGGGTTTTACCTCCATAGGAGGGCCCGAACCTGGGTAAACATCGTCTCCTTCGTCCCTTGTTACCCATCGATCCTAAACTCACAGCTCGGGACCCCCTACCCGAGATCCGCCGGTTTTGACACCGACATTGGTGCTTTCATTGAGAGTTCCATTGTGGGATCGCAAGAGGAATTGATGGCTCGCCTAATCATTAGCGATGAAGTCCGTAACGGGGACTCCTTCGCCCCCGGACAGATTTTCGCTTTCGGCAGCATCGTGCTGCACGCCGACCCGACCGGCCACCCTGGTCGGGTCGGGAGTCTCGCCCCCGATCAAGAGATCAGATTCGGGAACTTAGAGTTCTCCGTAGACTCCCGGGGCGATCTTTCATTCGCTGGGCTCGTGATCTCATCTGACGAGCCCGAAGTCTCCGAAGCCTTAACTTCGGATCTCCTTCTCGACTCCGCCCTCGGGTCTATCCCGGCCGATGATCTGGCTCTTAGTCCGAATCCGGTTATAGTACCTGAGGGCCAGGGGTCGGCCCCTGCCGAACACACTCTTTGTACGGACACGTTGGAGGTTAACTCCGAAAGTCCTAGGCAGATCGATCCGATCGAGCTCTCGACGATCAACGAGGCGCTGGATCGGATCCTATCAATAAAAATCACAGACGACCCGACCTCGACCCATGCTCAGATCGGTCTGAAGGCGGGTCATGGGGAATTTTTCGACCCACCCACCACCCACTTGGTAGCCACTATCGAAGACTTAACCGATATGCTGGACTACCCCTCCGAGGAGGCAGAAGACATGGATGAAGAGGACGGCGCCCCCGCCCCTGTCAACACTGGGCGATGGACTGCCACCTCCACCTATGACGTCTACATGGTAGACACCCCCGACGATAAGGGCGATCGCACCCTTAAGAAGAATGGCGATAAATCCGGTGAGGAGCCGTCAAGGCGCCGGAAACAGCGCAAACGATCTAAGGCAAACAAGGGAAGGGAAGCCATTGCAGGCACCGGGGAAAACGACACCCCGGAAGACCTCGGCGACCCTGAAGTCCCCGAACAGCCACTGGAGGACCAGGAAAGGCCCGAAGATCGGCGCGACACCGAGGATCTTATTGATTCCGAGGAGGACAACTACCTTCCCCCTGTCGAGGAGGAGGACAACCTGGAAGTCGAAGACTTCACCGTCCCCGAAAACCCTGCGGATCAGGAACGGTTTAGGCGGCAGCTTTTAGCCACCGCCCGAAGCCTGAAGGCAAAACAACAGCAGCTCAAAGCCGAACAAGACGCCCTCAATGATAGATGGACGAGGGTCTTGGCAGCCGAAGAAGGGTACGGTACCAATCTACCGGACCAAGCCAAGAGCTACCCACGCCGGCGGCTACTGTCGCAGTTCGACGACGAGGTCCTTGAAACATCGTCTCCCAGGCATACTCCGTGCGACCAGCCGGACCGCCCTCCCCGAGGACGGGATAGGACGGCCGGCGAGGCCGGGTACAGACCTGCGGTACCCCGCAGGAGAGGAAAAGAGCCAGCAGAGCCTGAGGACAGGTATGACTTACGACAGGACCTGGATTATAGAGCAGTCCACACAAGATCCATCTACGGATCTAGAGGGTACTCCCCCGCTAGATGGGACGGGTACCAGTCTTGGCTCGACCGCAACAATAGAGGTCGGGAACAAAACCGGGCCCGATCGACCGCCGATCGTAGGCATGACATAGCTCGAGTCAGAGGCGCTGCCCACCCATTGTGCTTCACAGACGAGGTGATGCAGCATCAGTTCCCTGCAGGGTTTAAACCCGTTGACATAGAGCAATACGACGGGACAACAGACCCAGCCATGTGGATTGAGGACTTCCTCCTCCACATTCATATGGCACGAGGAGATGATCTCCACGCCATCAAGTATATGCCCCTAAAACTTAAGGGGCCAGCTCGACACTGGTTAAACAGTCTCCCCGAGAATTCCATCGGGAGCTGTGAAGAGCTCGAGGATGCCTTCCGATCTAACTTCCAGGGCACTTATGTCCGGCCACCAGACTCCTCCGACCTGAGCAATGTTGTCCAGAAAGCAGGTGAATCGGCTCGGCAATTCTGGAATCGGTTCCTGACTAAGAAAAACCAGATCGTTGACTGCCCGGACGCCGAGGCAATAGCCTCCTTCAGACATAATATCCGGGACGAGTGGCTAGCTCGTCAGCTCGGCCAAGACAAGCCGAGGACAATGTCCGCCCTTACCTCACTTATGACCCGCTTTTGCGCGGGTGAGGATAACTGGCTAGCTCAACGAGGCCATAACCCCGAAGACCCCGGCACCTCCGAAGTCCGGGATGGAAATGGGAAACCACGACGTAACAAAAACAAACGCCGGCACAGCAACGGCGATGCTGAGGACACGACCGTTAACGCCGGTTTCCGCAACCCAAAATCCGGATAGCGGAAGAAACCTTCTAAAGGAAATCGAGACGGACCTACCACGCTGGACAAAATCATGGATAGGCCCTGCCAGATCCACGGCACCCAAGACAAGCCCGCTACCCACACCAACCATAATTGTTGGGTATTCCAACAAGCTGGCAAACTCGCAGCCGAGGAGCAAGGCAAGGGCCCACACAGCGAGGACGATGACGAGCCCCGCGGTCCAAGCAATGGAGGACAAAAGCAGTTCCCTCCAGAGGTAAAAACTGTGAACATAATATATGCCACTCACATACCAAAAAAGGAGAGGAAGCGCGCCCTTCGGGAGGTCTACGCCGTAGAGCCCGTAGCCCCGTAGTATAACCCATGGTCGGCTTGCCCGATCACCTTCGACCGACGGGACCATCCGACCAGTATCCGTCACGGAGGTTCGGCAGCCCTCGTCCTAGACCCCATTATCGATGGGTATCACCTCACTAGAGTCCTAATGGATAGAGGAAGTAGCCTTAATCTGATTTACTCAGACACAGTGAAAAAGGTGGGTATAGATCCATCAAGGATCAAACCTAGCAACACTACCTTTAAAGGAGTGATCCCACGCGTCGAAGCCCGCTGCTCGGGCACCGTGAATCTGGAAGTAGTGTTCGGCTCACCCGACAACTTCCGCAGCGAAGACTTGATCTTCGACATTGTCCCTTTTCGCAGCGGTTATCACGCCCTACTCGGCCGCACATCATTCGCTCGCTTTAACGCCGTCCCCCACTACGCGTACCTGAAGCTCAAGATGCCCGGGCCCAAGGGGGTCATTACTGTCAACGGCAACACAGAGCGCTCTCTCCGAACTGAGGAACACACAGCGGCCCTGGCAGCCGAATTCCAGTACGGCGACGATAGGCCGACGCCCAAATCAACCATAAAGGCCCGTCAGGTTAGTAAACGAGCTCGGTCTCAACCCGAACTCCCGGAATCATCTTCCGCCCAACAAAAATAGGGATACGCCCCCCACAGCACAGCCCTAGTTCCCGTAAAACATGTGCCAAAAAGGCACAACTTCGCGCTCAAAATACCATGGGCAGCTGTGGGGACCCACTATCAAAAGGAAAGTGTTCGGCTGGACCGAACTACTGCCAACACATGTCTTCGGACAAACCACAGGTACCAGTGTAAAGCTCATCCACACTGCGGCGACTTCTCAAGATCTTCTTCCCAAGGTCCGTTCACCGACAGCAATCACCTTTAAAGGAACGCAACCCCCTCGGGAGCAAAGGAGCAGACATGCGACAGGGCACATTGAGGACGTCAAGCCACCCATCGAAGACCCCGGGTAAAAACCTCTCCTTTGTAAACTTTATTTTTCATTTCAAAATACCTGTAATAGTTGCTTTGGCAGTTTGAGTTATAAGAATTCATCAGAAATAAAGACCATCCTTTACGGCCTCCTTGCTGTATTTTATGTCACATACTTTGTTCTCTACTCACCGACGCCGATAGCAAAGCTGTTCGGTACATATTACGATGCGACCGGCTAATAGACCAGGGGCTTGACTATAAAAATCGCCCCAAGCATCACCCCGGCACTATTGTTTATGTGTTTGGCGTCTCGGATGTTGCATTATATGAATCGGTTCCGAATTATGTCTTGGGTCAATGGTTGGGTTGCCCGGCTCCTGTGTTTGCCCTCTTACGTTCCGCTCGTTCGGCTAAAAGGGTAAAGGGAGAACCACTGCGATTGTGCTTCCAGCTCGCCTGGTCAAGTACCTCAGTGGACAAAGCCGAAAACTGACTGTCATAATAAGTGAGAACCGGTCTGCAATCCGAGCATAAGTGTCAAACTAAAAATCGATAGTGGTTATTCCGTGTTATACAAGGGGTTTGTACGATTACAAACCATGTGATGCTGGTTTCAACCTCGGTGTATCCGAATATCACAAAACACTGGGGGCTAGTCATCAGCCCCCGCAGTCAAGCTCCTACGGCTAAGTGAAAGCACTAAAGCATCATAGTCTGATTGCCTTGTTCCCCTCGCACTACCGCCTTCGGGCACCGATACGTCGGCTAAGGGTCACAGTTTGGAGGTAGAAACACCTCGTGTAGTATCTACATGGGGGCTGAAGCCGACGACTCGCAACTTTCAGATAAAACGGCCACATAGGAGTCAAAATAATACAAAGCTTAAAGACATGATAAACCATGCAACCGCATTATAAAGCGGAACAGTCATCGGATACATGACAAATCGCTCATTCATAAATTACATCCTTAGGACATTGGGCTTCTATCGCCCGAGCACCATCCATCACGGTGGAAAAGTATTGCTCGGGGCGCCTATGCTCCTTCCCAGGGGGTGGAGGCGCGGTGGCCATCTCGGTCGGCTTGAGCCTCGGCTAGTGCATCATGGTCCTTGCAAAGGCCATCCGAGCTCCCTCGATGCACGTAGAACGCTTTAGAGCGTCAATCCGAGGCGCAGCGTTGCACAATTTCTGCACCAAGCCGAAGTAACTGCTCGGCAACGGCTCTGCAGGCCACAGCCGGATGCAGAGGTCCTTCATGGATGGCCCCGCCATCCTGTGCAGCTCCATCAATTGTTTCATCTGATTGCTCGGGAGGGGAGGATGCTCGGGGGCTTGAAATTGCGCCCAGAACAGCCGAGGCTCAACATCCCCATCCCGAGAGGTGAAGTATTTATTCGCGTCCGCTGCACTCCTCGGGAGATCCGTAAAGGCGCCTGAGGAACGCCACACCCGGGTGAGCAATGCAAACCTATTACCACCAAAGGCACATTGCAGTAAGTACGGCTTACCATCCGCGATCGCCTTGACTTGGCAGAGTTCTTCTTCAAAGAACCGCCTATCAACTCGCCCTGCTTTGAGCTCGGATTTCAGCTTGGATAGTTCGGTGGCCTGGTCTTCGTTCTTTTGCTCAAGGGCCTCGCACTTCGTGCTGGCATCCTTGAGCTCTAGCTGCACCTCTACCACACGGGCCTCATGCTTGTCGCTCATGGCTTTTAACGCCGACAGTTCGGCTGCTGCTTGTTCGGCCGCCGCCTTCTCATCCGCGGCCTCCTGCCTCACCTTTTTCAACTCGGCCTTGAGGTTCTCGACCTCCACGGCCACAGCTGTGGTAACAATGAGTAAATAACACTTAAGGATAACAATCTGGATATCTCAATCAATGAGGATAGACAATAGCCCGAATGATACAATTCGGACTCACCTTGTGTCTCGTCAAATCTCTTGTTCAGGCGATCGAGCTCCTCATCGGAGCTCTTGAGCTTCCGGTTTAGCTCGGCAAGCTCCACTGCGTTGGCGACCGCCGCCGATGACGAGGCCTACAAAACAACTTATGTGCATTAAAACTCCCGAGCTGTCGGATTCAGACCCTCTGCTAAGTACTCTCCGGAGCTCTTAGAATAATGAGGGACAAAGGGTGCCTTGAGCATCATTACTAATTTTCGGACATTTGACCCCCCGGTGGGTTTTTTAAAACTCACCCAGGGCTCGGGGGCTACTACACTTATAAGGATTGCATAAACTTGGTAAATTAACTTTTTTTTGGAAAAAAGAGTATTACGTAGCTCACCTTGAAGCCCATCAAGAGACCGTTGAAGGCCTCTTTCAGTCCGCTATCAACGGACTGAATGCCTTGCAAAACCGCACCCAGAAGGGCGCGGTGATCTTCGGCGATGGATGAGCCGGATAAAGCTTCCTCCATCACGGCCGGCCACCCAGTCATGGGCGGCACCGGTGGTGACCTGCCAACCCTCCCTTCGGGGGGGGGGGGGGGATTGGGCTGGCAGCTCCGGAGGCATAGAGCGCTCCGGAGATGTCCTCGGAGGGACTGGACCGTACTTCGTCCCCCCTCTTTAGTTGCCAGGAGGTGTTCCTCCTCCTGGTCTTCGGCGGTTGAGGTATTAACCTCAGCCATAACGTCGTCACCCCCGCCGCCGGTGTTCGGCTCAGAAGGATCCTGGCGCGATAACACCTCCGCGGCCTCCTTCGAGACCTCAGGAGGCGTAGGATGTGACGTAGTCCCACTTCCCGCCAGGTCGGCGGGCAGAGACTCGCCGTCCGAGATTTGGTCGGTGGGGAGATCGCGTGGTGGGCTGCAAATTGAAAAGACGTTCGCCCATTTAGCATTAAAAGCTCTATATAAGTGACCCGGAGGGTCTTCGGATTCATACCTCTGGGCTGGGGGCTTAACCCTTGGGTTCCTTCAGGGAACCTTTTCAAAAGCCTCAGACTCCTTATCGGAGTCCGAGTTATCGTCGGTCAGGATTGCCTTTGTCCGGCATGTCCTCTTCGGGGCAGGAGGAGGTAGGTCCTCCGCGGCATCCGCTGACGCCGCCCTTTTCCTTGTGAGGGGGGAGTCGAACCCCCCTTCGTCCTCGTGCTCTTCCTCGTGAGTGGAAGAGGCATGGGTCTCCTTGGACTTAGTGTCCGGAAGACCCCTTAGACAAAGACCCTCTCGGGCCTCTTTCTTCTCCCCTTTCTTCTTCTTCTCCTTCTTCTCTGGCGCCGAATACGGCGCCACGACGAGCATCTCCGTCAACAGATCCGACCGAGGGTCTTCGGGCTGCGGGGCCGGACGGTCAATTTGCACGGCCTTGCTCAGCCATTTCTATGAAGATGAGGGAGAAAGGGTTTCAGCTCTTTGTCAAAAAACAGAGCCGGAGAATTAAAGTTTTATCATACCTTGGTAGGAGGGGTTTCGGCGTCAAGACCGGTGTCCTCCTCCTCGGCCGGCCAGCTCTTTTGGGGCTTGAATAGCACTTTCCACAATTTCTCGTGGGTAGTGCGGAAGAATTGACGCACGGTGGCCGGGTCATTGAGCTGGTAAGCCCACATTGGGGAGGCCCGGTGCTGGCAGGGGAGGAGACGGCGGCGGAGCATGACCTGGATCACGTTGACCAGCTCAATTTTGGCCTCAATCATCGCGGAGATGCGCTTCTGCAGCGATTTTACCTCTGCGGCCGACCCCCAGTCAAGGCCTTTCTTGAGTCACGAGGTTAGCCTCGCGGGGGGACTGGATCTGAACTCGGCAGGCGCCACCCAGTCCGCGCTCCTTGGTTCGGTGATGTAGAACCATTCCTTTTGTCAGATCTTGACCGTGTCGATAAAGGTGCCGTCCGGCCACTCGACACGGGGGAGCTTGCTGATTACCGCCCCTCCACAATCCGTATGCGCACCCGCAACTGTCTTCGGCTTGACGTTGAACACTTTGAGCCACAGGCCGAAGTGCGGCTGTACCCGCAGGAAGGCTTCGCAGACGATGATGAACGCCGAGATGTGCATGAAGGAGTTCGGGGGGAGGTCATGGAAATCTAACCTGTAAAAGAACATGAGGCCCCTGACGAAGGAGTGGAGCGGAAAGCCCAGTCCCCAGATGAAATGGGGGACGAACACCACCCTCTCGCCCAACTTCAGTGTGGGAACCAGCTGATTCGCCTCTGGAGCGCGGTGGGCGATGTTGGCGGAGAGGTAGCCGGCACGCTTTATCTCCCGAATGTCGTTGTCGGTGACGGAGGAGGCCTCCCACTTGCCCATGGAGCCTGAACCAGCCATGGCCGAACTCGGAGGGAAGATTGAGGAAGAACTGGATCTGGGCTCTCGGAGCTAGGGAAGGTTGAGGAGGCAAAAGGTGCGAATTTGGAGCGTGAATAGGCCTTGGGGGTTTTCTCCCTTTTATGGGGTGCCGTAATACCAAGAGCCTCCCTTTTACTGCGCCGCAGGCCTCGCCACTTCCCAAAACAATTGTGCCGTTATGCGCGCGTGGGATAACCCAGGGCATTAATCATATCCCGTAAGAAACTGGACACGATCTACACGTTGATAAGACGTGCCAATGGAGAAACAACCTCGAACCGCGAATCGAGTTTTTGTAACCGGCTCAGCGGTCGTGATAGGCCACGACCCTTCGTCAGAAAGGTTGTCAGGAAATACTGTTCGCACTTTGACATTCGGCCTTCGAGGTTAAGCGACTTATGGCGTCCGAATAACTACATGTTCGGATAACTACCTGTCATTGGCAGCCGGACTAGAGCCGGCCGATCATAAAGGGGGAAAAGAACTCACCCCGCAAGCCGGAGACTCTGATCACGCGAAGCTGCTAGTGTCATGACCCCTGGCGTTGGGGGCTAGTTCGGGGGCTACTGAGGGAGTCCTGGACTAAGGGGTCCTCGGGCCGCCGGCCTATCTCTCATAGGCCGGCTTGGTGGGCCGCTCTCTGATTATCGCAGGAAGGGTCGGGATATGCGACGACCCCGTATTCTAGAAGGAAACCTCCGAATACGCGGCGTGCACTCCAAGTCAAGATGAGGGGATCAGCGTCTTTACTTCCGGCTGGAGACGTATCATGTGTAAACCCTAGGTACCCCCGGTGTCTATATAACCCGGGGGGTTTAGATCGTAGAGGCCCGACGAACTCATCTAGGGTTTTGGCTACTTGATCTTGAGGTAGATCGACTCTGTAATCTTCATACACATCAATACAACCAAGCAGGACGTAGGGTTTTACCTCCATAGGAGGGCCCGAACCTGGGTAAACATCGTCTCCTTCGTCCCTTGTTACCCATCGATCCTAAACTCACAGCTCGGGACCCCCTACCCGAGATCCGCCGGTTTTGACATCGACACCAGGCCGTCAAGAGCATGCTGACCGTGCAGGTGGCAAACGGAGGCGTGATGCGCTGTGATCGTGAACTGTCGGCCTGCCAATGGCGTACTCAGGGCATCAACTTCACCACTGACCTCAAGGTGCTTCCCCTGGGCAGCTATGACGTCATTCTGGGGATTGACTGGTTAGCGCAACACAACCCGATGGACGTACATTGGAGGGAAAAGACCATGAGTTTCGATCAAGCTGGTAAGCACATTCACTTGCAAGGAGCTCGAGCTGATACCACTCAATGTCAGCAACTCTCCAGCCAGGAATTGGATGCGCTGCTACAACGTGTGAGGGTGGAGCGTGTGGTACATCTTTGTGCCATGGACGAGGAGGTCAAGGCCACTGAATTGCCAGTTCCCCCAGCGATTGCCGACCTCCTGCAAGAGTACAACCACCTCTTCGCTGAACCGCACGGCTTACCTCCGCAGCGTGCCTTTGAACACCATACCCCTGCTGCCTGGAGCCAGACCAGTCAATGTCCGGTCGTATCGTTACAGTCTAGCGCAGAAGGATGAAGTTGAAAAGCAAGTTGCTGATATGCTAGCACAGGGGATTATTGTGCCCAGCACCAGCCCATTTGCCTTGACGGTTCTACTCGTTCAGAAGAAGGATCTAACTTGGCGTTTCTGCATAGACTATCGACACCTCAATACTGTGACGGTGAAGAATCGATTTCCGCTGCCAGTCATCGACGAGTTGCTCCACGAACTAGCAGGTGCCCAACTCTTCACCAGCCTGGATCTGCGTGCAGGGTACCACCAAATCATAATAAGGCCGGAGGATGAGCACAAGATGGCTTTCAAGACCCACCATGTTCACCAAGATGAGCAGGTCGTGGAGCGATCCGGCCAGCTCCAGGTCCCTTCCGGCCGCCGCCTCCATCTGGCCGTGCCGGGCTGCACAGGGGAGGCGCCGGATAAGGAGCGGCAGGGGACGGTGCCGGAGCGGATGGGCAGGCGGTGGAGGCCGACGTCAATCTAGGAGCGGAGGTGCGGAGGGGCAGTGTGGAGCAGAGGGACGGAGGATTTAGGCAGGGGGAAACGGCCCGCCGTCGGGCGGCTAACCTGGCAGGGCAACAACGGGCGGCGTCGGCGGTTACCGGTGCGGCGCGTTTTGGGGGAACTCTGATAGGTGCGGCGTGGGCTTCAGCTAAACCTGATCAACCTCCGGTCCGGGTCGGTTTCGGGCCGGGCTTGACAATGCCCGGTGAAAGGAGGTGGATGTCTCCTAGAGGGAGGGTGAATAGGCGCTTTAAAATAATTACGGTTTAGGCTTGAACAAATGCGGAATAAAACTAGCGTTTAATATGTCAAGCACAAAACCTAAAACCACTAGGCTTACCTAAGTGCACCAACAACTTATGCTAAGCAAGATAAACAACTAATTGATAGCAAGATATATAGCATGAAACGATATGGCTATCACAAAGTAAAGGCATAAGTAAAGGGCTCGGATAAGAGATAACCGAGGCACGTGGAGACGACGATGTATCCCGAAGTTCAAACCCTTGCGGATGCTAATCTCCGTTTGGAGCGGTGTGGAGGCACAATGCTCCCCAAGATGCCACTAAGGCCACCGTAATCTCCTCACGCCCTCGCATAATGCAAGATGTCGTGATTCCACTAAGGGACGCTTGAGGGTGGTCACCGAACCCATACAAACAAGGTTGGGGCAAACTCCACAACTTAATTGGAGGCTCCCAACAACACCACAAAGCTTCACCACAATGGATTATGGCTCCGAGGTGACCTCAAATGCTCGGGGCAATCTCCACAACCTAATTGGAGACCCCGACGATTGCCCGGAGCTTTGCACCATAATGATTGAGCTCTGAGGCACCACCAACCGTCTAGGGCGCCAAAGCACCCAAGAGGCACAAGCTCTATGGTGCTCAACACCCAAGAGTAATAAGCTTCTCAACTTCTCACTTCCACGTATCACCGTGGAGAACTCAAACCTATGCACAAAATGCAATGGCAAGGGCACACGGAGTGCCCAAGTCCTTCTCTCCCAAATCCCACCACAACAACTAATGCTATGGAGGAAAATGAGAGGAAGAACGAAGAAGAACACGAAGAACTCCAAGATCTAGATCCAAGGGGTTCCCCTCACAAAGAGGAGAAAGTGATTGGTGGAAATGTGGATCTAGATCTCCTCTCTCTTTTCCCTCAAGAACTAGAAAGAATAATTGGAGGGATTGAGAGAAAGCAAGCTCGAAGAAGGTCAACAATGGAGGGCAAACTTGAGCTCAAAGGATAGGAACCATTGGGGAAGAAGACCCCCTTTTATAGGTGGGGAAAAATCCAACTGTTACCCCCACAGCCCGCACAGAGCAGTACTACCGCTCCGGAGAGCGGTACTACCGCTTATAAGTGGTAGTTCCAGGAAAGAACAAGCAAACGACAGAAACCTCGAGGCGGTAGTGCCGCCGGAGCGGTACTACCGCGCCTGCCTGCGGTACTACTGCTAGTTAGCGGTACTACCGCTTGTTACAGCCGCTCTACTTCTGCTCGGGTGGCGTGGGGCATCAGACAGGTGTCTAGTGGCTGGAGCGGACGCCAGAACCACCTGAGCGGTACTACCACCTGAGTGCTGAAAACTGTCCTGAGAAAGAAACTGCCATAACTTTCGCATACGAGCTCCGAATTGAGCAAACTCAAGCTTGTTGGATAGAGGATGACAAGAGCTATCCAACAGCGAATGGTTATATTAAGAATAGGCAATATAAAAATGCCAATGATATAGACATGTGAAACCTCTATGAATGATGAACCGGCAAAAACTCCAACATCGAAAACATCATAGAAGATGCATATGGACTCCGTTTTCGATGAACTCGAGCTTGTCAATGGTTTGAGCTCTCAACGAACGATACGATCAAGCTACTCACTTGAGAGCCCCCCTTGATAGTACGGCAATCGGTCCTATAACCCGGTCTCCCAACTACCACCATGAGACCGGTAAAATAGAAAACCTATCAAGGGCAAGCCTATACCTTGCACATAGTCCACTTGAGCTAGATGATGACGATCTTGACTTCCTCAAGATGGACCACCTTTCTTGATTGTGTTGGATCGATGAAGACTAGTTGATTGCTCCCCCATACTCCACTATGGGTGAGCCACTCTTCGGCACATCTTCACAAGTCCATTATCACCACAATGGACGGCAAGCTTCAAGCATGATCTCTTCGTGATGCTCCCCTTAAACTTGCACACCGCAATCTTGATGACGATCACCACTTGATGTCATCCTCCATGGGTTGTATGAGATCTTCCTCTTGACGCAAGCCCATGGAAACATACCTAACCCCACATAGTACTCTCACATAAACCTTGGGTTAATACACAAAGCGTAATTGACAATGCTTACCATACCATGGGATCACTTGATCCCTCTCGGTACATCTTGTACGCTTTGTATGTTGATAAACTTGATTCACTCTTTGACTTAGTCTTGATCAACCTTGTATCTTATCTTCTCTCTTCATAAATATAATGTCTTGAAGGTGAACATGAATGCTCACACAAACTTCTTCTTCAAGACATGCTTGCAATAAGCTCAACTCTCACATGACCAATCTTTGGATAAAACCTTGAATACCACCTTGGTCACCATATAAACTCCTTCGAATATAACTCAAGGCAACCATTAGTCCATAGGAATTGTCATCAATTACCAAAATCACACATGGAGAAATGTGCTCTTACACCCAGTGTCAAAATTCCAAGCCCGAGCCCAGCCTAGCCCGGCCAGAAGCACATGAACAATGACTTTTCTTAATTAAAATACTTATATTCGGGCTATTAAAATAATATAATATGCCTATGTTTGAATAAAGTATATATTTAATGTCATTTCGGGCTTATTTTGAGTTTTCGGGTCGGGCTTTGGGTGAGAAATTGGAGCCCGAACCCGGCCAGGATACCGGGCTTCGGGCTCGGCCCTTCAGGCCAGGTAGTCCATGAACAGGTTTAGCTTCAGCCTTCAGGTGCGCGCTATGAGTAGAAAGAAAGAGGGGGATGTTGCGCAACGGTCGAATCTTCCTCGCGAGTTGTTCGATCCGTCGATGCAGTTATATCTAACTTCGTATTCTCCTCTCACTCCCATCAACCCCACGACAAACCCTATAACCTATATTATACTCACGAGCGTCATATAGATGAACTTTTGCTAAAATGCAGCTAGGTTGGACCGGCCCATTCGATGTGTACATTTACTCAATCAAATCGACGCTTTACCAAAACTACGTCATGTATTAAATTATACAAATAGAAAATTTAAAAAATCTTAACTAAATCCAAACTTTTCTCCTACTCAAATCAAATCTAACCAAAACATCAACTCTAATCAAACTGGCCGGCTTGACGCATGCACGTGTATTTGAAAGCACATTTGCTCCCTTGGTGGTTTTGGTAATTAATAACAACATATACGTCATTGAACTAATGTTTCCATTAAGCATATTTCAGGAAAAGTTCAATGATAGGGATGGCAAAAGGATTGTGGAGATACCCCAAGATGCAAGGAAATAGATTGGCAAAGCTTCAAGCAAGAGGACTCTACATTTTACTTTGTGAGAAATCACTTTGAGTCCATAGGAAAGCCAATACTATTAAAAGGGGGTAAGGTACTGTTGGTGAACAAGATGCTCCACGTGCACAAGTGATAGTCACCAAAAACACCCACAAACTCTTCCACAAAAGTCTGTCCAAGCCTATCTTGAAAATCGGTGTAACCAACAATTCCCACTCGGTCCCACCGATTCCCAAACTCAGACAGACCCATGCCAAACCCTAGCCCTTCGGTGCAACCGATTCTGCATCGGTGCCACCGAGTTCACTTACCAACTTTCTGGTTAGCCATTTTCAAGCATCGGTACCACCGAGTTTTGCCAATCGGTCTCACCGAGATTTGGACCAACTTCCTGGTTAGCCATTCTCAAGAATCGGTACCACCGAGTTTTGTGAATCGGTCTCACCGAGTTTTTGGACCAACTCTCTGGTTAGCCGTTGTCAAGAATCGGTACCACCGAAATTTGAGAATCGGTCTCACCGAGTTGTGCAATCTGACCGTTGGTCACCTTGTCGATACCACCGAGAGTTATGTATCGGTCTCACCGAGATTCAAAAGTTACCGCCTTTTGGTCACTTCGGTACCACCGAGTTTTTCACTTCGGTGTCACCGAGTTGGTCACTTTAGGTGTAACGGTTGGATTTTTGGAGATGCCTATATATACCCCTTCACCACCACCCACTCGAAAGAGAAGCACTCATAACTATTCCATACTTGCCCCATCCTATTTTCTGAGAGAGAGCCACCTACTCATGTGTTGAGATCAAGCTATTCCATTCCTACCATATGAATCTTGATCTCTAGCCGCCCCAAGTTGCTTTCCACCAAATCAATCTCTTCCACCATAGCCAAATCTGTGAGAGAGTGATTGTGTGTTAAGGAGTCTATCATCTGGAAGCACAAGAGCAAGGAGTTCATCGACATTGCCGAGCCTATTACCTTTTGGAGGGTGGTGCCTCTTAGATTGGTTAGGTGTTGCTTGGGAGCCTCCTACTTCGTGTTGTGGAGTTGAACCAAGAAGTTTGTACGGGCAAGGAGATCGCCTACTTCGTGAAGATCTACCCATAGTGAAGCTAGTCCTTCGTGGACGGAAGCCGTTATGGAATAGTCAAGGTTGCTACTTTGTGGACCCTTATGGGTGGAGCCCTCCGTGGACTCTCGCGACCGTTACCCTCCGTGGGTTGAAGCCTCCATAAACGTGCATGTACGATAGCACCACCTATCGGAACCACGGGAAAAATCTTCGTGTCTTCAAATTGCGTTTGATCTTCCTTCCTACCCTCTACTACATCTGCTTGTTGTTACTTTCCGCTGCTATACTCTTAAACATGCATGTGTAGGGTGTACTTGAATTGCTATCATTGCTAAAATCTGCCAACACTTAAAATTGGGAAAAGGTAGAATTTTTATTTGCTCAAGTAGTCTAATCACCCCCCCCTCTAGACATACTTTCGATCCTACAGTATTTTTGTATGTTTCGTTTTTTGGTTTCCTTTTTTATGTTTCATTCTTTTATGAGCAATATATTATTTTGTGCTCGACATATTATCAGAACTGACACTTACCCAAGACAAAATTCAATCAAATCAGTACTTTTCCAAAACAACGTCATGCATTATCAAATCTAATTTTAGCATAATCTCGAATAAAACCAAACTTTTCTTGCCTTCCACTACTCTTACCCAAAACAAATAAAATCTTACCAAAACATCAACTATAATCAAAGTTGGCTGGCCCATTTGACACATGCGCGCGTTTTTATTTTTCATTTTTTCTTCTAAGTTTCCATTTTTTGTTTCCTTTTTTCGATTAATTTTTTCAATGACCAACCTATTGTTTTGTGAGTTGGTAGCGTCGACTCCATTTTGGTTAAACCTCCCCCGCCATTTTTTTCCTATCCCACCAATTTATTTAAACCGATTTTTTGCTCATATCTTCTGTATATTTAGTATTGCTATTATGTAAAGGAATCAATCACGATGATCTATAGTCAATCTTTACAAATTAAATCTATGCAAAGTAATCAATGTTTGTTAACACAAGACAACATTTATGGAAAGGAATCAATCACATGTGTACAACCTCTCTCTTTATTATTAGAGGGCAATCTATTATTAAATGTCAATCCATAGTAGTCCTCCTTGGTACCCACGACTCCCACCGATCGAAGGGATACCCCACAAAAAAAATATAGTTCCCCTCCCATCGGTTTTACACATTTTTGCTTGATTCAGCACGCATTGCACGAGCCTCTATTTCTTTCTCTTCAGCGATTGATTCCCCTCCACGTAGGGATCCTCCATTCCTCCTACAAAATGAGGTTGCGCCTCCGCAGCTCAACTCCTCTTCCCTTGAGTAGGGTTTCTATATCAAGCTGCATGCACCAAGATGCACAGTTAACTATGGATGCCACCCTTATTCCGCCATGGTGAGCAACCCGGACCCCCGACAACGACGTGTGCCCGCTCTGCGACAGCTCAAGCGCTAGGCGGTAAGGAGAGAGTGGAGGAGTTGTGGCATCACACTCTACCTTGACGATTTAAAGTCGACTGCCCTGCAACACCCGCTCGATTCGCCTCCTCCACACTCGGTCCTTCTGATGTTGATGTGTCACAGGAGCCTTCACGGAGGTGGCGACCGACGAATATGAAATTTTATGTACATCGGTAATAGAATTCTCGTTGATTAGACCTCTTTGTATTTCTTGAAATTAACTGGTTTGCAGTAGAATATGAAATTTGAGTATCACGGTTGTTGAAATGAAAATAATCTGGCGAGCAATAATAAAATGAAGAATAGATTCTTGGACATTCCTGATGGTGGTGGTGGCCCTAGAAGCATCGCGAAGCAGTAGATGGTGATGGAGACGACCGCAACATTTGAGAGTGATAGGTGGCGGCGGGGGTCCTGGGCCAGCGCGCGGGCGGAGATGCTCCTCACAGTTAGCATCTGGATCCGCTCCACTCATCCGTGCCCGAGCTTCTCGGTCGTGACTCATGACGGAGGCGACGACCTACCTATGGATGTCACCCTTCTTTCGCCCTGGTGACCGACCCTGACCCCCGATGAAGATGTGTGCCCGCTTTGCGGTAGCTCGAGGACCGGGCGGGAAGGAGGAGGTGTAGGAGCTATGATGTTGCTCTTCCCCGGTGATTTAAAGTCGTCTACCCTGCAACACCCGCTCGATTCGGCTCCTTAGCACTCAGTCCTTCGGTTGTTGATGTGTCGCAGGGGCCTCCACGGAGGTGGCGACCGACGAATATGAAATTTGATGTATGATGGTAATAGAATTGTTGTGGATTAGACCTCTTTGTGTTTCTTGAAATTAAATGGTTTGCCATAGAATATGAAATTTGAGTATGATGGTTGTAGAACTAAAAATAATATGGCGAGCAATAATAAAATGAAGAATATTCTCGGACATTCCTCGCAGTGATGGCGGCCATAGAGGCATCGCAAAACAACAGGTCACGATGGCGGCGACGACAACATCTCGGAGCGGTAGGTGGTGGTGGCGGCCCTGGGCGAGCGTGTGGGCGGAAATGTTCCTCACAGTCGATGTCTGGATTCGCTCCATTCAGCCGTGGCCGACCTTCTAGGTCGTTCCTCATGACGGAGGCGATGACCACGGCGTCGCAGAGCGACAAGTGTCGACGTGCCAGGTCCTGCGCGCGAGCGGACATGCTATAAAGATGGTTTTTTCATGGAATATTATTTAAGAGTGTCTATTTTTAAAAGAAAAACTATTGTGTTCTTTTCTTTCTATACAAGATTTTCCACCTTCATAGAGTATAAGTTTCATTTTAGTTAGTTTTGAGTGGTATTGCTTAAGTTTTCTTTCAACTAATTGATTGCCATCGAAAAAGGGACATCATCGCTCTCTTTCATTATTTATGAGATTGCATCGAAGAAAGGGGTTCATCGACCCAATGTGATGTTTCTTATAAATAAAACAAAATACATCTAACTCTTGCATCATATGATTTGCTTCTCTTTGGAAGTGCTTTAATTTGGCATTTCCATTTGATCGTCAAATCTTAAGTATGCTAGGGAATCACAGTGGTCAATGGAAAAGGTGGGATATGGGAGAGGAACTTTAGCGCTTGTTGTAACGTGCTCGTGGTATTTCTCGCCTTCTGCTTGTAGTAACGCACGTACATTTCTTTGCCACTGTAGACCTGATACATCTCCAACGTATCTATAATTTTTGCTTGCTCCATGCTGTTATATTATCATTCGTGGATGTTTTTACAATCATTTTATAGCAAATTTATATCATTTTTTGGGACTAACCTATTGACATAGTGCCAAAGTGCCAGTTGTTGTTTTTGCTTGTTTTTTACTTCGCGGAATATCAGTACCAAACGGAGTCCAATCCGACGAAACTTTTTGGAGATTTTTTTGGGCCAGAACACATACAATGGGCCAAAGAAGTGCCAGAGGGGAGGGTCGAGGAGACCACAACCCACCAGGGCACGCCAGAGGCCCCGGGCGCGCCCTGATGGGTTGTGCCCTCCTTGGGACCCCTCTCCACCGCCTCTGATGCCTATAAATTCCCAAATATTCCAGATACCCTAAGGGAGTCGACGAAAAACACATCGAGCCGCCGCAAGTTCCAGAACCTCAAGATCCAATCTAACACCATCACAGAGGGGTTCATCATCCTCATTGGTGCCTCTCTGATGATGCGTGAGTAGTCCACCATAGACCTACGGGTCCGTAGGCAGTAGCTAGATGGCTTCCTCTCTCTCTTTTGATTCTCAATACAATAGTCTCTTGGAGATCTATTTGATGTAAACTTTTGCGGTGTGTTTGTTGGGATCCGATGAATTTTGAGTTCATGATCAGTTTCTATCCATGAATATTATTTGAGTCTTCTTTGATCTCTTATATGCATGATTACTTATAGCCTCGTATTTCTTCTTCGAATCTTCGGTTTAGTTAGTCCAACTAGATCGATTTTTCTTGCCATGGGAAGAGGTGCTTTGTGATGGGTTCGATCTTGCGGTGTCCTCTCCCAGTGGCAGAAGAGGCAGCGAGGCACGCATGTATCGTTGCTATTAAGGATAACAAGATGGGGTCTATTCCTACATGAGTAGATCTTGTCTACATCATGTCACCGTTCTTATTGCATTATTCCATTTTTCATGAACTTAATACACTAGATGCATGCTGGATAGCGGTCGATGTGTGGAGTAATAGTAGTAGATGCAGAATCGTTTTGGTCTACTAATCTTGGACGTGATGCCTATATAATGATCATCGCCTTGGATATCATCAGGATTATTTGATCTACTATCAATTGCCCAACAGTAATTTGTTCACCCACCGTGTGCTATACTCATGAGAGAAGCCACTAGTGAAACCTACGGGCCCCGGGTCTACTTTTCCAACATATTGCTTTCCGATCTATCTTTTTGCCACTTTTGTTTTCAGATCTTTTATTCCAAAAAAGCCAAAAATACCTTGCTGCACATTTTATTTGCTTCTTTTATTTTGTGTTCTTGAGAAATCTATCTCTCCAATCTATCACTACCTAATCTATCTTTTACCGTAGAGAGATTGACAACCTCTCTTTCGCGTCGGGTTGTGATGACCCACAAGTATAGGGGATCAATCATAGTCCTTTCGATAAGTAAGAGTGTCGAACCCAACGAGGAGCAGAAGGAAATGACAAGCGGTTTTCAGCAAGGTAATCTCTGCAAGCACTGAAATTGTAGGTAACAGATAGTTTGATAGTAAGGTAATTTGTAACGAGCAAGTAACGGTAACGGTAAACAAGGTGCAGCAAGGTAGCCCAATCCTTTTGAGGCAATGGACAGGCCAGAATAATCACTAGTAACAGGCAAAGTGTTCTTGAGGGTACACGGGAATTTCGTCTAGTCACTTTTATCATGTTGGTTTGATTCATGTTCGCTACTTTGAAAATTTGATATGTGGGTGGACCAGTGCTAAGGTGTTGTTCTTACTTGAACTAACAACCTACTTATGATTAACCCCCTCGCAAGCATCCGCAACTACGAGAAAAGTATTAAGACAAAGTCTAACCATAGCATTAAACATGTGGATACAAATCAGCCCCTTACGAAGTAGCGCATAAACTAGGGTTTAAGCTTCTGTCACTCTAGCAACCCATCATCTAATAACTACTCCACAATGCATTCCCTTAGGCCCATGAATGGTGAAGTGTCATGTAGTCGACGTTCGCATGACACCACTAAGGGAATCACAACATACATATCATCAAAATATCGAACACATATCAAATTCACATGATTACTCGCAACATGACTTCTCCCGTGACCTCAAGAACGAAGGTAACTACTCACAAATAATAATCATGCTCAAGATCAGAGGAGTAATGAATAGCATAATGGATCTGAACATATGATCTTCCACCAAATAAACCATATAGTAATCAACTACGCAAGGTAATCAACACTACTAGTCACCCACAAGTACCAATCTGAGGTTCCGGTACAAAGATTGAACACAAGAGATGAACTAGGGTTTGAGAGGAGATGGCGCTGTTGAAGATGTTGATGAAGATTGGCCTCCCAAATATGAGAGGGGTGTTGGTGATGATGATAGCTTCAATTTCCCCGTCCGGGAGGGAAGTTCCCCTGGCGGAATCGCTCCGCTGGAGGGCAAAAGTGCTCCTGCCCAAGTTCCGCCTCGAGGCGGCGGCGCTTCGTCCCGAAAGTCCTCCTCCTATTTTTTTTTAGGTTTTTTGGGAATTTATACCAGAAGATGGGCACCGGAAGCGGGCCAGGCTGGGCACAACCCATCAGGGCGCGCGCCCTGATGGGTTGTGCCCACCTGGGGGCCCTCCTCCGGTAGTTTTCAGCTCCAGTAATTTTTATTAAATACAAAAATAATCTCCGTAAATTTTCAGCTTCATTGGAGTTGTGCAGAATAGGTATCTCTGACGTGCTTTTCTTAGGTCCAGAATTCCAGCTGCCGGTATTCTTCCTCTTTGTGTAAACCTTGCATATTATGAGAGAAAAGGCATTAGAATCACTCCCCAAAGCATTATTATTCAACAAAACAAAGTAAATAACAGTAGGAAATCATGATGCAAAATGGACGTATCAACTCCCCCAAGCTTAGACCTCGCTTGTCCTCAAGCGAAAGCCGATATTGAAAAGCATGTCCACATGGTTTGAGAGAGAGGTGTCGATAAAAATTAAATACGGACATAGAAGCATCATGCTTATTAACATAACAGCAACAAACTCTAACATAAGAACTTATTTCAATACATTTTTATCATAAGACTTCTCATGAACAAGTAAACAATTCATCACAACATAGAAGTATGAAGCATAAACCTTATTGGAAAGCAACAAACTATGTTCTCAGTCAACTTTGCAACTACAATTCTGTTGGGGAACGTAGTAATAATTCAAAAAAAATCCTACGTGTCACCAAGATCAATCTAGGAGATGCTAGCAACGAGAGAGAGGGAGTGCATCTTCATACCCTTGAAGATCGCTAAGCGGAAGCGTTGCAAAGAACATGGTTGATGGAGTCGTACTCGCGGCGATTCAAATCGCGGAAGATCCGATCCAAGCGCCGAACGGACGGCGCCTCCGCGTTCAACACACGTATAGCCCGGGGACGTCTCCTCCTTCTTGATCCATCAAGGGGAGAGGAGAAGTTGAGGGAGAGCTCCGGCAGCACGACGGCGTGGTGGCGGTGGAGCTCGCGGTTCTCTGGCAGAGCTTCGCTAAGCACTACGGAGGAGGAGGAGGTGTAGGAGGGGGGAGGGCTGCGCCAGGGAAGGGGTGCAGCTCCCATGCGCCTCCCCACTATATATAGGGGTGGACGGGGCTGGTTTCTTGCCCTCCAAGTCCATTGGGGCGTTGGCAAAGGTGGGAGGAAAGAAATCCCATCCTTTCCCTTCCCCACCGATTGTTATCCCCCCTTTTTATGGATCTTGATCTTATCCCTTCGGGATATGATCTTATTCCTTCTAAGGGGGGATCTTGGTGCGCCTTGACCAGGGGTGTGGGGCCTTGCCCCCACTACCCACGTTCATGTGGGTCCCCCCATGCAAGTGGGCCCCACTCCGGAACCTTCTAGAACCTTCCCGGTACAATACCGAAAAATCCCGAACATTTTCCGGTGGCCAAAATAGGACTTCCCATATATAAATCTTCACCTCCGGACCATTCCGGAACTTCTCGTGACGTCCGGGATCTCATCCGGGACTCCAAACAACTTTCAGTAACCACATACAATTCCCATTACAACTCTAGCGTCACCGAACCTTAAGTGTGTAGACCCTACGGGTTCGGGAACCATGCAGACATGACCAAGACACCTCTCCGGCCAATAAGCAATAGCGGGATCTGAATACCCATATTGGCTCCCACATGTTCCACGATGATCTCATCGGATGAACCACGATGTCGGGGATTCAATTAATCCCGTATACAATTCCCTTTGTCCATCGGTATGTTACTTGCCCGAGATTCGATCGTCGGTATCCCTATACCTTGTTCAATCTCGTTACCAGCAAGTCTCTTTACTCGTTCCGTAACACATGATCCCGTGACTAACTCCTTAGTCACATTGTGCTCATTATGATGATGTATTACCGAGTGGGCCCAGAGATACCTCTCCGTCACACGGAGTGACAAATCCCAGTCTCGATTCGTGCCAACCCAACAGACACTTTCGGAGATACCTGTAGTGCACCTTTATAGTCACCCAGTTACGTTGTGACGTTTGATACACCCAAAGCATTCCTACGGTATCCGGGAGTTGCACAATCTCATGGTCTAAGGAAATGATACTTGACATTAGAAAAGCTCTAGCAGACGAACTACACGATCTTGTGCTATGCTTAGGATTGGGTCTTGTCCATCACATCATTCTCCTAATGATGTGATCCCGTTATCAACGACATCCAATGTCCATGGTCAGGAAACCATGACCATCTATTGATCAACGAGCTAGTCAACTAGAGGCTCACTAGGGACATGGTGTGGTCTATGTATTCACACATGTATTACGGTTTCCGGTTAATACAATTATAGCATGAACAATAGACAATTATCATGAACAAGGAAATATAATAATAACCATTTTATTATTGCCTCTAGGGCATATTTCCAACAGTCTCCCACTTGCACTAGAGTCAATAATCTAGTTACATTGTGATGAATCGAACACCCATAGAGTTCTGGTGCTAATCATGTTTCGCTCGTGGAAGAGGTTTAGTCAACGGATCTGCGACATTCAGATCCGTATGTACTTTACAAATATCTATATCTCCATCCTGAATGTAACCACGAATGGAGTTGAAGCGGCGCTTGATGTGCTTGGTCTTCTTGTGAAACCTGGGCTCCTTGGCAATGGCAATAGCTCCAGTGTTGTCACAGAAGAGAGTCATCGGGCCCGACGCATTGGGAATCACTCCTAGGTCGGTGATGAACTCCTTCATCCAGACTCCTTCCTGCGCTGCTTCCGAAGCAGCTATGTACTCCGCTTCACATGTAGATGCCGCCACGACGCTTTGCTTGCAACTGCACCAGCTGACTGCCCCACCATTCAAAATATACACGTATCCAGTTTGTGACATGGAGTCATCCGGATCTGTGTCGAAGCTAGCATCGACGTAACCCTTTACGACGAGCTCTTCGGCACCTCCATAAATGAGAAACATATCCTTAGTCATTTTCAGGTACTTAAGGATATTCTTGACCGTTGTCCAGTGTTCCATTCCGGGATCACTTTGGTACCTCCCTACCAAACTTATGGCAAGGTTCACATCAGGTCTGGTACACAGCATGTCATACATAATAGAACCTATGGCTGAGGCATAGGGGATGACACTCATCTTTTCTCTATCTTCTGCTGATGTCGGGCATTGAGTTGTGCTCAATCTCACACCTTGCAATACAGGCAAGAACCCCTTCTTGGACTGATCCATATTGAACTTCTTCAATATCTTGTCAAGGTATGTGCTTTGTGAAAGACCAATGAGGCGTCTCGATCTATCTCTATAGATCTTGATGCCTAATATGTAAGCAGCTTCTCCAAGGTCCTTCATTGAAAAACACTTATTCAAGTAGGCCTTTATGCTTTCCAAAAGTTCTATATCATTTCCCATCAACAATATGCCATCCACATATAAAATGAGAAATGCTACAGAGCTCCCACTCACTTTCTTGTAAATACAGGCTTCTCCATAAGTTTGTATAAACCCAAACGCTTTGATCACCTCATCAAAGCGAATGTTCCAACTCCGAGATGCTTGCACCAGCCCATAGATGGAGCGCTGGAGCTTGCATACCTTGTCAGCATTCTTAGGATCGACAAAACCTTCCGACTGCATCATATACAATTCTTCCTTAAGGAAACCGTTAAGGAATGCCGTTTTGACGTCCATTTGCCAGATCTCATAATCATAAAATGCGGCAACTGCTAACATGATTCGGACGGACTTCAGCATCGCTACGGGTGAGAAAGTCTCATCGTAGTCAACTCCTTGAACTTGTCGATAACCCTTAGCGACAAGCCGAGCCTTATAGACGGTCACATTACCATCCGCGTCAGTCTTCTTCTTAAAGATCCATTTATTTTCTATGGCTTGCCGATCATCGAGCAAGTCCACCAAAGTCCATACTTTGTTCTCATACATGGATCCTATCTCGGATTTCATGGCTTCAAGCCATTTGTTGGAATCCGGGCCCGCCATGGCTTCTTTATAGTTTGAAGGTTCACCGTTGTCTAACAACATGATTTCCAGGACAAGGTTGCCGTACCACTCTGGTGCGGAACGTGTCCTCGTGGACCTACAAAGTTCAGTGGTAACTTGATCCGAAGTTTCATGATCATCATCATTAACTTCCTCTCTAGTCGGTGCAGGCACCACAGAAACATTTTCCTGCGCTGTGCTACTCTCCGGTTCGAGAGGGGGTACAATTACCTCGTCAAGTTCTACTTTCCTCCCACTTACTTCTTTCGAGAGAAACTCTTTCTCTAGAAAGGATCCATTCTTGGCAACAAAGATCTTGCCTTCGGATCTGAGGTAGAAGGTATACCCAATAGTTTCCTTAGGGTATCCTATGAAGACGCACCTTTCCGATTTGGGTTCGAGCTTTTCAGGTTGAAGTTTCTTGACATAAGCATCGCATCCCCAAACTTTTAGAAACGACAGCTTAGGTTTCTTCCCAAACCATAATTCATATGGTGTCGTCTCAACGGATTTAGACGGTGCCCTATTTAAAGTGAATGCGGTAGTCTCTAATGCATATCCCCAAAATGATAGCGGTAAATCAGTAAGAGACATCATAGATCGCACCATATCCAATAGAGTGCGATTACGACGTTCGGACACACCATTACGCTAAGGTGTGCCAGGCGGCGTGAGTTGTGAAACAATTCCACATTTCCTTAAGTGCGTGCCAAACTCATGACTCAAATATTCTCCTCCACGATCAGATCGTAAGAACTTTATTTTCTTGTCACGTTGATTCTCTACCTCACTCTGAAATTCCTTGAACTTTTCAAAGGTCTCAGACTTGTGTTTCATTAAGTAGACATACCCATATCTGCTTAAGTCATCAGTGAGGGTGAGAACATAACGATAGCCACCGCGAGCCTCAACGCTCATTGGACCGCATACATCGGTATGTATTATTTCCAACAAGTTGGTTGCTCGCTCCATTGTTCCGGAGAACGGAGTCTTAGTCATCTTGCCCATGAGGCATGGTTCGCACGTGTCAAATGATTCATAATCAAGAGACTCCAAAAGTCCATCTGCATGGAGTTTCTTCATGCGTTTGACACCAATATGACCAAGGCGGCAGTGCCACAAGTATGTGGGACTATCATTATCAACCTTACATCGTTTGGTATTCACACTATGAATATGTGTAACATCACGTTCGAGATTCAATAAAAATAAACCATTGACCAGCGGGGCATGACCATAAAACATATCTCTCATATAAATAGTGTTGGCGAACGGAGCATGAATTTCAAAAATTTCCTACGCTCACGCAAGATATATCCATGGAGATGCATCGCTACGAGAGGGGAGAGTGTGTCTACGTACCCTCGTAGACCGTTTAGCGGAAGCGTCTCACAACGCGGTTGATGTAGTCGAACAATCCTTCGAGCTCCACCGATCGAGTACCGAACGTACGGCACCTCCGAGTTCTACACACGTGCAGCTCGGTGACGTTCCTCGCCTTCTTGATCCAGCAAGACGTCGAGGTAGTAGATGAGTTCCGTCAGCACGACGGAGTGGCGACGGTGACGGTGAAGTGATTCCGGCAGGGCTTCGCCTAAGCTCTCCGAAAATATGACCGAGGTGGAAAACGGAGATCGGGGCACCGCACACGGCTATGGGACAATTGTGTGTCTCCAAGGGGTGCCCCTCCTCCGTATATAAAGGAGGGAGGGAGGAGGCCAGCCCCCTAGGGGTGCGCCAAGTGTGGGGAGTCCTACTAGGACTCCTTAGTCCTAGTAGGATTCCACCTCCCATACGGAGTAGGAAAGGGGGAAGGGAGAGGGAAAGGAAAGAGGGGGCTGCGCCCCCTCCCCTAGTCCAATTCGGTTTGGGCAAGGGGGGGCGCGCGCCTCCTCACGTGGCCTGCCTCTCCTTTTCCCGTATGGCCCAATAAGGCCCATTACTTCTCCCGGTGAATTCCCGTAACTCCCCGGTACTCCGAAAAATACCCGAATCACTCGGAACCTTTCCGACGTCCGAATATAGCCTTCCAATATATGAATCTTTACCTCTCGACCATTTCGAGACTCCTCATCATGTCCGTGATCTCATCCGGGACTCCGAACAAACTTCGGCCACCATTCACATAACTCATATAATACTAAATCGTCATCGAACCTTAAGTGTGCGGACCCTACGGGTTCGGGAATGATGTAGACATGACCGAGACGACTCTCCGGTCAATAACCAACAGCGGAACCTGGATGCTCATATTGGTTCCTACATATTCCACGAAGATCTTTATCGGTGAACCTCATATGTCAACATACGTTGTTCCCTTTGTCCGGCGGTATGTTACTTGCCCGAGATTCGATCGTCGGTATCTAATACCTAGTTCAATCTCGTTACCGGCAAGTCTCTTTACTCGTTCCGTAATACATCATCTTGCAACTAACTCTTTAGTCACGGTGCTTGCAAGGCTTCTGTGATGCTGTATTACCGAGAGGGCCCAGAGATATCTCTCCGATAGTCGGAGTGACAAATCCCAATCTCGATCCATGCCAACTCAACAAACACTTTCGGAGATACCTGTAGTGCACCTTTATAATCACCCAGTAACGTTGTGACGTTTGAT
The DNA here is from genome assembly GCA_039707655.1 of Elymus sibiricus. Taxonomy (NCBI): domain Eukaryota; kingdom Viridiplantae; phylum Streptophyta; class Magnoliopsida; order Poales; family Poaceae; genus Elymus; species Elymus sibiricus. The sequence goes on from CM077663.1 coordinate 427,084,469, forward strand.
ACACCCAAAGTATTCCTACGGTATCCGGGAGTTGCGTGATCTCATGGTCAGAGGAACGTGTATTTGACATAGTGAAAGCAATAGCAATAAACTGAACGATCATTTGCTATGCTAACGGTTGGGTCATGTCCATCACATCATTCTCCTAATGATGTGATCCCGTTATCAAATGACAACTCATGTGCATGGTCAGGAAACCTTGACCATCTTTTGATCAACGAGCTAGTCTAGTAGAGGCATACTAGGGACATAGTATTTGTCTATTATCCACACATGTATTTAGTTTCCGGTCAATACAATTCTAGCATGAATAATAAACTATTATCATGAATGGGGAAATATGATAATAACTAATTTATTATTGCCTCTAGGGCATATTTCCAACAAATAGAACAACCATTATTCTCGAATTTAAATGAGTAGCCATCTCGCATCAAACGAGATCCAGATACAATGTTCATGCTCAAAGCTGGTACTAAATAACAATTATTGAGGTTTAAAACTAATCCTGAAGGTAGATGTAGAGGTAGCGTGCCGACGGCGATCACATCGACCTTGGAACCATTCCCGACGCGCATCGTCACCTCGTCCTTCGCCAGTCTCCGCTTATTCCGCAGCTCCTGTTTTGAGTTACAAATGTGAGCAACCGCACAGGTATCAAATACCCAGGAGCTACTACGAGCGCTGGTAAGGTACACATCAATAACATGTATATCATATATACCTTTGACGTTGCCGGCCTTCTTATCCGCTAAGTACTTGGGGCAGTTCCGCTTCCAGTGACCGGTTCCCTTGCAATAAAAGCACTCAGTCTCAGGCTTGGGTCCATTCTTGGGCTTCTTCCCGGCAACTGATTTACCGGGCACGGCAACTGCTTTGCCGTCCTTCTTGAAGTTCTTCTTACCCTTGCCTTTCTTGAAACTGGTGGTCTTATTCACCATCAATACTTGATGTTCCTTTTTGATCTCCACCTCCGCTGATTTCAGCATCGAATATAACTCAGGAATGGACTTCTCCATCCCTTGCATATTGAAATTCATCACAAAGCTCTTGTAGCTAGGTGGAAGCGACTGGAGGATTCTGTCAATAACCGAGTCATCCGGAAGATTAACTCCCAGCTGAGACAAGCGGTTGTGCAACCCAGACATTTTGAGTATGTGCTCGCTGACAGAACTATTTTCCTCCATCTTACAACGGAAGAACTTGTCGGAGACTTCATATCTCTCGACCCGTGCATGAGCTTGGAAAACCATTCTCAGCTCTTGGAACATCTCATATGCTCCGTGTTGCTCAAAACGCTTTTGGAGCCCCGGTTCTAAGCTGTAAAGCATGCCGCACTGAACCAGGGAGTAATCATCACTACGCGACTGTCAGGCGTTCATAACGTCTTGAGTTGCTGGGAAAATGGGTGCATCACCTAGCGGTGCATCAAGGACATATGCTTTCTTGGAAGCTATGAGGATGATCCTCAAGTTACGGACCCAGTCCGTATAGTTGCTTCCATCGTCTTTCAGCTTGGTTTTCTCTAGGAACGCGTTGAAGTTGAGGGCAACATTAGCGTGGGCCATTGGATCTACAAGATAGATTGTAAAGACAATTTTAGACTAAGTTCATGATAATTAAGTTCATCTAATCAAATTATTTAATGAACTCCCACTCAGATAGACATCCATCTAGTCATCTAAGTGATACATGATCCATATCGACTAGGCCGTGTCCGATCATCACGTGAGACGGACTAGTCATCAATGGTGAACATCTCCATGTTGATCGCATCTACTATACGACTCATGTTCGACCTTTCGGTCTCTCGTGTTCCGAGGCCATGTCTGTACATGCTAGGCTCGTCAAGTCAACCTAAGTGTTTCGCGTGTGTAAATCTGGCTTACACCCGTTGTATGCGAACGTTAGAATCTATCACACCCGATCATCACGTGGTGCTTCGAAACAACGATCCTTCGCAACGGTGCACACTTAGGGGGAACACATTTCTTGAAATTTTAGTGAGGGATCATCTTATTTATGCTACCGTCGTTCTAAGCAAATAAGATGTAAAAACATGATAAACATCACATGCAAATCATAAAGTGACATGATATGGCTAATATCATCTTGCGCCTTTGATCTCCATCTTCGGGGCGCGGCATGATCACCATCGTCACCGGCACGACACCATGATCTCCATCATCGTGTCTTCATGAAGTTGTCTCGCCAACTATTACTTCTACTACTATGGCTAACGGTTAGCAATAAAGTAAAGTAATTACATGGCGTTTTTTATTGACACGCAGGTCATACAATAAATTAAGACAACTCCTATGGCTCCTGCCGGTTGTCATACTCATCGACATGCAAGTCGTGATTCCTATTACAAGAACATGATCAATCTCATACATCACATATATTTCATCACATCCTTTTGGCCATATCACATCACATAGCATACCCTGCAAAAACAAGTTAGACGTCCTCTAATTGTTGTTGCAAGTTTTACGTGGCTGCTATGGGTTTCTAGAAAGAACGTTTCTTACCTACGCAAAAAGCCACAACGGTGATATGCCAATTTCTATTTACCCTTCATAAGGACCCTCTTCATCGAATCCGATCCGACTAAAGTGGGAGAGACAGACACCCGCTAGCCACTTTATGCAACAAGTGCATGTCAGGCGGTGGAACCAGTCTCACGTAAGCGTACGTGTAAAGTCGGTCCGGGCCGCTTCATCCCACAATACCGCCGAATCAAGATAGGACTAGTAACGGCAAGCAAATTGACCAAATCATCACCCACAACTACTTGTGTTCTACTCGTGCATAGAATCTACGCATAGACCTAGCTCATGATGCCACTGTTGGGGAACGTAGTAATAATTCAAAAAAATTCCTACGTGTCACCAAGATCAGTCTAGGAGATGCTAGCAACGAGAGAGAGGGAGTGCATATTCATACCCTTCAAGATCGCTAAGCGGAAGCGTTGCAAAGAACGCGGTTGATGGAGTCGTACTCGCGGCGATTCAAATCGTGGAAGATCCGATCCAAGCGCCGAACGGACGGCGCCTCCGCGTTCAACACACGTACAGCCCGGGGACGTCTCCTCCTTCTTGATCCATCAAGGGGAGAGGAGAAGTTGAGGGAGAGCTCCGGCAGCACGACGGCGTGGTGGCGGTGGAGCTCGTGGTTCTCCGGCAGAGCTTCGCTAAGCACTACGGAGGAGGAGGAGGAGGTGTAGGAGGGGGGAGGGCTGCGCCAGGGAAGGGGTGCAGCTCCCATGCGCCTCCCCACTATATATAGGGGTGGAGGGGGCTGGTTTCTTGCCCTCCAAGTCCATTGGGGCGTTGGCAAAGGTGGGAGGAAAGAAATCCCATCCTTTCCCTTCCCCACCGATTGTTATCCCCCCTTTTTAGGGATCTTGATCTTATCCCTTCGGGATATGATCTTATTCCTTCTAAGGGGGGATCTTGGTGCGCCTTGACCAGGGGTGTGGGGCCTTGCCCCCACTACCCACGTTCATGTGGGTCCCCCATGCAGGTGGGCCCCACTCCGGAACCTTCTAGAACCTTCCCGGTACAATACCAAAAAATCCCGAACATTTTCCGGTGGCCAAAATAGGACTTCCCATATATAAATCTTCACCTCCGGACCATTCCGGAACTCCTCGTGACGTCCGGGATCTCATCCGGGACTCCTAACAACTTTCAGTAACCACATACAGTTCCCATTACAACTCTAGCGTCACCGAACCTTAAGTGTGTAGACCCTACGGGTTCGGGAACCATGCAGACATGACCGAGACACCTCTCCGGCCAATAACCAATAGCGGGATCTGGATACCCATGTTGGCTCCCACATGTTCCACGATGATCTCATCGGATGAACCACGATGTCGGGGATTCAATTAATCCCGTATACAATTCCCTTTGCCCATCGGTATGTTACTTGCCCGAGATTCGATCGTCGGTATCCCTATACCTTGTTCAATCTCGTTACCAGCAAGTCTCTTTACTCGTTCCGTAACACATGATCCCGTGACTAACTCCTTAGTCACATTGAGCTCATTATGATGATGTATTACCGAGTGGGCCCAGAGATACCTCTCCGTCACACGGAGTGACAAATCCCAGTCTCGATTCGTGCCAACCCAATAGACACTTTCGGAGATACCTGTAGTGCACCTTTATAGTCACCCAGTTACGTTGTGACGTTTGATACACCCAAAGCATTCCTACGGTATCCGGGAGTTGCACAATCTCATGGTTTAAGGAAATGATACTTGACATTAGAAAAGCTCTAGCAGACAAACTACACGATCTTGTGCTATGCTTAGGATTGGGTCTTGTCCATCACATCATTCTCCTAATGATGTGATCCCGTTATCAACGACATCCAATGTCCATGGTCAGGAAACCATGACCATCTATTGATCAACGAGCTAGTCAACTAGAGGCTCACTAGGGACATGGTGTGGTCTATGTATTCACACATGTATTACGGTTTCCGGTTAATACAATTATAGCATGAACAATAGACAATTATCATGAACAAGGAAATATAATAATAACCATTTTATTATTGCCTCTAGGGCATATTTCCAACAAATTCATCATATTTTCACGAAGGGTCTCATGTCGGAGCCTTTTGGCAAGTCCACATACTCAACTATCATTTAGTCTTCTATGATTGCTAACCCTCACGGCATACCCATGAACAAAAAGTTTCAACCGGACACGTAGGAAGATAGGGGCTTATAGTTTCGCCTCCCAACTCACTCACCTCAAAGGTGATGTCAACAATAATAACTCATGCCCACCCATATCCAACTGGATATATATGCCTAGATCTTTCCTCACCACATGATGCTTGCAAAAGGAAAAAGTAAAAAAGGAATAGGGGAGAATACTTTGACTCTTGCATAAAAGTAAGTGCATAAAAGTAAAAGATAGGCCCTTCGTGGAGGGAAGCAGAGGTTGTCATGCGCTTATTGATTTGTATGCCCAATCCCTTAATGTAAAAGAATGTCACGCTATATTGCCCCTTATGATAGCAACCTTTATTATGCAGTCCGTCATTTTTATTACTTTGCCATCATAAGTTCGTATAGCGCTCAATTTTTCTTACACTAATTGATCAAAACACTTTTAGAAGCAATTTTTATTGCCTTGTTGCACCGGTGACAACTTACTTGAAGGATCTTTCTCGATCCATAGGTAGGTATGGTGCACACTCAAAGAAAGAGTTTGGGTTTGGGTTTTTGGATGCACAAGTAGTATCTCTACTTAGTGCGGAATTTTTGGCTAGCAAAGATATTGGGCAAGCACCACATGTTAAAGGATCTATGACAATATAACTTCTATGTGGATATGAACAAACATAAATCATTACATTGTCTTCCTTGTCCAACGTTAACAATTTTGACATATAATATTTGATGGGGGCTCACAATCATAAAAGATGTCCAAGATAGTGTATTTGCATGTGGACCTTCTCTTCCCTAATTAGTTCTTTCATGAATTGCATCATTGACCAATGCTATGTTTGTCAATCTCCAATAAATTTTACTACTTATACTTTTCCTTATGTGATGTCATTACTCACCATAAGATTAGCATATGATTCTTTTTCATTTATTTGTCTTTCTTTTATTTGATTGCAACCAGAAAGTAGAGAAGCAAAAACTCAAACTAAACTTTATTATATAACTTTCACTCGATTACATAGATAGGTAGGCCACGAAACTAACACATGAAAATAGATCACGCTAAAATTTTATTCGACTAAGACAAAGGGAAACTAAAGATAGAACCAAAATAGGTAAAGATGGATAAAAGTGATGGTGATACGATACCGGGGCACCTCCCCCAAGCTTGGCTCAATCCAAGGGGAGTGCCCATACCCATGTGCTCAAGTCTCCTTTGGTGGTGGTGGTGAAGAAGGTGGAGGTGTTGATGCAAGTGGTGGTGATGTGATGTCACACTTTAGCTTCAGAAGATGCTCCAATTTGCGGATGACTCTCCTAAGGTTGTCGATGTGTTCTTGCAACAAGATATTTTCACGGATGAGAAATTTATTCTGAACACGAACCGCTTCGAAGGTTCTAAAGGCTTCGATTTCGATAGGGGTGAGATGACTGTAATAAGGTTGAAGGATATCTTCTTCCTTCCCCTCCTTTGCTGGCTTGAATTGATCTCCATCAGGGAGATAATCCACCTTAGCTTCATTGTCCTTCTCCGCCTTGTAGGCTTCTTCCGGCTCCTCCCTCTTCAACTCTATCTTCATTAGCCAGGCATCTTCTTCCACATTGTTAGGAGAGGGAGAAGACATGATGCCTGATTTAACAGATCTGATAGGAAAACAACAAGAAACAAGAACAGAGGATTTTTCTGCGATGCAGTCGTCAAAACAGTCGGGGGTATATATAGAGAATTTTTATTCTTGGGAAACAAGTATTTGGAAGGAAAACGGAGTCGGGAAGGCATCCGAGGTGGGCAAAACCCACCAGGGCGCGCCCAGGGGTGCCTGGCGCGCCCTGGTGTATCGTGCTCACCTCGATCACCTTCCGGTTTATTTTTTTATTTCCAAAATTCTAAAATATTCCAGAACTGACAAAAAATATTTTTGCGGATTTTTCGGAGTCCGTTTACTTACCGTATCACGTACCTCCTATTTTTAAGTATTCTGGAGTGTACCGGAAGATTTCTTTTATGTGTTCCTCCGGTGTCATGGTTTGGATAACTTTGCTTTCAACGTTAATTGACGTACCTGAGATATAATGCTTAATTCTTTGTCCATTGACTACCTTCGGATTAGTACCTTCGGCGTTATTAATCTTGATAGCTCCAGAACGATAGACCCCTTCAATAATATATGGTCCTTCCCATTTCGAGAGAAGCTTTCCTGCAAAAAATCTTAAACAAGAGTTGAACAAAAGAACAAAATCTCCTATTTTGAATTCCCGCTTTTGGATTCTCTTGTCATGCCATCTTTTTAATTTTTCTTTGAATAGTTTGCATTTTCATACGCTTGGGTTCTCCATTCATCTAGTGAGCTAATATCAAATAGCCTCTTCTCACCGGCAAGTTTGAAATCATAGTTGAGCTCTTTAATTGCCCAAAATGCTTTGTGTTCTAGTTCTAGAGGCAAATGACAAGCTTTTCCATACACCATTTTATATGGAGACATACCCATAGGATTTTTATAAGCTGTTCTATAGGCCCAAAGTGCATCATCTAATTTCTTAGACCAATTCTTACGAGACCTATTGACAGTTTTTTGTAATATTAATTTTATTTCTCTATTGCTAAGTTCTACTTGACCACTAGATTGAGGATGATAGGGTGATGCAATTCTATGGTTAACATCATATTTAGCAAGCATCTTACGGAAAGCACCATGAATAAAGTGTGAACCACCATCGGTCATTAAATATCTAGGGACTCCAAATCTCGGAAAGATAACCTCTTTAAACATTTTAATGGAGGTGTGGTGATTAGCACTACTAGTTGGAATAGCTTCTACCCACTTAGTGACATAATCAACCGCAACTAAAATATGAGTGTACCCGTTAGAGGAAGGAAAAGGCCGCATATAATCAAAACCCCACACATCAAATGGTTCAACAACAAGTGAATAATTCATAGGCATTTCTTCACGCTTACCGATATTACCAATTCTTTGACATTCATCACAAGACAAGACAAACTTACGGGCATCCTTGAAGAGAGTAGGCCAATAAAAACCAGATTGCAGTACCTTGTGAGTAGTTCTATCTCCCGCATGATGTCCTCCATAAGCTGAATGACATTTTCGTAGGATTTGTTCCTGTTCATGCTCAGGTACACAACGTCTAATAATATCATCTACTCCTTCTTTATAAAGATGTGGGTCATCCCAAAAGTAATGTCTCAAGTCATAGAAGAATTTTTTCTTTTGTTGATATGTAAAGCTAGGTGGTATATATTTAGCGACAATGTAATTAGCATAATCAGCATACCAAGGTGTGTTGTGTGAGACACTTATTGCAGCTAGCTGTTCGTCAGGGAAACTATCATCAATAGGTAGTGGGTCATCAAGAATATTTTCTAACCTAGATAAGTTATCAGCTACGGGGTTCTCAGCTCCTTTCCTATCAACGATATGTAAGTCAAATTCTTGAAGCAAAAGAACCCACCTAATAAGTCTAGGTTTAGCATCTTTCTTTTCCATAAGATATTTTATAGCAGCATGATCGGTGTGAACAATAACTTTGGAATCAACAATATAGGATCTAAATTTATCACAAGCAAACACAACTGCTAAAAATTCTTTTTCAATAGTAGCATAATTTCATTGGGCACTGTCTAGAGTTTTACTAGCATAATGGATAACATTCAATTTCTTATCAATTCTTTGTCCTAGGACAGCACCAACAGCATAATCACTAGCATGACACATAATTTCAAAAGGCAAGTTCCAATCAGGTGGTTGAACGATAGGTGCAGAGGTTAAGGCTTTCTTGAGTGTTTCAAAGGCTTCCACACAATCATCATCAAAAACAAAAGGAATATCCTTTTGCAAAAGATTAGTAAGAGGCCTAGAAATTTTAGAGAAGTCTTTAATGCACCTCCTATAAAAACCAGCATGACCAAGGAAACTTCGAATACCTTTAATATCTTTAGGACATGGTATTTTCTCAATTGCATCAACTTTAGCTTTATCCACCTCAATACCTCGTTCAGATATTTTATGCCCCAAGACAATACCTTCATTAACCATAAAGTGGCACTTCTCCCAATTCAAGACGAGATTAGTTTGTTCACATCTCTGCAAAACTCGATCAAGGTTGCTTAAGCAATCATCAAAAGAAGTTTCGTAAACGGAAAAATCATCCATGAAAACCTCCACAATCTTTTCACAAAAATCAGAGAATATAGCAGTCATACATCTTTGAAAGGTAGCAGGTGCATTGCATAAACCAAAAGGCATACGTCTATAAGCATAGGTTCCAAAAGGGCAAGTAATGGTGGTTTTCTCTTGATCGGATTGTGACACAGGTATTTGAGAGAAACCAGAATATCCATCTAGGAAACAAAAGTGTGTGTGCTTAGATAGTCTCTCTAGCATTTGATCAATGAAAGGCAAAGGGTAATGATCTTTCCTAGTAGCTTTATTTAATTTTCTAAAATCAATTACCATTCTATAGCCAGTGACAATTCTTTGTGGAATGAGTTCATTCTTATCATTAGGAACAACGGTAATACCTCCTTTCTTAGGGACACAGTGAACGGGACTTACCCATCTACTATCAGCTATGGGATAGATTATACCTGCTTCCAGAAGCTTTAATATTTCAGTTCTTACCACTTCTTTCATCTTAGGATTCAATCGCCGCTGGTGATCAACAACGGGTTTAGCATCAGGTTCCATATTGATCTTGTGCTGACATAGAGTGGGACTAATGCCCTTAAGATCATCAAGAGTATATCTAATAGCAGCCCGGTGATTCCTTAGAACTTTTAATAATCTTTCTTCTTCATGTTCTGAAAGGTTAGCACTAATAATAACAGGATATATCTTTTTCTCATCAAGATAAGCATACTTCAAAGTGTCAGGCAATTGTTTCAATTCAAACACAGGATCACCTTTAGGTGGAGGCGGACCTCCAAGGGTTTCAATAGGCAAATTGTGTTTCAGGAGAGGTTGTTGTTCAAAGAAAATTTGATCTATTTCATTTCTTTCATGCAAGTTCATATCATTTTCATGGTCAAGCAAATATTGTTCTAATGGATCAGTAGGAGGCACATCAATAGAAGCAAGACCAATTATCTCATCCTTACTAGGTAGCGCTTTATCACGAGGTCGTCTACTAAACTTGGAAAAATTAAACTCATGAGACACATTACCAAAACTGACACCGACGGTTTGTTTTTCACAATCTATCTTAGCATTGACGGTGCTCAAGAAAGGTCTACCAAAGATAATGGGACAAAAGTCATCTTGTGGGGAACCAAGGACTAGAAAATCAGTAGGGTATTTTACTTTCCCACGCAAGACTTCAACATCTTTAGCAATCCCAAGTGGTGTGATAGTGTCTCTATTAGCAAGTTTAATAGTAACATCAATATCTTCCATTTCAGCAGGTGCTATTTCATTCATAATTTCTTGGTATAAGGTAAAAGGGATAGCACTCACACTAGCACCTAAATCACATAAACCATGGTAGCAATGATCTCCTATTTTAACTGAGACAACAGGCACGCCTTCTATAGGTCTATGTTTATCTTTCTTATCAGGTTTAGCAATTCTAGCAGCTTCATCACAAAGGTAGATGACATGCCCATCAACATTTTCTACCAAGAGATCTTTAACCATAGCAACACTAGGTTCTACTTTAATTTGCTCAGGGGGGTTAGGTGCTCTTATATTACTCTTACGAACCACAGTTGATACCTTAGCATGTTCCTTTATCCTAACAGGGAAAGGTGGTTTTTCAATATAAGCGGTCGACACAACTGGATCAACATTGTAAAAGATGGTTTCTTCTTTAGCTATGACCGGTTCCTTAATTTCTTCTTTAATAGGGGATGATATTTAAACCACTTCTCCTTAGGTAGGTCAACATGAGTAGCAAATGCTTCACAGAAAGAGGCTACTATCTCAGAGTCAAGTCCATATTTAGTGCTAAACTTATGAAAAGTATCGGTATTCATAAAAGATTTAACACAATCAAATTCAAGCTTTATACCTGACTCATTACCTTCGTCGAGTTCGCAATCTTCAGAGTTGCGTTTAATTCTTTCTAAGAGATCCCACTTGAAATCAATAGTCTTCTTCATATAAGAACCAGCACAAGAAGGATCGAGCATGGATTGATCATTATGAGAAAGCCGAGCATAAAAATTCTGAGTGATAACTTCCCTCGGAATGTCATGATTGGGGCATGAATATAACATTGACTTAAGCCTCCCCCAAGCTAGAGCGATACTTTCTCCTTCACGAGGCCAAAAATTATATATATAATTCCGATCACGATGGACTAGATGCATAGGATAAAACTTTTGATGGAATTCCATTTGCAAACGATTCCAGTTCCACGATCCAAGATCATCACATAGCCTATACCATGTCAATGCTTTTCCCTCCAAAGATAAATGGAAAACCTTCTTCTTAACTTCATCTCCGGGTAAACCTGCAAGCTTAAATAATCTGCATATTTCATTCACATATAAAAGATGCATATCAGGATGTTCAGTTCCGTCTCCTGCATAAGGTTTAGCAAGCAGTTTTTAGCATACCCGAAGGAATTTCATAAGTAACATTTTCAGTAGGTGCTGTAGGTGGAGGGGTAACTAATTGTGGTTCCGGTCGAGGTGAAGATACCCCGAACAAACCCCTCAAAGGATTGTTCTTCATAGTAGCAAGTAGCAATAAATTTCAGCACGTAGTATAAGTTTTTCCTTACCGATTTCCACTTACCAAGAGCGCTTCACTCCCCGGCAACGGCGCCAGAAAAGAGTCCTGATGACCCACAAGTATAGGGGATCAATCGTAGTCCTTTCGATAAGTAAGAGTGTCGAACCCAACGAGGAGCAGAAGGAAATGACAAGCGGTTTTCAGCAAGGTAATCTCTGCAAGCACTGAAATTGTAGGTAACAGATAGTTTGATAGTAAGGTAATTTGTAACGAGCAAGTAACGGTAACGGTAAACAAGGTGCAGCAAGGTAGCCCAATCCTTTTGGGGCAAAGGACAGGCCAGAACAATCACTAGTAATAGGCAAAGTGTTCTTGAGGGTACACGGGAATTTCGTCTAGTCACTTTTATCATGTTGGTTTGAATCGTGTTCGCTACTTTGATAATTTGATATGTGCGTGGACCGGTGCTAAGGTGCTGTTCTTACTTGAACTAACAACCTACTTATGATTAACCCCCTCGCAAGCATCCGCAACTACGAGAAAAGTATTAAGACAAAGTCTAACCATAGCATTAAACATGTGGATCCAAATCAGCCCCTTACGAAGTAGCGCATAAACTAGGGTTTAAGCTTCTGTCACTCTAGCAACCCATCATCTAATAACTACTCCACAATGCATTCCCTTAGGCCCATGAATGGTGAAGTGTCATGTAGTCGACGTTCGCATGACACCACTAAGGGAATCACAACATACATATCATCAAAATATCGAACACATATCAAATTCACATGATTACTCGCAACATGACTTCTCCCGTGACCTCAAGAACGAAGGTAACTACTCACAAATAATAATCATGCTCAAGATCAGAGGAGTAATGAATAGCATAATGGATCTGAACGTATGATCTTCCACCAAATAAACCATATAGTAATCAACTACGCAAGGTAATCAACACTACTAGTCACCCACAAGTACCAATCTGAGGTTCCGGTACAAAGATTGAACACAAGAGATGAACTAGGGTTTGAGAGGAGATGGTGATGTTGAAGATGTTGATGAAGATTAGCCTCCCAAAGATGAGAGGGGTGTTGGTGATGACGATAGCTTCGATTTCCCCCTCTAGGAGGGAAGTTCCCCCGGCGGAATCGCTCCGCCGGAGGGCAAAAGTGCTCCTGCCCAAGTTCCGCCTCGAGGCAGCGGCGCTTCGTCCCTAAAGTCCTCCTCCTAATTTTTTTAGGTTTTTGGAATTTATACCAGAAGATGGGCACCGGAAGCGGGCCAGGCTGGGCACAACCCATCAGGGCGCGCGCCCTGATGGGTTGTGCCCACCTGGGGGCCCTCCTCCGGTAGTTTTCAGCTCCAGTAATTTTTATTAAATACAAAAATAATCTCCGTAAATTTTCAGCTTCATTGGAGTTGTGCAGAATAGGTATCTCTGACGTGCTTTTCTTGGGTCCAGAATTCCAGCTGCCGGTATTCTCCCTCTTTGTGTAAACCTTGCATATTATGAGAGAAAAGGCATTAGAATCACTCCCCAAAGCATTATTATTCAACAAAACAAAGTAAATAACAGTAGGAAATCATGATGCAAAATGGACGTATCAGGTTGCAAGTATTTTTTCTTTGTGTGCAGGTGATGTTTACGTAGTGGTGGTGATCCTCCTACTGGTTCGATACCTTGGTTTTATAACTGAGGGAAATACTTACCGTCGCTGTGCTGCATCATCCCTTCCTCTTTGGGGAAATACCGACGCAGTCTCAAGCCACGTCAAGACCCATGGTGAAGGTGAGGTGGGAGTCATCCGATTTTCAAGGAGAGGGCTCCAGCGAGAAATGTCTTGCAATGACAGAAAACTGAGCGGGAAGGGGAGAGTTCGATAGAAAAAGGAAGGTGCATTGTGGGGTGGGTATTTTGTGTAGGGCCCACGTTGGAGATAACATGGTTGGATACTTCAGACAACCACATTTCTTCATCGCATATGGTCTGGATTTGGGAGAGCCCGGTCAGTCTAGACGATCGAATTTTGGAGCGTCTGGATTTGGAAAATATATTTTATTTTCTGCAACAAGATCCATGTTGCACCATCTCTTCTTCTCTAATTTTCTGTAACAAGACTTCTATTGCAAAAATTACAATAGCATCTTCGCAGCATCTAATTTTCTGAAACAAGGACCATGTTGCAAAAATTGCAACACCATTGCTGGCTGCTCGCGCACACAGTCGTTGTTTGTTGTCACCATTCTACAAAATAAGATAGGAGATGTGCATGGTACATTAGGCCACACGTGGAGTTAAGGAGGCAGCAGACGCCCCACGCTCGATCGGCCGGCTGCTACGCATCAGTCGGCGGATCTTTTTAAAAGATCCACCGCCTCGCAAGTCTTTAGATGTGGCACAATCTAGCGGCTCAACACATTCCTCTACTTCGCAACACATATCTTGTTGCAGAAACATTTATAACAGAAATTTTGTTGCGGATTTTTTTGCAACATAGGTTGTGTTGCAGGATTTTTTTTTTAAAGATAGGTTGTGTTGCGGGATTTTTTTTTGCAACAAAGTTCTTATCGCAGATTTTTTTGCAATAGAGGTTTTGTTGCAGACAGTTTTTACAACAGAGTTGATGTTGCAAATGTTTGTCAAAATTATCGTTCGTTGCCGTTCGTCGATGTGGTTTGCAACACCGTTGTTGTTGCGCATCCAGACGGGGTTCCTTCCGGATGTGTGGGGTGATACGTCCATTTTGCATCATGAATTCTTATTGCTATTTATGTCATTCTTGTCCATTATTCCTCATTATGATTCAATTCTTATGTTTTCTCTCTCTAAATATGCAAGGTACATCACAAAGAGGAAAATCACTGGAAACGGGAATTCTGGACCTGAAAACCAAGAAAAAGGTCGAAAAATCACTGGACTCCAAATGACCTGAAACTTCACGGAGAATTTTTATGGAATATATAAGAACTATTCGGCCAAAAAATATACCAGAGGGGGCCACCTGCTGGCCACAAGCCAACAAGCCAGCAGGGCGTGCCAAGCCCCCTTAGGCGCACCTTGTTAGCTTGTGAGGGCCCAGCAGGTCTCCCGACCCCCTCTTATCCTATATTGTGTGTTTTACTAGAAAAAAATCAAGAATATACTTTTGGGATGAAGCACCGCCGTATCGAGGCGGAAACCAGGCGGAGGCCCCTTTGCTCTCCGGCACAGAGATTCTGCCGGGGAAACTTCCCTCCGGGAGGGGGAGATCGAAGCCATCGTCATCACCAACGCTTCCTCCTTCGTGGGAGGTCCAATCTTCATCAACATCTTCACCAGCACCATCTCATCTCAAACCCTAGTTCATCTCTTGTATTCAATCTTTGTTTCAAAACCTCAGATTGGTACCTGTGGGTTACTAGTAGTGTTGATTACATCACGTAGTTGATGCTTGTTGGTTTACTTGGTGGAATATATTATGTTCAGATCCTTGATCACCATTATTATACCTCTGATGTTGAACATGTTGATGATGTGTGAGTAGTTACTTTTGTCCCTGTGGATACGGGAGAAGTCTTGTTATAAGTAATCATGTGAAGTTGGTATTCGTTCGATATTTTGATGATGTGTATGTTGTTTCTTCTCTTAGTGGTGTCGTGTGAACGTCAACTACATGACACTTCACCATGTTATGGGCCTAAGGGAAGGCATTGTGGAGTAACAAGTAGATGATGGGTTGCGAGAGTGACAGAATCTTAAGCCCCAGTTTATGCGTTACTTCATAAGGGGCTGTTTTGGATCCACACGTTTCATGCTATGGTTAGATTTATCTTAATTATTCTTTCATAATTGTGGATGCTTGCGAGAGGGGGTAATCATAAGTGGCTTGCTTGTTCAAGTAAGAACAACACCTTAGCACTGGCCCACCCACATATCAAATTATCAAAGTAACGAACGTGAATCAACTCAACATGATGAACATGACTAGACAGAAATTCCCATGTGTCCTCGGGAGCGTTTGCTTCATTTAAGAGTACTTTCAGGCATGTCCTTTGCTATAAAAAGGATTGGGCTATCTTGTTACACCCTTGCTACTATTCTTACTTATCACTTGTTACGAATTATCTTGCTACAAAACTATTTATCACTGTTACTCACAGCACTTGCAGAGAATACCTTGCTGAAAACTGCTTATCATTTCCTTATGCTCCTCGTTGGGTTCGACACTCTTACCTATCGAAAGGACTACGATTGATCCCCTATGCTTGTGGGTCATCATGGGGTTTCAGGTATACAAAAGTGCGCGCCAGATTGCTTATGTACCACGTTTCCAGCTGAGTCTCTTTCAACGTGAGTTGCGATGTATCACCCCCGGCATCGAGGATACACGGTGACGTGCTCGTGTGCGAACTATGGGGATGAATCGTAGTGGCGTATGTGATACAGGAATGCCACGTGTATGCACATATTTGTATTTGTCTCCGCCCATAAATAGAAACATATAAAGTAGGTTAGAAACCCGATGTAGCATTATGCTTAGGCATAAGTCGTGTAGACACGTACGGATGGAGAATTCAGACTCCGTGGAACGCTTTAATCCTATTGATTTCAACAAGCGCTACTCACGTTTTGTGTTACTGTGTTTTAACTTTGCAAGTTTATTTAGTCGTTCGCTACCATCACCCAATACCTTTATTCCATTTTCACTTTGATTTGGATCGCATTTAACTTGTATGCATTGCTATCTAGACCCTTCACGAGACAAAGATTGATTCCAGTTCTCCCTGTTGGATCGATACTTTTTATTTTGAAAAAGCTACATCTAAACTCTGTGCACTTGCAGGCCATCAGGTTCATCTGGAGGGGGCTATTTGTGGAGTTCGTGTGGGCCACGGTGGGTCGAGCTGACGTAACGGACGCGCTCGGACCTCCTCATAAATGCCCTAGATTTAGGCTGGATGTGAGGGGTGACGGACAACCCAGATGTTTGGGACCAGTTTAAGATGCCCCGGGTCGTCTTTTTTTAACCGGTCAGTGACCATTCTGTTCACCCGGACGTTTGAGGCGGCCTGAGGTTCCCGATGCACCTAGTTATAGATACTCCAACGATGGCATCTTGAAGATGAAGACGGTCTCAGATGAAAATGAAAGACACAATACTTCACTCCTATTTCTTGGTCTGATCCCCATTATACATGGGCGTTACTATGTGTCGACCGACGAAACTTTTTAAAAGACCCGCCGCCTTGTGGGCCGTCGGATTTGACGGATTGAGCGGACGAATGACACCTTCTAGTATTGCAACACATGATGTGTTGCAAAAAAAATTGGCAACACTGTTAATGTTGCAGAAAATTTTACAACATAGATCAAGTTGCAAATTTTTTCCTGCAACAGAGGTCTTGTTGCAATTTTTTTTTGCAACAGAGGTCTTGTTGAAAAAATAAATTACAAGAGAGATCTTGTTGCAATTTGTTTTTTCACAACGGACTTATTGTTACAACTTTTCTTGCAACAGAGACATTGTTGCAGAAACTCATTAGCGCAAAGCAAATGACAAGCAATGACACACGTCGCGCGGACGAGATGGTGGATGCTGCTGTGCAATCCGCCAGCTGAAGCCAAGAGTTTAGGGCACTGCTATGTGTCGGCCGACGGATCTTTTTAAAAGATCCACTACCTCGCAGGGTGGATTTGACGGATTGAGCGGACGAACGACACCTTCTAGTATTGCAACACATGATGTGTTGCAGAAAATTTCGGCAATGCAGTTAATGTTGCAAAAATTTTTACAACATAGATCAAGAAGCAATTTTTTTTCTGCAACAGAGGTCTTGTTGCAAATATTTTTGCAACAAAGTTCTTGTTGCAAATTTTACAAGACCTCGTATTGTTAAAAAAAATTACAACAAAGACCTCGTTGCATTTTTTTCCACAATAGACGTATTGTTAAAACTTTTCTTGCAATAGAGACATTGTTGCAGAAATTCATTAGCGCAAAGCAAACAACAAGCAACGACACGCGTCGCGCGGACGAGATGGTGGATGTTGGCGTGCAATCCGCTGGCTGAAGCCAAGAGTTTTCCATGATACATTGATTTTTCGTGGATTATTTACTCGAGTCATGTCAGGATGTTGTGATGTAATTAATGAAATATAGATGCCGATTCCGAAGAATCTCGATGTAACCTTTAAGTTTAGAGAAGGGGTTGATACGTCTCCAATGTATCTATAATTTTTGCTTGTTCCATGCTGTTATATTATCATTCTTGGATGTTTTACAATCACTTTATAGCAACTTTATATCATTTTTTGGGACTAACCTATTGGCATAGTGCCAAAGTGCCAGTTGCTGTTTGTGCTTGTTTTTTACTTCACAGAATATTAGTACCAAACGGAGTCCAATCGCGACGAAACTTTTTGGAGAATTTTTTTGGACCAGAAGACACCCAGTGGGACAAAGAAGTGCCAGAGGGGTGGGCTGTGGAGGCCACAACCCACCAGGGCGCGCCAAGGGCCCCCCGGCGCGCCCTGAAGGGTTGTGCCCTCCACGGGCCCCCCCCTCCACCGCCTCTGACGCCTATAAATACCCAAATATTCAGAAAACCCTAGGGGAGTCGATGAAAAACACATCCAGCCGCCGCAAGTTCCAGAACCTCGAGATCCAATCTAACACCATCACGGAGGGTTCATCTTCTTCATAGGTGCCTCTCCGATGATGCGTGAGTAGTCCACCATAGGCCTATGGGTCCGTAGGCAGTAGCTAGATGGCTTCCTCTCTCTCTCTTTTGATTCTCAATACAATGGTCTCTTGGAGATCTATTTGATGTAAACTTTTGCGGTGTGTTTGTTGGGATCCGATGAATTTTGAGTTCATGATCAGTTTCTATCCATGAATATTATTTGAGTCTCCTTTGATCTTTTTATGCAGGATTACTTATAGCCTCGTATTTCTTCTTCGAATCTTTGGTTTAGTTAGGCCGACTAGATCAATTTTTCTTGCCATGAGAAGAGGTGCTTTGTGATGGGTTCGATCTTGCGGTGTCCTTTCCCAGTGACAGAAGGGGCAGCAAGGTACGCATGTATCGTTTCCATTATGGATAACAAGATGGGGTCTATTCCTACATGAATAGATCTTGTCTACATCATGTCATCGTTCTTATTGCATTACTCCGTTTTTCCATGAACTTAATACACTAGATGCATGCTGGATAGCGGTCGATGTGTGGAGTAATAGTGGTTGATGCAGGCAGGAGTCGGTCTACTTATCTTGGACGTGATGCCTATATAATGATCATCACCTTGGATATCGTCATGATTATTTGATCTTCTATCAATTGCCCAACAGTAATTTGTTCACCCACCGTGTGCTATACTCATGAGAGAAGCCACTAGTGAAACCTACGGCCCCCGGGTCTACCTTTTCCAACATATTGTTTTCCGATCTATCTTTTTGCTTCTTTGTTTTCAGATCTACTATACCAAAAACCCAAAAATATATTCCTGCACTTTTTATTTGCCCTTTTTATTTTGTGTTCTTGAGAGATCTATCTCTCCTATCTATCATATCCTAATCTATCTTTTTACCGTAGAGAGATTGACAACCTCTCTTTCGCGTCGGGTTGCAAGTATTTGTTATTTGTGTGCTGGTGCTGCTTATTAGGTGGTGGTGATCCTTCTACTGGTTCGATACCTTGGTTTCATAACTGAGGGAAATACTTACCGTCGCTGTGCTGCATCATCCCTTCCTCTTTGGGGAAATACCGACGCAGTCTCAAGCCACGTCAAAGAAATTTCTGGCGCCGTTGCCGAGGAGGAAGCGGTCTCTTCTACGTGCCAATCTCTGGCGCCGAGGAGACACCATCATCATCCCAGGTTCCTAATCACAAATCTCATCTCCTTGCAATTACATTATTTTCCATTTGCCTCTCGTTTTCCTCTCCCCCACTTCACCAATTTGCCGTTTTATTCGCCCTCTTTTTTGTTTGCCTTTTTCTCATCAGATCTCTTGCTTGCTTGCAATCTTGTTTGCGTAGTCACGATGACTCAAGAAAACACCAAGTTGTGTGATTTTTCCAATACTAATAACAATGATTTTATTAGTACTCCTATTGCTCCTCCCGCCACTAGTGCGGAGTCTTGTGTTATTAATGCCGCTTTGTTGAATCTTGTCATGAAAGATCAATTTTCCGGTAATCCTAATGAGGATGCCGCGTCCCATCTAAACAGATTCATAGAATTGTGTGATATGCAAAAGAAAAAATATGTGGACAATGATATAGTGAAGTTGAAGTTATTTCCTTTTTCCTTGCGGGATCGTGCAAAAATTTGGTTTTCCTCTTTGCCTCGCAATAGTATCAATTCTTGGAATAAGTGCAAGGATGCTTTTATCACTAAGTATTTTCCGTCCGCGAAAATTATTTCCCTTAGGACGCAAATCATGAATTTTAAGCAACTTGAGCATGAACATGTTGCACAATCTTGGGAAAGAATGAAATTGATGCTAAGAAATTGTCCTACTCATGGTTTAAATCTTTGGATGATCATACAATTTTTTTATGCGGGATTGAATTTTGTCTCTAGAAATCTTTTAGATTCCGCCGCGGGTGGTACTTTTATGGAAATTACTTTGGGTGAAGCTACTAAATTGCTAGATAATATTATGGCAAATTATTCACAATGGCATACCGAAAGGGCACCTACTAGTAAAAAAGTTAATTCGGTTGAAGAAATTAGTACGTTGAGTGATAAGGTTGATGCTTTGAGGAAGTTGGTTGCTAGTAAAAATGCTCCTATTGATCTTAATGATGTGCCTTTGTCTACCTTGATTGAGCAAAATAGTGACCCCGTAGATGTGAACTTTGTCTCGCAAAACAATTTCAATAACAATGCTTATAGAGGTAATTTTAATCCTAGGCCTTTTCCTGGAAATTCCTCTAATAATTATGGTAATTCCTATGGTAATCCCTCTTACAATAATAATAGGAACACCTCTGATCTTGAGAGTAATATTAAATAATTTATCAATGCGCAAAAGGCTTTCAATACTACGATAGAAGAAAAGTTGAATAAGATTGATGATATGTCTAGAAGCATTGATAGAATTTCTCATGATGTGGAAAATCTCAAGTTGAAAGCTTTCGTGCCTAAGATTGATGAATCAATTAAAGCTTTATATGTCTCTATGGATGAAAGCAAGAAAAGAACCGCTATGCTTAGAGCTAAAAGAGAATTATTAGAAAAATCGCTTTCTAGTGATTGCCTTCATAAAAATGACGAAGATCTTAAAGTGATTGGTGTTTCTTCTACTGATTCCTTGTTTAGTAATAGTAAGATTGATGATAAAGGGACTGAAGTAGAGTCAACTTTAGCTAGAAGGCGTCCCAATAATTTGGAGGGTGAAAATCTTGATGAAAAATTTGATGAAAGTGGGTTTGAAGAGGTCAAAACTTTAACTAATGATGTGCCCACTATTTTGGATTGCAAAGACTTTAATTATGATAGTTGCTCTTTGATTGAATGTATTTCTTTGCTGCAATCCATGTTGAATTCACCCCATGCTTATGAACAAAATAAAGCTTTCACTAAACATATCGTTGATGCCATGATGAAATCTTTTGAAGAAAAGTTGGAATTGGAGATTTCTATTCCTAGAAAATTTCATGATGAGTGGGAACCTACCATTAAGGTCAAGATTAAAAATTATGAGTGATTTGCTTTATGTGATTTAGGTGCTAGTGTTTCCACGATTCAGAAATATTTATGTGATGTGCTTGGTCTCACCAATATTGAAGAATGTTCTCTTAATTTGCACTTGGCGGATTCTACTATGAAAAAGCCTTTGGAAAGAATTAATGATGTTCTTATTCTTGCAAATAGAAACTATGTGCCCATAGACTTTATTGTTCTTGATATTGATTGCAATCCGTCTTGTCCTATTATACTTGGTAGACCGTTTTTGCGTACTATAGGTGCCGTGATTGATATGAAAGAAGGCAATATTCGTTTTCAATTTTCACTAAGAAAGGGTATGGAACACTTTCCTAGAAAAAGAATTAAGCCACCATATGAATCAATCATGAGGGCATCCTATGAATCGAAAATCAAAGATGACAATATTTGAATCTATGCGTTATGCCTAGCTAGGGGCGTAAAACGATAGCGCTTGTTGGGAGGCAACCCAATGAATAAATTTATTTTTTCTTTTTCCTTTCTGTTTTTGAGTGTTGACACAATTATGCCTCTGTTATGATTGTGTTCTTATGGTTTATTTAGTGTTTGTGCCTAGTAGAGCCTTTAGGATGATTCATAAGATGAGTAGAAACAATGCTGAATCTGAAACAGAAACTTTGCGTCCAGTGTTCGAATTTTGATTTTTTACTGGAACATGATCTTGAGCTGAAATTTTAACACAGTATTGCTATACAAATTCTTTACGTTGTCCTATTTTTTCAGAATTTGTAGAGTTACAAAAGTATGGTTAGAGTACAGATTACTACAGACTATTCTGTTTAAGACAGATTCTGTTTTCGTTGCATTGTGTGCTTGTTTTGATGAATCTATGGGTTATATTGAAGGGTATGAGCCATGGTAAAGTTAAAATACAGTAGGTATAATGCAATAATAAAATATTAATGGGTTTGCAACAACACCTACGGTAGTGATTTGCTTTATTATACTAACGGATCTCACGAAGATTTTGTTGAGTTTTGTGTGATTGAAGTTTTCAAGTTTTGGGTGAGATCATGATGGATGAAGGAATAAGTTTTGGGTGAGATGCATGCTTGAGTATTGAAGTCATTATGTTAAAATTAGACTATTACTTTGAATCATCTAAAAATACAAATGTCCATGCTACAAAAGAAAAAAAAATGAGATGAACATATTAGGCAGCATTCCACATCAAAAATTCTGTTTTTATCATTTACCTACTCGAGGACGAGTAGGAATTAAGCTTGGGGATGCTGATACGTCTCCAATGTATTTGACCTAACATACTTTTGTCTTATTTTTAAGATAATATGTATCGCATTCGTAAAACAATGAGTAAAATACACGTAGACACCAACCTGACAAAATTGTAAATACAACATATAACCTAGAAATAGTCTAAAAGGCCCCAACCAAGAAAGAAAATTACAATCAAGACCAAAAAATCCCACGAGCTTGATGCCAACATCTGTCAACTGCCTCCGACGCTACCACAGTGGGGGATAAAGCACCTCTTTACCCAAGTTAGACGTGGCTCCATCGCTGATCTGCAGCTTTTTGAATGTCCAAAGTAACTCGCCAAAGATGAAGCCATTGTCACTGAAAGAATCTGCCTGGGGCAGCACTCCAGACACGCCATGATACTCCAAATCTGACACCCACGCGCGACTACATCCGAGAAGGAAACCTGACCCATCAGCCTCCACCATCTTCCAGCCGTCGTCGACGTAGATCACCGTTGGCACCTGCTTCTGAACAACCTCCCTACTCCGCACTGACGCTTGAGCGAACGTCGTCCCAACGGTGAAGCCCAAGGACCCAAGTCCACCACAAGAGTGCTGTCGCCGCCACACCATCTCCGATTGAACACATTAGTTCGCGAATCCACCACTGGCCATAGAGTTGAACGCCTCGTCGAGGAAGGACCCGCTTGAACACCATCTCCGATTGAACATATTAGTTCGCGAATCCATCATCGGCCATAGAGTTGAACACCCCGCCGAGGAAGGATCCCACGCTTCTTTATTCACCCACACTGTTGCCGTCGCCGAAGCCATGTCCTTGAAACACCAAAGGTTAAACTACTAGAGACCTAAACCATAGCCACACAGGTCCGCATGCGCGAGGCCCGACGACCCCCCTCACCACCGGTGACCAGCAGGTGAGGAGCCGCCGGAGGAACGACACCGGAAGGCTTGTCGCACTAGCCGAGGCTAGATTGCCTTTCTTCCTTCCACGCAAAGAAAGACAACCGAACTCGTTCGTGCTTTCGGCATTTGTAAACCAACAAAGCCGAACAAATTTCCCATCGTAAACAAAATCCGAATACAAGTCTCTACGGCCCATGGACACGTGGCATGGCGTATTGTCGTGTGATGGACGGTGTATGTTCCACGGGCTCGACAGCCCCGTCGAGTAGTAATAACATAATAATACCGTAAATAGAATGAAAAATCTACAAATCCTCCACACGTTGATGCACGGTGTATTATGTGACACAAGAAGAATAACCAGGACACAGGCTGTCCAAGCAGGGTGTATTTGGAAAGAAACACAAACCGTTCAGGGCACGAGCTTGTTCGGCAAGGAAGGAGAAGGCCCCACCCGTCGGTGACTGACCCGGGCCGGGGGTGCGCCCGGCGTGCGGGAGGGGGCTGGGTGGGTTTTCAAACCCTACTCCTGCTCCGACACAGCCACGCCGCACGCACACAGGACTCTCTCTTTTCCCCTTCCCAATCCAGTCCAGTCCAGCTGGGAGTATTATTATTTTTCCAGCAATATATACTCCAGCTCCCCCTCCTGCGCTAGGCTAGCTCCCTTCGTTCGTTCCTTCGTCCGTCCGTCCGTCCGTCCGAGGCTGCGTGGCGCGTGCGTGCGTGCGTGCGGCGATACGACACACGGGACTCACGCGCGGCGGCGGCGAGGGTTTTGCCTGCCGCTCTCCCTCCCCCCACGCGGCGGCGGCTGGAGCGGCTCGCGGGTGCCCGTCGGATCCGGAGGGAGGCGGCGGCGGCGCCATGAGGGGCGGCGGCCGGGGCGGCGGGGGCGGCGGGAGGGGGCAGCAGCAGCAGCAGCAGGCCCGCGGCGGGGCCGCGGCGGCGGGGGACGGGGCGGAGATCCCGCAGGCCTCGCGGAAGCTCGTGCAGGGCCTCAAGGGGATCCTGGCCGACCGCACCGAGGCCGAGATCTACGCCACGCTCCTCGACTGCGCCATGGACCCCGACGTCGCCGTCGAGCGCCTCATCTCCCAAGGTACCCTCGCCCTCCCCCCGCCCCCCATGCCCGGCAGGAATTCGAGCCGCGTATTACTAGCGCCTCGTCGGTCAGCGCTACCTAGGGTTAGCTAGTCCGCGCAGCTCGTCAGTGATTTCGTCACGCCCCCTTGCCGCCGTAACCCCCAGCGCGGACTCTTGCTATCGTATCGCTTGGCAATCTGACCCGGATTTCTAACTCGATGCGGTGTATGCGATTTGTGTCTATGTGCTGCGGTTAGTTTGATCCGATGGGGATTTGTGGTGCTCGAGAATGAGCAAAGCAGTTTTTTGATTTTGCTCCGAGGAAGCAGCAGGTGGTGCCTAGTGATGCAAGCAGGCTCAGTTTAGTGGGATCCGTGGAGGGCCTGATCTGTGTGTTGCTTCACTCTGAAGTTGCATATAAATAGGATAGTTGGTCCAGATATAGTGTTCACATTTAATATCTCCATCCATGGTTGACTTCTGACTTATGAGGCTGTTGTGTAAAGGTTGCACATTGCATTGAGGTGTAGATAGTGTAGAAGCTTTCACTCGGAGATTAATCTTGCATTTATTATGTTGTGAGTGTTATACATGCATTGATTATTTGGTGCATCATTCCTTTTGTTCAAAAGAGTGGCAGTTATTTTGTGTGTTTGAAACTAGCACATTTGGTAACCTTTTTATTCTTGGAAAACAAGTCTATTAACTCACTAGAGACGATGACAATGGCCTTTCTTTGCAGTAAGAGCCGAGGGCAAGATTCTCCCGTTCGTTTGTTTCTGCGGATCATGCCTGTCCTATGCTCATGCACTATCTAATGCTTACCTACACATATAATATTGTCTATGGTTTAAATGTAACCTTGAAGACTAACCACAAGCAACCAACTGTATGCTGGCAAGTTATCTAACTCTATTGTCATGTTTGTTCAGATCCCTTTCATGAAGTGAGGAGAAAGCGTAGCAACAAAAAGGAGGTCAGTACATAGAGAATCCTTAAGCTTCAAAGATTGTTGGGGATATTCTTCAGCGCATTCTTGGTATTTCTGTTGTTTAAGTTTGCCACTTGCTCGTTCTCCTGACAAACTCTTATTACCTGCAGGTAAAAGCTCCTCAGGAAACAAGGTCTCGCCCATTCTATAAACCTGCATACCGAGGTTCTAAGGTTGGTTCGGATCGAGGTGGACGTGGTTACTCTGGTCCGGGAGGTAATGTGCTAAATTCTGTATCGTGATATCATAATGAAATTTGATTTTGTACAGTCTAACTCATTTTGAATATGTTATCAAAATGACAACATATCAGCAGACTCAACTGCTAGCGCTAAAGGTCCTATCAAGAAGGAAACAGAGTTACTTCCACCACCAAACACATCAACCTCTGATGCTGTCAAGGGGAGCAATACTATGGAAACAATTTCAGAAGCTGGGTAAGTAAATAGATCCTGAATTCCTGATCTTGCATAGCTATTCTAGCCAAATATTGATTATATTAGTTATTTTTTTTGCTCCTAGTTTCGTTGCACTTCTTGCAGTAGTTCTGTTGGGGCCAGTTCTTCTGGGGCTTATGGTTGGCTGTGAAAATATTTTAGAAGCCCAGCCTAAATTTTTATTTTAGAAGCCTACTAATTAAGGGTTAACTAGCAGGCTTCTAAAATAAATTTAGGTTGGGCTTCTAGAATAAGCTGGGGAGGGGGCAGCCTATTTCCAGAGC
The DNA here is from genome assembly GCA_039707655.1 of Elymus sibiricus. Lineage (NCBI taxonomy): Eukaryota > Viridiplantae > Streptophyta > Magnoliopsida > Poales > Poaceae > Elymus > Elymus sibiricus. Next base: position 427,110,490 of record CM077663.1, read on the forward strand.
CACACATAAGCCCCAAAAGAACTGGCCCTATTCTCTGTTGTAATTATTGATTGATTTATATAGTGTCTGGTCCAGTCTTCTCTTTAGGAAAATCAAGTACAACAAAATTACATCACATGTTCTGTAGTTTATTTACTGTTAAGCACCGTTAGATGATTTCACCCTTGTTAGCTTTCTTCCTAGATAAGGAACATAGCCAACTCTTTGTTGCAACACTTAGTAGAAGGCTGATAACACACAGAGAGAGAGAGAGGGAGGGAGGGAGGGAGGGAGGGAGGGAGGGAGGGAGAGAGAGGGAGAGAGAGGGAGGGAGAGAGATGATATAACTTAGGACCATGATGCATTTTAGTTTGACGATTAGGGAAAGACTGACCATGTGCTCAGAGCTGTCCTGTTTTCTAATTTTCATTTTATCTCTTCATTCATTGTGCATGCTTGATTCTAATTTGACGATTAGGGAGAGATGGACCATGTGCTCAGAGCTGCCCTGTCTTTCTATGTCTGTTTTTATCAGAAGTTCAGAACCATTACAAACTGGAACAATAGTTATTTTTCACTTTTTATGATGCACAGCTTCACTTGCTTGTTTATACATTGTATGCTCAGTGACTACTGGTAATGCAAGTACATAGCTCGAGGACTTCCTTGGCAAACTTCCTAACCTTTTGTGCTTTTGTGATCAGCAATTTAGCTGATGCGAAGCCTGCCAGTTTCCAGCCTCCACAAGTGCAGCATGGTTGGTGTGGAGTGCCAGGACGCCCTTCTTTGGCTGAAATAGTGAAGATGGGCAGGCCTCAAGCTAAACCTGGGAGACCGGTTGCAAATAATGCTGTTGGTGGTTCAGTTGCTGCCAATGCATCAAATTTGAACACAGTTTTGCCATCAGAAGGGGATCGTGCCACAGCTGATAAATTACCAAATGGCACTATTCAGGCTCCCTCTGTACCTAAGGAGGACTCTGTTGGCATATTACCTCTAGGACAGGGGTCTGATGTGCCAGAAGGCATTGGTGCTGCTTCCGCAAATGTGAGTGCACCAAGATCATTTACCCTGGAGGTCAACAGTGACGTTCCTGGAGATGCCAACAAGTTTGAGCAAACTAAGGAGATAAGTGCAAGCAATGCCAGTGGCCTAACATCTCCAGGACCATTATCCCCGTCTGATAAGGGCACACCCTTGAATGATGACCTGATAGAGAAAACAGATCTCTCTGATGAACATTCATTTGAACACAACCAAAGTAAGTTATGAAAGATGTCATTTACCTTTATCTGTACTTTCATTTGTGCCTATGTGAAGACTGAAGATCTGTTATGCTAGAGCATACTGGAGTTTATATTTCTGTATGACCCCGAGCTGTTTTTATTTTCCGATGCATGTTTATTGCCTATTATCAGCTCACCCGCCGGGAAACATGCATGTCTTACCCTGATTTCTGTGCTTTTTGCCTTGGGTCTCCCTGACTATAGATCTTATGCATACGTCCTTTTGTATTTCATGTTGCATGCTCCCTCCCTGTCTCTAATTGACCAGAATTCCCTGTCTTTCTAGTCACTTTCTCTTTTGTTAATTATATAGATCGGCTTTCTCAATTTTAATGATTTCATCCTTTAGATGCAGATTCAAATGGTGATATGTCTACTACAGCGTATCAGTTGGAACACTTGACTATACATGAGGAAAACAGACCAAAACCATCTGATGATAACCCAGCTGTAATAATCCCAGGCCACCTTCAGGTTTCCAATGCCGATTTTGCGCACTTGACATTTGGTAGTTTTGTGTCTGGGACACTCGATGCATCATGCTCCATGATGCCTGCCAATAGTGACGTGGAGGTTGCATCAGTTCCTGATAACCAGTCAGGGGACCAGTGTGATGCCAGGTATGAATTTCTTCATCAAATTCTTTATGCCCCTTTCATCGTGTGAAGTCCTTCATTTTCAGAATCTCCACCGTCTTCCATTATGTGACATTTTTGAGTCCATTTTCAGAATCCACGAATTTGAAAACAAGGAGACAGTAACTCCTGCTGTCAACGACTACATTGCTTCTGCACCAGATAGTAATGCGGAGAATCCTGATATTACATCAGTACAACAGTCTGAAGTGGGAAGATCTGATTTACTGGATGTTACAAACAACACCGAATACAATTTATCATCTGATTATGCCACGTCAAGTGCAGTACAACCAGAGCCTACCGTGCAGACTTATCTGCAGGACAATCGTCAAATGCAAAACATTTCTCCTCTTTCTAACTTCATGGTATATATATGCTCATTTCTTATCTTGGTTTGTTTATAAGAACTTCCATTGATATGTTGTTACTTTCCAAATATGTACATGTAAACTGTATTAATTGTATCTGCTAACCAGTGATTCCAAAATGCAGTTAAAAAAAGTCCTGCTCTGGCTTCATTCTTCCTTCGTTGACAAACTTGTTTTATTACTTGCAGCAAGGAAATATGGCAAATGGCCTATTGCCACCAGCAATGCCACCTTTCCGTGAGTTGGATCCAGCATTCTCGCTGCTGCTTACTAACCCTCCATTGGCGACAATGGTTCATGGTACACCACAATCGTCCGTGAACAATGCAACTGTTTCTTCACAGCCACAAGAGGTATGAACACTTCACTGAATAATGGACTAGACGACAACTCTTTTGAGAGTAGCCATGTGTTACAAATTCTATAATTCTGGTAAAAGGGTAAAATATATTTGTTTGCTGAGGAACTTGGGTTAGTTATACAGTTTTACTTGCTTCACTCTAAAATGTGTCTGGAAGTTGCAGCCTGCAACCAGGATAACTCTTGCTTAATGCTCTTAGTGCAGCTATGCTGCATGTTAATTGTTAACTATACCTAGAGTGTTAGCAATCAATTTTTTGGTCATGTTTGGTCAAATCCTGTTGTAGTTAGATCTGCCTCGTGCTTTATTTTGTTCAGTTCCGTGTCTTGTGGCTAGGAACACTTCCATTTGTGCCTAATTCTGCGCGGGCAGTTTTTTTCTCTCTAGAGAGCTGAATTGTAGCTGTATTACTCATTAGGATTTTATTATGCTGTTATTTGTGTGACTAAAAAAGCTGCAATCTGCTGCTCAAAAAAAAAAAACCTGCAATCTGCTGTTCTCTTGTTACTGCATCACTATTCTAATATGGTTTGTTCTTGTAGAATGTTAATCAAGGTGGTTTATCCAACCCACAGTTGACCCACTCTCAGGGAAGCACCGGCATTGCTCCAGGTCCTCCTCTGCCTCACCATCTTGCCGCCCTTCATCCTTATGCTCAAGGAGGTCTTCCCCTTGGATATGCAAGCATGATCGGATACCCATCTTTGCCGCAAAGCTATGCGTATCTCCCGCCTGCTGCCTACCAGCAACCATACATGAACAGTGGTCTATTCCACCAAGGCGCAGCTGCAGCTCCCAACTCGGGTGTAAAATACCCAATGCCACAATACAAGAGCAATGTTCCTCTTGGGAGCCTTCCACAGCCAGCCTCAATGCTCTCCAACTACGTTGGAGGTTTCGGGACTGCAAATGGCATGCCTCAAAACTTTGCCCTGAACCAAAGCAATCCGTCGGCAACCACAGCTCCTGGGTTTGATGGAGCAATGCCCTCCCAATACAAGGACGGCAATCCCTACATCTCTCTTCAGCAGGTAAGAGAACACAAGAGTGGGGGAACTAGATTTATAGTAGGAAAATTGTACGATTGCTAACTTCTATGTTTGTCTCTGCAGGGCGAGAACCCTGCAATGTGGATGCATGGAGCTGGTTCGCGAGGAATGCCGCCTCTTGCTGCCAACCCCTTGTATGGCTATCAAGGGCAGCAGGGTTATCAGGGGCAGCAGGGCCATCAGGGCGGCCTTAGGCAGGGGCAGATGCCGTCGCAGTACGGTGCAGCGCTTGGGCAGTCGCAGCCAGGCCTAGGACCCGAACACCGAAACCCGAGCGACGGAAACTTGAGTGCTGCCGCCGCCGCCCAGGCTAACCAAATGTGGCCGAATGGCTACTGATTCAGCCCCTCCTTGTCAGGTGTCCTGAATAGAGATATAGAGTTGGTAGCTACTGTGAAATTTTGAAAAGAGGCCCGTGAGATGTGTTCCAACATGTTCAACCCCTAGTATCTCCTAGGGACCTCGGCTGTAGCTCAACTTGTTTATTTTCATCAGATAGAAAAGAACGGTTTATTGTCTGTCTTTCTGTTCTTTCTTTTCTCTGTCGTTTATTACATATTGTGTAACAATAAACCAGAAAATATCTATCTAACAAAGCAGCACCATTAACTTATGAGGAGGCGAAACATGAGCTGTCTGTCTGTTTTCTGCCCGAAGTTGGCAAAATTTTTTAGAAAGTGAAAGGATTTTATGCTCCCTCGGTTCCTCTACATACAGAGGAAAATGAGTGAATTGACACTCTAAAAATATGCCTATATACATCTGTATGTAAAATTTTCTTCATAATTTATATTAAAATATCTAAAAACGCTTATATTTATAAACGGAGGGAGTATGAGTTTTTGAAATGGAAGGCTCATTTAGATTTTTAGGAACTTCACACATGCCAAAGTTTAGTTATTACTTCCTCCGTCCTACTTTGCAAAAACATTTTATATTGTGGGACGAAGGGAGTAACATCTAGAACATCAAATTTGTCTTAAGAGATTTCCAACATCAAATTAGTCTTAAGAGATTTCCAATCACGAAAAATGAGAACGGAAAGACATGAAAATTCGTTAGTCAAACTTAAGCAAGTTTTATCCGCCAAAAAAAAACTTAAGCAAGTTTGATTTAAAACTTTACTTAGTTTGAAACAGAGGGTGTTATTTTAATGTCCTTTTGTATTTTTTTTTACAAGAAAACTTCCAATCTATCATCATGCCATGGCAGTACAAAGAACATATAAACAATAAAAATTACACCCCATAGACCTCGTAGCCACCACGACTACAAGGACTAAAGCAAGCTGAAAATGCGCCGCCTTCATCACCCCTCTCTCACTGGAGCCAGGCCAAACTTACTGTAGTAGACAGTCGGAAAGTCTACTGTTATACCTGATATATTGACTAGCGTATCAGAACAACAACTGCCGCCGATGAACATAAGTATATATCAAAATGATCCAACTTATAGACCGAAGACTAACAAAGATTGGATCCAAACGGATCCACCGAAGACCAGCACCGACATAATCCTGCGAGATCTGCCAGAGATACACCTCTACACACCCTCCGGCGACGCTAGACTCATCACCAGAACGGAGCCCATGCGGGGAGAAGCTTATTACATCTCCAGGAGCCGCCACCACCTCGTCTTCCTGAGCAGAACACAAGCCCTAAATAAACTCATATAAAAACACCTAAAAACGAAGGAAGATCCCTCCCGCCAGCAAGGGCCGGGGTCCACCGCGCCTCCATAGCCCTAGGGCTGCTGGAGACGAGGCGGACCAGCGGCGGCGATGGCGGAAGATAGAGGATAGAGGAATCCTAAGTTTTTTCCTAGGAGAGGAGGTGAAGGTGGGGCTGCGTTGCTGCCGTGGCAATCTGCTTACTATTGTTAGAGTAAGCATATGTCTTTTCTGTTGCATCTCATATTACAATAAACCTTAGGAGAATACTAGCATTGCAGATTATGCAATTCCTGGGTATCTTCATGATATAGGTTCTTGTAAGTTTAGGTGATTTCTTTCATGATCTTGACATGTTTTGTAGAGCATTATTCCCTCCGTCCCATAACATAAGAGCGTTTTTAACATTGTAATGTTAAAAACGTTCTTATATTATAAGGACGGAGGGAGTACAATTCATATAAATATCTTTCATGTTTGAGAAAAGATGAACAAACTTTGTGAGAAGAACCAACACGCGTTTTCATCCGAGATATTTTTTTTGCCTCATCACAACAACCCAACACACAAGCCGTAGCAAAGCTCTGCAACTTATATGTAATTAATAAAAATTAAAGTAAATCTGGAAATTACAAATCCTACATTCTTTAGAGCAAATCCTGGTCCATGGAAGCAGGGGCGGAGCCAGGATGAAAAACGAGAGGGGGCAAAGATGTATACGTATTTTTTTTTTCCAGAAGCATATATCAAACTAATGGCTAAATAATTAAAAGAACAACCACACAAGCATGCATATAGTGCGTAAGGAGCAAAATCACACACTTCCTTATAAATAATGTCATCACACACATAACTAATTAATTATGATAAGTTCATTGTCAAAGCAAAAGTAAACTAACCACTTAAGGCACAATAACTTGAATATGTCGTCCTTTTTGTTGGTATGTCCCTGATTTCTAGCCTTCAAGCTGCAGGAAGAAGAAACATGTTTGAATATAGAGAGCATATAAACATTGACAGATAAACATCTCTCCATTAGCTTTCCTGTCAATGCCAAATAGTTAACGCTAAATAAACTGAGACCGTGAAGGCAGAATATTACTATAGATTTTATTTTACTCCCATGTGCTCAAACTTATTCATATGGCATTATTACGGGAACCTAGATTCAATCAACCTAATTACATTATAATTTATACACATGGATACTTGATACAATTCACTACCTTTTTGACATGGAAATCAGAATAAAATAATAATGGGGAAATTAGAAAGAAAAAAAGAGAGCTAAACCTAGGGCTTACCTTGATTGAATGATAAATCAGTACGGCTTCTTCCTTGGGGATGGCGGGCCGGCCGGCTGGCGTGCGCAGTGCAGATCGAGGCTGATCGCCAGAGGGGTGAGGTGTATGTGCAGCGTAGAGCCGCAGGCGGCGGCGCGGATGTTTCGGCTCGTTAAGTCGTCACGCGAGCACAGGCGACAAACACATCTGAAACTCCGAAAGACCTCAGTACGTTTCTAGCGAATCGAGGACCATCGTATGCATGAGGCCAGATCGTATTCTTTCTGGATGGGCTCCTGGGCTAATAACCTATCTAATTTTCATAGACGGGCTTTAAACATAAAGCAGGAAAAAAAAGGAAGTGGGGGCAAATACCTTGGGCTGAGAGGGGCAGCGCTGTATATTCTGGGCCTGGTACACGTAAGCTGAAAAAACGAGTGGGGGCATTCGCCCCCACAACCTTGTACGTGGATTCGCCCCTGCATGGAAGCGTCAACGTCTTCCGCGGCCTTCAGCTCCAAATGCCCCTCCGGCGGGTCTACCCGTGGCGGCGGCGCCTCCTCAAAGCTCCCGCCCTGCTTGAACTTGCGAGCAAAGTAGTCGTACTTCAACACGTCCATGTCGCTGACGCTCCGCCTCGCGTGCTGCATGGGCCCCAGGAAGTGCTTCCGGGTGATCTCGGCGCCGGCCATGGCCGCGGCCTTCCCGACGAGCGAGCTCCTCTGGATGAGGTCGAGCACCGCGAGCTTTCACGCGCGCTGGAGGTTGACGCGGCCGGACATAGGGGACCGGCGCATGCACAACTTGAAGATCTGCAGCCGCGACCTCGTAGCCCGGCGGGCCGTGGAAGAGCACGCTCCGCGACGACTCCATGCCATCTCCGGGTGCTCCACAGGGTACTGCATCGTCTCCTGGAGCTCCAGCTTGACGTCCTCCACGAGACCTTGGGGACCTCCACCACCAGCCTGGTCTCCCGCAGCGCCGATGGCTTGGTCACCTCCTTGGTGTGCTCGAGGTCGTCCATGATGACGAACATGAGTGTCCTTGCCAATGCGCTGGTCGCTGGAGGTCGACGTCGTCCGAGAGGGGCATGTCCTTGGAGTGGATGCGGAGGATCTCGAGGAGGCCGACCTCGTCGGGCACGCCGATGTGGATCTCCTTGTCGAAGCGGAAGAAGCGCCGGAGCGCCGGGTCCAGGCTGTTGCGGCGGTTGGTGGAGCCGATCGATGGCCATGACCTGCGCGAGCAGGCGCGCGGAGCCCGTCCATGAGCGTGGGCAGCTGTGACACGATCACACGACGCGACGCTCCACCTCGCCGTGCGTCTTCTCGCGGTTGGGCGCGATGGCGTCGATCTCGTCCATGAAGATGATGGACGACGCCTTGGCCTCGGCCTCGGCGTACACCTTGGGCCTGGACAGGTTGTCCTCGCTCTAGCCGGCCATCTTGGACATGATCTCCGGACCGATGACGACAATGAAGTTGGCGCCCGACTAGGAGGCGATGCCGCGCGAGAGCAGCGCCTTGCTGGTGCTGGCCGGGCCGAAGAGCAGGATCCCCTTTCGGGGCTTGACGCCGAGCGTCCTGAACAGCTTGGGGTGGCGCAGCGGCAGCTCGACCAGCTCGCGGATGCCGCCGACGTCGTCGTAGCCCGGGCCGTCGAGCCTCTCCTAGTCCCCCCGCTTGACCGGGTTGGCGTCGTGGCAGAAGACCTCCATGCCGGCCGCCATGATGACGTGCTCGTCGGGGTCCGTGTCGACGACCTTGAACTCCACGGCGTGCATGTTGCCGTGCACCACGAAGCGGACCGGCCTGCGCGCGTCCTTGAAGTAGGCTGAATTTTGTTACTTCGTAGATCTTTTAATAATGAGCACAATGTATAATCGGATAGCCTTAGTTGTTCCAATAATGCATCAAATTATGTGCAAGAGTTGATGCAAAATAATTTACACGCTGCAACGTCTTATAATTTTAGCAACATGCATCATGTGTACTCGAGCCCTCATGCATCGGCAACCCTACGAATCCATGTGCCGACGAACATCATGATGAGTTTGGTTAATCAATTTGAAACACCTCATGTTAAAACTTGTAATAGAGTGCAACAAAATTTTTAGGCAACTAACTCACAATAGGCGAGTCCACCTTTAAACATGCCGATGGACGGGCGAATTGGACATGCCACTACTAGCTCTTCGACCAATTACTGTCAATCATCATACGCTACACCGCACGTTAGTAATTATTTAGTACCATATGCAACTGTGGATATTCATAATTCAGTTTCGCACCTACACACCGGTAACAGAAGAATAAGTGGCAATTCTACCGGAGTACGTCTTCACCTAGTACCGTAGCATATAATGTAAACCCTACTAAATTGTTTCTTGGTCTCCTATGTTTCTTGGTCTTGGAGCCACCAAGCTCCCGTACCTCTGGGCCTAGGACGGCGCCAGTCCATCTTGCAAAAGAGGTCATGTATAGTCGGTGACTCCACCCACCCCGAGCTGTCCGCAACACTGCAACAAGCGGCACCTTTGGCCGAACCTTGCTTCAAAAATATGAAACTACTTTTCATGATGGATCAAATGGTATAAATTTTGTATTGTGGATATTGATATATTTTTCTTAAAACTTGATCAAACATGGCCTCGTTTGACTTTTAAAAAAACAAATACACCTTATATAAAGGAACGGAGGGAGTAAATCTAAAAATCCAAAAGTCATTCAATCTCTCCATGAGCCGAAGATCCACATTGGAATTGTATTCACCACTGATCTTGGATGAAATGCGGGCGCTTTTGATGTGGCGCCATCGCCGGTGAACCTACCTAAAGGGCTGTGCTTCCTCCCCCACCCGCCGCGGCCATCGTAGGCGAGGAGGAGCGGCGGGATCGCCGTCTGAAGAGCGAGGAAAGAGGATGCGCCCGGTTGGCCCCTTGCGTTCTGTGAAGAGTTTGAGAGAGAACGAGTGTTCTTTGTTTCTTTGACCTTGTTGGAGTGTTTTTTCTGAAAGATATTCCTGATTTTCTGAATGTTGGCACAAAAATGTTGCAAGCTCGTCCAGATTGTCCAATTTCTGTTAGGGCGGTCAGGGTAAACAAATTTAGCCTCTTCTTTCATCCGATCAGATAGCTATAACCGATGTGTTAAAAAAAAAAAAGATGGCTATAACCGACTTCCAGCCTGGCTTTTCCAGGTGGTAAAAATCCTTTTCGCTCTCGGTATCCTCCCAAATTCCCTTTTCCCTCCCAAAATTTGAGATCGCAACGGAATTGGGTAGCCTACCTAACTCCGGCCACCGGCGGGAAGCAACCGCGCCATGGAAGAGGGCGACGGCTCTGCTCGGCGCGAGCGCGAGAAGGGCCACGACACCGTCAACCTCGACCTGGGGCCCGGCTACGAGCTCGCCGCTCGCCGCGACCGCGAGCGCGAGGAGCGCCGTGACGCCGACGACAAGGTGCTCGCCGCTAGGCGCGGGCGCGGGCTCGGGCTCGAGGCGGAGACTGACGCCGTCAACCTCATCTGCTCCTCCATGGACGATCACGAGGTCGCAGCTCCCGTCGTCGGCCTTGAGCGCGACCTCGACGGGGCTCCAGGGCAGCCGCCTCGACGCCACCACGCGGTTATCGGCCCCTCCAACGGCATGGCCGAGCGCGACGTCGAGTCCGCCGACGAGCTCGCCGCTCGGCGCGAGCGCGGGGAGCCCTACGACACCGACCACAAGGAGCTCGCTGCTCGGCGCGAGCGCGAGGCGGAGAGTGACGCCGTCAGCGTCGACTCCACCGGAGTCCTTCGCGGGCGGGAGGAGGGCTGCGACGACGCTCTCCTCGTCGTCCTCGAGTGCGAGCTCGACGGGGCTCCACCGCAGCCGCCTCTAAACAACCAGGCGGGCATCGTCGACCACGCTGGTCAGCCCTTCCTCGCGTCCTCCCTCAACCCGCATGCGGAGAGCTTCCTGCCGCGCGTGGAGCGCAACTCCGCCGATCAGCCCCTCGTCGCGTCCTTCCTCAACCCGCACGCGGACATCTTCATGCCGCGCGCGCGCGTGGAGCGCCACTCCGGCGATCGCCAGCTGCCGCTCGGGGAGTGCCGCTCCAACAAGACCCCACCCTTCCTCGTACCCATCCCCGACGGCGACGACGCCCGCCAGGTGTTCGACCCGAATCCTCAACCGGAATTCAGTGCTGTGTGGAACCATAATTGGGAGCTGGAATCGAACAGGCTATCCAACCTCCTGAGGCAAGGCCACGCCGCGATTATTGCTTTTGATCTTGAATATGCCGCACCGAGACCTGTGAACCAACAGCGAGGGCCTCCCCAAAACGCGACGGACTGGTATGATCGGTTGCACAGTTTGGTGAATTCTGGAGATCTTGTGCAAGTCGGCCTTGCAGTTTTGTTCAGTGAGGGTAAGAATCGGCTGCAAATTCTCGAACTGAACCTGGTATTTGATCAAGCCCAACGAGAGTATAACCCAGACACACTTAAGTTTCTGTTGAGCCATAAACATGACCTGGAAGAAAATCGCCGCAGAGGAATACCTCCAGAGCTTGTCAGTGGGTGGTTCAGAGCTGAGTTAGGCAACTTGAGAACAGCAGCATGGCTAATGTATCAAGGAGACTATGATGTTGGTTTTCTGCTGCGGAATCTCATCACTGGATGTTGTCTGCGACCCGAAAGGCATCAGTTCTTAGCAGATTTTAGGTCATTGTTGCCTATTTACTATGATATCAGAGTTTTAGCACTGGATTTGGCAGGGATCGAAAACCAAAGAGGACTGAGCTTGGACACAGTAGCTGCCCGAATTGGCGTCGCTCGTCGAGTTGGGAGCTCACATCAGGCAGGCTCAGATGCCCTCCTCACAATGGACTGCTATACTGTGATCAGAACGTTAATGAGGGATGGCATGATGCAACGGCGGCTTGGAGTTTTATGCGGGTTGTACTCGGCAGATGAGTTTGTACGGACTGCGGTGTCTGTTGACTCACCTACTATGATTTCTGTTGACGTGTGGAAGTGGAATTTCAGTGCTCAATCTGCTTTGCTGCTGGGCGCAATTGCAAACAACTTCAGAGCAATTGGCATCGACGTCATCTTCAAGGAGAAGCTGTGCCACAGAGCATTTGATGTCAACTCTGACACATGTTACCGCGGTCTTATAGGAGGACTAACCAGTGCAAATGTAGTCAAGTACACCATACTGATTTCCCTTGGAAATACAGACGGCCAAATAGCCGGTGGACAGGTTTGGCGGTTTCACCTACGCCGAGACGGCTTGCACCCAAATGCCAATGATGGAAATGAGTTAATTCCTGCAGAAGACTTCAGTTCGATGGTGCTCGCAGCCGGCCTTGTTTCAAACAGAAACATCACTTGGATCTGCGGCCATGGGGCTGAAGCAATGCTGTTGCTATTTGGATTTCTTAGGCCTTTTCCAGAGTCTGAACAGTCATACATAACGGAGAGGGACACCCTTTTCCCTCTGCTGTATGACATTGCGTACTTGGTCAAGAATGGGGGGAGCAGAACACTTGATGGGATCTGCGGAGGATTTGAAATCAATGTGCAGAGGGATGATGGTGATCCGGAACCCGTTCCAGTTCTCCTGTTGCGGTGCTTTCTCCGCATTGTTGCAAGTGCAACAGAAGACCCATCAGCTTTGGTAAAGAAAAGCGGCCTTCTCCTAGCGAGCTCCTGCTGCTGTCGCTATTCTGAGCTGCCCCGCTAATTGGTGGCATGTGAAGGTGAGTGATCAAACAGGAGCATTTCATTACAAATATAGTTTCTGGTTTGGGTGCTTTGTGCTGTAAATCTGACCATTTCCCATTTACCTTTTTTGCTGCTTTAGTCTCAGGTGTGGAACACTTGGAGCCTTTTCTGCTGTGAAGATAGTTGAACTGGTTTTGTTGCTGCTCTGAAGACCAATGAAACGTGAAGATAGTTCGGTTGCTGCTGTGAAGATAGTTGAACTGGTTTTGTTGCTGCTGTGAAGACCAATGAAACGTGAAGATAGTTCGGTTGCTGCTGTGAAGATAGTTGAACTGGTTTTGTTGCTGCTGTGAAGACCAATGAAACGTGAAGATAGTTCGGTTGCTGCTGTGAAGATAGTTTAACTGGTTTTGTTGCTGCTGTGAAGACCAATGAAACGTGAAGATAGTTCGGTTGCTGCTGTGAAGATAGTTTAACTGGTTTTGTTGCTGCTGTGAAGACCAATGAAACGTGAAGATAGTTCTGTTGCTGCTGTGAAGATAGTTTAACTGGTTTTGTTGCTGCTGTGAAGACCAATGAAACGTGAAGATAGTTCGGTTGCTGCTGTCTGTGAATTGAATGTTTTGGTGATGATAGGTAGTGTACACGTAAAGTGAAGTCCTTCGTTTTTACTTCTGTAAAGAGTGATAGTACTAGACATTCAGGAAATATTGTGGTCTGAATAGTTTGGTGATGATAGAAAGTGATACACCTGGAGAGTCATGTGTAGTTATCTGCTGGAGAGTTCCAACATATGCAGAACACAAGATACACCTGAAGATAGTTCGAGTGGCTCTCTTGCTATTGTGGGCTGTAAGTAAATGCTGATATAGTTTCACTGGCTCTGTACTTTGTGTTGTGGATATTTTGGTAGAAACTCAATTGTACATCTCTTGTCTGATGGAAAATTTAAATTTCACCGGGTTGTTATTATCTTGCAAGTGCTGAATGTTTGGTGCTTATATGAAGTGGGTTCTGCTTCTGAAAGTAAAGTGTAGTTATCTGCTGGAGAGTCATGTTGTCAATATTTAGGTGCTCACTGTCAGTAGGTTCTGAAAACCAACTAACTCTAGTTCCCTGATGGAGAGCTTCCCTGGGATGTTGCAGCGCATGTATAAAGGATTCTTTTCTACAGTAGTCAACTGTTTTTATCAGAAACAAGGACAAGCAGGTGAATACTGAACATTAGTAACAGACCCGCCATTTGTGACCTCCGGCGCGGCCGTGTCTCGGAGATGTCCAAGCTCCACAGTATTCCTCCCTCGGAGTGTGGCTCGGGAGAGCAGAGAGCGAGGGAAATGGGCGGTGATGCAGGGCTCGGGAGCCGCCATGGGGCTGCTGGTCGTGCGGTGTGGGGCTCTCCGGCGCAGGATAATGGCGGCTCGGAACCATGTGGTATTGCTCGTGCACATGAGGGACATGGGCTCTGGTGGCAGAGCGGCGGCGTCGCGGCGCCATTACGGGAATGTGGACGAGGGGGAAAGAGCTCATGGGGCGTGCAGATAAGGTGAGGGGTTCTCCGGCACATTGGTGCACACGGGGAAGGCAGGAGGCGGTCAAGTGCCTCGGCCCTCGGCACAGAGCGCATGTTTGGCATGCAAACAGTGCGGTCACCACCCGTTTTGACATGACAACTGTGTCTTGCTCCTGCACTATTCCGTTTGAGGTGGGCTCAGTGCACACGTGCGCCTTTGATATAGGATAGAGTGCTGGGGAGGTTTGAGGGTAAATGGTACAGTGTAGTGAGCGCATGGAGCAAAAATGGATTCTGATCGGATTTTCTTTTTTTGAATAGAAAGGGGTTTCAATTCTGATCGGCGTGTCGCCCTCGCCGCGGGCGACCCGGGAGCATGCCGCCGCCGCCGCCACCTAGGGTTCCCTCCCCCGCTGCCACCTCCCTCGCTGCCGCCGACGAGAGCCACAGGGCAAAGCCCTTGTGGTGCTGGCGATGACGGGGATCCTCTCTGCCGGCGTGAGGGTCGGGGTGCGGCGCCTCCTCTCTTATGCATGGTCGGGCGTCGCGCCGTCCTCTTCCCTCTACCCCTCCACGACGAGCTCGCCGACAGGCTCCCATGATGGCTTTGGTGAGCCCTCGAAGTGGGCGCTGGCCTTCGTGGCTGGAATGCCCAGATCCAATCTGGGACGGTGGAGGTTGGGTCGGGGGTGGACGGCGGCCCGGAGTGACAGTGGTGGTGTCGCACTTGTTCTGGTTACGCACTGGCCAGGGCGTGGAGGCACTTGGTGATGTGGCGGTTTGGCCCTAGTGATCTTCCTCCGCCATGATGTCCACTGCCGGACGTCGACCTCTTCGATCTGGCCACCGACAAGCTCCGGTCTTCACTGTCAGAGATGTATATGGATTGGCGTACGTCACCCCTGAAATCTAGATCAGAAAGGCTCCGGTCATGCGTGCACATATTATCAGCCAACACGGCTTCAAGAGGGTGCGGCGCGAAGCTTCACTTTCTTATGGGAGTCATGTGACATGGCTAAGTCAAGATTCCCAGGTCATTAATAGAGGTGGAGAATGTCATGGCGGCTGCAATTGGAGGTCTTGAAGCGTTGGCGAAAAGGTGTACTGGATGCGATGAAGAACGTGCGCTAGGTGTTTGGTGACTTGCAACAGTGGCCTCGACAAGCGGGGGCGGCAACACTGGAGGTCTACAATTTTTGTGGTGCTCCTCGAATACCGAGTCTCGATTTCCAGGGTGAAAACTCAAGGCCTGGTCTTCACTTGTTGTACCTGGCAATGGCCTTGTTGAAGGCATTGTTTTTGGGTGAACTCGGACTTTCTCCAGAGTGATAACTCAAGATCTTCGATCGGGCAACGACAACGCTTGTGCATTGTTTCTTTCTTGGAGGCGTTGCTTTCGGATAACCTTTTTTGTATGCCGGGTGTTGTCTTCGGTGGTGGTTAGAGTGTTGTTGTTGCTAGGGACTAATCACCGTGGCAGATTTTTTTTTGTTCTTTTTCTTTTTCTGTTTTTGGCTGTGTGTATCCTTAATGTCTTTACACATCTTGTTGGTACAGAGGCCGGGTGTAATTGGTATCTTCGCAATATATTCCCTTTCTCGAAAAATAGTATGAGGATTATTGGAGTTATTAGAACATCTACAACCCGCAATAAGTAAATATGAGCCCTCGTATGTCCGCGGACGCGCCCAGCCTGGGCGCATCCACGGGCCGGGTCCGGTCATCCTCATATTTCATCTGCTATAGTCACATGCCTAAAATTTAGAGTTAATTGCACAGAGGTATCACACTTGGGGCAGGTGTAACAAATCAATACCGGTTTTTGATTTTTTTACATGTCAGTACTATGTTTAGGGCAGTCTGTTATAAAATGGTCTAAACCGTTTATAACAGTGTATTGGCGTCGGGCCCCGCCTGTCAGGGGCTCACGTGGCATGTTATTTTGCAAAAAACATCCTTATTTTTTTATTTAATCACACATATATCCGTTGTTTTGAAAAAAGGTCCTGCCAAAAAAAATAAAAGATCTACCACGGGCGCCCGTCGGGATTCGATCCCGTGCTGAGCCATACGCAGGGGGCGCCCCTATGTCTCGTCTTCAGCAAGAGGGGATGAACCCTCGCTGAAGGGGAGACCTAGATGGGCCGGCCTGACAGTGCGGGAGGCCACAACCTCCTTTTTTCATTTCTTTTTATGTTTTATGTTTTCTGTTTTATATATTTTATTTTGTATACACTTTAAAATATTCTAAATGTATATATCACAAAAGAAAACACTCTTTTAAAACATTTGAAAAATGTTACACAATCATTTACAAAATGCTGAACAAGTATTCAAAAAAATGTTGAGCACGTATTTAAAAATATTAATCAAGCATTTGAAAAAATGTTGATCAAGCTTTTGAAAAATAACAATAAAAAAGTATATGAAAAATGTTAATCAAGCATTTTAGAAATCTTAAATGTGTATATAGAAAATGTTGACTATGTATTAAAAAAAATGATGAGTTTGTCTTATCATGTAAATGAAAATGTTAATGAAGCATTTGAAAAAATATTGAACAAGTGTTTGAAAAATGCTAATCAAGCCTTTGAAAAATGATAAATGTGCATGTACAAATGTTAATCAAGCCTTTGGAAAATGGTAAATGTGTATATAAAAAATGTTACCATGTATTGAAAAATGTTCATCCTTTTTGTAAAATATTAATCAAGCATTAAAAAATGAAAATTAAAAATGTTCAAAATATATAGAAAAACTTGACCCTGTATAAAAAATATAAATCTTGTATTTGAAAAATGTTGAAACTGTGTATAGCAAAAACGTTGACCACGTGTTACAAAAAGTTATTGTATTGGAAAAATGTTAGACGTATATTGGAAAAATATTGTTGACATATAAAAAAAGTAGGATAATAACTAAAATAACATATAAAATCGAAAATAGAAATAAAATAAAATAAGTAAAAAATAAAATAAAAAACAAAGAAACGAAATGCAAAAATAAATGAAAGAATAACAAAGAAGAAAAAAAGAAAAGAAATAAAATAAAACAAAAAAGGAAAAAACACACACAAAGAAAATGAGTGAAGTAGCCTCTAAGTAGGACGCGCCCCTACATCTTAGCACAAAAGGAACTTGGGTGGAGTGATTAGCGGAGCGTGCGCTCTCCCTAAGACCAGGGATCAATCCCTCCTTCTCGCATGCCTTTTATTTGCGCTTTTTACGATTATTAAGCGCGCGTGGATGGGCCAGTCCAATTTGACACGAGGAAAAAAAAGCTTCAGCTAGAGCTGCTACTTGTCTTAGGGAGAGCTTTATCGTCTTAGGGGAGACAAGCGGCGTCGTCACTGTCTAGGGGCGCTATAAGCGGCGCGCTGAAAAAAAAGCTTGCCTGGAAGATCAGGAGTTAATTACAGCGAACGGCAGGACGCGGGATCGAATCCTGCTGCCGTGTGTTTTTTGTTAATTTTATTTATTTGTTTAGTTCAACGAAACTTTCAAACGAGTCCTGTTCGGTGTTGGAAATTTATGAACAAAAAAGAAATTCTCATAGAAGCCTTTTTTCCGCAAAATAATGGACATTTATGTGATTACATATAAAGCAAGTTTTTTTCTTTTTTTTTGCAAAAAACATGCCACGTTGGCACCTGACATGCGGGCCCCGCCGATCAGATATACTGTCAATACGTGGTTTGACCTTTTTGTAACGGCTCACCCCAGACTTGGTACTGACTAGTAAAAATTATCAAAAGTGGTACCAATTCGCCACCACTGCCCCAAATGTGGTACTAACGTGTAATTAACTCGAAGATCAACAGGGTAGCATGACTCCCTAGGTAGGTATTCGATGTCACTCGCAGGGGAAGAACCTATCGAGAAGGACAGTATCGGAGAGGCAATCAATACACATCAAATGCAACAATATGATGCATGATCATGACATGACAAATATGATGTGGTTTGAGATAATGCATCTAATCAACAATTTAAATGATGTCCATTTGAACCTTTGGTTCAGCTGGAAACTCCAACATAAGCATTTAAAACGCCATTTATGTGTTTTCACTTTTACATTAGGTATAAATTGCTTTGTCATGCATGGAAATGGTACATATGGATTCTTTAATTTTTCTCATCATTTTTCATATATAACTTATTTCATTCTGAGCTATGGTTGAATTTCTATGATTTTAAGAAGCTTAACCAATTTTCTGGAATTTCCAAATCCTGTTTGAATCGAAATAAATCCAGAAAAGGATTATTGCGTCATCAGTGCGTTAGGCTGGTGTCAGCAGGTCAACTCGCCAGCCCAGGTCAAACCTGACCAGTGGGTCCCATCGGTCAGTGAGATAGTGACGAAATCTGGTTAATCCCGTATTGACCCACGCTTTGACCTTTCGTGGGCCTGTTGTGAGCGTTTGTGGGCGGTTAATTAGCGGTGATTAGCCCCAAATGACAACGCCACATCATCATCACTGGACTTAGGCCCACCCGACTACGCAGAGTAGTAGCGAGGCAACCTGGAAACGCGCTACTGCTAAGCGGCACTATATCCCCCGTGTGCCCATCACTCTCCCTCTCCACTATCTACTCTCACTCTCTCACTCTCTCTGCTCACGCGACCGCCCTCCCCATCCTGGCTGGCCCTCCCTCGCGCGGTCGCCCTCCCCCGTCCCGGCCCTCCCCACGCGTCCACCGTCCCAATCCCAGCCCTCCACGCGCCGCCGCCCTCCTCCGTCCAGGCCCTCCCCGTATGGACGCCCTCCCTCCCCCCCCCCCCCCGCCGCCAGGCCCCGCTGCATGTCTCCGTCGTCCTCGACCGCCTCCATCGCAGGTAGCCTCCGTCCTCCACCTCTCTTCTTCTTCGTTTTAATTTCTAGGGTTCATATGGTAGATAGGTAATTATTGGATGATAATGGCAGCAACGATTAGTATTTTTTAGGCTAGATTCTTTTAGGCTATATTTAGGCTAGATTTTTTCTTTTGTATTTTTCTGCTATTGATCTAAGGAACACATTAGTAAGAAGTCATATTTGCTTAAGGCTAAACAATAACTGCTAATAGTTAATTGATGTAGCTAATTGCTTAAACTAGAAGAAATATTATTGCTACCGATTCGTGTACATATTACTAAGAACAAAGGGTAGACATGGCATCGTATGCACACTAGAAGTATACATGAAAATGATCATTTCAATGTTGATACTTCGTACTATTTGGACATGTGTATGTGTATGGACATGAACTTGAGGTGCTGTGTATGTGTTGCCAAAGGTGGCCACATATGTCTCTTTCTATTGTAGGTAAACTCCGAGTGGCCTATGTTTCACTAGAATGTTGATTTATTTCCGTTCCGACAAATTTCAGGCGCTCGATATGTCTTGTTTCTAACAAAGGTCATGCCGAAATGTTCCCATGATTTTTGGTATAAAGTAGGAAATATCGAGTGCCCGTGATTTACCGGAACATGAATTAAACGACATTCTGGCAAAACATAGGCCATTGTTTTTATGTCATTACTCCATAAATATAATATTAATTGACTGATGCTTATAGGGTTGACTTTTAGTTTGTCAGAGCTCCTTGTGTGACTTTCAGTATGTTCTTCATGGAGGAATCCCAACTGTTGTTGTGGGGGTCGTTTCCTCTTCCTCTTCTCGCGATATATACCTTGGTATAATGCGCGCGAGAGGGAAATGAAGCGACCATCACCGGCGATCGAAATATCAGAGATGAAGTATCCTGACTGTTGTCGTGGGGGTCACTTCCTCCTTACTCCTCGTGTGCTAGACATTTTGGTAATGCACGCGGGGACGAAGGAAGGAGCGACCAACATCGACGATCGAAATATTAGTTTGAGGGAGTGCCCACCACATACACCACCATATCTGTGTGAGGGAGTGCGCACAATATAAACCATGAGATATGAGAGTTTTTCAAGGAAGCCTCGACAGACACAAAGTCAACCCATGCTGAATAGTTCTTGGTATAAGTGTCATCGATTTTTTTACTCTTTGAATCATGAACACATGAAATGTCTGACGACGATAGGATCCCTGAGTGCGATTACTGCACTGACATAGGGGTATATCCGACCGTTATCCTCACCTAGACAACGGTATGTCCTTCACCATCAAACTAAAGGAGGATTTCAAAATTATTACCGCATGTAACGACGACATGTATTTTTTTGTAATGAAGCATGATGTATGTTTTTGTTTTAATTAACTTGTAATTTTCTTTTTTACAATTCGACCAGTGCATTCCGTGCCATGCAAGACTGTATGTCTTGGATAAGTTCCATTTCCAAGATAGGGAGAGTACGGAGACTAAGAGAGCTCACCTAAGGACGAACCTTTTCACTTTTGATATTAAGCTTAAAAATGGAGTATATCACACATATTTTGGTTGTTCCACTTGCAGAGCATTATGCAAGGCTTATGGGTTTTAGGAGGACATGCAAACAACCTTCGATCTTGGTTATGATGATGGTCGTGAAAATAATATCGAAATTTGGGTGCATGTGGAGCACACGATTCCAGTTCTACTTACATATGAGTTTGTCAACAAATTTGTTAATTAATTTATATTGTTTATTGAATTTTTTTGGTACTCATTCCGACTAAACTTGCTTATTTTTAATTGTTAGCTTATTTCTCTTCTCCAAAAAATACACGGTAGATCATAGACCGGACCTACTATAGTTATGGCTCCGACCTTTTCCTTGGTTGGAGAAAATCATCTGATCTCATTTATTCATGATGTTGAGCATTTTAAGACCAATTACCTAATTGGCGACAGTTATACTGGATACGTCCCACCAGTGCACGAGTTGAACCATGTCAACATCACTTCAGACATCTTTGTAAGATTTTTTTACTATTGTGTCGCTAATTCATCTTTTGCATACATTCTTCTTAAGCAAAACTAATTTGTAACTATGTTATTATTATGTTCTTCAACAGACACTCCTGTCAGAGATTGTGCCTATCGTGATGTTCACCGAAGGTAATTTGCATATGGTGAGCTTACGACCAATTCTGTTGGTGAGTTTCCCAGGTAGATACATGATGTCTCGAAGGGATGAAACCCTCAAAATGAAAGGATGGAGCAACACAATAAAAGCACACACGCAAGCACTTGGCGGAGATGATAAGGATTTGCGCTGACAAGTTGGAGATAGGTTGATCTGTATTCTTCATAGGGGAGATGGATGAGTTTACCTTTTTATGCTATTTTACCTAGGAGAGTAGTAGGTTGTAGCTTGTACTCATCATGTGCTAGAATGATGATGAGTTATTTAACTAGTATGATAATAATTAGTTAGTGTTGGTAACTTGTGATATGCTAGATGATGAGTTATGATAATGATGTTGGAACGACACACAAGTGTGCCTATGAAAGTGCGTTATATCGACTAGAGAGGGGGGGGGGGTGAATAGGCGATTTTTACAAATTCGTCACTGAGGAATTACTTGTTGAGGAATTTGCTAAGTGATGAACTACTTGCAGCGGAATAAGTACTCAAGTGCATGCGAAACATAGCGGTATCATTGTCATCATGATGAAATTAAACATACACAGAGCATAAGTAGCGTGAACAGGATAAGCAGGCAGAAGATAAAGTGACTGAAGAATTTGAGGCGAGGAAATTGAGAAAGTCTTCAGTCAAATTCTTCAAACAGTAACAATCAATTTCATCAATAGGTATGCGAGGAAATGAAAGGGTTGAGAAAATGGAACCAGGTAGCTCGATGAAGACAATGGTTTGATGACCCAGTTCCAACAGCTGTGACAGTCGTACGTCTGGTTTGGAGCGGCCTGGTATTTAAACCAGAGGACACACAGTCCTTACCGTATTCTCCTTGAGCTAAGGTCACACAGTCCTCGCCCAACACTCGTGGTAAGTCTTCAGGGTAGACTTCCAAAACCCTCACAAACTGGTCACTCGGCGATCCACAATTGACTGCTGGATGCTCTAGACCACGGTCACCCGACGGTCCCCAATTGACTGCAGGATGCACTAGACCATGATGCCTAACCGTCTGGAAGATACACAGTCTTCAAAGGTAAAAAGCGTCGGTTCCACACAGGAACAATTTCTTCAGTGATGGTCAATCACTTTGGGTTTTGATGGTTTCGGTTTTGGGTTTTTCCTCACTGATGATTCTCTCTCGGAGCAGCCAACCAACTAGTGGTTGGGGGGGGGGGGCTATTTATAGCCAGGGTGCAACCCGACATGATAAGACATAAATGCCCCCAATGATATGACCGTTAGGTGGATAAAATATCTGGACAGCTGGCGCAAAGCACAGCAACGGTCGGAATTTGAACTGTCAAATTCCTCAGGGATTATCATATTCCTCACTTGTAGGCAATTCGCACAGGCGAAATCCTAACTCCTCAGTCAGACCAATTTCCTCAGAGACCAGAAGAACATCGTCTTTGTCACTGAATAACTTGACTGAACTGTAAGAGATTTCCAAAGGCTTCACTCGAAGGATTGGATTGTGTTGAGGCTTTTGAGTTGAGCATCAGTTGGAATTTTTTCCTTAGTATTACCTCGGCCCCCTTTAACAGTACGGTGTTTCCTATGACTCAAAGAAAGGAAATCAAACTACGAAAACAAAAGTCTTCACGCTTCATAGTCCTCGTTCATATCTTCAAGGTCACACCAACTTCTTCATTTTCAAAGTCTTCATAGAATACCAAAGTCTTCAGCAAAGTCTTCACAAAGTCTTCACCAAAGTCTTCAGTTGAAGACATTCATTTTTAGGGGTCGATATTCTTCGAATATACCAAACTCCTCATCGACTTATAGAGCCTGTGTACACTCACAAACATATTAGTCCCTTAACCTATAAGTCTTCAATACACCAAAATCACTAAGGGGCACTAGATGCACTTACAATCTCCCCCTTTTTGGTGATTGATGACAAATAGGTTAAGTTTTCAACGGGGATAAACATATGAAGTGTAAGTACTGAGTTTGAGGAATTTGATTGCAAGATATAGAGGAACTCCCCCTGAAGATGTGCATATTTGAGGAATTTGCTTTGGACTACAAATGCACATGGCAGGATAAACACTTGGAGATCTCCCCCTATATCTTGTAATCCATACACGCATTTAATATATATCATGAGGAAATTGAAATGCATGATGGAAAATGGGGTCTGAGGAAATTCAGCATGCGTGCATTAAGATACTTGAGGAAATAAGCATGCAGAAAGCAGTTCAAAAGTATTAGACCACCATCGGACTTAAGTTTACAACAAACACTTCAGAAGAGCAAGAGTTGTAACTTAAACAAAAACAACCCATATAAAGAGACCCGCTTGAAGACTAACTCAATTTTCTCCCCCTTTGTCATCAAGTGACCAAAAGGGACGAAATTGAGGACTAACGCCCCTGAAGAATTTCATCTTGAAGGTGGTGGAGGAGCGCCAGCATTGTCGGGGTCGGTTGGTGGAGCAGGGCCTGCAACAGTGTCGTCAGTGTCCTCAACTTCATCCGTCGCACGCGATGAAGAATATGAACTTGTCACCAGTTGAGGAACTTGAACTTTCTTCTACTTCTTCTTTGGAGGAATCGACCAGTCAAAGTCCATCTGAAATTCCATTTCCTTGAATTCTTCAGGAGTCTTGAGGTGAGACAGAATGGCCCAAGTGCGATCAAAGATTTCATGCACATAGTAATGATTTTTCCTCACAGAGTTATGCGTCACAGTCATGTCACGAAGAATTGAAGCAAACTGACGCTTTACCCATTTGTGATTATGATCAACCTTCCGATGAAGACTTAGAAGAAGCTCACGACCAGTCATCACACGAGGGGCAGAAGCTTGAGGTTTTTGAGCTGAGGCTTTTGCAGCAGAATCTTGTGTGGCAGAGTCATCATTGGTGGAGTAAGATGCAGCCTTGCAAAACTGACCATCCAATGGACGAGTGCCTTCATCAATTACAGCCTTGCCTTTTCCTTCAACTGGAGAAAATGTCTTCTTGAGGACTTCAATCGGAGGCAAGAAACTGAAGTGATTTTGAAAGTCAGCCTTGAATGGAATTGAAGACCTTGATCTGATGAATTTCATGATCCAGGGAGCATAAGGCTTCAATTCAAATGGAGACATTGCAATATTTGCCAAAGTCCTCATGAAGAAATCGTGATAGTTGACGGGAATCCCATGAATGATGTTGAAAAGCAGATTCTTCATGATGCCAACAACTTCTTCTTCTTTAGAGTTGCGGCCCTTGATTGGACTAAGGGTTTTGGTCAATATGCGGTAGATGGTCTTGGGCACATATAACAAATCCTTCACTAGGAAGGTTGTCCTTGGAGGTTTGGCAGGAGCCAAAGGCTTCATCAGCACTTGCATCAGGTGATTTGGAAGTTCCGGTTCATCATAGATGCATCTTGCTCCTTCTAAAGGAATTGCTATTGGGACAGAATGAAGCAATTCAGTGGCTGGAGCAGTGTAGTGAGTGTTTCCAGACATCCAATCTAGGATCCATGAGTTGACATCAGAAGTTCACCAGAAATGTGCAAGGTTGCATAGAATTGAAGAATTAGCTCTTCATTCCAATCGCAGACATCAGCACAGAATGGAAGAAGTCCTACGTCATGAAGAACTGAGAGCACTGGAGTGAGGAATGGGATGGATTCCATGTCCACATGAGGAATTTGGTGATGCTGGAAAACCTTGTCTTTGTCAAACAGCACAGCAGCATAAAAGTTCATCTGTGAAGGAGTCCAGAACCTTGAGCGTCCGACTCTTGCAGTGTCATAAGGATTTGGTCCGGTGAAGAAAATGTGCTCATTGAAGAAATTTGCCTTGATGAATTTGGGGCGCTTCGTGCCTTTGAAAGGTAGCTTTTTCTTCGACTGAAGATTTGGCTTGAAGCGCCGTCCAGTCTCGCTTGGAACAACGACAGTTTCTTCAGCTTGAGGAACTTGTGCAGCAATTTCATCAGGAATACTCTGGACTGGAATTTCATCAGCTGATGCAGCTGGAACATCTTCAGGAGCAGTCACGAGGGGAGTGGACAGACCGGCAGACTCTGTTTGAATTTCTTCAGTTGGGGCAGGAGACTGAGGAATCTGAGTGAGAGGAGTGGCCATTGGTGAATTTGGGTGAGTTGCTTCCCAAAATTCATCATTGATGACTGGAGTGGTAGATCCAATGTCCACATCCTCATCCATTTCTTCAACGCCGACCTCTTCAACTGTCAACTGAGGCTAGGGTGATGACACAAGAGGGGTTGAAGCATTTGCATCCACCTCTATTTCTTCATCAATCTGCTCTGAGGAAGCAGCAGACTGAGTTTCTTCATCGTCCTCACTTGGGATGACATAGTCTTAACCAAATGGGACTATTTCACAGGCTGGGACTGATGAGATGGGAACAACATCAATTGGTTCATTTGAGGAACTTGGCAAAGTCCTCCCTTTCTTGGAAGCTGAGGATTCTGCAGCTGTTGATGCTTTCCTTTTCTTTGCGGCAACCTTCTCCGCAGCCTTGGTTTTCTTCGCTTCTGAAGCAGAAGGAAGTGCGACTTTATTCACCCTTGAAGATTTTGCTGGGGAAGCATGGGGTGAAGGTGGTGAATTTCTTCATCAGCATTAATTTCTCCAGCTGCACTTGCAGTTTCTTCTGCAGGCTGAGCAGAGGAGCTAGCCTGAGGAATTTGTGGTTGCGATCAGGCTGCAACCCTTGAGTTGTGGTCCTTGATGGCTCTGTCAGCGAGATTGACGAATCTGATCTTGGCGCCTTTCCAATCTGCATAGTATCGGTCAAATTCATCACTGAAGCCTTTGATGTCCTTTTGGACAGAGATAAGTTGATCAGGCGTCAGATTAAGAACATTATTCTTAATGAAGCGCTCTTTCTTGTACTGAGCCTTCTTTGCCTTTCTGGCCTTTTCATACTTCCATTTTTCCTCACCAATGAAAGCTGTGAGGACATGGCTAGGACCGGGAGGCAGATTCAAATCATCAATTGGAGTATTTGGGTCCTGGTGCCAAATGTCGATGAAGTTGAGCACATTCTTTGGATCCAGCAGGAGAGGAATTGAAGTGCCCTTGGCTTGGGCCACTCTTTCTTGCTTATTCCTCACAATGGCAGCAAGTTCTTTATCACTTGCTTCATCATCCTCAGATTCTGAGGGAATTTGAAAGACTACTTGCTTCTTGTGAGGACTTGGCCTCTTGCCTCGTCCTGCTGTTGCCTTCACTTTCAGCAAAGTGGGACTGCTTGAGGATTGTGCTTGGGCAGATGAAGTTGCAGATGTCCTTGAAGCAATTGAAAAACCGGCAGTCCTCTAACAAGATGCAAGATGCACTGGTGTTGAAGACTTGGCAGCAGCTACCGAAGATTGTGCAGCTATTGAGGGCATTGTAGGAGCCCTTGATGATTTTGCCTGAGGCATTTGCTGTGAAGAACTTGGAACTGAGGACTTTGGTGCTGAGGATTTGGCAGTGGATTTCTTCACCACTGATTTCTTTGGAGCAGGTGCACTAGCAGAGGCAGCAGCAGCAGCAGAGTCCACATTGAATTGCCTCACAGCTTCTTTAGAAATCATTTGAAGCTTTTTCTGATGTTTTGCCCATTCTATAGGAAAATCCTCACTTCTCATGAGGCTAGTGGGATCTGCTGCCTGGTTGTTTCCCAATGGAGGTCTTCGACAAGGTGGTTTCAGTGCAAATTTCTTCATGTATTTTGGAGTGACATAGCGATATTCTCTCCATGCCTTCACCCATCTCCTTTCAATCCGTTGAATGCGTATTTTGCGCTTCTCCTTGGTTTCTTTCCCATATATTTCCTCATCAGGTGTGCAATACTCAGGATAGATATCCTCAGGGATCTCAAATGCAGTGTTGGATGCAGGTTTCTTTCCTCCTTTCTGAGGCTTTTTCCCATCAGCCATTTTCTTCAGCTGAGGATTATGAACTGTTGAAGTTTCTGATGAAGAATGCAACTTTTCTTCAAGGAACGCTGCAAATGAGTTAAGTTGATGAGAACCTAGAGATTCATTAGCTGACATTTGTACCTGTGAATAGAGTATAGGTGCGAAGAATTTGAAGAGGTCATATGCGTTCTCAGAAATTTTCGCAAAAGTATCAAGTTTGAGGAATTTGACCATAGATGCCTTGAAGAATTTCACTAAGTGTTCTTGACTTAGGTTCCAGAGTTGTATAGATTTGAGGATCCACACAATTGAGGAATCTTAAAGAAAATCATGACTTAGCGAAACAAATCAAGAGAAGGAGTTTGTTTGGTGCTTTAGAGATGGATTGCTGAAGAATAACACCTTTTGAGGATTTTTGTGAAAATCATCGGAATCAAAAATGGCAATAAAACGAGATTTTATTTACCGTATGCGATGAACACGACGAACAGAGAAGTGAAGTGAAGGAGTTCGTTAGTCCAGATCTCCCACGCCCTAGCTTGGCAGAGGGAGACAGCTACAGCGGCGGCGGGGTGAAGACTTCCGCGGCCGATGCGAGTACGACGACGGCGAGGTCGAGGCAGTGAAGCTCTTCTTCTCCGGCGGCGATGAGGATAGCGGCGGCGCTAGGTCTGGAGCTCGGGAGAGATGGGAGTGAGGAGTAACCCGAGCAAGTGGAAGGGAGGGGGTATTTATAGCGGCAGTAAAAACCAACTGGTCCGAAGATTTTGGACCAGTATGCCCCTGACCCTTGCTATCCACGCGACATGTGTCACCCACGTACTGTGTAGTGGAGATAGTGGGGGATCGTGGGTTATCCAGTCATGGGAATCGGAACGGTTTTGAGCGGCAATCGCCAAAAAATTGAGATTGATTTTTTTTAAAGTTTTTGTTCGCAAATTCTTCAGCTGACAAGGACTCAGTGAAGATTTTGAAACAAGTTTCAAAGTAGAACGCATATGAAGAATTTGAGAACAGACTTGGTTGAGTTTAGCATAGAGGGGAAACGGGTCCGATCACATTCACTTAGAAGAAATCAACTTGAAGAAATAGCTATAAGTGAATGCTGTTGAGGACATTGAAAAACTCAATATATATATATATATATATATATATATATATATATATATATATATATATATATAGTCAATGAAGAAAAACTCATCTGAGGAACATCAGTTGACAAGTTTGAAGAATTTGAAATTTTGAGGAATTTGCAGACTTGAAGAATTTGAAAATTTTGAAAAATTTGCAAAATGATGAAAAACTCAAACTTGAAGAATTTCAACTGTTGTTGGTGGCGTTGCCCACCGTATAAGAATGATGATTTTAGACACAGCGTACAATTGTCGTAGGGTTCTGAGAATCAAATTCTTCATTAATTTCTTCACACTTAGAGAGTTAGTCTTCATTGATTGAAGAAAAACGTTACTTCGTGTGTTGCACATCAAAGTCATCAATTTTGCATAAGTGTTAGGATGTGTGTCCTTTCAAAGAACATTCGAAGTATCTAAGATATTTAGCTCACGCCGCAACTTGCAAAATCTCTTCTCATCCAAGGGCTTTGTGAAGATATCAGCCAGTTGTTCTTCAGTCTTCACGTGGTCGAGGAAGATATCGCCCTTCATCACATGGTCACGAAGAAAATGATGACGAATCTGGATGTGCTTGGTCTTTGAATGCTGAACTGGGTTGTGAGCAATCTTGATGGCACTCTCATTGTCGTAGTAGAGAGGGACATTCTTCACGTTGATGCCGTAGTCCTTGAGGGTTTGCTTCATCCATAGCAATTGAGCACAGCAAGAACCAGCAGCAATGTACTCAGCTTCAGCAGTAGATAGTGACACGCAGTTCTGCTTCTTTGAGGACCAACAGACTAAGGACCGTCCGAGGAAACGACAAATGCCTGACGTTGACTTGCGGTGCACACGATCACCAGCATAATCAGAATCAGAATATCCAATGAGGTCAAGATCTGACCCCTTGGGGTACCATAATCCTAGTGTTGGTGTGTGAGCTAGATATTGAAGAATATGTTTCACAGCCTTATGGTGTGATTCCTTTGGTTTTGCTTGAAATAGGGCACACATGCAAACACTAAGCATAATATCTGGCCTAGATGCACATAGATACAATAAAGAACCAATCATGGAGCGATATACCTTCTGATCGAAATCTTTACCACTTTCGTCAGTGTAGAGTTGAGCCGATGTGGGCATAGGAATCTTGACGCCTTTGCAATCCTGCATGCCGAATTTCTTCAGGACATCCTTGAGGTATTTCTCTTGAGAGATGAAGATGCCATTGCGTTGTTGACGAATTTGAAGCCCTAGGAAGAATTTGAGCTCTCCCATCATAGACATTTGATATTCTTCACCCATCATATAGGCAAATTCGTCACTGTAACGTTTGTCAGTACATCCAAAGATAATATCGTCCACATATATTTGGCACACAAATAATTCCTCATCATATGATTTTGTGAAAAGAGTTGGATCAAGTGAACCGGGTTTGAAGCCTTTCTTCATGGGGAATTCCTTCAGTGTGTCATACCACGCCCGAGGGGCTTGCTTGAGGCCATAGAGGGCCTTGTTGAGTCTGAAGACTTTGTCAGGATACTTAGGATCTTCAAAACCTGGGGGTTGAGCAACATATACTTCTTCCTCAAGCTTACCATTGAGGAATGCACTTTTCACATCCATTTGATATTAGATGATATTGTGATGGTTAGCATAAGCAAGCAATATGCGAATAGCTTCAAGTCTAGCAACAGGTGCAAAAGTTTCATCAAAGTCAATTCCCTCAACCTGTGTGTAGCCTTGTGCCACAAGACGGGCCTTATTCCTCACTACCTGACCAAATTCATCTTGTTTGTGTGTAGCCTTGTTCCACTTGGTACCTATGATATTGTGCTTGCGAGGATCTGGGCGTTTGACGAGTTCCCACACGTTGTTGAGCTTGAATTGATGCAAATCCTCTTGCATGGCTTGAATCCACTCAGGCTCCAAGAATGCTTCATCAACTTTGGTGAGCTCTGTGATAGAGACAAAAGCAAAGTGCCCACAAAAGTTAGACAAATGTGAAGCTTTTGAGCGTGTGAGGGGACCTGGTGCATTGATGTCGTCGATGATTTTCTCGATCTGCACTTCATTTGCAAGTCGTGGATGAGCAGGCTAAAGATTTTGTTGAGGCTGAGCATTTTCTTCAGCACCATTGTCTTCAGATGTATCAGCATGAATGTCTTCAGCGTTGGGTACAACTTCTTCAGAAAGTAGTTGTTCTTTAGTAGGGATCACATCTTCAGTGGCCTTGAACCTAATGGATTCCTCAGGAGGCATTTCACCTAGCACAGGAGGCAGGTGCTCTCTTTGCGAGCCATTAGTTTCATCGAACCGCACATCTACAATTTCAACAACCTTGTTGTGATAGGTGTTGAAGACTCTGTAGGTGTGCGAGTCCTTTCCATAACCAAGCATAAAACCTTCATGTGCTTTCGGTGCAAATTTAGAACTGTGGTGAGGATCTCGAATCCAGCATTTTGCACCGAAGACTTTGAAAAAACTCACATTGGGTTTCTTGTCAGTGAGGAGTTCATATGAAGTCTTCTTGAGGAATTTGTGAAGATATACCCTGTTGATGATGTGGCAAGCAGTATTGATTGCCTCAGGCCAGAAGCGACGAGGGGTCTTGTATTCATCAAGCATGGTGCGAGCCATCTCAACAAAAGTCCTGTTCTTGCGCTCCACAACGCCATTCTGCTGAGGAGTATAAGGGGTAGATAGCTCATGAGTAATACCAAGTTCATCAAGATAATCATCAAGACCAGTGTTCTTGAACTCAGTCCCATTATCACTCCTGATGTGCTTGATTTTGACGCCGAAGTTCGTCGAGGCCCTTGAAGAAAATCGTTTGAAGACATTCTGCTCTTCAGATTTGTACAGGATAATGCGCACCTAAGTATAGCGAGAGAAATCATCAACAATAACAAAGCCATATAAGCATGGAGTATTTGTTAGCGTGGCATAGTGAGTGGGGCCAAAGAGATCCATATGAAGCAATTCAAAAGGACGAGTGGTAGTCATGATGGTCTTGGATGGATGCTTGGATCTGGTCATCTTTCCAGACTCACAAGCCCCACACAAGTGATCCTTGAGGAAATTGACACCCTCAATACCAATGACGTGCTTTTTCTTCGCGAGCGTGTGCAAGTTCCTCATGCCAGCATGTCCAAGTCGTCGATGCCATAGCCAGCCTTCTGAAGCTTTTGCAAGTAGACATGTGGCCGACTGTGGACCTGTAGAGAAATCAACAATATACAAGTCTCCTCTCCTAAAGCCTTCGAAGACTTTGGATTTGTCAGATTCCATGATGACAACACAACGATATTTGCCAAAGATGACAACCATATCAAGATCACAAAGCATTGAGACAGACATGAGGTTGAATCCAAGGGACTCGACAAGCATCACCTTATCCATGTGTCGATCCTTCGAGATTGCAACCTTACCTAGACCCAATACCTTGCTTTTTTCCTTTGTCAGCGTAGGTGATATGCTTCAGATGAGAGGGAGCCAGTGGAATGTTCATCAATAGGTTCTTGTCACCAGTCATGTGGTTGGTGCATCCACTGTCGAGGACCCACTCAATTGCTTTGGGTGTTTCATCCTGCAGATGAATTAGTATATCTTACGAACGCATATGTTTCAGAGTGAAGAATATGACTTCAAATTCATCAGATTGAATTTCATCACATAGTATAATAAGCAAAGTAATGTGAGGACGTGAGAAATGAATGATTCATTTCTTCATGATTAGCTTGCGTCCTTTCAAGCATTTCCCAAGGTCTCCAGCAAATTCATCAGACATTCAAGTTTGTCTGGAGACCTGACCCTGCATAAGAGATTAGTTAGATTTCTTCACCACCCACATCTGAAGGGGTGGCAAAGAGTTCATCATTCCACGAGCTCCATATGAGAAGGGTGGCATAGAAGCAAGTGCACTTCGTTTCACAGGACGGGGGTTAGAGTACTCATATGAATAAGCAGAGAAATTCTTCGAGGACTTATGAGCATAATGATTTGAAGAATAATGAGCATATTCATGACCCTTAGAATTTCCCTGCGAAACAGAAGCATTAGCATGAGAATGATATGATTTTTGACCATATGAGGAATTTGGTCCATGTGAGGACTTTGGTCCTTGTGAAGACTTTGGTCCATATGAGGAATTTGATATGGGGTTCCTGTTCTTCAGTGGTGGTGTCATGTTGACATTCACCTGAAGACTTTCCAAGCAGTGCTTGGGAACCCAGATTTTCCTCAGAGGGGGACCATTCCTACAGTTAGTTCCAACATATCTAGCAAATATTTCACCATTCTGATTTTTGAACAGTTTATAGTTGGAGTCAATTGACTCATCAGAGGAATATGAAGATTCACAAGTAAAGCCAGATAAACTGGATGGATTTACAGGAGGTCCTTTTGCAGCAACCCATGAGGTTTTGGGATACTGCTCAGGTTTCCAATATGATCCATCAGCATTGAGTTTCCTCTCAAAGGCAATACCCTCTTTTCTAGGGTTCCTGTTCAGAATCTGCTTTTTAAGCACATCACAAAGGATTTGATGCCCTTTGAGACTTTTGTATATGCCTGTCCCATACAATTCCTTCAACCCTGCATTCTCGTCAGTGATACTAGTGGTATCCTCAAATGAGGAATTTGTGACCACGGAAATAGTTGAAGAATTTGCAGCAATAGAAGCATTTGAACATTCAGGTGAAGAATGAGTAGTTTCACGTTCGATGCATTTCAAGCAAGGTGGAACGACATCTTCCTGAGCGGTACTGATCTGTTGAGCAAGCAAGGAGTCATTATCCCTTTGAAGATCTTCATGAGACACCCTTAGTTTCTCAAGATCTTGCTTTCTTTGAAGAAATTCATAAGAAAGCTTCTCATGATCTACTAAGAGAGCCTCATGACGACTTTGAAGGTTATCATACTTGGACTAAACACTTTGAAGGTCCTTAGTCAAAGTTTGAGTATGATCCACTTCCTCATTCAACAGGTCATCGCTTTTGTCTAGCTATTTATGAAGCTTTTCAATGACACTTTGTTGTTTAGTAGCAATATTAGCAAGTTTGGAATAGCTAGGTTTCATGTAATCCTCAGATTCACCACCACTTGATTCAGAGGAGGAATGGTGTTTGAGTACCTTGGCACATTTTGCCATGAAGCAATAGGTGGGAGCATAGTCGTCGTTGCTGACGTCAGAGTCATTGGAGTTGCCATTTTCCTCACTGTTGACACCTGATTTTGGCACGGAAGAAAACATTATTAAGATTGATTCAAATGAAGAAGTGCTCCACATGAAAAAGTTCAGCAGTGTTGACATGAACATCTTTGAAGTTTGGGCCATCACCGTCCGATCTCATCTCGAAGGCCGAAACTGTGCTCAAAGTATTAAGATTTCATATTCAGAGTACTGTTCGACCGATTAAGCCCCCTATACGATCTCGTATGAGAAAATGTTCAACACGGATTGTCTTCGTCTCGTCGAAACGATTGATTTTGATATAAAAATGGTCTCAATCCGAGTTCGTATGCAAAAGTTAGAACCATCGGAATGCAGCCCTGCCAGGAGGCAAAATATGGCGTGCCCCACCAGACACGTGTCTGATGGGTAGCGCCACCAATCAGCTGTTTTGCGTAAGAGATTTGGCCCTCAAGATGGCTTCGAATCGAAAAACGCTCAACACGGTAGTTGTTTGTCTCATCGAAGCGGTCAAATTTGCTTTTGGGATCATCTTCATCCGAGGTCGTTTGTGGCCTGTGGGACCTAAAAACCGAACTAATGTCCCAGACATACCTAAATCCGAGTTCGGTTAATTTTGGAAAGATTTGGACATGATTTGGAGTCCTTTTCTTGTACGGGAAGTCCAGCCGCCTCATAAATAGATGAGAGGTGACGGCCGATTGAACAACACACAATCGAACAAATCAATCTACTACTTTTTACCCTAGCTTTTACATCTCTCTCTTGTTCTTTCTCTCTCGTTCTTCGTTCGTTCTTCGTGTTGAAGGGCAGCGATCCTCGAGGCTCTAGGGGCGGGCGAACCGACCTAGGGCAGCCCATAGGCGCCGTGCGTCCAGACGGGGTCCCCCCCGGGCGCGTGGGGTTTCGGGTTCTCAAAAGCACCCGCCGGATTGCTTGCGTACCGCGCTTCCGGACGGGTCTCCTTCGACGTGAGCTGCGGTGCATCACCCCCGGCGTCGAGGGTACACGGTGACGTGTTCGTGTGCGAACACACTTTTTGGCGACTCCGCTGGGGGACAAAGTTTCGGACGGTCTCCAGCCCGTTCTTGCTACGGAGAGATCGTCATCTAGGGTTTGCAATCTACAAAGGTAATATGAATACCCAATTCACTTATGTAGATGTAAATACTGCATATGTTGCTGCTAAATCGTTTAATGAATGTAATGTATCGGCTAGCCCTAGTTTTATGAATCATGCATCTAGTTATGTGCAACAGCCGATTCAGAATAATCTCCATACTTTAACGTCATATAATTTTAGCAATATGAAACATATGTATCCCAACTCCCATGCATCGGTAACCCCACAAAAATATATGCCGATGAACAACATGATGAGTTTGGTTAATCAAGCTGAAACGCCCCATGTAGGAACTTCCAATAGTACGCAACAAAGTGTTTCAACTTTTTATTCATCAGCAAATAACTTGCAGTATGTCAATCCAAACATGCCGGTGGATAGGGGAATTGGCCATGCTACTACTAGTTATTTGGCCAATTACCCTCAAACATCATATGCTACACCCCATGCTACTAATTTTTTGGCACCATACGCAATTGTTGATGTCCATAATTCGGCTCCGCACCTTCACGGTCAAGGCCGAATAAGTGAAACTTCTGCAGCAGCACAAATGCCTTCACCTACTACCATAGCATATAATGTTGCCTCTCCACAATTTCAGAATTTCGGCAACATATCATTGCCGAAAGTGTCTGAAAGTATTGGGGGGCAATCCGACGAAGACTGGGCTGAAATTGGGCGAAAAAAGCTTAAAGATAGTCTAGCTGCAATGTTTGCTGAGTTTAGACAAGAACAAGCAGCCTTGCGAATAAAAGAAATAAAGAGTGGTGATTCGGATAACAAAGTTAATTCGGTTATTGAAAAGGCCAAATCAAACAATAGATGTGCCGAATTTATTATGTTAAAGGAAGACGAAAAGGCGTTGGAGAGTTATCCAAAAGTGGAGCAAGCTATTGTTCATATCACACAACCATCATGCTCTCCCAACATATTTGAAGAGGTATGTCTAGCAAGTGATTTACCTATTTTCCGATTTGGTCGCAACTTTACTGTTGATACATCTATTAGAACAATTCTCATAGGCAGTCTTGAAAGACCAATGAAGAAGGGTAATTTTCTTGTTAGCAATAAAACTGTTGCAAAGCATATCGGTCAACACATTGTGCTATTTAAGGAGACCGATAGCAACTTATTATTACAGCCAAAGCTTTCTACGTTGCTTGACTTAAAACTTATATCTAATTGGGTAGCTTTGCTTGTTTCATACTTGGCATACACTTGGTCTCAATTGAGACACATGTGTTCTAACTATTTTCGTTTCAAACATTTAAAGCCAAGATTAAATTCTTTTGAGAAAATCGATGCTGATATAATATTTTATCCAAAGATATCGGAGATAGAGTGCAAAACACAATGCATAGTCGAATGGGTAGATTCCAAATCTGAACCATTCGTTTGCTTACCTCCAAAGCCGTTCGCACACCAAGATCGGCTAGAAAACAAGAAGTATACCTTCAATTCAAGTATGTATGATCAAGTATTTGATTTGTTGCTGAAAAATAATTACATTAGAATTCTTGATCACCATGTCAAGCCATCAATCCAAGGACGAATGTATTGTAAGTTGCATGATTCGTCCAAGCATAATTTTGAGGATTGCAACATGTTTCGTCAAATAGTTAAATCGGCCATTGATAATGGACGATTAAAATTTGTTGAAACACCAAGGGATGACTAGTCTATTCCTATTGGTCCTGATGGCAAACGATTTTTGCATCGGCTGCTTCAAGCCGATACATTTAAACACGAGAAGTTAAAAACTATGGATAGTGGGATCAAGCTTTCAAGTAAGGAAGTTGTTCGAGTGTATAATGACAATATTTTTGAGGGCAAAAATTCCATCCAAGTTGCAATGAAGACGCCAAGTACTGGGGGGCAACAAGAAAATCCAAAGATCAATGCAAGCGCAACCAAACAAAGCAAAGACCGAGGTAAGCACAAAGGTAAAAAGCCGAAAGTCACTTTCGCGCAGCTATTGGAAAAATACCAGAAGATAAGTGGGGAGAAGAGTGCTTATCAACCAAGTAATTCAAAATCATCAAGATCACCCCCTAGGCACAAATCTGAGGACCGGTATTGGCAAAGGGGAAATTTCAATGCATCATATCCATATCCTTATTTTGGGCCACCAATGCCAATGCCCGGGATGTCTCCCTATGCTCATATAGATCCATATCCATCATGGAATAGGTATGATACAAGGGCATATTCTCCATCTTGTTTTAGATCATCTCACCAATATTATGCAGCTCCAAGAAGATCAACATTTGAACAATCACATGTCAAAGGCCGTTTCGATCATAAAGAATCGGTTTGGAGCTCAGGAAAGAAGAAAGAGGTGGTCAAGAAGGTATATCGAATAAAGAAAGATGGTCGTAAGTGCAGTTCAAATTTGGTTTCAAATGAAAAAGAGCAAATTGAGATGTTGACATTGGCTACTAAAGGCAATGAGATGAAGAAATCAATTGTTGAGAGTCAATGTGCCAAATCTGAAGAAAAGAAGTTAAGAGTGCACATGGCAAAAAAAGAATTGCCATTGATCGAAAGAGAATCACAGCCGAGGTTCCCACTCGACTTATCATATTGGCAAAAGAAGGAATTACAAAAGCTCAGTGCACAAGAGCTGAGAAAGAAGAACATGGCATGGGTTCCCAAAGGGGGCAATCAAAACAAAAGTGATGTTCAGGCTCCTATTGTAACAAGTACAACAGAAGTGAAGAAGGACAAGAAGAAAAGCAGTAAACAATTTAGCCGAAGGTTTCCATCACCCCATCAAATTCTTTAGTCCAGACATTATCCGTATTCTTCAGCTATGCCATCGATGCCAATGCCATGGAGTTCATCCTCAGGTATGATTGGTTATCCTCCATGGTCTTATTTCGATCCATGGATGCAATATAATTTCTTACATCATGCAAGGATATTACCACATCATCATACATTCGATTAGCTGCACTTTTGTTGCTAATGGCCGATACATAATTATCGTCCTAAGAGTATAGATGGATGATATATACTTATCGTCCAAAGAATATGCAAAATGGCCGATGGAGTGTTGACATCGTCCTGAGAACAAACGTGTGCAAGTTATTTTTCGGCACACAAGCTTTGCCGAAAAACAGGGGGGCATGTGTTGACACCTGATTTTGGCACGGAAGAAAACATTATTAAGATTGATTCAAATGAAGAAGTGCTCCACATGAAAAAGTTCAGCAGTGTTGACATGAACATCTTTGAAGTTTGGGCCATCACCGTCCGATCTCATCTCGAAGGCCGAAACTGTGCTCAAAGTATTAAGATTTCATATTCAGAGTACTGTTCGGCCGATTAAGCCCCCAATACGACCTCGTATGAGAAAATGTTCAACACGGATTGTCTTCGTCTCGTCGAAACGATTGATTTTGATATAAAAATTTTCTCAATCCGAGTTCGTATGCAAAAGTTAGAACCATCGGAATGCAGCCCTGCCAGGAGGCAAAATATGGCGCGCCCCACCAGACACGTGTCTGATGGGTAGCGCCACCAATCAGCTGTTTTGCGTAAGAGATTCGGCCCTCAAGATGGCTTTGAATCGAAAAACGTTCAACACGAAAGTTGTTCGTCTCGTCGAAGCGGTCAAATTTGCTTTTGGGATCATCTTCATCCGAGGTCGTTTGTGGCCTATGGGACCTAAAAACCGAACTAATGTCCCAGACATACCTAAATCCGAGTTCGGTTAATTTTGCAAAGATTTGGACGTGATTTGAAGTCCTTTTCTTGTACGGGAAGTCCAGCCGCCTCATAAATAGATGAGAGGTGACGGCCGATTGAACAACACACAATCGAACAAATCAATCTACTACTTTTTACCCTAGCTTTTACATCTCTCCCTTGTTCTTTCTCTCTCGTTCTTCGTTCGTTCTTCGTGTCGAAGGGCAGCGATCCTCGAGGCTCTAGGGGCGGGCGAACCGACCTAGGGCAGCCCATAGCCGCCGTGCGTCCAGACGGGGTCCCTCCCGGGCGCGTGGTGTTTCGGGTTCTCAAAAGCACCCGCCGGATTGCTTGCGTACCGCGCTTCCGGACGGGTCTCCTTCGACGTGAGCTGCGGTGCATCACCCCCGGCGTCGAGGGTACACGGTGACGTGTTCGTGTGCGAACACTCACCGTTGAAGATGGACTTGCTGACGAAAGCAGTAGTAAGAGCTAGGCTCGCCACACCAGAGTCTGGCTCCTCCTCAGATTCCTCCTCTTCTTCATATTCTTCAGATTCTTCTTCAGAATCCATTTCCTTGCCAATAAGTGCCCGAGCCTTTCTTAAGTTGTTCTTCTTGTGCGATGAGGACTTTGAAGATGACGACTTTGCAGATGAGGACTTTGAAGATTTCTTCTTTTTCTTCGAGTCATCAGAACTGTCATCCTTGTATTTCTTCTTCCTTGACTCTTTTTCCCAGAGAGGACAGTCAGAGATAAAGTGACCAGATTTCTTGCATTTGTGACAAGTTCTCTTCTTGTAGTCGCTTGATGAAGAATCTGATTTCTTCATGCCACTTTTTGATGATTTTCCAAACCGACCTCTCCTTGAGAACTTCTGGAATTTCCTCATGAGCATTGCTAGCTCCTGACTCAGTTCTTCAGGATCACCAAGACTACTGTCAGATTCTTTGTCTTCGGATGAGGAAATTGCCTTGGCCTTCAAAGCACGAGATCTTCCATAACTTGGCCCGTAGAGGTCTCTCTTCTCAGCTTGTTGGAATTCATGAGTATTGAGTCTCTCAAGAATATCAGCAGGATCTAGTGACTTGTAGTCTCCGCGTTCTTTAATCATCAAAGCAAGTGTTTCGAATGAGGAATCAAGGGATCTCAACAGTTTCTTCACCACCTCATGGTCGGTGATGTCAGTGGCACCAAGAGCCTGTAGCTCATTGGAGATATCAGTGAGGCGATCGAAAGTTTGCTGAACATTTTTGTTGTCGAGTCTTTTGAAGCGGTTGAAGAGATTGCGAAGAACATCAACTCGAGAGTCACGTTGAGTTGAAATGCCTTCATTGACTTTGGACAGCCTATCCCAGATAAGCTTAGCAGTCTCCAAAGCACTCTGCCATACTGACCCTTGCTCAGATGGCCAGATATGATATTCTTCGCTTG
Organism: Elymus sibiricus; assembly: GCA_039707655.1. NCBI lineage: Eukaryota > Viridiplantae > Streptophyta > Magnoliopsida > Poales > Poaceae > Elymus > Elymus sibiricus. Next base: position 427,149,810 of record CM077663.1, read on the forward strand.
AGAGTCGAGTTGCTTGAATCTCTTCACATCAGCAGCGTTGATGGTAGGAGTGACAAAGGGAACACCATTTTCCACAACATACCAGAGATCGTTGTCAATTGCCTCAAGATGCATCCGCATCTTGTTCTTCCAGTAGGGGTAGTCCGTCCCATCGAAGGTAGGACACCCAGCTGAGACCTTGATCATGCCTGCAGTCGACATAATTAAAACTCCAGGTGGTTAAACCAAAATCACACAGAACAAGGGAGTACCTTGCTCTGATACCAATTGAAAGTGCGTTATATCGACTAGAGGGGGGGGGGGGGTGAATAGGCGATTTTTATAAATTCGTCACTGAGGAATTACTTGTTGAGGAATTTGCTAAGTGACGAACTACTTGTAGCGGAATAAGTACTCAAGTGCATGCGAAACATAGCGGTAGCATTGTCATCATGATGAAATGAAACATACACATAGCATAAGTAGCGTGAACAGGATAAGCAGGCAGAAGATAAAGTGACTAAAGAATTTGAGGTGATGAAATTGAGAAAGTCTTCAGTCAAATTCTTCAAACAGTAACAATCAATTTCATCAATAGGTATGCAAGGAAATGAAAGGGTTGAGGAAATGGAACCAGGTAGCTCGATGAAGACAATGGTTTGATGACCCAGTTCCAACTGCTGTGACAGTCGTACGTCTGGTTTGGAGCGGCCTGGTATTTAAACCAGAGGACACACAGTCCTTACCGTATTCTCCTTGAGCTAAGGTCACACAGTCCTCGCCCAACACTCGTGGTAAGTCTTCAGGGTAGACTTCCAAAACCCTCACAAACTGGTCACTCGGCGACCCACAATTGACTGCTGGATGCTCTAGACCACGGTCACCCGGCGATCCCCAATTGACTGCAGGATGCACAAGACCATGACGCCTAACCGTTTGGAAGATACACAATCTTCAATGGTAAAAAGCGTCGGTTCCACACAGGAACAATTTCTTCAGTGATGCTCAATCACTTTGGGTTTTGATGGTTTGGGTTTTGGGTTTTTCCTCACTGATGATTTTCGCTCAAAGTCCTCGAGGAATGGGTTGCTCTCAAATGACAAGTGTCAAGTTCTCTCTCGGAGCAGCCAACCAACTAGTGGTTGTGTGTGTGTGTGGGGGGGGGGGGGGCTATTTATAGCCAGGGTGCAACCCGACATGATAAGACATAAATGCCCCCCAATGATATGACCGTTAGGTGGATAAAATATCTGGACAGCTGGCGCAAAGCACAACAACGGTCGGAATTTGAACTGTCAAATTCCTCAGGGCTTATCATATTCCTCACTTGTAGGCAATTCGCACTGGCGAAATCCTAACTCCTCAGTCAGACCAATTTCCTCAGAGACCAGAAGAACATCGTCTTTGTCACTGAAGAACTTGACTGAACTGTAAGAGATTTCCAAAGACTTCACTCGAAGGATTGGGTTGTGTTGAGGCTTTTGAGTTGAGCATCAGCTGGAATTTTTTCCTTAGTATTACCTCGGCCCCCTTTAACAGTACGGTGTTTCCTATGACTCAAAGAAAGGAAATGAAACTACGAAAACAAAAGTCTTCACGCTTCATAGTCCTCGTTCATATCTTCAAGGTCACACCGACTTCTTCATTTTCAAAGTCTTCATAGAATACCAAAGTCTTTAGCAAAGTCTTCACAAAGTCTTCACCAAAGTCTTCAGTTGAAGACATTCATTTTTAGGGGTCGATATTCTTCGAATATACCAAACTCCTCATCAACTTGTAGAGCTTTTTGAAAGCACAACATGCTCCCTTGGTGGTTTTGATAATTCATGACAACATACATTATCTCTTGGACTAATACTTTTACCTAGTGTATTTCAGATAAAGTCCACAGAGAGGGCTGGCAAAAGGATTGTGGAGATTGTGGAAATACCCCAAGATGCAAGGAAATGGATTGGCAAAGCTTCAAGCAAGAGGACTCTACATTTTACATTTGTGAGAAATCACCTTGAGTCCATAGGAAAGCCAATACTATTAAAAGGGGGTAAGGTTTTGTTGGTGAACAAAATGCTCATACGTGCACAAGTGATAGTCACCAAAAACACCCACAAGCTCTTCCACAAAAGTCTGTCCAAAGTCAAATATCCAAAATCGGTGCAACCAACACTTTTCACTCGGTGCCACCGATTCCCAAACTCAGACAGACCTAAGCCAAACCCTAGCCTTTCGGTGCAACCGATTCTACTTCGGTGCCACCGAGTTTAGGTTGCCAACTTTCTGTTACGCAAATTCACAATATCGGTACCACTGAGATTGTTGGATCAGCGTCACCGAGAATGGCAATCTGACCGTTGGTCACCTTATCGGTGCAACCGAGTTTCCTAAATCGGTCTCACCGAGATTCAAAAGTTGCCACCTTTTGGTCACTTCGGTACCACCGATATTAACACATCGGTGTCACCGAGTTGGTCATTTTGTGTGTAACGGTTAGATTTTTGGGGATGCCTATATATACCCCTTCACCACCACCCACTCGAAAGGGAAGCACTCAGAACTATTCCATACTTGCCCCATCCAGTTTTCTGAGAGAGAACCACCTACACTTGTGTTGAGGTCAAGATCATCCACTCCAACCATATGGATCTTGATTTCTAGCCTCCCCAAGTTGCTTTCCACCAATCCCATCTCTTCCACCAAGCCAAATCTGTGAGAGAGTGATTGTGTGTTGAGGAGTCTATCATCTTTAAGCACAAGAGCAAGGAGTTCATCGTCATTGCCGAGCCTATTACCTTTTGGAGGGTGGTGCCTCCTAGATTGGTTAGGTGTTGCTTGGGAGCCTCCTACTTCGTGTTGTGGAGTTGAACCAAGAAGTTTGTAAGGGCAAGGAGATCGCCTACTTCATGAAGATCTACCCATAGTGAGGCTAGTCCTTCGTGGACGGAAGCCGTTATGGAATAGTCAAGGTTGCTACTTCGTGGACCCTTATGGGTGGAGCCCTCCGTGGACTCTCGCGACCGTTACCCTCCGTGGGTTGAAGACTCCATAAACGTGGACGTACGATAGCACCACCTATCGGAACCACGGAAAAAATCTTCGTGTCCCTCATGCGTTTGATCTCCCTATCTCAACTCTTTACTTCATGTGCAATGTCTTTACTTTCCGCTGCCATACTTGTTGACTTGCATGTGTAGGGTGTGCTAGACTTGCTATAATTGTTAAAATCTACCAACCAATTAACTTGGGAAAAGGTTAGGTTTTAAATTCCTGCTAGTAGTCTATTCACCCCCCCTCTAGACACTCTTCTAGTGATCCCTCAATTGGTATCAGAGCATTGGTCTCCATTGCTTCGGTTTAATCACCGAGGAGGAAGATGGATGTGTCTAGTATAGGGAGTTTGAGTTGTAGAGTGCCCATTCTTGACGGAGAGTACTATAGTCAATGGAAAACCTTGATGCTTGAGCTGTTTAATGAATTTCAATTGAGCAAATATGTTATGTGCCCCTATGTGCCTCCCATTGATCCTTTACATCCCACACACGGAGAGGAAATTGATATGCTATGCAATCTTAGAACTGTCAATCTTATTGTTAGAGCATTACCTAGAAACGTGCTTAATCAAATGAAGAATTTTGAATGTGCTTACACCTTGTGGAATGACTTGGAGAAACGATATCCTAGTTATTCATTGAGTAATCTTGATGAAATTCTTCATAAAACTATTGCCTTCCACAAAATGACGCCTACTGATCCCAAGTTTGATGATTGTCTATTTGAGCTTATAGACCTCATGCGTGCTAAAGGAGATGTCACAACTATCAACAACATCGTTGTAGAAGCCATTCGCATTCATAAGTTTGAACATTGTCATGATCACAACCCTAATGAATCTCTTGTTCTTTATGACGAGGATTTCCCACTTGATGATAACAATGTGGAACATGGATACTATGATGAAGATGAGCTGTTCGACATCGAGTATGAGAAGATCATGAAGAATCTAAGTCTCATGGCAAACTTCAAGGATTACATGTCCGGAGGAAAAGAGTGGATTCTCGATAGCGGATGTACCGATCATATGACCGGAGATAGAGAGATGTTTGAAGAGATCACACCAAACCATGGACCGCGAAGGTACGTAACGTTTGGAGACAACTCCAAGGGTAAGGTACTTGGTCTTGGTAAGGTGGCCATATCCCATGATAGCTCTATTCAAAATGTTATGCTTGTTGAATCCCTTGGCTACAATCTTCTTTCCGTATCTAGACTTGCCGACTTTGGTTTTAATGTGCTAATCACGAAAGTAGATTGCCAAGTGTTTCGTCAAGATAATCATAGAATGGTCTTTACCGGTTTCCGTAGAGGTGATCTATACATTGTCGATTTCACTAAGAGATCCAAACCTCGTACCTGTCTTATTGCAAAATCTTCTAAAGGTTGGCTTTGGCATAGAAGACTAGGACATGTTGGCATGCGTAATCTAGACAAGCTTATCAAAGGTGATCATATACTTGGTGTTAAAGATGTTATCTTTGACAAAGATAGACTTTGTAGTGCTTGTCAAGCTGGAAAGCAAGTAGGTGGAATTCATCCCATTAAGAATATCATGACTACTAGGAGACCACTCGAGTTACTTCACATGGATCTTTTTGGTCCCAATGCTTACAAGAGTCTCGGTGGAAATTCCTATGGTCTAGTTATAGTTGATGATTTTTCCAGATTTACGTGGGTATTCTTTCTTGATGATAAGTCGTAGGTTCAAAAGATCTTCAAGAACTTCACTCGCAAAGCGCAAAATCAATTTGAAGTGAAGATCAAGAAGGTTCGGAGCGATAACGGATCGGAGTTCAAGAACACCCATGTGGATACCTTTCTTGACGAAGAGGGTGTCTCACATGAGTTCTCGGCTACGTACATGCCTCAACAAAATGGAGTTGTTGAGAGGAAGAACCGAACTCTTATTGAGATGGCAAGAACGATGCTTGACGAATACAAGACGCCAAGACACTTTTGGGCAGAAGCCGTGGAAACAGCATGTCATGCCACTAACCGACTTTACTTGCACAAGCTTCTCGGTAAAACGGCATACGAACTACTCACCGGTAACAAACCCCAAGTTGGATACTTTCGGGTATTCGGCTCAAAGTGCTACATTCTTGATAAGCATCGTCGTACTAAATTTGCTCCTAAATCTCATGAAGGTTTCCTACTTGGTTACGGATCGAACTCTCACACTTACCGTGTCTACAACAACTTCACTCGAAAAGTTGAAGAGACGGTAGATGTGAAGTTTGATGAATCTAATGGTTCGCAAGTCGAACAATTGCCAAATGATGTAGGTGATAAGGACCCTTTGGAAGCTATCCAAGACTTGTCCATCGGCAAGATTCGTCCCATGGAGGTGAAGGAAAGTACTTCATCAACTCAAGTGGAAGCCCCTACTTCACGTCAAGGTGAACCACAACATGACATGGAGGCATCCACAAGCGGTACACGACAAGATGATGAAGAGGAGGCAGTGCATCATGAAGATCCACCACAACCTCCTTCACCACCACCTCAAGGAAATGATACCTTCAACAACAACGAAGATGAAGAAGAAGCTCCACCATCCAACAATCGGAAGCTGACCCGAGTTCGAGCACAAGTGACCAGGAACCATCCCCTAAACCAAATCTTTGGTGATATACAAACAGGGAGAATCACTCGCTCTAAAACTCGTCTAGCTAACTTTTGTGAGCATTATTCTTTCATCTCTAGCATTGAGCCCTTGAAGGTAGAACAAGCTCTTGAAGACGCGGATTGGGTGAACGCGATGCATGAAGAGCTTCACAACTTCGAGAGGAACGAAGTGTGGACACTCGTGGAAAAGCCCAAGGATGAGCAAAACATCATCGGAACAAAATGGGTGTTTCGGAACAAGCAAGACGAAGACAGTCAAGTCATACGGAACAAGGCTCGTCTCGTAGCCCAAGGATATACGCAAGTCGAAGGTATGGACTACGGTGAGACCTACGCCCCCGTCGCTAGACTTGAAGCTATTCGCATTCTTCTTGCTTATGCTAATCACCATGATATCACGCTTTATCAAATGGACATTAAAAGTGCCTTTCTAAATGGTGAGATTGAGGAAGAAGTCTATGTTAAGCAACCACCTGGTTTTGTGAATCCTAAGAAACCTAATCATGTTTACAAGCTTCATAAAGCACTCTATGGTCTTAAGCAAGCCCCTCGTGCTTGGTACAAATGCTTAACGAAGTTTCTCATTGAAAAAGGTTTTGAAATTGGTAAAATTGACGCAACCTTATTCACTAAGAGAGTTAATGGTGAATTATTTGTGTGCCAAATCTATGTGGATGATATTATCTTTGGATCTACTAACCCGCAATTTAGTGAAAGATTTGGAAGGTTGATGTCCGAGAAGTATGAGATGTCCATGATGTGTGAGCTGAAATTCTTTCTTGGTTTGCAAATCAAGCAAATGAAAGAAGGAACTTTCATCTCTCAAACTAAATATACCAAGGACTTGATCAAAAAGTTCAACATGCAAGAGTGCAAAGGTATGAAAACTCCTATGCCTACTAGTGGACATGTTGATCTTACCAAGGAGGATGAACCAGTTGATCAAAAGGTTTATCGATCTATGATTAGTTCAGTGCTATATCTATGTGCCTCTCGTCCCGATATTATGCTTAGCGTTTGCATGTGTGCTAGATATCAAGCTGCACCTAAAGAGTGTCATCTTTTGGCTGTAAAACGTATTGTGAGATATTTGATACAAACACCAAACTTTGGCATTTGGTATCCCAAGGGATCTTCTTTTAACCTTGTTGGCTATTCCGATTCGGACTATGCCGGTGACAAGGTTGATAGAAAATCCACCTCGGGTACTTGTCAATTTTTGGGTAGATCTCTTGTGTCTTGGTCCTCCAAGAAACAAAACTCGGTATCTCTATCTACTGCCGAAGCTGAGTATATTGCTGCCGGATCTTGTTGTGCACAATTACTATGGATGACACAAACGCTTAAGGATTATGGAATCCATGTTATAAATGTTCCATTACTTTGTGACAATGAAAGTGCTATTAAAATTGGTCATAATCCTGTGCAACATTCTCGAACTAAACATATTCAAGTCAGACATCATTTCATTCGTGATCATGTTGCCAAAGGAGATATTGATCTTAAGCATGTTCGCACTAACAAGCAATTGGCCGATATCTTTACTAAGCCACTTGATGAGAAAACGTTTTGTCACTTGAGGAGTGAGTTGAACATCATTGATGCTTCAAACTTGAGCTAGACTCACTCGGATGCATGCAAGGGCATGAGCTTTCTTGATATTTCCATGATACTCCTAACATGTTATCTTATGCCATGGAATTCTATGCTCCCTTGTATTGCATCTAACCCTTTTGTAGGTACTTGGAAGAATTTCATTCCACAAGATTTCCATCAACTCCAATCATAAGCAATCTTGTCATTACCAAGTATCCACAACCCCTCTTGATGATGGAAGGAAGAAGACAACTTAACCATATCCTTGACATATACTTGATGTGATCATAATTGCTAAATCTCAATTGGTATCATGTCAAATGGATATATCTATTGTTCTTCCTTGCATGACTAACCTATGTAGGTGATAAGTGAACCAAAACGAGAAGGATTGCTCCCAACTCAAGATGACCTTCATCAACCTCGAGCATCCTCAACAAGTTCACCTACAAGCCACGTCATCAACATCACTCAAAGGTATGTACTCATATCCTTGAAAAGGCTTTACTCCAAGTCATGAGCTAAAGCAACTCAAGTGATATGAAGACATTAAAATGCTTAATCGAAAAATGGTAACCCCATTTTGAGCTTAACGTTGAGTATGACCTATGATCAAGTATTCTTGCTTGGCTCCTAAGTCAATATACTCTAATATAGGTGACCTAGTCACCGCCCATCATCTAGTTGAGTATTTTGGATGGTTCATTCTTTATTTTACAAGATTTCTTGGAACCACTCGAATCTTATCTAGTTGATATTCTTTTGTAAAAACTTTGCATTTTCTTTGAAAAATTCTCTTTTGACACTTTGAAAACAGAAACTTGGTCCCTTATTTTTTTCTGTTTTAGCCTCGGAGCCGCCGATACATATATCTCGGTTCTACCAAATTTGCAGATAAGCTGCACCACAAAATCTCGGTACCACCAATTTATCTGTCTCGGAGTCACCGATTTGTTTTCCTTTCTTATTTATGTTAGCAGTTACAAGTGATGATTTTATTACTTCGATGATCCCTTCTTATTAAAAATAATAATCTCAAAGGGAGAGAAACTATTTTTCAATGATTCCCTTAGTTTTCTTTCTATGAACCCTACATTCAATGACCCTTGTTCTCAAGGATCCCTCCTCAGTAAATGATCCCTGTATCTATCCCTGTGTTTGACCTTTTTGGAAATTAATGCCAAAGGGGGAGAATAACAAAGCTTCATGCTAAAGGGAGATACATGCATATGCAAAGGGGGAGATATGATCAAGGGGGAGAGCGAATTTCAATGTTTATACTCATATAGACAAGGGGAGAACACCAAAGTAGGGGGAGAAAAGATATCTACATCCTTTCTAATGGTGATCATTTTAGATCTTTTCTCACCCTATCCAATCCCAATATGTACATGCTGAGATTCAGGGGGAGAGGACGATTTACTATTTTCATATCTAAGGGGAGAAAGTTCTAAATGATCTTGGAGACATATCAATCCAAAAGAATACTATCCTCTATATGTTCTCCATATCTTGGTAATTTTGAGTTCTATTGCCTTGATTGATCGGTAGAATACTCTTGTGTTTTCTAACATTGTTTTCTCAAGTGTATTTCTACTACAAGAATGCTCAAGAACTCAAGGTAAGTATATGCATCATATCTTTATAGCAAGTCTAACAGCCCTACACATGCATGTCAACAAATATGGCAGCGGAAAGAAAAGACATTGCACATGAAGTAAGGAGTAGAGATATGGAGATCAAACACAATTGGAGACGCAAGGATTTTTTCCCGTGGTTCCGATAGGTGGTGCTATCGTACATCCACGTTTATGGAGTCTTCAACCCACGGAGGGTAACGGTCGCGAGAGTCCATGGAGGGCTCCACCCATAAGGGTCCACGAAGTAGCAACCTTGACTATTCCATAACGGCTTCCGTCCACGAAGGACTAGCCTCACTATGGTTAGATCTTCACGAAGTAGGCGATCTCCTTGCCCTTACAAACTTCTTGGTTCAACTCCACAACACGAAGTAGGAGGCTCCCAAGCGACACCTAACCAATCTAGGAGGCACCACCCTCCAAAAGGTAATAGGCTCGGTAAAGACGATGAACTCCTTGCTCTTGTGCTTCAAGATGATAGACTCCTCAACACACAATCACTCTCTCACAGATTTGGCTTGGTGGAAGAGATGGGATTGGTGGAAAGCAACTTGGGGAGGCTAGAAATCAAGATCCATATGGTTAGAGTGGAAGATCTTGACCTCAACACAAGAATAGGTGGTTCTCTCTCAGAAAACTGGATGGGGCAAGTATGGAATAGTTCTGAGTGCTTCTCTTTCGAGTAGGTGGTGGTGGAGGGGTATATATAGGCATCCCCAAAAATCCAACCGTTACACACAAAATGACCAACTCGGTGACACCGATGTGTAAATCTCGGTGGTACCGAAGTGACCAAAAGGTGGCAACTTTTGAATCTCGGTGAGACCGATATAGGAAACTCGGTTGCACCGATAAGGTGACCAACGGTCAGATTGACAATCTCGGTGACGCCGATCCAACAATCTCGGTGGTACCGATATTGTGAATTTGCGTAACAGAGAGTTGGCAACCTAAACTCGGTGGCACCGGGATTGAATCGGTTGCACCGAAGTGACTAGGGTTTGGCTGAGTCTGTCTGAGGTTGAGAATCGGTGGCACCGGGATGGAAATGTTGGTTGCACCGATTTTGAGTATTTGGCTTTGGACAGACTTTGGTGGGAGAGCTTGTGGGTGTTTTTGGTGACTATCACTTGTGCACGTATGAGCATTTTGTTCACCAACAAAACCTTACCCCCTTTTAATAGTATTGGCTTTCCTATGGACTCAAAGTGATTTCTCACAAATGTAAAATGTAGAGTCCTCTTACTTGAAGCTTTGCCAATCCATTTCCTTGCATCTTGGGGTATTCCACAATCTCCACAATCCTTTTGCCTACCCTCTCTGTGGACTATATCTAAAATACACTAGGTAAAGGTATTAGTCCAAGAGACAATGTATGTTGTCATGAATTATCAAAACCACCAAGGGAGCATGTTGTGCTTTCACCATGCATATCTTTATTTGAAGCTTTGATTGTATGTTGTCATCAATTACCAAAAAGGGGGAGATTGAAAGCACAACATGCTCCCTTGGTGGTTTTGATAATTCATGACAACATACATTGTCTCTTGGACTAATACTTTTACCTAGTGTATTTCAGATAAAGTCCACAGAGAGGGCTGGCAAAAGGATTGTGGAGATTGTGGAAATACCCCAAGATGCAAGGAAATGGATTGGCTAAGCTTCAAGCAAGAGGACTCTACATTTTACATTTGTGAGAAATCACCTTGAGTCCATAGGAAAGCCAATACTATTAAAAGGGGGTAAGGTTTTGTTGGTGAACAAAATGCTCATACGTGCACAAGTGATAGTCACCAAAAACACCCACAAGCTCTTCCACAAAAGTCTGTCCAAAGTCAAATATCCAAAATCGGTGCAACCAACACTTTTCACTCGGTGCCACCGATTCCCAAACTCAGACAGACCTAAGCCAAACCCTAGCCTTTCGGTGCAACCGATTCTACTTCGGTGCCACCGAGTTTAGGTTGCCAACTTTCTGTTACGCAAATTCACAATATCGGTACCACTGAGATTGTTGGATCGGCATCACCAAGAATGGCAATCTGACCGTTGGTCACCTTATCGGTGCAACCGAGTTTCCTATATCGGTCTCACCGAGATTCAAAAGTTGCCACCTTTTGGTCACTTCGGTACCACCGAGATTAACACATCGGTGTCACCGAGTTGGTCATTTTGTGTGTAACGGTTGGATTTTTGGGGATGCCTATATATACCCCTTCACCACCACCCACTCGAAAGAGAAGCACTCAGAACTATTCCATACTTGCCCCATCCAGTTTTCTGAGAGAGAACCACCTACACTTGTGTTGAGGTCAAGATCATCCACTCCAACCATATGGATCTTGATTTCTAGCCTCCCCAAGTTGCTTTCCACCAATCCCATCTCTTCCACCAAGCCAAATCTGTGAGAGAGTGATTGTGTGTTGAGGAGTCTATCATCTTGAAGCACAAGAGCAAGGAGTTCATCGTCATTGCCGAGCCTATTACCTTTTGGAGGGTGGTGCCTCCTAGATTGGTTAGGTGTCGCTTGGGAGCCTCCTACTTCGTGTTGTGGAGTTGAACCAAGAAGTTTGTAAGGGCAAGGAGATCGCCTACTTCGTGAAGATCTACCCATAGTGAGGCTAGTCCTTCGTGGACGGAAGCCGTTATGGAATAGTCAAGGTTGCTACTTCGTGGACCCTTATGGGTGGAGCCCTCCGTGGACTCTCGCGACCGTTACCCTCCGTGGGTTGAAGACTCCATAAACGTGGACGTATGATAGCACCACCTATCGGAACCACGGGAAAAATCTTCGTGTCCCTCATGCGTTTGATCTCCCTATCTCAACTCTTTACTTCATGTGCAATGTCTTTACTTTCCGCTGCCATACTTGTTGACTTGCATGTGTAGGGTGTGCTAGACTTGCTATAATTGTTAAAATCTGCCAACGAATTAACTTGGGAAAAGGTTAGGTTTTAAATTCCTGCTAGTAGTCTATTCACCCCCCCTCTAGACACTCTTCTAGTGATCCCTCACCTATGTACACTCACAAACATATTAGTCCCTTAACCTATAAGTCTTCAATACACCAAAATCACTAAGGGGCACTAGATGCACTTACAGGCTATCATTCAACACTTGTAGTGGATGGATCATGATGAGTTATTATATTAGTGGGTGGAAGAAACGCGGAACTAATCCAACTTGGTCACTTTGGATCCATCCATTTGAATCTAATCCTTGTTTTTTCCACCCACAGGACTAATCCAACTTGATCACTTTGGATCCATCCACTTGAATCTAATCCACGTTTTTTCCACCCACTGATATAATAACTCATCATAATCATAAAGATATAATAATATCTTAATTGCCACTATATCTAAATTTGTATAACAGTCTATAAATACAATACAAAACAAAAGAAATAAAATACGAACGCATAGTAGTAGCGCGGGGCAGCAGAGAGCACTGCTACTAATTAACAATAGCGCGGCCAGGACCGACACTACTGATAATCGTGTTAGCAGTAGCGCTGGTGAGACATGCTCTAGTGCTACATGTTAGCTGTAGTGCCCTAGTAGTAGCGCGGCCGACCGCGCTACTGCTAGGTAAAAACCCAACGCTAACCCTAGTAGTGCGCCGGATTTGTGGTATAGGCTACCAGTGGACAAGATGCGACCACAATAGGGTAGCCCGCACTCGTCCACATCCAGGGAATGTGCCATGCAGTCGCGGGGTTGCTGAAATCGATGTCGGCGACAAGCTTAGCGGTGGCGCGGCTACGGGCTTGCTCGTTTAGGAGCTTGATACGTCTTCAATGTATTTATAATCTTTAATTGTTTCCATGGTTCTATATTATCATTCTAGGATACTTTATATTAATTTCATGCTAATTTATATCATTTTGGAACCTAACATATTAACCCAGCGCCCAGTGTGAGTTACTATTTTCTGCTTGTTTTTGGTCTTTCAGGAAATCTGTACCAAACGAAGTCCAAATGCCACGAAACATTTTGATGATTTTTTGGGACAAAATTAAGACTTGGAAGCTTCAGAGGGTGTCCGGAGGCCGCACGAGGTGGTGCCAAGGCAAGAGGGCGCGCCCAGGGAGGGGGGGGGTAGGCGCGCCCCCTTGCATTGGGACCACCTCGTGGCTCTGTTTGACCTAACTCCGCCTCTATAAATTCTCTGAAATCGGGAAACCAACAGAGAGCCAGCCAAAATACTTTTTCCGCTGCCGCAAGTCTCTGTTCTGCCGTTTGCCTATCTGGAGCCCTGTTCCGGTGCCCTATCGGAGGGGGGATCGATCACGGAGGGCCTCTACATCAACCTTGCTGCTCCCATGGTGATGTGTGAGTAGTTCACCACAGATCTACGGGTTCAATACAAAGTTCACCGCGATTCACGCAGTGATCTATTCGATGTAATCTTCTTTGCGCTGTGTTTGTTGGGATCCGATGAATTGTGAGTTTACGATTAGATTATTCATGAATATTAATCGAGTCATCTCTGAATTCTTTTATGCATGATTGTTATTGCTTCATATTTATCTCCGATCTATCGGTTTGGTTTGGCCAACTAGATTGATTTATCTTCAGTGGGAGTGGTGCGTTGTGATTGGTTCAATCTTGCGGTGCTCAATCCCAGTGACAGAAGGGGACATGACACATATTGTATGGCTGCCATTAAGGATAAAACGATGGGGTCTATTCATATTAATTGATTTTACTTTGTCTACATCATGTCATCTTGTACCAAGCACTACTCTGTTCTTACTTAATACTCTAGATGCATGCTGGATATCGGTCGATGGGTGGAGTAACAATAGTAGATGCAGACAGGAGTCGATCTACTTGCTTATGGACGCGATGCCTATATACATGATCATTTCCGTGAATAAATATTTCATAACTATGCGCTTTTCTATCAATTGCCCAACAGTAATTTGTCTACCCACCGTATGCTATCTTCGAGAGAGAAGTCTCTAGCGAAAACTATGGCCCCCGGGTCTACACAAATATTATTACTAAAACCCTAAAAATATTGCTGCCTTTTATTTGCTGCTATTTTATTTTCTATTTATATCTATCCAACTATCAGTATTTAATCCTTGCAAGTAACGAGTTCAAGGGCCTTGACAACCCTCTTGCCCGCGTTGGGTGCAAGTGTTTTATTCAGTGTGCGTAGGTGCTGACGACGGGAACTTGTGTGATTCTCCTATTGGTTCGATAACCTTGGTTCTCACCGAGGGAAATACTTATCTCTACTTTGCTACATCTCCTCTCCTCTTCGGGGAAAATCCAACACAGTTTACATGTAGCAGCGCTATGGTGCACGTGCACAATATTTGGTGGGTGCGCTCGATGCCTGGGAGCGTGCTGAGCATGCGACGGTGCTCGGATGCTAGCAGTGGATACTGTTGCCATGACGGCGATGATGCATGGCGGCGGTGCAGCTTGACCATGACAGGGCTAGCGACTCGAGGATGAAAAGGATGGTGGGAGCAGGGGGAAAGGTTCGCCTGCTCACCATGGTGCCATTGATATAGTCGACAAGACCGGGGACCCACTATGGGCGAGGAATCTGTCGGATTTGAGCATCAGTGCCAAAGCTTGAAGGTGGTGGGAAGGATGGTTATGTAGTGCGTTTGATATCGAATGATTCGGCGGAGAGGAAGAAGGCGGCGAGGCGGAGCTCGTGGACACGTTGAGGGAGTACGGGGACATCAGTGGCTGCGATGTTCACGACAATGTGGATGCGATGGCTTCGATCATGATGGCTAGAGAGTGGAGGGGGACGAGGTGGAGAGTGGGCGAGGGTCAGACGGATCCATACGACAATGGGGAGTTCATTCGTTTTGTCGCGCTGGCAAAGGAGGGTAGGCAGGCAGGTGGCATGGCGAGCGGAGCATGCGCGCGTCGGGAACGCACCGTGTCCGACTGGCGATAGGAGGATGACTGGCAGCTGGGTTGCACAGTGTCGGTCCAGCTAGGTAAGTGGCCTAGGTGGGTGTTTTTCTCTTATCTTTTCTGTTTTTATCTTTCTGTAATTTGTTTTAATTTGGTTTTTGAGCCAAATTAATTTTGTCGCTCGTGATAAATTTTGCAGGGACTAAATGGACTATTCCAAAGCCCCTCACAATTTGCAGAATTATTGGAGTGAGAAAAGCTATTTATAGCATTTTCTATCCCCAATTCAAATATGTATTGTGTTAATTCAAATACCAAAGTGCCCTGGAAAAATGTGCATCACCTCTGGTTGATAGTTCCACCATTTTACAGAGATTATGAATATTTTTGAAGGGCATTTTGGGTTCATTGAAAATATTATTTACTTGTACCTAATTTATCAATGTGGCGATAGGGTTTAGTCATTCCCCATTTGAAATTTAGTAGAATTTAGACATGTTGCAAACACAAATTATCTAGCCTTGGTCATTACCATAGGAGGGGCGTGACACCCCAATGGTCAGATACATCGTCAATACACTGTTATACACGGTTTATACCGTTTTGTAACAGAGTGCCCCAAACATGGCATTGACATGCAAAACAATTGAAAAATATTACTAATCCATTACACCGGCCCCAAGTGTGGTACCAACGTGCAATTACTGGGCAGTTATTAGAGAATCTACAACCCACAATAAGTAAATATGAGCCCTCATATATCCACAGACGTGCCTGGGCGCATCCACGGTACGGTCACCCTCATATTTCATCCGCCATAACCGTATACCTAAAATTGTCCCACTCATAGCTTAAGTTTATGGATGATTATATAAAATTTCTATGCTGGACTAAACTTTGTGTCTAGAAACCTTCTAGATTCCGCTACAGGTGGTACCTTTATGGAAGTGACATTAGGAGAGGCTACAAAACTTCTGGGCAATATGATGACTAATTATTCTCAATGGTACACTGAAAGAGCTCCAACTGGTAAGAAGGTAAATTCTGTTGAGGAAATTGCTGCTTTGAGTGATCAAATGGATGCTCTTATGAATATGGTTGATAATAAAAATTCTCATGTTGATCCCAATGATATGCCTTTATCTACTTTGATTTATAAAAATGATGATGGTATTCATGTGAACTTTGTCTCTCGAAATAATTTCAACAAAAATGCTTATAGAGGGAATTTCAATGCTAGACCGTATGCCGGTAATTCCACCAATAATTATGGCAATTCCTATGGAAATTCATCCAATAATAACAGGATACCTACTGATCTTTTATTAGTTCTGAAAATATTTTCAATGCTATGGTAGAAGAAATATTGCATAAAGTTGACGATATGGCTAGAAATATGATAGGATTGCTCATGATGTGGAAACTCTTAAAAATATTTTTTCCCACCCAAGCATGATACTAATGAGTCCACTAAATCTATCCAAATCTCTATTAATGAAAGTAAGGAGAGGACCGCTAGGTTGAGAGCTAAGCGAGAATTCTTAGAAAAAGCTCTTCCACCCGGTTTTTACCGTAATCATGATGAAGATCTTAAAATGATTGGTGTTTCTCCTACCGAATCTTTGCTCACTAATCTGAAAATAGATGATAAAGGGAATTAAGATGAGTCAACTTTAGGTAGAAGGCATCCCATTTGTTCAGAGGGTGATTATCTTAATGATAAAAATGAAAAAAGTGGGGTTGGAGAGGTAAAAACTTTAACTAGTGATGCGCCCACTAATTTGGATCACAAGGACTTTAATTATGACAACTTCTTCTTAGTATAATGTATTTCCTTGTTGCAATCCATAATTAGCTCACCCAATGCCTATGAACAAAATAAAGATTTTACTAAACATATCTTAGAAGCTATGTTAAAAGCTCATGAAGAGAAACTTGAGTTAGAAGTTTCTATTCCTAGAAATTTGCATGATGAGTGGGAAAATACTATTAAAATAAAGCTTAAAGATTATGAATGTAATGCTTTCTGTGATCTTGGTGCTAGCATTTCCACTATACCTAAATCTCTATGTGATGTGTTAGGTCTCACCGAGATAAATGAATGTTCCCTTAACTTGCATTTAGTGGATTCCACTATTAAGAAACCATTGGATAGAATAAATGATGTGCTTATTATTTATAGTAGAAATTATGTGCCCATGGATTTCATTGTGCTTGATATTGAATGATCCATCTTGTCCAATAGTACTTGGTAGTCTTTTCCTACGAACTATATGTGCTATTATTGATATGAAGGAGGGAGACATAAGATTCCAATTCCTATTAAGGAAAGGGATGGAACACTTCCCCAGAAAGAGAATTAAACCACCTTATGAATCTATCATGAGGGCCACCTATGGACTGAGTGTCAAGGATGACAACACTTGATACTATGAATTATGCCTAGCTAGGGGCGTAAAACAATAGGGCTTGTTGGGGGATCGATCACTGAGGGCCTCGACATCAACCTTGCTGCTCCCATGGTGATGCGTGAGTAGTTCACCACAGACCTACGGGTCCATATCTAGTACCTAGATGGCTCTCTGTCTCTTTGATCTTGAATACATAGTTCACCGCGATTCTCGCGGTGATCTATTCGATGTAATCTTCTTTGCGGTGTATTTGTTGGGATTCGATGAATTGTGAGTTTATGATCAGATTATTCATGAATATTAATTGAGTCATCTCTGAATTCTTTTATGTATGATTGTTATAGATTCATATTTCTCTCTGATCTATCGGTTTGGTTTGGCCAACTAGATTAATTTATCTTCAGTGGGAGTGGTGCTTTGTGATGGGTTCACTCTTGCGGTGCTCAATCCCTGTGACAGAAGGGGACATGATACATATTATATTTCTGACATTAAGGATAAAATGATGGGGTTTGTTCATATTAATTAAGTTTACTTTGTCTACATCATGTCATCTTGCACCAAGCATTACTCTGTTTTTACTTAATACTCTAGATGCATGCTGGATATCGATCGTCGGGTGGAATAACAGTAGTAGATGCAGGCAGGAGTCGATCTACTTGCTTATGGACGTGATGCCTATATACATGATCATTGCCGTGAATAAATATTTCATAACTATGTGCTTTTCTACCAATTGTCCAACAATAATTTGTCTACCCACCGTATGCTATCTTCAAGAGAGAAGCCTCTAGCGAAAACTATGCCCCCCGGGTCTACACAAATGTTATTACTAAAACCCTAAAAATATTGCTGACTTTTATTTGCTATTATTTTATTTTCTATTTATATCCATCCAACTATCAGTATTTAATCCTTTCAAGTAACGAGTTCAAGGAGCTTGACAACCCTCTTGCCCGCGTTCGGTGCAAGTGTTTTATTCTGAGTGTGTAGGTGCCGACGACGGGAACTTGTGTGATTATCCTATTGGTTCGATAACCTTTGTTATTACTGAGGGAAATACTTATCTCTACTGTGCTGCATCTCCTCTCCTCTTCGGGGAAAACCCAACATAGTTTACAAGTAGCAGCACTATGGTGCACGTGCACAATATTTGGTGGGTGCGCTCGATGCCTGGGAGCGTGCTGAGCATGCTGTCGGTGTCAAAACCGACAGATCTCGGGTAGGGGGTCCCGAACAGTGGATCTTGGATCGATGGGTAATAGGAGACAAGGGAGACGATGTTTTACCCAGGTTCGGGCCCTCTTGATGGAGGTAAAACCCTACGTCCTGCTTTGTTTGTATTGATGATGAAGTATCGAGTACATAGTTGATCTACCTCAAGATCGTATGATGTGGTCTAAAACCCTAGGAGTAATGATCTTAATCTGCCCTACGGACTAAAACCCTCTGGTTTATATAGACACCAGGGGTACCTAGGGTTACACAATGTCGGTTACATCGGAGAAGGTACATGCCGAATCCATCATCGTGTTCTTGGAGTGCACGTCATGGCTATGGAGGTTTCCACCTTGGACACGACGTCATCATAGTCTTTGGTTCTTCAGTGATGGTCACAGAGTGGCCCATCTGTCCGGCCCGTAGAGATAGACCGGCGGCCCGGGGACCCCTTAATCCTGGACTCCCTCTGTAGCCCCCGAACTGGCCTCCAATGCCGCAGTCTTGACTTAGCATCTTCACGCGTCCAAAGTCTTCGGTTTGCGGGGCGAGTTCCCCTCTTCTCCATTGTTCGGCTGATTCCAATTTGGCCCGCGACGTGTTCCCGATCGTCGAAACGTCGCATGGCCAACAACATTAACCTTTATGCAACCCCTTGATTCATGTGCACCAATAGGAGATAGGTAGTTCCATAAATGCCCTTCAAGGATTTGGGGGGGGGGGGGGGAACCATTCATTAAATAGAGCTGGCGTGCTTCGAGCAATCCATCCTGTTCCCCATCTATCGAGAAGAACATCAGAGAGTCTGGAGTCATGGCGAGCGTTTCAGGCTCCTCCCCGCGCCCTCACGGCTCTCTCCCAGTGGGCAAGTTGTTCTGTTTCTCGTCGCCGTCTTCGTGATTTAGAGGTGCAAGGATATCTTCCCTCCTCAGATCTAATGCCCTCCCGCTCCGGATTAACTTCCGCAAACAGTGAGGCTTTCACGGAGAAATGCCCTTCTCCTTGCAAGGAAGAGAGGGTATGCTTCGTTCCCTTCCTCTTACGATGCCTGGGCTTTCCCATTCACCCTTTCTTAAGGGGTTTATTAGAATTTTACGGGATCCAGCTCCACCATCTTACAAACGAATCCATTCTTCATATCTCGGGCTTTGTTGCCCTTTGTGAGATGTTTCTGGGCTGTGAAGCCCATTTTGATCTATGGAGGATTTTTTTTACCTCATCCCCCGTACCCACGGAGGGACGATTTTTTAAGTTGGCGGAGCCGAACTGTGGCGTATAGCCGGGTCGGGGTACCATGTGTGGACCCAAAATAAGGATCCCAAAGAGTGGACCTCTGAATGGTTTTATATCGAGGACATTCCCCTATTTGATCCAGCTCGGAGGGGTCTGCCCAAACTCTCGACCGCTCCCTTAAGGAAACGGTTCAACTGACGTTTGAAGAGCCTTTCACAGGAGGATAGTGCCAAAGTGAAATGGCTGGTTGCCAAGGTGAGTTTGTTAGCACATAGCAAGTTAACCATTGTTGACGTGATTGCCACGGTCATTAGGCGATGTGTCCAACCTCTTGAACAAAGGACGCATCCCTTATGGCATTATAATGGTTCAAGCGACGCAACCCGCTACAAGCGGGAAGGTCCTGCCGACCAGGAAGCAATGGCTGTCATACTGGCCGATCTCTTTAAAGGAGAAAAAGAAGGGTTCATCCGCCTGAGTACCAGGGATGCATATGCGAACCATAATCCCATTGAATGGGTGAGTCTGGTCCCATTTTCACAATCCGAATGTTATATTAGTTTTGACTAATTGGATCATTGGGGGTTTGCCGAACAGGACTCGAGGCACTGGATCGAGACGGTTAACTGTCCTCCCCCGCAACCCGAGAATTATTCTCGCGAGGACGACCCGGGATTCCATGACGATCCAGACATGTCGATCATATTTGAGGACGAAGTCTTTTTCCAGGAGACCCTTGATGGCTCCAAGGTCGCCGTTATGGCCGATCACCCTGGGATACTCCCCTCCCGTGCTGGAGGTAAAAAGAAAGCCCCTTACCGAAAAAGGCGCTCGTCCACCGTCGTTTTGGAGACACTGGCCTCTGTTCCCAAGGGCCGTCGTACCACGCGCCGAACACTGGAAAGAACATCGCCGGCCGAACCTACACCAAAAAATGGTAGGTCCTCTAAGCGCGGAGCCGCCAGAGGGACTACCTCGAACGCACCTCCATCAAAGAGGTAATGATTTAAACTCATAATTTGAGCGCTATTCGCGGCTGCTTGTGAGTATTCATAGATTTTGCCGAACTCTGTAGGAACCAAATATAGCCTCCTTCGTCCGAAGACGTTGAGAGGGTTCAAAGCGGTGACCCCAAACAAAGGCATCCAGCCACCGCAGGAGTTAATGCGGAGGTCCCTGTCGCAGACCAGCTTCCCGAGGATCCCGAGGAAGTCTCGGTTACCAATTCTGAAGTTGAAAGCGTGATGAATCACTGGCGACGGAAGGAGTCACTGCATCACCCTGAACTTTTCGAACACGAGTTTAATACTCTTAATTCGGTGGATGCGCACGTCGGAGCCGCCCGATCAGGACTTGAAGGGATCGCCAACCTCATGTTAAACAACCTTCGGGTAAGTGTTTGATTTTAACAACCGAACACAAATCCTAACCCAGTAGCCCCCGAACCTTAATTTGGTCGGGACGACTGTGTTAAGGGTCTGTATAATCTTCTTGTAATATTTCGTAGGCCTCGAGGGATCAGAACAAGAAATTATCCGAAGACCTTGAGATAAACCAAACACAACTGAAAGTTGCGAAGGCCGAACTGGAGGAAGTGAAGAAATTCACCAGGGAGGCGCACGGTGAGTAACAACTTTGAATAATATATAATTGCTCAAGGCATCATTTTCTAATGAAAGTTTGCTTTATAGCAGCCGAATCTATAGGTCAGTTGCAAAAAGATCTAGATGTGGCCCGAGAATCACAAAGATATGCGAATCGCAGCACGAGACCGACCGTCGGGTATTATCCCGTAATCTTGATGAAAAGAAGAAGCTCCAGGCGGAAAATCAACAACAGGCCGACGAAATTGAGAGTTTAAAAACTCAACTGGCATATGTCCCTGAAGAGAACCAGAGATTGAAAGGTGGTATGTTCGGTAAGTGAGATTCTGACCTCGTAGTTCCATATACATACTATACCAAACTAACAAGCACATCACGTCTCTTGGTTGCTCTTTTAATTGGGCGCCCCGAAGAAGAGGCTAGCTCGTTTGGAGGGAACCTTTTAAAGGAACTGTCCATCGTGCATGAGCGAGGTCGAAAGGCGATGAAGAGCATGATCAAGGCGCTATGGCCGTCCGAGAAGCCTCCGGAAGGGATGGCCGAATTGGCAGATCGTTTTAAAGGAGCTCGACATTGGTTTGAGTTATGGAAAACGTCAGCCTGTCAAGAAGGAGCACGGGAGGCATGGGCAATGGTGAAAACAAGATTCACCAAGCTTGATCCAGAGCGTTTGGCTCGAGTCGGGCCATTAGGGCCGGATGGTCAAGAGGTACCACTACATTTGGTATATGACCAGGTAATACCTGCCGCGCGCATCTGAGAACAAGACTGTCGCCTGGATGCTATAATATATAATCTTGATCAGCAGCCAGGTGTTTGATTCTATGTAACTATGTACTTTACATCAAATATTACTTTATCCAAACTGTAAACATTGTCTTAACCGGCCATCGGCTTCTACCTCCCCAGACAATGGCCGAGGAGTGTTCTGTACTATGTATAACCTATAATAACAGGAACGCATTTCAGAGAAGTAGGCAATCCAGCCATATGGTGCTAACAAACAGAACGTGATCGGTGAGTTATGTTATATTACTTTTTAACGTAAGAAACATCTTCTGAAGAAAATAGTTCCTCTATGGGTTCCTTTCTTCGGGTTGCTACGCTAACCGTAGACTCAATAACCGGATATCCGCAGTAGGCGGGTGATGGTTTAGTCGGGAAAATAACCCCGGATTATCGTGAGTGTCACCTAATTATTTTCACTTCCTTTGTGTCCGACCAATTTTGTTCTTAAGAACGCTAGCTTTCAGCTTCACCCGTATGAGGTACGTACTCGGGTGACCCGGTCGTAACAATCGCAGAGGTGCTCCCTTTACCCTCAAGCCGAACAATCGGGAAGGTAGAGGGTAAGCACAGGAGCCAGGCAACCCAGCTTGGCCAAATCTTAAGTCAAATTGATGCATATAAGGGCTTTAAAACAATATAGGAAGGATGCATACACGACAAAGGCGAAAATAGGTGCATAAAAGTATATTGATCGGCTTTATAAAGAAGCCCCCAGGTGTTACCGGATAATACATTTAAGATGTACGCCGAAGAATTTTGGAACATAGCTCGGTCTAGCCGAACATAACCTGGTATATGCTACAATCTAAAAGAGGAAAAGTAAAGTGAAAAAAGAAGAAGGAAAAACTAGGTAAGTCGACGACACCAGTCTTATCCATAGAAGTGCCGAAGACGAGCTGCGTTCCATGGGTTCGGTTCGAGGCGATTATCTGATGGGTTGCGGAGGCGATACACTCCTCCTGTAAGTACTTCATTAATTATGAAAGGGCCCTCCCATTTGAGTGAAAGTTAATTTTTCTTTTTCTCCGGGAGGCGTAGCACAAGCTCACCCAGATTATATGCTTTCGCCCGAACTTCCTTGCTCTGGTAGCGTCGAGCTTGTTGTTGATAAAAGGTGGAACGTGCCAGAACTATATCGCGTTCTTCCTCTAGGGCGTCTAGGTTGTCCTGCCGATCTAGCTCGGCTTTCTTTCTCTCGTACATGCGCACTCTATGCGCGTCATGGATGATATCGCAGGGTAGGACCACTTCTGCCCCGCATACCATAAAAATGGTGTATATCCCGTTGATCGGTTCGGGGTGGTGCGCAAACCCCACAATACGGAGTCGAGCTCCTCTACCTAGTGGAAATTAGATCGTTCGGAGAACGGACCAGGCGAGGTTTGATGCCGCTCATAATAAGTGCGTTGGCCCGTTCAACCTGTCCATTGGTTTGTGGGTGATATATGGAGGCGTAATCAAGCTTGATACCTAAATTAGCGCACCAGTCCTTCACCTCCTGAGCTGTGAAATTGGATCCGTTGTCCATTATTATACTATGGGGGACACCATAACGGTGAACCACGCTAGATATAAAATCGATAGCCGGGCCAGACTTAACAGAATTTACTAGTTTGGCTTCAATCCACTTGGTGAATTTATCGACCATTACGATTAGGTATTTCTTTTTCTTGGTCCCCCTTTTAAGTAGTCCGACCATGTCCAGCGCCCAGACCACAAAATGCTAGGTGATCGGTATCGTCCGAAGAGCCGTGGCATGCATGTGGCTTTGATTTGTGAAGAGCTGACAACCAACACAATGTTGGACGAGCGTGTGAGCGTCTGCGCGAGCCATGGGCGAAAAGAAGCCAGCCCGGAAAGCCTTGCTTACCAGGGCCCGAGCTGCTGCGTGATGGCCACCCATACCGGCGTGTATTTCAGCCAAGAGTTGTTTACCTTCTTCTTCGGATATGCACCGTTGGAGGACTCCGGTGGTGCTTTTCTTGTATAACTCACCTTCGTGAACCTTGTAGGCCTTGGATCGCCGAATTATTCGTCTTGCCTCTGTTTGGTCACCGGGGAGCTCTTGGCGGCGAAGATAGGCGAGAAAGGGCTCGGTCCATGGCGTGATTACTGACATGACTTCATGAGCCAAAGGCGTTTCTTTGAGTGCTGAGCCGCCAATAATTTGTTCATCTGGTTCTATTATAGGAGGGGTGGCCTGCTCCTGACCACTGTTTCCAACGTTAATGTCCTCGTCCTGCCATACCACAGATGGCTTGAAGAGCCGTTCCACAAAGGTATTCTTAGGAACAGGGTCGCCCTTGGCGCCCATGCAGGCGAGGACATCAACAGCTTGATTGCTATCTCTGGAGACATGATGGAATTCGAGGCCTTCGAACCATGCCGATATTTTAAGAACAACGTTTCTATATGTCGTCATTTTTGGGTTTTTAGCGTCGAACTCCACCGTTGATTTGGGAGATGGCAAGGTTGAAGTCTCCTCATACCTCGAGCCGTCGTATGCCCATTGAAGTTGCCATTCAAAGTCCATGCAGCAGGGCCTCGTACTCAGCCGCATTATTGGAATCGGTGTACATGATCTGTAGTACGTACCAGTTGTTGTCGCCGGTGGGGGATGTAAGTATAACACCAGCCCCCAGTCCGGCAAGCGTCTTGGAGTTGTAGAAGTAAATCGTCCAGTGGGAGTATGTACTGTACTCTTTAGGGAGCTTGGCCTCCGTCCATTCGGCGAGAAAATCAGCCAATACATGGGATTTAATAGCTCGGCGTGGCTTGTACATGATTTCAAAAGGTAGGAGCTCAATGGCCCATTTGGCTATGCGGCCCGTGGCGTCCCTGTTGTTGATTATATCATTTAGGGCTACTTCAAATGCTACCATGACCTAACACTCTTGAAAGCAGTGTCAGAGCTTTCGAGATGCCATGAAAACTATATAGGCTATGTTCTGGTAGTGCGGGTACCGAGATTTGCATGGGGTGAGCACCTTTGACACATAGTAGACTGGCTTCTGCACCCGGAGCTTGTGGCCTTCAGCCTCTCGTTCGACAACAAGAACTGCACTGACAACTTGATTGGTGGCCGAGATGTACAACAACATTGGTTCACCTGTAGCAGGTGCTGCTAGTATGGGATTACTAGCTAGCAGTGTTTTAATTTCTTCCAGTGCGGCTGTTGCCTCGCCGGTCCACTCGAAGTTGTTGGTCTGTTTGAGCACTCTGTAGAGCGATTGTGCCTTCTCACCAAGGCGGGAGATGAAGCGGCCTAAAGTCGCCATGCAGCCCGCCAGTTTTTGCACGTGCTTCAATTCCATCGGGATCGCTAGCTCGGATAGGGCTCAGATTTTAGCCGGATTTGCCTCTATTCCTCAGTGGGAGATGATGAATCCAAGCATTTACCCACGGGAACTGCGAAGACACATTTGTCCGGATTAAGCAGTATATCGTATGCCCGCAAATTTTCGAAGGTTTGTTGGAGGTCATCCACCAGTTGGCTGATGTGTTTGGTCTTGATGACCACGTCGTCCACGTATGCTTCGACCGTTTTGCTGATTTGATTTTCTAGGCATGTATGAATCATACGCTGATATGTGGTGCCTGCGTTTTTTTGACCCGAAAGGCATTGTATTGAAGTAGAATGGCCCGTAGGGAGTGATGAAGGCGGTTGCGGCTTGGTCGGACTCTTTCATTTAGATTTGGTGGTATCTGGAGTAGGCATGAAGGAAGCACAGTGAGTCGTGTCCGGTGGTGGCGTCAATTATCTGGTCGATGCGAGGTAAGGGAAAGGGATCCTTAGGGCAGACTTTGTTTAGGTCTTTAAAATCGACACACAGCCGCCAGGATTTGTCCTTCTTTGGCACCATTACCAAATTTGCCAACGACACATGGTGTTTAATATTGCGGATGAATCCGGCCTCAAGCAATTCTGCTAGTTCGGTACCCATGGCTTGACGCTTGGGTTTGGAAAATTGGCGTAGTGCTTCTTTTACTGGTTTAAAGCCTGCAATTATGTTCAGGCTGTGATCTGCGAGTCTTCATGGAATTCCTGGCATATCTGAAGGGAGCCACGCGAATATGTCCCAATTTTCGCGTAAAGACTGTACGCAATGCCTCGTCAATTGCAGGGTCCAGCTGAGCTCCAATGGACGCTGTTTTATTGGGGTCCATTGGATGTACCTGAAATTTGACTATCTTGTCCGCTGGTTGAAAGGAAGTGGAGTTAGGCCTCTTGCTGAGGGTTACGTCATCCTTATCTACCATTGAGCGAAGTGCGGTTAATTCTTCAGCCGCGAGGGCTTCGGATAGTGCCTCGATGGTGAACGATGCAATTTTGTTTTCGGCCCGAAGGGCTCTATCCGGATCACTTATAATTGTGATGACACCATGGGGCCCTAGCATTTTGAGCTTCATATACTCGTAATGCGGTATGGCCTAAAACCTGGTGAAGGCATCGCGCCTTAGCAGGACGTGATAACCGCTGTGAAAGGGCACGATATGAAAGACAAGTTCCTCGGACCTATAGTTCTCAGGGGTACCGAATACCACATCGAGGATAACTCATCCTGTGCATCGCGCCTCTCTTTCGGGGATAATCCCCCGAAAGGTGCTGTGCCTCTGTTCGACGCGAGATCTGTCGAACTGCATTTTTCTAGCATATCCTCATAAATGAGGTTTAAGCCGCTGCCGCCATCCATTATTACCTTGTGGAGCCAAAAGCAGTCTACAATGGGGTTGAGAACCAGAGCGGCAGGTGTTTGGTTGAAGCGGATTCTCGGCTGGTCTTCCTCACCGAAAGTTATAGGTGTGTTTGTCCATGAGTTTGTCCCTGCCACCTGGTATATCTGATCGAGGTCTCGAAGAGCTCTCTTTCTCAAATATTTTGAGGGGAACGTTTCATAGATCGTTAGGATCTCGGCGTTGATATCCGACGGTGTGGCTAGACGACTGCTTGGGGATGAGGTTCCGAGGATGGCCTCCCTGCTCTTTGCAACTTGCCTCACGACCCAGCAAGCTCGGAGGCTATGACTCGGGTTTGTATTCAGCAAGGTAGAGTGTATGGGGCACGACTTGTCCAATAGTTCGTCAGGAACAGTCCTGCATCCTACAAGGGGTTTATTCTTTTCTCGGTGGGCTCGTGTTCGGCCGACCATCGTGGGGGTATGCGCTTCCTTCGAGCTCCTCTGGGTTCCTTGGCTTGGGTTGACTCCGTGCTCATCTGTTGAGCTTGCCAGGTGCTTTCCGTGGCGCAGTATTTGCATACCAGATCCGATAGCTCGGCGAAGTTTCGGACGTGGCGGCGAGCGAGGGCGTTTAGGGTCCCTTCATCTCGGCAATTATGCCAGAAGGCTGCCATGATCTCCTGGTCGCTATAGTCCGCCATCCTGTTTTTGGTAAGGAGGAATCGTGCCCAGTAATGGTGGACTGTCCCCCCTGGCTGTTGTTTGACGTATAGCAGGTCCCATATGTCAAGTTTCGCCGAATTGGTTGGAGAGTATTCGACGTGGGTGGTGGGTGGGAAAAACTTTCTTATCCCAATAGGACGTGAGTCCGAAGACATGATGGTCGTATCTTATACCGTCGCGGTATTCGGCGCACTGGGTTCGGGGTCCGGATTGTCAGCCGGACTCTGCTCCCCTGACTCAAGGTCGGGTGCCAGATCAGGGACCGATCCCGAACTATCCACGGGGCCGAGTTCGGATTCCAAACTAAAAGAACGATCTTGATGGTTGGAAATCCGAACATAAACCATTCTCAACTCCGGAGGTTGAGAGGGTGAGCCTTCGACCGAGCTGTCGATGGTGGAAACCATATGCGTGATAGGTGGGACGTAAATTTCCCTATCATCGGGTTTAAGCCCGATCTGGTCGTAGATTTAGGGTTGTTCGTTGGTTATCCCCATGGCCTGGATCCATCCAAGTAACTCGTTCAAAGACGAGACATCAGTGGGTTCCATGCTCCAGGAGTACGTGGGGTTGATCCACAGTGCCTCTATTCCCGGGGTATTTAGGGCTACGCCCGGGCGCTGCTCGGCCAGAGATGATCCAGACGTGTCGACTAGATCGGGCTTTAGGGCCAGACCCAGGGTGGAGGGCGCCTCTGTAGCGGGGTCCTCCGTTCCTGAAGTTGTGGTATTGGGGCTCGTGAGCTCTTCAAGGGGATCCGCATGCAACACGATGCTGCCGAACACGAAGATCTGTCCAGGGATGAAAGCGTCCCTGTTACAGATTTCATTACTGACGATTAGGCGAGCCATTGATCCTCTAGCGTTCTAACAGTGGAACTCTCATTGAAAGCACCAATGTCGGTGTCAAAATCGGTAGATCTCGAGTAGGGGGTCCCGAACAGTGGATCTTGGATCGATGGGTAACATGACACAAGGGAGACGATGTTTTACCCAGGTTCGAACCCTCTTGATGGATGTAAAACCCTACGTCCTGCTTTGTTTGTATTGATGATGAAGTATCGAGTACAGAGTTGATCTACCTCGAGATCATATGATGTCGTTTCAAACCCTAGGAGTAATGATCTCAATCTGCTCTACGGACTAAAACCCTCTGGTTTATATAGACACCACGGGCACCTAGGGTTACACAATGTCGGTTACATCGGAGAAGGTACATGCCGAATCCATCATCGTGTTCTTGGAGTACACGTCACGCCTAAGGAGGTTTCCACCTTGGACATAGCGTCATTATAGTCTTCGGTTCTTCAGTGATGGTCACAGAGCGGCCCGTTTGTCCGGCCCATAGAGATAGGCCGGCGGACCGAGGACCCCTTAATCCCGGACTCCCTCACATGCGACGGTTTTCCATTGTTAGCAGTGGCTACTGTTGCCATGATGGCGATGAGGCATGGAGGCGACACAGCTTGACCATGACAGGGCTAGCGGCTCTAGGAGGAAAAGAACGATGGGAGCAGGGGGGAAATGTTCGCCTACTCACCGTGGGGCCATTGATGCAGTCGACAACGCCTGGGACCCACTATGGACGACGAATCTGTCGGATTTGAGCATCGGTGCCGAAGCTTGAAGGCGGTGGGAAGGACGGTGATGTAGTGCGTTCAAGATCGAGTGATTCGGCAGAGAGCAAGAAGGCGGCGAGGCGGAGCTCGTGGACACGTTGAGGGAGCACGGGTACAACGGTGGCTGCGAGATTCACGACAGCGTGGATGCAATGGCTCCGACCATGAAGACCAGAGAGTGGAGGAGGACGAGGTGGAGAGTGGGCGAGGGTCAGACGGATCCATATGGCAACGGGGAGTTCATCCATGTTGTCGTGCTGGCAAAGGAGGGCAGACAGGCAGTTGGCATGGTGAGCGGAGCGTGCGTGCGTCGGGCACACACCTTGTCCGACTGACGAGAGGAGGATGACTGGCAGCTGGGTTGCACAGTGTCGGTCCGACCAGGTAAGTAGCCTAGGTGAGTTTTTTTCTCTTTTCTTTTCCATTTTTAATTTTCTGTAGTTTGTTTTAATTTTGGTTTTGAGCCAAATTAATTTTTTCGCTCCTAATAAATTTTGTAGGGACTAAATGGACTATTCCAAAGCCCCTCACAAATTTGCAGATTTATTGGAGTGATAAAAGCTATTTATAGCATTTTCTATCCCCAATTCAAATAGGTATTGTGTTAATTGAAAGACCAAAGTGCTCTGAAAAAATGTGCATCACCTCTGGTTGACATTTCGACCATTTTACAGAGATTATTAATATTTTTTAAGGCCATTTTGGGTTCATTGAAAATGTTTTTTTACTTGTACCTAGTTTATCAATATGGGGCCAGGGTTTAATCAATCCCCATTTCAAATTTAGTTGAATTTAGACATGTTGCAAACACAAATTATCTAGCCTAGATAATTACCATAGGAGGGGCATGACACCCCAATGGCCAGATACACTGTCAATACACTGTTATACACCATTTAGACTATTTTCTAATAGACTGCCCCAAACATGCTTCTGACATGCAAAAAATTGGAAAATGTTACTAATCCCTTACATCGGCCCGAAGTGTGGTACCAACGTGCAATTATTGGAGAGTTATTAGAGCATCTACAACCCACAATAAGTAAATATGAGTCCTCATATATCCACGGACGTGCCTGGGCGCTGATACGTCTCCAACGTATCTATAATTTTTGCTTGTTCCATGCTGTTATATTATCAATCTTGGATGTTTTACAATCATTTTATAGCAACTTTATATCATTTTTTGGGACTAACCTATTGACATAGTGCCAAAGTGCTAGTTGCTGTTTTTGCTTGTTTTTTACTTCGCAGAAAATCAGTACCAAACGAAGCCCAAACGTCCTGAAATTTTTTGGAGATTTTTTTGGGACCAGAAGACACCAGATGGGCCAAACAAATACCAAAGAGGAGGCCCTAGGTGGGGAACACCCACCAGGGCGTGCCAGAGGCCCCTGGCGTGGCCTGGTGGGTGGTGCCCACCTCAGGACCCCCTCCATGGACTATAGACCCTATAAATTCACAAATATTCGGAAAACCCTAGGGGAGTCGACGAAACACAATTCCAGTCGCCGCAAGTTCCAGAACCTCGAGATCCAATCTAACACCATCACGGAGGTGTTCATCTTCATCATAGGTGCCTCTCCGATGATGCGTGAGTAGTCCACCATAGACCTACGGGTCCGTAGGCAGTAGCTAGATGGCTTCCTCTCTCTCTTATGATTCTCAATACAATGGTCTCTTGGAGATCTATTTGATGTAATGACTTTTGCGGTGTGTTTGTTGGGATCCGATGAATTTTGAGTTCATGATCAGTTTCTATGCATGAATATGATTTGAGTCTTCTTTGATCTCTTATTTGCATGATTGCTTATAGCCTCGTATTTCTTCTTCAAATCTTTGGTTTAGTTAGGCCAACTAGATCAATTTTTCTTGCCATGGGAAGAGGTGCTTTGTGATGGGTTCGATCTTGCGGTGTTCTTTCCCAGTGACAGAAGGGGCAGCAATACACGCATGTATCGTTGCCATTAAGGATAACAAGATGGGGTCTATTCCTACATGAATAGATCTTGTCTACATCATGTCACCGTTCTTATTGCATTACTCCGTTTCTCCATGAACTTAATACACTAGATGCATGCTGGATAGCGGTCGATATGTGGAGTAATAGAAGTAGATGCAGAATCGTTTCGGTCTACTTATCTTGGACGTGATGCCTATATAATGATCATTGCCTGGATATCGTCATGATTATTTGATCTTCTATCAATTGCCCAACAGTAATTTGTTCACCAACCGTGCACTATACTCATGAGAGAAGCCACTAGTGAAACCTACGGCCCCGGGTCTACTTTTCCAACATATTGCTTTCCGATCTACTATTTTGCCTTTTTGTTTTCAGATCTATTAATCCAAAAAACCCAAAAATACCTTGCTGCACTTTTTGTTTACCTATTTTATTTTGTGTTCTTGCGAGATCTATTTGCCAAAACTATCACTACTTAATCTATCTTTTTACCGTTGAGAGCTTGACAACCTCTCTTACGCGTCGGGTTGCAAGTATTTGTTATTTGTGTGCAGGTTCTGTTTACGTAGGTGCTTGATCTTCCTCTACGGATTGATACCTTGGTTCCATAACTGAGGGAAATACTTACCATCGCAATGCTGCATCATCCCTTCCTCTTTGGGGAAATACCGACGCAGTCTCAAGCCACGTCAAAGGAATTTCTGGCGCTGTTGCCGGGGAGGAAGCGATCTCATCTACCAGGTTCGTAATCACTAATCTCATCTCCTTGCAATTTACATTATTTGCCATTTGCCTCTCGTTTTCTCCCCCCCCACTTCACAAATTTGCCGTTTTATTCGCCTTCTCTTTTTTGTTTGCCTTTTTCTCGTCAGATCTCTTGTTTGCTTGCAATCTTGTTTGCGTAGTCACGATGACTCAAGAAAACACAAAGTTGTGTGATTTTTCCAATACCAATAATAATGATTTTATTAGCAATCCTATTGCTCCTCCCACCACTTGTGCGGAGTCTTGTGATATTAATGCCGCTTTGTTGAATCTTGTCATGAAAGATCAATTTTCCGATACTCCTAATGAGGATGCCGCATCCCATCTAAACCCGTTCGTAGAATTGTGTGATATGCAAAAGAAAAAGGATGTGGACAATGATATTGTGAAGTTGAAATTATTTCCTTTCTCCTTGCGGGATCGTGCAAAAAATTGGTTTTCTTCTTTGCCTCGCAATAGTATCGATTCTTGGGATAAGTGCAAGGACGCTTTTATTACTAAGTATTTTACGCCCGCGAAAATTATTTTCCTTAGAACTTAAATCATGAATTTTAAGAAACTTGAGCATGAACATGTTGCACAATCTTGGGAAAGAATGAAATTGATGCTAAGAAATTGTCCTACTCATGGTTTAAATCTTTGGATGACCATACAAAACTTTTATGCGGGATTGAATTTTGTCTCTAGAAATCTTTTAGATTCCCCCGTGGGAGGTACTTTTATGGAAATTACTTCGGGAGAAGCTACTAAATTTCTAGATAATATTATGGCAAATTATTCGCAATGGCATACTGAAATAGCACGTACTAGTAAAAAAGTTAATTCGGTAGAAGAAATTAGTACCTTGAGTGAAAAAGTTGATGCTCTTATGAAGTTGGTTGCTAGTAAAAATGCTCCTATTGATCTTAATGATGTTCCTTTGTATACTTTGATTGAGCAAAATAGTGATTCCGTAGATGTGAATTTCATCTCACGAAACAATTTCAATAGCAATGCTTATAGAGGTAATTTTAATCCTAGGCCTTTTCCTGGAAGTTCCTCTAATAATTATGGTAATTCCTATGGTAATTCTTATAATAATAATAATAATAGGAACACCTCTGATATTGAGAGTAATTTTAAAAATTTTATCAATGCTCAAAAGTCTTTCAATACTACGATAGAAGAAAAGTTGAATAAGATTGACGATATGTCTAGAAGCATTGATAGAATTTCCCATGATGTAGAAAAACTTAAGTTGAATGCTTTTCCACCTAATATTAATGAATCAATTAAAGCTTTATATGTTTCTATGGATGAAAGGCAGAAAAGAACCGCTATGCTTAGAGCTAAAAGAGAATTTTTAGAAAAAGCATTTTCTAGAGATTACTTTCATAACAATGATGATCTTAAAATTATTGGTTATTTCTCTATTGATTCCTTGTTTAGTAATGTTAAAATTGATGATAAAGTAACTGAAGAAGAGTCAACTTTAGTTAGAGGGCGTCCCAATGATTTGGAGGGTGAAAATCTTGATGAATTTTTTGATAAAAGTGGGTTTGGAGAGGTCAAAACTTTAATTAGTGATGTGCCCACTATTCTTGATTACAAAGACTTTAATTATGAGAGTTGCTCCTTGGTTGATTGTATTTCTTTGCTGCAATCCATGATAAATTCACCCCATGCTTATGAACAAAATAAAGCTTTTACTAAACATATCGTTGATGCCATGATGAAATCCTTAGAAGAAAAGTTGGAATTAGAGATTTCAATTCCTAGAAAATTGCATGATGAGTGGGATCCTACCATTAAAGTCAAGATTAAAAATTATGAATGCTTTGCTTTGTGTGATTTGGGTGCTAGTGTTTCCACAATTCCAAAATCTCTATGTGATGTGCTTGGTCTTACCAATATTGAAGAATGTTCTCTTAATTTGCATTTGGCGGATTCTACTATTAAAAAGCCTTTGGGAAGAATTAATGATGTTCTTATTCTTGAAAATAGGAACTATGTGCCCATTGATTTTATTGTTCTTGATATTGATTGCAATCCGTCTTGTCCTACCATACTTCGTAGACCGTTTTTACGCACTATAGGTGCCGTGATTGATATGAAAGAAGGCAACATTAAATTTCAGTTTCCACTTAGAAGGGGTATGGAACATTTCCCTAGAACAAGAATTAAGCCACCATATTAATCAATCATGAGGGCCTTCTATGGAGTAAAAACTAAGGATGACAATCATGAGGGCCTTCTATGGAGTAAAAGCAAGGGTCGTAAAACGATAGCGCTTGTTGGGAGGCAACCCAATGAATAAATTATTTTTATCTTTTCCTTTCTGTTTTTGAGTGTTTGCACAATTATGCTTCTGTTATGATTGTGTTTTTATTTTTTATTTAGTGTTTGTGCCAAGTAAAGCCTTTAGGATGATTCATAAGATGAGTAGAAACAATGCTGAATCTGAAACAGAAACTTTGTCTCCAGTGCACGAATTTTCATTTTTTACTCGAACATGATAATGAGCTGAACTTTTAACACAGTATTTATATACAAATTCTTTACGTTGTCCTAAGTTTTCAGAATTTTTAGAGTTACAGAAGTATGAGTAGAGTACAGATTACTCTAGACTGTTCTGTCTGAAACAGATTCTGTTTTCGTTGCATTGTGTGCTTGTTTTGATGAATCTATGGCTTGTATCGGGGGGTATAAGTCATGGTAAAGTTAAAATACAGTAGATATAATACAATGATAAAATATGAATGGGTTTACAACTGTCGGAAACGACACCTATGGGGTCACAAGGATCCCTTTACGATTCGGCGGGGGAGAAGGCTTGCACAGAGAGCAGATCGAGCGATCAACGCAGAGGGATTTTACCCAGGTTCGGGCCGCAAAGATGCGTAAAACCCTACTCCTGCTTGGTTGTATTAGGTGTGTTCTAGCTCAGTTCTAGGAGCGCTACAGTAGCAGCTACACATGCAGAATGAGCTCTAAAAGATCTGATCCCCCTGTAGCTGCACCCTGGGCCTCCTTTTATACCTTCGAAGGGGTCGCCAACAGTGGTGCACATGGAATACATGAGGTGTAAAGTAACTACAGTGCTTATCATACCTAACACTGACGGCTTAGGACAGGGGCATTTAATGCTCCGTTGAGGTGTCCCTGCCTTTCTTGGGGATGGAAAAAGGAGCCATCCCATCGCACCGCTTAAGGCCTCACACCGTCAGCGTCTGACACGCACCTAGGAGAACAACAGCTAAAGGACAAGCTGGTAGTTGCCCTGGGGCAGCGTGCTTGAACAGTGGCGAAGTCTTGCCGGGTTTAGGGCTTGCCGGGGCTCTGAGCCTTCCCGGCAAGGTCTTGCCGGGGCCCCAGCCTTTGGCTTTCTGTCTCCTTGATGCTGCTGTATCTGATTCCAAGGTTTTGCTGGGTCTTGTCGGCTACAGGGGGTTGCCAGTGCACAAGTCTGGGTAATAGATACCCTGGTTCTTTGTACACTGACAGGAGCCCCCGGGCCTGGGCCATACATGCGCGCGCGGCGCTGTTGGGCTAGGCCCAAAACAGTGCGCGGGCACACGTGGCCGTAGCAATGATGGCGTTTGATGACTTTTCCCACGACGCACAGTAACTGCAGGTCTTGAGTGCATCGGAGCGAGGCGGTCCGCCTTCTTCCTCGGGAGGAGAAACGATGAACAGGGCGGCGCCCGCTCGCTTCCATATTAATCGTCTTGGGTGACGCGCCTTGAGTGACGCGTGTTGTCTAGGACTGCGAAGAGTCGGCCTCCCTCCTCCTCCAGTATCCAGCCTTAGAAAAGGGAGATGAGGGAAAGAGGGCTCCGCTCATCCGCAACCTTCCACTCTCCTGCTGCTTGAATCTTTCTCCTTCTGCCTTTCGCCACCTCCTTCACTGCGCCGCCCCAAGATGGCGAGAGGACGCGGCCGCGCCCGGGGTTCCCTTAGCGCTACGAGGAGCAGCCCTCGGACCCCGGCGCGCGTGGTTGTGACGATGGCGGGTCCAAGCTCCCGCATTAGGTCTGCATCCTGAGGCCGCGTGAGGACGGCTCCGGCGGGGCGTGGTGGTCGCAGCAGCACGCCTCTTCCGCAGCCCCACGCGGGGATCCACGCGGGGGAGGAGGTGCGGGAGTTCGTCGTGGTCCTTCCACGCCGACTCCGGAGCTGGCTGCGCCTCCCCGACCCCTTCGCAAGAGCCATAGAGAGTAGCCGGCCGCGCGGCCTGTGGCTCCGGGCGGACGGCTGCAGCAACGGCCCCTGGTGGGTGGCGGTCAACCTCACCCCCGGAAGCGCCATGTTCCTGACGAGGGGATGGAAGTCATTCGCCCGCTCCCGTGGCCTCACCCCGGGGCAGCTGCTTCACTTCAAGCTCGTCGATCCCGCCACTCTCTCCGTGAAGTTCTTCGGGGCGACCGGCGTTCGCTTGGAGTGCTGCGCTGAAAGTTCAAGCGACAGCGACTTCAACTCCTCCAGCGACAGCGACGACGAGGACAGCGTCATCGGCATGAAGAACGAGGACTCCGACTAGGCACGCTTGGCGCCGTAGTTAGGTCCTGTCGTTCCATCCGCTAGACCTTGTTCCCGGATCAGTCGCCGCGTCGCAGTAGTAAATCTCTTTTGATGTATCAGATCGCATCCAATGTAGTCCTTGAATGTTCAAGAAGAAATGCACTGGGTACCTATCTTTAAAAAATTCTTGTTTGAGAATCTTTTGCCCTTGCATGTATCTTTGTCTCTTGCTATCCCTCGACAAGTATCCTGCCGGGAAGTTTTCTGGCATGTCCTCGACGGGAGCGCAGCACTCCGAAGAGGTGCGCTTGCCAGAGGTCTTGCCGAATTTTGAGCTTGTCGATGATGTGGACGAACAAAATGGGATATCGACAAGAGCCGCGGGCCTAAGGATAAAGCACCGCGCCGCGCGATGAAGAGCCAGCCCCCGAGACTTTCCCATAGAGGGTGCCACGAGGGCGATGCTCGATTCATGCACTCATTCTTGTCCTTACTTCCATCCGTTGCAGACGTCCCACTGCTATCTTGTTGATCTCCAACTTGGGGTTCTTGACTTTGTGATCTTGCGCTTGCCGCAGATGTATCTTCAACTGCCCGAGCGTCCCCGGCAAGCCTTGCCATAAGCACCCCGACAAGTCTTGTCGCAGGTATAGCCCCGACGGGCCCGTGCACAAGTGCACCGACACGGGAGCCCCCGGGCCTGGGCCACACGCGAGCGTGCGGCGTCGTTGGGCCAGGGCCAAACAGTGTGCGGGCACGCGTGGCAGAAGTTACTGTCTGTAATTATTCCTTTACTGCGCTACCCACGACGCCCATTAAATGCGGGACGTGGGAGACGTGCGCGACGCGACCGTTGCAGCAGCACGCTCGCGAGGTATTTGATCATTATTTTAGCAAAGAGGCAGCCCCGCGCCTTCCCCATAAAAAGGAATCTGCAGGGCCGCGGCTCATTTACCTCTTGCCTCTTCCGATCTAGGAACCGCCACCGTCTTCCTCCCAAAATAGAGCTTTCCTCCACCCCCTCGCCGCTTCCACACCTTCGCCGTTCTCATCTTCCGGCCTCCATAGCCGTCATGCCGCCCAAGGCAGGCAAGGGCAAGAAGGCGGCGGAGAGCAAGATGGTGGCGATGCGGAAGGATCACGTCGTCTTCGCGCCGGGGCTTGACACGGAGACCTTGAAGGAGGAGTACCAGTTCATGTGGGCGGCGGAGACGACGGCGCACCCCGCCACTCGCGTGAGTCCAGGTCTTGCTGAGGCTAATTCAACGAAATACCCCTTTTTTGCCGATTACTTCTACTGCGGGCTCTGTCCCCCTTTCTCCGATTTCTTCAAAGATATCATGCACACCTACGGCTTCCAGCTCTTAGATTTCACACCGAATGCCGTGACATGCATGTCTGTTTTCGCTCATCTTTGCGAAAACTTTGTCGGAGTAAATCCTAGCACCGCCCTCTTCCGCCATTATTTTATTCCTCGAATCGAGAGCGGCGAGGCCCTTTCTGGTTCCATCGCCTGGATCCCACGGACAGGAACCAAGGAGGTTTACCCAGAGGGGGCCTACTGCCGGAAGTGGGAGGAATGGCGGGGCAGATGGTGCTGGGTTCGGGAGACAGAAGAAAAAGAAGTTCAGCCTTTCTGCTTGCCGCGGCAGACGAGGATAATCCGCAACAATGACTGGAGCGCTCTTGACCCCGAAGATGCATAGCTCACAATTGCGACGACAAGGATCCTCCGCCTCAAGACTACCGGGCTTTCTGTTGATATGGTAGGCGCTGATTTCCTTCGCCGGCGGATTGCCCCTTTGCAGAGCAAAGGGAGGCCAGCTTGGGAGGTCAAGAATGCGGCAGATATCATGAGGTTGCGTCCTGGGTTGGAATTCAACCTGACACTTATGCAGCTCGCATCTGTCTGCCAAAAACTGTTCAGGAGCGCAGCGGTGCGCGATCTTCCAGCAAGCATTGTCTGTAGGGTAACGCAGCAGAAAACAAAAATTTTCCGACCTACGTACCAGCCCAGGATCACTATGGAGACTGCATACAAGGTTTGATCTTTTTCGTTACCGACTCGTAGCGCAGCGGAAGTAGAGTCGATGACGATAGGCGGTGCAGATCCCCGCAGCTAGGATTTACAACCTCCCAACCGCGAGGATGTATACCCTCATCCGCCCCCGGACAGCTCTCCGGGAGGCGGTCAGACAGTCCCACGGACGGTGTCACGGACAGCCCTTCGGGAGGACCATCGAAACTCGGACAGTCACTCGGACAGCCCTTCGGGAGGACCATCGAAACTCGGACAGTCACTCGGACAGCCCTTCGGGAGGCACTCTCAAACTAAGACCGAAACTACGATCTCTCTACAGAGTTGCACACATACGGTGTCATCTATCCGGCAGGGCTTCGCCGTCCAGAACTAGTTCCCACCAGAACCCAGACAGCCTTTCGGCTCTACGAAACTATTTCGCTGGGAGGGAGAGAGAAGCCAGAAATGTCATGGCATTTGTATGTGAGAAGGAGTGAGTGTGGAGGCAGCCCCTCCACCTCTATTTATAGGAAATCCAAGGGGTAGGGTTTCTTGGCCCCCAAGCCTTCTAGAAACCTTTTTGGGAAAATATCCCAAAAGGTGACTTTTCCATAAATATCCCAAAAAGCACTTTCACTATTCATGACGACATTTTTCAGCGTCTGATCGAACTGAAAATATTCATGTGGGCTTATAACATTTCCAGTACCCACCAAAATAATTTTCAACGCGAGCCGGAACAATTCCGGTTTAGTGATTTTCATCTGCGAAAAGCATCTGAAGCGGTTCCGGCAGCTCCGGAACATTTCCGGTTTTCATCCCGGAAAATTCCAGAAAGTTTCCAGAACGATTCTGGCACCCTCCAAGAATTATCAAGCATGTGCCGAAAACATTTTGACTTTATGGTGCACTCCGAAACAACTTTTCGGTTTTAGTGATTTTCATCTGTGAAAAGCAACTAAAGCGGTTCCGGCAGTCCGGAACATTTCCGGTTTTTGTCTCTGAAAAATCTCAGAAGTTACCGGAACAAGTCTGGTACCTTCCAATAATTTCCAGGCATGTGCCGAAACCAATTTGACTTTATGGAATACCCTGAAACAACTTTTCAGTTTCACCGGAACTATTCCGATATCCTCTCCGGAACGTTTCCGTTTCGCCCGAAACTTTTTCGGTGATTTTCTCTCAGACTCCCCGTCTAGTATTCAGCAGATAGATGACCCTTAAGCGTGTGACCCTATAGGTTCAGTGAAGCATAGACATGACCCGGAACCCCTTCCGATCAATGATCAACATCGGAGCCGTGGACACCCATATTGACCCCTATACCCACACGAATGAATATTCGAGTGAACCTCCAGTTGCCGTGTGCTATTCCTGTTGCTTCGCGATATGTTACAAATACCCGAGGTGAGACATGTAGGCATCCCCGTGGATCAACAACTTGTCCACTATGCCAGTTACCTCGTTACCGGTATTGTTCTCTTTTCTCGTTCCCGTGTTCCGGCATCCCCGTGATCAAATCACAAAGTGTCTGGCCAGACGATGATGGATACCGTAACACCGAGAGGGCCTAGAGATATCTCTCCATCGTCGGAGGAGCAAATCCCAATCTTGAGCTATCAAGTTACTTGACATACTTTTCCATGAACCCGTAAGCCGCC
Source organism: Elymus sibiricus (assembly GCA_039707655.1). Classification (NCBI taxonomy): domain Eukaryota; kingdom Viridiplantae; phylum Streptophyta; class Magnoliopsida; order Poales; family Poaceae; genus Elymus; species Elymus sibiricus. The sequence continues at coordinate 427,189,779 of CM077663.1, forward strand.
GTAATAGCCACCCATTTACGGATGACGTTTAACAAACCCCAAAGTTCATGAAGCAAGCATGAAGAAACTCGATACTCTCATGGTCTAAGGAATCATGCAAACATTAACCATCTCTATGTTATTAACCATTAACTAATGACGAATGTATCTCATAGCATAACATCAATTCGGGTCGATTCAACACAAGTGTTCTACCAACAATTGTGCCCTCAAAATTGCCGGCATAGTCATGCCCATGATCAGGAAAACAGGATCATCATGCAATACTTGAGCCAGTCATAGAGGCTTGACTAGGAATACTTTTTACCGTTTATTATCCCACACGTGCACATGAGTTTCCCTCCAAGCCTCGTTTTATTGTAGACTCGAGAACCATAGCAGTAATAGCATGGAACATAAACCTAATTATGAACAGGGAGATAATCAATAACATATATTATTGCCTCTAGGGCATATCTCCTACAGACTCCCACTTGAACTAGAGTCAATAATCTAGTCAATGCTAATGCACTTTACACCTATGGCATACTGGTGTAAAATATGCTTCGCTTGTGGTATAGCCTGATGTCCAACGGATCTGACAACTTCAGCTCCGTGTGTAACTTTGCATATCCTCGCGTTTTCACGCTTTCACAAAATTCATATTTTGTGTGGACTTGGCTTTGCATATGTGTGAATCATTGGTCGAAACCTGATTCCTCAGACTGAGCTATGGAGCAACTATCTGCAATAGTGTCCCATAGACCAAAGCCATCTTGGAACCATACTAAGTTCATGAATGAACTATATGATTCAACAACTTCTTTGTCGCTTCTCAAGCGTCAACATACTTAGCCTTTGTTATAGAATTCGCCACAGTATCTTGTTTGGAACAATTTCCAACTACCGTGCCACCATATTGTGTATTACACAAAAAACCCTTAACTTAAATCGAAAATCGCATGGAGCATTGATGAAGACTGTATCGATGTAATTACTTTACAACGAGCACTTCATAATCTCTGCTTGCGAGAAAACAGGTCATCACTACTACTACTCTAGTACTCAATGACATCTTTCACTGTTGTCCTATGATCAGTACTTTGATCACTTTGGTATCTATACTCGCAACAACTTTGGAGTATTGGACATATCTGGTTGTTTTTACATACCATGGAATACATGATTAATCCAAACAAAAGAGTGTGTGGAATCTCCATTATGTATTTTACTCATCAGTGTTTTGGGACACCGAGTCTTGCAAAAACTCTTTCCATGTGACTTCGGCAAGAATCACTCCTTGGCGTTTTAAATGCCAAAAAGTTTTAGCATCTTGTCAATATGTATTCATTGCTTAGCCCCATTAGGTAAATCTATCTCCATAGATCATCATGCCTAATATTGAGGCTATTTAGCCTAAGCACTTCATCGAAAAACTATTTTCTAATGAAGTCCTTATTCGTGTCAAGAAATTTATTTCCAATTTAACAATGTGTCAAGTACACACGGTTTTTAGAAATATTATTATGCTCCCACTTACTTTCTTGAATCACAAGCATCTTCGATACCCATTTTATGAAGTCAAACCCCTTTGACCATTCCATCAAAAACGAAGATTCCAACTCCACTTTGCTCTCTTCTGTCCATCGCTGGAACTCTGAAGTTTGCATACTTACTAGCATCCTCTGGATCGACAAATTACTTTGGACTGTATCACATACAAGTCCTAGGTTTCATTTCCATCAGATGGAAATCTTTTTGTCATCCATGTTTCATATCTCATGATTGAAATATGTATTAATTGCTAGTTCAACCCGAACCGACTTTAAGCATCGCTACGGTGAGACAATCTCATCGTAGTCAACTCCTTGAACTTGTTATTGCAACAAGTCGAGCTTTATGGATAAAACATTTTTATCCGTATCAGTTATTTAGTTCCATAAATACTCGTTAGACTCTAAGTCTTTCGAAAGGTGTATCAAGATTTTAATCTTGAATCACTTATATGGAAACTATCTCGGATTGTATTGGCATTTAGCCAATTCTGGAGTCAGGGCCCATCAACGCTTCCTTGTGTATTGTAGGTATACTGTTGTCTAACAACAATATCTCGTTTGCGCACCTGATAGGTTTGCACGAGCTTTGCCTACGTGGTTCAGCTGCAAGTTCGACCGAAGTCCATACATTTTATTGTAGAGACTTCCGTATCAGTCGCAGTAGGAAACTCCGGAATCACTTCCAAGGTTTCTTTCCTTTGATCTGATGACGAAGATACTGATTATCTCGTCGAGTTGCACTGTCCTCCCACTCACCTTTTGAAAGAACTATTCTCTTTAAAAGCATACCGTTTTGCGGCAAAACCCTTTGCCTCGGTATAGTGGTGGGGGAATACCCAATGACTTGGGATAACCTTACAAAGTAGCACTTGTCTGATTTGGAATAGGTTTGTAACCTTTTACACAAGCCCCATATTCCAAATGTTAAGAAAAGATATAACATGGTTGGGCGTACCACACCATGGCATCATTTCAACAGACCTGATGGAGCTCTTTTCAGTGTAAAAGCCGCAGTCTCTAAAGCATCACTCTATAAAAGGGATAATGGCAAATTTATTTATGTCATCTTTGATCTTACCATGTCATAAATGGTTCGATTACATCTTCACGGACTTTTCACTTGCAGTGGTGTTCCGGGAGGTGCAAGTTATGAAACCCCTTTCATAACTCATCAGACATTCGCTAAACTTGTAACTCAAATATTCCTTTCTGCAATCGAATTGTAGAAACATAATTTTCTTGTTACAATAACTTCTACTTCATTTTTGAAAACCTTATGAATGAATTCAAAAGATCCAGACTTCGTCTCAACAAGTAAATATCCATATATCTACTTGAGTCATTTCTGAAGATAGATAAATCCACTACTTGCAACAACATTTATTGGACTACACACATCACAATGTATGATCACCAATATGTTCTTTGTTCGTTCCTTATGGCTTGTGAACGGTATTTCAGTCACTTCACTTTTCAGAGGAAAGTTGCAAGTGTCAGATGATTCAAAATCAAACGACTTCAAAATCCATCATAATGGAATTTTCCATGCGGGTTTCTACAATGTGACCAAATGCAGTGCCACACTTGTGTGGTATTCTTTTAGTCTTGCGACATTTAGCGTCAGTGTTATGGATGTATCATATTTTCCATCAATATTCATAACATACATCCCATCTAGGATGGAAGCATGGCCCTTCATGTTATTCATAATACTGAACAACAATTGTTGTTTTATGAACAACTCTTTTGCAACAAACATTGTGCAATGGGCTAGAGTGTATGAAACTCTAAAATGAATTATGAAAGTAAACCCAGAGGTAATGTATTATTATCAATATTCATAACATACGTCTCATTCATAATAAAAGTATGGCCCTTATGTTATTCATAACACCGAACATCAAAAGTTCTCTTATGAACAACCTTCTTGCAAGATACCTTATGCAAAGGGCTAGAGTGTGAAACTCTAAAATGAATTATGAAAGTAAATACATAGGGAATACACCTATGGAAGGCATAGTAACATTTACTATGTTCCCTGCGTGTATCTAAACCTCATTCCTGGCTAGTCTTTCAGGCCATAGTAGTTCTTACATCGAGTTGCAACAGAATGCAATCGAGCGGGTATCTTTGTGATTAACTCACAATACCCAAGAATTAGTGATTAACATGTTTAACCATAATTCCCAAGAACTATATCTTTGACCAGCCTTCTATACATCAAAAACCTGTATGACATTCATACATGAGCTGGATATTCCAGTCTTCTATCCTTTTGCCTTTATACTTCTAACAGTTTAACTTTTAGTATTTCTCCTACTCTCAGAAGAAGCATCCAACTTAAGAGTGGCGTTAGCCCCGGACTTCCAAGGCGTGAAAGTCTCACTAACACCCTTCGGACACTTCCTTTCTCTTTAAGTTGTTGTTTTATTCACCTTTCATCATATGATAGGCGTTCTCCTGGATCCCTCTCTTATCAGTCTAATGCATAGTAAACTCCTTTACTAATAGTTTGCAAACAAACATTGCTTTGGATATCTCATATCTTTTAGCCTTTGTCTTTCTCTGAAAATGATTTTCAGATTCCATGAATATCACATAACTATCCAAACTTTCGAAGTTCGGGTCTCATGGAAGCAAACATATTGTACTTTGACTGAAAAGGAATTCTGGCTTTTGGATCGAAGGACGAGAGTCACATGATCCATAGCATTAGCGGGAGAATACCGAAAGCATGCGATAGGACAAAGTCCTTCTCGGCACTCTTGAGGACAATCCTCATATTACGTTACCAATCGTAAAGTTTTAACCAGATATTTAACAGCTATTCAATTTTAATTGGGAAGGTGGAAACGCGAGCCATTCTTCTACAACTATTTTGCAAATTGCACTTAGACAGAGTTCAAAATTAATTGCACTGAGAATTAAACAAGTTAATTCTATAGTGCGCTCCCACTCAAATCAATATCTCTCATAATTGATTGTGAGTGATTCAAGACCCGCATATCCATTCAACGTCACGGTTCGAGATGAACACCCATGGCGTGAACTTCAATCGGTAGGCAAACTTGCCGATCACATCTCTATGCGATTCTTGTTCATCTTTCGATGCGCGTGTTCCGAGCTCATGACTTTCATGCCTGAACGTCAAGTCAACCAAGTGATCTCGCTGCGAGGTCTCAACTCACCCGCCTCACACATCCCTAATCGTTCGCACCCATGGAGATCATGCAATGCCCCGAAAAGTTAGGTGCCGCGACGGTGCTACACTTGGGAGAACACTAACTACTTGATATTTTAGTGAGAGATCACCCTAATAAAAAGCGACTACTGCGCAATCAAGAAGGGTGCATCATAAGGGATAAACATCTCAGGCAATTCATAATAGCATGATATGGTATAGCCCTTTCTGACGGAGAAGTCTTTCATTTCTTCGTCTCCGGCATTCGCGTCGGTGTTCACCTTCGCGAAGATTGCCACCACCTTGTCGATGCACTAGATAATATTGCTATCTCTATAGCTAATAAAATAAGTGCATTACATAAGGTTGACACGCAGGTCATTAAAGTGCAATCATATGGCTCCAGCCATCATGCCGAATCATGACACGCAGGTCATGTTAATCAATTTACATCATATAGTCATCTCATACATAATGAAATTATTATGAACACTGCTATACCACATCACATGCACATGCAAACCATCCTGCAAAACCAAGTTAGACGCCTCTAATCGGTTCATGCAAAAATTTGTTTTACGTGGCTTCTAAGGTTTCGAAACAAACCGAAGCTACCAACGTCCATCATCAAGCATGATAATCCAAGTCGCTAGATTAACATTGCGGGGTGTATGAAACACGAGGTAATAAAATCTCGAGCCCCATACTAAACTTCGTCATACGCGTGACCCCCGTGCAGATCACATCTGCATTGCCCTTTCGTCTGCGAAATTTCATCTTTCTTTTTAACTACGGTGGAATTCAATGAACTGTTAGCACTTCGTTGATCAATCAGGATCGCGGATTGCCAGAACATTGAAACTCCACCATACTGTTATCAAGATCAGAAATATGCAAATTCCAGGGAAGCAACAAGAACATCGGGTAACAGATTTCATCTGCTACCCGCACAAATAATTTTCAGTAATAGAACTCATCTACTACCTAATTATATTGTGCAATACCCATACATCTCTATGTATTCTAGATCGCAACCTGTATCTACGCATAGCACGGCTCTTGATCCCACTGTAGGGTAATGCAGCAGAAAACAAAAAATTTCCAACCTACGTACCAGCCCAGGATCACTATGGAGACTGCATACACTGTAGGGTAACGCAGTAGAAAACAAAAATTTTCCGACCTACGTACCAGCCCAGGATCACTATGGAGACTGCATACAAGGTTTGATCTTTTTCGTTACCGACTCGTAGCGCAGCGGAAGTAGAGTCGATGACGATAGGCGGTGCAGATCCCCGCAGCTAGGATTTACAACCTCCCAACCGCGAGGATGTATACCCTCATCCGCCCCCGGACAGCTCTCCGGGAGGCGGTCGGACAGTCCCACGGACGGTGTCACGGACAGCCCTTCGGGAGGACCATCGAAACTCGGACAGTCACTCGGACAGCCCTTCGGGAGGACCATCGAAACTCGGACAGTCACTCGGACAGCCCTTCGGGAGGCACTCTCAAACTAAGACCGAAACTACGATCTCTCTACAGAGTTGCACACATACGGTGTCATCTATCCGGCAGGGCTTCGCCGTCCAGAACTAGTTCCCACCAGAACCCAGACAGCCTTTCGGCTCTACGAAACTATTTCGCTGGGAGGGAGAGAGAAGCCAGAAATGTCATGGCATTTGTATGTGAGGAGTGAGTGTGGAGGCAGCCCCTCCACCTCTATTTATAGGAAATCCAAGGGGTAGGGTTTCTTGGCCCCCAAGCCTTCTAGAAACCTTTTTGGGAAAATATCCCAAAAGGTAACTTTTCCATAAATATCCCAAAAAGCACTTTCACTATTCACCACGACATTTTTCAGCGTCTGATCGAACTGAAAACATTCATGTGGGCTTAGAACATTTCCAGTACCCACCAAAATAATTTTCAACGCGAGCTGGAACAATTCCGGTTTAGTGATTTTCATCTGCGAAAAGCATCTGAAGCGGTTCCGGCAGCTCCGGAACATTTCCGGTTTTCATCCCGGAAAATTCCAGAAAGTTTCCAGAACGATTCTGGCACCCTCCAAGAATTATCAAGCATGTGCCGAAAACATTTTGACTTTATGGTGCACTCCGAAACAACTTTTCGGTTTTAGTGATTTTCATCTGTGAAAAGCAACTAAAGCGGTTCCGGCAGTCCGGAACATTTCCGGTTTTTGTCTCTGAAAAATCTCAGAAGTTACCGGAACAATTCTGGTACCTTCCAATAATTTCCAGGCATGTGCCGAAACCAATTTGACTTTATGGAATACCCTGAAACAACTTTTCAGTTTCACCGGAACTATTCCGATATCCTCTCCGGAACGTTTTCGTTTCGCCCGAAACTTTTTCGGTGATTTTCTCTCAGACTCCCCGTCTAGTATTCAGCAGATAGATGACCCTTAAGCGTGTGACCCTATAGGTTCGGTGAAGCATAGACATGACCCGGAACCCCTTCCGATCAATGATCAACATCGGAGCCGTGGACACCCATATTGACCCCTATACCCACACGAATGAATATTCGAGTGAACCTCCAGTTGCCGTGTGCTATTCCTGTTGCTTCGCGATATGTTACAAATACCCGAGGTGAGACATGTAGGCATCCCCGTGGATCAACAACTTGTCCACTATGCCAGTTACCTCGTTACCGGTATTGTTCTCTTTTCTTGTTCCCGTGTTCCGGCATCCCCGTGATCAAATCACAAAGTGTCTGGCCAGACGATGATGGATACCGTAACACCGAGAGGGCCCAGAGATATCTCTCCATCGTCGGAGGAGCAAATCCCAATCTTGAGCTATCAAGTTACTTGACATACTTTTCCATGAACCCGTAAGCCGCCGTAATAGCCACCCATTTACGGATGACGTTTAACAAACCCCAAAGTTCATGAAGCAAGCATGAAGAAACTCGATACTCTCATGGTCTATGGAATCATGCAAACATTAACCATCTCTATGTTATTAACCATTAACTAATGACGAATGTATCTCATAGCATAACATCAATTCGGGTCGATTCAACACAAGTGTTCTACCAACAATTGTGCCCTCAAAATTGCCGGCATAGTCATGCCCATGATCAGGAAAACAGGATCATCATGCAATACTTGAGCCAGTCATAGAGGCTTGACTAGGAATACTTTTTACCGTTTATTATCCCACATGTGCACATGAGTTTCCCTCCAAGCCTCGTTTTATTGTAGACTCGAGAACCATAGCAGTAATAGCATGGAACATAAACCTAATTATGAACAGGGAGATAATCAATAACATATATTATTGCCTCTAGGGCATATCTCCTACATTGTCCCCTTGTGCAACAATTCTCGCTTAAGCTTAATCCTCGCAATGATGCCGGTGCTTGATGCTCACAGCGTTGACGGGTCCTGGATCGTGCCTCCTGATGACCAGGTCCAATGATTCTTTGATAATTTGTCGGAGAGGCCTATCCTTGAGGGAGAAAACCTCATCCGCGACACCACTGAAAGAGAGCTGGAGTACATCGCCAGCAGAGTGCAGGAGGCGGGCCTTGCCGCGGAGGCTAGCGGCGCTGCCTTCGCGGAAGAAGAATCCAGTGAAGAGGAGGCGCTGCCGGATGAAGACCTTGCCGGGCAGGATGAAACTATTGAAGAACAGGGCGGCACATCTGCCGGGGGTCAGCCTATCGCAGACGCAGCCAAGGAGGAACCACTCGAGGAGGCCCCGACTCTTAGGCCAAGGAGCAGATGCGTCCTTCGAGGCGCCGCCTCTAGGGCCCCGGCCCAGCAGACTTCCTCAAGTAGTGCAACTCCCGGCAAGGGGGCGGCCGGCAAGGCGACGCAGCGGCAAGAAGCTCATCGGCAATCCGCACCTGCCGCGGCCAAGCGGCCAAGAAGCCCCCCTCCACCTCCTCCCCCGGCCCAAATGGTGGAGGTCGCCTTCGACCTCTCTGCCCTTAGCTCGGGAGAAGAAGAAGAGTAAGAAGCTTGTCGCACCCTTTATCTTCTGATTCTCTGATTTTGCTTCAACTCATCGTTAGCTTTGACTTGTTTCCGCAGACATGCAGAAACCTTGGCGCAGAGGATAGCGAAGAGGGCAAGGACCTCAATGGACGAGGAGCCGCCGGCAAGCACCTCAGGTGCACCAGAGACGACCACCATCAGCCCGAGACCCAGCCCGCGACGCAGTCCTCGACTCAGCCCCCGGCGCAGCCCCCAGCGTGAGTCCATTACTCACTTTCCGCTGGCAAGTGCCGGGGTGTGCATTTATGCTGCTGACATCACCGGACGTGCAGGAGGAGAGCAGCGACAAGGAGAATCTTCAGAGTTCATCCCTGACATGCCACCTCCGTCAACCACGCCGCCCAGAGATGCGTCTCCGGCTAGGACTTCCTCGAGCGTACTCTATCGCGACGAGGAAGCCTCGACAGGCGGAGGTACCGGCAGCTCTACGCCGGCAACTGATGTTGGCGGGAGGGGAGAGTGTACTCCCCGACAGGCTGGTACAGGTAAACCATCCGCTTTGGAGTACTTGTTATTTCATCTTTCTTTTTTTGTCTTCTTGAACTTCCTCTTTATCCCCATCTTGCTTTCTTCCCTTGGCCTTCAGACATTCCCTCGGCGGAAGACATGGATGTCGATGCTGTCATCGAAAAGACCGCCAGGGACGCTGCCGCCGAAGCCGACAAGCTTGCCGCTGAGGAGGCCGCCAGGGGGGCTGCCGCTGAGGCTGCTAGGGCCGCACGAGGAAAGGCCACCGAAGAGTCTGCTGAGAGGACCGACAGGGAGTCCGGCGGCCGCACTGACGACATTCCTGCCGTAGGAGCGCATAGCGCTGAGACAGCCCCGGAGCCCCCGGCTGCCGATGAGGCGGCTGCTGACGAGCAACCACCATCATCTGAAGCCCCCTCTTCCAGCAAATACCTCAAGGTAGGCGACAACCTGTTAGTGAGCCTTCCAGGGGCAGCCAACATCAGGGCGCCAATCGAAGGAGAAACTTTTGAGGAAGTCGTCACCGCTGCCGGGCTTGTGATTGTTGATGATCCTAGCTCCGGTAGCAGCATGTCTGAGGAAGAGAAGCTCCTCCTGGCAATAAACAGCAACTATCAGAAACTCCAGGCCCTACATCGCGTCCGCAAAGAGAAATTAGACTCCCGGGCCGCCATTGCTGAAGCAACAGAGGTGAACTTCCAAGAGCGCGTCAAGGAGACCCAAGAGTGGTATGCTGAGGCCATCCAGGGGTTGAAGGAGGGCCAACAGCAATTGAGCCAGAACTGGGAAGAGCTCCTCCTGAAGCAATCTGATATCGAGAAGGCAGAGGAGGACGCCAAGCGACGGATCACTGATGAAGAAGCACGCCTGAGAGAACTCCGCGTCGGGCTCGAATCTCATGAAGATGACCTTGCCGCGCGCGAGAAGGCGCTCGCCGACAAGTTCCGTGCCAAGGACAAGGAAGTTGAGAACCTTGTCGCGCGGCGGACCCAGGAGCTAGAGCAGAGGCACGAGGAAGCGCTGAAAGCTCTAGCTGTAGATCATGCCGGCAAGCTGAAGGAGGCCATCGATGCCGCCAAAGCTGCAGAGGCCGCCAAGGACGAGCTAGCTGAGAAGGTGAAGGAGCTGGAAGCGGAGCTCGAGGAGCACAGCAAGAAGGTCTCAACGCTCGAGACCGAAAGAGACAAGGCTCTTCACAGTCTCGCGGAGGCACAGGTCGCCGTCTCCGACAAGTCCAAGGAGCTCTCCATTGCCAATGAATCCATCACTGATTTGAGGCTGAAACTGACCAAGCTGACGGAGTCGCTTGAGGCTGCGGAAGCTCGCGAGAAGGCTCTGACCACAGATCTTCAGAACGAACGGGAGCTGTTCAAGAGCGCCGCCTTCGAGCACAATGACTATGTGCGAGGCATGGAGATCTGGACCAAGAATCTTGTCGACGTCGCGAGGAAGCTTGCCGCGCAGCTGTCCACTATGGGCTTGGAAGATTACAGGGAGCCTTTTGATGACAAGGCGTCCCAGAGCGCCAAGCTGACCATGTTCTTCGACCACATGCTTGAAGCTCTGGAGCAGCTCCATTCTAACCGAGCAGCTTATCTGGCCAGGGAATCTCGCAAGCTCTGCCAGGACGTCCTTCGCAAGGTGCTCACCAAGGTGGTGTACAGGAATCCCAACATCAACCTCGCCAATGTCTTCGACCACCTGCCGAAGGATGCGGACCTCAAGGCAGCCGAGGAGCTTGTCGCACCCATTATCGACAGGGTAAGCCGAGTCAAGAGGGTCGAAGGCGATCGCCGGGATTAGCTGCTTTACTCCTTGTCGCCGTTATTCCATGCCAAAGACAACATTGTCTTATGTTAGAATCGCGACAACCATCATTGTAATATGACTTGCTATGCTCTAAATGAATGCTACGTTATTTCCCTTTGCTTGATTTCTATTTGTATGTATTCGCCCTACGCTTGTTCGGAAACTTGCCGGTGCGCACACCCTTGCCGTGAGCGCTAGGTGCGGCACTTTAGCAGCCTGCTGGTGGGGCTGCTGCAGGCAAGAAGCCTTGGTGCTTTCGGTGCAGCCACCTAAACTGTTGAGCGGACTCGAAATAGGATAAGGGCGCAACCAATCACAACAAGGTTCCTTCGCGTGCAGGTTTTCCATACAAAAGTCGAAATCGTTCAAGGGAAACAACTAAACAAAAATCGCGTGTAAAATTTTGGCAACTTAGCTCTTCGTTGTAGCATTCCTTCTTGCAAAGTGACTTCCTTGAATGTCGCCTGTTGGTATCCATACCACCATTCTCCCCCCCGGCAAAGCTGCACGCGAGGTAACCTTCTGTCCCTTTGAGAAAAAGAAAGAAGAGAAAATAGAGGTATGGAACCTTGGCGGTTCGTTAGCACTTGTCGGAAATAAGTGTAATGCAATATCTCAGACAAACATGCACCTAAGTAAACATGGAAATCAACAAGATTTGCAAAACACTTAGCTTTATTTAACTACGCACAGGGTCTACGCCTGGCTTTGTACAAAGGATTACATGCTACAGCGGCAAGACTGTAGGAGATATGCCCTAGAGGCAATAATAAATGTTATTGATTATCTCCCTGTTCATAATTATGTTTATGTTCCATGCTATAACTGCAATGATTCTCGAGTCTACAAATAAAATGAGGCTTGGAGGGAAACTCATGTGCACGTGTGGGATAATAAACGGTAAAATGTATTCCTAGTCAAGCCTCTATGACTGGCTCAAGTATTGCATGATGATCCTGTTTTCCTGATCATGGGCATGACTATGCCTGCAATTTTGAGGGCACAATTGTTGGTAGAACACTTGTGTTGAATCGACCCAAATTGATGTTATGCTATGAGATACATTCGTCATAAGTTAATGGTTTATAACACAGAGATAGTTAATGTTTGCATAATTCCTCAGACCATGAGAGTGTCGAGTCTCTTCATGCTTGCTTCATGAACTTTGGGGTTTGTTAAACGTCATCCGTAAATGGGTGGCTATTACGGCGGCTTACGGGTTCATGGAAAAGTATGTCAAGGGACTTGATAGCTCAAGATTGGGATTTGCTCCTCCGACGATGGAGAGATATCTCTGGGCCCTCTCGGTGTTACGGTATCCATCATCGTCTGGCCAGACACAGGGTGATTTGATCACAGGGATGCCGGAACACGGGAACGAGAAAAGAGAACAATACCGGCAACGAGGTAACTGGCATTGTGGACAAGTGTTGATCCACGAGGATGCCAACATGTCTCACCTCGGGTTATTGTAACATATCGCGAAGCAACAGGAATAGCTCACGGCAACTGGAGGTTCACTCGAATATTCATTCGTGTGGGTATAGGGGTCAATATGGGTGTCCACGGCTCCGATGTTGATCATTGATCGGAAAGTATTCCGGGTCATGTCTATACTTCACCGAACCTATAGGGTCACACGCTTAAGGGTCATCTATCTGCTGAATACTAGACGGGGAGTCTGAGAGAAATTCACCGAAAAAGTTTCGGACGAAACGGAAACGTTCCGAAGAGGATATCGGAATAGTTCCGGTAAAACTGAAAAGTTGTTTCAGAGGATACCATAAAGTCAGATTGGTTTCGGCACATGCCTGATAATTCTTGGAGGGTGCCAGAATCGTTCTGGAAACTTTCTGGAATTTTCCGGGATGAAAACCGGAAATGTTCCGGAGCTGCCGGAACCGCTTCAGATGCTTTTCGCAGATGAAAATCACTAAACCGGAATTGTTCCGGATCGCATTGAAACTTATTTTAGTGGGTACTGGAATTGTTCTAAGCCCACATAAATATTTTCAGTTCGACCGGACGCTGAAAAATGTCGTCGTGAATAGTGAAATCAGATTTATGGATATGGTTGGAAGTTGGCTTTCCACAAATATCTTCCCAAGATATTTTGGGATGACATGGCATTTTGGATATGCCCATCCTACCCCTTGTTTTTCCTATAAATAGAGGGGAGGAGGCAGCCCCATATGCTTCATGCTTGCTCTCACATACACATGCCATGACATTTCTGGCTTCTCTCTCCCTCCCAGCGAAATAGTTTCGTAGAGCCGAAAGGCTGTCTGGGTTCCGGCAGGAACTAGTTCTGGACGGCGAAGCCCTGCCGGATAGATGACACCGTATGTGTGCAACTCTGTAGAGAGATCGTAGTTTCGGTCTTAGTTCGAGAGTGCCTCCCGAAGGGCTGTCCGTGTGACCGTCCGAGTTTTGGAGGTCCTCCCGAAGGGCTGTCCGAGTGACAGTCCGAGTTTCGGAGGTCCTCCCGAAGGGCTGTCCGCGACACCGTCCGGGGGACTGTGCGACCACCTCCCGGAGGGCTGTCCGCGGGGCAGATGAGGGTATACATCCTCGCGGTTGGGAGGTTGTAATATCCTAGCTGCGGGGATCTGCACCGCCGATCGTCATCGACTCTACTTCCGCTGCGCTACGAGTCGGTAACGAAAGTGATCAAACCTTGTATGCAGTCTCCATAGTGGTCCTGGGCTGGTGCGTAGGTCGGAAATTTTTTGTTTTCTGCTGCGTTACCCTACAGTGGCATCAAGAGCCGTGCTATGCGTAGATGCAGGTTGCGATCTAGAATACATAGAGATGTATGGGTGTTGCACAATATAATTACGTAGTAGATGAGATCTATTGCTGAAAATTATTTGTGCGGGTGACAGATGAAGTCTGTTACCCGATGTTCTTGTTGCTTCCCTAGAATTTGCGTTTGCTCAATCTCGAGACAGTATGGTGGAATTTCACAAAGTTCTGGCAATCCGCGATCCTGATTGATCAACGAAGTGCTTCAGTTCTTTGGGTTCCGCCATAGTCAAAAGAAAGATGAAATTCGCAGATGAAAGGGCATTGCAGATATGATCTGCACGGGGGTCATGCGTATGACAAAGTTTAGTATGGGGCTCGAGATTTAATTATCTCGTGTTTCATACACCCCGCGATGTTAATCTAGCGACTTGAATTATCACACTTGATGATAAAACGTTGGTAGCTGCGGTTTGTTCGAAACCTTAGAAGCCACGTAAAATGAAAATTTGCATAAACCGATTAGAGGCGTCTAACTTGGTTTTGCAGGATGGTTTGCATGTGCATGTGATGTGGTATAGCAGTGTTCATAATAATTTGATTATGTATGAGATGACTATATGATGTAAATTGATTAACATGACCTGCGTGTCATGATTCGGCATGATGGCTGGAGCCATATGATTGCACTTTAATGACCTGCGTGTCAACCTTATGTAATGCACTTATTTTATTAGCTATAGAGATAGCAATATTATCTGGTGCATCGAGAAGGTGGTGGCAATCTTCGCGAAGGTGAACACCGACGCGAATGCCGAAGACGAAGAAATAATAGACTTCTCCGTCAGAAAGGGCTATACCATATCATGCTATTATGAATTGCCTGAGATATTTATCCCTTATGATGCACCCTTCTTGATTGCGCGGTAGTCGCTTTTATTAGGGTGATCTCTCACAAAAATATCAAGTAGTTAGTGTTCACCCAAGTGTAGCACCGTCTGAAATTCGTATCTTTTCGGGGTGCGCCATGTCCACATGGGTACGAACGAATCGAGAGGAATGAGGCGGGTGAGGTCAGACCTCGCAGCGAGATCACTTGGTTGTCTTGACGTTCTGGCTTGATCGTCCTGAGCTCGGAACACGCCCATCGAAAGATGAACAGGAGTCACATAGAGATGTGATCGGCATGTTTGCCCACCAATTGAAATTCTCGTCATCAGTGATGTCCACATCAATGGCGTTGAATTGAAATGTGGATCTTGTATCACTCACAATCAATTATGAGAGATATTGATTTGAGTGGGAGCGCTCTGTAGAATTAATTCTTTTAATTCTCAGTGCAATTAATTTTGAACACTGTCTAAGTGTGATTTGCATAATAGTTATAGAATAATGGCTCACGTTTCCACCTTCCCTATTAAAATTGAATAGCTGTTAAATATCTGGTTAAAACTTTACGGTTGGTAACGTAATGTGAGGATTGTCCTCAAGAGTGCCGAGAAGGACTTTGTCCTATCGCATACTTTCGGTATTCTCCCGCTAATGCTATGGATGATATGACTCTCGTCCTTCGATCCAAAAGCTAAAATTCCGTTACGGTCAAGTGAAATATGTTTGCTTCCATGAGACCCGAACTTCGAAAGTTTTGGGATAGTTATGTGATATTCATGGAACTGAAAATTAATTTTCAGATACAAACAAAGGCTGAAAGATATGAGATATCTAAAGCCATGTTTGTTTGCAAACTATTAGTAAAAGTGTTTACTAGGCATTTGACTGAAAAGAGAGGGATCCAGGAGAACGCCTGTCATATGATGAAAGGTGAATAAAACAACAACTTAAAGAGAAAGGAAGTGTCCGAAGGGTGTTAGTGAAACTTTCACGCCTAGGAAGTCCGGGGCTATCGCCACTCTTAAGTTGGGTGCTTCTTCTGAGAGTAGGAGAAATACTAAAAGTTAAACTGTTAGAAGTATAATGGCAAATAAGAAAGAAGACTGGAATATCCAGCTCATGTATGAATGTCATACAAGTTTTTGATGTATAGAAGGCTGGTCAAAGATATAGTTCTTGGGAATTATTGTTAAACATGTTAATCACTAATTCTTGGGTATTGTGAGTTAATCACAAAGATACCCGCTTGATTGCATTCTGTTGCAACTCGATGTAAGAACTACTATGGCCTGAAAGACTAGCCAGGAATGAGGTTAAGATACACATAGGGAACATAGTAAAAGTTACTATGCCTTCCATCGGTGTATTCCCTATGTATTTACTTTTATAATTCATTTTAGAGTTTCACACTCTAGCCCTTTGCATAAGGTATCTTGCAAGAAGGTTGTTCATAAGAGAACTTTTGATGTTCGGTGTTATGAATAACATAAGGGCCATACTTTCATTATGAATGAGACGTATGCTATGAATATTGATATTAATATATTCCCTATGTATTTACTTTCATAATTCATTTTAGAGTTTCACACTCTAGCCCTTTGCATAAGGTATCTTGCAAGAAGGTTGTTCATAAGAGAACTTTTGATGTTCGGTGTTATGAATAACATAAGGGCCATACTTTCATTATGAATGAGACGTATGTTATGAATATTGATATTAATACATTGCCTCTGTATTTACTTTCATAATTCATTTAGAGTTTCATACACTCTAGCCCTTTGCATAAGGTATTTTGCAAGAAGGTTATTCATAAGAGAACTTTTGATGTTCGATGTTATGAATAAAATGAAGGGCCATGCTTCCATATAGGATGGGATGTATGCTATGAATATTGATGGTAATATGATACATCCATAACACTGACGCTAAATGTCGCAAGACTAAAAGAATACCACACAAGTGTGGCACTGCATTTGGTCACATTGAAGAAACCCACATGGAAAATTCCATTGTGATGGATTTTAAAGTCGTTTGATTTTGAATCATCTGACACTTGCCACTTTCCTCTGAAAAGTGAAGTGACTGAAATACCGTTCACAGGCCATAAGGAACGAGCAAAGAACATATTGGTGATCATACATTATGATGTGTGTAGTCCAATAAATGTTGTTGCAAGTAGTGGATTTGTCTATCTTCAGAAATGACTCAAGTAGATATATGGATATTTACTTGTTGAGACGTAAGTCTGGATCTTTTGAATTCGTTCATAAGGTTTTCAAAAATGAAGTAGAAGTTATTGTAACAACAAAATTATGTTTCTACAATTCGATTGCAGAAAGGAATATTTGAGTTACAACTTTAGCGAATGTCTAATGAGTTATGAAAGGGGTTTCATAACTTGCACCTCCTGGAACACCACTGCAAGTGGAAAGTCCGTGAAGATGTAATCGAACCATTTATGACATGGTAAGATCAAAGATGACATAAATAAAATTGCCATTATCCCTTTTAAAGTGATGCTTTAGAGACTGCGGCTTTTTCACTGAAAAGAGCTCCATCAGGTCGGTTGAAATGACGCCATGGTATGGTACGCCCAACCATGTTATATCTTTTCTTAACATTTGGAATATGGGGCTTGTGTAAAAGGTTACAAACCTATTCCAAATCAGACAAGTGCTACTTTGTAAGGTTATCCCAAGTCATTGGGTATTTCCCCACCACTATACCGAGGCAAAGGGTTTTGCCGCAAAACGGTATGCTTTTAAAGAGAATAGTTCTTACAAAAGGTGAGTGGGAGGACAGTGCAACTCGACGAGATAACCAGTATCTTCGTCATCAGGTCAAAGGAAAGGAACCTTGGAATTGATTCCGGCGTTTCCTACTGCGACTAATACGGAAGCCTCTACATGAGATGTATGGACTTCGGTCGAACTTGCAGCTGAACCGCGTAGGAAAAACTCGTGCAAACCTCTCAGGTGCGCATACGAGATATTGTTGTTAGACAACAGTATACCTACGATACACAAGGAAGCATTGATGGGCCCTGACTCCGGAATTGGTTAAATGCCAAATACAATCCGAGATAGTTTCCATATAAGTGGTTCGAGATTAAAATCTTGATACACCTTTCGGAAGACTTAGAGTCTAACGAATATTTATGGAACTAAAAACTGATACGGATAAAAATGTTTTATCCATAAAGCTCGACTTGTTGAAATAACAAGTTCAAGGAGTTGACTACGATGAGTATGTTTCACCGTAGCGATGCTTGAGGTCGGTTCGGGTTGAACTAGCAATTAATTCATATATCAATCATGAGATATGAAACATGGATGACAAAAGGATTTCCATCTGATGGAAATGAAACCTAGGACTTATATGTGATACAGTCCAAAGTAAATTGTTGATCCAGAGGATGCTAGTAAGTATGCAAACTTCAGAGTTCCAGCGATGGACAGAAGAGAGCATAGTGGAGTTGGAATCTTCGTTTTTTATGGAATGGTCAAAGGGGTTTGACTTCATCAAATGGGTATCGAAGATACTTGTGATTCAAGAAAGTAAGTGGGAGCATAATAATATTTCTAAAAACCTTGTGTACTTGACACATTGTTAATTGGAAATAAATTTCTCGACACGAATTAGGACTTCATTTGAAAATAGTTTTTCGATGAAGTGCTTAGGCTAAATAGCCTCAATATTAGGCATGATGATCTATGGAGATATATTTACCTAATGGGGCTAAGCAATGAATACATATTGACAAGGTGCTAAAACCTTTTAGCATTTAAAACGCCAAGGAGTGATTCTTGCCGAAGTCACATGGGAAGAGTTTTGCAAGACTCGGTGTCTCAAAACACAGATGAGCAAAAATACATGATGGTGATTCCACACACTCTTGTGTTTGGATTAATCATGTATTCCATGGTATGTAAAACAACCAGATATGTCCAATACTTCAAAGTTGTTGCGAGTATAGATACCAAAGTGATCAAAAGTACTGATCATGGGACAACAGTGAAAGATGTCATTAGGTACTAGAGTAGTACTGATGACATGTTTTCTCGCAAGCAGAGATTATGAAGTGCTCGTTGTAAGTAATTACATCGATACAGTCTTCATCAATGCTCCATGCGATTTTCGATTTAAGTTAAGGGTTTTGTGTGATACACAATACGGTGGCACGGTAAGTTGGAATTGTTCTTAACAGGTTACTGTGGCGAATTCTATAACAAAGGCTAAGTATGTTGACGCTTTAGAAGCGACAAAGAAGTTATTGAATCATATAGTTCATTCATGAACTTAGTATGGTTCCAAGATGGCTTTGGTCTATGGGACACTATTGCAGATAGTTGCTCCATAGCTCAGTCTGAGGAATCAGGTTTCGACCAATGATTCACACATATGCAAAGCCAAGTCCACACAAAATATGAATTTTGTGAAAGCGTGAAAACGCGAGGATATGCAAAGTTACACACGGAGCTGAAGTTGTCAGATCCGTTGGACATCAGGCTATACCACAAGCGAAGCATATTTTACACCGGTATGCCATAAGTGTAAAGTGCATTAGCGTTGACTAGATTATTGACTCTAGTGCAAGTGGGAGTCTGTAGGAGATATGCCCTAGAGGCAATAATAAATGTTATTGATTATCTCCCAGTTCATAATTATGTTTATGTTCCATGCTATAACTGCAATGATTCTCGAGTCTACAAATAAAACGAGGCTTGGAGGGAAACTCGTGTGCACGTGTGGGATAATAAACGGTAAAATGTATTCCTAGTCAAGCCTCTATGACTGGCTCAAGTATTGCATGATGATCCTGTTTTCCTGATCATGGGCATGACTATGCCGGCAATTTTGAGGGCACAATTGTTGGTAGAACACTTGTGTTGAATCGACCCAAATTGATGTTATGCTATGAGATACATTCGTCATAAGTTAATGGTTTATAACACAGAGATAGTTAATGTTTGCATAATTCCTTAGACCATGAGAGTGTCGAGTCTCTTCATGCTTGCTTCATGAACTTTGGGGTTTGTTAAACGTCATCCGTAAATGGGTGGCTATTACGGCGGCTTACGGGTTCATGGAAAAGTATGTCAAGGGACTTGATAGCTCAAGATTGGGATTTGCTCCTCCGACGATGGAGAGATATCTCTGGGCCCTCTCGGTGTTACGGTATCAATCATCGTCTGGCCAGACACAGGGTGATTTGATCACAGGGATGCCGGAACACGGGAACGAGAAAAGAGAACAATACCGGCAACGAGGTAACTGGCATTGTGGACAAGTGTTGATCCACGAGGATGCCAACATGTCTCACCTCGGGTTATTGTAACATATCGCGAAGCAACAGGAATAGCTCACGGCAACTGGAGGTTCACTCGAATATTCATTCGTGTGGGTATAGGGGTCAATATGGGTGTCCACGGCTCCGATGTTGATCATTGATCGGAAAGTGTTCCGGGTCATGTCTATACTTCACCGAACCTATAGGGTCACACGCTTAAGGGTCATCTATCTGCTGAATACTAGACGGGGAGTCTGAGAGAAATTCACCGAAAAAGTTTCGGACGAAACGGAAACGTTCCGGAGAGGATATCGGAATAGTTCCGGTAAAACTGAAAAGTTGTTTCAGAGGGTACCATAAAGTCAGATTGGTTTCGGCACATGCCTGATAATTCTTGGAGGGTGCCAGAATCGTTCTGGAAACTTTCTGGAATTTTCCGGGATGAAAACCGGAAATGTTCCGGAGCTGCCGGAACCGCTTCAGATGCTTTTCGCAGATGAAAATCACTAAACCGGAATTGTTCCGGATCGCATTGAAACTTATTTTAGTGGGTACTGGAATTGTTCTAAGCCCACATAAATATTTTCAGTTCGACCGGACGCTGAAAAATGTCGTCGTGAATAGTGAAATCAGATTTATGGATATGGTTGGAAGTTGGCTTTCCACAAATATCTTCCCAAGATATTTTGGGATGACATGGCATTTTGGATATGCCCATCCTACCCCTTGTTTTTCCTATAAATAGAGGGGAGGAGGCAGCCCCATATGCTTCATGCTTGCTCTCACATACACATGCCATGACATTTCTGGCTTCTCTCTCCCTCCCAGCGAAATAGTTTCGTAGAGCCGAAAGGCTGTCTGGGTTCCGGCAGGAACTAGTTCTGGACGGCGAAGCCCTGCCGGATAGATGACACCGTATGTGTGCAACTCTGTAGAGAGATCGTAGTTTCGGTCTTAGTTCGAGAGTGCCTCCCGAAGGGCTGTCCGTGTGACCGTCCGAGTTTTGGAGGTCCTCCCGAAGGGCTGTCCGAGTGACAGTCCGAGTTTCGGAGGTCCTCCCGAAGGGCTGTCCGCGACACCGTCCGGGGGACTGTGCGACCACCTCCCGGAGGGCTGTCCGCGGGGCAGATGAGGGTATACATCCTCGCGGTTGGGAGGTTGTAATATCCTAGCTGCGGGGATCTGCACCGCCGATCGTCATCGACTCTACTTCCGCTGCGCTACGAGTCGGTAACGAAAGTGATCAAACCTTGTATGCAGTCTCCATAGTGGTCCTGGGCTGGTGCGTAGGTCGGAAATTTTTTGTTTTCTGCTGCGTTACCCTACAAAGACTTGTACAAAAGGGGTTGCCGGGAGACCCGGCAACCGCGCCTTATGGATAGAACTTACGAAGATGCTCGATATTCCAGGAGTTGCTCACCGGAATACCGTCTTCGGTGTCCAGGCGGACTGCGCCGGGCCTTGTGACTCGTACTACCCGATAAGGGCCTTCCCACTTCGGCGTCAACTTGTTGGAATTCTTGGCCGACTGAACGCGCCGAAGAACAAGGTCGCCTTCCTCAAGACTCCGGGCATGAACCTTGCGGCTATGATAGCGGCGCAAAGCTTGCTGGTAGCGTGCAGCTCGCACAGAAGCCTGGAGACGATCTTCCTCAAGGAGCAACGCGTCATCTTGCCGCAGCTGCTCTTGCTCGAGCTCATCATAAGCGAGCACTCGAGGTGACCCGTATATGAGTTCTGTGGGGAGAACTGCTTCCGCCCCATATACTAGGGAGAAGGGTGTCTGGCCGGTGGCTCGATTCGGTGTCGTCCCGATTGACCAAAGAACCACTGGCAACTCATCAATCCAGCGCCTTCCGCACTTGCGCAACTTGTCGAAAGTTCTTGTCTTGAGACCACGCAACACCTCAACATTTGCCCTTTCCACTTGGCCGTTACTCCTTGGGTGAGCAACAGAAGCAAAACAAATCTTGCCGCCAAGGTCTTGGACGTACTGCATGAAGGTGTTGCTGGTGAACTGTGTGCCGTTGTCAGTGATGATCCTGTTGGGTACACCAAAGCGGCAAACTATTCCTTTAAAGAACTTGACGGCTGACTGTGCTGTCACCTTCCTCACTGCTTCCACCTCCGGCCACTTTGTGAACTTGTCGATTGCAACGTACAAGTACTCAAAGCCCCCGGTAGCACGGGGGAAAGGGCCCAAGATGTCGAGCCCCCAGACCGAAAATGGCCAGGATAAAGGGATTGTCTGAAGAGCTTGAGCTGGTTGATGTAACTTCTTTGAATGAAACTGGCATGCTTCACACCTGGTTACTAGCGCAGTTGCATCCTGGAGGGCAGTGGGCCAAAAGAAACCTTGCCGGAACGCCTTACCGGCAAGAGCTCTTGATCCTATGTGGGAGCCACATATGCGTCCATGTATCTCTGCCAACAGCTCTAGCCCATCCTCCCGAGAAATGCATTTCAATTTCACACCGTTCGGCCTCTTTCTGTACAGGACATTGTCCACAAACTGGTACATTTTAGACTGACGGGCTACTTTCTCTGCTTCTTCCTGCTCTTCGGGGAGTTCTCCTGTCTGAAGGAAATGGACGATGTGCTGCGCCAATGCTGGAGCCTAAGGCTCGACGGCAAGGACTAAAGGCAAATCTTCTGCCGCGGGAGCAGTTGTCTCGACAGCAAGGGCCTGAGACCCTGCCGGATCTTCCTGTTCCCCGGCAAGCTTGACGGGAGCGTTTGTCTCGACGGCAAGAGCCTGAAGCCCTGCTGGAGCCTGTTGCTCACCGGCAAGCTTGGCGTTGTTCCCGGCGACTTCCTTGCCGGCGGCTTCTGGGAGCTCTGCCGGGAAGTACTTGCTGGAACTCAACTTTCTTGTTTTCTCTTGTCCTATTGATGGTGTCACGGATGGCTGAGTGAGTCGGAGCACAAAGGTACCTGGTTCCATAGGCAGCTTAAGGGGAGCGCGCTTTGACAGGTCATCAGCAATGCTATTCTCTGCACGAGGGACGTGCTCCATTTGCAGACCGTCAAAACGCTCTTCCAACTTTCTCACTTCATCTACATAAGCTTCCATCCACGGGCTCTGATAGTCTTTGTTGACTTGTCTGACGACAAGCTGAGAATCACCTCTGACAATGAGCTTCCTGATTCCGAGGTCTGCCGCGATCCTAAGACCGGCAAGCAGCCCTTCATACTCGGCAGTATTGTTCGTTGATCTCTCCTGGGGAAAGTGCATTTGAATCACATACTTGAGGTGCTCTCCGGTGGGTGCGACAAGCAGCACGCCAGCACTGGCGCCTTGCAGCGAGAAGGCCCCATCAAAATACATGATCCATTCTTGCTTCGTTTCCTTGCCGGGGAGAGTTGACTCTGGAACTTCTTCATCTGGCGTTGGGGTCCATTCTGCAATGAACTCCGCCAAGGCTCTGCTCTGAATAGTCGAAGTACTCTCAAACTTGAGACCAAAGCTTGATAATTCCAAAGCCCATTCCACAATCCTGCCAGTAGCATCTGGGTTTCGCAAGATCCGCTGCAACGGAAAGCGAGTGATGACGGTGATCTCATGTGCTTGAAAGTAATGGTGCAGCTTCCTCGAGGCCATGAGAAGGCCGAAGAGCAACTTCTGCACACCAGAATATCTTGACCTAGCCCCCTGCAGAAGGGAACTGAAAAAATAGACTGGACGCTGCACCATCTTCTTCTTCTGTATTGCTTGACTTGACTGCGCAGACTCAACCTTGTCGGCGCCAGACTCTGCCGGGGGAGACCTTGGCTCGTCACTTGGCGGTCCTGCTGTTGGTGCTGCTTCTTCATCAATTTCTCTCTCTGCCACTAACGCAGCACTCACCACTTGATTCGTTGCCACTAGATATAGCAGTAACGGTTCTTGTGGTTTTGGCGTGACTAGTACTGGCGAAGAGGAGAGGTACCTCTTCAAATCCTGCAGCGCTGCCTCCGCTTCCGGAGTCCAATTCATTGGACCTGCCTTCTTCAAAATTTTGAAAAAGGGCAGGGCGCGCTTAGCAGATTTTGAGATGAACCTACTCATAGCAGCAACGCAGCCAACAAGACGGCGCACATCTTTGACACGTCTTGGCGCTTCAATTTGCTCAATTGCTTTGATCTTGTCGGGATTTGCTTCAATTCCGCGCTGAGACACAAAGAACCCGAGAAGCTTGCCGGATGGAACACCAAACACACATTTCTCAGGGTTGAGCTTCAAGTTGATCTTGCGCAGATTTGCAAATGTTTCTTCTAAGTCTGATATGAGCGTTGCCTTGTCCTTGGTTTTGACCACTATGTCATCCATATATGCTTCCATATTTCTATGTAGCTGGGGCTCAAAACCAATCTGGACTGCTCTTGCAAATGTAGAACCAGCACTTTTCAACCCGAAAGGCATACGCAAAAAGCAGTACGTACCACATGGGGAGATAAATGCGGTCTTCTCTTCATCTTCCTTGGACATGAAAGTCTGATGATAGCCTGAATAAGCGTCAAGGAATGACAGTAATTCGCAGCCGGCAGTGGAGTCCACAATCTGGTCGATGCGCGGCAAGGGAAAAGGATCTTTTGGACAGGCTTTATTGATATATGTATAGTCAATACATACCCTCCATTTTCCATTTGCCTTGCGCACTACAACTGGATTGGCCAACCATGTTGGATGAAGTACTCCTCTAACCAAGCCTGCTGCTTCTAACTTCTTAATTTCTTCGGCAATAAACTATTGCCGCTCCAAAGCTTGCTTCCTAACCTTTTGTTTTACGGGCCACGCGTGTGGACAGACGGCAAAGTGGTGCTCAATTACCTCCCTGGGAACACCGGGGATGTCAGATGGTTGCCATGCAAACACATCGACATTCGCCCGCAGGAAGGCAATGCGCGCGCTTTCCTATTTGCTGTCGAGGGTGGAACTTATGGTGAAAGTTCCCCCCGTGCCATCTTCCTTGGCGGGCACCTTCTTGGTCGCTGGCGGAGCTGCCTTGGATTTCTTGCTCTTGCCGGTGGAGCTCTCTGGCACGTCCTCAACGGGAGCGCAGCACTCCGAAGAGGTGCGCTTACCGGAGTGTGTGCGAGAGGCCTTGCCGGTCTTCTTCCCCCTGGGAGCTTCAACGGCAGGAGCAAGTACCTTGGCGGCAGATGCTGCAACTGCCTCCCGGTAGAGTTGATCGGTGCAGACGAGCGCATCTTTCTTGTCGGAGTTGATAGTGATGACACTTATCGGCCCGGGCATCTTCAAGGTATTGTAAGCGTAGTGTGATGCCGCCATGAACTTGGCCAGCGCTGGGCGACCAAGGATCCCATTATATGGCAGTGGAATCTTGGCGACGTCAAACACAATCTTCTCTGTCCTGAAGTTCAAGTCGCTACCAAATGTTACCGGTAACGTAATCTTTCCCTTGGGCTGACTCCTTCCTGGATTGACCCCTTGAAACGAACCTGTTTCCTCGAGATCTCCATCAGGAATTTGTAGCCTCTTGATCACTTCAGGTGAAATCAGGTTCAAGCCGGCCCCGTCGTCAACTAGCATTTTTGTCACCTTGAGGTTGCGAATCGTTGGAGAAACCAACAACGGCAAACACCCGACCGCAGTTGTGCGATCAGGGTGATCCTCAATGTCAAAAATGATAGGCGTGCTGGACCACTTCAACGGTTTTCGGGCGCCGATAGATGGCTCAGTCGCATTAACCTCACGCGCCCACTGTTTAAGTTGGCGGTGGGAATAATGCAACGAGGCGCCTTCGTCAACGCACATGGCGTCCATCGCTTTCTGGAACTCTTGTTCACTGGATTCATAGTCCTCTTCCATGTCATCCTCAGCCCCCCCTTGCTTGTCGCGGCCTCGAGCGGGCCAATCCTTCTGTTGCTTGGCCTTGCCGCGGCGACCTCCTCGGCCACCGTGCTTCTTGCCGGACCCTTCAGCACCATCCTGAGCCCTCTCCTTGTCTCTCCTCTTGTACTCGGCCTTCTGCTTCTCGACAAGCTGCTCAACTTGCCGGCAGTGCTGGAGATCATGGCCCTTGGTGCGGTGGATCTTGCAATACTGCTTGCCGGAGCCGTCTGGCTTGTCGGCAGCTGCCAAGGCCTGGCAAGAGGCGCACCCGGCAACATCCTTGCCGGGGTCGTCAACCTTGGCCTTCTTGGCGGCGCCGGGGTTGCCGGACCCTTCGACAGCAAGCACGGCCTTGCCCTTGCGCTTCCTGTTACGCCGCCGGCCCTTCTTCGTCGGGGTGGTAGCGTCTTCGTCATCAGAATCGGCCCCTGCGCCAACGTCTTCGCCGGGGAGCCTCCTCCCTTCTTCAGCGCGCGCACACCTATCTGCCAGAGCGTAGAGCTCAGCAACATCCTTGACCTTGTTCATTGCCAGCTCTTCCCGCATCCTGCGGTTGCGCACGTTCTGATGGAACGCACTGATGACAGTGGCAGGATGAACGTCTGGAATGTTGTGATGTATGCGGCTGAATCTCTGGATATACTTGCGCAGGGTTACGCCCTCCTTCTGGGGGATGAGATGTAGATCACTCTCTTGGCCGGGAGCTTGATGGCCTCCGGTGAAGGCGCCAACAAACTCATGGCATAGATCTGCCCAAGAAGAGATGGAATTCTCCGGCAGATGCATCAACCACGACCTGACGTTGGGCTTGAGCACCAACGGGAAGTAGTTGGCAAGTATCTTGTCGTTGCGGCCCCCGGCAGCCTGCACCGCAATGGTGTAGACGCTCAGGAACTCTGACGGGTGTGTCTTGCCGTCGTATTTCTCCGGGACCTCCGGCTTGAACGTGCGGGAGTTGGGCCACTGGACTCGCCGCAGCTCACGGGTAAACGCTGGACAACCCACCTCGTAAGGTAGATCGACAGGATACCCCGGCGCTGACTTGTCTATAGTGGGCCCCGCGCGCTTGTCAGATTGATGGCGCGCTTCCCGACGCCGCTCGATAGTGGTTCGAGCGTCTTCCTTGCCTCGCTCCCGAAGAACTTGACGTTGATCGCAGCGAGTTCGCGGGTCGGACGACGTCGTGGAATCGTCATCACGGGTGTTGACCCACCGAGCCAGCGACCGCTGCTGCCACGGTGGGGGGAACGCACCGTGGTGGTACCACCCCTAGTCTTTTCGCCACTGATGCGGGCCGGCTCGATCGACCGTCGCCGCGAAGGCTTCGCCTGCTCCGGCTTGTCCTCATTTGCGAGGCCGACGAGGCTCTGGATGGCAGTCCTCCACTCATCGAGCTTGTCCGCAGCAGGAGGGAAGTTCAAGAGCAGCTGTGCGCGTGCCAGCGCTTCTGCCGGCGTAGGCGGCGGTGACAGGTGCGAGGAACGTGAGGCGCTCTGACTCCTAACCGTGTTAGAAGGAGCAACAACACGGTCCTGCGACCGTACGCCGCTTCCACCAGCACGTGGACGTGCATGCTGGTCTCGCGCATCCCGAGGATGATGCTCAAGAGACTTTCCGTGGGGACGCCCGGGCCCACCAACATCACGGCGATTTTCATCGCGCGCGCCCTGAGAAGGTCGCGGCACGTGCGCCGGTGTAGGTGTCTTGGACGGCGCCCTTCCATCTCTGGAGTTCGCTGCACCGCCTGCTGGCAGCACAGCTCCATCCCTGGATCCAGCGGCGCGAACAACGCCGCTCGCCTGGCTGCGATCACCAGAGCGTCGTGGAAGCTCTGGATCTCTACTTCCTCCTCCACCCGCGTCAACACCGTCGCCCGTGCGTGTAGGCACAGGCGCAGCGGACGTGGATGGACCAACCGCCATGAAGCCCTTCCTCTTGGGCGCCATGGCGACGAAGATGATGAAGAACTGGCGCGCTAATCACCAGATCAGGTCCGTACAACCTTTTTCCCCTACCTGGCGCGCCAAAGATGTCGGAAACGACACCTATGGGGTCACAAGGATCCCTTTACGATTCGGCGGGGGAGAAGGCTTGCACAGAGAGCAGATCGAGCGATCAACGCAGAGGGATTTTACCCAGGTTCGGGCCGCAAAGATGCGTAAAACCCTACTCCTGTTTGGTTGTATTAGGTGTGTTCTAGCTCAGTTCTAGGAGTGCTACAGTAGCAGCTACACATGCAGAATGAGCTCTAAAAGATCTGATCCCCCTGTAGCTGCACCCTGGGCCTCCTTTTATACTTTCGAAGGGGTCGCCAACAGTGGTGCACAGGGAATACATGAGGTGTAAAGTAACTACAGTGCTTATCATACCTAACACTGACGGCTTAGGACAGGGGCATTTAATGCTCCGTTGAGGTGTCCCTGCCTTTCTTGGGGATGGAAAAAGGAGCCATCCCATCGCACCACTTAAGGCCTCACACCGTCAGCGTCTGACACGCACCCAGGAGAACAACAGCTAAAGGACAAGCTGGTAGTTGCCCTGGGGTAGCGCGCTTGAACAGTGGCGAAGTCTTGCCGGGTGTAGGGCTTGCCGGGGCTCTGAGCCTTCCCGGCAAGGTCTTGCCGGGGCCCCAGCCTTTGGCTTTCTGTCTCCTTGATGCTGCTGTATCTGATTCCAAGGTTTTGCTGGGTCTTGTCGGCTACAGGGGGTTGCCCGCGCACAAGTCTGGGTAATAGATACCCTGGTTCTTTGTACACTGACAACAACAGTACTTAAAGTGGTAATCTTCTTCCGCCATGATGTCTACTGCCGGACGTCGACCTCTTCGATCTGGCCACCGACAAGCTCCGGTCTTCACTGTCAGAGATGTATATGGACTGGTGTACGTCGCCCCTGAAATCTAGATCGGAAAGGCTCCGGTCACGCGCGCACATATTATCAGCCAACACGGATTCAAGAGGGTGCGACGCGAAGCTTCACTTTCTTATGGGAGTCATGTGACATGGCTAAGTAAAGATTCCCAGGTCATTAATAGAGGTGGAGAAAGTCATGGCGGCTGCAATTGGAGGTCTTGAAGCATTGGCGAAAAGGTGTACTGGATGCAATGAAGAACGTGTGCTAGGTGTTTGGTGACTTGCAACAGTGGCCTCGACAAGCGGGGGCGGCAACACTGGAGGTCTACAATTTTTGTGGCTCCTCGAATACTGAGTCTCGATTTCCAGTGTGAAAACTCAAGGCCTGGTCTTCACTAGTTGTACCTGGCAATGGCCTTGTTGAAGGAATTGTTTTTGGGTGAACTCGAACTTTCTCCAGGGTGATAACTCAAGATCTTCGATCGGGCAATGACAACGCTTGTGCATTGTTTCTTTCTTGGAGGCGTTGCTTTCGGATAACCTTTTTTGTATGCCGGGTGTTGTCTTTGGTGGTGGTTAGAGTGTTGTTGTTGCTAGGGACTGATCACCGTGGCAGGGTTTTTTCTGTTCTTTTTATTTTTCTGTTTTTGGCTATGTGTATCCTTGATGTCTTTACACATCTTGTTGGTACAGAAGCCGGGTGTAATTGGTATCTTCGCAATATATTCCCTTTCTCGAAAAATAGTATGAGGATTATTGGAGTTATTAGAACATCTACAACCTGCAATAAGTAAATATGAGCCCCCGTATGTCCGCGGACGCGCCCAGCCTGGGCGCATCCACGGATCGGGTCCGGTCATCCTCATATTTCATCTGCCATAGTCACATGCCTAAAATTTAGAGTTAATTGCACAGAGGTATCACACTTGGGGCAGGTGTAACAAATCAATACCGGTTTTTGATTTTTTTACATGTCAGTACTATGGTTAGGACAGTCTGTTATAAATGATCTAAACCGTGTATAACAGTGTATTGACGATGCATTTGACCGTCGGGGCCCGCCTGTTAGGGGCTCACGTGGCATGTTATTTTGCAAAAGACACCCTTATTTTTTTATTTAATCACACATATATCCGTTGTTTTGAAAAAAGGTCCTGCCAAAAAAATGAAAGATCTACCGCGGGCGCCTGTCGGGAATCGATCCCGTGCTGAGCCATACGCAGGGGGCGCCCCTATGTCTCGTCTTCAGCAAGAGGGGATGAACCCTCGCTGAAGGGGAGACCTAGATGGGCCGGCCTGACAGTGCGGGAGGCCACAACCTCCTTTTTTCATTTCTTTTTATGTTTTCTGTTATCTGTTTTATTTATTTTATTTTGTATATACTTTAAAATATTCTAAATGTATATATCACACAGAAAACACTCTTTTAAAACATTTGAAAAATGTTACACAATCATTTAAAAAATGCTGAACAAGTATTTGAAAACTTTTGAGCAAGTATTCAAAAAAATGTTGAACACGTATTTAAAAATATTAATCAAGCATTTGAAAAAATGTTGATCAAGATTTTGAAAAATAAAAATAAAAAAATATATGAAAAATGTTAATGAAGCATTTGAGAAATCTTAAATGTGTATATAGAAAATGTTGACCATGTATTAAAAAAATGATGAGTTTGTCTTATCATGTAAATGAAAATGTTAATGAAGCATTTGAAAAAATATTGAACAAGTGTTTGAAAAATGCTAATCAAGCCTTTGAAAAATGGTAAATGTGCATGTACAAATGTTAATCAAGCCTTTGGAAAATGGTAAATGTGTATATAAAAAATGTTACCATGTATTAAAAAAAAATTCATCCTTTTTTTGAAAATATTAATCAAGCATTACAAAATGAAAATAAAAAATGTTAAAAATATATAGAAAGACTTGACCCTGTATAAAAAAATATATAAATCTTGTATTTGAAAAATGTTGAAACTGATTTTCTTCAAATATTGCTCAATTGTGTGAGTTTTTGAATCTGCACAACTCTGGAACCTAAGTCAAGAACACTTAGTGAAATTCTTTAAGACATCAGGTCAAATTCCTCAAACTTGATATTCTTTAAAAAAAAATCTGAGAACGCATATGTCCTCTCCAAATTCTTCGCACCTATACTCTGTTCACAGGTACAAATGTCTGCTGATGAATCTCTAGGTTCATCAAGTTAACTCATTTGCAGCGTTCCTCGAAGAAAAACTGCATACTTCATCAGAATCCTCAAAACCACAAAGTCCTTAGTTGAAGAAAATGGCTAGTGTCAAAAGACCTCAGAAAGGAGGAAACAAGCCAAAAGTGCACACTGCCTTTGAGATTCCTGAGGACATATATGACGAATATTGCACACCAGATGAAGCCACTCATGGCAAAGAAACTTAGAAGCGGCGCAAAATGCGTCTGCAAAAGATTCAGAGGAGATGGGCAAAAGAATGGAGGGCATACAGATATGTCACTCCAAAATACATGAAGAAATTCATAGTTAATCCTCCCTGCCCAGTACCACCACTGGCTGAAGGCCAAAGAGATGATCCCACCAGCATCATGTGTGGTGAGGAATTTCCTCAAGAATGGTCAAAGCATCAAGCCAAACTGCAGAGGCAATCCTCTGAAACGGTGAGGAAAATGAATGAGGACTCTCAAGTTGCCGCCGCTGAGGCTACTACAAGTGGCAGCGTGCCAAAGAAGGGAATATCAAAGTAGTCTGCTATGAAGCCAAAGTCTTCAAGCTCAATGCCCTCACTGCCAAAATCCTCAACAGCAAAGTCCTCACAGCAAATGTCTCAAGAAACTTCATCAAGAGCAGCTCCAGTACTCTCTGTGGCTGCATCATCTTCAGCCGCTGCCACAAAAGCTTCAACGCGTGTGGAACTTGCAACATGTCAGCGGACTGTTGGTTTTTCAATTGCCTCAAGGACATCTGCATCAGCATCTGCTTCAGCCAGTGCTCACACTTCTTCAAGTGCCAGTGCTCTAAATATCAAAAAGCCTGTTGGACGCGGTCAAAGACCAAGTTCTCATAAGAAGCAAGTGGCCTTCAAAATTCCCTCGGAATCTGAGGATGATGATGCTGATGATGAAGAATTAGATGACATGATCAGAAACAAGCAACAGAGAGTTACACAAGCTAAGGGCACTCACATTCCTCTTCTTCTGGACCCCAGGATAGTGTTGGACTTCATTGACATCTGGCATAATGATCCAAATACTCCAACTGATGACTTGAATCTGCCTCCTGGTCCAAGTCACGTACTGACTGCTTTCATTGCTGAAGAAAATGGAAGTATGAGACTGCCCGCAAGGCCAAGAAGGCTCAATAAAAGAAGGAGCATTTCACAACGTTCTGAGATTGTCTCCTGAGGAACTTCTTGCCATACAAGCTGAAATCAAAGGTCTCAGTGACAAATTTGACGGGTACTATGCAGACTGGAAAGGAGCCAAGGTCAGATTCGACAATACTGCGAAAACAGCTATCAATGACCACAATGTAAGGGTTGCAGCTCGATCGCAACCAAAAAATACTCAGGCCGGTACATCTGCGCAACCAGCTGAAGAAACTACCACGGTTGCTGAAGAAATTCATGCTCCTGAAGATACTGCCAGGGCAACTTCCAATGTTGCGCCTGAAGAGCAATCCAGGCCAGCTGACAAATTTGCTACGCCTGAAGAAACTGAAACTGGCAGGGTGACTGCATCAGTCGTGCCTGAAGAATCTGCACCACCTTCACCCTCTGTTCCTACTGCAAAGTCTTTAAGGGTGAAGAAAGTCACACTTCCTTCTGCATCAGAAGTGAAGAAAATGAAAGCTGCAGAAAAATAGGCAGCCAAGAAGAGAAAGGCATCAGAAACTGCAGAAACCTCAGCTGCAAAGAAACTGAGGACTTTTCCAAGTTCCTCAGATGAGCCCGTAGATGCAACTCCAATCTCTTCGGTGCCATCTTATGAGATTGTTCGATTTGGTGAAGACTATGTCTTGCCAAATGATGAAGCTGAAGAAACCCACTCTACTGCTTCCTCAGAGCAGGTGGATGAAGAAATTGAGGTGGAAGCAAATGCTTCACCTCCACAGGTATCATTGCCACAACCTTAGTTCACTGCTGCAGAGGCTGGTGTTGAAGAAATTTATGAGGATGTGTATATTGGCTCTATAACTCCACTGATCAATGATGAATATTGGGAAGCAGCACACCCAAATTCACCAATCACCACACCCCTCACACAAATTTCTCAGTCTCCTGCTCGGACTGAAGAAATTCTAACAAGATCTGAAGGACGTCCCACTCCCTCAAGTCCATTCCTGAAGATATTCCAGCTGCATCAGCTGAAGAAATCAACAACCAGACTGTCATTGACGAAACTATGACTCAAATTCCTCAGTCTGAAGAAACTATGCCAAGGGCGACTGGGATGAGATTCAAGTCGAACCTTCAACCAAAGCCCTCACTGCCCTTCAAAGGCAGAAAGAGGCTAAAATTCAACAATGTCGATTTCTTCGTTGAACGTCAATTCTTCATAGGTGTAAATCTTTATGACTCGGCAAGAATTAGGAGCAAGAGGTTCTGGACTTCAAACCAGACAAATTTCTATGCTTCAGTACTGTTTGACAAGAGCAAAGTCTTCCAGCACCGTCAAATTCCTCATCTGGATATGGAGTCCATCCCATGCTTCTCTCCTGTGCTGAATGTTCTTCATGAAGCTAGGCTCCTCAACTTTTGCTCCAACATCTATGACTGGAATGAAGAGCTAGTTCTTCAATTCTATGCAACTCTGCACATCTCTGGTGAGGCTTCTGACAGCAACACATGGATTCTGGACTGGATGACTGAAGACACTCATTACAAAGAACCGGCCACAAAATTGCTTTGTGCACTACCAGTTAGTCCTCCTCCAGAAGGTGCAAGGCTTATCTATGATGAACCTGTACTTCCTGATCACATGATGCAAGTACTGATGAAGCCTTTGGACGCTGGCAGTGCTCCAAGAACTACCTTCCTCGTGAAGGATTTGCTATATGTGCCAAGAACAGTCTATCGCATTCACACCAAAACCCTCAGTCCAATCAAAGGCCACAACTCTGAAGAAGAAGACGTTGTTGGCATCATGAAGAATCTGATATTCAACATCATTCATGGGATTCCCATCAATATTCACGATTTCTTCATGAGGACTTTGGGTAATGTTGCAATGTCGCCTTTTGACTTGAAGCCTTATGCACCTTGGATTATGAGATTCCTCAGAACAAGGTCTTCAATTCACTATCAGGCAGACTATCAGAACCACTTCAGCTTCCTACCTCCGATTGAAGTCATCAAGAAGACATTTTCCTCAGTTGAAGGAAAAGGCAAAGTTGTTGTTGATGAAGGAACTCATCCATTGGATGGCCAATTTTTTCGTGATGCGTCTTACTCCACCAATGATGACACTACTTTGCAAGATTCTGCTGCAAAAGCCTCAGGTCAAAATCCTCAAGCTTCTGTCCCTCGAGTGATGACTGATCACGAACTTCTACTAAGTCTTCATCAGAAAGTCGATCGCAATCACAAGTGGGTAAAGCGTCAATTAGGTGCAATTCTTCAAAATATGACTGTGATGCAGAACTTTGTGAGGAAGAATCACTATTATGCCCATGAAATCTTCGACCGCACCTGGGCCATTCTGTCTCATCTCAAGACACCTGAAGAACTTGCTAAGATGGAATTTCAGCAAAACTTTGACTGGTCATATCCGCCAAAGAAGAAATTCAAGAAAGTTCAAGTTCCTCAGCTGTTTACAAGCTCATTTTCTTCATCGCGCAAGACGAATGAATCTGAGGACCTTAACGACACTGCTGCTAGCCCTACTCCACCAACCGACCCCAACAACAATGCTGTCGCTCCTCCACCACCTTCAAGATGAAATGCTTCAGGGGCGTTAGTCCTCAATTTTTGTCCCTTTTCGTCACTTGATGACAAAGAGGGAGATATTTGAGTTAGTCTTCAAGCGGGTCTTTATGTATGGGCTGTTTTTTGTTTAAGTTACAACTCTCGCTCTTCTGAGGTGTTTGTTTGAATGAGTTGTAAACTTAAGTCTGATGGTGGTCTGACTCTTTTGAATTGCTTCCTACATGCTTATTCGTCAAGTTCGTTAATGCAAGCATGCTGAAATTTGTCAGACACCATTTTTTCATCCTGCATTTCAATTTCCTCATGTTATGTATTAATTGCGCGTATGGATTACAAGATATAGGGGGAGATCACCAAGATTTTATCCTGCCATCTGCATTTGCAGTCCAAAGCAAATTCCTCAAATATGCACATCTTCAGGGGAGTTCCTCTATATCTTGTAATCAAATTCCTCAAACTATGTACTTACACTTCATATGTTTATCCCCATTGAAATCTTAACCTATTTGTCATCAATCACAAAAAAGTGGGAGATTGTAAGTGCATCTATTGACCCTTAGTGATTTTGGTGTATTGAAGACTTATAGGTTAAGAGACTAATGTGTTTGTGAGTGTACACAGGTCCTATAAGTCCCTGAGGAGTTTGATTAACAGACGAATGTCGACCCCTAAAAATGAATGTCTTCAACTGAAGACTTTGAAGTTTTTCTTGAAGAATTTGAAAATGAAGAAATTGGTGTCGATGCGAGGACTAGGAAGCGTGAAGACTTTTGTTTTCGTAGTTTGTTTCCTCTTTTTGAGTCATATGAAACACCGTATTGTTAAAGGGGGTCGAGGTAAAACTAAGGAACATTTCCAACTGATGCTCATCTCAAAGCCTACACATAGCCAATCCTTCGAGTGAATCCTTTGGAAATCTCTTGCAGTGCAGATAAATTCTTCAGTAATAGAGACAAAGTTCTTCTGGCCCCTGAGGAAATTGATCTGATTGAGGAGTTAGGATTTTGCCAGTGCCAATTGCCTATAAGTGAGGAACATGATAGCCCTGAGGACTTTGATAGTTCGAAATTCCGTCCATTGATGTGCTTAGCGCCAGCTGTCCCAAAATATCTTATCCACATAACGGTCATATCATTGGGGGCATTTATGTCATATCATGTCGGGTTGCACCCTGGCTATAAATAGCCACCCCCCATAACCACTTGTTGGTTGGCTGCTCCGAGAGAGAACTTGACAAGTGTCATTTGAGAGCAACCCATCCTCCGAGGACATTGAGTGAAAATCATCAGTGAGGAAAAACCCAAAAACCCCAAAACCCAAAAACCCAAAGTGATTGAGCATCACTAAAGAGATTGTTCCTGTGTGGAACTGACACTTGTTACCTTTGAAGACTGTGTATCTTCCAGACGGTTAGGTGTCATGGTGTAGAGCATCCAGCAGTAAATTGTGGATTGCCGGGTGACCCAGTTTTATGAGGGTTTGGAAGTCTGCCCTGAAGACTTACCACGACTGTTGGGCGAGGTCTGTGTGACCTTAGCTCAAGGAGAATACAGTAAGGACTGTGTGTCCTTTGGTTTAAATACCAACCCCTCCAAACCAGACGTACGACTGGCACAACAGTTGGAACTGGGTCATCAAATCATTGTCTTCACCAAGCTCCTGGTTCTATTTCCTTAACCCTTTCATTTCCTTGAGTACTTGTTGATGAAATTGATCGTTACTGTTTGAACACTTTGACTGAAGACTTTA
The DNA here is from genome assembly GCA_039707655.1 of Elymus sibiricus. Taxonomy (NCBI): domain Eukaryota; kingdom Viridiplantae; phylum Streptophyta; class Magnoliopsida; order Poales; family Poaceae; genus Elymus; species Elymus sibiricus. The sequence goes on from CM077663.1 coordinate 427,226,076, forward strand.
TCAATTTTCTCATCTCAGATTCTTCAGTCACCTTGTTCTTCACATGCTTATCCTGTTTACACGCTACTTATACTCTATGTATGTTTCATTTCATCACGATGACTATGCTATTGCTATATCATGCATGCACTTGAGTACTTATTCCACTGCAAGTAGTTCGTCACTTAGCAAATTCCTTAAGTAGTAATTCCTTAGTGACGAATTTGTAAAAATTGCCTATTCACCCCCCTCTGGTCGATATAACGCACTTTCACACCTCATGAGGACTTCTCCGGGGGGTGGCTGAGCGAGGCATTTTATACGGGGCCAGATGCCGGGCGCGGCCCCTTCCGTAAAGGTGATTCCCCTGGCGTCGTGGCAAGGACAGAAGGACAGTTTCCATTTCGGTGATAGGGGAGGCAGTGGAGCCCACCTACCCAAAAGCAACTCCCAAAGTGTTTCTCCTTTGATGTAAGGAGATTAGGATGGATCGGTGCTGCAGGACGGAGGTCATCACCGAGCCCACCGGCGTGTCACAAAGACTACTTTAGCTGGTAGAGACTACCTTTTGTCAGGATAAGACTGAATTCCTATCCCCCTTGAATTGCCGCCCTGTGGCTACCCGTTCCCGCCAATATTTTTGGGGATGAGGACCAAGGCACTACAAAAAGGAGGGGACGACATCTTTGTAAGGGGTCGAGCCATTCTGTCCCCGAAGCTACCGTGTACCTCGAGCACAGCCCCTCTCCAGAGAGCGATCCAACGCAAAGCAGGAGTAGGGTATTACACCGCAAGGTGGACCGAACATGGGTAGCTCACGTGTCCCTGTCGTCTCTGGCGAGCAGCATCGGGCTCGACGTCGATCCACTTACATTTGTCGTCGAGTTGTAGGTGGTCAAGCCAAGCCCCAATGTTCGAATATCATCCACGAAGAAGTTCTTGGACGCAGATCCCAGACTCCGACATTTGGCGTGCAAGGTAGGGCCACTTGCCGCCTTTGCGCCTTCGACCTCTACATCAACCTCGACATGGATGAAGTCGCCGCTCGCCGGAGGCGCGCTGTGCTCTAGGCCTCCCCTGGGACCCGCTCGGCGCCGAGTGATCTCCTTTCACCGGGCTGCAGCACAACCGGAAGCCGCCACGCAGCGCGCGTCCCGGCTCCGCCCCGCACTTCGCTCGTGGCCGACGGTCCAAGACACCTCTTCCAGGTCGTCAGCCGGATTCCTTGGGCCGATGCTGCGACTGGACACCGGAGCGGTGCGACCCCACTGAGGGAGTCCGAGACTAAGGGGTCCTCGGGTCACCGGCCTATCTCTACGGGCTAGACTAATTGGCCACTTCGGGCAACCGATGACATATGCAAGGAAGATTCCACAAGACTTGGTGATCAAGACAAGGACTCCTCTCCACCGACGTAGCCAACTAGGACCCTTGTTATCCTAGGCCTTCGGTGTGTTATATGAGCCGAGGCCAGGCTAGTTATTAGACATTATGAGAATTACAATCATCACTCTTAGGGTTTAGACCACAACATACGATCTCGAGGTAGATCAACTCTGTACTCGATACTCCATCATCAATACAAACAAAGCATGACGCAGGGTATTACCTCCATCAAAAGGGGCCGAACTGGGTAAACATCGTCTCCCTTGTCTCCTGTAACCCATCGATCCAAGATCCACAGTTCGGGACCCCTACTCGAGATCCGCCAGTTTTGACACCGACATTGGTGCTTTCATTGAGAGTTTCGCTGCGAGATTGCCAAAGGATTGATGGCTCGTTTGCAGATTGCATATTTTTCTGGACCGCAGGATCATGTTCGTCATCCCCACTTCCTCGAGCGTCTCTTTAACGATTGCTTCGGTGTAATTGTACAGAATTGAGTCTTGAACAACCCTTTAAAATTTCATCCCGTTTCGATAGAGAGATCTCCAGCAATCTCCGATATACCAGAACCCTGTCGAATCTGGACGGAAATCCGGACGAGTTAAGGGTGTGGAGTCCAGCGTCCTGCTCAGACGTCGTTTGGAAAATCCCACCATTCATCAGCTGCAGAATTCCTATATCAATCACCCCTAGTAATTTCAGCTCGATCCGACCGTCCAAATTCCGGGAAACGTTCGATGAGTACAACGAATTTTTGATATATTTTCTATGCGAAAACGAATCCAACCCGAGTTCATCTTTTTCATGAACGGGTCGTCGGACGTCCTTTTCGGAGGTGATTTTCTCATCATCTCGGTCAGCCGACCAAGAGTTCAGCATCGCGAGGGACGAATAATCATCAAGAGAACCTCATCATCCGCGGGTTGCACGGGTCGTGCGTGACGTTGCTTCATCAAGCCATTGACTGCGTCACAAATTTTGACCTGCGTCGGCATCGCCGTGCCGTCGCTTTTTCAAGTCGACGTCCACCATGCCGACCTGCTTCGACACGTCGGTTGGCATGGGGGCTCTAAAGTCACCATACCGACCTACTCGTCACCTCGGATCGACCGGGTGCTTCGCCTTCTCTTCACCAACCTACTCCGGAGACTTCGGCGTCACCAGCCAACCAGCTTCGACATGTTAGCTGGATCGGGGGCTTCGCCTCGCCACATCAACCGTGCTGCATCGCTACTTCATCAAGCCGAGCTCTTTGCTCGGTCACCTCGGGACCGTCTTGGGGACTGGGACCTTGACCCGCTACAAGCTCGGCCCACGTCACACTAAGCACATTAATCAGCTAAGTCGCTTTCATGCTCAACCTTCTTTTTTCAATTTTTAATTTCTATGCGGTTCAACCAAGCATTATATTTGTGTTAAACAAAAAATATGTTTAACAAAATCTTAGCTTGTTAATAGTGTTGTTTGTTGAAAACACTTCCTTTATGAGGCTATAAGTAATCATGCAAATAAGAGATCAAAGAAGACTCAAATCATATTCATGGATAGAAACTGATCATGAACTCAAAATTCATTGGATCCCAACAAACACACCGCAAAAGTCATTACATCAAATAGATCTCCAAGAGACCATTGTATTGAGAAACATAGAGAAAGAGGAAGCCATCTAGCTACTGCCTACGGACCCGTAGGTCTATGGTGGACTACTCACACATCATCGGAGAGGCACCTATGATGAAGATGAACCCCTCCGTGATGGTGTTAGATTGGATCTCAAGGTTCTGGAACTTGCGGCGGCTGGAATTGTTTTTCGTCGACTTCTCTAGGGTTTTTGGATTTTCTAGGAATTTATAGGCTCGATAGTCGGTTGAGGGGGTGCCCGAGGTGCCCACCCTCTACCAGGCCGCACCAGGGTTCTCTGGCGCGCCCCGGTGGAGGGTGGCCACCCTGGGCCCCCTCTTTTGGTGATCTTTGGCCCATCTTCTTTCTTCTGGTCCATAAAGAATCCACAAAAATCCCCGCAGCATTTGGGCTCCGTTTGGTACTGATTTTCTGCGAAGGAAAAAACAAGCAAAAACAGCAACTGGCACTTTGGCACTAAGTCAATAGGTTAGTCCCCAAAAATGATATAAAGTTGTTATAAAATGATTGTAAAACATCCAAGATTGATAATATAACAGCATGGAACAAGCAAAAATTATAGATACGTTGGAGACATATCAGCATCCCCAAGCTTAATTCCTACTCATCCTCGAGTAGGTAAATGATAAAAACAGAATTTTTGATGTGGAATGCTGCCTATCATGTTCATCATATATTCTTTTCTTTATAGCATGGACAATTGGACTTTTCATATGGTTCAAAGCAATAGTCTAGTATTGACATGAAAACTTTAATACTCAAGCATATCAACAAGCAACCATGTCTTTCAAAATATCAACGCTAAAGCAAGTTATCCCTAGCCCATCATGCTTAATCATTGATCCTTTCACAATGCACACTCAAATATTAGCTACACCTAATGCTCAAGTACGATCATAGTGCCCCCTAGTTGGTGCTTTATGAGAGAAGATGGAGACTCAAATTGAAAAATAAAAATTGCATAAAGTAAATAGATAGGCCCTTCGCAGAGGGAAGTAGGGATTTGTAGAGGTGCTAGAGTTCAAGTGTTTAAGTTGATAGAGAAAAATATTTTGGGTTGCATGCCTTTCCTGTCAACGAAAACGACCGAGAGATTTCAATATCTTTCCACACTAGATGCATCATAGGCGGTTCCCAAACAGAAAATAAAGTTTATTCCTTTTTCCACCATACTTTCACTTTCCATGGCTAGCCGAATCCACGGTTGCCTTCCATACCAATACTTTCCAAGGAATTTATTATTTGACAACATAAAGTAAATTTCTTTTCTTTTTCATTTCATTTCGGGAATGGGCATCCCTATTACCGCCATACTCTCATGCAATGACAAGTGAATAAACACTCATCTTGAGAATAACAGATCTAGCATGGAAAAATATCAGTCACCCCCTACCCTTTCATGAGCGGTACGAGCACACAAAAAGGAAAATTTATTTTGAAATTTAGAGATGGCACATGTCGGGACCCCGATCCTAAGTTATAAGAATCCAGCATGTAACACATCACATCACTTTGCGGCCTCACGCACGGTTATCTCCATGGCTGCCACCTTACCTGGGCCGGGACCATTTGCGTCTTTTGGCTCACGTATGTGAGTATGTCGCTAGCATTCAAGTGTCAAAGAACCCGGGTCGACATGACTAGTCGTAGAACCCAAGCGGCACATCCGTATAGGGACTGGCATTCGTAACCCAGCAATGCAGGTGTCGGTCTCTAGCGTGTGTAGACGAGTCATAGCAAGCTACAAGGACTCCATTACGCCGTGGGACATAAATGTCATCACTGTACGTAGACGAGTCGTAGCAGGCTACAGGGACTCCATTACACTGCGAGACATTTCCCCAAAGGGACAGACACAGCAGCAAAGAAGGATACATGCCGGTCAATCAATGTGTCCGGAGCAGTAGCAAGCTACCAAGGCTCGGTGGAAGCACAAAGAGGCATTTCCCCGTAAAGAGTACTACTAAAGGCACACAACTAGGTGTCGAATCCCATACATACCGTTACACATCACACGTACGCACAACATGTCCGATATGCATAGATACAACCATGGCATAACAACATAACCATACAACAATACAACATTTATTTAGAAGGCTCCAGAGAGCCTACGTAGTATAATGTTACAAGCAGAGGGTCACATGACCCATCATTCAGAGCATACAATCAACAAGCGGAAGATACATGTCTGGGTACAGACATCTATTAAAAGCGGCTAGAAGAGCCTGAAAAGCTACAACGACCCTACCGTAGGAGCCAGACCTCTGTCTAGGATTCCCAAGCTAATCCGATTAATGTTGAACTTCATGTCGTAAGAATCACTAATGAGACTGACGTCTCCTCTGCAAAACATAAATGAAGCAACCGTGAGTACAAAGGTACTCAGCAAGACTTACATCAGAACTAACTACATATGCATCATTGTCAACAAAGGGGGTTGTGGAGTTTATTGTAGCAAGCCAGCTTTAACTCTTGTCTAAGCTGTACTACGACTACAAGTATTATCTTTGAGGTGGGATAGTGCACACGAGTCCACATATTCACCAAATCAATACACCACTATGGATCCACTTCCGTCTCCCTACGAGAAGGCCATCCATAGCACTCACACTTATCTTGCGCATTTTAGAGTATCCATTTCACTTGTCTATGAACCACATAAGTTTCCAAGTAGTCCATATCCGAGGACGCGGCTATTCGAACAGATTATTTCACCCTGCAGGGGTATACTTCTTCACACACGCTCCCACCACTTATCGCCATGTGCACGTAAAAAGGCACCTCGACAACCTTCAAGCGGAAGCCTAGCGAGGGAGTCGGCCACGACCGTTAACCACACAAGACTCTAGTCCAGGTTTATCGCCTATTTGAGACTGAACCCGCAAGGAAGTCTGGCCGAAGTTTCCAATACGGCCCTAAACGATGTGTACAGGGTTCCCAAGCGCACCTCGACGGATGGTACTACGCTTGGTACACCCGGCCACAGGTGCATCTACCGCGCCATAGCCTACCCCTCCGGTCAGCGCTATGCACGGATGCCAGCACATCCTACAAACACCAGAAACTAGTTGCAACTCCTGGACAGAGATCAAGGCGATTAATAAGCCGAGAGGGTCCATTGGTTTCGGGCCCAATGCATGGTAGTATCTTGTCTTGGATAACATACACAGAACTCAGTTCTTAAGGACGGTCCCAATGAGACAACCCGCCATGTACTCCTACATGGCCTCTCATCGCTACCTTTACCAAATCGTGTTCACACACTTAGCTCTCACACAGTAGGACAAGAACACCCTCATTCTGATTCATCGCCCAGATGGATCAGACCCGACATGACTTTAAGCATAGCAGGCACAGTAAGTAAGCAAGCATGGATGAGTAAGCACAACAAGGCTCAAGCAGTTGCTACTCATGCTAAGTGGTTTCAACTATTTACTTTGACAAGGACAGGTCATGCAAAGGAATGGGTTCAACTACCGAGAACATGTAACAGTTGAATCGTTGTTGTCCTAATGTATTGAAAAGAGAGCAGGAGCGAGAGAGTGGGATTGTATAAGAATGCTCAAGGTGGGTTGCTTGCCTGACACTTCTGAAGATAACAATGGGTCTTCATCAGTGACAACGATCTCAACGTCGGAACCATCGTCTACCGGGAAAGGAACACCACCAAAAAAACACGAAAGGAACGCATTCAATGCAATGCAACAAACATGATGTATGATATGGCATGTTAAAGCATTGAATTGACCTAGTGCAATAGATAGTCATATTAAGTGATGTGGAATTCAAATATATATCAAATTCCAACTCCAACACTATTTATTAAGTTATGCTAATCATGAAATGTCCTACTTGGTGATGTTAACTTGCTCAAACATGCATGAACATGGCATAATCAGATTCCTTGCAATTATCTGATCATTTTGCATATATAAATTATTTTCATTGGAGTTACGGTTGAATTTCTATGATTTTTAGAAGTTTTATACATTTTCTGGAATTTCCTGGATATTTTAAATACCAGAAAACCTTTACTGCGTCAGCATTGCGTTAGGGTGATGTCATTAGGTCAACAGCGGCTGGTCCAGGTCAAACCTGACCATGGGACCCGCCTGTCATAGGCACAGTGCTAATTCCCGATTAGAAATAAACTAATTAAATCGTTAGCAGGGGCTAGGCCCACACGTCGATGACCTAGGGCTTAATTAATTGCATGATTAACCTAATCTGAATACGGCCACGTCATCATCACCGAATCTACGCCGACGACGACCAAACAGCGCGGCGGCGGCTCACCGGAGTGGAGCTAGGGGCAGCGGCTGGGCGCGCTGAGGGTACCTAAACGGAGCCCTCGCTCGCCCGCATCTAGTGGATGCAGCGACTGGTCATGGGGCTGCCGGGATCGACGCCGGCGACGGCGTCTACGGCGGCCGGAGCTCGAGTTCGAGCGGTTCCGGGGCTGCAGGGCACAGGGCGGCTCACCGTTGGGCTCTAGGGCTTCCTGGGGCCTACAGGAGCTCGACCAGGTGCTCGGGTGGGACTGACGTGAGCTCAAACGACGGCGACGACATGGCCGGCGTCGAGGAGCTCTCGGCTCCGGTGGCTAGGCTAGTTAGAGCTCGAAATCGAGCACGGCGACAAGGGGAAATGAAGCAAGGGCTCACTGGGGTTCTGATGAGCAGAACGGCGAGGTCGGGGAGGCTCTGGAGCTCGCGAATCGGCGATGGCGGACTTCGGGCACCGGCGGCGAGGAAGACGTCCCCAGCGAGGATGTGCTGGACACCGGCTTGAGTTCTTTGGCTAGGTGACGCAGTGCTCTACGCCGGAGCTCTGGGGCACGACAGTTGGGCTAGAGGTTGCCAGTGGCCACAGTGGTTTGCGGGGCATGGCCATGGCCGCGTCGACCAGGAGAGGGGGAGGAGAGACAGAGCGAGGAGGGGCGAAATGGGGGAGGCGACGCCGATCCAGGCGGAGGCGGGGCTCATCCTGGCGTCGCGCTGGCTCGGGGGAGCCAGGCAGGCAGGAGGCGTGGCGCCCCGGCCGTGCACGCCGTGCCCTGCTTCCCCTTTGCCTACTAGCGAGAGGAGGAAGACAGGTATGCCCCTGGTGGGCTGGGCTCCCTAATGGGCCGGCTAGGTAAGCCATCTCTCTCTCTGCTTTTCCTATTTTATTTCTGTTTCCATTTCTTTTATTTGTTTTGATTTGGTTTCAGATCCAAATCATTTTTTTGAAAAAGTTCAAACTTATTCCTGTCATTGAGTGGATTATTCCACACACAGTGAACATTTTGTTTTTCTAATTTGGACAGATTGTTTTATTTAAAGTAAAACAAAAATAATTAAACAATTCCCAAAACAATTTTCTATGGTTTCAAATATTTATTTTGAAACCTAAGAAATGGTTGGTTTGTACGAGTTATTTTATTTTAGGGAAATCCCATTTGCTAGGGTTTTATGAAGGCCATTTTGGTTCATTGCAATTATTATTTTAAGTTGAACCAGGTTGAAATTTATTTGGTGCTAGGGTTTGACCATCCCCATTTCAAATTCAAGAAAAATTAATATGATGACATGGACGTCAATGCAACTAATTACAAGCAGTAATCTAGTACTGTGACAGCACATACAAATTTGCTTGGAACGGCATGGAAATACCGTATATCAGTAGGTATAGTGGACTCATGTGGCAAAACTGGTTTAAGGATTTTGGATGCACAAGTAGTTTTTCTACTTAGTACAAGTGAAGGCTAGCAAAAGATTGGGAAGCATCCAACTAAGAAACGAAAAATCACATAAGCGAGCATTAAGCATAACTAACACCGAATAATGCACCATAAGTAGGATGTAATTTCGTAGCACAACTATTGACTTTCGTGCTTGCATAGGGAATCACAAACCTTAACATCAATATTCTTACTAAGCATAATTACTCATCAACATAACTCACATATTACTATTGTCATGTCTCAAAACTATTACAAGGAATCAAGTTTAATTTGTCCAATGATCTTCATGAAAGTTTTTATTATATCCCTCTTGAATATCTATCATTTTGGGACTAATTTCATATATTGCAATTGCTTTTGGCATGCTCACATGGGTATAAGTGAAGAACATGAGCATACAAGTTTCATCTCTCAAAATAGTATAAGTGAAGCATGAGAGGATTTCTTCAAACATGTAAAAGCACGCCGTGCTCAAAAAGATATAAGTGAAGCACTAGAGCAAGTCCGTTGCTCAAAAGTTTTAACGTGGCTGAGTCCAAAAACGGAAATAATATTGCCAGAAATTGATAAGGTAGCATTTCCATTTCTTCTTCAAAAAAAAAAAGTGTTTTTTCCTTCCTACGATGAAGGTGCCTTAAACAAGGCTAATTGCAAAAGGTTATAGGAAGACGCACCTCCGAAAGAAAGGGAGGGAGGACTTCATTCAGTGAAGTGAAACATAAAGAGAAATTCTAACAAATCATAGCATATTTGTGGCTCTCTCAAATAGGTGTGTGCAGCAAGGATAAAAGCAAACAAAGCAAAGATACAAGACGCTTCAAGCAAAACTCATGATATGTGACGAATAAAAATATAGTTCCAAGTAAAATACCGATGGTTGTTAGAAGAAAGAGGGGATGCCACTCGGGGCATCCCCAAGCTTAGTTGCTTGTTACTCTTTGGATATTACCTTGGGGTGCTGTAGCATCCCCGAGCTTTGGCTCTTCTTACTCCTTATTCCTTCCTCGATCGTGATCTCACCCAAAACTTAAAAACTTCAATCACACAAAACTTGACAAAATTCTCGTGAGATCCGTTAGTATAATAAAGCAAATTACCACTTTTAGGTAGTTTTGTAAACCCATTAATATTTTATTATTGCATTATACCTACTGTATTTTAACTCTACCATGACTCATACCCCCCAATACAAGCCATAGATTCATCAAAACAAGCACACAATGCAACGAAAACAGAATCTGTTTCAGACAGAACAGTCTGTAGTAATATGGACTCTACCCATACTTCTGGAACTCTAAAATTCTGAAAAATTAGGACAGCGTAAGGAATTTGCATATCAACACTTTGTTAAAATGTCAGCTCAAGATCACGTTCCAGAAAAAAAATGAAAATTCATATACTGGACGCAAAGTTTCTGTTTCAGATTCAACATTGTTTCTACTCATTTTATGGATCATCCTAAAGGCATTACTTGGCACAAACACTAAATAAAACATAAAAACACAATTATAACAGAATCATAATTGTGCAAAACACTCAAAAACAGAAAGCAAAAGATAAAAATAATTTATTCATTGGATTGCCTCCCAACAAGCGCTATCGTTTTACGCCCCTAGCTAGGCATAACGCATAGATTCAAGTATTGTCATCTTTGGTTTATAACTCCTTAAGCACACAACGAGAATTTTTCAAGAATCTATCATGCACATCCTCAATAACAATACTTCTAGGAATAATATTGAAAAATTTGTTCTTGCCATGAAGATTGTTTACCACTTCAACAAAATTGGGATGAATACTAATCATTTTAGGATCCTCATTTTTCCTACTAGAAGTGGTGCCCTTACTCTTAGGGACTTGCGTGGATTTGCAATCCTTACTAATGGGAGTTTTTTCAATAGTTTTATCGGTAGGAAAAGCCGAACTTAAATTACGAAAGATTTCTTCCAACTTATCGATTCTAGTGGGGCTTTCTTCAATTCTTTTATTGACTACGAGTTCTTTTTTCCTTTAAAATTTTAAGAGCGTCCCCCGCCTTTAACCCAATTATATTAGCAAGATTATGCATCCTTTTATCCAAATTCTCAATATTTTCCTCGGTGAGCATTTTCTTTTCAATAGCATCTAACCTTTTCATAACATGCTCAAGAGTTAAAACTGTTTCATTGACAATGATACGTGGGAAACCCACTAAATTTCCCAAAGCATTATAAGCATCCAAAGCAGGGCACATCAAGAAATTTCCACCGGTAATAGTATCAAGGACGAATCTATACCAAGTGGTGATGCCCACATAAAAAGAGCAAAGAAGAACAATGGTAGATTCTTTATGAATAGATCTATTATGAGCATTGCAAATCCTATACCAAGCATCTTTAAGATTCTCCCCTCCCCTTTGTTTAAAATTAAGAACCTCATTCTCGGGGGTAAATGCACTAACGGAGGAACTAGCCATAGTGAAGAGTTATGCGAACAAGAGATCTGACGAGAAAAAGGCAAACGAAAAAGAGAGGGCGAATAAAACAACAAATTTGTGAAGTGGGGGAGAGGAAAACGAGAGGCAAATGGCAAATAATGTAAATTGCAAGGAGATGAGATTTGTGATTAGGAACCTGGTAGATGAGATTGCTTTCTTCCCAGCAACGGCGCCAGAAATTCCTTTGACGTGGCTTGAGACTGCGTTGGTAGTTCCCCAAAGAGGAAGAGATGATGCAGCACAATGACGGTAAGTATTTCCCTCAGTTATGAAACCAAGGTATCAATCCGTAGAGGAAGATCACGCACCCACGTAAACAGCACCTGCACACAAATAACAAATACTTGCAACCCGACGCGAAAGAGAGGTTGTCACGCTCTCTACGGTAATAAGATAGATTAGGTAATGATAGTTTTGGCAAATAGATCTCGCAAGAACACAAAATAAAATTAGTAAACAAAAATTGCAGCAAGGTATTTTTGGTTTTTTTGGATTAATAGATCTGAAAACAAAAGTTGCAAATAGTTGATCGGAAAGCAATATGATGGAAAAGTAGACCCGGGGGCCGTAGGTTTCACTAGTGGCTTCTCTCATGAGTATAGCGCATGGTGGGTGAACAAATTACTGTTGGGCAATTGATAGAAGATCAAATAATCATGATGATATCCAGGCAATGATCAATATATAGGCATCATGTCCAAGACAAGTAGACCGAAACGATTCTGCATCTACTTCAATTACTCCACACATCGACCGCTATCCATCATGCATCTAGTGTATTAAGTTCATGGAGAAACGGAGTAATGCAATAAGAACGGTGACATGATGTAGACAAGATCTATTCATGTAGGAATAGACCCCATCTTGTTATCCTTAATGGCAACGATACATGCGTGTCTTGGTGCCCCTTCTGTCACTGGGAAAGAACACCGCAAGATCGAACCCATCACAAAGCACCTCTTCCCATGGCAAGAAAAATCGATCTAGTTGGCCTAACTAAACCAAAGATTCGAAGAAGAAATACAAGGCTATAAGTAATCATGCAAATAAGAGATCAAAGAACACTCAAATCATATTCATGGATAGAAACTGATCATGAACTCAAAATTCATCGGATCCCAACAAACACACCGCAAAAGTCATTACATCAAATAGATCTCCAAGAGACCATTGTATTGAGAAACATAGAGAGAGAGGAAGCCATCTAGCTACTTCCTACAGACCCGTAGGTCTTGATGTCTACTACGCAACCTTCTTCTTGTAGACTCGTGTTGGGCCTCCAAGCGCAGAGTTTTGTAGGACAGTAGCAAATTTCCCTCAAGTGGATGACCTAAGGTTTATCAATCCGTGGGAGGCGTAGGATGAAGATGGTCTCTCTCAAACAACCCTGCAACCAAATAACAAAGAGTCTCTTGTGTCCCCAACACACCCAATACAATGGCAAATTGTATAGGTGCACTAGTTCGGCGAAGAGATGGTGATACAAGTGCAATATGGATGGTAGATATAGGTTTTTGTAATCTGAAAATATAAAAACAGCAAGGTAACTAATGGTAAAAGTGAGCAAAAACGGTATTGCAATGCTTAGAAACAAGGCCTAGGGTTCATACTTTCACTAGTGCAAGTTCTCTCAACAATACTGACATAGTTGAATCATATGTAAATCCCTCACGTACGACAAAGAGTTCACTCCAAAGTCACAAATAGCGGAGAACAAACGAAGAAATTATTGTAGGGTACGAAACCACCTCAAAGTTATCTTTTCCGATCAATCGTATGAGCTATCCCTATAAGTGTCACGAACAGCCCTAGAGTTCGTACTAAAATAACACCTTAAGATACACATCAACCAAAACCCTAATGTCACCTAGATACTCCAATGTCACCACGAGTACCCATGGGCTTGATTATACGATATGCATCACACAATTTCAGATTCATCATGTTCAATCCAACACAAAGAACTTCAAAGAGTGCCCCAAAGTTTCTACCGGAGAGTCAAGACGAAAACATGTGCCAACCCCTATGCATAGATTCCCAAGGTCACGGAACCCGCAAGTTGATCACCAAAACATACACCAAGTGGATCAATAGAACATCCCATTCTCACCACGGATATCCCATCGCAAGACATACATCAAGTGTTCTCAAATCCTTTAAAGACCCAATCCGATAAGAAAACCTCAAAGGGAAAACTCAATTCATCACAAGAAGATAGAGAGGGGAAAACTCCATATGATTCATCTATATTAATAAAGCTCGCGGTACATCAAGATCGTGTCATCTCAAGAACACGAGAGAGAGAGAGAGATCAAACACATAGCTACTGCTACATACCCTCAGCCCTGAGGGTGAACTACTCCCTCCTCGTCATGGAGACCGCCGGGATGATGAAGATGGCCTCCGGTGATGTTTTCCCCCTCCGGCAGGGTGCCAGAACGGGCTCCCGATTGTTTTTTCGTGGCTCTGGAGGCTTGCGGCGGCGGAACTCCCGATCTAGGTTTGTTTCTGGGAGTTTCTATATTTATAGGAATTTTTGGCGTCGGAAACACGTCAGGGGGGTGCTCGAGGAGTCCACAAGCCAGGGGGCGCGCCCTAGGGGGGGGGGGGCGCCCCCCAGGCTTGTGACCTCCTCGGTCACTTCCTGGCCTAGCTCCAATGTCCTGTGGGCTTCTTCTGGTCCATAAAAAATCATCGTAAGTTTTAATTCCGTTTGGACTCCGTTTGATATTCCTTTTCTGTAAAACTCAAAAACAAGGAAAAAACAGAAACTGGCACTGGGCACTAGGTTAATAGGTTAGTCCCAAAAATAGTATAAAGTTGTAGTAAAATGATTGTAAAACATCCAAGAATGATAATATAACAGCATGGAACAAGCAAAAATTATATGTACGTTGGAGACGTATCAGCATCCCCAAGCTTAATTCCTGCTCATCCTCGAGTAGGTAAATGATCAGAACAGAATTTTTGATGTGGAATGCTGCCTAACGTGTTCATCATATTCTTTTCTTCTTTATATAGCATGGACATTTGGACTTGTAAATGATTCAAAGCAATAGTCTAGTTTTAACATAATGACTTCAATACTCAAGCATGTCAACAAGCAACCATGTCTTTCAAAATATCAACACTAAAGAAAGTTATCCCTAGCCCATTATGCTCAATCATTGATCCATTCATGAAACACACTCAAATATTAGCTATGCCCAATGCTCAAGTACGATCAAAGTGCCCCCTAGTTGGTGCTTATAAGAGAAGATGGAGACTCAAAGCAAAAATAAAAATTGCATAAAGTAAGTAGATAGGCCCTTCGCAGAGGGAAGTAGGGATTTGTAGAGGTGCCATAGCTCAAAGTTTTAAATTGAGAGAGAGAAAATATTTTGGGTGGCATGCTTTTCCTGTCAACGAAAACGACAAAGTAGCTCACAATACTTTCCATGCTAGATACATTATAGGTGGTTCCCAAACAGAATGGTAAAGTTTTTACTCCCCCTCCACCAATCAATCACACTCCACGGCGAGCCGAATCCACGGGTACCGTCCATACAAACAACAATCCTGGGGGAGTTTTTTTTCATTATATTTTGATTTGATTTTTGAGCATGGAATTGGGCATCCCGAATACCAGCCACTTTCTCGTGAATGATAGTGAATCAACACATATCGTGAGAATAACCCACCTAGCATGGAAAAATATTGGATACTCCCCACCATTTCATGAGCGGTACGGGCACACAAAAGAGAAAAATTATTTTGAAGATTTAGAGATGGCACATACAAATTTGCTTGGAACGGCATGGAAATACCACATATAGGTAGGTATGGTGGACTCATAAGGCAAAACTTGGTTTAAGGATTTTGGATGCACAAGTAGTATTTCTACTTAGTACAAATGAAGGCTAGCAAATAGATTGGGAAGCAACCAAACCAAGAAACGAAAAATCACATAAGTGAGCATTGAACATAACTAACACCGAATAATGCACCACAAGTAGGATCTAACTTCATTGCATAACTATTGACTTTCGTACTTGCATAGGGAATCACAAACCTTAACACCAATATTCCTACTAAGCATAATTACTCACTAACATGACTCACATATTACTATCATCATGTTTCAAAACTATTACAAGGAATCAAGATTAATTTGTCCAATGATCTTCATGAAAGTTTTTATTATATCCTCCTTGGATATCTATCACTTTGGGACTAGTTTCATATATTGCCATTGCTTTTTCGACAAGCTCAAACAAATTTAAATGAAGCACATGAGCATAAAGATTTCATCCCTCAAAAAGGTATAAGTGAAGCATGAGAGGAAATGACAAGCTACTCTCAAAAGATATAAGTGAAGATCAATGAGTAGTCAAACAATTAAGTAGCTATGTGAGGACTCTCTCTCTCTCTCAATGAATATTTCCAGATCTTAAGCATTTTATTAAACAGCGAGCAAAAGAAAAATAGCACTCCAAGAATAGCACACATCATGTGAATGAATAAAAATTTAGGCTCAACATAGGCTAACCGATAATTATTGATGAAGAGAGGTGGGATGCGTAGCATCCCCAAGCTTAGATGCTTGAGACTTCTTGAAATATTTACTTGGGGTGCCTTGGGCATCCCCAAGCTTGAGCTTTTGTATCTCGTTCAATCCTCTCATATCCCGGTTTCACCTATTCTCAAAAACTTCATCCACACAAAACTTGAAAAGAACTCGTGAGATAGGTTAGTGCACATAATTATAAATCAACTCTTTATGTACTGCCAAGACAAGTTGCACAATAATTATCAAACATCATTTACTGTTTACTATCATTTCCACAATTTATATCTACCAATATAGACTATGGAAACTATAGGATAAGTAGATAACAAAACTATGACAGCAATCTGTCCAAACAGAACAGTCTGTAGGAATTTATGAAAACAGTGTACATATGTAACTCAAAAAATTATGAAAATTTAGGACATGCTAAATAATTTATATGACAATACTTTGTAAAAATTTCAGGAACTTTCCACGTTCCAGTAAAATATGAAAATTCAAACACTACAGCAAAAGTTTCTGTTTTTTACACAGCACACATCAAACATGCAATGCAAGCATCCTAAGGCAATTCTTGGAACTTTTTATTGAAAAACAAGATTATAAATAACACCTAACAGAGAACAACAAAATAAAATGACGCTCCAAGCAAAACTCATATTATGTGACGAATAAAAATATAGCTCCAAGTAAGATATACCGATAGTGTTGAAGACGAAAGAGGGGATGCCTTCCGGGGCATCCCCAAGCTTAGGCACTTGAGTATTCCTTGGATATTACCTTGGGGGTGCCTTGGGCATCCCCAAGCTTAGATTCTTGTCACTCCTTGTTCTCCTCATATCGGTGTCTCACCCAAAACTTGAAAACTTCAATCACACAAAACTTAACGGAACTTCGTGAGATGGGTTAGTATAATAAAGATAGATCATTCACTTAGGTACTGTCAAGACAAGATTAACAATTGTTCCCACATGATACCTACTGTATTCTATCGTTCCCATAATTTATATCACTGAATATAAGCTATGGGAACACTAAAACAAGCAAACTATGCATGCAAAACAGAATCTGTCAAAAACAGAATGGTCTGTGAAGATCTGTAGTATAACCATACTTCCCTGTCTATAAAAATTCTGAAAAATTAGGAAAACCTGAAGAATTTGTATATCAAGACTGTGTAAATTTTTTAGATCATTATCACGCTCTAGTAAAAAATAAAAATTCCTGTACTGGAGTCAAAAGTTTCTGTTTTGGTTCAGCATCAATTCTACTCATCTTGCGAGTCATCCCAAAGGCTTTACTTGGCACTTTATTGAAATAAAATACACAAAACATGATTAATACAATAGCTTAATCATGTGAACACACAAAAACAGAAAGTAAAAGTGTTGGGTTGCCTCCCAACAAGCGCTTTTCTTTAATGCCTTTTAGCTAGGCATGATGATTTCAATGATGCTCACATAGGAATAATAATTATAACATGCAAAAGAGCATCATGAATCTCATGACAAGCACATTTAAGTCTAACCCACTTCCTATGCATAGGGATTTTTTGAGAAAACAATTTATGGGAGCAAGAATCAACTAGCATAGGAAGGCAAAACAAGCATAACTTCAAAACTTTGAACACACAGAGAGGAAACTTGATATTATTGCAATTCCTACAAGCATATGTTCCTCCCTCATAATAATTTTCAGTAGCATCATGAAGGAATTTCACAACATAACTATCACATAAAGCATTATCTTCATGATCCACAAGCATAGAAAATTTGTCACTCTCCACATAAGCAATTTTCTTCTCATTCATAATAGTGGGAGCAAACTCAACAAAATAACTATCATGAGATACTTGATTGACATAACCATTTTGAATATTAAAATCATGATGACAAGTTTCATGGTTACTCTCACTCTTTATAGCATACATGTCATCATCATAATCATCATAGATAGTAGGCATGTCATTATCATAACAAATTTGCTCGTCAAAACTTGGGGGACTAAAACTATCATCTTCATCAAACATAGCATCCCCAAGCTTGTGGGTTTGCATATCATTAGCATCATGGATATTCAGAGAATTCATACAAGCAATATTGCAATCATGCTCATCATTCAAGGAATTCTCATTAAGTATTTTCATAAATTCTTCCTCTACCAATTGGGCACAATTTTCCAAACCATCATTTTCACGAAAGACATTAAAAAGACGAACCAATTGATGCAACCTAAACTCCATTTTTTTGCAGTTTTATTTTATAAAACCAAACTAGTGAAAAACAAGAAACTAAAAGATTTAATTGCAAGATCTAAAGATATACCTTCAAGCACTCACCTCCCCGGCAACGGCGCCAGAAAAGAGCTTGATGTCTACTACGCAACCTTCTTCTTGTAGACTCGTGTTGGGCCTCCAAGCGCATAGTTTTGTAGGACAGTAGCAAATTTCCCTCAAGTGGATGACCTAAGGTTTATCAATCCGTGGGAGGCGTAGGATGAAGATGGTCTCTCTCAAACAACCCTGCAACCAAATAACAAAGAGTCTCTTGTGTCCCCAACACACCCAATACAATGGCAAATTGTATAGGTGCACTAGTTCGGCGAAGAGATGGTGATACAAGTGCAATATGGATGGTAGATATAGGTTTTTGTAATCTGAAAATATAAAAACAGCAAGGTAACTAATGGTAAAAGTGAGCACAAACAGTATTGCAATGCTTAGAAACAAGGCCAAGGGTTCATACTTTCACTAGTGCAAGTTCTCTCAACAATACTGACATAGTTGAATCATATGTAAATCCCTCACGTGCGACAAAGAGTTCACTCCAAAGTCGCAAATAGCGGAGAACAAATGAAGAAATTATTGTAGGGTACGAAACCACCTCAAAGTTATATTTTCCGATCAATCGTATGAGCTATCCCTATAAGTGTCACGAACAGCCCTAGAGTTCGTACTAAAATAACACCTTAAGATACACATCAACCAAAACCCTAATGTCACCTAGATACTCCAATGTCACCACGAGTACCCATGGGCTTGATTATACGATATGCATCACACAATTTTAGATTCATCATGTTCAATCCAACACAAAGAACTTCAAAGAGTGCCCCAAAGTTTCTACCGGAGAGTCAAGACGAAAACATGTGCCAACCCCTATGCATAGATTCTCAAGGTCACGGAACCCACAAGTTGATCACCAAATCATACACCAAGTGGATCAATAGAACATCCCATTGTCACCACGGATATCCCATCGCAAGACATACATCAAGTGTTCTCAAATCCTTTAAAGACCCAATCCGATAAGAAAACCTCAAAGGGAAAACTCAATTCATCACAAGAAGATAGAGAGGGGAAACTCCATATGATTCATCTATATTAATAAAGCTCGCGGTACATCAAGATCGTGTCATCTCAAGAACACAAGAGAGAGAGATCAAACACATAGCTACTGGTACATACCCTCAGCCCCGAGGGTGAACTAGTCCCTCCTCGTCATGGAGACCGCCGGGATGATGAAGATGGCCTCCGGTGATGGTTTCCCCCTCCGGCAGGGTGCCGGAACGGGCTCCCGATTGGTTTTTTGTGGCTCTGGAGGCTTGCAGCGGCGGAACTCCCGATCTAGGTTTGTTTCTGGGAGTTTCTATATTTATAGGAATTTTTGGCGTCGGAAACACGCCAGGGGGGTGCTCGAGGAGTCCACAAGCCAGGGGGCGCGCCCTAGGGGGGGCGGGGGGCGCCCCCAGGCTTGTGACCTCCTCGGTCACTTCCTGGCCCAGCTCCAATGTCCCGTGGGCTTCTTCTGGTCCATAAAAAATCATCGTAAGTTTTTATTCCGTTTGGACTCCGTTTGATATTCCTTTTCTGTAAAACTCAAAAACAAGGAAAAAACAGAAACTGGCACTGGGCACTAGGTTAATAGGTTAGTCCCAAAAATAGTATAAAGTTGTAGTAAAATGATTGTAAAACATCCAAGAATGATAATATAACAGCATGGAACAAGCAAAAATTATAGATACGTTGGAGACATATCAGGTCTATGGTGGACTACTCATGCATCATCGGAGAGGCACCTATGATGAAGATGAACCCCTCCGTGATGGTGTTAGATTGGATCTCGAGGTTCTGGAACTTGCAGCGGCTGGAATTGTTTTTCATCGACTCCTCTAGGGTTTTTGGATTTTCTGGGAATTTATAGGCTCAATAGTCGGTTGAGGGGGTGCCCGAGGTGCCCACCCTCTACCAGGCCGCGCCAGGGGGCTCTGGCGCACCCTGGTGGAGGGTGGCCACCCTGGGCTCCCTCTTTTGGTGATCTTTGGCCCATCTTCCTTCTTCTGGTCCATAAAATATCCACAAAATCCCCGCAGCATTTGGGCTCCGTTTGTTACTGATTTTCTGCGAAGTAAAAAACAAGCAAAAACAGCAACTGGCACTTTGGCACTAAGTCAATAGGTTAGTCCCAAAAAATGATATAAACTTATTATAAAATGATTGTAAAACATCCAAGATTGATAATATAATAGCATGGAACAAGCAAAAAATATAGATACGTTGGAGACGTATCATCGAGCTAGGAGTTGATCCCCAGGCCGATTTCGCGAATCGACCTGAGTCTCAGGGGCTACTGGGATCAGTGGTTTTATTTTATCCTTCAGGCGCATCCCGGGTTTTAGACCGACACACACCTTGAGAGCTATTGGCTATAAATCTTGGCAGAGAATAAATTGCACCAATCGAAAATATCCACAAAAAATCAGCCCACGGCTAAGGTGGTGCACCACCTCGGAAGCAGTTCGTCATAAAGCTTGGGCGCAAGTGGCTGGCTCCATAGAGGGAATTTCTGGCATTAAGATTGGCTAAATTCCTTCAACCGTTCAAAGATCGAGGTAATCTATGACACCTTGGATGCCGACCAGCATTGGAGCTCAGCTGGATAAAGGCACCTCGGAAGCAGTCCGGCATAAAGCTCAGATATAGTTCGGTGTTGGAGCTCGGACGCAAAAAGACACCTCAGATGTAGTTTGGCCTTGGAGCTCGGACGCAAGAGGACTCCGCCACATGGGAAACACTTAAAACTCGAGTTATGGCGTAAAAATAATGAGGCATTAATAAAGGCCGATAACTTAAAGGGGCTCCTCGGATGCCGGACGTGTGAACTCTTTGAATACACTTCAGCAATCCTCAAGATCAGTGATGGGAAGATTTGTTGAACCAGTTTTCAAGACCGATGACCGAAAATGAAGAATAGTTCGGAAGAACCGAGGAGCGCCCCCAACTTGAAGACCGGTTCAGGGGGCTACTGAGGGAGTCCGGGACTAAGGGGTCCTCAGGCCGCCGGCCTATCTCTACGGGCCGGACTCATGGGCCACTTCGGGCAGCCAATGACATATACAAGGAAGATTCCACGAGACTTGGTGATCAAGACAAGGACTCCTCTCCACCAACATAGACGACTAGGACTCTTGTTATCCTAGGCCTCCGGTGTGTTATATAAGCCGAGGCCAGGCTAGTTATTATACATGAGATTACAATCATCACTCTTAGGGTTTAGACGACAACAAATGATATCGAGGTAGATCAACTCTGTACTCGATACTCCATCATCAATACAAACAAAGCAGGACGTAGGGTATTACCTCCATCAAGAGGGCCTGAACCTGGGTAAACATCGTCTCCCTTGTCTCCTGTGACCCATCGATCCAAGATCCACTGTTTGGGCCCCCCTACCCGAGATCCGCCGGTTTTGACACCGCCACCCGCGGGGAGGCATCGTTGCCAATGGGGGCTCTCTGGGGCTCCACAGGGTGGCGTGTATCCTAGGCGAGTCCCAGCCTCCTCCGTCCAGCCACCACCTCAAGAGATTCTCGCGGAGGGGAAGCGTGGCCCTCTCGGCGTCCGAGCTCGACGGCAGCCTTGGGAGGTCGGAGCCCTCCATCGCCTACGACATGAGCGACCACCCCAGGTTCACTAGGGACGTGGTGCTATCCTCCTGCTATGTACACACACCATTACCGGGGTAGCCGTCACCAAGACGCTCATCGACGACGATGCGGGTCTCAACCTGCTGTTGGTGGAGACCTTCGGAACACTCCAGGTGCCCTACGAGCGGCTGGCACCCACTAGGCCTTTGTCGGGCGTCGTCAATGGATCCACCCAACCTCTGGGGCAAGTGCGCCTCCCGGTCACTCATACGTATCC
This sequence comes from Elymus sibiricus, assembly GCA_039707655.1. NCBI lineage: Eukaryota > Viridiplantae > Streptophyta > Magnoliopsida > Poales > Poaceae > Elymus > Elymus sibiricus. The sequence continues at coordinate 427,248,037 of CM077663.1, forward strand.
AATGTATCTACTTTTCCAAACACTTGTATGATTTGGATCCACCCAACTCTCTAGTTTTGACCTCTAATTTGCATGATTTGGATGAAACTAACCCTGACTGACGCTGTTTTCAGCAGAACTACCTTGGTGTTATTTTTGTGCAGAAATAAAAGTTCTCGGAATTGGACAAAACTTTTTTTGAATTATTTCTGGATTTATAATGAATTATGGAGCAAAGAACTGCCGGAGGGAGGCTGCCAGGGGGGCACAAGCCAACAGGGCGACCCCCCTAGGTCGCGCCCTGATGGCTTGTGGGGCTCTCGTGGCTCCTCCGACCCTAATTCCAGTCCTATAAATTCACATCTTCGGAGAAAAAATCGAAAAGAAGTTTTCATGGCGTTTCATGAGACGGAGCCGCCGCCACCTCCTGTTCTTCCTCGGGAGGGCTGATCTCGAGTCCGTTTCGGGCTTCGAAGAGGGGGATTTGTCGCTGTCGTCATCACCAACCCTTCTCCATCAACACCGCCATGATGCTCACCACCGGGATTGAGTAATTCCTTTGTAGGCTTGCTGAACGGCGGTCGGATTGGATGAGATTGATCATGTAACTGAGTTACGTTTGATAGGGCTTGATCCCTAGTGTCCACTATGTTCTGAGATTGATGTTGCTATGACTTTGCTATGCTTAATGCCTGTCACTAGGGCCCGAGTGCCATGATTTCAGATCTAAACATATTATGTTTTCACGAATATAAGATTGATTTGGATCCTGTCTTGCAAGTTGTATGCACCTATTACGTGTCCTTATCCGCATACCCCAAGGTGACAATAATTGGGATTCTTTACGGTGATTGCCGTAGTTTGAGGAGTTCATGTATTCACCACATGTTAATGCTTTGTTCCGGTTCTCTATTAAAAGGAGGCCTTAATATCCTTTAGTTTCCAATAGGACCCCGTTGCCACGGGAGGGTAGAACAAAACATGTTATGCAAGTTCTTATCGCAAGCACATATGACTAAATACGGAATACATGCCTACATTATATTGATGAATTGGAGCTAGTTTTGTGTCGCCCTAGTGTGTAACTATTATATGATCAATGTCATCTAAATCATTATTCATCACCGATCCACGTGCCTACGCTTTACATATACTGAATCTTGCTAAGTTATTGTTGCCACTGTTACTGTCACACTTGCTGCTCAATTGCTGCTGCTACTACTGTTACTAAAATTGCTACTGTCACTATTATTGCTATTCCTACTATTTGCCGTGCTACTAAACTTTTGCTGCAGAGAGATATCCTAAGTGCGGTTGAATTGACAACTCAATTGTCAAGGCCAATAAATATTCTTTGGCTCCCCTTGTGTCGAACCAATAAATTAGGGTGAAATACTACCCGTGAAGACTGTCGCGATCCCCTATACTCGTGGGTTATAAAGACCTTTTTCTGGTGCCATTGCCGGGGTGCATAGCTTTATTTATTGTGTTAACTTGAGGATATCAAATTGCTACTATGAGGAATGTGAAAGATAATAGAACTAAGATCATCCCCTCTCGCACGAGAGGAGGTAAGGAACTGCCATCTACCTCTGCTTTTGATTCACCTACTATTTTGAATCAGCTTGTTACACCACCACCTGTTGATCGTCCTGATATGTCAAATGAACTTGATGATGATACTTCTGAAATTAATCATGATACTATTGCTACACATGTTGAAACTGAAACTGTGCCACTGAGTGAATTACTTGATGCTCATATTGCTAAAGCTATAGAACTTGAAAATGCTAAAACTGATGACAACTTTGAATCACCTGTTACACCTCGCTCACCTAATAGATATGAGTTTCCCTATGTACCTGAAGGTTATGTTATGGATGGTGAGCTAGCTAGGGACTTTCTTGCTTGTGAAAATGGAGATGATCTGAAGAAACTACTATGCAAACTAAAAGAAAAATCTATGATTGAGAAAATGAAACATGATCCTAAATTTGCTACTTCTCCTATATTTGTCACCGATAAAGACTATGAATTCTCTATAGACCCTGAACTGATTCCTAGAGTGGAGTCTGATCCTTTCCATGGTTATGAAAATGAAACTGTTGCCGAGGATCTTATGAAACTGAATGATATTTCTGCCTTGTTTACAAATGATGAAAAGATACACTACTATTATATCCTTAAGCTTTTTTCCTTTCTCGCTAAAAGGCGAGGCCAAGGAATGGTTCCTCTGTCTTGCTCCAGGTTGTATGCGTAGTCCCCAGGATATGTTTTATTACTTTTTTGAAAAATATTTTCCTGCTCATAAGAAACAAACTGATTTACAGGAAATATTTAACTTTGTGCAAATTAAAGAAGAGAATCTCCCTCGAGCTTGGGGGAGGCTTCTCCGGTTACTTAGAACTTTGCCAGATTGTCCTCTTAAAAAGAATGAAATCCTTGATATCTTTTATAATGGACTAACAGATGCTTCTAGTGATTTCCTAGATAGTTGTCCTGGTTGTGTTTTCAGGAAAAGAACCGTTGGACAAGCTGAAGAGTTATTAAATAATATATTGTAAAACGTCGATGATTGGACACTTCCTGAAGCACCGCCGGAACCTATTCAAAAGAAGAGAGTTATTCTATTCCTCAACCCTGAAGATATGCAAGAGGCAAAAAAGATATATGAAAGAGAATGGTATTAAAACAGAAGATGTCAAGAAATTACCACGAATTGAAGAAATACATGGACTTGATACCCCGACACAGGTAGTATTGGTAAAGTCTCTCCGTTCCTTCAATGAAAATGATATACCTTATGCTAAGACTCCTGATCAATGCACATGGATGAATTTGATAATTGCATTGTTAAGCAAGAGCACTTCAACAACTATGTTAAAGATCAATTGAGAAATAATGCCATGATGATAGACCGCTTAAGTGACTTAATGTTCAGAATTTCTAATGATGTAAAAGGTCTAGGTAAACATGCTTCTATGGTTCTCACCCAACTAGATCAAGTAACTAAGTCACAAAATGATTTGCTTGCTGAAATGAATAATAATATGAATGATCATGTTGTTAGAGTAGTGACTAGAGGAGGTAGAATGACTCAAGAACCTCTTTATCCAAAAGGTCACCCTAAAAGAATTGAACAAGATTCTCAGAAAATTAATGAAGATGCACCTAGTTCATCTAAAAAAAAGAAAAAGAAAGATGATAGGAACTTGCAGGTTTCTAGTGAACCTGTTATAGAAAAAACTGCTGAGAATCACAATGATGTTTCTATTTCTGATGCTGAGACACAATCCGGTAGTGAACATGCACCTAGTGATAATGAAAATGAAGATGAAAGTAATAAGGTGCATGTATATGTTCCACCGGATAGTAATAAAGAACATGATAATGATGTGGAGATAGAACCTGCCAAGGCTCTTGATAATCCACCTCCTAAAAATAAACTTTATGATAAGAGAGACTTTGTTGCTAGAAAACATGGAAGGGAAAGAGAACCATGGGTTCAAAAACCCATTCCATTCCCTCAAAAGTCCTCTAAAAGTAGGGACGATGAAGATTTTGAACGCTTTGCTGAAATGATTATACCGGTCTTTTTGTGCACTCGCTTGACTGATATATTGAAAATGTCTCCGTATGCTAAGTATATGAAAGATATTATTACCAACAAAAGAAAAATACCCGAGACTGAAATTGCTACTATGCTTGCTAATTATTCTTTTGATGGTGGAGTGCCTAAGAAGTTGGGAGATCCGGGTATACCCACAATACCTTGCTCCATTAAACGAAACTATGTTAAAACTGCTTTATGTGATTTAGGAGCCAGTGTTAGTGTTATGCCTTTATCCCTTTATAAAAGACTTGAATTTAATAAGCTTACACCTACTAAGATATCTTTGCAAATGGCAGATAAATCCACTGCTTTACCTGTTGGAATTTGCGAGGACGTTCCCGTTGTGGTTGCAAGTGTTCTTATCTTAACTGACTTTGTTATTCTTGATATGCCCAAGGACGAAAATATGTCGATCATCCTTGGTAGACCCTTTCTAAATACTACATGGGCTGTTATTGATTACAACAAAAGCAAGGTTACTTTTCATGTTAATGGCAAGCAACATACTTTGCATTTCCCGAAGAAGCAAACTTTGGTTAACAATATTAATGTCATTGAGCCTATTCCCACGGTTGTCATTGGAGACTTTATTATCCCTCTACGTACTGCCAAGAAAAACAAATACTATAATCTTATAGTTGGGGAGATGCAACTCCCCATTGAGGTAACCTAGTGATATACAAAAAATCTACGGTGTCATGTTAATCGGAAACGGTTATTAATAAGACTTGATCAACCTTATTAATGTATCCTTTTCGAAAAACACGAGATTGATGAATTGAGTATTCACAACTCTCTGTATTACAAGTTTGTTTTGTGTTATTATTAGTTAAGAAAAATAAATTAGTTTCTTTTTTCCTGTTTTCTGATTTTCCCGTGCAATAAAAAAATGACCCAAAAATAAAAAGTCTCAGATTGCTACAAAATTTTAACATGAATTTTTCTAGATTATATTAGAATTTTTGGGTTAAAAATAATAGCAGGGAGGAGCTGATACATCTCCAACGTATCTATAATTTTTGCTTGTTCCATGTTGTTATATTATCAATCTTGGATATTTTACAATCATTTTATAGCAACTTTATATCATTTTTTGGGACTAACCTATTGACATAGTGCCAAAGTGCCAGTTGCTGTTTTTGCTTGTTTTTTACTTCGCAGAAAATCAGTACCAAATGGAGCCCAAACGCTACTGGAATTTTTGGAGAATTTTTATGGACCAGAAGAGCCAAGTGTTGGGGAACATTGCATGGGAAACACAAATTTTCCTACGCACACACAAGATCTATCCATGGAGATGAGCATCTACGAGAGGAGAGATCGGATCCACATACCCTTGTAGATCGCTAAGCGGGAAGCGTTTAGAAACGCGGTTGATGTAGTTGAACGTCTTCACGATCCAAATCACAAGCCGTCCCACGATCCAATCACGATCTAGCGCCGAACGGACGGCACCTCCGCGTTCAGCACACGTACAACTCGATGACGATCTCCGCCTCCTTGATCCAGCAAGCAAGGACGGAGAGGTAGATGAGTTCTCCGGCAGCACGACGGCGTGGCGACGGTGGTGGTGGAGCTGATCCGGCAGAGCTTCGCGAAGCAATACCGAACCAATCTAATCTAGAGGAGAAACGATCTAGGGGAGAGGGAGGACTGCGCCGTGGCTTAAGGTGTGGCAGCCCTCCTTCCCCTCTCATATATATAGGGGGAGAGGGAGAGGGGGTCGGCCCCCTAGGGTTCCCACCCCTAGGGGCGACGGCCAGGGGGGACGGCCAAGGGGTGCCTTGGCCCCCAAGGCAAGGTGGTCGACCCCCTTTAGGGTTCCCCCCTCCACCCTTCGGCTACATGGGCCTTGTGGGAGGGGCGGCCAAACCACCAGGGGCTGGTGCGCCCCCTCTCACAGCCCATGGGGCCCTCCGGGGCAGGTGGACCCCCGGAACCCTTCTGGTACTCCCGACGAAATCCGGGCATACTCCAAAACTATTCCGGTGCCCGAACATCGACTCCCTATATATCAATCTTTACCTCCGGACCATTCCAAAGCTCCTCATGACATCGAGGATCTCATCCGGGACTCCGAACAACCTTCGGTCACCAACATACATAACTCAACAATACCGAAACGTCACCGAACGTTAAGTTTGCAGACCCTGCGGGTTCGAGAACTATGTAGACATGAACAAGACACCTCTACGGTCAATAACCAATAGCGGGACCTGGATGCCCATATTGGTTCCTACATATTCTACGAAGATCTTTATCGGTTGAACCTCTATGCCAAGGATTCAGCTAATCCCGTACGCTGTTCCCTTTGTTCATCGGTATGTTACTTGCCCGAGATTCGATCGTCGGTATCTCCATACCTAGTTCAATCTCGTTACTGGCAAGTCTCTTTACTCGTTCCTTAATACAAGATCCCGTGGCTAACAGTTTAGTCACTTTGCTTGCAAGCTTATTATGATGTTGTATTACCGAGTGGGCCCTGAGATACCTCTCCGTCACACGGAGTAACAAATCCCAGTCTTGATCCATGCCAACTCAACAGACACCCTCATAGATACCTGTAGAGCACCTTTATAGTAACCCAGTTACGTTGCGACGTTTGATACACACAAGGTATTCCTCCGGTGTCAGTGGGTTGCATGATCTCATGGTCATAGGAACAGATACTTTGACATGCAGAAAACAATAGAAATAAACTGACACGATCATATGCTACATTCATAGTTTGGGACTTGTCCATCACACCATTCTCCCAATGATGTGATCCCGTCATCAAATGACATCTCATGTCCATGGTCAGGAAACCTCGACCATCTTTGATCAACGAGCTAGTCTACTAGAGGCATACTAGGGACACAGTGTTGTCTATATACCCACACATGTATTTGAGTTTCCAATCAATACAATTATAGCATGGATAATAAACATTTATCATGAACAAGGAAATATAATAATAACCGCTTTATTATTGCCTCTAGGGCATATTTCCAACAGTCTCCCACTTGGACTAGAGTCAATAATCTAGTTCACATCGCCATGTGATTTACATTGTGATGAATCTAACACCCATACAGTTCTGGTGTTGATCATGTTTAGCCCGTGGAAGAGGTTTAGTCAACTGGTCTGCGACATTCAGATCCGTGTGCACTTTGCAAATATTTATGTCCTCCTTCTTGATGTAATCGCGGATGGAATTGAAGCGTCGCTTTATGTGTCTGGTCCTCTTGTGAAACCTTGGTTCCTTGGCTAGAGCACTGGCACCAGTGTTGTCACAGAACAGAGTCATTGGATCCAGTGCACTGGGCACTACTCCAAGATCTGTCATGAACTCCTTCATCTAGACACCTTCCTTTGCCGCCTCCGAGGCAGCAATGTACTCCGCTTCGCTTGTAGAATCAGCTACCACGCTTTGCTTGGAACTGCACTAGCTTACCGCTCCCCCATTGAGAATGTATACGTATCCGGTTTGAGACTTAGAGTCATCCGGATCTGTGTCAAAGCTTGCATCAACGTAACCCTTTACGACGAGCTCTTGATCTCCTCCATAAACGAGAAACATTTCCTTAGTCCTTTTCAGGTACTTTAGGATATTCTTGACCGCCGTCCAGTGTTCCATTCCTGGATCACTTTGAAACCTTTCGGCCATACTTATGGCAAGGCTGACATCTGGTCTTGTGCACAGCATTGCATACATGATAGAGCCTATGGCAGAAGCATAGGGGATGACACTCATCTTTTCTCTATCCTCTGCAGTCACTGGGCATTGAGTCTTACTCAACTTCACACCTTGCAATACAGGCAAGAATCCCTTCTTGGACTGATCCATTTTGAACTTCTTCAAAACTTTGTCAAGGTATGTGCTCTGTGAAAGTCCTATTAAGCGTCTCGATCTATCTCTATAGATCTTGATGCCTAATATGAAAGCAGCTTCTCCTAGGTCCTTCATTGAAAAACTCTTGTTCAAATATTCCTTCACGCTCTCCAAAAGTTCTATATTGTTTCCAATCAGCAATATGTCATCCACATATAATATTAGAAATGCTACAGAGCTCCCACTCACTTTCTTGTAAATAAAAGCTTCTCCATAAACTTGTATAAACCCGAACGCTTTGATCACCTCATCAAAGCAAAGATTCCAACTCCGAGATGCTTGCACCAGTCCATAAATGGATCACTGGAGTTTGCAAACTTTGTCAGCATTCTCTGGATCGACAAAACCTTCTAGCTGCATCATATACAACTCTTCCTTAAGGAAACCATTAAGGAACGCTGTTTTTACATCCATCTGCCAAATTTCATAATCGAAAAATGCAGCTATTGCTAACATGATTCTGACGGACTTAAGCATCTCTACGGGTGAGAAAGTCTCATTGTAGTCAACTCCTTGAACTTGTGAAAAACCTTTTGCCACAAGTCGAGCTTTATAGACGGTGACATTACCGTCCGCGTCCGTCGTCTTCTTGAAGATCCATTTATTCTGAATGGCCTTTCGCCCTTCAGGTAATACTTCCAAAGTCCACACTTTGTTTTCATACATGGATCCCATCTCGGATTTCATGGCCTCTAACCATTTGTAGGAATCTGGGCCCATCATCGCTTCTCCATAGCTCGTAGGTTCATCATTATCCAACAACATGACCTCTAAGACAGGTTTACCCTACCACTCAGGAGCAGTATGTGTCCTTGTCGACCTACGAGGTTCGATAGTAACTTGATCTAAAGCTTCATGATCACCATCATCAGCTTCCTCTTCAACCGATGTAGGTTCTACAGAAACATCTTTCTGTGCTACGCTACTCTCTGGTTGAAGTGAAGTTTCAACAACCTCATCAAGTTCTATTTTCCTCCCACTCAATTCTTTCGAGAGAAACTCTTTCTCAAGAAATGACCCGTTCTTAGCGACAACCACTTTGCCTTCGGATCTGAGATAGAAGGTGTACCCAACCGTCTCTTTTGGTTATCCTATGAAGACGCATTTCTCCGCTTTGGATTCCAGCTTTTCAGGCTGAAGCTTTTTGACATAAGCATCGCATCCCCAAACTTTAAGAAACGACAACTTTGGTTTCTTGCCAAACCACAGTTCATACGGCGTCGTCTCAACGGATTTAGATGGTGCCCAATTTAAAGTGAATGCAGCTGTCTCTAACGCATAACCCCAAAATGATAGTGGCAAATTGGCAAGAGACATCATAGAACACACCATATCCAATAAGGTTCGATTACGACGTTTGGACACACCATTACGCTGTGGTGTTCCAGGCGGCGTCAACTGTGAAACAATTCCACATTGTCTTAAGTGAGTGCCAAACTCATAACTCAGATATTCTCCTCCTCGATCAGATCGTAGGAATTTAATCTTCTTGTTACGATGATTCTCAACTTCACTCTGAAATTGCTTGAACTTTTCAAACGTTTCAGACTTATGTTTCATTAAGTAAATATACTCATATCTACTTAAATCATCGGTGAAGGTGAGAAAATAATGATATCCACCACGCGCCGAATTGCTCATCGGACCGCACACATCAGTATGTATGATTTACAACAAGTCACTTGCCCGTTCCATTGTTCCAGAGAACGGGGTTTTAGTCATCTTGCCCATGAGGCATGGTTCACATGTGTCAAGTGATTCAAAATCAAGTGACTCCAAAAGTCCATCACCATGGAGTTTCTTCATGCGTTTTACACCAATATGACCTAAGCGGCAGTGCCACAAGAAAGTGGTGCTATCATTATCAACTCTACATCTTTTGGCATCAATGTTATGAACATGGGTATCATCACTATCAAAATTCAATAAGAATAAACCCCTCAGAATGGGTGCATGACCATAAAAGATATTACTCATATAAATGGAACAACGATTATTCTTTGATTTAAATGAGTAACCGTCTCGCAATAAACAAGATCCTGATATAATGTTCATGCTTAACGAAGGCACTAAATAACAATTATTTAGGTTCATCACTAATCCCGATGGTAATCGAAGAGCGAGCGTGCCGACGGCGATCACATCAACCTTGGAACCATTTCCCACGCGTATCGTCACTTCGTCCTTTGCCAGCCTCCGTCTATTCCGTAGTTCCTGATTTGAGTTGCAAATGTGAGCAACCGAACCTGTATCAAATACCGAGGCACTACAACGAGAGTTGGTAAGGTACACATCAGTAACATGTATATCATATATACCTTGTTTGGTGTTGGCCGCCTTCTTGTCGGCCAGATACTTGGGGCAGTTCCGTTTCTAGTGACCAGTTCCCTTGTAATGAAAGCACTCAGTTTCTGGCTTGGGTCTAGCCTTGGGTTTTTTCACGGGAGGGGCAACTGCTTTGCCACTCTTCTTGGAGTTACCCTTCTTGCCCTTGCCATTCTTCTTGAAACTAGTGGTTTTATTGACCATCAACACTTGATGTTCCTTCTGAATCTCAGACTCAGTGACTTTCAGCATCGCAAACAGCTCGGCGACTGACTTGTTCATCCCTTGCATGTTATAGTTCGACACGAAGCTTTTGTAGCTAGGTGGCAGTGATTGAAGAACTCTGTCAGTGATCGCCTCTGGCGGGAGGGGCATCCCTAATTCAGCCAGACGGTTGGAATACCCAGACATTCTGAGTATGTGTTCACTGACAGGCCCGTTGTCCTCCATCTTGCAAGCATAGAACTTATCGAAGGTCTCATACTTCTCGATCCGGGCATTTTTCTCAAAAATAAACCTCAACTCCTGGAACATATCATATGCTCCATGATGTTCAAAACTTCTTTGAAGTCCCGGTTCTAAGCCATACAACATCGCACACTGAACTATTTAGTAGTCATCAGAACGTGCCTGCCAGGCATTCGCAACGTCTGCAGACGATACTGGAGCGGGTGGTTCACCGAGCGGTGCATCAAGGACATAAGCCTTTGGGGAAGCCGTGAGGATAATCCTCAGATTACGGGCCGAGTCTACAAAGTTACTTCCATCATCTTTCAACTTGGCTTTCTCTAGGAACGCATTGAAATTCAGGGGTGCTACTGCGCGAGCCATTGATCTACAACATAAATTTGGAAAGATTACTTAGACTATTGTTCAAGATAATGAGTTTAGTTAATCAGATTACTTAAAAACTCCCACTCAAATTGACATCCCTCCGGCCATTCGAGTGCTACATGATCCAAATTCACCAACCCAAGTCCGATCATCACGTGAGATGAGGTGGTTTCAATGGTGAACATCTAAATGTTGATCATATCTACATATGACTCATGTTCGACCTTTCGGTCTCTTGTGTTCTGAGGCCATGTCTGTACATGCTAGGCTCGTCAAGTTTAACCCGAGTGTTCCGCATGTGCAACACTGGCTTGCTCCCGTTGTATGCGAACGTAGAGTCTATCACACCCGATCATCACGTGGTGTCTCGAAACGACGAACTTTCGCAATGGTGCACACTTGGGGAGAACACAATTTTATCTTGAAATTTTAGTGAGGGATCACTTTATAATGCTAAGGTCGTCCTAAGCATAATAAGATGCATAAAAGGATTAACATCACATGCAAATCATAGGTGACATGATATGGCCATGAACTTGTGCTTTTGATCTCCATCTCCAAAGAACCGACATGATCTCCATCTTCACCGGCACGACACCATGATCTCCATCAACGTGTTGCCATGAGGTTGTCGCGCCAACTATTGCTTCTACAACTATTGCTAACTCATAACGATAAAGTAAAGCAAAAAGTCAAAAAATAAATTAAAGACAACCCTATGGCTCCTGCCGGTTGCCGTACTCATCGACATGCAAGTCGTGATAATCTATACAAAACATGATCATCTCATACATCACATATATCTCATCATGTTTTTGACCATATCATATCACATCATACCCTGCAAAAACAAGTTAGACGTCCTCTAATTTGTTGTTGCATGTTTTACGTGGCTGCTATGGGTATCTAGCAAGAACGATTCTTACCTACGCAAAACCACAACGGTGATATACAAGTTGCTATTTCACCTTCTACAAGGACCGCCTTTGTCGAATCCGATTCAACTAAAGTGGGAGAGACAGACACCTGCCAGCCATCTTTATGCAACAAAGTTACATGTCAGTCGATGGAACCGGTCTCTCGTACGTGGAGGACTAAGGTTGGTCCGGGCCGCTTCATCCCACAATACCGCTGAATCAAGAAAAGACTAAGGAGGGAAGCAATCTGAATATCAACGCCCACAAACTCCTTTGTGTTCTACTCGAGATCTCATCTACGCATAGACCTAGCTCATGATGCCACTGTTGGGGAACGTTGCATGGGAAACAATTTTTTTCCTACACACACACATATTCTATCCATGGAGATGAGCATCTACGAGAGGAGATATCGGATCCACATACCCTTGTAGAGCGCTAAGCGGGAAGCGTTAAGAAACGCGGTTGATGTAGTCAAACGTCTTCGCGATCCAAATCGCAAGCTGTCCTGCGATCCAATCACGATCTAGCGCCGAACGGACGGCATATCCGCGTTCAGCACACGTACAGCTCGATGACGATCTCCACCTCCCTGATCCAGCAAGCGAGGGAGGAGAGGTAGATGAGTTCTCCGGCAGCACGACAGCGTGGCGGCGGTGGTGGTGGAGCTGATCCGGCAGAGCTTCGCTAAGCAATACCGAACCAATCTAATCTAGAGGAGAAACGATCTACGGGAGAGGGAGGGCTGCGCTGTGGCTTAAGGTGTGGCAGCCCTCCTTCCCCTCTCTTATATATAGGGGGAGAGGGAGAGGGGGTCGGCCCCTAAGGTTCCCACCCCTATGGGCGACGGCCAAGAGGGGGGGGGGCGGCCAAGGGCTGCCTTGGCCCCCAAGGCAAGGTGGCCGGCCCCCTTTAGGGTTCCCCCCCTCCACCCTTCAGCCGCATGGGCCTTGTGGGATGGGCGGCCAGCCCACTAGGGGATGGTGCACCCCCTCTCACAGCCCATGGGGCCCTCCGGGGCAGGTGGACCCCCTGCACCCTTTCGGTACTCCCAACGAAATCCGGGCATACTCCAAAACTATTCCGGTGCCCGAACATCGACTTCCTATATATCAATCTTTACCTCCAGACCATTCCGGAGCTCCTCGTGATGTCTGGGATCTCATCCGGGACTCCGAACAACCTTTGGTCACCAACATACATAACTCAACAATACCGAAACGTCACCGAACGTTAAGTGTGCAGACCCTGCGGGTTCGAGAACTATGTAGACATGACCTAGACACCTCTATGGTCAATAACCAATAGTAGGACCTGGATGCCCATATTGGTTCCTACATATTCTACGAAGATCTTTATCGGTTGAACCTCTATGCCAAGGATTCAGTTAATCCCGTACGCTGTTCCCTTTGTTCATCAGTATGTTACTTGCCCGAGATTCGATCGTCGGTATCTCCATACCTAGTTCAATCTCGTTACTGGCAAGTCTCTTTACTCATTCCGTAATAGAAGATCATGTGGCTAACACTTTAGTCACTTTGCTTGCAAGCTCATTATGATGTTGTATTACCGAGTGGGCCCTGAGATACATCTCCGTCACACGGAGTAACAAATCCCAGTCTTGATCCATGCCAACTCAACAAACACCCTTGGAGATACCCGTAGAGAACCTTTATAGTCACCCAGTTACGTTGCGACGTTTGATACACACAAGGTATTCCTCCGGTGTCAGTGGGTTGCATGATCTCATGGTCATAGGAACAGATACTTTGACATGTAGAAAACAATAGCAAGAAACTGACATGATCATATGCTACGTTCATAGTTTGGGTCTTGTCCATCACATCATTCTCCCAATGATGTGATCCCGTCATCAAATGACATCTCATGTCCATGGTCAGGAAACCTCGACCATCTCTGATCAACGAGCTAGTCTACTAGAGGCATACTAGGGACACAGTGTTGTCTATATACCCACACATGTATTTGAGTTTCCAATCAATACAATTATAGCATGGATAATAAACATTTATCATGAACAAGGAAATATAATAATAACCACTTTATTATTGCCTCTAGGGCATATTTCCAACACCAAGATGGGCCAAACAAGCAACAGAGAGGGGGCCCAGGGTGGCCACCCTCCACTAGGGCGCGCCAGAGGCCGCTGGCGCGGCCTGGTAGAGGGTGGGCACCTCGGGTGTCCCCTCAACTGACTATCGAGCATATAAAATCCCAGAAAATCAGAAAACCCTAGAGGAGTCGCCGAAACACAATTCCAGCCGCCGCAAGTTCCAGAACCTCGAGATCCAATCTAACACCATTACAGAGGGGTTCATCTTCATCATAGGTGCCTCTCCGATGATGCGTGAGTAGTCCACCATAGACCTACGGGTCCGTAGGTAGTATCTAGATGGCTTCCTCTCTCTCTATGATTCTCAATATAATGGTCTCTTGGAGATCTATTTGATGTAATGACTTTTGCGGTGTGTTTGTTGGGATCCGATGAATTTTGAGTTCATGATCAGTTTCTATCCATGAATATGATTTGAGTCTTCTTTGATCTCTTATTTGCATGATTACTTATAGCCTCATATTTCTTCTTCGAATCTTTGGTTTAGTTAGGCCAACTAGATCGGGTTTTTCTTGCCATGGGAAGAGGTGCTTTGTGATGGGTTCGATCTTGCGGTGTTCTTTCCCAGTGACAGAAGGGGCAGCAAGACACACATGTATCGTTGCCATTAAGGATAACAAGATGGGGTCTATTCCTACATGAATAGATCTTGTCTACATCATGTCACCGTTCTTATTGCATTACTCCATTTCTCCATGAACTTAATACACTAGATGCATGCTGGATAGCGGTCGATGTGTGGAGTAATAGAAGTAGATGCAGAATCATTTCGGTCTACTTATCTTGGATGTGATGCCTATATAATGATCATTGCCTGGATATTGTCATGATTATTGGATCTTCTATCAATTGCCCAACAGTAATTTGTCCACCCACCGTGCGCTATACTCATGAGAGAAGCCACTAGTGAAACCTACGGCCCCTGGCTCTACTTTTCTAACATATTACTTTCCGATCTACTATTTGCATCTTTTGTTTTCAGATTTATTAATCCAAAAAACCCAAAAATACCTTGCTGCAACTTTTTTTACTTATTTTATTTTGTGTTCTTGCGAGATCTATTTGCCAAAACTATCATTACCTAATCTATCTTATTACCGTAGAGAGCGTGAAAACCTCTCTTTCACGTCGGGTTGCAAGTATTTGTTGTTTGTGTGCAGGTGCTGTTTACATGGGTGCGTGATCTTCCTCTACAGATTGATACCTTGGTTTCATAACTGAGGGAAATACTTACCGTCGCTGTGCTGCATCATCCCTTCCTCTTTGGGGAAATACCGACGCAGTCTCAAGCCACGTCAAAGGAATTTCTGGCGCCGTTGCCGGGGAGGAAGAATTCTCATCTACCAGGTTCCTAATCACAAATTTCATCTCCTTGCAATTTATATTATTTGCCATTTGCCTCTCGTTTTCCTCTCCCCCACTTCACAAATTTGCCGTTTTATTCGCCCTCTTTTTCGTTTGCCTTTTTCTCGTCAGATCTCTTGTTTGCTATCTTTGCTTGTGTTGCCTTGTGCCTTCTATTTGCTTGCATCTTCGCTTGCTAAAAACCTATTGATATGGATCCTCATCCACTTGCTAATCTTTTCAAAAGGCCAAATTATGATGAACCAATTGCTAGTGAGTTAAGTGCACTTGATTATCTCTATGAAGTTTTGTTTGAAAATCATGAATCTGAAAATTTTGATGAAGTGTTGAAAGAAGAAATTTATAAGGTGATTCATGATAGTTCCTTGAATCATGAGCATGATTGCAATGTTGCTAGTATGAATTATCTAAATATCCATGATGCTAATGATATGCAAAGCCACAAGCTTGGGGATGCTATGTTTGATGAGGATGATATTTCTAGTTCCCCAAGTTTTGATGAGCAAATTTATTATGATGATTGCATGCCTTCTATTCATGATGATGGTGATGACACGTATGCTATAACGAGTAATGATAACCATGAAAATTATCATCATGGTTTGAATTTGCAATGTGGTTATGTCAATCAAGTGTCTCATGATAGTTATTTTGTTCAGTTTGCTCCCACTACCACGGATGAAAAGGAATTTGCTTATGTGGAGAGTAATGAAAATTCTATGCTTGTGCATCATGAAAAGAATGATTTATGTGATAGTTATATTGTTGAATTCCTTCATGATGCTACTGAAATTTATTATGAGGGAGGAACATATGCTTGTAGGAATTGCAATAATATCAAGTTTCCTCTCTATGTGTTCAAAGTCTTGAAGTTTTGCTTGTTTTGCCTTCCTATGCTAGTTGATTCTTGTTCCCATAAATTGTTTGCTCACAAAATCCCTATGCATAGGAAGTGGGTTAGGCTTAAATGTGTTTGTAATGCGATTCATGATGCTCTTTTGCCCATTTCAACTACTACTTTTTATGTGAGCATCATTGAAATCATTATGCCTAGCTAGGGGCGTAAATCGATAGCGCTTGTTGGGAGGCAACCAAATGAATAAAATATTTTTATATTTTCCTTTCTGTTTTTTAGTGTTTGCACAATTATGCCTCTGTTATCATTTTGTTTTTGTGTTTTAATTAGTGTTTGTGCCAAGTAAAGCCTTTAGGACGATTCATAAGATGAGTAGAAGCGATGCTGAATCTGAAACAGAAAATTTGTTCCCAGTACATGAATTTTCATGTTTTACTGGAAGGTGATATTGATCTGAAATTTTAACATAGTATTGCTATACAATTTTTTTACGTTGTCCTAATTTTTCAGAAGTTTTAAAGTTCTATAAGTATGGGTAGAGTACAGATTACTACAGACTGTTCTGTCTGAAACAGATTCTGTTTTCGTTGCATTGTGTGCTTGTTTTGTTGAAATAAAGTAGGTATAATGCAATAATAAAAATATGAATGGGTTTATAACAGTACCTAAAGTGGTAATTTGCTTTATTATACTAACAGATCTCACGAGAATTTTGTCAAGTTTTGTGTGATTGAAGTTTTCAAGTTTTGGGTGAGATCACGATGGATGAAGGAATAAGGAGTAAGAAGAGCCTAAGATTGGGGATGATACATCACCCCCAGGTAATATCCAAAGAGTATCAAGCAACTAAGCTTGGGGATGCCCCGAGTGGCATCCCCTCTTTCTTCTAACAACCATCGATATTTAACTTGGAACTATATTTTTATTCGTCACATATCATGAGTTTTGCTTGGAGAGTCTTGTATATTTCCTTTATTTTCATTTATCCTTGCTGCACACACCTATTAGAGAGAGCCAAAAATATGTTATGATTTGCTAGAATTTCTCTTTATGCTTCACTTAAATCTATTGAGCAAAGGAATTGCTCTTATGCTTCACTTATATCTTTTTGAGCACGGCGTGCTTTTGCATGTTTGAAGAAATCCTCTCATGCTTCACTTATATTATTTTGAGAGATGAAACTTGTATGCTCATGTTCTTCACTTATATCCATGTGATCTTGTCAAAAGAAATTGCAATATATGAAACTAGTCCCAAAGTGATAGATATTCAAGAGGGATATAATAAAAACTTTCATGAAGATCATTGGACACATTAAACTTGATTCTTTGTAATAGTTTTGAGACATGACAATAGTAATATGTGAGTTATGTTAGTGAGTAATTATGCTTAGTAAGAATATTGATGTTAAGGTTTGTGATTCCCTATGCAAGCACGAAAGTCAATAGTTGTGCTATGAAATTACATCCTACTTATGGTGCATTATTCGGTGTTAGTTATGCTTAATGCTCGCTTATGTGATTTTTCGTTTCTTAGTTGGATGCTTCTCAACCTATTTGCTTGCCTTCACTTGTACTAAGTAGAAATACTACTTTTGCATCCAAAATCCTTAAAACCAGTTTTGCCACATGAGTCCACTATACCTACCTATATGCGGTATTTCCATGCCGTTCCAAGCAAAGTTGTATGTGCCATCTCTAAATTTCAAAATAAATTTTCCTTTTTGTGTGCTCGTACCACTCATGAAACGGTAGGGGGTGACCGATATTTTTCCATGCTAGATGTGTTATTCTCAAGATGAGTGTTTATTCACTTGTCATTGCACGAGAGTATGGCGGTAATAGGGATGCCCAGTCCCAAATGAAAAAGAAAAAAAATTACTTTATGTTGTCAAATAATAAATTCCTTGGAAAGTGTTGGTATGGAAGGCAACCGTGGAATCGGCTAGCCATGGAAAGTGAAAGTATGGTGGAAAAATGAATAAACTTTATTTTTTGTTTGGGAACCGCCTATGATGCATCTAGTGTGGAAAGATATTGAAATCTCTCGGTCGTTTTCGTTGACAGGAAAGGCTTGCCACTCAAAATATTTTTCTCTATCAATTTAAACACTTGAGCTCTGGCACCTCTACAAATCCCTACTTCCCTTTGCGAAGGGCCTATCTATTTACTTTATGCAATTTTTATTTTTCAATTTGAGTCTACATCTTCTCTTATAAAGCACCAACTAGGGGGCACTATAATCGTACATGAGCATTAGGTGTAGCTAATATTTGAGTGTGCATTGTGAATGGATCAATCATTGAGCATGATGGGCTAGGGATAACTTGCTTTAGCGTTGATATTTTGAAAGACATGGTTGCTTGTTGATATGCTTGAGTATTTATGTTTTCATGTCAAAACTAGACTATTGCTTTGAACCATATGAAAAGTCCAATTGTCCATGCTATAAAGAAAAGAATATATGATGAACATGATAGGCAGCATTCCACATCAAAAATTCTGTTTTTATCATTTACCTACTCGAGGATGAGTAGGAATTAAGCTTGGGGATGCTGATACGTCTCCAACGTATCTATAATTTTTGCTTGTTCCATGTTGTGATATTATCAATCTTGGATGTTTTACAATCATTTTATAACAACTTTATATCATTTTTTGGGACTAACCTATTGACTTAGTGCCAAAGTGCTAGTTCCTGTTTTTGCTTGTTTTTTACTTCGCAGAAAATCAGTACCAAACGAAGCCCAAACGCTGCGGGGATTTTTGTGGATTTTTTATGGACCAGAAGGAAGCAGATGGGCCAAACAACACCAGAAGAGGGGGACCAGGGTGGCCACCCTCAAACAGGGCCCGGCAGAGGCCCCTGGCGCGGCCTGGTAGAGGGTGGGCACCTCGAGCACCCCCTCAACCGACTATCGAGCCTATAAATTCCCAGAAAATCGAAAAACCCTAGAGGAGTCGACGAAAAACAATTCCAGCCGCCGCAAGTTCCAGAACCTCGAGATCCAATCTAACACCATCACACAGGGGTTCATCTTCATCATAGGTGCCTCTCCGATGATGCGTGAGTAGTCCACCATAGACCTACGGGTCCGTTGGCAGTAGCTAGATGGCTTCCTCTCTCTCTATGTTTCCCAATACAATGGTCTCTTGGAGATCTATTTGATATAATGACTTTTGCGATGTGTTTGTTGGGATCCAATGAATTTTGAGTTCATGATCAGTTTCTATCCATGAATATGATTTGAGTCTTCTTTGGTCTCTTATTTGCATGATTACTTATAGCCTCGTATTTCTTCTTCGAATCTTTGGTTTAGTTAGGCCAACTAGATCGATTTTTCTTGCCATGGGAAGAGGTGCTTTGTGATGGGTTCGATCTTGCGGTGTTCTTTCCCACTGACAGAAGGGGCAGCAAGACACGCATGTATCGTTGCCATTAAGGATAACAAGATGGGGTCTATTCCTACATGAATAGATCTTGTCTACATCATGTCACCGTTCTTATTGCATTACTCTGTTTCTTCACGAACTTAATACACTAGATGCATGCTGGATAGCGGTCGATGTGTGGCGTAATAGAAGTAGATGCAAAATTGTTTTGGTCTACTTGTCTTGGACGTGATGCCTATATAACAATCATTGCCTGGATATCGTCATGATTATTTGATCTTCTGTCAATTGCCCAACAGTAATTTGTTCACCCACCATGTGCTATACTCATGAGAGAAGCCACTAGTGAAACCTACGGCCCCCGGGTCTGCTTTTCCATCATATTGCTTTCCGATCTACTATCTGCAACTTTTGTTTTCAGATCTATTAATCCAAAAAACCCAAAAATACCTTGCTGCACTTTTTGTTTACTAATTTTATTGTGTGTTCTTGCTAGATCTATTTGCCAAAACTATCATTACCTAATCTATCTTATTACCGTAGAGAGCGTGACAACCTCTCTTTCGCGTCGGGTTGCAAGTATTTGTTGTTTGTGTGCAGGTGCTGTTTACGTGGGTGTGTGATCTTCCTCTATGGATTGTTACCTTGGTTTCATAACTGAGGGAAATACTTACCGTAGTTGTGCTGCATCATCCCTTCCTCTTTGGGGAAATACTGACGCAGTCTCAAGCCACGTCATGCACCCTTGTCGAGGACCTAGCAGAAATGTTCGCCAACCTGCGCAAGGCCAACCTAAAGCTCAACCCCACCAAGTGCGTGTTCGGTGTCCCTTCCGGCAAGCTCCTCGGTTTCCTAGTCTCCCATCGCAGCATCGAGGCCAACCCAGAGAAGATCAGGGCCATCGAAGAAATGCGGCCGCCCTGCAACCTTAAGGAGATGCATCGCCTGACGGGATGCATGGCCTCACTCAGTCGCTTCATATCCAAATTCAGCAAGTGGGCTCTGCCTTTCTTCAGGCTCATGAAGATGACTGGCTCCTTCGAGTGGACCCGCGAGGCAAATGCGGCCTTTGAAGACCTCAAGAGGTACCTCACAAGTCCTCGCATCATGGTCGCCCCGCGCCCTCACGAGCGCATGTTGTTGTACTTTGCGGCCACCCCCCAGACGGCCAGTGCGCCCCTGGTGGCAGAGAGGGAGGAGCGAGTCTGCACGAGGAAACGTTCAGCTATAGCCGCTCTTCCGGACGCCTCCCCTCTGGAGACATCAGCTGGCTCCCTAAGGGCCCCTCTGGTGCCCCTTGAGAGTTTTCCCCCGGAGGCCGCGTCGCCACCTCAGGATGCCTCCGTAGCTCCGGCCCTGAGGGGCCCAGAAGCGCCACTTACCGAGTCCCCTAGCGGTGCGGGCTCGGACACCATGGTCACGCGCCTCGTCGAGCACCCCGTCTACTTCGTTAGCACAGTCTTACGGGATGCACGTGAGTGGTACCCGATGCAGTAGAAGCTCCTCCTGGAGCTCTGATAACCCACAAGTATAGGGGATCGCAACAGTTTTGGAGGGTAGAGTATTCAATCGAAATTTATAGATTCGACACAAGGGGAGCCAAAGAATATTTGCAAGTATTAGCAGTTGAGTTGTCAATTAACCACACCTGGAGATTATATATCTGCAGCAAAGTGATCAGTAGCATAGTAATATGATAGTTTGATAGCAACGGTAACAGTAGTAGTAACAGTAACTGTGATAGCAGTAGTTTTGTAGCAAGTGTAACAGTAACAGCAGCAGTGGTAACTTAGCAAGAACAATATGTGACAAACTCATAGGCACTGGATCAGTGGATTCATTGGATGATATTCATCATGTATCAGTCATAACCTAGGGCGACACAGAACTAGCTCCAGTTCATCAATGTAATGTAGGCATGTATTCCGTAAATAGTCATACGTGCTTATGGAAAAGAACTTGCATGACATCTTTTGTCCTACCCTCACGTGGCAGCGTGGTCCATAAGGAAACTAAGGGATATTAAGGCCTCCTTTTAATAGAGAACCGGAACAAAGCATTAACACATAGTGAATACATGAACTCCTCAAACTACGGTCATCACCGGAAAGTATCCCGGTTATTGTAATCCCGGGGTTTACGGATCATAACACATAGCAGGTGCATATGACTAGCAAGATCGGATCTATAACATAGATATATTGGTGATAACATAAACAATTCAGATCTGAAATCATGGCACTCGGGCCCTAGTGACAAGCATTAAGCATGGCATAGTCATAGTAACATCAATCTCAGAACATAGTGGATACTAGGGATCAAGCCCTAACAAAACTAACTCGATTACATGATGAATCTCATCCAACTCCTCACCGACCAGAAAGCCTACGAAGGAATTACTCACTCCCGGTGGGGAGCATCATGGAATTGGCGATGAAGGAGGGTTGATGATGACGAAGACCGAAGAATCCCCTCTCCAGAGCCCCAAACGGGCTCCAGATCTGGCCTCCCGACGAAGAACAGGAGGTGGCGGCGGCTCCTTCTCGTGAAACGTGATAAAACCTTCTCCTTGATTTTTTTTCTCTGGAAATAGGAATTATAGTGCCGGAATTAGGGTCAGCGGGGCCACGAGGTGGGCACAACCCACCAGGGCGTGCCGAGGGGGGCTGGCGCGCCCTGGTGTCTTGTGCCCAACCAGGCTCCCTCCTCTGGTGGTTATTGGCTCCAGTAATTCTTATATATTCTGAAATAATTCTCAAAAAAGTTTCGTTCCATTCCGAGAACTTTTATTTCTGCACATTAACAACACCATGGTAGTTCTGCTGAAAACAACGTCAGCCCGGGTTAGTTTCATTCAAATCATGCAAATTAGAGTCCAAAACAAGAGCAAAAGCGTTAGGAAAAGTAGATACGTTAGAGACGTATCAACTCCCCCAAGCTTAAACCTTTGCTTGTCCTCAAGCAATTCAGTTGACAAACTGAAAGTGATAAAGAAAAACTTTTACGAACTCTTTTGTTCTTGTTTACATACATATGCTTAAGTAGCACCCAGGTTTTCAGCAAAGATTATGACTAAACATGTCAACAATAACTCTTAAAGATTATATTAACTCATATCAATGACATAAGCAACTAGCGAGCAATAATAAAATATCTCAAATGTAAACACTTTGTCAAAACAATCATGATATAATATGACAACAATGGTATCTTGCTAGCCCTTTCTGAGACCGCAAAACATAAATGCAGAGCACCTCCAAAGTTCAAGCAGCGACTAAACATTGTAATTCATGGTAGAAAAGATCCAGTCATGATGCATCCAACATTAAGTATACATAATGCATGAGGACGAAAATAGTGCTCTCAGATCTGGCGCTTGTTTAAGAAGGTGGTGACCCAACATAAAAGTAAATAGAAAGTCCCTTCGCAGAGGGAAGTAGGGATTTGCCGCGGTGCCAGAGCTCAAAGCTTAAATTAGAGATAAATATAATTTTGGGAAGTACACCCTTCCTGTCAACGTTATGACCAAGAGTTATCAATATCTTCCATGTTAAACAAATTAGCAGCGGTTTCCAAGCGGTAAAAGTAAAGGTTTACTCCTCCTTCACCAACAAACACATTCCACGGCTAGCCGAATCCACGGGTACCGTCCATACCAACAACATTCCTGGGGGAGTTTTGTTTAATTATTTGCAATTTTGATTTCGGGACTGGGAATCCCTATTACCGCCCCTCTTATGCAAGGACGAGTGAATAAACACTCATCATGAGAATAACCCGTTTAACATCGAAGGTACCAACCACGCCCTGTCGCTCCATGGGCGGTCCAGACACACAAAACAGATGTTCATTTGAAATTTTAGAGGTGGCACATGCAAATTTACTTGGAACGGAAGGGTAATACCGCATATAGGTAGATATAGTGGACTTATCTGGAATAACTTTGGTTTAAGGGTTTTGATTCACAAGCAGTATTCCCGCTTAGTACAGGTGAAGGCTAGCAAATAGGTTGAGAAGCGGCCAGCTAGAGAGCGAAAACGTTCATGAACATGCATTATGAATAAATAATATTGAACTTATCATGAGTAGGATATGGACACCATGAACATAAATATCGTGGAGGCTATGTTGGTTTTGATTCAACTACATGCGTGAACATGTGCCAAGTCCAGCCACTCGAAACATTCAGAGGAGGATACCATATCATCATACTACATCACAACTATTTTAATGGATGTTGACATCCAAGATAAATCATTATCCACTCTTAGCTACTTAAGCATGGCATGAGCAACTATAATCTCTAATTGTCATTGCAAACATGTTTGATCATAATAAGCTGAATCATGGATACTAGGTTAAACATATTTACAAAAAACAAGTTGAGTTCATCCCCGCTTTTCTCTACCACAGTCACTTCATCAAATATCATCATTATTGCCTTTCACTTGCACGACCGAATGATAAGAAAAATAATAGTAGTGCAAGAGTGTCGTGGACTAAGCTGGGATATGCAAGCATTTTATTCAAAAGAAAAAGACAAAGTAATATGGGCTCTTTGTTAGATCAATAGCAGTGCATATGAGAGCCACTCAACATTTTCATCGTGGTCTTCTCCTTGGTACAACTCAAATGAAAGAAAATAATTTCAGAGAAACACACTGAAATATTTTTGGAGTTTTTAGTTTTTCTTGAAGAAAGCAAATTAAAGAGAGAGAAAAACAAAAATGAGAAAAACTATTTACATGGGAGAGCTCCCAACAAGCAAAAGAAGAAGCGAGAAATCTTTTTGGTTTTTCTTTTAATACTGCAATTAATTAAACTAAGAAGAAAAACCAAAAAGAAGCAAGAGATGTTTTTGGATTTTCTCAAAGTTTTTCAAACACACAAAAAGAAAGCAAGAAAATAAACCTAACATGGATAATACAATGAAAAAGTGTGAACACCGACAACTGTGATGAAATGTGTGAACATGAATGTAATATCGGTGGAAACACGTACTCCCCCAAGCTTAGGCTTTAGGCCTAGCTTGGTAATTACCATCCGTGATAACCATCCGGTCCCATGTAGGAGTGCCGTGGCGACGGCACCCGGGCGTCCCACTCCTGGGGGTAAAGTTGTCAGAATCGCGATTCCAGTCATAGAATCTTACGACCTTATGATCCAAACTAGCCCCTCCGATTCTACGATTTTTCTCATTGAATCTAACTTTCTACGATCCTAGTAGTTATGATTCTACGATTCACGATCCTACCAACGGAGCTCCGATTGATTCAGAATCTTGATTCTGACAACTTTGCCTGGGGCTCCTCATCAGCCGCTGCGAGGTTGTCCCGGTAAGCGAGAATGCCCTCTGGCATGATCCTGTATCTATTCCTGGCAATAGAATCGAACAAAGCAGGTGCAAGCAACGGGATAATATCATGGGTAACCATGCTGAATACTAAATTATAGCGGATATTATGAAAAGAATCAGCAGCATCAATGAATTGATGATCCACCAATGCCTTGTGATCTAGGAAAATCTTGAGCAAGAGATAATCATGTGGGCATATCTAAACATTAAAGCGACTTGCTAAACGAGCAGCATAAATACCACCGTGTATCTTGCCCTTATTCTTGTTACGGTGTAGGCGACGTGCAATAATAGCCCCTAGGCTAAAGGTATGATCATTGTGTAGTGCACGGCGTAGAATAGCGGGGTCAGGGGCACTGAGTGCACCAACCTTCTCGCTAGCAGTTAAACACTTCACGATGAATAAAGCAAAGTAATGCACATCAGGAAACTGCAAACTGATGCCGGTGGCACTCGACACGCCTCTTTCATCACCCACTGTCAAAGTGATGAGAAAGTCCTCAAACGCTGCTGGTCTAAGCTCACTTAATTCCCCATCAAAAGGGATCAAACAAATGTAACAAAAGTCAGTGAGCGGTATGTTATGAGTTTCAGCATAAAGATCAAACTGCACCTCAGGGGGATTATTCTTACTCAGAAAATGAAAACTTTGCACAAAAGAATTTGTAAGGATCTGGTATTGGTCACACTCATCTGCTAGGAAGTCGGTCAGCCCAGCATTTGCAACGAATTGGGCGAACTCTTGATGGAACCCGGCCTCCTCCATAAAGGGATTATGTGGCCACTCGCACGGCCGCACCTCCGCCTTTCTCGGAGTGTTGAGGTCTGATGACCCACAAGTATAGGGGATCAATCATAGTCCTTTCGATAAGTAAGAGTGTCGAACCCAACGAGGAGCAGAAGGAAATGACAAGCGGTTTTCAGCAAGGTATTCTCTGCAAGCACTGAAATTGTAGGTAACAGATAGTTCGATAGCAAGGTAATTTGTAACGAGCAAGTAACGGTAACGGTAAACAAGGTGCAGCAAGGTAGCCCAATCCTTTTGAGGCAAAGGACAGGCCAGAACAATCACTAGTAATAGGCAAAGTGTTCTTGAGGGTACACGGGAATTTCATCTAGTCACTTTTATCATGTTGGTTTGATTCGTGTTCGCTACTTTGATAATTTGATATGTGGGTGGACCGGTGCTAAGGTGCTATTCTTACTTGAACTAACAACCTACTTATGATTAACCCCCTCACAAGCATCCGCAACTACGAGAAAAGTATTAAGACAAAGTCTAACCATAGCATTAAAAATGTGGATCCAAATCAGCCCCTTACGAAGTAGCGCATAAACTAGGGTTTAAGCTTCTGTCACTCTAGCAACCCATCATCTAATAACCACTCCACAATGCATTCCCTTAGGCCCATGAATGGTTAAGTGTCATGTAGTCGACGTTCACATAACACCACTAAGGGAATCACAACATACATATCATCAAAATATCGAACACATATCAAATTCACATGATTACTCGCAAGATGACTTCTCCCGTGACCTCAAGAACAAAGGTAACTACTCACAAATAATAATCATGCTCGAGATCAGAGGAGTATTGAATAGCATAATGGATCTGAACATATAATCTTCCACCAAATAAACCATATAGTAATCAACTACGCAAGGTAATCAACACTACTAGTCACCCACAGGTACCAATCTGAGGTTCCGGTACAAAGATTGAACACAAGAGATGAACTAGGGTTTGAGAGGAGATGGTATTGTTGAAGATGTTGATGAAGATTGGCCTCCCAAAGATGAGAGGGGTGTTGGTGATGACGATAGCTTTGATTTCCCACTCCGGGAGGGAAGTTCCCCCGGCGGAATCGCTCCGTCGGAGGGCAAAAGTGCTCCTGCCCAAGTTCCGCCTCGAGGCAGCGGCGCTTTGTCCCGAAAGTCCTCCTCCTAATTTTCTTAGGTTTTTTCGGATTTATACCAGAAGATGGGTACTGGAAGCGGGCCAGGCTAGGCACAATACACCAGGGCACGCCCAGGGGGGCCTGGCGCGCCCTGGTGGGTGGTGCCCACCTCGGGGCCCTCCTCCGGTAGTTTTTAGCTCCTGTAATTTTTATTAAATACAAAAATAATCTCCGTAAATTTTTAGCTTCATTGGAGTTGTACAGAATAGGTATCTCTGACGTGCTTTTCTTGGGTCCAGAATTCCAGCTGCCGGTATTCTCCCTCTTTGTGTAAACCTTGCATATTATGAGAGAAAAGGAATTAGAATCACTCCCCAAAGCATTATTATTCGACAAAACAAAGTAAATAATAGTAGGAAATCATGATGCAAAATGGACGTATCAACTCCCCCAAGCTTAGACCTCGCTTGTTCTCAAGCGAAAGCCGATATTGAAAAGCATGTCCACATGGTTTGAGAGAGAGGTGTCGATAAAAACAAAATACGTACATAGAAGCATCATGCTTATTAACATAACAGCAACAAACTCTAACATAAGAACTTATTTCAATATATTTTTATCATAAAGCTTCTCAAGAGCAAGTAACAATTCATCACAACATAGAAGTATGAGGCATAAACCTTATTGGAAACCAACAAACTATGTTCTCAGTCAACTTTGCAACTACAATTCATCATATTTTCAGGAAGGGTCTCATTTCGGAGCCTTTTGGCAAGTCCACATACTCAACTATCATTTAGTCTTCTATGATTGCTAACACTCACGACATACCCATGAACAAAAAGTTTCAACCGGACACATAGGAAGATAGGGGCTTATAGTTTTGCCTCCCAACTCACTCACCTCAAGGGTGATGTCAACAATAATAACTCATGCCCACCCATATCCAACTGGATATATGTGCCTAGATCTTTCCTCACCACAAGATGCTTGCAAGGGAAAAAGTAAAAAGGAATAGAGAAGAATACTTTGACTCTTGCATAAAAGTAAGTGCATAAAAGTAAAAGATAGGCCCTTCACAGAGGGAAGCAGAGGTTGTCATGCGCTTATTGGTTTGTATGCCCAATCCCTTAATGTAAAAGAACATCATGCTATATTGCCCCCTATGATAGCAACCTTTATTATGCAGTCCGTCGCTTTTATTACTTTGCCATCATAAGTTCGTGTAACGCTCAATTTTCTCTTACACTAATTGATCAAAACACTTTTAGAAGCAATTTTTATTGCCTTGTTGCATCGATGACAACTTACTTGAAGGATCTTTCTCGATCCATAGGTAGGTATGGTCGACACTCAAGGAAAGAGCTTGGGTTTGGGTTTTTGGATGCACAAGTAGTATCTCTACTTAGTGTGGAATTTTTGGCTAGCAAAGATATTGAGCAAGCACTTGTACCGTTAGGTGCTATACAAACGGTTTTTAACCCCTTTCCGCGATGTAGTACAAAACCGTCGCCTTGCATGTGTGGGCGATAAGGGGGGGGGTCCATCCCACATGACACGGAAACATCGTCTGCGATGGTGCGAGCGCCTGCTGACGATTCGCCTAACGTAAACGTATGCGAAGTCATAGCCTATCCCACACGCCACACTTTGATGCTACGTTTGTGGTCAAGCACACATCCGAGACGATGGCACAGATATATTCGTGTGCGATAGTTTTTCGGATCGCACACACGAAACGTATGTCAACCGTCTCTTGATCGTCCTACATTACACACGCACGCAGGTTCGTAACCGTTTGTGCTATTAACGGCAAGCGCACACAGTTACGGTGTGCAAACGCGTGTGTGATAGTGCGCGCATCCCACACGCGCAAAATATGCGACCGTGTGTTGTAAAGCTGATAATCACACACACTATTATTCAAACAATCGTGTGTGACATATGACACCATCGCACACGGTTTATTCGTTCTAGCTGTGTGCGCTGTAATTTAGTACCTAATAGCTTATTTTCATTAATTTACTATTAGATTTGGAAATTTCAAATTTTTAATTATGAAATGTGGATTTCACATCCATCAATACATACCCTAATTACAATGGTTCAACAACCAATGCATAAATCAAAAGCTCAGTACATGTTCCATGGTTACATAGTTCGGTAGAAGATTAAATATGATGAACCACAATATATAGTACTAGAGGCCGTAAAGGTGAAGAGAGAATTGTAAATGCTTTTGGCTGTCAATGCCAAAGGTGCGCACAACTTTTGTCCAACCCCTTGTAATGATCGCCCGTCCATCCTTCACCGCCTTCAGGAAGACTTCTAGACCGTTATCATGGTAGCATGATTTATATACTATAACCTTCGTTGCCTCCACATCGGTCATGTAGTTTGCTAGGTAATCTTGAGTAAATTCCTTTGGAAACCACTGAAAAGAGACATCTTTCAGGTATTCATGTCTAATAGAGTAACTTGTTCTTGGCTGGAAAAGAAGGCAAGAGATTACTTACCATCCTAAAGCTCACTGATGTCTTGGATAAAGTATAAATAAAGAGTTTAATTCCAATCAGATGTCTCTTCTGCCTAACAATTTTTCTTAGTTTCCTCACTTGATGCTTGTTCATGGTTATCTCATTGCCCCATATGCAAAGGGGGTCGAAGCGTGAATCAGTACCACTGATATATGTACCTACAAGCAACAAATCAATGTTAGAACACAAGCTGCAATTGCACAGATGATGTAAAATATTATAAGAAAATGGGAGGTGACTAACCTCGATGGTAAACAACAGCATCGCGCATCGTAGCCCTACATAAGCACATAGAAAAGCGTGTTAAATACAACAGGGTTAACATCCACCTAAAATAGCAAATGTTAACTAAACAACAATATCTCCGGTGATATTTTCATTGCGAGGAGTAGCGCGGTAACAAAGGGACATGTATTGGTGAAATTAAACTGGATGTGTTAACTTCAGAGTTCAGAAAACCTTACATAGTCATTAAAACTTGTACCAGTGAAACAGAAATTGACACATTTAAACATCACGAGCCAGTTCATACTTGGTAAATCCTGAGGGGTAGTTGCTGGGGTACTTCAACTCAACCAGATCCCGCACAAAGTCGGTGGCTAGGTGTTCCTGCTAGTCGCAGCGTGGATCAGTACCGCTAACATATGTACCTACAAGCAACAAGTAAATGTTAGAAGCTAAACTGCAACTGAACAAATGATGTAAAGTACTATAAGATATTGGGATGTGACTAACCTCGACGTTAAACAACATCGTCGTGCATTATGAAACTACATAGGTACAAGGAAAGGCATGTCAACTATAACAGGGTTAACATGCACCAAAAATATATAATGGTAATTGAAGGACATCATCTCCAGTGATATCTTCTTTGCGAAGAGTAGCACGGTACCGAATGGACAGCGTAAATAATGGATATAACTGTTCACTACAGCAGGCTTAACAGCAACCTAGCATAGGCCTTGTAAGTTTGTAACTGGTATTGGTAAAATTGAACTGGACAGTTCATACTTGAAGAACACACTGTGCATAACTGAAATGAACAACGGAAACCTAACATGGCAATCTAAACGTGTACTGTTGAAACTGAAATTGACACGGTTAAACATTGCTATACTGGTATTCGTAACAATGAACTGGACAGTTCATACTTGGTAGGTCCCGGGGGGTAGTTGCTTGGGGATTTCATCAAGGCCAGAGCCCGCACCACGTTGGCGGCGTCGGCAGCGAGGTGTTCCTCCGGGTCGGCACGCATATCGTTCACCGCGTCATCGACCGCCATGACCAGCTCCTCGGCCTCCGCGTGATATGCGGTTGGGCTTACGAGGGGATGCTCGGCGATAGGGGGTGGGGATGTGGAGGCGTGAGGGTGGTTCGCATGCTCCATCTGAGCTATCGGGCCGGGGTGAAGATGGAGATCGCAGGTTACCTCACTAGATCGACGAGCGACACTGGTGCAGAACATAGATTTGGTTGCAGCGGCGGCGGCGGCGGTTTGGGCTGCAGTTAGAGCGGGGGGAGAGGGGGGGCGGTGGGGATAGGGGGGGGGAAATGTTATGGGTTGATATGGGGTGGGAGGAATAACTACTGAAATCGCGCGCCTATTGAAAATTTGGCAGCGAAACTTGAACCTTACGGGGGGGAACACACAACGCAGACGAAGCGCATCAAACACCCGTGTGCGATAAAAGAGAAAATTGGTGATCCCGCGTCGGAAAAAATTCAAGTCTTCTCTCTCTCTCGTGCCATCGGACGCTTTGCAAACGGTTTGTTGTAAGAAAACGTTTGCCATTAAAGATGTATTAAAAACATAAAAGGCCTAGAAAATACACAAAAAGGACTAAATACGATAAACGAGCCTGAAAATTGTGAAATTTGGACATGGTGCATTCTAATGGGTATGTTGATCGTAGAAAATAAATCAAGTTGAAAGGACCAAGAAAATATGGGTTCCCCTTGAAAACATGGCGATTTTCGCTCCCGGAACCATGAAACTCCATAGGTGATGATCCGGTTTATGAAGAGTGTCTATCACGACATTATCCATACCTCCTCAATTTTTTACCGAATCATAGTGTGGTGATGCCCGGGCACCACACGAGATAACATGTTCTTCAAGCATGTTTTCCATTTTTCTAGAGATGCAAAATAAATAAACGACACATCTCTGGTTGCCTCTTCCCACACATATCCTTTAAAACTGTATTAGTTTCCTACAAAATACATGAAAACTTATCCAACGACAGAATTACGAATTTTCGAGTCCTTTTTGAACGCATTTTCATGTACAGAACGTTCTAACCTGAATTATAAGCACAAATGACCTAGAAAGTACACAGAATGGATGAAATACGATGAACGAGAATGAATATTGTGAAATTTGGACATGGTGCATTCTAGTGGGCATGTTGATCGTATAAAATAAATCTAGTTGAAAGGACCAAGGAAAAATATGGGTTCCCCTTGAAAACATGGCGATTTTCGCTCCCGGACCATGAAAGTCCATAAGTGATGGTCCGGTTTATGAAGAGTGTCTATCACGACATTATCGATACCTCCTCAAAATTTTACCGAATCATATTGAGGTCATGCCCGGGCACCACAGGTGATAACATGTTCTTCAAGCATGTTTTCCATTTTTCTAGAGTTACAAAATAAATAAACGAGACATCTATGGTTGCCTCTTCCCACACATATATATATCCTTTAAAACTGTATTAATTTCTTATTAAATACATGAAAACTTATTCAACGACATAATTACGAATTTTCTAGTCCTTTTTGAACGCCTTTTCACGTGCAAAATGTTCTAACCTGAATTATAAGCACAAAGGACCTAGAAAGTACACAAAATGGACCAAATACGATAAACGAGCATGAACATTGTGAAATTTGGACATGCTGTATTCTAGTGGGCATGTCGATCGTGTAAAATAAATCTAGTTCAAAGGACCAAGGAAAAATATGGGTTCCCCTTGAAAACATGGCGATTTTCGCTCCTGAACCATGAAACTCCAAAGGTGATGGTCCGGTTGAAGAGTGTCTATCACGACATTATCCATACCTCCTCAATTTTTTACCGAATCATACTGAGGTCATCATGCCCGGGCACCACACGAGATAACATGATCTTCATGCATGTTTACCATTTTTCTAGAGTTACAAAATAAATAAACGACATATCTCTGGTTGCCTCTTCCCACACATATCCTTTAAAATTGTATTAGTTTCCTATAAAATACATGAAAACTTATTCAACGACACAATTACGATTTTTCGAGCCCTTTTTAAACGCCTTTTCATGTACAGAATGTTCTAACCTGAATTTTAAGCACACATGAGCTACAAAGTACATAAAATGGGACCAAATACAATAAACGGGCCTGAAAATTGTGAAATTTGGACATGGCGCATTCTAGTGCGTATGTTGATCGTATAAAATAAATCTAGTTGAAAGGACCAAGGAAAAAGTACGGGTTCCCCTTGAAAACATGGCAATTTTCACTCCCCGAACCATGAAACTCCATAGGTGATGGTCCGGTTTATGAAGAGTGTCTATCACGACATTATCCATACCTCCTCAAATTTTTACCGAATCATATTGAGGTCATGCCCGGGTACCACACGAGATAACATGTGCTTCTGGCATGTTTTCCATTTTTTCTATAGTTCCAAAACAAATAAATTAAACTACACATCTCTGGTTGCCTCTCCCCACACATATCCTCTAAAATTGTATTAGTTTCCTATAAAATACATGAAAACTTATCCAACGACACAATTACGAAGTTTCGAGTCCTTTTTGAATGCCTTTTCATGTACACAACGTTCTAACCTGAATTATAAACACAAATGACCTAGAGAGTACACAAAAGAGACCAAATATGATAAATGAGCGTGGAAATTGCGAAATCTGGACATGGTGCATTCTAGTGGGTATGTTGATCGTATAATATAAATCTAGTTGAAAGGACCAAGGAAATATGGGTTCCCCTTGAAAACATGGTGATTTCGCTCCCTGAACCATGAAACTCGATAGGTGATGGTCCGGTTTATGAAGAGTCTATCACGACATTATCCATACCTCCTCAATTTTCTACCGAATCATATTGAGGTCATGCCTGGACACCACACGGGATAACATGTTTTGAACACCTTTTTCATGTATAAAACGTTCGAACTTGAATTATAAGCAGTAAATGCCTAGAAAAGTACACAAAAAAGACTAAATATGGTAAACGAGCCTGAAAGAATGTGAATTTTGGACACGTTGAATTGCAGTGGGTATGTTGATAGTAGAAAAATAATAATGGATAAACGACCAAGGAAATATGGGTTTCCCTTGAAAGTTTGAGATTTGTTTGGGCAAATAGTTACTTTGCGAATGCCGTGTGCGTTCACCCCATTCTGTGGTGTGTTCTGATTGGCCAGAACAACAGCCACACGGATCGCGCATGCGCACCGTAGGATGCACCGCGATCGAACGGCAATCCAAACTTCTCCCGTCACACCCGTGTACTGTAGTTGGGATTTTAGTTCGTACATGCACTAGATTCTTTAATGGCAGTAATCACACACGGTTCATGTTTACGAACCGTTTCCTACGAGGACCGTCTACCGCGAGTCCCCGACCCTCTCCCCCTTCTTCCTCATTCGCATTGTTGTATACTTGCTCGTTCTCGACCTCGGCCCGACCAAATCATCGAGCTCGACGAGCGCCTGTCGCAGCCGACTGCCGCCGACGAACGCAACCGTAGTGTCCACAGTGCAAGCACAAATCAGGAATTAGCAATTCAATCAAGTATTTACATTCTCAAATTGGTACAATGCATAGTTGGCGGACTAATTTACAAAACATTAGCTCGCTATTAATTTTACATCAATATAATACATATGAACTGCGTGCGCACAAAAGTGCTACTGCTCCTAACGCCGACCCAGCACACACAGCTGCCATCGTCCATCGATATCGTGTCGTTCCTAGGCTCAGGAGGACATAAGGTCGCCAAGTCGATGACCTACACCTTGATCGATCGAGGAAGGGTCAGCCTGGACGACGGTGGCCGACGAGACCCTGACCATCGCCAATTCTGCAGCAACGGCCGCTTGTCCTCCCCCGGTGTCCGGAGCTGCGTCCTCCTCCATCTGGGACATAAGCCTGCGCCTCGTGCGATGGCCACTGACAAAGTTGTCCTTGCGGCGTCGCAGTTCTTGCTCCGCCGCCCGCACCATCCGGCGCACTCTGCGCCGATCCCTTAATATCGCCCGCTGGCGATCGCTAGCTGCTTTCTAGACGACCATGGCTAACTTCTTGGCTTGCTCATGTCATGATTCCTTCCTCCTCTGGCTGTCGTCGGGAGAGGTAGCGGCATGGCCGTCGATCCTCAAGCCGACCATCGCGCACGCAGCCTCGATTCCGCCGTCGCCCAACTCCATCCTGTCGTCGGCCATTGGCGGTTTGATGGTGTGTGTGGCAACTAGCCAGGGGATCATTGACTCGCCGCCGCCGGCCATCGCTGTGGTTATTTATAGCTAGCTGCTGCCAAGGGGGTTGGGGATTTTATAATTTACCGATGTGGCTAGCGCTTGCGCTTGCGCGGGAAGCATTTTCACCGTTCTTGAGTTCTTTTCCGTGCACACATAATCGCACACGGAACACATATAGCAACTATATGTAATCGTGTATAGGGTCATAAATTAATATCACCACTCTTCGCTCTCCACCGTCTCTTTCCCCTCTCGCACCCCCCAAATATGTCTCTTCTTCTCCCCACTGTCCTCGCCTCCACAAAATCCTCAACATTAGACATGTCATCCGCGCGGAGGACCCCACTACGGAGGAGCGCACGATCGAGGCAGGTACGCGCTGCTGAGGGTCCGGAGGCCTTGGCGGCGGTACACGCTGCTGAGACCCCGCTGTGGAGGAGCGCGCGGTTGAGGTAGGTACGCGCTGCTGAGGGTCCGGAGGCCTTGGCGGCGGTACGCGCTGCTGAGGGTCCGGAGGCCTTGGCGGTGGTACGCGCTGCTGAGGGTCCGGAGGCCTTGGCGGTGGTACGCGCTGCGAAGGTTCCGGAGGCCTTGGCGGATAAAGAGGAAGAGCTGGATGTTATATTAGATCGGTTGCTGGCAAGCGCGGTTCTGTACGCGGAACACGCGGTTGTGGCCTTCGGAAGAGCATCATGTGCCGACCAGTCCGCCGTTGCCTTGCCGCCTTGTGTGGATTTGGCCTCGGTAAGGGTAGCAGCCTCCTTACTGTAGTCTCCTACCGCTCTAGCACAGCGCGCAGCTCTTGACTATGTTGTTTACGACCGCTTTGAATATCTCCGTCGTAAGAGGGCCGTACGCATGCAGTTCGCCATGGACGGGATTTTCCATGATACCGGAGCTACCGTGATGGGGTATGAGCAGAGGAAAGTCCGGGCCTATGAAGCATTCAAGAACATGGTCAATGCTAACCCGAAAGCGGATCCTACTTCCACAGAGAGGAAGTTGCATGAGTGCAGAAGATATTTCTACTAAGGCGAACCAGCAGGCCAGCCCCGCAACAACGACGACGAGTAGTTGTTTCCATTTTGCTGTTTTCTGAACCTTGCTGATATGTAATGTCGCTATTATGTTCTTTAGTCGATTATGTAGGAGTGCGAACGATAATTTGTGTTATCACTTTCTGAATCAGGTGCTTATTACCACGAATCGTCTGTGTTATTATCAGTCTGTGTTATTTTCTGTCTTTCCACACAATTTAGATTACTGACCTGTTTGCTGGGCATCACACACATCTTGTTATGCCCAATTGTTTGTGTTATTTTGGCTCGCGCATTTCATCTGAGCGCACGGTATGCCGTATGCCGCACACATCTTGATCTGTGCAACCGTTTGTGTAGGCAGCATAGATGTTGTGCAGACAGAGCAAATCACAGTACACACGGCCAAAACTACGAAACCCGTCGGTGATGATTTCATCAATCGCTGACAGTTGTATACCAGCAAACGTTTCCCCACAACACACACAGGTTATTAGCAGCAATCGTCTGTGTTATATCTGGTGTTCGCACACGATTCTCATTACTCACCTGTTTGCTGTATATCGCACATATCTTGTTATGCCGAATCGTTTGTGTTCTACTGTATCAGTGCACACAGTTTATCCGAGTGAACTGTATGCCGTACTTCGCACACATCTTGTTATACTGAATCATTTGTGTTCTGCTATATTATCGCACACAATTTGTAGTGATGAACTGTGTGCCCACTATCGCACAGATCTGGATCTGTGTAACCGTTTCTGTTATCTTATCTAATCACAAACGGTCCATAAGAACAAACTGTCTTCCGTAGATCGCACACGCAACGACTTTCTGAATCGTATTTGATGGATCCGCCTTCACACACAGTTCGTTCCATTAGCGACGGAGGTTGAACTATAACGTTTGCGATTCATGCATCACACACAGTTTCATCGAAGGGTCTCTGATTGCAGTGTCGCGTTAGCAGCATCCTGCAGTAGTGAAGCACCACATGTTAAAGGATCTATGACAATATAACTTCTATGTGGATATGAACAAACATAAATCATTACGTTGTCTTCCTTGTCCAACGTCAACAATTTTGACATATAATATTTGATGGGGGCTCACAATCATAAAAGATTTCCAAGATAGTGTATTTGCATGTGAATCTTCCCTTCCCTAATTAATTCGTTCATGAATTGCATCATTGACCAATGCTATGTTTGTCAATTGATGTCTACTACGCAACCTTCTTCTTGTAGACTCCTGTTGAGCCTCCAAGCGCAGAGTTTTGTAGGACAGTAGCAAATTTCCCTCAAGTGGATGACATAAGGTTTATCAATCCGTGGGAGGCGTAGGATGAAGATGGTCTCTCTCAAACAACCCTGCAACCAAATAACAAAGAGTCTCTTGTGTCCCCAACACACCCAATACAATGGTAAATTGTATAGGTGCACTAGTTCGGCGAAGAGATAGTGATACAAGTGTAATATGGATGGTAGATATAAGTTTTTGTAATCTGAAAATATAAAAACAGCAAGGTAACTAATGACAAAAGTGAGCACAAACGGTATTGCAATGCTTAGAAACAAGGCCTAGGGTTCATACTTTCACTAGTGCAACTTCTCTCAACAATACTGACATAGTTGAATCATATGTAAATCCCTCACGTGCGACAAAGAGTTCACTCCAAAGTCACAAATAGCGGAGAACAAACGAAGAAATTATTGTAGGGTACGAAACCACCTCAAAGTTATCTTTTCCGATCAATCTTATGAGCTATCCCTTTAAGTGTCACGAACAGCCCTAGAGTTCGTACTAAAATAACACCTTAAGATACACACCAACCAAAACCCTAATGTCACCTAGATACTCCAATGTCACCACGAGTACCCATGGGCTTGATTATATGATATGCATCACACAATTTCAGATTCATCATGTTCAATCCAACACAAAGAACTTCAAAGAGTGCCCCAAAGTTTCTACCGGAGAGTCAAGACGAAAACGTGTGCCAACCCCTATGCATAGATTCCCAAGGTCACGAAACCTGCAAGTTGATCACCAAAACATACATCAAGTGGATCAATAGAACATCCCATTGTCACCACGGATATCCCATCGCAAGACATACATCAAGTGTTCTCAAATCCTTAAAGACTCAATCCGATAAGTAAACTTCAAAGGGAAAACTCAATTCATCACAAGAAGATAGAGAGGGGAAATCTCCATATGATTCATCTATATTAATAAAGCTCGTGGTACATCAAGATCGTGTCATCTCAAGAACACGAGAGAGAGAGAGATCAAACACATAGCTACTGGTACATACCCTCAGCCCCGTGGGTGAACTACTTCCTCCTCGTCATGGAGACCGCCGGGATGATGAAGACGGCCTCCGGTGATGGTTTCCCCCTCCGGCAGGGTGCCGGAACGGGCTCCCGATTGGTTTTTCGTGGCTACAGAGGCTTGCGGCGGCGGAACTCCCGATCTCGGTTTCTTTTTGGAGGTTTCTCGATTTATAGGAGTACTTGGCGTTGGAATCACGTCAAGGGGGTGCTCGAGGGACCCACAAGCCAGGGGGCGCGCCCTAGGGGGGGGCACCCCCTAGGCTTGTGGCTGCCTCGGGACTCCCCTCCGGTATCTTTTTGCTCCAGTATTTTTTTATATTTTCCAAAAATATTCTCCGTAAATTTTCAGCCCATTCCGAGAACTTTTATTTCTGCACAAAAACAACACCACGATAGCTCTGCTGAAAACAGCGTCAGTCCGGGTTAGTTCTAATCAAATCATACCAAAATAATATAAAATTATTGTAAACAGGGCATGAATACTTCATAAATTATAGATACGTTGGAGACGTATCAGCATCCCCAAGCTTAATTCCTGCTCGTCCTCGAGTAGGTAAATGATAAAAGAAATAATTTATGAAGTCTGAATGCTAGCAAGTGCACAAGTTTGATCAATGATAATTCCAATCACTTTTTCTAGCATCAAAATAAACCATAAACAGTAGCTCATCTCATAAAACTTCTCATGATCAAGTAACAAGCTATTCACATGTTAAAGTATAGACCAGAAAGTTTCTTGAAAACTAACAAACCATATTCCTAGTCATCGAACAATGGCAATTCATCTTATTTTCAGGAAGGGTCTATGTAAGAGCTTTGATTTAGCAAATTCCACATACTCAACTATCATATAGTCTTCTATGATTATTGACACTCAAAGCATATTTTTAGAACAAATAGCATCCATCGAACACAGAGAAAGATAGGGGCTTAATGTTTCGCCTCCCAACTTATAATAATTCATGATCAAATATATTTGTGTGGATATATATGTCTAGATCATTCCCCAACACATGACGCTTGCCAAGAGAAAAAGGCGGAATATAGGAAGTGGTGAAGATCACCATGACTCTTGCATAAAGGTAAGTACTAGAAAGTAAAAGATAGGCCCTTCGCAGAGGGAAGCATTGATTTGCAAAGGTGCCAGAGCTCGAGCTTTTTAAAACAGAGATGAATAATAATTTTGAGCGGTATGCTTTCATTGTCAACATAACAACCGAGAGATATCAGTATCTTCCATGCTAGATACATTATAGGCGGTTCCCAAACAGAATGGTAAAGTTTTTACTCCCCCTCCACCAATAAATCACACTCCACGGCGAACCGAATCCACGGGTACCGTCCATACAAACAACAATCCTGGGGGAGTTTTGTTTCATTATGTTTTGTTTTGATTTTTGAGCATGGAACTGGTCATCCCGAATACCAGCCACTTTCTCGTGAATGATAGTGAATCAACAAATATCGTGAGAATAACCCACCTAGCATGGAAGATTCTCACAGCCCCTAGTCACTATATGAGCGATTCGGGCATACAAAACAAAATATTATTTGAAGGTTTAGAGTTTGGCACATGCAAATTTACTTGGAACGGCAGGTAAATACCGCATATAGGTAGGCATGGTGGACTCATATGGACCAACTTTGGGTTTAAGGCTGTTTGTATGCACAAGTTGTATTTCTACTTGGTGCGGAAGTTTTGGCTAGTATGAGGTGGAAGCAAGCACCACATGTTGGAGGATCCATAACAATATAACTTCTATACAAATATACCCAAACATAACTCATTAAGTTGTCTTCCTTGTCCAATTTTAACTAATTTGCTCGAGTTTGAAAATAATTAAAGAGCTCACAATCATAGAAGATGTCCAAGATAGTATTATATGTGGAATCTCTCTTCCTTCAATATTCTTTCATGAATTGTTCAAGTGACCAATGCGGTGTTTGCTAACTTTCAATAAATTTTACCACCTATACTTATTATGTGTGAAGTCATTACTCCCCATGGGGTAAGTATATGAAGCATATTTAATTTCAGATTTATGATATTCAATTCATTCAACCATTTACTCATAAGATATAAGTGAAGCACGAGATTAAATGACAAAACTACTCCAAAGCATATAAGTGAAGATCAATGAGTAGTCAAACAATTAAGTAGCTATGTGAGGACTTTCTCACTCTCTCTCAATAAAGATTTTCAGATCTGAGTATTTTATTTAAACAGCAAACAAAAGAAAAATAGCACTCCAAGAATAGGACGCATCATGTGAACGAATAAAAATTTAGGCTCAACATAGGCTAACCAATAGTTGACGAAGAGAGATGGGATGCGTAGCATCCACAAGCTTAAGCTTTTGTATCTTGTTCAATCCTCTCATATCATGGTTTCACCTATTCTCAAAAACTTCATCCACATAAAACTCGAAAAGAACTCGTGAGATAGGTTAGTACACATAAGAATAAATCAACACTTCATGTACTGCCAAGAAAAGTTGCATAATAATTTTCATATACTGTTTAATATCATTTCCACAATTTATATCTACCAATATAGGCTATGGAAACTATAGGATAAGTAGATAACAAAGCTATGACAGCAATCTGTCCAAACAGAACAGTCTGTAGAAATCTATTAAACCAGTGTACTTCTTTAACTCAAATAATTATGAAAATTTAGGACATGCTAAATAATTTATATGACAATACTCTGTAAAAATTTCAGAAACTTTCCACATTCCAGTAAAATATTAAAATTCAAACACTACAGCAAAAGTTTCTGTTTTTACACAGCACACATCAAACATGCAATTCAAGCATCCTAAAGGCAATTCTTGGAACTTTTTATTGAAAAACAAGATTATAAATAACTCCTAAAAGATAACAACAAAATAATATGACGCTCCAAGGAAAACTCATATTATGTGATGAATAAAAATATAACTCCAAGTAAGATATACCGATAGTGTTGAAGACAAAAGAGGGGATGCCTTCTGGGGCATCCCCAAGCTTACGCGCTTGAGTATTCCTTGGATATTACCTTGGGGGTGCCTTGGGCATCCCCAAGCTTAGGTTATTGTCACTCCTTATTCTCCTCATATCGGTGTCTCACCCAAAACTTGAAAACTTCAATCACACAAAACTTAACGGAACTTCGTGAGATGGGTTAGTATAATAAAGGTAGATCATTCACTTAGGTACTGTCAAGACAAGATTTATAATTGTTCCCACATGATACCTACTATATTCTACCATTCCCATAATTTATACCACTAAATATAAGCTATGGAAACACTAAAACAAGCAAACTATGCATGCAAAACAGAATCTGTCAAAAACAGAACAGTCTGTGAAGATCTGTAGTGTAACCATAATTTCCTGTCTCTAAAAATTCTGAAAACTTAGGAAAACCTGAAGAATTTGTATATCAATACTGTGTAAAAATTTCAGATCATTATCACGCTCCAGTAAAAAATGAATATTCCTGTACTG
Organism: Elymus sibiricus; assembly: GCA_039707655.1. NCBI lineage: Eukaryota > Viridiplantae > Streptophyta > Magnoliopsida > Poales > Poaceae > Elymus > Elymus sibiricus. The sequence continues at coordinate 427,289,472 of CM077663.1, forward strand.
GAGGCAAAAGTTTCTGTTTTGGTTCAGCATCAATTCTACTCATCTTGTGAGTCATCCCAAAGGTTTTACTTGGAACTTTATTGAAATAAAAGGCACAAAACATGATTACTACAGTAGCTTAATCATGTGAACACATCAAAACAGAAAGTAAAAGTGTTGGGTTGTCTCCCAACAAGCACTTTTCTTTAATGCCTTTTAGCTAGGCATGATGATTTCAATGATGCTCACATAGGAATAATAATTGAAACATGCAAAAAGAGCATCATGAATCTCATGACAGGCACATTTAAGTCTAACCCACTTCCTATGCATAGGGATTTTGTGAGCAAACAATTTATGGGAGCAAGAATCAACTAGCATAGGAAGGCAAAACAAGCATAACTTCAAAACTTTGAACACATAGAGAGGAAACTTGATATTATTGCAATTCCTACAAGCATATGTTCCTCCCTCATAATAATTTTCAGTAGCATCATGATGGAATTTCACAACATAACTATGACATAAAGCATTATCTTCATGATCCACAAGCATAGAAATTTCACTACTCTCCACACAAGAAAATTTCTTCTCATGACTAATAGTGGGAGTATCATAAAAGAATTGAATACTACAAATTGGTTCCACATTAAAAGAGTAATATTCAGTAAAAGGATATTCATAATTATGACAAGTATCATAATAGTAATCATCACTCTCTTTCATCGCATAAGTATCATCACAATAATCATCATAAGTAGGTGGCATGCAATCATTATAACAAATTTGATCATTCAAAGTAGGGGGAATAAAAAGATCATCTTCATTAAGCATAGCATCCCCAAGCTTGGTACAAACATTAATTGCAGCAAATAAATTCTCAAACATGTCATTTTCATCAAACATAGCATCCCCAAGCTTGTGGCTTTGTATATCATAAACATAATCACTCTCATCATTAATAGTATGAATAGCACCAATAGTATAGCAATTATTATCATCATCCTCCAAGTTGGTGCCATAAATATTTTCAAGATTATAAGAAGTATCATTATCTTTCCAATCATAATTATCACAACAAGCAATAGGCATAACAAAATCATCCTCAAGTGTATCATCTTCCACAACTATTTTTGATTCATTCTCATGAGGCCTATCAATAATGGGAGCAACATTATTTGGGTGAGATACCTCTTTACCTTTACTTTTCCTTCTTTTCTTCTTCTTCAACACATTATGTGTGGGTTTATTTAATTCCTCCAAGCTTCTTTTTGAAGAGGTTGGTTGAATAGAAAGCTCCTCCTCGTTACCTGATTCATCATAAGAAAAAATAGGAGGATATTGGGAAACCTCTTCCCCTTCATTAGTATTCTCTTCATCTTCTATTTGTTTTCTTGTCTTTAAGTAATTGGCAATATAAGGATTCTCAATGCAATTTACCACGCAATACATATAGATTTCATTTAGATCAAAATCAATTATTTTCATGAGAACCCAAGCTGGAACATCCTTAGTTTTATGTTTCATTTCTTCATACCCCAAAAATAGACTAAGTTCATTATGATGCTCAAGGGTAATGAGGTTATCACAATTTTTGGACACAATTCGATCATGAAATAATTCACATTGGAAGTTAAAATGACCACTTTCATTGCAAAGTTCACAAGGACGGCGAGAAATATTAAGTCTTTCAGTACAAACATATAGCCTCTCTTGCAACCATTTAGTTTCTAAATACTTATGCCTCTTACAAAATCCATCTTCCCTTTTAGGCATGTCTTCACAAACTTTATGCACTCCACAAAAATTGACATGCTTATAAGAAATCTTTTTATCATGACTAGTGCAATCATCATTAGTACTATGGATATTCAAAGAATTCATACTAACAACATTGCAATCATGCTCATCACTCAAAGATTTAGTGCCAAACATTTTAATAACTTCTTCTTTTAACACTTGAGCACAATTTTCCTTTCCATCATTTTCACGAAAGACATTAAAAAGATGAAGCATATGAGGCAACCTCAACTCCATTATTTTGTAGTTTTCTTTTATAAAACCAAACTAGTGAAAAACAAGAAACTAAAAGATTCAATTGCAAGATCTAAAGATATACCTTCAAGCACTCACCTCCCCGGCAACGGCGCCAGAAAAGAGCTTGATGTCTACTACTCAACCTTCTTCTTGTAGACTCGTGTTGGGCCTCCAAGCGCAGAGTTTTGTAGGACAGTAGCAAATTTCCCTCAAGTGGATGACCTAAGGTTTATCAATCCGTGGGAGGCGTAGGATGAAGATGGTCTCTCTCAAACAACCCTGCAACCAAATAACAAAGAGTCTCTTGTGTCTCCAACACACCCAATACAATGGTAAATTGTATAGGTGCACTAGTTCGGCGAAGAGATAGTGATACAAGTGTAATATGGATGGTAGATATAAGTTTTTGTAATCTGAAAATATAAAAACAGCAAGGTAACTAATGACAAAAGTGAGAACAAACGGTATTGCAATTCTTAGAAACAAGGCCTAGGGTTCATACTTTCACTAGTGCAAGTTCTCTCAACAATACTGACATAGTTGAATCATATGTAAATCCCTCACGTGCGACAAAGAGTTCACTCCAAAGTCACAAATAGCGGAGAACAAACGAAGAAATTATTGTAGGGTACGAAACCACCTCAAAGTTATCTTTTCCGATCAATCTTATGAGCTATCCCTATAAGTGTCACGAACAGCCCTAGAGTTCGTACTAAAATAACACCTTAAGATACACGTCAACCAAAACCCTAATGTCACGTAGATACTCCAATGTCACCACGAGTACCCATGGGCTTGATTATACGATATGCATCACACAATTTCAGATTCATCATGTTCAATCCAACACAAAGAACTTCAAAGAGTGCCCCAAAGTTTCTACCGGAGAGTCAAGACGAAAACGTGTGCCAACCCCTATGCATAGATTCCCAAGGTCACGGAACCCGCAAGTTGATCACCAAAACATACATCAAGTGGATCAATAGAACATCCCATTGTCACCACGGATATCCCATCGCAAGACATACATCAAGTGTTCTCAAATCCTTAAAGACTCAATCCGATAAGTAAACTTCAAAGGGAAAACTCAATTCATCACAAGAAGATAGAGAGGGGAAAACTCCATATGATTCATCTATATTAATAAAGCTCGCGGTACATCAAGATTGTGTCATCTCAAGAACACGAGAGAGAGAGATCAAACACATAGCTACTGGTACATACCCTCAGCCCCGAGGGTGAACTACTCCGTCCTCGTCATGGAGACCACCGGGATGATGAAGACGGCCTCCGGTGATGGTTTCCCCCTCCGGCAGGGTGCCGGAACGGGCTCCCGATTGGTTTTTCGTGGCTACAGAGGCTTGCGGTGGCGGAACTCCCGATCTCGGTTTCTTTTTGGACGTTTCTCGATTTATAGGAGTACTTGGCGTTGGAATCACGTCAAGGGGGTGCTCGAGGGACCCACAAGCCAGGGGGGCGTGCCCTATGGGGGGGTGCCCCCTAGGCTTGTGGCTGCCTCGGGACTCCCCTCCGGTATCTTTTTGCTCCAGTATTTTTTATATTTTCCAAAAATATTCTCCGTAAATTTTCAGCCCATTCCGAGAACTTTTATTTCTGCACAAAAACAACACCACGGTAGCTCTGCTGAACACAGCGTCAGTCCGGGTTAGTTCTAATCAAATCATACCAAAATCATATAAAATTATTGTAAACAGGGCATGAATACTTCATAAATTATAGTTACATTGGAGACATATCATCAATCTCCAATAAATTTTACTACTTATACTTTCCCTTATGTGATGCCATTATCACCATAAGATTAGCATATGGTTCTCTTCATTTATTTCTCTTTCTTTTTATTTTGATTGCAACAAGAAAGTAGAGAAGCAAAAACTCAAACTAAACTTTATTATATTACTTTCACTCGATTACATGGATAGGTAGGCCACAAAACTAACACACGAAAATAGATCACGCTAAAAATTTATTCGACTAAGGCAAAGGGAAACTAAAGATAAAACTAGAATAGGTAAAGGTGAATAAAAGTTGTGGTGATACGATACCGGGGCACCTCCCCCAAGCTTGGCTCAAGCCAAGGGGAGTGCCCATACCCATGTACTCAAGTCTCCTTCGGTGATGGTGATGTAGAAGACGGAGGTGCTGATGTAGGTGGTGGTGATGCGGAAGCCTTCTTCTTCAATTTATATTTGAGCATAAAGTTTTCCTCCCTCAGATTATCATTCTCCAACTCAAGCTTTAATATACGTTTGCATAAGGCCTCCTTGATCTCCTGTAGGAAACGAGATGGGATAAATTGGACCTTAGGTTTATATCTTCTCGGGAGGCTCGAATTCTTAAACTCCACATGCATGTCTCCGGGTTGAGGCAATGGATCATCCTCTTCCTCAGAGCTGTCATCTTTTGTCTCCTGCATGGTAGAATCTTCTTCCTCCTCCGAGGTCCATAGATAGGGGTAAATCTCCCTAAAGATCTTCGGGTCTGGAACATAGGGATCAACATGGCTCTCCCCATCTGAATCTTGAGACGACATATTCTCAGATCTGTCAGGAAAATAGCACGAAACAAGAACAGGGGATTTTTCTGCGATACGGTCGTCAAAACAGTCGGGGGTATATATAGAGAATTTTTATTCTTGGGAAACAAGTATTTGGAAGCAAAACGCAGTCGGGAAGGTATCCGAGGTGGGCACCACCCACCAGTGCTCGCCCACGGGTGCCTGGCGCGCCCTGGTGTATCGTGCTCACCTCGATCACCTTCCGGTTTAATTTTTTATTCCTAAAATTCTAAAATATTCCAAAACTGACATAAAATATTTTTGCGGATTTTTCGGAGTCCGTTTACTTACCGTATCACGTACCTCCTATTTTTAAGTATTCTAGAATGTACCGGAAGGTTTCTTTTATGTGTTCCTCCGGTGTCATGGTTTGGATAACATTGCTTTCAACGTTAATAGGCGTACCTGAGATATAATGCTTAATTCTTTGGCCATTGACCACCTTTGGGTTAGTACCTTCTTCGTTATTAATCTCGATAGCTCCAGAACGATAAACCTCTTCAATAATATATGGTCCTTCCCATTTGGTGAGAAGCTTTCCTGCAAAGAATCTTAAACGAGAGTTGAATAAAAGAACATAATATCCTATTTTGAATTCCCGCTTTTGGATTCTTTTGTCATGTCATCTTTTTACTTTTTCTTTGAATAGCTTGGCATTTTCATAGGCTTGGGTTCTCCATTCATCTAGTGAGCTAATATCAAATAGCCTCTTCTCACCGGCAAGTTTGAAATCATAATTGAGTTCTTTAATTGCCCAAAATGCTTTGCGTTCTAGTTCTAGAGGCAAATGACAAGCTTTCCCATATACCATTTTATATGGAGACATACCCATAGGATTTTTATAAGCTGTTCTATAGGCCCAAAGTGCATCATCTAATTTCTTAGACCAATTCTTACGAGACCTATTGACAGTTTTTTGTAATATTAATTTTATTTCTCTATTTCTAAGTTCAACTTGACCACTAGATTGAGGATGAGAGGGTGATGCAATTCTATGGTTAACATCATATTTAGCAAGCATCTTACGAAAAGCACCATGAATAAAGTGTGAACCACCATCGGTCATTAGATATCTAGGGACTCCAAACCTCGAGAAGATAACCTCTTTAAGCATTTTAATGGAAGTGTGATGATCACCACTACTAGTTGGAATAGCTTCTACCCACTTAGTGACATAATCAACCGCAACTAAAATATGAGTGTACCCGTTAGAGGAAGGAAAAGGCCCCATGTAATCAAAACCCCACACATCAAATGGTTCAACAACAAGTGAATAATTCATAGGCATTTCTTGACGCTTACCGATATTACCAATTCTTTGACATTCATCACAAGACAAGACAAACTTACGGGTATCCTTGAAGAGAGTAGGCCAATAAAAACCAGATTGCAGTACCTTATGGGCAGTTCTATCTCCTGCATGATGTCCTCCATAAGCTTCGGAATGACATTTCGATAGGATCTGTTCCTGTTCATGCTCATGTACACAACGCCTAATAATACCATCTACTCCTTCTTTATAAAGATGTGGGTCATCCCTAAAGTAATGTCTCAAGTCATATTTTTTTTCTCTTTTGTTGTTATGTGAAACTAGGTGGTATATATTTAGCAACAATGTAATTAGCATAATCAGCATACCGAGGTGTGTTGCGTGAGACACTTATTGCAGCTAGCTGTTCATCAGGGAAACTATCATCAATAGGTAGTGGGTCATCAAGGATATTTTCTAACCTAGACAAGTTATCAGCTACGGGGTTCCCAGCTCCTTTCCTATCAACGATATGTAAGTCAAATTCTTGAAGCAAAAGAACCCACCTAATTAGTCTAGGTTTAGCATCTTTCTTTTCCATAAGATATTTTATAGCAGCATGATCAGTGTGAACAATAACTTTGGAGTCAACAATATAGGATCTAAATTTATCACAAGCAAACACAACTGCTAAAAATTCTTTTTCAGTAGTAGCATAGTTTCGTTGGGAACTGTCTAGAGTTTTACTAGCATAATGGATAACATCCAATTTCTTATCAACTCTTTGTCCTAGGACAGCACCAACAGCATAATCACTAGCATCACACATGATTTCAAAAGGCAAGTTCCAATCAGGTGGTTGAACGATAGGTGCAGAGGTTAAGGCTTTCTTGAGTGTTTCAAAGGCTTCTACACAATCATCATCAAAAACAAAAGGAATATCCTTTTGCAAAAGATTAGTAAGAGGCCTAGAAATTTTAGAGAAGTCTTTAATGAACCTCCTATAAAAACCAGCACGAACAAGGAATCTTCGAATACCTTTAATATCTTTAGGACATGGCATTTTCTCAATTGCATCAACCTTAGCTTTATCCACCTCAATACCTCGTTCAGATATTTTGTGCCCCAAGATAATACTTTCATTAACCATAAAGTGGCACTTTTCCCAATTCAATACAAGATTAGTTTGTTCACATCTCTGCAAAACTCGATCAAGGTTGCTTAAGCAATCATCAAAAGAAGTTCCGTAAACGGAAAATAATCCATGAAAACCTCCACAATGTTTTCACAAAAATCAGAGAATATAGCAGTCATACATCTTTGAAAGGTAGTAGGTGCATTGCATAAACCAATAGGCATACGTCTATAAGCATAGGTTCCAAAAGGGCAAGTAAAGGTGGTTTTCTCTTGATCGGATTGTGACACAGGTATTTGAGAGAAACCAGAATATCCATCTAGGAAACAAAAGTGTGTGTGCTTAGATAGTCTCTCTAGCATTTGATCAATGAAAGGCAAAGGGTAATGATCTTTTCTAGTAGCTTTATTTAATTTTCTAAAATCAATTACCATTCTATAGCCAGCGACAATTCTTTGTGGAATGAGCTCATTCTTATCATTAGGAACAACGGTAATACCTCCTTTCTTAGGGACACAATGAACGGGACTTACCCATCTACTATCAGCTATGGGATAGATTATACCTGCTTCCAGAAGTTTTAATATTTCAGTTCTTACCACTTCTTTCATCTTAGGATTCAATCGCCGTTGGTGATCAACAACGGGTTTAGCATTAGGTTCCATATTGATCTTGTGCTGACATAGAGTGGGACTAATGCCCTTAAGATCATCAAGAGTATATCCAATAGCAGCCCGGTGCTTCCTTGGAACTTTCAATAATCTTTCTTCTTCATGTTCTGAAAGTTTAGCACTAATAATGACAGGATATATCTTTTTCTCATCAAGATAAGCATACTTCAAAGTGTCAGGCAATTGTTTCAATTCAAACACAGGATCACCTTTAGGTGGAGGAGGACCTCCAAGGGTTTCAATAGGCAAATTATGTTTCAAGAGAGGTTGTTGTTTGAAGAAAATTCGATCTATTTCATTTCTTTCACGCATGTGCATATCATTTTCATGGTCAAGCAAATATTGTTCTAATGGATCAGTAGGAGGCACGGCAATAGAAGCAAGACCAATTATTTCATCTTCACTAGGTAACACTTTATCACGAGGTTGTCTACTAAACTTGGAAAAATTAAACTCATGAGACGCATTACCAAAACTGACACCGACAATTTGTTTTTCACAATCTATCTTAGCATTGACGGTGCTCAAGAAAGGTCTACCAAAGATAATGGGACAAAAGTCATCTTGTGGGGAACCAAGAACTAGAAAATCAGTTGGGTATTTTACTTTCCCACACAAGACTTCAACATCTCTAACAATCCCAAGTGGTGTGATAGTATCTCTATTAGCAAGTTTAATAGTAACATCAATATCTTCCATTTCAGCAGGTGCTATTTCATTCATAATTTCTTGGTACAAGGTAAAAGGGATAGCACTCACACTAGCACCTAAATCACATAAACCATGATAGCAATGATCTCCTATTTTAACTGAGACAACGGTCAAGCCTTCTATAGGTCTATGTTTATCTTTCTTATCAGGTTTAGCAATTCTAGCAGCTTCATCACAAAGGTAGATGACATGCCCATCAATATTTTCTTCCAAGAGATCTTTAACCATAGCAACACTAGTGTCGGTGTCAAAACCGGCGGTTCTCGGGTAGGGGGTCCCGAGCTGTGAGACTAGAATCGATGGTAACAGGAGACGATGTTTACCCAGGTTCGGGCCCTCCTATGGAGGTAATACCCTACGTCCTGCTTGATTATATTGATGGTATGAGGGTTACAGAGTTGATCTACCTCGAGATTGAATAGCTAAAACCCTAGATGAGTTCTCCTCCCCCTTACAACCTAAAACCCTCCGGCTTATATAGACGCCGAGGGTGCCTAGGGTTTACACATGGTCGGTTGCACATCAAAGGAAAAACACGCCTATCTACTGTCGACAACTTGGAGGACACGCCACGGTTCCTTGAAACTTCCACCCTGGCGACGGGGCCCTTGATCATCCAAAGCTCATCCAGCAGCCCACATATTCCGGCCCTATGAGAAACAGGTCGGCTATCCGAGGACCCCTTAAACCAGGACTCCCTCAGTAGCCCCCGGACTAGCCTCCAACGCCGAGGTATATCCGGACAATCTTGTGCGTCGAAGTCTTCGGCTTGCGAGGCGAGTCCCTCCATCCCTTCTTGTTCGGCAACCATCCTATCATCGGCGAAATCCCAAACGTCACGAGCTTGCTGGGTCCATTGTAACAGCGTTTCTCAATTTTCGCGCGTCGTGGGGAGACGAGAGGTTCAGCAGCTTTTTACAAAACTACCCCTCCCACAAAGGAGGCACCACCCATTTGAACAAACTAAATCGTGGTCCAAGCCACATCTTCGTCTTCCCCATTGGAAAAAACTTACAGCAAAAGATCACCATAAAAACATGGCGAGTTCCCCCAGCTCTTCCTCGCGCCCTTACGGCTCCCGTCCCGGGGTTTGGACAAGTTGCTCCGTATCCCTCCTTCGACTACGCAACCTCGAGACCCAAGGGTACCTTCCTTCCTCGGATCTGGCAGTTACCCGCGCCGGTTTGTCTTCATTCAATGGCGAGGCCTTCGCGGAGAATTTCCCCAATCCACAAAAGGGGGAGCGCGTATGCTTCGTGCCCTTTCTCCTGCGGGGTCTCGGTTTTCCCATTCATCCATTCTTGAGAGGGTTATTGGAGTTCTATGGAATCCAGCTCCACCACCTCACCCCAGGGTCTATTCTGCATGTCTCGGGCTTCGTCGCCCTTTGCGAGATGTTCCTGGGCTGCGAGGCACACTTCGAATTGTGGAGGAAGTACTTCTGCCTTGTCCCTCGCACTCGAGACAAGACAATTTTTGAGGTCGGAGGAGCCGAAGTATGCCGCATAGCGGGGACGGGATATCCAGTGGGAACGCCGAAGGAGTCCGAAGAATGGTCTTCGGAATGGTTCTACATCGAGGACGTCCCCCAATTTGATCCAGCTCGGAGGGGTTTGCCCAAATACTCCGACGCCCCTTTGAAGAAAAGGTACAACGGGCGTCTAAAGAGCCCGTCCCAAGAGGACAGCGTTGAAGTGCAGCGCTTGGCAGCCCATGTGAGGGTACTAGCCCATCACAAGCTGACCATGATAGATGTCATGGCCGCCGCCATTACCCGGTGCGTTCAACCTCTTCAACAAAGGATACACCCTTTGTGGCGTTATAACGGAACAAGCGACACCACTCGCTCCCGAAGACTGGGCCCCGCCGATCAAACAGCATTAGCCGCCGCACTTGCTGACCTGTACAAAGGGGAGCAAGAAGATTTTATTCGGCGGTAGACCAAGGAGGGATACTCAAGCCACAGTCCCATCGAATGGGTGAGTCCTTCAACTCCGTGACCACAATTCGGGTTTTCAATTTGTCCCTTTTTGACCGAAGCCTCTAACTTTATGTGAACAGGAATGGAGGAGCTTCATCGAGAAAGTTAACTGTCCGGCCCCCCAGCCCGAGGACTATTCCCGTGATGACGATCCGGGCTTTCATGATGACTCGGATCTGACAATCGAGCTCGAAGACGGGGTTTTCTACCAGGAGAGCCTTGACGGTTCCAAGGTGGCTATCATAGCCGATTACCCTGGATCCTTCCCTTCCCCTGCGATAAGCAAGAAGAAGAAAAACCCATCCCGCAAAAGGCAAGTTTCCTCCCATGACCCAAACGCGTCGGCTCCTACTCCCAAGCGCCGTCGATCCGCGTGACATACATCGGCCACGGCAGCAGTGCCTGGACCGGAAAGCAACAGGGATCCGACAAATGAGCCGGTCGCGGGGACAAGCCCGTCTACACGTTCATCCCAAAGGTACTTTGCTCGACCGTTTGATTTATTATCATGATTGATAAAGCCTCACAAGAGACCTTATGTCGAAATATTCAGGCAAAGAGTTCAGCCATCTCCCGCCGAGGATGTCGCCAGGATGTCCGGCGGTGCTCCAAATTCCAGGCCTTCCGCTCATGCTGAACCTACTGCGGAGGTTCCCATAGTCAATCCGGCCCCTGCCGATTCCGGTGACGCTGTGTCCGTCACCAAATCCGAGGTAGGAAGCGCTATGAATCATCGGCAGCGACGAGAAGCCCTGCGTCACCCAGCCTTCTCCGAACAGGAGTTCAATACTCTGCGCACGGCGGACGCGCACCTCGGATCTGCCCGAGCTGGGTTCGGGGAGGACATGAAATTGATATCATCCAGCCTGCAGGTGAGTAATCGGTTATTAGAGTCCGAACACTCATGTAAACCCAGTAACCCTCGAGCATTAAATTGGTCGGAACGACCGAATTAAGGATCCTTGTATTGTTTTACTGCTAATGCAGGCCTCGAAGCAGCAGAGCGAGCAACTGGCCAAGGAACTGGAAGCCAGCCAAACACAGGTGGAATCTGTGAAGGCCAAATTGGAGCAAGTGAAGAGCTTTACTCGGGAGGCACATGGTAAGTATATCTGTTCTGCTGATCTTTAGTATATTCCCATGCTGACGCGAGGGTACTTTGTAGCAGCTGAATCAATAGGGCAATTGCAAAGAGATTTGGATGCAGCCCGAGAATCTCAGCGATACGCCGAGTCCCAGCATGAGGCTGGCTGTCGTGTTTTGCAACGACACCTTGAAGAGAAGAACCGCCTTCAGGCGGAGAACAAACAGCAGGCCGAAGAAATTGAGAGCTTAAAGACTCAATTGGCCCAGGCCCAAGGAGAGAACCAGAAATTACAGAGGGGCATGTTCGGTAAGTGTGATTCTAACATCAGAAGGTACTTCTTATAAATGAAGCATAATAGGCATGCCTTGACTCATGTACAGGTCTCCTGTCTGGGCGACCCGAAGAAGAGATCGGATCCTACCGGGGAAGCCTTCTGAAGGAGCTGTCCACCCTTCATGAGCGGGCTCGGAAGGCCATGAAGAGCATGGTAAAAGCGTTATGGCCCGCCGAGCAACCTCCGGAGGAGATGACCGAACTAGTCGATCTATTCAAAGGAGCCCGAAGTAGGTTCGAGCTGTGGAAGACATCGGCTTGTCGAGAGGGAGCACGAGAGGCATGGGCGATGATCAAGACCCGCTATACCGGACTTAACCCCGTGCGTATGGCTCAGGTTGGGCCAGTAGGGTCAGATGGACAAGAAGTGCCGCTCCACCTGGTATACGACCAAGTGATGCCTGCCGCCCGTCTTTCACAAGAAGATTGCTCCCTGGACACCATAATCGACAATCTCGATTGGCAGCCAGATGTATGATTATATGTAACTATGTACTAATAATCGAGGAATTGCTCCGTCTGTGTTGTAAACTTTGTCTTAACCGGCCATCGGCTTCGGCCTCCCGCGCTAAGAGCTTGGGAGTGTTCCTTGTAAATTATCACCCTAGGAGAGTGAATTATGTTCGGGGAACCAGGCAATCCGGCCATTTGGTGCGAATAGACAGAAAGCACACAGGGAGATATGTTATATTACTGCTTAGCGTAAGAAATATCTTCCGAAGAAAATAGTACCTCTATCGATACCTTTCTTACGGGTGCTACGTAAATCGTAGGTAGTAAGGCCGCATACTGTTAGTATGTGACTAAGGGCTTTTGTGAGAGAAGAAGCCCGAGTAATGGTCATAACGACCATAGTCTTATTAGTTGATTCCGTCATAGCCGATCAATTGTCTGCTGAAGATAGCTAGCTTTTGGCTTCACCCGTCTGAGGTACGTATCCGGATGACCCGGTCGTAACAATCGAAGAGGTGCTCCCTTTACCCTCTAGCCGAACAATCGGGAACGTAGAGGGTAAGCACAGGAGCGAGGCAACCCAGCTTGGCAATGTCTTAGTTCGAATTGATGCATATGATGGCTTAAAAACGACAAGGCAAACATGCATACACAATAAATGTGAATAAGTGCTTATAATATAAAATCATTGGCTTCGGAAAGAAGCCCCCAGGTGCTGTGTTCGGATTTGACGCTTAAGGGTGTAAGCTGAAAATCTTAGTACAAGATCGGTTGAGCCGAACATAGATTTGGGAAGAAAAGGAAAAAATTCAAACCTGCCAAAAATCAAGGTGGGAGGGAAAGTCGAAAATAAAGAAAGAGAAAGAAAAGTGTAACAAAAGGTAAAGAGTGTGACGACACCGGTTTATCCGTAGAAGCACCGAAGACGAGCTACGTTCCATGGGTTTGGTTCAAGGAGGTTATCCGACGGGTTTCGAAGACTGTAAGCCCCTCCCGCGAGTACTTCGTCGATTATGAAGGGGCCCTCCCATTTGGGGTTAAGTTTATGCTTCTGCTTCTCCGGAAGTCGTAAGACGAGCTCACCCATGTTGTACGCTTTTGCCCTGACCTCCCTACTCTGGTAACGTCAAGCCTGCTGTTGGTAAAAAGTGGAGCGAGCCCGAGCTATGTCGTGCTCACCTTCTAGGGTGTCCAGGTCGTCCTGCCGATCTAACTCGGCCTCCCTTTCCTCGTACATGCGCACCCGTGGTGCGTCGTGAATAATGTCGTAGGGGAGGACTACTTCTGCCCCATAGACCATGAAGAACGGTGTGTATCTCGTTGATCTATTTGGGGTGGTGCGCAGGCACCATAGAACGGAGTCGAGCTCCTCAACCCAATGACAGTCGGACTCATGAAGAGACCGGACCAAACGTGGCTTAATGCCGCTCATAATGAGGCCGTTTGCTCGTTCGACTTGTCCATTGGTCTGCGGATGGTAAACCAATGCGTAATCGAGCTTGATGCCCATTTTTGCGCGCCAGTCTTTGACCTCGTGGGCCGTGAAGTTGGATCCATTGTCCGTTATTATACTGTGCGGAATGCCGTAACGGTGTACCACACCGGATATAAAGTCGATTACTGGTCCGGACTTGGCTGATTTAACAGGTTTTGCCTCTATCCATTTGGTGAATTTGTCAACCATGACCAGTAGGTATTTATTCTTCTTGGTCCCCCCTTTACGTGGTCTAACCATATCCAGCCCCCAGACCGCGAAGGGCTAGGTAATCGGAATAGTCCGAAGAGCTGTTGGGGGCATGTGACTTTGGTTTGCAAATAGTTGACACCCCACGCAGTGTTTAACAAGTGATTGGACGTCCGTTCGAGCAGTGGGCCAGAAGAAACCAGCCCGGAAGGCCTTGCTAACTAAGGCTCTTGATGCGGCGTGATGGCCGCCCATTCCTGCGTGGACTTCGGCTAAGAGCTACGTCCTTCTTCCTCAGATATGCACCACTGTAGTATTCCGGTGGTGCTTTTCTTGTACAACTCACCCTCGTGGACTTTATAGGCTTTGGAGCGTCGAACTATGCGCCGTGCCTCCGTCTGATCGTCGGGCAGTTCTTTGCGAAGAAGGTAGGCAAGGAAGGGATGGGTCCATGGCGCGATTACTGCCATGACCCCGTGAGCCAAGGGCGTTTCGTCCATTATGGAGCCGCCGATGATTTGATCGTCTGGTTCATTTATAGGGGAAACAACCTCGTCCGCACTGGTTAGATCAGCGCCCTTATGATCGTCCTGCCAAACCACGGATGGCTTAAAGAGCCGTTCCAGGAAAGTGTTTTTTGGGACAGGGTCGCGTTTGGCCCCCATGCGAGCCAGCATGTCGACGGCTTGGTTGTTGTCTCTAGCGACGTGGTGAAATTGCAGCCCCTCGAACCGTGCGGATATCTTGAGGACAGCGTTTCTGTATGCCGCCATCTTCGGGTTTTTGGCATCGAATTCGCCGTTGATTTGGGAGATGGCCAAGTTGGAGTCTCCCCGCACCTCTAGCCGGCGTATGCCCATTGATGCTGCCATCCGAAGACCGTGTAGTAGTACTTCGTATTCGGCTGCATTGTTGGAATCGGCATACATGATCTGCAACACGTATCGAACGTTATCACCTGTGGGGGATGTGAGGATAACTCCAGCCCCCAGTCCGGCCAAAGTTTTAGATCCGTCGAAGTACATTGTCCAATGGGAGTATGTACTAAATTCCCTGGGGAGCTCGGCCTCTGTCCATTCGGCAAGGAAATCTATCAACACCTGAGACTTGATAGCTCGTCTTGGCTTGTAGACGATTTCAAAGGGAATGAGCTCAATAGCCCATTTAGCTATTCGGCCGGTGGCGTCCCTGTTGTTGATTATATCATTCAGGGGTACTTCGGATGCCACCGTGACCGAGCACTCTTGAAAGTAGTGTCTGAGTTTCCGTGATGCCATAAATACTATATAGGCTATCTTCTGGTAGTGCGGGTATCTGGACTTGCACTGCGTTAGTACTTCTGACCCGTAATAGACCGGTTTCTGTATCCGGGATTTGTGTCCCTCCTCCTCTCGTTCGACGACGAGCACCGCGCTAACGACTTGGTTGGTAGCCGATATGTATAATAACATGGGTTCACCAGCACCTGGTGCTATGAGTATGGGATTGCTTGCCAGTAGTGTTTTGATTTCTTCTAACGCAGCCGCTGCCTCATCGGTCCACTTGAAATTGTTGGTCTGTTTCAGCAGTCTGTAGAGCGGTAAAGCCTTTTCCCCGAGGCGGGAGATAAAGCGGCTTAGCGCCGCCACGCAACCAGCCAACCTCTGGACATGCTTTAGCTCTGTGGGAATTGCAAGTTCTGATAGGGCGCGGATCTTAGCCGGATTCGCTTCTATTCCTCTATGGGAGACAATGAATCCGAGCAGTTTACCAGCGGGAACTCCGAATACGCATTTCTCCGGATTGAGTCGTATATCGTACTCACGGAGGATGGCAAAGGTTTACCTGAGGTCGTCGATGAACTGGCTGACGTGTTTGGTTTTGTTGACCACGTCGTCCACGTATGCCTCGACTGTTTTACCGACTTGTTTTGCGAGACATGTCTGGATCATGCGCTGGTATGTAGCCCCAGTGTTTTTTAGCCCGAAAGGCATCGTGTTGAAGTAGAATGGCCCGTAAGGGGTGATGAATGCGGTTGCCGCTTGATCGGATTCCTTCATTTTAATCTGATGGTATCCGGAATAAGCGTCGAGGAAACACAACGAGTCGTGTCTGGCTGTGGCGTCAATAATCTGGTCTATGCGTGGTAGGGGGAAAGGGTCCTTAGGGCAGGCTTTGTTGAGGTCTTTAAAGTCGACGCACAGCCGCCAGGATTTATCTTTGTTTGGTACCATAACTAGGTTTGCCAACCATTCGGGGTCCTTAATCTCCCGAATGAATCTGGCCTCTAGCAGTTTAGCTAATTCTTCACCCATAGCTTGTCGTTTGGGCTCTGAAAAGCGGCGCAGAGTCTGCTTGACGGGCTTAGAGCCTACGATGATGTTCAGACTATGTTCTGCCAGCCGCCGTGGGATTCCGGGCATATCGGAAGGATGCCAGGCGAAGATGTCCCAGTTTTCTCGTAAGAATGTTCGCAGTGCTTCGTCCACTATCGGATCGAGCTGAGCTCCGATGGACGCTGTCTTGTTCGGGTCCGTCGGGTGCACCTGAAATTTGACGATTTCATCTGCAGGTTTAAAGGACGTGGGGTTGGGCCTTTTCCTAAGGATCACATCGTCCTTGTCTACTGTTGACCAGAGTGCGGTCAGTTCTTCTGCAGCAAAGGTCTCAGCTAGAGCCTCGAGGGCAAGCGCTGTTGTTTTGTTTTCGGCCCAGAGGGCTATATTCGGATCACTGGCGATTGTGATCACCCCGTTTGGTCCTGGCATCTTTAGTTTCATATACCCGTAATGTGGTATAGCCTGGAATTTTGTGAAGGCGTCACGTCCCAATAGGGCGTGGTAGCCGCTGGGAAAGGGCACGATATGGAAGAGAAGTTCTTCGGATCGGTAGTTTTCGGGCGTGCCGAACACTACGTCCAGGGTGAGGCGTCCTGAACAACGCGCCTCTTTCCCCGGAATTATTCCCCAGAAAGTCGTGTTGCTATGCTCGATCCGAGATCGGTCGAACTGCATTTTTTCCAGGGTACCTTCGTAGATAAGGTTTAAACCACTGCCGCCATCCATTAGCACTTTGTTTAACCTGAAGCCATCGACGATGGGGTTTAGGACTAGTGCGGCCGGTGTATGATCGGTACGAATGGCTGGTCGGTCAGTATCTCCGAAGGTAATGGGTATGTCTGCCCATGCGCTTGTTGCTGCCACATGATAGACCTGTTCGAGTTCTTTAAGAGCTCTTTTCCTCCTGTTCCTTGAGGGAAACCTTTCGTAGATCGTCAGGACTTCGGCGTTGTATTTTGGTGGCGATATGAAGCGCCTATTCGGCGGTGGTGCCCCAAGAATGGCTTCACCGCTTTTTGCGACCTGCCTGACGACCCAGCAAGCTCTAAGGCTATGAGTCGGAGCTGTGTTCAGCAATACGGAATGTATAGGGCATGGTTTATCCAATAATCCATCAAGGACGGTACTAACCCCTGAAAGGGGCCTGTTTCTCTTTTCGGCGGGTTCGAGTTTGGCTGGCCGCTTCGGGGGTATCCTCTTTTTCCGATCTCTTCTAGGGTATTCGGTAAAGGTTGGTTCCGAAAACAGCCGTTCGGCTTGCCAAGCGCTTTCCATGGCACAATATTTTTGTACCAAATCTGATAGCTCGGCGAAGTCACGAATGTGCCGACAAGCCAGGGCGTTGAGAATCCCTTCGTCATGGTAGTTGCGATTGAAAGTTGCCATTATCTCTTGATCACTGAGGCCCCGAACTTTCTTTCTGGCGAGGAGGAGTCTGGCCCAGTAATGATGAACCAACTCTCCTGATAACTGCTTAACGTCCCGTAAGTCCGAAGACTTGGGCTCTGCTACGATGCTTGAGTGATCGGCTTGGGAGGTGGGTGGGAAAAGGTTTGACTCCACGCCACGGTGGGAGTTCAGAGTCATGGACTCCGAATTGTGTGATAGATCAGGGACCGATACCGGTCTGTCTCCGGAGCGAACTCCAGTGTCTGGGTTGCAGGCGAGGTCTCGGTGATCGGAGACTGGGGTGTAAACCGTTTTTAATTCCGGTCGTTGGGGGGACGAGCCCCCAGCCGGACACTCGACGGTGGCGACAAGGTGGGTGACCGTGGGGATGTGAATCTCCCTATCATCGGGTTTAAGCCCGAGCCGGTCATAGACCGGGATCTGGTCATCAGTCATACGCATGGTCTCCATCCGATCAAATAGCTCGTTTAGAAACGAGGCGATGGTAGAATGCGTGTCGCTGAAGCGAGTGGGGTCGGTATGCGGCGTCGCAGTTCCGGAGTCGCACGAAAGCAGACCCGGGTCCTGTTTAACCATGGTGGATCCGGTCACAACGACCGGATTGGGCGTTCCAGACAGCCCGGGGGTGACGACTTCATCGGAAGCGGGACCCGATGTCTTCGGCGTCGAAGCGTCGGGATCTGCGGGCTCCTCCATAAGAGTCGAGGGTTCTATCAAGACAAGTTCTCCCCGTGAATCCGCGACGAACTCCAGGGTTCCGAGCTTGATTCCTTGATCGGGGGAAAAGCTTCCGATCTGGCCAAGGTGGCCGATCGGGTCAGCATGCGAGGGGATGTCGCCGCTTGCGAGGTTCTGATCTGGGATGAGAATCCCCTGGGTGCAGATCTCGCTGCTTGTGACAAGGCGAGCCATCGATTCCTTTGGCGATCACAGCGGAACTATCAATGAAAGCACCAATGTCGGTGTCAAAACCGGCAGATCTCGGGTAGGGGGTCCCGAGCTGTGAGACTAGAATCGATGGTAATAGGAGACGAAGGAGATGATGTTTACCCAGGTTCGGGCCCTCCTATGGAGGTAATACCCTACGTCCTGCTTGATTATATTGATGGTATGAGGGTTACAGAGTTGATCTACCTCGAGATTGAATAGCTAAAACCCTAGATGAGTTCTCCTCCCCCTTACAACCTAAAACCCTCCGGCTTATATAGACGCCGAGGGTGCCTAGGGTTTACACATGGTCAGTTGCACATCAAAGGAAAAACACGCCTATCTACTGTCGACAACTTGGAGGACACGCCACGGCTACTTGAAACTTCCACCCGGGCGACGGGGCCCTTGATCATCCAAAGCTCATCCAGCAGCCCACATATTCCGGCCCTATGAGAAACAGGTCGGCTATCCGAGGACCCCTTAAACCAGGACTCCCACAACTAGGTTCTACTTTAATTTGCTTAGGGGGTTTAGGTGCTCTTATATTGCTCTTACGAACCACGGTTGATACCTTAGCATGTTCTTTTATCCTAACAGGGAAAGGTGGCTTTTCAATATAAGCAGTAGGCACAACTGGATCAACATTGTAAAAGATAGTTTGTTCTCTAGCTATGACTGGTTCTTTAATTTCTTCTTTAACAGGGGGATGATATTTAAACCACTTCTCCGTAGGGAGATCAACGTGAGTAGCAAATGCTTCGCAGAAATAGGCTACTATCTCCGAGTCAAGTCCGTATTTAGTGCTAAACTTGTGAAAAGTATCGGTATTCATAAAAGATTAAACACAATAAAATTCAAGCTTTATACCTAACTCATTACCTTCGTCGAGTTCCCAATCTTCAGAGTTGCATTTAATTCTTTCCAAGAGATCCCACTTGAAATCAATAGTCTTCTTCATATAAGAACCAGCACAAGAAGTATCGAGCATGGATTGATCGTTATGAGAAAGCCGAGCATAAAAATTCTGAATAATAACTTCCCTCGGAATGTCATGATTGGGGCATGAATATAACATTGACTTAAGCCTCCCCCAAGCTAGAGCGATACTTTCTCCTTCAGAGGCTAAAAATTATATATATAATTCCGATCATGATGAACTAGATGCATAGGAAAAAACTTTTGATGGAATTCCAATTGCAAACGATTCCAGTTCCATGATCCAAGGTCATCACATAGCCTATACCATGTCAATGCTTTTCCCTCCAAAGATAAAGGGAAAACCTTCTTCTTAACTTCATCTCCGGGTAAACCTGCAAGCTTAAATAATCCACATATTACATATAGGAGATGCATATCAAGATGTTCAGTTCCAACTCCTGCATAAGGTTTAGCAAGCAAGTGTTCTAACATACCCGAAGGAATTTCATAAGTAACATTTTCAGTAGGTGTTGTAGGTTGAGGGCTAACTAATTATGGTTCCGATCGAGGTGAAGATACCCCGAACAAACCCCTCAAAGGATTGTTCTCCATAGTAGCAAGTAGCAATAAATTTCAGCACGTAGTATAAGTTTTTCCTTACCGATTTCCACTTACCAAGACCGCTTCACTCCCCGGCAATGGCGCCAGAAAAGAGTCTTGATGACCCACAAGTATAGGGGATCAATCGTATTCCTTTCGATAAGTAAGAGTGTCGAACCCAACGAGGAGCAGAAGGAAATGACAAACGGTTTTCAGCAAGGCATACTCTACAAGCACTTAAATTGTAGGTAACAGATAGTTTGATAGCAAGGTAATTTGTAACGAGCAAGTAACGGTAACGGTAAACAAGGTGCAGCAAGGTAGCCCAATCCTTTTGAGGCAAAGGACAGGCCAGAACAATCACTAGTAATAGGCAAAGTGTTCTTGAGGGTACACGGGAATTTCGTCTAGTCACTTTTATCATGTTGGTTTGATTCGTGTTCGCTACTTTGATAATTTGATATGTGGGTGGACCGGTGCTAAGGTGTTGTTCTTACTTGAACTAACAACCTACTTATGATTAACCCCCTCGCAAGCATCTGCAACTACGAGAAAAGTATTAAGACAAAGTCTAACCATAGGATTAAACATGTGGATCCAAACCAGCCCCTTACGAAGTAGCGCATAAACTAGGGCTTAAGCTTCTGTCACTCTAGCAAACCATCATCTAATAACTACTCCACAATGCATTCCCTTAGGCCCATGAATGGTGAAGTGTCATGTAGTCGACGTTCACATGACACCACTAAGGGAATCACAACATCCATATCATCAAAATATCGAACACATATCCAATTCACATGATTACTCGCAACATGACTTCTCCCGTGACCTCAAGAACAAAGGTAACTACTCACAAATAATAATCATGCTCAAGATCAGAGGAGTATTGAATAGCATAATGGATCTGAACATATAATCTTCCACCAAATAAACCATATAGTAATCAACTACGCAAGGTAATCAACACTACTAGTCACCCACAGGTACCAATCTGATGTTCCGGTACAAAGATTGAACACAAGAGATGAACTAGGGTTTGAGAGGAGATGGTGCTGTTGAAAATGTTGATGAAGATTGGCCTCCCAAAGATGAGAGGGGTGTTGGTGATGACGATAGCTTCGATTTCCCCCTCCGGGAGGGAAGTTCCCCCGGCGGAATCGCTCCGCCGGAGGGCAAAAGTGCTCCTGCCCAAGGTCCGCCTCGAGGCGGCGGCGCTTCGTCCCGAAAGTCCTCCTCCTAATTTTTTCAGGTTTTTTGGGAATTTATACCACAAGATGGGTACCGGAAGCGGGCCAGGCTGGGCACGATACACCAGGGCGCGCCCAGGGGGGCCTGGCACGCCCTGGTGGGTGGTGCCCACCTGAGGGCCCTCCTTCGGTAGTTTTCAGCTCCAGTAATTTTTATTAAATACAAAAATAATCTTTGTAAATTTTCAGCTTCATTGGAGTTGTGCAGAATAGGTATCTCTGACGTGCTTTTCTTGGGTCCAGAATTCCAGCTGCCGGTATTCTCCCTCTTTGTGTAAACCTTGCATATTATGAGAGAAAATGCATTAGAATCACTCCCCAAAGCATTATTATTCGACAAAACAAAGTAAATAATAGTAGGAAATCATGATACAAAATGGACGTATCAAGGTCATTGTCGGACGATTCCCCAATGACTCCTTTAGCATTCCTCTTAGAGGAATACATCCTAAATAAATTCATCTTATTTCGACAAATAAAATTCTGAAAATGTTAGTCCACAAATTTTTTATCAATGAAACTTAATAAAATTGATAGCAACTACTCATAAGCGTGCCTAGAGACCATATCAAGCATTCAAACTACTTAGAACTCTAGGAATTCAACATGCAAGCTCATCTACAACAACACCAAGAGTAGCTAATTATTCTGAAAATAAACCACTAAATCAAAAACTAATTGGAGCAATGGGGGAGTCACATACCAAGAAGCAATCCCCCAAAACAGTTTCGGAAATGGACCTTCGAGCAAAGAGATCGAAATCCATGGGTTCGTGAGCAAGAACACGGGAGAGAGAGAGCTATGATGATTTTTTTCTAGAGATAGGAGATGACACGGGCTAAAGTAGTAAGTGAGGGGACCCACGTGGGGATCACAACCCACCAGGGCGCGCCTGGGGTTGCTGGCGCGCCCTAGTGTCTTGTGGGCACCAGGTGCACCCCCCTCTGATGTTATTTGCACCAAAATTCAGAAATATTCAGAAAAAAATCGTGTTAAATTTTCAGGACATCCTGAGAACTTTTATTTTTGGGTCATTTTTTTATTATTGTACGGGAAAGTCAGAAAACAAGATAAACATGGCATTTTATTTTATATGACTAAGAAAAATATAAAGCAAAAGGTAGGGCAGAAGGTTGTGTCTACTAGATTCAAGATAAACATGACATGAAAAGTGACTTTTCTTTTGTTGCAATCAATAACAGCCCCTACAGTATTCAAAAAGGGTCTACCAAGGATAATCGACATGTTGTCGTCCTCGGGCATATCAAGAATAACAAAGTCTGTTAAGATAGTAACATTTGCAACAACAACGGGAACATCCTCGCAAATACCGATAGGTATGGCAGTTGATTTGTCAGCCATTTGCAAAGATATTTCAGTAGGTGTGAGTTTATTCAAGTCAAGTCTTTTATATAAAGAGAAAGGCATAACACTATCACCAGCTCCCAAATCACACAAAGTAGTTTTAACATAATTTCTTTTAATGGAGCAAGGTATAGTTGGTATTCCAGGATCTCCAAGTTTTCTAGGCACTCCATCCTTAAAAGAATAATTAGCAAGCATGGTGGAGATTTCAGCTTCAGGTATCTTTCTTTTATTAGTGATGATGTCTTTCATGTATTTGCATAAGGGGCCATCGTTAAGATATCAGTTAAGCAGGTACGCATAAAGACTGGCCTAATCATTTCAGCAAAGCGTTCAAATTCCTCATCATCCTTTTTCTTAGATGGTTTAGGTGGAAAAGGCATGGGTTTCTGAAACTATGGCTCTCTTTCTTTACCATGTTTCCTAGCCACAAAGTTTTTTTATCATATCGTTTATTTTTAGGTTGTGGGTTATCAAGATCAACAGCAGGTTCTATTTCTACATCATTATCTCATCCCTTATCATTGTTCATTTGAGTGTCTTTATGAACATCATCATTATCATTATCATTATCACTAGATGAATGTTCATTACTAGATTGAGTTTCAGCATCAGAAATAGAGATATCATTATTATTAGGAGGTTTTTCTATCTCAGGTTCACTAGAGGTATGCAAGGTCCTATCAGATTTCTTTTTCTTCTTCTTTCTAGAAGGACTAGGTGCATCAGTGTTAAATCTCTGAGAGTGTTGTTCAATTCTTTTAGGATGACCTTCAGGATAAAGTGGTTCCTGAGTCATGTTTCCTCCTCTAGTTGCTACTCTAACAGAAAAATCAGTCATATTATTATTCATCTCATTAAGCAATTCTCTTTGGGATTTAGCAACTTGTTCTAACTGAGTTTGAACCATAGATGCATGTTTTCCTACACCTCTAACATCATTACTTATTATAAATAACAAGTCACTCAAGCGAACAATAATATCAGAATTATATTTCAATTGCTTGAGAACATGTGCATTGAAGTGCTCTTGTTTCATAATGTAATTGTCAAACTCATATAAGCATTGACTAGGAGGTTTATTGTAAGGGATGTAACCTTCCTCAAACTTTAATAAAGAATTTACCTTTACCACCTATGGAGGTGGTGGCGCGTCAAGGCCATGTATTTCTTCAATGGGTGGTAAATTCTTAACATCCTCAGCTTTAATACCTTTCTTTTTCATACATTTCTTGGCGTCTTGCATATCTTCAGGACTGAGAAATAATATACCCCTCTTCTTTGGAGGACATTTAGGTGGTGGTTCAGGGAGAGTCCAATCATCATAATTCTTCAATATATTATTAAATAATTCCCTAGCTTGTTCAACAGTTCGTTCCCTGAAAACACAACCATCACAACTATCTACGAAGTCCCTAGAAGCATCAGTTAGTCCATTATAGAAGATATCAAGTATTTCATTTTTCTTAAGAGGGTGATCAGGAAAAGCATTAAGCAATTGGATAAGCCTCCCCCAAGCTTGTGGGAGACTCTCTTCTTCAATTTGCACAAAGTTAAATATTTCCTGTAAAGCAACTTGTTTCTTATGAGCAGGAACATATTTTTTGGAGAAGTAGTAAATCATATCCTAGAGACTACGCACACAACTAGGAGCAAGAGTATTGTACCATATCTTAGCATCACCCTTTAATGAGAATGGAAATAATTTGAGAAAATAATAGTGGCGAATCTTCTCATCATTAGTAAAAAGGGTAGCTATATCATTCAACTTAGTGAGATGTGCCACTACAGTTTCAGTTTCAAAGCCATGAAAAGGATCAGATTCAACCAAAGTAATTAACTCTGGGTCGACAGAGAGTTCATAATCCTTATCGGTAACAAAGATATGTGAAGTAGCAAACTTAGGATCACATTTCATTTTAGCATTCAAAGTTTTTCCATATACTTGCATAGTAATTTCTTAAGATCTTCTCTATCCTTACAAGCAAGGATGTCTCTAGTTACTTCTTCATCAATAACATAACCGTCTGGTATTTTAGGCAATTCAAATCTAGGAGAGCTAGGCCTAATAGGTGTTTCATAGTTCTTAGTTTCGGTAGTTTCATCAGTTTCAATAATTGTATTCTCTTTAGCTCTAGCAATTTGTTCATCAAGTAATTCACCTAGTGGCACATTATCATCAAGCAAGGTATTAGCATCACAATAAGCATCATTCATAATAGAAGTAGCATCATCAATAACTTGCGACATATCAGGATTAATAGCATGTGGTGGTGTAGCAAATCTACTCATAACAGAAGGTGAATCAAGTGCAGAGTGTGATGGTAAATCCGTACCTCCCCTCGTCTTAGAGGGAAGGATCTTGGTTCTTGTATCCTTCAGATTCTTCATAGTGATAAATTGATATAAATCCCAAGTGACTCATCAAATATAGCTATGCTCCCCGGCAACGGCGCCAGAAAAAGGTCTTGATAACCCACAAGTATAGGGGATTGATAACCCACAAGTATAGGGGATCGCAACAGTTTTTGAGGGTAGAGTATTCAACCCAAATTTATTGATTCGACACAAGGGGAGCCAAAGAATATTCTCGAGTATTAGCAGCTGAGTTGTCAATTCAACCACACCTAAAAGACTTAATATCTGCAGCAAAGTATTCAGTAGCAAAGTAGTATGGAAGTAACGGTGACAATGGCAAAAGTGACAGTAGCAGTTTGGTAGCAATCGTAACAGTGGCAACGGAAAAGTAACTTAGCAAAGATCAATATGTGAGAAGCTCGTAGGCAATGGATTAGTGATGGATAATTATGTCGGATGGCATTCATCATGCAACGGTTATAACATTGGGTGACACAGAAGTAGCTCCAATTCATCAATGTAATGTAGGCATGTATTCCATATATAGTCATACGTGCTTATGGAAAAGAACTTGCATGACATCTTTTGTCCTACCCTCCCATGGTAGCGGGGTCCTAATGGAAACTAAGGGATATTAAGGCCTCCTTTCAATAGAGAACCGGACCACAGCATTATCACTTAATGAATACATGAACTCCTCAAACTACGGTAATCACCGGAAAGAATCCCAGCTATTGTCACCCTGGGGGATGCGGATCATAACTCGTAATAGGTGTCTACAACATGCAAGATAGGATCAAGAACACATATATATTCATGAAAACATAATAGGTTCAGATCTGAAATCATGGCACTCGGGCCCTAGTGACAAGCATTAAGCATAGCAAAGTCATAGCAACATCAATCTCAGAACATAGTGGATACTAGGGATCAAACCCTAACATAACTAACTCGATTACATGGTAAATCTCATCCAACCCATCACCGTCCAGCAAGCCTACGATGAGATTACTCACGAATGGCGGAGAGCATCATGAAATTGGTGATGAAGGATGGTTGGTGATGACGACGGCGTCGATTTCCCCTCTCCGGAGCCCAAAACAGACTCCAGATCTATCCTCCCGAGGAAGAACAGGAGGTGGCGGCGGCTCCATATCGTGAAACGCGATGAATTCTTCTCTCTGATTTTTTTCTCCCCGAATAGGAATATATAGAGTTGGAGTTGAGGTCGGAGGAGCTCCAGGGGGCCCACAAGACAGGGGGGCGCGCCCTAGGGGGGGCGCGCCCCCCTGGCTTGTGGCCAGGTGGTGGACCCCCTCCGGTTGATTCTTTCGCCAGTATTTTTCATTAATTCCAAAAATATTCTCCGTAAATTTTCAGGTCAATCCGAGAACTTTTATTTCTGCAAAAAAATAACACCAAGGCAATTCTGTTGAAAACAACGTCAGTCCGGGTTAGTTCCATTCAAATCATGCAAATTAGAGCCCAAAACAAGGGCAAAAGAGTTTGGAAAAGTAGATACGTTGGAGACGTATCAACTCCCCCAAGCTTAACCCATTGCTTGTCCTCAAGCAATTCAGTTGACAAACTGAAAGTGATAAAGAAAAACTTTTACAAACTCTATTTGATCTTGTTGTTGTAAATATGTCTAACTGATGTTCAGATTTTCAGCAAAGATTATAAACTAACCACATTCACAATAATGTTTAGGTCTCACATTTACTCATATCAATGGCATAATCAACTAGCGAGCAATAATAATAAATCTCGGATGAGAACAATTTTATCAAAACAATCATGATACAATATGATATAATGGTATCTCGCTAGCCCTTTCTGAGACCGCAAAACATAAATGCAGAGCACCTCTAAAGAACAAGGACTGACTAGACATTGTAATTCATGGTAAAAGAGATCCAGTCACAATCATACTCAATATCAATAAATAACAAAGCATATGAATGAAGGTGGTGCTCTCTAACTGGTGCTTTTTATAAGAGGAGGATGACTCAACAATAAAGTAAAATAGATAGGCCCTTCGCAGAGGGAAGCATTGATTTGCAGAGGTGCCAGAGCTCGAGCTTTTAAAACAGGGATGAATAATAATTTTGAGCGGTATTCTTTCATTGTCAACATAACAACCAAGAGATCTCGGTATCTTCCATGCTAGATACATTATAGGCGGTTCCCAAACAGAATAGTAAAGTTTTTACTCCCCCTCCACCAATCAATCACACTCCACGGCGAGCCGAATCCACGGGTATCGTCCATACAAACAACAATCCTGGCACTACTAGAAAAACGGCTATAGCTAATATGGACATTAATGGCGCACCATGTATGTGGTGCGCCACTGCTATATATCAGTGGCGCACCAGATATTGGTGCGCCATTAATGTTTATATTACTAATGGCGCACCTGGTGTGTGGTGCGCCATTACTAGTTTTGTCCTGGCCCCACACCCCTCCCCAAACTTAGCAATGGCGCACCAGGGAAAAGTGCGCCATTACTAGTTTTAACTAGTAATGGCGCACCACACACACGGTGCGCCACTACTAAGTTTGACCAAGGTTTGACCCATCCCCTAGACATATCAATGGCGCACTACGTATAGATGCGCCATTGTTATTTCAGGTAACAATGGCGCACTACGTATAGATGCGCCATTGCTATTTTAGGTAACAATGGCGCACCTACACGAAGTGCGCCATTGATATGCACTGTTCATGTCGCAGCCACCACCCACCACACGCCCCCCCCAGTCCCCCACACACACATCCCCCCCCCAGCCCACCGCCGCCAGCCGCCGCGCCGACCCCCCGCGCTGGCTCTCCCCGCGCCCCTTCTCCTTCCTCTCCTCCTCTCACCTCCCTCTCTCTCCCCGTGCAGGAGCCCACCATGGCCAAGGCTCGAGCTCGAGCTCGGCCGAGCCCCGCGCCGCCCCTGGAGCCCGCCAGCCGGCGGCCTCCCCGCGACCAGATCCGTGCGCCGCCGCCTGTCCCCGGCCTCCCCGACCTCTCCTCCGGCCTCCCTCGGTCCCACCGCGCGCCACGTTTACCAAGCAGGCCTTGGCCGCCAAGGAGAGGGGCCAGCAGCTCGTTATCTCCCGCCGTGCGCAGCAGGCGCTGCCGCTCGAGTCCGTCATCGAGGTCAGCGACATCGACGTCGTCCTCCAACGAGCCGCCGAGGAGGAACTCCTCCACGGAGACGACGCGGAGGGCGCCGCCGCTCTCTCCGCCGCGCTCGGCTCCGGCCTCATCGATCTGTAAGCGCCCGGTTCTGTTTTGGCTCCCCGCAGGTGTTCGACGAATTGCCTCTGACACGGGTGCTGCGGTTATTTTGCGTTGCAGGGATGGGACGGGGGACACGGAGGAGGAGAGGCGGCTTCTGCGGGAGGAGCAGGAGGCCCTGCACGCCGACAGCCTCAGGGTGCCCCGCCGGTGAGTGCTCGGCACCGTCGTTTCTTTCTTCTTTGGTCGTCTGGAGTGGGATGAGCTGTGCATGGTTGAACGGAATCGGAATGTTTTCAGGCCCCCGTGGACTGCCCAGATGACGACCGAGGAGCTCGACACCAACGAGAAGCGGGCCTTCCTGGAGTGGCGGAGGAACCTCGCCAGGTTGGTGCACTTCTCTGCTGTGTTTCTAGCAGTGACGTTGTTCAAAAGTTACATTGCTCCTTTGTACAGGAAACGGTTGTCGAGTGTATTTCAGGAAATATCGGGTTTATGCTCTTAGTTGCAGGAAATCTCCCGATTTTGTATTCATACCATTTCGGAAAACTCACCTAACTAACTCCCCACCTTGGCATGTTAACAATTTAAGTAACACTACTTGCTACAAAATACTTCAGCAGTAGTTGGTTAGGGTGTTGTTTGTTTATGAAACTATGTCGATATATCAATGTAAAACCCAGGTCATGTGTTGTAGCTATAAAACCCCAGGTTTTCTGCAACTATGACCTTAGACTTGGGTATCTTTGGAATCTTATGTTAGAAATCATACCTGGACTTGTTCTGAATATTCGTGCTAAATTCTGAAGCTGGTTCATTCTTTCTGGGCAATGAAAATGTAAAGTACTAATTTAAGTATTCAAATTGAACAGTATATAAACAAAGCACATAGAGCTATAGAAGCTTTTAATTGGTTTCTTCAGCTTGAATGGAAGCAATGTACATATTCCTGACTACTCTTTTCAATGTCTGAGCATGCAGTCGATCTAAGTTAATTTTAAATTTGCTACTATGTTGTTTGTTCTACAAAAGTCAATTATAAAAGAAATGTTCTGCAGATTGCAAGAGAATGAAGAATTTGTCCTTACGCCTTTTGAGAAGAATCTTGATATCTGGAGACAACTCTGGAGAGTACTTGAGCGCAGTGATTTGGATGATATCATCTATACATGTTCCTGGATAACTAAGCCTATGTAACATCAACAGTGTGACAACAAACAACACAGTATGCTTTTCTAAGTATCCTTGCAATGGGTCAATCATCTTATGGTTTTCTGCTCTATTGTTATTTTCCTGCCGATAGGACTATATAAATCATCATTTTTGTTATACCAAAGGGCGTTTAAGCACAGTGTGCTATAGCAGTTAAAATGCTCCAAATGATCAGGCCACATTCATGGATCCTCTGATACTGATAGTCTGATGCTTTAGGTGGTACAGCTAAAAATGAAGAAGGCACTTCCCCTAAAAGGCGGGTCGGCAGGCTCGAGGCATGGAACGAAATCTCCCAAGGAGCTGGAGAGCGTCTTGAAGCAGTATTTTGGGTACTCGGAGTTCCGAGGAAGGCAGCTAGAGGCCATAGAGGCTGTTCTTTCAGGTCCTCACTCTGCCCCTGTTTCCACATTCGTGTTCTGTTTTCTTGTTTAACCCCCTGAATGTCGATGAGATTAGTACTTCAAATATTTACTTTGTTTAATCTGTCAAACAACAAATTTGCAGGAAGGGATTGCTTCTGTTTGATGCCAACTGGAGGTGGCAAGTCAATATGCTACCAGATCCCTGCTCTAGTGAAGGCAGGCGTTGTTCTTGTCATCTCACCCTTCATAGGTGAATTGACCCATCAAGTTTCCATACTTTCAGTTTCACAAGTTCTACTACTTGAAAAGAATGTATGTACATACTTTTTGATTTATACTAACAGTTTCTTGATTTCTTGTATGTAAAATCTGCTGATCAGCGCTAATGGTAAGTTTAACTATCCACTCTTCCACTTTTTCTCTGTTACCCTTAAATCTTGGGATAGCTTTGAAAGTCATTTGGTCTGCAAAATTTACAGGAGAATCAGGTTAGCAGCTTGAAAAGTAAAGGAATTCCAGCTGAATTTCTCTCTTCGACACAAACAACTGCTAACAAAAACAAGGTAAGGGTCTTTACACACTGTGATATAAGGCTCTCGTGAGACATGCTCAGTTCTTGCATTGCTTTCGGTGTATCTTTTAACTGTCCCAACTGACATTTTGACCCTATGAATTCATACACTAGCCGGTGGTGCACAAGTTGTACTCTGTACTAAATCAGCGACAAATAATATGGATCGGAGTAAGTATTAATTCTCTGAGAATTGGAATTCATGAACTAGATCATGGTGTCTAGGATCTAAAGAGTGAACAACTTCTGCATGCTTACTTTTCCTTTTGACTTCAAAGTTTTATTAAACATATACGCTCTTTCCTCAGATACATGAAGATCTCGATTCTGGTAATCCTTCTTTAAAATTGCTGTATGTCACTCCTGAGTTAGTTGCAACATCTGGCTTCAAGGCAAAGTTAACAAAGCTCTACAACAGAGGTCTTCTTGGTCTCGTTGCTATTGATGAGGTCTAAACTAAGTTCACCTTTACTCCTTTAGTAACATCCTGTTGTTGTTTGATCTCTTGTAAAGAAAATCTGGTGCTTATTTGCCTACTTTCTCCCTCTCCACAGGCTCATTGTATAGATGCGCCACGGTCACCTGGGTGTTGTTCTGTAGTTTAGTCTGTCTCATGAGGTTTCAGAAAGCTCGTGCTAGGACTAGGATGTGAGTATGCACACAGAAGTTTCGGTTTCAATCCAAGCTGATGCTTGTCAACTTAATAACCCTCAAATAACGTGATTGTAACTCAACCAAACATGACATGGCAACCGCCTGTACATACTGAAGCAGTACATTAGATTGTTCCTTTTTTCTAATTCTTTTCATGTCCTGGTTGCTTGGTAGTTTCAAGTATCTTGCCAATGTCTAGAAATATACACGCACAAGTATCTTGCTCTTTATATACAGTAGCACATCTACTTCATTAGTAATTTTTTCATTTAGTGTAGATTGTACATCTAGCAACTAATTTTAGTGTAGCTTGTTCATTTAGTGTAGCTTGCCAATTTCTCAGTTTCCATCATCTATGCAAATGCAATCATCTTGTGCAGTACCAGCTACCTGGAGTGTTTTTAAACATTCATTTAATTTAATCATCATCTGGTCATTTGTTTCTTTTGCATATTTCCTCAAACAACTGATGTTGCTCTCTTCTCCCCTCGAACCTGCTTCTCTCTCTCTTTGTAAATCATGAGAATGCTGATGTAACATGTCATTACTTGATGCCATTGACTACTAGTAGCGGTGTATGTATTTTGATTGTGTGACTTGTTGATTCGAACAAATTATGTTTATTAAATGTATGAATTTGTATGTATGGATGAAATATATATATATATATATATATATATATATATATATATATATATATATATATATATATATATTTATGTGTGTGTACTATAATTTGTATGCATAAAATGGAATTGATGAATTTTATTTTTTTTAATTTCTAATTAGTTTGTTTTATTTTTAATTTTTTTTATATATATTATATGTTATAAATAGTTTGTTTGTCTTTCTGCTTATTTTGTTACATTTTGCAGGGATAAAAATTTGAAAAAAAATTTGAAAAAAAAAAAATTTCGAAATTTTTTTTTTTAAAATTTTTTTTTTGTTAGTAGTGGCGCACCACACCCACGGTGCGCCACTACTAACAATTTTTTTTTTTTGAAATTTTTTATTTATTTTTCAAAAAAAAAAATTTTGAAATTTTTTTTTTACTAGTGGCGCACCGTGGTGTGGTGCGCCATTACTAGTTAAAACTAGTAATGGTAACTAGTAATGGCGCACCGTGGTTGTGGTGCGCCATTACTAGTTAAAACTAGTAATGGCGCACCTGAAGTGTTATTAATGGCGCACCAGGTGATGCGCCACTAGTATTTGGATTACTAATGGCGCACCAGAGGTGCGCCATTACTATTTGTTACTAATGGCGTGTTAATAGTGGCGCACCTATAGTGCGCCATTAATAGCAAAAACAGGTGCGCCACTAATAGCCTTTTTTCTAGTAGTGTGGGGGAGTTTTGTTTCATTATATTTTGATTTAACTTTTGAGCATGGAACTGGGCATCCCGAATACCATCCACTTTCTCGTGAATGATAGTGAATCAACACGTATCATGAGAATAACCCACCTAACATGGAAGATACTGACAGCCCCTAGTCACTACATGAGCGATTCGGGCATACAAAACAGAGTATTATTTGAAGGTTTAGAGTTTGGCACACGCAAATTTGCTTGGAACGGCAGGTAAATGCCGCATATAGGTAGGTATGGTGGACTCATATGGAACAACTTTGGGTTTATGGAAATGGATGCACAAGCAGTATTCCCGCTTAGTACAGGTAAAGGCTAGCAAGAGACTGGGAAGCGACCAACTAGAGAGCGACAACAGTCATAAACATGCATTGAGATTAACCAACATTGAATGCAAGCATGAGTAGGATATAAATCACCATGAACATAAACATCGTGGAGGCTATGTTGATTTTGTTTCAACTACATGCGTGAACATGTGCCAAGTCAAGCCACTCGAATCATTCAGAGGAGGATACCATTCTATCATACTACATCACAACCATTTTAAAATGCATGTTGGCACTCAAGACGAACCATTATACACTCTTAGCTAATTAAGGATGGCATGAGCAACTATAATCTCTAATTGTCATTGCAAACATGTTTCATCCATAATGAGCTGAATCCAGAATGATGAGCTAATCATATTTACAAAAACCAAATAGGTCGAGTTCGTACCAGCTTTTCTCCATCTCAATCACTTCATCATATATCGTCATTATTGCCTTTCACTTGCACGACCGAAGGGTGTGAATAATAATAAGAGTGCACGTGCATTGGACTAAGCTGGAATCTGCAAACAATAACTCAAAGGAGAAGGCAAGGTAATATGGGCTCTCTGATAAATGAAAAATTATGCATATGAGAGCCACTCAACATTTTCATTATGGCCTTCTCCTTACGACCCAAAGAAAAAAAATTCAAAACAAGAACAAGAAAAACTATTTACACGGGAAAGCTCCCAACAAGCAAAAGAAGAACAAGAAATCTTTTTGGGTTTTGTTTTTAATGATACAACTAAACAAACCGAAAGGTAAACCTAGAACTAATTTTTTTTGGATTTTTCTCAAGGTTAATTAAACACACAAGAAGAAAGCAAAAAGAAGAAATAAACTACCATGGATGGTACAATGAAAAAGTATAAGCACCGACTACTAAGATGAGTGTGTGAACATGAATGTAATGTCGGTGAGAAATACGTACCCCCCAAGCTTAGGCTTTTGGCCTAAGTTGGTCTAGGGCCATGGCTGAAAATAACCATCTCCTGGATACTCCGGAGGATACTGAGGGTTCCACTGATTGGCGCGCTCTTGTGGCTCCCACTGAAAAACTGGATCCTGATACGGATCAAGGGCTGGTGCCGGCTTAGGTGCTAGGGGTTGCGACAGGCCCCAATATCTGTAGATGTCCTCGGTCATAATAGTGTACCTGCCTGAATGAATATCGAACAAAGAAGAAGCAGGCAAAGCAATAATCTCACAAGTACCCTGACTAAATACTAAATTGTAAAGCAGCCTCCTATCATTATCCTTCCTAATAAAATCATGTGCTACCATACTATCATAGTCTAAATATCTTGTAGGTAGCAGCATTTCCTCTTCCTCGTCAAGCCTAATGGGTATCTTAAAGTGTTTCGCTAGACGAGATGCATAAATAACTCCGAATATGGGGCCCTTCGAACGGTTTAAGTTCAACCGTTGGGCCACCATAGCGCCTAGACTAAAAGTTCTATCAGCAAGTAAAGCGTGGCGCAGAATGGCGAGGTCAGGAGCACTAAGGCTTCCACTCTCCCCACGACCAACTAAACATCTCCCCGCAAATAATGAATAATAGCGTAGAACTAGAAAATGTAAACTAGCGGCTCTTGCTTTTGACACCCCCCTCTCTTCCCCCACGGTGATTGTGGCAATAAAGTCCTCCATGTCTCTAGGACGTGGTTCACTGATGCTGCCCTCATGAGGTATTTTGCAAACATTGCAAAAATCGTAAAGTGACATCTTCTTAGGAACATCATATAAGTAAAACTCTACCAGGGGAGGATTCTTCCTAGGATAAAAGTGAAAGTTTTGCACGAAGATATTAGTGAGTAGGAGGTACTGGTCACACTTATCGTTGAGGAAGTCGATGATGCCTGCATTCTTTGCCAAATAATAGAAATCTTCATAAATTCCGGCCGCCCTCAAGAATGCATCACTTGGCCATTCACATGGCCGAACCTCCGCGACGCGAGGAAGATTGTATTTGGACTTCTCCTTCTCTTCATTTTCATCTTCTTTAGAGCCCCGGCTTGAAGAGCCTCTTAACAATCTCCTCATCATTTCTTTCTCTGAAAAATTTCTGAAATTTTTAGTGACTCAAAATAAAGGTAAACAAAACTTATAGCAACTACTCCCTCAAGTGCCTAGAGGCTATATCATGCATCAAAACTACTTGGGACCATACAAATTTGACATGCAAGCTCAAGAACAAGGTCACCACAGCAGAAAAAATTTGCAATATATAAAGCACTAGAACAAAAACTAATTGGACCATTGGAGGAGTCACATACCGAAGAACAATCCCCCAAAACAGTTTTGCAAATGGAGCTTTGCACAAGGAGATCGAAAATGGCAGCAAAATGAACTAGAACACGGGTTTGAGCAATGGTGGGATTTTTTCTGGAGGAAGACGAAGTGGATGGGTGCTGGAATAAGTGAGGGGGCCCTACGTGGGACCCAAAAGCCAGGGGGTGTGCCCAGGGGGGGTGGGCGCGCCCTGCAGGCTTGTGGCCCACTGGTGCAGCCCCCTGATGTGTTCTTAGTGCCAAAAATTCTAAAATATTCCAGAAAAAATCATACTACATTTTAAGGGCATTTAGAGGACTTTTATTTTCAGGTCATTTTTTATTGCACGGATAAATCAGAAAACAGAAAAATAATAGAATTCTTTGCTTAATTAAATCTAAAGAACAAAAAATAAAAGTTGGGTACAGAAGGTTGTGCCTCCTAAATTCATCCATCTCATGCTCATCAAAAAGAATCCATCAATAAGGTTGATCAAGTCTTATTGACAAACTTTTTTCGAATGACATGGAACCGGAGAATTTTTGAATAACACTAGGTTACCTCAATGGGGATATGCATGTCCCCAACAATAAGTATATCATATTTCTTTTTGGCAGTAGGGAGAGGGAATTCAAAATCTCCAATAATAATCGTTGGAATTTTTTCAATGTAGTTGATACTATGAACCTGAGGTTGTTTCCTTGGAAAGTGTATCGTATGCTCATTACCATTAACATGAAAAGTGACATTGCCCTTGTTGCAATCAATAACATCCCCTGCAATATTCAAAAAGGGTCTACCAAGGATGATCGACATACTGTCGTCCTCGGGAATATCAAGAATAACAAAGTCCGTTAGGATAGTAACATTTGCAACTACGATAGGCACATCCTCACAAATACCGATGGGTAAAGCAGTTGATTTATCAGCCATTTGCAGAGAGATTTCAGTAGGTGTCAACTTATTCAAATCAAGTCTACGATACAAAGAGAAAGGCATAACACTAACACCAGCTCCAAGGTTACATAAAGCAGTTTTAACATAGTTTCTTTTAATAGAGCATGGTATAGTAGGTACTCCGGGATCTCCTAGTTTCTTTGGTATTCCACCCTTAAAGGTATAATTAGCAAGCATGGTGGAAATCTCAGCTTCCGGTATCTTTCTTTTATTAGTCACAATATCTTTCATATACTTAGCATAAGGAGACATTTTCAGAATATCAGTCAAGCGCATTCGCAAAAAGACAGGTCTAAGCATTTCAACAAAGCGCTCAAAATCCTCTTCATCCTTTTTCTTGGATGGCTTAGGAGGAAAGGGCATGGGTTTCTGAACCCAAGGTTCTCTTTCTTTACCATGCTTCCTAGCAACAAAGTCTCTTTTGTCATATCTTTTATTCTTAGGTTGTGGGTTATCAAGATCAACAGCAGGTTCAATCTACACATCATTATCATTACTAGGTTGAGCATCAACATGAACATCATCATTAATATTATCACCAGGCTCATGTTCATTACCAGATTGTGTCTCAGCATCAGAAATAGAAATATCATTTGGGTTTTCATGTGTATCTATAACAGGTTCACTAGCAGCATGCAAAGTCCTATCGTCATTCTTTTTCCTTTTGTTATTAGGACGACTAGGTGCATCAGTATTAATTCTCTGAGAATCTTGCTCAATTCTCTTAGGATGGCCCTCAGGATACAAAGGTTCCTGAGTCATTTTACCACCTCTAGTCACAACTCTAACAGAATGATCATTGTTCTTACCAATCATCTTGTCGTTGTTTTGTCACGACAGATGCCATGGGTAGGCTTATCGAGAGTGGTTGGGGCCGAAGGACGCCGACGGGCTCCGGGAGCGGGGTTAGGCACAAGCGGTGGCGGACACACGATGTACCTAGGTTCGGGGCCCTCCGTGGGAGGTAACACCCCTAGTCCTGCTCGGTCTAGTTGAGACAATGGTGAGGTTACAATGGTGCTCCTGGAGCTGTGTGGCTAGAGAAGGAAGAAGGGGCTAGACCGCCTCTGCTGCCTCTCTACGTGAGCGTGGTGCGTGGAGAGAGAGTCGTCCCCGTTGCATGGGGGAGGTCCGGGGGGTTTTATAGGCCAACCCCCGGATTACAATATGAATAAGAGATCTCAGGGGGCCCCAGCCGGCAGCCTCACTAGCCGGCCGTGGGGCCCCCGGCTGAGGGGTCCCGTCGCTGGTAGGGCCCGCCGGCTGCAGGGTCCCGTCGGGAGCCGGCAGGGCCCGCACGGTGGGCCCCCCGCGGCGGTCATGTCCCGGCACGGGTCGTCCTTCGGGGCGTCGTCTTGTGGCAGCCGACCGAGGTCAGCGGTACGGCCGGCTGCACTGTAGCCATGCCGGGGCAGGTAATGGAGTGGTTGGAGGCGTGCCGGCACTGTTGGGAGTCCTGTCGCAGTCGGTCAGAGTCAGAGGCACTGCCACCTCCACTGTGGCCGCACGGGCGCCGACCCCCGATGGGATGGGGGCCACTGTAGCCACGCGTACCTGACCGCAGCATCCAATGGGCGGCAGGCCGGGGCGGCAGAAGCCTCCGCCCCTAGCCGGCCAGCATAGCGTAGCCGGCAGGGCGTAGCCGGGCTGTAGGGGGAGTCGGCTCGCCCTCCAGTCGCTTCAGAAAGTTGGAGTAGTGGGTCGCTTGAGGCTACCCTGGGGTTATCCCCCCGACAGTAGTCCCCGAAGCAGGGGAGGCCCGCCGATGAACCGTCGCGGTCCTCGCCGGCTTGAACATCGTCTTTATGCCGCATCATGCCTCGGAGGCCAGT
Source organism: Elymus sibiricus (assembly GCA_039707655.1). Taxonomy (NCBI): domain Eukaryota; kingdom Viridiplantae; phylum Streptophyta; class Magnoliopsida; order Poales; family Poaceae; genus Elymus; species Elymus sibiricus. Next base: position 427,327,295 of record CM077663.1, read on the forward strand.
CGAGGCGGGCAAGCGGCGGCCGGCTCCGCAGCCGGCCGACACTTCACGCGCCGCCTCGAGCGCCTCGTCTGGCGGAGAGGCCGCGCCACGTGGAAGACGCAATGGGCTGTGTCCTGACAGGCCGCGTGACGGACGAGGCTGGACCGTGGGCGGGGCCCGCCACGGCCGCGGCCTCGGCCCGCGCGCATGGATCCTTTGCGGCTCGGGCCGCCGGTTGGCATTCCCGAGCGCCATAACTTCCATCCCGCACGCGGCGGGAAGCGCGGGGGTCGCGCGCAATGAATCCGCCCCCCACGTTCGACCGCGCGGGGTTTAAATGGAGAAGGGAGAGAGGCAGAGCGGCACATTCGCCTCTCCCGCCCCAGTCGCATCGTCTTCGTCGCCCTCCTCCTCCCGCTCCGAGAGAGAGAAGAAGGGTAAGGCCCACGGGAGCATTGCGGCGCCGCTCGGCGCCGCCGCAGTCCCCCACCACGGCCAAGCAACCGCGCCCGCCGCCGCGACCGCAAGCCCTTCCTAGGAGCCATGGCGAGCAAGGGCGCCTAGGACGGCAGCGTCGTGGAGGAGCAGTTCATCGAGCATCTCCGCTACCGCCGCAAGCTTCCGTCGGAGGAGCACCTGGAGGCGCGCATCGCCGGACCAGAGAACTCCCCGGCCCCGCGGTAGGGCGAGGTGGTTGTCTTCGCCGAGCATTTCCTCCGCGGGCTCGGGCTGCCGGCGAGTACCTTCTTCCGCCGATTCTTGACGCGGTTCGGCTTGCAGCCGCACCACCTCGCCCCCAACGCCGTTTTGCAGTTGGAGGCATTCGTCACCCTCTGCGAGGGGTTCTTGGGGGTGGAGCCGAGGCTCGACCTCTGGTTCCTGCTCTTCTTCCTCAAGCGGCAGACGGTGGTGGACCCGGCGACGCAGCAGAAAGTCATGACCGCCTGCGGGGGCGCCCTGATCCACATCCGCAAGGGAGCCGGCTTCCCGAAACTACCGCTGCAGGAGTCGGTGAAGAATTGGCAGCGGGGGTTCTTCTACGTGAAGAACGTGAAACCGGAGGAGGATTACATCAACCTCCCCGACTTCGTCAACCAGCCGCTGCCGGCGATGCTGAACTGGCGGGCGGCTCCGCCCCAGGCGCACGAGACGGCGGACCGGCTCTGCGAGCGCCTGTTGGTGATGACCGGGACGGAGGGGCTGAAGGCCACCGACCTGTTGGCCGCGATGGTGGCGCGCCGGGTGCAGCCGCTGCAGAGCCGGCCGCACCTAATCTGCCAGATGGGAGGGCGGCACGACCCCTGCCGGCTCTCCACCAAGGAGCTGAAGCTGATCCACGTGGCGAGGAGGGTGAACGCCATCTCGCAGGCGAAGCTGAAGGAAGAGGGGTGGCAATGTGGGAAAACCCCGTACAGCCGGAGCCGTCCGGCGCCGCGGGTAAGTGACTAGCCGCCTTCCCCTCTCCTTCCTTTCTAGAGGCGGCCCCCCCCTGGCCTGACGATGTGGCGCTTTGCCTGCTCGCAGGTTTTCCCGCAGTTGCAGAACTACGGGGAGCCGGCCGCCGACTTGGTGGAGTCGGACCCTGAGGAGGTCGAGGACGTCGACGACGTAGAGCCGGCGGACTCCGAGCGAGCCGGCGCGTCTAAAGCCGGCGAGGCGAAAACGGAGACGGAGGAGGCCGACTCGACGGGTGAGTTCCCTCCCCCGACGCACCTACGGGATTGGACCGATGATGACGCTGAGTCGGAGGAGTCGCGTGCTGTAGAGGCTCCGGAGGAATCCGAGGCCTCGGCGGGCGAGGTCACGGCGCCGAGGAGGCGCCCGCGCAGAGCCGGCCACGAGTCCAGCCGGGGCGGCCCGGCCACGGGCGACAAGGGGAAGCGGCCGGCTGTTACCAAGCCGGCGCCCAAACGGGCGGCAACCGCGTAGCCGGGCGGCAGCCATGGAGGCGGCGGGAAGAAACAGCGGGTCGCCCAGGCGGGACCCACGAGGAGGGCGGTCCCCGTCGTCGTCGGGTAAACCCATCTCCCCTTCTTTGTTAGTTCTTTTCTTTTCCCCCCGGTTCCTTATCCCGCCAAGATCAGGGAGGCGCGCGCCCTGGGGAGGACCCCTGGCGGCGAGACCACAAGGACGGCGCCGCCGGACGCCGCCGAGGAGAGGGAGCGCCAGGCGTGGCTCGACATCGAGGCGGCCGAGCAGGAGCGGCGCGTTGAGGAGCGCCGCCCCTGGGAGAAGGCGGCGGAGAAACTGCAGCTGCCGGGAGGAGCCAGCGGAGAGGCCGCTGGCGGAGCGTGGGAGTCGTTCCCCCGCGGCCGGGGGAGGAGGTCGAATGACCACCATGATCCCGAGCGGCGGGCGGAGGCGGACGCGAAGGCCGCGGAAGACGCGCGCGCGGCAGCGGGCGCGGACGTGGCCGGCTCTGAAGGAAGGGAGGAGATGGATCGCGACGCCGCCCAGCCAGGGGCGGGCGATGCACCGCCGGGGGCAGAGGAGCCCCCGGAAGTCGAAATCCCGGCTCCGGATGCGCCGGCCCCGGAGGCGCCGGCTCCGGAGGTGCCCGCGCCGGAGGAGAGCCGGCCAGGAGCGGCCGGAGGCGGAGCGCCGGAGGGGACGGTTGTGACGGCCGGAGAGACGGCCACCATGGGCTCGTCGTCGGGGGCCCCCGGCACGACGGCGCCGGGAGGGGCAGGTCCCATGGTGGTCTCCGGCAAAGGGGGGCCCGCAGACAGGGGCCGGCCGCAGCAAAACTCGGCCGCAGCCGGCCACCCGGCCCTTGGCGAACCGCCGAGTGCCCTTGGGGCGGCGGTGGCTGCCATCGTTGATGCGTTCGCGGCCTGCCGCGCCCAGACGTCATAGGACGCTCGAGCCGCCAATGACAGGCTGGTGCACCTGGAGCAATCTGTCGCTGTAAGTTCTCTTCTTTCCTTCTCCTCTTGCCTCGGCGTTTTCTTTCTTTTCCAGTGGGGGCGCGCTAGCGCACCCACTGGGTGTAGCCCCCGAGGCTCGAGCCGGCTGGGGCGCAGGCGGGTCGAGCCTAATGCTGCTATGCATCTTTGTCATTCGCAGGCTGCGCATGACCGCCGGGTGGCCGCGTACAACACCCTGCTGGGCTTGTACCGGGAGGCCGAGGGCCGGCTGGCCACTCTGTCCGTGGACCTGCAAGGTATGGAACCTCGCGATCTTCCAGTGGGGGCGCGCAAGCGCACCCACTGGGTGTAGCCCCCGGGAATCAGGCCGGCTGCCCCGGAGGCGGGCTGAATCCTTTTCTTCGTTTGGTTTCTGACACCCGCATCCTCGTCCCGAGCAGCCACCCACGCCGAGACGGTCAACCTCCGCCGCCAGGTGGTGCAGCTTGGGGAGCAGCGGGATCTCCTGACCGCGGAGTGCGGCCGGCTCCGCGGGGAGACGGAACAGGCGAAGGCGGAGAAGGAGGAGCGCGAGGCGGCCCACCGCCGAGAGCTGGCGGACCGCGAGGCGGCCCTTCGTCGGGAGGCGGAGGAGCGGGAGAAAATCCTCCGCAGGAGCTGGAGGCCAAGGGCGCCGCGCTGACCAAGGCGGCCGAGGATGCGCAAGCGGCCCGGGATGAGCACGAGCGCCAGCGCCAGGAGTGGTCGGCCAGGGAGGTGGAGCTGCAGGAGCAAGGGCACGAGGTGGATCGGATGCTGCGCGGTAAGCTCTCAACACCTCGCTCTTTCCGCGCGTTGCTTCTGGGTTTTTTGGTTTGCCTCTTTGCTCATCCCACGTCTTCTTCTGTTATCTTCTTAGGGCTTTTCCCCAGCACGCAAGAGCCCGTGGAGGCGGCCGTGGAGGCCCACCGTGAGGACCAGCGAGCGCAGGGGGAAGACGTTGGGCAGCTTGCCCCCTGTACCTTGGACGAGGTGGGGATCGCCGCCGGGGCGCGGCTGTCGGAGGTGGTTCGAGCCCTGAAGCGGCTCCAGGCGGCCGGCACAGCGCTGGTTCGCACCCTTTGGCCCGGCACGGTGGAGCCGGTCTCCATGAGCCGGTTGTCGAGGTGGCTGGAGTTCGGGACCGCGCGGGTGAACGCCTGGAGGGCCTCCGCAGCACACGCCGGTGCGGGTATGGCGCTTCGCATTGCGAGGTCATGGTACCCCGAGCTAGACCTGGGTCTGCTCACGGCCCAGCGTGCCGGCACCGACGCGGAGTTGGAGGCGGCGGCCGACGCGCTGTCCGTGAGGGCGAGCGACCTCGCGTCCTTCGCCGCGTGGGACGAGTACGTCCCGGAGCGCGGGGCGGACGGCGTGATGATCCTGGAGGACCGGTACACGCTTGCCCTGGACGACCCGGAGGGGAGCGCCACCGAGACGGACGAGGAAGAATCCGGCTCCGACACCTATGCCGACTCCGAGCTGGCTCCGGACTTGGAGATGGGAGCCGACGCAGAGCGCACCGCGGACAAGGACGGGGCTTCTTCGTCGGCCATCGCGGGCGGTGCCGGAGGAGAAGACGGTGCTGGCGCTATCTAGAGCTTTTATCTTTATGCATAGTTAGACTGTCATTCCACCCACTGGGGGTGTGCATGTAATGAACTCGTGGCCGTGGGCCCTTTTTAAGTTGTATAAAAATTTTGGTAGCTGAAATGTTGTTTTGTGCATGCCGGCTCGGCCTTACCCTTTTTTGCTCCTTTGGTTCTGTTCGCTCAAAACCTTTTTCCTCCTGGCTTCAGTCCCGCCAGCCAGACAACCGGGAGCCGGTCTGTAGCTGGGACGGGGCGTCCGCCTCGAGGGAGCCGGTCGTGATTTTGGAAACGGCGAGAGTTTTTTGGGTAAGGTGAGTGACAGAGGCTAAAAGAAAGTGTTCCGGCTAGCCCTAGCTGGCAATCCCCTTTGCGATCGATTTTTCGTGTGTGCTAAGCTTTGCCGCCTCGAGGGCCCATCAGCCGGACAGCCGGGAGCCGGTCTGTGGCTGGGAGGGGTAGTACGGCTCTTCTTAGATCACATTACTAGATCGGCTTCGGGGGAGGAGAGTAGGACTAGCCGGCGAGCCCCCGGGTCCGGGAGCCGGACCCAGGAGTCAGCGAGCGAAAGTCTTTGAAAGAGACGAAAAGGGGCGTGTCCCAAGAGTAGGCTTGGGGCACCCGTTGCATTCATAAGACCAAAACGGGAGAATATATACATACACTGGTTCTTAGCAGTAAAACGGGCGGAGGAGCGCCGCGTTCCACGGGCGCTCTGTTTCCACGCCGGAGGCGTCTCTCTTGCGCTTCTGCGGCTTCTGGGCGTCTATTAGATAGTACGCGTTATTGTGCAGCGCCCTGCTAACGATGAACGGGCCCTCCCATGGGGAGGACAGCTTGTGCTGGCCGGCAGTTCGCTGGATCCGCCTGAGCACCAAGTCTCCTTCGCGGAAGGAGAGCGGCCGGATCCGCTTACTGTGGTAGTGCCGGAGCTTCTGCTGGTAGATGGCCGTCCGGCTCAGGGCCAGCTCGCGGGCCTCCTCGAGGAGGTCAACGCCGTCTTCTCTTGCTTCCTTCGCGTCAGTCTCCGTGTACAGGGTAACCCGAGGCGAATCAAACTCGATATCGGTGGGGATGATGGCCTCGGACCCATACACGAGAAAGAACGGGGTGTAGCCGGTCGACCGGTTGGGCGTAGTCCTGAGGCTCCAAAGGACAGCCGGCAGTTCTTCGACCCAGTAGCCGGCCGACCGGACCAGTGGTGCCACGAGTCGGGGCTTGATGCCGGCCAGTATCAGGCCGTTTGCCCTCTCAACCTGGCCGTTCGACTGTGGGTGGGCGACGGACGCCAGATCGAGCCGGATGCCCTGCTTGGAGCAGAAACGCGCTAGCGCGCCCTTGGCGAAGTTCGTCCAATTGTCGGTGATGATGCTGTGGGGGACGCCGTAGCGGACCGTGATGTCTTCGATGAACCGGACGGCCGTGGGGCCGTCCAGTTTCTTGATTGGCCTAGCCTCGATCCACTTGGTGAATTTGTCGATGGCTACCAGCAGATGTGTCATGCCGCCTCGTGCGGTCTTGAAGGGTCCTACCATGTCCAGCCCCCAGACGGCAAAAGGCCACGAGAGGGGGATGGTTTGGAGGGCTGAAGCCGGCAGGTGGCTCTGCGCGCTGAAGCACTGGCAGCCTTCGCACTTGTCGACCAGCTGCTTGGCCGCCTCCAAAGCAGTCAGCCAGTAGAAGCCGTGGCGGAACGCCTTGGCCACTAGGGTCCTGGAGGCGGCGAGGTGACCGCACTCGCCCTGGTGGATGTCGAGAAGGATCTCTTGCCCTTTCTCCAGCTCGAAGTAGCGTTGAAAAACGCCGGTGGTGCTGCGATGAACCAGCTCGTGGTTGAACATGCTGTAGGCCGGGGCTCGGCCCTGGATTTGTCTTGCAGTGGCCTCATCGGAGGGGAGCTCGCCGCGTAGGAGGAACGCCAGGATGGACTGGGCCCATGAGGGAGCCGAGACGGGAGTCGGCTCAGGCACGAGCGGGGCGTCGTGGGCGGCAGGAGCCCCCGGGTCTGGAAGACCAGTCCCCGGGTCCGGCTCGCCAGCCCCCGGGTCCGGCTTGCCAGCCCCCGGGGCCGGCTCGGCAGCCCCCGGGACTGAGGCAGTGGAGGGGACGTTGATCGCCATCATGACGGCCATGGTTTTCGAGCCGGCTGCTGCGGGCGCGGCCGGCTCATACGCCGGAGGTGGTGCTGCCGGCTGGGCAGCCGGAGTTGGTGGAGCCGGCGGAAGGGTCGATGCCGATGGTGCCGGCTGGTCAGCCAGAAATGAAGACGGGCCGGCTGCGTTTGCCGGCACAAAGATGGATTCCAATTCGGGGGAGGGCTTGATTGAGGGCTTGAGCAGCCGCTCGAGGAAGACGCCGGATGGGATGGCCTACCGGGTGGAGCCGATCTTCGCCAGCATATCGGCTGCCTCGTTGTCCGCATGGGGGACGTGATGGAACTCACAGCCCTCGAAGGAGCCGGTGAGCTGCTGGACGAAGAAGCGATAGCTGGCCATGTTGGCGTCCCTAGCGTCCCATTCGCCAGAGACTTGCTGCACCACGAGGTCGGAGTCACCGAAGCATATGATGCGCTGGATGCCGATTTCCTTGGCGAGCCGGAGGCCGTGTACGAGGGCCTCGTACTCGGCCACGTTGTTGGAGGCGGTGAAGTGGATCTGGAGCGCGTACTTGAGCTGATCTCCTCTCGGGGATGACAAGACGATGCCGGCTCCCAAGCCGGCTCGCATCTTCGAGCCGTCGAAGTGCATACGCCAATGTGTGGAGTCGGGTGGAGGCGGCACGAACTGGGTTTCAGCCCAATCAACGAGGAAGTCGGCCATTGCTTGTGACTTGATGGCGGTGCGCGGCTCGTACCGTATCTCGTAGTCGACGAGGGCAATGGTCCACTTGGCTATCCGGCCGGTGGCGTCCCGGCCGCACATGATTTCGCCCAGCGGCGCTGTGCTGACCACGGTGATGACATGCTCCTGGAAGTACTGCTTGATCTTCTGGGCGGCGAAGTATATGCCATAGCACATCTTCTGGTAGTGGGGGTAGTTCTGCTTGGAGGCGGAGAGGACCTCGCTGAGGTAGTAGACGGGGCGCTGGATTGGCAGCGCTTTGCCTTCCTCCGATCGCTCCACCACCAAGATGACGCTGAGGACGCGCGTGGTTGCCGCGATGTAGGCGAGCAGAGGCTCCTTCTCGGCCAGCGCGTCTAGGATGGGCGCACTGGTGAGCGCCCGCTTGAGGCCGCGGAAAGCCGCGTCCGCCTCGTCAGACCAGTCGAACACGGCCGGCTTCTTCGAGGAGTCGCGGCCCGGCTCGACCAGAGCCGTCTTCCGCAGGAGCCCATAGAGGGGCAAGGCCTTCTCGCCCAGCCGGCTGACGAACCGGCTGAGGGAGGCGAGGCAGCCGGTGAACTTCTGGACGTCGCGGAGCCGGACCGGCCTGGGCATGCGCTCTATCGCCATGATCTTCTCGGGGTTGGCTTCGATGCCGTGAGCGGACACGAAGAAACCCAGGAGTTGGCCGGCTGGGACGCCGAAGACACACTTCTCCGGGTTGAGCTTGATCTTGTATTCGCGCAGGTTGGCGAATGTCTCCCAGAGATCGTCGAGGAGGCTGAAATGCTTCTTGGTCTTGACGACGATGTCGTCAACGTAGACGTGGACGTTCCTGCCTATCTGGGGCAGGAGACACTTCTGCATGCAGCGCTGGAAGGTAGTGCCCGCGTTCTTCAGGCCGAAGGACATAGTGATGTAGCAGTAGGCCCCGAAAGGTGTGATGAAGGAGGTCTTCAGCCGGTTGGCCGGGTCCAGCTTGATCTGGTGGTAGCCGGAGTAGGCGTCCAGGAAAGACAGCAGGTCGCAGCCGGCCGTGGAGTCGATGACCTGATCGATCCGCGGCAGGGCGAACGGGTCCTTGGGACATGCCTTGTTCAGGCTCGTGTAGTTGATACACATGCGCCAAGTTTTGTTCTTCTTCAGCACCAGGACTGGGTTGGCCAGCCAGTCCGGGTGGAACACTTCCATGATGAAGCCGGCTGCGAGTAGCCGGGCGATCTCCTCTCCTATAGTACGCCGCTTCTCCTCGGAGAAACGGCGCAGGGGTTGCTTGACCGGCTTCGCGTCCGGTCGCACGTGAAGCTTGTGCTCGGCGAACTTCCTCGGAACACCTGGCATGTCCTTTGGAGACCATGCAAAGATGTCCCGATTCTCACGGAGGAAGTCGACGAGCTCGCCTTCCTATTTGCTGTCGAGGCGGGAGCCGATGGTGACGCACTGGCCGGGGTTGGCCGGGTTGAGTGGCACTTGCCTGGTATCCTTGGACGGCTGGAACGAGGCTTCGCCGACCGACTGGGATGGAGGAGCCGGCATGGCCGGCTGGCCAGAGGCATGGGCCGCGAGCCGGTCGAGCAGCCGCTTCTCCTCCGCTATCTCCAGGGCTTCGGCCAGTCGGCTGCCGTCTCGCGCGCACGCGATCGATATCTTGTAGTCGCCGGCGATGGTGATGATGCCCTTGGGACCCGGCATCTTGAGCTTGAGGTAGGCGCAGTGGGGGATCGCCATGAACTTGGCGAGAGCCGGCCGGCCCCGCAGCGCGTGGTAGCGACTATCAAGGTCCACCACCTCGAACCACACTGGTTCACAGCGGAAGTGGCTATGGCCGCCGAAGAGGACGTCGAGCTTGATCTTGCCGACGGGGGTGCAGGACTTTCCCGGCACGATGCCGTGGAAAACTGTCCGGCTCGCTTGCAGGTCCTCCACCTTGAGTCCCAGCTTGTGCATCGTGTCGAGGTAAAGGATGTTGATGCTGCTGCCTCCATCGATCAGCACCTGCGAGAAGCGGCACGTGCGCCTCTCGGAGGCGATGGTGGGATCGAGGACGAGGGCGTAGCTGCCAGGGCTTGGCATCACGGCCGGGTGGTCAGCCCGGCTCCAGGTGACCGGCTTCTCGGACCAGTGCATGAACTGGGGAGTCGCGGGCATGGTGGCATTCACCTCGCGGTGGAGCCGGCGCTGAGCATGTTTGTCCGTCTCCTCACTGGTGAAGACGACGTAGGAACCGTCTTGGTTGGGGAATTGGTCGAGCAGCCGGCCGTCGTTCTGGGCCGGAGCCAGAGCCTGAGCCGGAGCGGGAGCCAGAGGCGGCGCTGGCGCGCGAGGAGGCGGCGGGGGAGGAGTCGGAAGACCCTCGCCCTGGGCCAGCCGCTGCGAGAAGCTGCACTGCCGGAGCGTGTGCGTGGCCGGCTTGGCGCCGGAATGGTGTTTGCAGGGGAGGTCGAGCATCTGCTCGAACATGAGCTTGGGCTGCCAGGCAGCCTTGCCGGTGCGCTGGCGCTGGCTGGAAGCCTGGCCAGACGGCTGCTCTTCCTCGATGGTGGCAACCTGTCGGCTCCCGTAGCGGGGATCCGGCTGGTCGGCTTTGCGCTTGTTGTTCTGCTGCTGCCGGTTGTCGGCGGCCGCCCGTGGCTCGGCGGGCGGCGGAGCTGGCTTGGCTGGCGTGGCGACCTTCATCCGCATAGCGGAGTCGGCCATGGCGTATTTATCCGCCTTGGCCATCAGGTCCGCCAGGGTAGCCGGCTCGGAGCACAGGAGCTTGTGCTTGAGGTGGGTGCCGTCTCGGCAACCCTCGATGAAGTATTGGATGGCCTGCACCTCGTGCACCCCTTCGCAGGAGTTGCGGAGCTCGGTCCAGCGTGTGAGGTAATCGCGGAGGGGCTCCTCCGGCCCCTGGACGCACATGGCTAGCTCGCGGGGCCGGTCGGGCTGCTTGTAGGTGCCGGTGAAGTTGCGGACGAACGCCTCTTCGAAGTCCGTCCAGGTATTGATGCTGCCGGCTGCCAGGCTGTTCAGCCAGGTGCGGGCCGAGCCGATCAGCATAAGGGGGGTGTAGCGAACGGCTACGCGCTTGTTTCCCCTGGCGATGCCGACTACGGTGGTGTAGTCGACCAGCCAATCCACCGGCTTGGCCGCCCCGTTGTACTTCGGAGTGTCGCGGGGAAGCGTGAAGCCGGGAGGGAATGGCTCGTTGCGGATCCGGGGGCCGAAACATGCCGGGCCAATTGAGCCCTCCTCCTCGAGGAGAGCCGACTGCGCCAGCCGGTCGAGGCTGAGCCGCGAGTCGTTCTCGCTGTGGGGGACCCGCGGCCCGAGCCGGGCTGCGAGTTCGGCGCGGACGGCAGGCGGAGCCGGGTCCTGTCCTGGAGGCGGAGTGTGTCCGCGGCCACGCCGGCTACCGCCAGCCGGCGCCTCGTCGCGGCGGTTGCTGCCAGCCGGGTTGTTGCTGCGCCGGCTATTCACAGCCGACTGCTCGTTCCCACTGAAAGCACACTTGCTCCCTTGGTGGTTTTGGTAATTCATAACAACATATAAGTCATTGAACTAATGTTTCTACCAAGCATATTTCAGGAAATGTTCAATGGTAGGGATGGCAAAAGGATTGAGGAGATTGTGGAATACCCCAAGATGCAAGGAAATAGGTTGGCAAAGCTTCAAGCAAGAGGACTCTACATTTTACATTTGTGAGAAATCACTTTGAGTCCATAGGAAAGCCAATACTATTAAAATGGGGTAAGGTTTTGTTGGTGAACAAAATGCTCATACGTGCACAAGTGACAGTCACCAAAAACACCCACAAGCTCTCCCACCAAAGTCTGTCATAGCCAAATACTCAAAATCGGTGCAACCAACTTTTCCATTTCGGTGCCACCGATTCTCACCTCAGACAGACTCAGCCAAACCCTAGCCACTTCGGTGCAACCGATTCCGTACCGGTGCCACCGAGTTTGGGTTGCCAACTCTCTGTTATGAAAATTCACAAAATCGGTGCAACCGAGATTGTTGGATCGGCGTCACCGAGATTGTCAATCTGACCGTTGGTCACCTTATCGGTGCAACCGAGTTTCCTATATCGGTCTCACCGAGATTCAAAAGTTGCCACCTTTTGGTCACTTCGGTACCACCGAGATTAACACATCGGTGTCACCGAGTTGGTCATTTTGTGTGTAACGGTTGGATTTTTGGGGATGCCTATATATACCCCTCCACCACCACCTGCTCGAAAGAGAAGCACTCAGAACTATTCCATACTTGCCCCATCCAGTTTTCTGAGAGAGAACCACCTAGTCTTGTGTTGAGGTCAAGATCTTCCACTCCAACCATATGGATCTTGATTTCTAGCCTCCCCAAGTTGCTTTCCACCAATCCCATCTCTTCCACCAAGCCAAATCTGTGAGAGAGTGATTGTGTGTTGAGGAGTCTATCATCTTGAAGCACAAGAGCAAGGAGTTCATCCTCATTACCGAGCCTATTACCTTTTGGAGGGTGGTGCCTCCTAGATTGCTTAGGTGTCGCGCTTGGGAGCCTCCTACTTCGTGTTGTGGAGTGAACCAAGAAGTTTGTAAGGGCAAGGAGATCGCCTACTTCGTGAAGATCTACCCATAGTGAGGCTAGTCCTTCGTGGACGGAAGCCGTTATGGAATAGTCAAGGTTGCTACTTCGTGGACCCTTATGGGTGGAGCCCTCCGTGGACTCTCGCGACCGTTACCCTCCGTGGGTTGAAGACTCCATAAACGTGGATGTACGATAGCACCACCTATCGGAACCACGGGAAAAATCATCGTAGCTACAACTGCGTTTGATCCTCCTACCCTATCCCTTCTATACATGCTTGTTGTTACTTTCCGCTGCTATACTCTTAGACATGCATGTGTAGGGTGTACTTGACTTGCCATGAAATGCTAAAAACTGTCAACCCTAAAATTTGGTATAGACAAAACTTTTATTTAGTCAAGTAGTCTAATCACCCCCCCCCCCTCTAGACATACTTTCGGTCCTACAAGTGGTATCAGAGCTTTGGTCTCCATTGCATTGGTCTCACAATCTAGGAGAGTATGGCGTCTAGTGAGGGAAGTTATCACCGTAGAGGTCCGTACTTTGATGGCACTAATTTTGCTAGTTGGAAGCACAAAATGAAAATGCATATTATTGGTCATAACCCCGCCGTTTGGGCTGTTGTTCGTGTTGGCTTGCAAGGTGAATTCTTTTCGGATGGAAAGGAACCGGATCGTGAAGCGACCGCGGATGAGTTGAAGATGTTGCAATACAATGCTCAAGCATGTGACATTCTCTTCAACTGCTTATGCCCCGAAGAATTCAACAAAATCAGCCGTCTTGAGAATGCAAAAGAGATATGGGATACTTTGGTTGATATGCACGAAGGAACCGAGTCCGTGAGAGAATCCAAGTTAGATGTTCTCCAAGGTCAGCTTGACAAGTTCAAGATGAAGGATGGTGAAGGAGTCGCAGAGATGTACTCTAGGCTAGCTCTCATCACAAATGAGATTGCCGGCTTAGGAAGCGAAGAAATGACCGACAAATTCATCATCAAGAAGATACTTAGAGCTTTGGATGAGAGATACGACACCGTGTGCACATTGATCCAAATGATGCCCAACTACAAAGATCTCAAGCCTACGGAAGTCATCGGAAGGATTGTTGCTCATGAGATGACACTCAAAGACAAGGAAGAGCTTCATCACAAGTCTAGCAGTGCTTACAAAGCCACAAGTGATGCTCCCACAACTTCAAGCAACAACCTTGTCACCAATGAAGAGATAAGCCTCATGGTCAAGAAATTCAACAAGTTCTACAAGAATAGAGGCAAAGAACGAAGCTCCAACTCAAGATATGAAGAGAAGCGTTCGTCAAGTCGTGACCGCAATTGCTACAATTGTGGGAAGCCCGGACACTACTCCAATGAGTGCACGGCTCCCTACAAACGAAGAGAAGAGTCACCTCGAAGACGAAGCTCAAGGAATGAATCACCTCAAAGAGAGAGAAGGAGTAGAGATGATCGTTATGAACGAAGACACTCAAGGAGAAGTAGAGATTCGGAGAAGAAGGACAAGTACACCAAGAGCTACACAAGAAGGAAACATCAAGCTCATGTTGGTGAATGGGTTTCCGGCTCCGACTCCGACAACAACTCCGAGAGAAGCTATCACTCCGACTCCGACTATAGTCAAGATGATGGTGTTGCCGGAATTGCTCTAGTGACTACCAAATCCCATGACCTATTTGACTCACCAAATGAAGGGAGTGGAAGTTGCTTCATGGCTAAAGGCCCCAAGGTATCACACCCCGAGTATCTTGATTTTGATAGTGATGAAGATGATTTGCTTTGTGATGATGACTTGCTTTGTGATAAAACTAGTGATGTTGATCAAAATGAACTTGATAATTCTCATGCTAGTCAAGATAAGTCAATTGATGATGATAAGGTGAAAATAGAAGAACTAACTAAAGAACTAAACACTCTTAAGTTAGCTCATGAATCTACTCTCGAAGATCATAGAGAGCTTGTGAGAACTCATGAGATGCTACGCTTCGAGAAGCTCAACTTGGAAAGAGCATGAGTTTCTCAAAGCTATCAATGATGATCTCCGAAAGAAGACTTCATCTTATCTAGCCAAACGACTACTCCTGTCTACATTCATGCCTCAAGTTAAGACTAAGCAATCTAGTAACAAAGGCAAGAAAGGTTCTTCATCTAGTAGCAACAATAAAAATGCTAAACCAAATGATGTTGCTTCTAGTAGTTCTATTGATTCCACTAATGATGATTCTCTTAGCCAAGTTACACTTGAGCAAGAAAATGCTTTATTGAAAGGAATTATAGAAAAAGGTATCTACAAGAGTCTTGCCGGGTGTAAGCAATTTGAGGAAATTGTACGCAAGCACGGAGGATACCGGAAGAATCGTGGTGTTGGCTACTTCAACGCTAATGGAGTTGAATGGGAAGAAGGTCAATATCCCGAGCCCAAGTTTGTTCCTCAAAGGGAGAAGTATGAAAATACTCTTCCCAAGGGGACAAACACTCAAGATGACCTTCCACCACAAGACCACAAGCTCAAGGGCAAGAACAAGCTTCAAGAGGACATCGACTCATATGAAGATTAATCCCTAGCTATGGTGGAGTGGGTTCCTAAGACTACTTCAAGCTCAACTACAAAAGCTACTTCAACACCAAGGATCCCCATCAACTTGATGTGGGTCCCCAAGAAGAAGAACTAGTGAGTTCTTGAGGGGTGACTCCGCCAATGAAATTCACTCATCTTCATTATTGGCAAGAACTATTTGCAATCAACATCAACTCTATACAATAGTTCGAGGAGTCACACATTCCCTCAAAGGTAAGCAAGGGACAAGGTAATCAACAAATCAATGGACATCATAACACATGTTTTGCACTCCATGTCCATAGATATCCTTGTATTCGTCTCTTGTGTGTTGGGACTAACCCATGTAGGTGAGAAGAGTAAGGAAACAACAAGGATGCTCCCAACTCTTGGTGATCTTCATCAACTTTGAGCATCCACAACTACCTCACCAACATGAAGTCTTCATCGACAAAACCCAAGGTTAGTTTGTCCCTCTTATGGGGGATGTCACATCTAGGGGGAGCTTTACTCTAAGACTTGAGCTAAAGCATCTCTTAGAATGTGACAACATTAAATGCTTTATGTAAAAGTGGTAACCCCACTTGTGCTTAAACGATGAGTATGACCTATGATCAAGTATTCTTAGTTGGCTCCTAAGTCAAATACTCATATATAGATGACTTTGTCATCGCCCAAGTGCTTGTTAGATGCTAGTATGTATGTGCATGTTTGTCATGATTTCATTTGACATCTTTATTGTGTGAGCATGTTGGTCTGCATTTATTTTCTCATTCGAGGACATCTAATTGTTGCTATTTGGCTTTTATTTTATCTTTTGCCAATTGGATGGACAAGAATGCCTAGGACCACTCTTTAGCTATCTATGCTTTCTCACCTCATATTCTTTTCATGCTGCATCACAAAATTTGAACAAGTACCTTTCGATCCCTCTGTGTGTGGAGCACTCGGAGTTCCGTATCGACAAGGACTGGCCATTAAAACCTCCCAAGTGCATCTCGGTGGAACCAACCCCACATTATCGGTCTCACCGAATGCCTAGGGTTGATCTGGTTTTCTATCTCGGTACTACCGATTCCATATTCTCGGTTACACCGAGTTTCCCTGTCAACTGACAGTTGAGAAACTCGGTGACACCGAAAATCTAGAATCGGCATCACCGACAGTGGTGGGTATATATGCTGTGGACCCTGACGTTTTGAAATTCATCCTCAAACCGTCGTGCCTCAGAACCCTAAGCTGCCGCTTCGAGACCCCTGGTCATCGCTCTTGTCTCCCTGCGCTCCTCCGCCGCTGGGAATCGCCGCCGTCGACGAAATCTTCTCCATCGTCGCCGCCGTAGCGGATCCGTCGCCGAGTTAGGGTACGGATTCGACCTCCTTTGCGCTCCCCATCTGATTCTCGCGCACTGGATTTGTTTTCTCCATAAGCCACTACTTGCACATCGTTCTATCCACAAGAAATTTCCACAGTCTAGCGAATGATCGATTTTCTAGGGTTTGCCTTCCGCCCGATGAATCTCGGTAGAACCGAAGTGAGAAAATCGGTACCACCGATTTTCCTGTCTGTGCTGCTGAGAACTGTCTCAGTGAAACCGAGTGCTTCTTTTCGGTCCCACCGAAAAGAGTGCCAAGTTTCTGTTAATGAGATAGTCAGTCTCGGTGTCACCGACAATTTTGCTTCGGCTGTACCGATATTCATGTGACAGAATGCAAAACTTTGAAAATCTTTTGTTCAAATCCTTCAAAAATCTAGCCACATTTTGTGATGACTCATCCTATTCTGCTCCTCTATACTCTATTCATAGGGTCAGATATGTCAAGAGCTGAGGACAGTGAGAACAGCTTCCGAGAGCAAAGTGTTGAGATGGATTCAGGCACTAGTCCTGAGTCTAGTTCATGTTCAGATCCAGGCACTCCCAGTTCACATGGATTGCCCAAGGCTGCCACTAGGGCTAGGAAGAAGCTGAATTCTGATGAGGAAGATTCAGACTTCGTTCCAGAAGAGGTTCTTGCTAAGAAGCAAGAGAAGGCTGCCAAGAAGTCTGCAAGTGAAGCTACTTCTTCCAGGAGAGTTGTTGGTAAAGTCTATGCTAGTTCTGTAGCTGGAAGAGCTCCTGAAAGTGCTAGGACTAGGATGGCTCTTCACCTTGAGTCACCTCCCAAGAAGTCATTGCCTAAGAAGGCAGGTGAGAAGGGTGCCAGGAAGAGGATTGTCTATGCTGTTAGCAGGCAGACCTCCATGCTTGAGGACCCTGAGGAGGCTGCTGCTGCTACTGCTGAGGAGGAGGAAGAACATGTTGAGAAAGCCCCTCCCAAGAAGAAGCAAAAGAAGCTTATGTCTGATGCTATGCCAAAGACTGGTACTTCCAAGAGCACCAAGTCTGCTGCAAAGAAGCCTGCTGCTGAGAAGCCCAAGAGATTGTCTAGGCAAATTCCAGCTTCTGAGAAGAACAAAGGAACCACCTCCAGAGTTGAGGATGAGGATGCTATGTCTGCTTTGATGAAGCTTAGGCCACACCTTCCAGTACATAATGCCAGTTATCCACTTGCTGAGGATATGAAGAAGAGGAAGGACTCTGGTTTAAGGGCATGGAGAGCTGCTGATCCATATGCCCAGAGAAAGAAGACAGCTGTGGACTACAGATTCTACACCAAAGAGCAACAGGATTTCTATGAGACTGTGCTCTTTGACAAGAGTCCCGCTGTGAGTGATATGCGGTATGTTGATTGGAAATTCATCAAGGAGAATGAGGAATACTTTCCAAGTGTTCAAGACAATTTCCACTGCATTGGATTAGATGAGTTCGTTGGCAGAGAGTTCACCGCTTGGAATTATGAGATGATCATGCAATTCTACTCCACTGCACATTTCTATGGAGATGGTAGAATTGTATGGATGACTGAAGGTGCAAGGTATGAATCTACTGTTGAGGAGTGGGCTGCCATCTTAGGAGTCCCAGAAGCACAGGATGGTGATTTGGATGTCTACTCAGAATCCAAGGAGAGCCACAATGCTATGGCCAATATGTATAAGGAGATCCCTGCTGCTAACGTGAAGTCTCACAGGCTAGGATCCATCTACTTTCTTCAGGCTGGCCTCCGCACCATGAACACCATTCTGAGGCATACCTTGATGCCCAAGTCAGGAGATGACTAGATGATCCGAGGCTACTCCATTAACATGTTGATTCACCTTGACAGACACACCAGGATCAGAGTCATGGACTTGATTGTTGAGACAGTCAAGAGGGTTGCCGCTGATCAGAAGCGCTCTTGCTGTTATGCACTCTATATCCAGATGCTCATCAATTCAAAGTTGGAGAAGCACATATTTGCTCTAGATTCTCCCCACTTGCCCCTACAGCCAGATCTCGAGGACAACGTTGTGGTGATGGACCCAGAACATCCCACATCAGCTGCAGCTCAGGCAGAAGCAGAGGCAGCTAGAGCCACTAGTGCTCAAGTCCCCAGATCCAGGAACGAGCAAATGGATCTTTTGATCTCATCAGTTCGGGACATAAAGAAGGACATTAAGGGGATTCTGGACAACCAGAACAGTCTTGTGAGGATCTTCGAGAACAGGATCAAGACCCTTAATGATAAGGTGGATGGGCTGACTAAGACAGTCAATGAGCTCAAGAAGGAAGTTGACTCAGTGCCTCTTCCTCAGACTTCTTCAGACGATGATGATGATGATGATGAGGATGGATCACCTCTCAGGCCAGGCACACCGTTCACCACTCAGGCCAGATCAGCCACTGTGCCAGCTCCGGACTTGAGGCCCTCTTCATCAGCTCTAGCCACTGTCACCTCAGCTCCTGCTCCATCAGCTCCAGTTCCTCCAGTTGCCACTCCAACTCCATCCACGACATCTGCAGAGATCTTCGCCGACGCTGTTCTCTCGACTCCTTCATCAACAACCGGAGGAGATCAGCCCAAGAACACTTAGATATATGCCTTTGAACTTTTTGGTAACTTGTTGCCAAAGGGGGAGAAGTGTATATAGATCTTTAGGCTTCGAGTGAGAGAGAGTTTTGGTTGTTATTCGCTTTTCAAAACATTTGATCTTTTGGTTGCTTGTGACACATGTTTGTGGTGTTTGATCATACGCGTTATGTGTGATGCTACTATTTCCTATCATCTTAATGCTTGTGAGATGATCATTCATCTTTGCTTGATTGTGTTGTGCTATGATGTTCACTCTTATTATTATCGCACACCACCAAGTTGTATGTGACATGGAAGAAGTGCCCCATGTACCTAATCGATTGTGCATTTGCATTCAAACGCAAATTCAAATAATGCACAAATTTAGGGGGAGCTCTTGCTTATCACATACCTCTCAAAGCGACGATTATATTCATTGATTATATCATATGTCGAAGCTTTGATCTATATGTTGTCATCAATTACCAAAAAGGGGGAGATTGAAAGCACACTTGCTCCCTTGGTGGTTTTGGTAATTCATAACAACATATAAGTCATTGAACTAATGTTTCTACCAAGTATATTTCAGGAAATGTTCAATGATAGGGATGGCAAAAGGATTGAGGAGATTGTGGAATACCCCAAGATGCAAGGAAATAGGTTGGCAAAGCTTCAAGCAAGAGGACTCTACATTTTACATTTGTGAGAAATCACTTTGAGTCCATAGGAAAGCCAATACTATTAAAAGGGGGTAAGGTTTTGTTGGTGAACAAAATGCTCATACGTGCACAAGTGACAGTCACCAAAAACACCCACAAGCTCTCCCACCAAAGTCTGTCATAGCCAAATACTCAAAATCGGTGCAACCAACTTTTCCATTTCGGTGCCACCGATTCTCACCTCAGACAGACTCAGCCAAACCCTAGCCACTTCGGTACAACCGATTCCGTACCGGTGCCACCGAGTTTGGGTTGCCAACTCTCTGTTATGCAAATTCACAAAATCGGTGCAACCGAGATTGTTGGATCGGCGTCACCGAGATTGTCAATCTGACCGTTGGTCACCTTATCGGTGCAACCGAGTTTCCTATGTCGGTCTCACCGAGATTCAAAAGTTGCCACCTTTTGGTCACTTCGGTACCACCGAGATTAACACATCGGTGTCACCGAGTTGGTCATTTTGTGTGTAACGGTTGGATTTTTGGGGATGCCTATATATACCCCTCCACCACCACCTGCTCGAAAGAGAAGCACTCAGAACTATTCTATACTTGCCCCATCCAGTTTTCTGAGAGAGAACCACCTAGTCTTGTGTTGAGGTCAAGATCTTCCACTCCAACCATATGGATCTTGATTTCTAGCCTCCCCAAGTTGCTTTCCACCAATCCCATCTCTTCCACCAAGCCAAATCTGTGAGAGAGTGATTGTGTGTTGAGGAGTCTATCATCTTGAAGCACAAGAGCAAGGAGTTCATCGTCATTACCGAGCCTATTACCTTTTGGAGGGTGGTGCCTCCTAGATTGGTTAGGTGTCGCTTGGGAGCCTCCTACTTCGTGTTGTGGAGTGAACCAAGAAGTTTGTAAGGGCAAGGAGATCGCCTACTTCGTGAAGATCTACCCATAGTGAGGCTAGTCCTTCGTGGACGGAAGCCGTTATGGAATAGTCAAGGTTGCTACTTCGTGGACCCTTATGGGTGGAGCCCTCCGTGGACTCTCGCGACTGTTACCCTCCGTGGGTTGAAGACTCCATAAACGTGGATGTACGATAGCACCACCTATCGGAACCACGGGAAAAATCATCGTGTCTACAACTGCGTTTGATCCACCTACCCTATCCCTTCTATACATGCTTGTTGTTACTTTCCGCTACAATACTCTTAGACATGCATGTGTAGGGTGTACTTGACTTGCCATGAAATGCTAAAAACTGTCAACCCTAAAATTTGGTATAGACAAAACTTTTATTTAGTCAAGTAGTCTAATCACCCCCCCTCTAGACATACTTTCGGTCCAACACCCGCGCAGATGGGAACGCCGAGCGTTGCTTCCCTCGGCCCGCCGGCCGGAGGGGCGGGGGGAAGTGGAGTGCTGAGCCGGCTGATGGTCAGCAGCCCCAGTGCCCGCGCCCTCAGGACGGGGGAGCTCGGAGATGGCTCCGCCGGGGGCGAAACCGACTTGTTGCGCGTTGGCGGTGTCGATGAGGTCCTTGATGTGCCGCTCGCGTGCGGCACGCTCCTCGCCCACCAAGGTAGCCAAATCCTCGTAGGCTACCTTGGCGGCCCACAGTTTGGCCGCGGGAGTGTCGTAGATGGGAAGGCGGCCGCCGAGGATTTCCGCAACCACGCGGCCGCAGTCACGCACAGCCCCACGCCGGCTGGGCTCGGTGCCAGCCGGGGTGAGACCATACGCGGAGGCGTACTCCCGCTGCGCGGCTTCCATCCGGCGCCGCTCGGTTGCGAGGGCGCTGGCGTCTTCGAATAGTATACGGAGGGCCGCCTCCAGCTCGGCTGTGGCAGTGGCCGGGTTCGCCGTCGGGGCAATGGGGGTGCTCAGACCCCGGAGGGCAGCGGCGAGTGGGTCGGAGGGACCGGTGCGGGCGGCGGCCACGTCGGCCTCGGCCCGCACACGGCCCGAAGTGGTGGAGGAGGCGGTGACCATCACTCCTATGCAGACGCGGGAGCCGCGGGCCTCACCTGTGGTCAATGCACCCACGGATGTGGGGGCGTCGGTGCAGTCGAGCACCAGGCTGGGGTACTCGCCGGCCGCCGGCTCGTCGGCGAGACTCAGTTTGCCGAAACACCCGGCGAGCGCGGCGACGTCGAGCGCGAGGTCGCGGCCGGGGCACTCGTCGGAGAGGCCGGCCGCGTCGCCCGCAGAACCTGCCGGAGCAAGCCCCACGAGCAAGCAGTTCTGCCCGGACGCGGGGCGGACGAGGGAGGCGGTGAAGGGTCCCGCCCGGAGTGTGATTCCGGCCGGCGCCGCGTACGGCCCCACGGTGGGCGCCAACTGTCGTCGTTTTGTCACGGCAGATGCCATGGGTAGGCTTATCGAGAGTGGTTGGGGCCGAAGGACGCCGACGGGCTCCGGGAGCGGGGTTAGGCACAAGCGGTGGCGGAAACACGATGTACCCAGGTTCGGGGCCCTCTGTGGGAGGTAACACCCCTAGTCCTGCTCGGTCTAGTTCAGACAATGGTGAGGTTACAATGGTGCTCCTAGAGTTGTGTGGCTAGAGAAGGAAGAAGGGGCTAGACCGCCTCTGCTGCCTCTCTACGTGAGCGTGGTGCGTGGAGAGAGAGTCGTCCCCGTTGCATGGGGGAGGTCCAGGGGGTTTTATAGGCCAACCCCCCGGATTACAATATGAATAAGAGATCTCAGGGGGCCCCAGCCGGCAGCCTCACTAGCCGGCCGTGGGGCCCCCGGCTGAGGGGTCCCGTCGCTGGTAGGGCCCGCCGGCTGCAGGGTCCCGTCGGGAGCCGGCGGGGCCCGCACGGTGGGCCCCCCGCGGCGGTCATGTCCCGGCACGGGTCGTCCTTCGGGGCGTCGTCTTGTGGCAGCCGGCCGAGATCAGCGGTACGGCCGGCTGCACTGTAGCCATGCCGGGGCAGGTAATGGAGTGGTTGGAGGCGTGCCGGCACTGTTGGGAGTCCTGTCGCAGTCGGTCAGAGTCAGAGGCACTGCCACCTCCACTGTGGCCGCACGGGCGCCGACCCCCGATGGGATGGGGGCCACTGTAGCCACGCGTACCTGACCGCAGCATCCAATGGGCGGCATGCCGGGGCGGCAGAAGCTTCCGCCCCTAGCCGGCCAGCATAGCGTAGCCGGCAAGGCGTAGTCGACAGGGCGCAGCCGGGCTGTAGGGGGAGTCGGCTCGCCCTCCAGTCGCTTCAGAAAGTTGGTTTAGTGGGTCGCTTGAGGCTACCCCGGGGTTATCCCCCCGACACATCTCATTAAGCAAATCATTTTGAGCCTTAAGTACTTGTTCTACTTGAGTAGTTACCATGGAAGCATGTTTACTAATAAGTTTAAGATCATTAACAGTTCTACTCATATAATCACCTAAGCGATCAAGCATGTAAGCATTATGTTTCAATTGTCTACTAACATAATCATTGAAATCTTCTTGCTTAATAATAAAGTTGTCAAACTCATCTAAGCATTGGCTAGCAGACTTATTATAAGGAATATCACCTTCATCAAATCTACGGAGAGAATTTACCTCTACTACCTGTGTCGGGTTATCAAGACCATGTATTTCTTCAATTGGTGGTAGATTCTTAACATCTTCAACTTTAAAACCTTTTTCTTTCATAGATTTCTTTGCCTCTTGCATATCTTCAGGACTGAGAAATAGAATACCTCTTTTCTTCGGAGTTGGCTTTGGAGGTGGTTTGGGAATAGACCAATCATTATCATTGCTCAATATATTATTCAATAGTAGTTCAGCTTGTTCAACAGTTCGTTCCCTGAAAACACAACCAGCACAACTATCTAGGTGGTCCCTAGAAGCATCGGTTAGTCCATTATAAAAGATATCAAGTATTTCATTTTTCTTGAGAGGATGATCAGGCAAAGCATTAAGTAATTGGAGAAGCCTCCCCCAAGCTTGTGGGAGACTCTCTTCTTCAATTTGCACAAAGTTAAATATTGCCTGCAAGGCAGCTTGTTTCTTATGGGCAGGGAAATACTTTTCAGAGAAGTAATATATCATATCCTGGGGACTACGCACACAACCAGGAGCAAGAGAATTAAACCATATCTTAGCATCACCCTTTAATGAGAAAGGAAACAACTTAAGAATATAGTAATAGCGAATTTTTTCCTCATGAGTAAATAGGGTGGCTATATCATTCAATTTAGTAAGATGTGCCACAACAGTTTCAGATTCATAACCATGGAAGGGATCAGATTCAACCAAAGTAATTAACTCAGTATCGACAAAGAATTCATAATCCTTATCAGTAACAAAGATAGGTGAAGTAGCAAACTTAGGATCATATTGCATTCTAGCATTCAAAGATTTTTCTTTCCACTTGCATAGTAATTTCTTAAGATCATCTCTATCCTTACAAGCAAGAAAGTCCCTAGCTACCTCTCCCTCCATAACATAACCCTTAGGTATATTAGGCAATTCATATCTAGGAGAGCTAGGTCTAGCAGGTGTCTCATAGTGTTCAGTTTCAATAATTTCATCAGTTTCAGAAATATCATCAGTTTCAGCAGTGACTCTAGCAATTTGTTCATCAAGAAATTCACCCAGTGGCACAGTAGTATCAAGCAAAGTATCATCATAAGCATCATGCATAGCAGAAGTGGAATCATCAACTACTTGCGACATATCAGAATCAATAGCAGGTGGTGGTGTCGCAAGTTTACTCATAACAAAAGGTGAATCAAGTGCAGAGCTAGATGGCAGTTCCTTACCTCCCCTCGTAGTAGAGGGATAGATCTTGGTTTTTGGGTCTTTCAGATTCTTCATAGTGATCAGCAGATATAAATCCCACGTGACTCAGAGAATAGAGCTATGCTCCCCGGCAACGGCGCTAGAAAAAGGTCTTGATAACCCACAAGTATAGGGGATCGCAACAGTTTTCGAGGGTAGAGTATTCAACCCAAATTTATTGATTCGACACAAGGGGAGCCAAAGAATATTCTTGAGTATTAGCAGTTGAGTTGTCAATTCAACCACACCTAAAAGACTTAATATGTGTAGCAAAGTATTCAGTAGCAAAGTAGTATGGAAGTAACGGTAACAATGGCAAAAGTGACAGTAGCAGTTTGGTAGCAATCGTAACAGTGGCAACGAAAAAGTAACTTAGCAAAGATCAATATGTGAAAAGCTCGTAGGCAATGGATCAGTGATGGATAATTATGTCGGATGGCATTCATCATGCAATGGTTATAACATAGGGTGACACAGAACTAGCTCCAAATCATCAATGTAATGTAGGCATGTATTCCATATATAGTCATACGTGCTTATGGAAAAGAACTTGCATGACATCTTTTGTCCTACCCTCCCGTGGCAGCGGGGTCCTAATGGAAACTAAGAGATATTAAGGCCTCCTTTTAATAGAGAACCGGACCAAAGCATTACACTTAGTGAATACATGAACTACTCAAACTACGGTAATCACCGGAAAGAATCCCAGTTATTGTCACCCTGGGGGATGCGGATCATAACTCGTAATAGGTGTCTACAACTTGCAAGATAGGATCAAGAACACATATATATTCATGAAAACATAATAGGTTCAGATCTGAAATCATGGCACTCGGGCCCTAGTGACAAGCATTAAGCATAGCAAAGTCATAGCAACATCAATCTCATAACATAGTGGATACTAGGGATCAAACCCTAACATAACTAACTCGATTACATGGTAAATCTCATCCAACCCATCACCGTCCAGCAAGCCTACGATGAGATTACTCATGAACGGCGGAGAGCATCATGAAATTGGTGATGAAGGATGGTTGGTGATGACGACGGCGTCGATTTCCCCTCTCCGGAGCCCAAAACAGACTCCAGATCTGTCCTCCCGAGGAAGAACAGGAGGTGGCGGTGGCTCCGTATCGTGAAACGCGATGAACTCTTCTCTCTGATTTTTTTCTCCCCGAATAGGAATATATAGAGTTGGAGTTGAGGTCGGAGGAGCTCCAGGGGGCCCACAAGACAGGGGGCGCGCCCTAGGGGGGCGCGCCCCCCTGGCTTGTTGCCAGGTGGTGGACCCCC
Source organism: Elymus sibiricus (assembly GCA_039707655.1). Classification (NCBI taxonomy): domain Eukaryota; kingdom Viridiplantae; phylum Streptophyta; class Magnoliopsida; order Poales; family Poaceae; genus Elymus; species Elymus sibiricus. Next base: position 427,352,351 of record CM077663.1, read on the forward strand.
TCCGGTTGATTCTTTCGCCAGTATTTTTTATTAATTCCAAAAATATTCTCCGTAAATTTTCAGGTCAATCCGAGAACTTTTATTTCTGCACAAAAATAACACCAAGGCAATTCTGCTAAAAACAGCGTCAGTCCGGGTTAGTTCCATTCAAATCATGCAAATTAGAGTCCAAAACAAGGGCAAAAGAGTTTTGAAAAGTAGATATGTTGGAGACGTATCAGGGATCGCAACAGTTTTCGAAGGTAGAGTATTCAACAGAAATTTATAGATTCGACACAAGGGGAGCCAAAGAATATTTGCAAGTATCAGCAGTTGAGTTGTCAATTCAACCACACCTGGAGATTATATATCTGCAGCAAAGTGATCAGTAGCATAGTAATATGATAGTTTGATAGCAGCGGTAACAGTAGTAGTAACAGTAATAGTGATAGCAGCAGTTTTGCAGCAAGTGTAACATTAACAACAACAGTAGTAACTTAGCAAGAACAATATGTGACAAATTCGTAGGCACTGGATCGGTGGATTCATTGGATGATATTCATCATGTATCAGCAATAACCTAGGGCGACACAGTACTAGCTCCAGTTCATCAATGTAATGTCGGCAGGTATTCCATAAATAGTCATACGTGCTTATGGAAAAGAACTTGCATGACATCTTTTGTCCTACCCTCCCGTGGCAACGGGGTCCATAAGGAAACTAAGTAATATTAAGGACTCATTTTAATAGAGAACCGGAACAAAGCATTAACACATAGTGATTACATGAACTCGTCAAACTACGGTCATCACCGGAAAGTATCCCGGTTATTGTCATCGTGGGGTTTATGGATCATAACACATAGCAGGTGCATATGACTAGCAAGATCCGATCTAGAACATAGATATAATGGTGATATCATAAACGGTTCAGATCTGAAATCATGGCACTCGGGCCCTGATACGTCTCCAACGTATCTATAATTTTTGCTTGTTCCATGCTTTTATATTATCATTCTTGGATGTTTTACAATCATTTTATAAAAACTTTATATCATTTTTTGGGACTAACCTATTGACATAGTGCCAAAGTGCCAATTGTTGTTTTTGCTTGTTTTTTACTTTGCAGAAAATCAATACCAAATGGAGTCCAATCGTGACGAAACTTTTTGGAGATTTTTTCTGGACCAGAAGACACCCAGTGGGCCAAAGAAGTGCCGGGGAGTGGACCGAGGAGACCACAACCCACCAGGGCATGCCAGGGGGGCCTCGGCGCGCCTTGATGGGTTGTGCCCTCCTCGGGGCCTCTCTCCACCGCCTTTGATGCCTATAAATTCCCAAATATTTCAAAAACCCTAGGGGAGTCGACGAAACACAATTCCAGCCGCCGCAAGTTCCAGAACCTCGAGATCCAATCTAAACACCATCACGGAGGGGTTCATCTTCCTCATAGGTGCCTCTCCGATGATGCGTGAGTAGTCCACCATAGACCTACGGGTCCGTAGGCAGTAGCTAGATGACTTCCTCTCTCTCTCTCTTATGATTCTCAATACAATGGTCTCTTGGAGATCTATTTGATGTAAAATTTTGCGGTGTGTTTGTTGGGATCCGATGAATTTTGAGTTCATGATCAGTTTCTATACATGAATATTATTTGAGTCTTCTTTGATCTCTTATATGCATGATTACTTATAGCCTCGTAATTCTTCATCGAATCTTTGGTTTTGTTAGGCCGACTAGATCGATTTTTCTTGCCATGGGAAGAGGTGCTTTGTGATGGGTTCGATCTTGCGGTGTTCTTTCCCAGTGACAGAAGGGGTAGCAAGACACGCATGTATCGTTGCTATTAAGGATAACAAGATGGGGTCTATTCCTACATGAATAGATCTTGTCTACATCATGTCATCGTTCTTACTGCATTACTCCATTTTTCCATGAACTTAATACACTAGATGCATGCTGGATAGCGGTCGATGTGTGGAGTAATAGTGGTAGATGCAAGCAGGAGTCGGTCTACTTATCTTGGACATGATGCCTATATAATGATCATCGCCTTGGATATCGTCATGACTATTTGATTTCTATCAATTGCCTAACAGTAATTTGTTCACCCACCGTGAGCTATACTCATGAGAGAAGCCACTAGTGAACCCTACGGCCCCCGGGTCTACTTTTCCAACATATTGCTTTCAGATCTATCTTTTTGCATCTTTGTTTTCAGATCTACAAAACCAAAAACCCAAAAACATATTGCTGCATATTTTATTTCTCTTTTTATTTTGTGTTCTTGAGAGATCTATCTCTCCTATCTATCACTACCTAATCTATCTTTTTACCGTAGAGAGATTGAAAACCTCTCTTTTGCGTCGGGTTGCAAGTATTTGTTGTTTGTGTGCAGGTGCTGTTTATTGGGTGGTGGTGATCCTCCTACTGGTTCGATAACCTTGGTTTCATAACTGACGGAAATACTTACCGTCGTTGTGCTGCATCATCCCTTCCTCTTTGGGGAAATACCGACGTAGTCTCAAGCCACGTCAAAGGAATTTCTGCGCCGTTGCCGGGGAGGAAGCGGTCTCTTCTACGTGCCTATCGTAGGCGCCGAGGGGACTCCATCATCATCTACCAGGTTCCTAATCACAAATCTCATCTCCTTGCAATTACATTATTTTCTGTTTGCCTCTCGTTTTCCTCTCCCCCACCAGCAATTTGTCGTTTTATTCGCCCTCTTCTTCGTTTGCCTTTTTCTTGCCGGATCTCTTCCTTGTTTGCAATCTTGTTTGCGTAGTCACGATGACTCAAGAGAACACCAAGTTGTGTGATTTCTCCAATACCAATAACAATGATTTTATTAGTACTCCGATTGCTCCTCCCGCCACTAGTGCGGAGTCTTGTGATATTAATGCCGCTTTGTTGAATCTTGTCATGAAAGATCAATTTGCCAGTACTCCTAATGAGGATGCCGCGTCCCATCTAAACACGTTCGTAGAATTGTGTGATATGCAAAAGAAAAAAGATGTGTACAATGATATTGTTAAGTTGAAACTATTTCCTTTTTCCTTGCGGGATCGTGCAAAAATTTGGTTTTCTTGTTTGCCTCGCAATAGTATCGATTCTTGGAATAAGTGCAAGGATGCTTTTATCACTAAGTATTTTCCGCCCGCGAAAATTATTTCCCTTAGGACGCAAATCATGAATTTTAAGCAACTTGAGCATGAACATGTTGCGCAATCTTGGGAAAGAATGAAGTTGATGCTAAGAAATTGTCCTACTCATGGTTTAAATCTTTGGATGATCATACAATTTTTTTATGCGGGATTGAATTTTGTTTCTAGAAACCTCTTAGATTCCGCCGCGGGTGGTACTTTTATGGAGATTACTTTTGGTGAAGCTACTAAATTGCTAGATAATATCATGGCTAATTATTCTCAATGGCATACCGAAAGAGCACCTACTAGTAAAAAAGTTAATTCGGTTGAGGAAATTAGTACTTTGAGTGATAAGGTTGATGCTTTGATGAAATTGGTTGCTATTAAAAATGCTCCTATTGATCTTAATGATGTGCCTTTGTCTACCTTGATTGTGCAAAATAGTGATTCCGTAGATGTGAATTTTGTCTCGCGAAACAATTTTAATAACAATGCTTATAGAGGTAATTTTAATCCTAGGCCTTTTCCTAGAAATTCCTCTAATAATTATGGTAATTCCTATGGTAATTCTTCTTACTATAATAATAGGAATACCTCTGATCTTGAGACTAATATTAATGAATTTATCAATGCGCAAAAGGCTTTCAATACTACGATAGAAGAAAAGTTGAACAAGATTGATGATATGTCTAGAAGGATTGATAGAATTTCTCATGATGTTGAAAATCTCAAGTTGAAAGCTTTTGTGCCTAAGATTTATGAATCTATTAAAGCTTTATATGTCTCTATGGATGAAAGTAAGAAAAGAACCGCTATGTTTAGAGCTAAAAGAGAAATCTTAGAAAAGTCGTTTTCTAGTGATTGCCTTCATAAAAAAGATGAAGATCTTAAAGTGATTGGTGTTTCTTCTATTGATTCCTTGATTAATAATATTAAGATTTATGATAAAGGGACTGAAGTAGAGTCAACTTTAGCTATAAGGCGTCCCAATAATAAGGAGGGTGGAAATCTTGATGAAATTTTTGACAAAAGTGGGTTTGAAGAGGTCAAAACTTTAAGTAGTGATGTGCCCACTATTTTGGATTGCAAAGACTTTAATTATGATAGTTGCTCTTTGATTGAATGTATTTCTTCGCTGCAATATATGTTGAACTCACCCCATGCTTATGAGCAAAATAAAGCTTTGACTAAACATATCGTTGATGCCATGATGAAATCTTTTGAAGAAAAGTTGGAGTTGGAGATTTCTATTCCTAGAAAATTACATGATGAGTGGGATCCTACCATTAAGGTCAAGATTAAAAATTATGAGTGCTTTGCTTTGTGTGATGTGGGTGCTAGTGTTTCCACGATTCCGAAATCTCTATGTGATGTGCTTGGTCTTACCAATATCGAAGAATGTTCTCTTAATTTGCACTTGGCGGATTCTACTATTAAAAAGCCTTTGGGAAGAATTAATGATGTTCTTATTCTTGCAAATAGGAACTATGTGCCTGTTGATTTTATTGTGCTTGATATTGATTGCAATCCGCCTTGTCCCATTATACTTGGTAGACCGTTTTTACGCACTATAGGTGTCGTGATTGATATGAAAGAAGGCAATATTCGTTTTCAATTTCCCTTGAGAAAGGGTATGGAACACTTTCCTAGAACAAGAATTAAGCCACCATATGAATCAATCATGAGGGCATCCTATGGATCCAAAACTAAAGATGACAATACTTGAATCTATGCGTTATGCCTAGCTAGGGGCATAAAACGATAGCGCTTGTTGGGAGGCAACCAAATGAATAAATAAAATTTTGTTTTTTCCTTTCTGTTTTTGAGTGTTGACACAATTATGCCTATGTTATGATTGTGTTTTTATGGTTTATTTAGTGTTTGTGCCAAGTAAAGCCTTTAGGATGATTCATGGGATGAGTAGGAGCGATGCTGAATCTGAAACAGAAACTTTAAGTCCAGTATATGAATTTTCATTTTTTGCTGGAACGTGATATTGAGCTGAAATTTTAGCACAGTGTTGCTATACAAATTTTTCAGAATTTTTAGAGTTACAGAAGTATGGATAGAGTACAGATTACTACAGACTGTTCTGTTTAAGACATATTCTGTTTTTGTTGCATTATGTGCTTGTTTTGATGAATCTATGGGTTATATTGAAGGGTATGAGCCATGGTAAAGTTAAAATACAGTAGTTATAATGCAATAATAAAATATGAATGGGTTTGCAACAGCACCTAAAGTAGTGATTTTCTTTATTATACTAACGGATCTCACAAAGATTTTGTTGAGTTTTGTGTGATTGAAGTTTTCAAGTTTTGGGTGAGATCACGATGGATGAAGGAATAAGGAGTGATAAAAGCCTAAGCTTGGGGATGCTACCGCACCCCCAAGATATATCCAAAGAGTAACAAGCAACTAAGCTTGGGGATGCCCCCGAGTGGCATCCCCTCTTTCTTCTAACGACCATCGTTATTTTACTCGGAGCTATATTTTTATTCGTCACATATCATGAGTTTTGCTTGGAGCATCTTGTATCTTTGCTTTCTTTGATTGTTAGTTTGTCACTTGTATCCTTGCTGGAAACACCTATTTGAGAGAGACAAAATTATGCTATCATTTGTTAGAATTGCTCTATGTGCTTCACTTAACTTTTTGAGCTATAGAATTGCTCTAGTGCTTCACTTATATCTTTTTGAGCATGGTGTGCTTGGAAATTTTTGTAGAAATACTCTCATGCTTCACTTAGATTAATTTGAGAGTTAGTAAATTTTGAAGAAATCCTCTCATGCTTCACTTATACTATTTTGAGAGATGAAATCTTTATGCTCATGTGCTTCACTTAAATTTGTTTGAGCTTGCCAAAAGGCAATGGCAATATATGAAACTAGTCCCAAAGTGATAGATATCCAAGGAGAATATAATAAAAACTTTCATGAAGATCATTGGGCAAATTAAACTTGATTCTTTGTAATAGTTTTGAAACATGATTATAGTAATATGTGAGTCATGTTAGTGAGTAATTATGCTTTAGTAGGAATATTGGTATTAAGATTTGTGATTCCCTATGCATGCACGAAAGTCAATAGTTATGCAGTGAAGTTACATCCGACTTATGGTGCATTATTCGGTGTTAGTTATGCTCAATGCTCGCTTATGTGAATTTTCGTTTCTTGGTTTGGTTGCTTCCCAATCGATTTGCTAGCCTCCATTTGTACAAAGTAGAAATACTACTTGTGCATCCAAAACCCTTAAACCAAGTTTTGCCTTATGAGTCCACCATACCTACCTATATGCGGTATTTCCATGCCGTTATAAGCAAATTTGTATGTGCCATCTCTAAATTTTCAAAATAAATTTTCTCTTTTGTGTGCTCGTACCGCTCATGAAACGGTGGGGAGTGTCCACTATTTTTCCATGCTAGATGTGTTATTCTCAAGATGAGTGTTTATTCACTTGTCATTGCAAGGGAGCGCAGCGGTAATAGGGATGCCCATTCCCGAAATGAAAAAGAAAAAATATTTACTTTATGTTGTCAAATAATAAATTCCTTGGAAAGTGTTGGTATGGAAGGCAACCGTGGATACGGCCCGCCATGGAAAGTGAAAGTTTGGTGGAAAAAGGAATAAACTTTATTTTCTCTTTGGGAACCGCCTATGATATATCTAGCATGGAAAGTATTGTGAGCTACTTTGTTGTTTTCGTTGACAGGAAAAGCATGCCACCCAAAATATTTTTCTCTCTCAATTTAAACCTTGAGCTCTGGCACCTCTACAAATCCCTACTTCCCTCTGTGAAGGGCCTATCTATTTACTTTATGCAATTTTTATTTTTTACTTTGAGTCTCCATCTTCTCTTATAAAGCACCAACTAGGGGGCACTATGATCGTACCTGAGCATTGGGATAGCCAATATTTGAGTGTGTTTCATGAATGGATCAATGATTGAGCATGATGGGCTAGGGATAACTTTCTTTAGTGTTGATATTTTGAAAGACATGGTTGCTTGTTGACATGCTTGAGTATTGAAGTCATTATGTTAAAACTAGACTATTGCTTTGAATCATTTACAGGTCCAAATGTCCATGCTATACAAAAGAAAAGAATATGATGAACATGTTAGGCAGCATTCCTCATCAAAAATTCTGTTTTTATCATTTACCTACTTAAGGACGAGTAGGAATTAAGCTTGGGGATGCTGATACGTCTCCAACGTATCTATAATTTTTGCTTGTTCCATGCTGTTATATTATCATTCTTGGATGTTTTACAATCATTTTATGAAAACTTTATATCATTTTTTGGGACTAACCCATTGACATAGTGCCAAAGTGCCAGTTGCTATTTTTCTTGTTTTTTACTTCGCAGAAAATCAATACCAAACGGAGTCCAATCGCGACGAAACTTTTTGGAGATTTTTTTTGGACCAGAAGACACCCAGTGGGCCAAAGAAGTGCCGGGGAAGTGGGCCGAGGAGACCACAACCCACCAGGGCGTGCCAGGGGGCCCCGGCGCGCCCTGATGGGTTGTGCCCTCCTCGGGCCCCCTCTCCACCGCCTCTGATGCCTATAAATTCCCAAATATTCCAAAAACCCTAGGGGAGTCGACAAAACACAATTCTAGCTGCCGGAAGTTCTAGAACCTCGAGATCCAATCTAAACACCATCACGGAGGGGTTCATCTTCCTCATAGGTGCCTCTCCGATGATGCGTGAGTAGTCCACCATAGACCTACGGGTCCATAGGCAGTAGCTAGATGGCTTCCTCTCTCTCTCTCTTATGATTCTCAATACAATGGTCTCTTGGAGATCTATTTGATGTAAACTTTTGCGGTGTGTTTGTTGGGATCCGATGAATTTTGAGTTCATGATCAGTTTCTATCCATGAATATTATTTGAGTCTTCTTTGATCTCTTATATGCATGATTACTTATAGCCTCGTATTTCTTCTTCGAATCTTTGGTTTGGTTAGGCCAACTAGATCGATTTTTCTTGCCATGGTGTTGGGGATATAACCCCGCAGTATAACCCGCCCAGGAGTGGTCGGGTTAGGAGGTTGGCGATTTATCAATAAAACCTTAAACAGGCCTGAAGACCAAGACAAGCCTGAAGGTGACTTATCAGACGGGCCGGGAGGAGGCCCAGAGCCGGAAGATGGTGTGAGACCCGGAGGCGTAAGCCGCCCGGAGATGGCTTGCCAAAGATGGCAAGGCGACTTAGAGGCATGACCGAATATCTGGTATAACCCGGTCAGGACTCTTGTAAGCCCAGGGCTTCGACCTGTGTATATAAAGGCGAGTCCCTGCGGCGGCTTAGGGGACAAAAACAATTTATCGAGAGCTAGGTCAAGCGAATCCGCTCCCTTGTAATCGATACCCAATCAATACAACACAAAGCAGGACGTAGGCTTTTACCTCCTTCATGGGGGGCCGAACCTGGGTAAACTCGTGTCTTTCGTCCTGACCAACCCCTTCGAGCTAGTCACCGTAACGATGGCCTCACCCCTAAGTCCTTTCACTAGAGCATCTGCCGTGATAAGACAACGACAGTTGGCGCCCACCGTGGGGCCAACGCACGGTGGTTTGGAGTTCTCGAAGGGCTCTCTCCCAGGGATCGAGGGATACGTCGTTGGCAGGATGACTAAGAGTCGCCGCGGCAAGCTCTACATCGACGACGCTGGCTGGGGCCCCGAGGCCGACTCAATCGAGTACGGGTACCGGGTCCCCTTCGGCGGAATTCACGTTTTCATCGGAAAGATCGGCGGATCTGAGCCCGGGCCGGACATCTGCACCAACCTCTTCGAGTCGGCCCGGCGCACGCAACCCGCCCGGATTCAACCCGGTCGGAAGCGCGCTTTCGTTGGCTTCACACAAGGCGCAGATCTCACGGAAGATTCCGTATCGGGGGGAGAAACCCTCATCTGCTCGGAGGACGGGTCCTCGAGCGGAGGGACGGAGTCAATTTACCCGCTTCACGACGGCAGGCTTGGGGGCTATTCCGATGGTGACAGTATTCCGGAGCCCTACGAGCCGCCAAGCCAAGCCGCCATGAAGATGGCGGCCACGGCACCGGCTTTCAATAGCACGTCGGTGGGAGCAGCAGCAGGAACCGCCGCGTCAGGATCCGGGTCAGCTAGGGCGTCGGCTCAAGTTTTGCTGGACTTGATGAATGAGCTAACACTAGTAGAAAATGGCCCATTTGTCCCGGTTCCAGAGGCCCATTAGCCCCGGTTCTGGAACCGGGACTAAAGGGTCGGGACTAAAGCCCAAAACCTTTAGTCCCGGTTCGCTTACCAACCGGGACAGAAGGGGCTCCACGTGGCCGCTGCGGGGAACCCAGGCAGGAGGACCTTTAGTCCCGGTTGGTTACACCAACCGGGACCAAAGGGCATCCACATGTCAGCATCTGGCAGGAGCTGGGGTTTTTGTTTTTTTTTTGAAGGGGGGGGGGGGTTGGGGGGTTTTGGAGGGTTAATTTAGGGGTTTCATATTGTGTTAGCAAGCTAATAGAGAGAAGTGTCCTCTCTTTCTCCGTGCTTGGTCGACGCTAGCTACTATACATATAGAGAGAACTCGACGCTAGCTAATAAGAAAATGAAGGAAACCATTAATTACACAAGATCGTCATGCTGAACATATATAGAGAGAAGTGACATATCTTTCTCCGTGCTTGGTCGAACAACAAGTTTTCGTATATCTATCCGACGCTACTACATATATACAATATAACATCCTTTACAATCCCTAACATCATCTACCTAAGATCCAATCACAAATCCACATAGTATTCTCCGTCTTTAGGTATGACGTGGTCAAGAAAGAATCCCGCCAATTCCTCTTGAATTGCTCATATGCGATCATGTGGTAGGAGTTCATCCCACATCTGCCAGATCTAATTTAAAGAAGGGGGTCAATACATGCATATATATGAATAAAACTCAACACAATTGATGGTAATATATAAAATAAAATTGTGAATATTATTTACGTACTTCAAATTGTTTGTCAGAGAAGCCCCGCTCAGAGGTCGAGTGGCGAATGAACTCGCATACGTAGTATGCACATAAAACAGTCCCTTCTTTCTGGTACAAGCACTTTACGAGAATAGAGTTCAATCAAACTGATAAGCAAGCATGGTAATGATATATTGATGAAAATTTGAATCAATTAGAGATGCGCGGAACTATCTAGTACTACTTACTTTGGGGTGCGTAAATCGCAACTCTTTGTTTAGACCGGGAACCCTTCGGGTGAACTTCTTCCAAACCCTGCCAGGCAAAGAAAATGATTACTTGATATCAGGAAATTAACGAAAGTTGCATGCCGATATGGTCCCGGTATTGACTGAACTTACTTCTTGAGCATTGCAGTCATGTCCGCATAATCCTCGGGATCTTTACGTCTCGAGTCTAAGACAGTTACTAATGCCCCGTCAAGCTTAATGGATAGCAGAATAAAGTGGAAACTGCGCACGCATATATAACTCATCAATTACATTACTTAACCTCGAGTAAGCGAAACCGAGTATACAGAGAAGACAGCAACACTCACTTGAAGTTGTAAGGAAAGAGTATTTCCCTTTTGTTTTGATGTATAAGGAACGACTTTAGCAAGTTCTCCTCGGTCTCTTTGATTGAGTTTCGTACTGTCCATTCATTTACGGCATCTGGGCTAATGAACCCAACGTCGAAGATTCCTGCTTTTTTGCATTCGACGATCTTCAATCTGCATAATATAGTGAGGATAATTATATATACATGCAATGAACGAGCTGAGCTAGAGACTTAACTATATAAGTAATACTTACAGACAGTAGGAAGTCATGAGTTGTTTGTCGAGGGCCAGTTGATTGTATAACTGAAATAACTCCACAAATTCAATAGGCATCACGGGAAGTCCAATGAATTCGTGCTCTGGTTTCACTGCCACATACATAGTGTCTTTCCCAGACTCCCTGCAGGTTTTCATGTACCACTCATGCAATTTGTACATCATCGTTGTTAGAGGAGGATGATCAGGTTTGACGAGAGGCTTCCCGTGCACGTATTTATATTCTTGGAGGTGCGTCGGTCACCGTACATCCATTGCCGGTTCATCTGCGTGCGTTATATAATAAAGTGTATTAAAAACCATTACAGCATATCATGAATAGAGAAGTGACCAAATTAATAGAAATTCATCATCACATTAAAGCCAAAGTACAGTAGTGACCAAAATAAATACATAACGTTCATACATAGTTCTCATTATTGAACAACATATAGCTCTCTAGAGCATCTAATTAAAACATACATTGAAACTATAAAATTTAAATGCAACAACAAATGCGATCATAACCGCAACTAAGGTACCAATTGATCCAACGGCATAATGATACCAAGCCTCAGTATGAATGGCATATTTTCTAATCTTTCTAATCTTCAAGCGCATTGCATCCATCTTGATCTTGTGATCGTCGACGACATCGGCAACATTCAACTCCAATTTCATCTTCTCCTCTTCAACTCTTTGTAATTTTTCTTTCAAGTAATTGTTTTCTTTTTCAACCAAATTTAACTTCTCGACAAGAATTTCTATGTCGGTTGGAATTTCCGGTTCACATACCTCCTAGATTAAAAAATCTATGTCACGTTGGTCGGCATAATTGTCATAAACACTAAATAAAACAAATAGTTATAAAAGATAATATATACCACATCCGAATCATAGACAGGACGAGGGCCGACGGAGGCGGATACCAAAACCATCGCACTATATAATAACAAACAATAATAAAAGTAAGAAAATTACACAAGTATCTATCTAAATCATACAAGTAAGAACTTTTTTCTTTTAGAAAGAAGATAAGAAGAAGAGGCTAACCACGGTGGTGCCGGCGCCGAGATGGGCGCGGGCGATCGACGGCGGTGAGGACGGGGACGGGACAGGACGGACCGCCAAACCTAGACAAATCTTGAGGAAAATGGAGCTTGGACAAGGAGCTTCGAGAGGAGAAAGCTTAAGTGTGGCTCGTGCATTTCATCGAACACCTCATGTGCATAGGAGGTGAGCTAGAGCACCACAAAGCTCTCCCACGGCCGGCCAAAAAAACAGAGCAGTGCACTGCTCTGCTCGCGGGCAGGGGGTATATATAGGCCAACCATTGGTCCCGGTTTGTGGCTGGAACCGGGACTAAAGGACACCATTTGGTCCCGGTTCCAGCCACAAACCGGGACCAATGGTTGTGGGCCAGGAGCGAGGCCCATTGGTCCCGGTTCGTGTCTGGAACCGAGACCAAAGGGGTCAGACGAACCGGGACCAATGGCCCACGAGGCCCGGCCGGCGCCCTGGCCTCAGGAACCGGGACCGATGCCCCCATGGGTCCCGGTTCGTGAGTGAACCGGGATTAATGGGATTTCAGGCCTAGACCAAAGCCATGTTTTCTACTAGTGTAACAACTCTGATGGGAACCGAGGTCACAGCTGAAAATCAAGCGGAGCGCAATACTGAGATTGCGAGGCTGAAAGAGCAGATGACCAAGGCCCAAGAGGATATCAATGCAGATTCAGATGGATGCTGAGTCGGAGCGCCTGAGGGCAGAAGCTTTCCGTTTTATTCTAGATCAACACGCCTCTGAGGCAGTCCTTTGGAGGAGGTATCAAACCCGCCTCCCAGTGTAGTATGAGGCCAGGAATCTCTTCAACACCCCGGGGGCAGGACCGAATGCGCCGCTGGCCATAACCCGAACCATGGAAGTGCTTGGGAATAGGGCGGCGGCTCAGCCTCGGCAGCCAGATCCGCCTCATAGGAATCAGACCCCGCCGTAGCACTTTTTGACACTGCCTGGTCACTATTCTAACCCGATGGATAACATGATAGCAGCGGCTACCAGGCTCAATGCACTCCCTCTCGCCGATGGGACACCCTTCGCTGAGGAGGCACGGAACGCCATCGGGTTATTGCAGACAGTGGTGGCTCAGTAGGAGAATTATACGTATAGCCGAAGTCGTGTGCACTCAACCCATCTTCCAAGCCGCAGTTACAGCCGGCACGTGGAGTCGCCGGCAGTCTCCAGCAGCAAGCGACGACGCAACCCGCCCTATGATGACCCGCCCGGTGTCAATGCTCAGGCAATCGTGGATAAGGCTAGAGCCGAGCGAGAGGCAGCACTGCGTTGGCTTACCAGGAGCCAATAATCCCTTCAACTTCGGTGGGAGCCGGAGCTACTTCCTGGTCTGTTGGAGTTCCTTGTTTAATCCCAGCTCTATGGAATGAGCGCCTGCCAAAGGATTTTAAGGGTCCATGCAAGGTGCCTAATTACACAGCTGATTTACCCCCAAAAGCCTGGATTGAAAGTTATGAGTTAGCCATGGAGATGTTGGACGTCAATGATGCAGTCTGTGCAAAATACTTTATCATGATGTTGGAAGGGCCGGCTCGTACATGGTTAAAGGGTCTGCCCCCTAATATCATTAACTCTTGGGCAAAGTTGAAAGCACGATTCATCAAGAACTTTCAAGAGACATGCAAGCAGCCTATAACGATCATTGATTTAGATCACTGTGTGCAGCGCAAGGATGAGTCGGCCCATCATTGGGTCCGGCGGGTCTCAGCCATTATCCACTCATCTGATAATATCACGGCGGCTCAGGCGGTTTTGATTTTGGAGAAAAATTGTCATTTTTTGCCCCTCAAGCAGAAGCTTGGACGACTCAAGCGTTCTTGCCAGGACATGGGTGAGCTCATGGCGGCTCTCACTAAATATGTAGATTCCGATAGCATGAAAGATCCTGGTTCTGATGATGAGAAGTCTGCTAAGGGTAAGAAGAACGGCAACGGTAAGGGTCGGCAATAGAATGTGGCAGGAAATAACAACCCGGGCAATGGCGGAAAACGGAAGCACCCAGACGGCGGGTCAGATCTTGTAGCCAACACCAACACTGGGAACAACTGCGCCAAGGGCAATGGTAAACCTCCCTTTGGCAAGGCCAAGCCATTCAACATTGAGGCAATGCTTAACGACCCCTGCCCAAAGCACAGTCTTCCCAAGAAGCCGTCCACTCATGCTTGGAAAGACTGTTATATCATGCGAGAGTTCCGGAATTACAGCCTTAACCAGCATCATGGTAACGGCAATGGGCCGCCCGGCGGGTCAGGATCCGGCTCTCACGGGTCAGGTTTCGGTGGAAGCGCCTCAAACTCGGGTTATCAGGGTCAAGGTAACAAGGGTGGCCACAATCAACAGTCCGGTAATGGTGGTCAACAGCAAAACAACCAATCAGGATATCAGAGTAACCCGAAGCAGCTGAATGGAGGCCAATATCACGTCTTCATGTGACGGTGGCCCGATCTTTCGATGAGAGTGGGGATAACTATCGATTTGGTGGATTTTGACCTTGACGATCCGGCTATACCGTACCCGACGATACGCCTCGACAATTGCTAAACCAATCTCCGATGGTTATTGACCTTGCCGTAGGCCCGATCAACCTGAACAACGAGGTTCGAGTTCCTGCAAGCAACCGAAGAACCGGCAAGAACAATGGTAATTGCAATCTGAAATTGCGGATAATAAACTGAGCACACGAACTAGATGAAAAGTTGGGGTTCCACTGTGGATCTGACAAGGCGGTAGTCCTACACGTCTCGTAGATACGATTTGTAGCTATAGCTGGACAATACAATAAAACCCGAGTCTAAATCCTACAGATGACTAGATATTTATTGAAGGATGGAGAGGAGTCGCCACCTTTGTTTCTGGTGTCATCGGATGATTGCGCAGCGCCGTGTAGCAGTTGGACTGTAGGCACGTGAAGACCTGGCCTAGCCCGCTTCCTAAACTGCTCCAGGATGATGAGTTGCATGCGTGCATAAGATAAAATGCATGCAATACATATGTGGCCGGTCCACTTGGATTCCCATGCACGTATGCATGCATGGCCATGGCCCATGGCCCCACTTGGATGCATGCACAGTTGACCCATCCGTAGAAATACACAAGCCTATGTTGTCCTCATTGCATGTTTTGTGCACGCTACTGTAAATTATATTGTCCGATGAATAATATCCGCATCTTGACCCGTGGCTTGTAGAAATACTCCACAATTTTGCAGATAATAAATAATGTGTTGTATCTTTGTTTCTTTATCATAAAGTAATTCATGAAAGTATTGCTAATAGAAATCACCTGTGAAATATGAAATTGTGCATTATTTTTGGTCGTATCCGAGGCAGCGATGTCCACATCACGTCTTCACTATAAGTCTTGACAAACGTGATCAGAAGGTACGCAGGAGGGCGGTTCACACGGCAACACCGGCTATTCCGCAGTATTTGAAGTGGTCTGAGCACACGATATCCTGGAGCAGGGCGGATCACCCGCCATGAGTTGCTAACCCGGGACACTTGGCCCTTGTGGTAGCCCCTCAGGTAGGAGGCTACAAATTCACCAAGGTGCTAATGGACGGAGGTAGCAGCATCAACATCTTGTACTACGACACTTTTCGCCGGATGAATCTGATTGACAAGGATCTCAAGCCGTCGTCCACAGTATTTCATGGCGTAGTACCTGGCAAGTCGGCCTATCCAGTAGGGAAAATTGCCCTCGAGGTGGTGTTCGGTGATGAGTACGATTACAGGGTAGAGACCTTGTGGTTTGAAGTGGTCAAGATCAAGAGCCCATATCATGCCCTGTTTGGACGACCTGCTTATGAAAAGTTCATGGCTAGGCCCTATTATCTTTACTTGCAGCTCAAGATGCCAGGTCTAAAGGGGACGATTACGGTGCATGGTGATCGGAAAATTGCTCTGGAGTGCGAGGAAAGTGATGCTGCGTATGCGGAGACAAGTTGTGCTGAGGCGGAGCTCAAGTTTTATAAGGATAATGTTGACCCGACTGATATGACCCCGTTGAAAAAGCCCAACACAGAGTCTGACCCGCCCATGAAATTTGTGGCAGAGGATACCAAGTTGGTGGACTTTACCCCTGGCGACTCATCACAGCAGTTCACTATAGGGGCTAACATGGACCACAAATAGGAAAGCGCGCTCATCGAATTCATCCGTGAGAATCGGGACATCTTCGCATGGAAACCCTCTGACATGCCGGGTGTACCGAGAGAATTCGCTGAGCACCATCTTAATGTGGATCCTAAATTTAAGCCGGTTAAACAGTTCCTTCGTCGTTTCAATGAGGAGCGACGTAAAGCTATTGGAGAAGAGGTAGCCCGGCTCTTAGCAGCTGGGTTTATCGTGGAGGTTTTTCACCCGGTGTCGGTGTCAAAACCGGCGGATCTTGGGTAGGGGGTCCCGAGCTGTGAGTCTAGGATCGATGGGTAACAAGGGACGAAGGAGACGATGTTTACCCAGGTTCGGGCCCTCCTATGGAGGTAAAACCCTACGTCCTGCTTGCTTATATTGATGGTGGAGTATCGAATACAGAGTTGATCTACCTCGAGATCATATTTTGTGGTCTAAACCCTAAGAGTAATGATCATATGAATATCCTTCTTTATCGACTAGCCTGGCCTTGGCTTATATAACACACCGGAGGCCTAGGATAACAAGAGTCCTAGTCGGCTACGTCGGTGGAGAGGAGTCCTTGTCTTGTGCGCCCAGTCTTGTGGAATCTCCCTTGTATGCATCATGGGCTGTCCGAACTAGCCCAGTAGTGAATCGCCCTGGGGGTCCTCGGTCCGACCCATGATACGTCTCCAACGTATCTATAATTTATGAAGTATTCATGCCATGTTTACAATAATTCTATATGATTTTGGTATGATTTTATTAGAACTAACCCAGACTGACGTTGTTTTCAGCAGAACTACCATGGTGTCGGTTTTTTTTGTGCAGAAATAAAAGTCCTCGGAATGAGCTGAAAATTTACGGAGAATATTTTTGGAATATATAAAAAATACTGGAGCAAAAAGATACCGGAGAGGGGTCCCGAGGCAGCCACAAGCCTAGGGGCACCCCCCCCCCCCCTAGGGCGCACCCCCTGGCTTGTGGGTCCCTCGGGCACCGCCTTGACGTGAGACCGACGCCAAAAATTCCTATAAATACTAAAACCCCCAGAAAGAAACCTAGATTCGGAGTTCCACCGCCGCAAGCCTCTGTAACCACGAAAAACCAATCGGGAGCCCGTTTCGGCACCCTGCAGGAGGGGGGAATCATCACCGGAGGCCATCTTCATCATCCCGGCGGTCTCCATGACGAGGAGGGAGTAGTTCACCCTCGGGGCTGAGGGTATGTACCAGTAGCTATGTGTTTGATCTCTCTCTCTCTCGTGTTCTTGAGATGGCATGATCTTGATGTACCGCGAGCTTTATTAATATAGATGAATCATATGGAGTTTTCCCATCTCTATCTTCTTGTGAGGAATTGAGTTTTCCCTTTGAAGTTTTCTTATTGGATTGAATCTTTAAGGATTTGAGAACACTTGATGTATGTCTTGCGATGGGATATCCGTGGTGACAATGGGATGTTCTATTGATCCACTTGATGTATGTTTTGGTGATCAACTTGCGGGTTCCGTGACCTTGGGAATCTATGCATAGGGGTTGGCACATGTTTTCGTCTTGACTCTCCGGTAGAAACTTTGGGGCACTCTTTGAAGTTCTTTGTGTTGGATTGAACATGATGAATCTGAAATTGTGTGATGCATATCGTATAATCAAGCCCATGGGTACTCGTGGTGACATTGGAGTATCTAGGTGACATCAGGGTTTTGGTTGATGTGTATCTTAAGGTGTTATTTTAGTACGAACTCTAGGGCTGTTCGTGACACTTATAGGGATAGTTCATAAGATTGATCGGAAAAGATAACTTTGAGGTGGTTTCGTACCCTACCATAATTTCTTCATTTGTTCTCCGCTATTTGTGACTTTGGAGTGAACTCTTTGTCGCACGTGAGGGATTTACATATGATTCAACTATGTCAGTATTGTTGAGAGAACTTGCACTAGTGAAAGTATGAACCCTAGGCCTTGTTTCTAAGCATTGCAATACCGTTTGTGCTCACTTTTACCATTAGTTACCTTGCTGTTTTTATATTTTCAGATTACAAAAACCTATATCTACCATCCATATTACACTTGTATCACCATCTCTTCGCCGAACTAGTGCACCTATACAACTTACCATTGTATTGGGTGTGTTGGGGACACAAGAGACTCTTTGTTATTTGGTTGTAGGGTTGTTTGAGAGAGACCATCTTCATCCTACGCCTCCCACGGATTGATAAACCTTAGGTCATCCACTTGAGGGAAATTTGCTACTGTCCTACAGAACTCTGCGCTTGGAGGCCCAACACGAGACTACAAAAAGAAGGTTGCGTAGTAGACATCAAGCTCTTTTCTGGCGCCGTTGCCGGGGAGGTGAGTGCTTGAAGGTATATCTTTAGATCTTGCAATCAAATCTTTTAGTTTCTTGTTTTATCACTAGTTTGGTTTTATAAAAGAAAACTACAAAAAAATGGAGTTAAGGTTGCATCAATTGGTTCGTCTTTTTAATGTCTTTCGTGAAAATGATGGTTTGGAAAATTGAGCTCAATTGGTGGAGGAAGAATTTATAAAAATACTTAATGAGAATTCCTTGAATGATGAGCATGATTGCAATATTGCTAGTATGAATTCTCTGAATATCCATGATGCTAATGATATGCAAAGCCACAAGCTTGGGGATGCTATGTTTGATGAAGATGATATTTTTAGCCCCCCAAGTTTTGATGAGCAAATTTGTTATGATAATGACATGCCTACTATCTATGATGATTATGATGATGACATGTATGCTATAAAGAGTGATAGTAACCATGAAACTTTTCATCATGATTTTAATATTCAAAGTGGTTATGTCAATCAAGTATCTCATGATAGTTATTTTGTTCAGTTTGCTCCCACTATTATGAATGAGAAGAAAATTGCTTATGTGGAGAGTGACAAATTTTCTATGCTTGTGGATCATGAAGATAATGCTTTATGTGATAGTTATGTTGTGAAATTCCTTCATGATGCTAATGAAAATTATTATGAGGGAGGAACATATGCTTGTAGGAATTGCAATAATATCAAGTTTCCTCTCTATGTGCTCAAAGTTTTGAAGTTATGCTTGTTTCGCCTTCCTATGCTAGTTGATTCTTTCTCCCATAAATTGTTTGCTCACAAAATCCCTATGCATAGGAAGTGGGTTAGACTTAAATGTGCTTGTCATGAGATTCATGATGCTCTTTTGCATGTTTCAATTATTATTCCTATGTGAGCATCATTAAAATCATCATGCCTAGCTAAAAGGCATTAAAGAAAAGCGCTTGTTGGGGGACAACCCAACACTTTTCCTTTCTGTTTTTGTGTGATCACATGATTAAGCTACTGTATTAATCATGTTTTGTGTCTCTTATTTTAATAAAGTGCCAAGTAAAGCCTTTGGGATGACTCACAAGATGAGTAGAATTAATGGTGAACTAAAACAGAAACTTTTGACTCCATTACAGGAATTTTCATTTTTTACTGGAGCGTGATAATGATCTGAAATTTTTACACAGTCTTCATATACAAATTGTTCAGGTATTCTAATTTTTCAGATTTTTTAGAGACAGGGAAGTATGGCTATACTACAGATCTTCACAGACTGTTCTGTTTTTGACAGATTCTGTTTTGCATGCATAGTTTGCTTGTTTTAGTGTTCCCATAGCTTATATTCAGTGATATAAATTTTGGGAATGATAGAATACAGTAGGTATCATGTGGGAACAATTATGAATCTTTTCTTGACAGTACCTAAGTGAATGATCTATCTTTATTACACTAACCCTTCTCACAAAGTTTCGTTAAGTTTTGTGTGATTGAAGTTTTCAAGTTTTGGGTGAGACACCGATATGAGGAGAATAAGGAGTGACAAGAACCTAAGCTTGGGGATTCCCAAGGCACCCCCAAGGTAATATCCAAGGAATACTCAAGCGCCTAAGCTTGGGGATGCCCCGGAAGGCATCCCCTCTTTCGTCTTCAACACTATCGGTATATCTTACTTAGAGCTATATTTTTATTCGTCACATAATATGTGTTTTGCTTGGAGCGTCATATTATTTTGTTGTTCTCTGTTAGGTGTTATTTATAGTCTTGTTTTTCAATAAAAAGTTCCAATAATTGCCTTTAGGATGCTTGAATTGCATGTTTGATGTGTGCTGTGTAAAAACAGAAACTTCTGCTGTAGTGTTTGAATTTTCATATTTTACTGGAACGTGGAAAGTTTCTGAAAGTTTTACACAGTATTTTCATATAAATTATTTAGCAGGTCCTAAATTTTCATAATTTGTTGAGTTACAGAAGTACACTGTTTATATATTTGCCACAGACTGTTCTGTTTAGACAGATTGCTGTCATAGTTTTGTTATCTACTTACCCTATAGTTTCCATAGCCTATATTGGTAGATATAAATTGTGGAAACGATAGTAAACAGTAGATGATGTTTGGAAATTATCATGCAACTTGTCTTGGCAGTACATGAAGTGTTGATTTATTCTTATGTGTACTAATCTATCTCACGAGTTCTTTTTGAGTTCTGTGTGGATGAAGTTTTTGAGACCTAGGTGAAACCAGGACATGAGAGGATTGAACGAGATACAAAAGCTCAAGCTTGGGGATGCCCAAGGCACCCCAAGTAAATATTTCAAGAAGTCTCAAGCATCTAAGCTTGGGGATGCTACGCATCCCACCTCTCTTCATCAACAATTATCGGTTAGCCTATGTTGAGCCTAAATTTTTATTCGTTCACATGATGCGTGCTATTCTTGGAGTGCTATTTTTGTTTAGTTTGCTGTTTGAATAAAATACTCAGATCTGAAAATATTTATTGAGAGAGAGAGAGTCCTCACATAGCTACTTAATTGTTTGACTACTCATTGATCTTCACTTATATCTTTTTGGAGTAGTTTTGTCATTTACTCTCGTGCTTCACATATATCTTATGAGTAAATGGTTGAATGAATTGAATATAATAAATCTGTAATTAAATATGCTTCATATACTTATCCCATGGGGAGTAATGACTTCACACATAATAATTATAGGTGGTAAAATTTATTGAAAGTTAGCAAACACCGCATTGGTCACTTGAACAATTCATGAAAGAATATTGAAGGAAGAGAGATTCCACATATAAATATACTATCTTGGACATCTTATATGATTGTGAGCCCCATTAATTATTTTCAATCTTGGGCAAATTAGTTGAAGTTGGACAAGGAAGACAACTTAATGAGTTATGTTTGGGTATATTTTATAGAAGTTATATTGTTATGGATCCTCCAACATGTGGTGCTTGCTTCCACCTCATACTAGCAAAAACTTCCTCACCAAGTAGAAATACTACTTGTGCATCCAAACACCCTTAAACCCAAAGTTGTTCCATATGTGTCCACCATACCTACCTATATGCGGTATTTACCTGCCGTTCCAAGTAAATTTGCATGTGCCAAACTCTAAACCTTCAAATAATATTCTGTTTTGTATGCCCGAATCGCTCATGTAGTGACTAGGGGATGTCAGTATCTTCCATGCTAGGTGGGTTATTCTCACGATATGTGTTGATTCACTATCATTCACGAGAAAGTGGCTGGTACTCGGGATGCCCAGTTCCATGCTCAAAAATCAAAACAAAACATAATGAAACAAAACTCCCCCAGGATTGTTGTTTGTATGGACGGTACCCGTGGATTCGGCTCGCCGTGGAGTGTGATTGATTGGTGGAGGGTGAGGGAGTCCTAGTTTAAGGGGTCCTCGGGAGGTCGACCTATTCCTTATGGGCCGGACTATATGGGCCACTTGCCGAATACTAGATGGATTGAAGACCCTGTCTCCAGGAAGGAAGCTTCGAGGATCGTGGCTTGTCCTCCACGTTTGGAGTAGTGAATAGGCATGTTTATCCCTTCGACGAGTAACCGACCATGTGTAAGCCCTAGGCACCCTCGGCGTCTATATAAGCCGGAGGGTTTTAGGTTGTATGCCAACAGAACTCATCTAGGGTTTTAGCTACTTGATCTCGAGGTAGATCAACTCTGTAATCCTCATATCATCAATATAATCAAGCAGGACGTAGGGTATTACCTCCGTAGGAGGGCCCGAACCTGGGTAAAACCTTGTCCCCTTCGTCTCTTGTTACCATCGATCCAAGTCTCACAGCTCGGGACCCCCTACCCGAGATCCGCCGGTTTTGACACCGACATTGGTGCTTTCATTGAGAGTTCCGCTGTGATCGTCAGAAGGAATCGATGGCTCGCCTAGTCATCAACGAAGAGGTCCGCAATATGGGCACTTTTGTCCCTGGACAGATCTTCGCTTTCGGCAGCATAGTGCTGCACGCCGACCCGACCGGCCATCTAGGCCGCGTCGGAAGTTTCGCCCCTGATCAAGAGGTCAGATTCGGGAACTTATAGTTCTCCGTAGACTCTCGAGGCGATCTATCACTAACCGAGCTCGCAGTCTCGCCTGCCACGCCCGGAGACTCTGAGGCTTTAACCTCAGATCCATCTTTCGGCTCTGCCCACGGGATCAACCCCGGCAAGGGCCTGACTTTCAGTCCGGATCCGGTCATAGTACCCAACGTACGGACACCTGTTCTTGCCGAACACTCTTCCTGCGCGGGCGTATCGGAGGTTCACTCCGGAAGCTCTGGGCAGACCGGCCCGATCGAGCTCTCGATACTCGACGAGGCTCTAGATCGGATTTTGTCGATGACTATTACCGACGACCCAACCCCGATCTACTCTCAGATCGGGCGTCATACGGGTCAGGACTGATTTTTCGTCCCACCCACCACCCACTTGATAGCCACTGTCGAGGATTTAACCGACATGCTAGATTATGCTTCCAAGGAGGCAGAGCACATGGATGAGGAGGATCATGTCCTCACCCCCGCTAAAACCGGGCAGTGGACTGCCACCTCCACATACGACGCTACATGGTGGACACTCCGAAAAACGATGGCGACAAATCGGATGACGCGCCATCAAGGCGCCGAAAGCCGCATAAACGGTCAAAAGGAAAAAAGGGAAGAAAATCTGCCGAGGGCACCGGGGACGGAGATACCCCAGAAGACCTCGGTGATCCCGAAAACCCCGAACACCCGTTAGAGGGTCGGGAGAGACCGGAAGACCGGCCCGACCCCGATGATCTAGATGATCCTGAGGACGATGACTACCTCCGCTCTATCGAGGGGGAGGATAATGCGGAAGCCGATGACTTCGCCATCCCCGACAATCCTGCAGATCAGGAACTATTTAGGCAACAGCTTATAGCCACAGCCCGCAGCCTAAAAGCATAAGAACAGCAGCTTAAGGCCAAACAAGACAACCTCAACGATCGATGGACGAGAGTCCTCTCGGCTGAGGAGGGATATGGCACCGGTCTATCGGACCAGCCTAAGAGTTATCCACGTAGAAGGCTGCTGCCACAGTTCGACGATGAGCTCTCTGATACGCCGTCCCCCAAACATACCCCATATGACAAACCAGACCGCCCTCCTCGAGGACGAGACAGGACGGCTGACAACACCGGCTATAGGCCGACGATACCCCGTAGAC
This sequence comes from Elymus sibiricus, assembly GCA_039707655.1. Lineage (NCBI taxonomy): Eukaryota > Viridiplantae > Streptophyta > Magnoliopsida > Poales > Poaceae > Elymus > Elymus sibiricus. The sequence continues at coordinate 427,376,026 of CM077663.1, forward strand.
GGGGAAAGGAGCCACTAGAGCCCGATGACAGGTTCGACCTGCGACACAACCTAGACGACCAAGCAGGTCATACGCGATCCATCTACGGATCCAGAGGATACTCACCCAACAGACGGGAAGGGTACCGGCCTTGGTTCGACCGCGACATTGAAGGTCGGGAACGAAACCGAGCTAGGCCAGACGCCGATCACCGGCGCGACATAGCTCGGGTTAGAGGCGCTGCCCACCCACTGTGCTTCATGGACGAGGTGATGCGGCATCAGTTCTCGGAAGGGTTTAAACCCGTCAACATAGAGCAATACGATGGGACAACTGACCCAACCGTATGGATCAAGGATTTCCTCCTCCACATCCACATGGCATGAGGAGACGACCTCCACGCCATTAAGTACTTACCCCTGAAGCTCAAGGGGCCAGCTCGGCACTGGTTAAATAGCCTCCCCGAAAACTCCATTGGGTGTTGGGAGGACCTAGAAGAGGCATTCCGATCTAATTTCCAGGGCACTTATGTCCGGCCGCCGGACTCCTCCGATCTAAGCAACATCGTTCAGAAGCCAGGAGAGTCCGCGCGACTATTCTGGAATCGTTTCTTGACCAAGAAAAACCAGATCATGGACTGCCCGGACGCCGAAGCAATAGCCTCTTTTAGGCACAATATTCGGGATGAATGGCTGGCTCGTCAGCTCGGCCAGGATAAACCAAGGACAATGTCCGCCCTCACATCACTCATGACCCACTTCTGCGCGGGCGAGGATAACTGGCTAGCTAGACGTAGCCACAACCCCGAAGACCTTGGAACCTCTGAAGTTCGGGATGGAAACGGGAAACCGAAGCGCAACAAGAACAAGTGCCGGCACAACAATAGTGATGCCGATGACATGGCTGTTAACGCCGGCTTCCGCAATTCCCGGCCTGGGCAGCTGAAGAAGCCTCCTAAAGGCAAACACGACGGACCCACCCCGCTGGACAAGATCCTGGAGAGGCCTTGCCAGATCCACGGCACTCAAGAGAAGCCCGCCAATCACACCAACCGTAACTGTTGGGTCTTCAAACAGGCCGGCAAGCTCGCAACCGAGGACCAAGGCAAGAGCCCATGCAGCGAGGACGAGGATGAGCCTCGTGGTCCGATCGGTGGTGGACAAAAGAAATTCCCTCCAGAGGTGAAAACAGTAAACATGATATACGCCACCCATATACCGAAAAAGGAGAGGAAGCGTGCCCTTCGAGATGTCTACGCCATAGAGCCTGTAGCCCCGAAGTATAACCAATGGTCGGCATACCCGATCACCTTCGATCGACGTGACCATCCGACCAGTATCCATCATGGGGGTTCGGCCGCACTCGTCATAGACCCGATCATAGACGGGTACCACCTCACTAAAGTCCTAATGGACGGTGGAAGTAGCCTCTATCTGATTTACTCAGATACGGTGAAAAAGATGGGCATAGATCCGTTAAGGATCAAGCCCAGTCACACTACCTTCAAAGGAGTGATCCCATGCGTTGAAGCCCGATGCACAGGCTCTGTAAGCCTGGAAGTAGTGTTCGGCTCGCTCGATAACTTTCGAATCGAGGACTTGATCTTCGACATCGTACCTTTCCGCAGCGGCTATCATGCCCTACTCGGCCGCACAGCGTTCGCTCGCTTTAACGCCGTCCCACACTATGCATACCTCAAGCTCAAGATGCCTGGCCCTAGGGGGGTCATTACTGTCAATGGCAACACGGAGCGCTCCCTCCGAACTGAAGAACATGCGTTGGCCCTGGCGGCCGAATTCCACTACACCGATGATTGGCAAGCGACGACATCCGCCGTAAAGGCACCCAAGGCTGGGAAGCGAGCTCGGTCTCAATCCGAAGCACCAGCACCTTCCTCTCCCAGTAAATAGGGACTCGCCCCCCATTGCACGGCCCTAGAACCTGCAAAGTACGTGCCAAGAAGGCACAACTTCGCGCTTAAAATTCCATGGGCAGCGTTGGGAAAAACTATTAAAGGGTAAAGTGTTCGGTTAGACCGAACTATCACCATCAACATGTCTTCGGACACACTACGGGTACCATAAAGTACCCGCTATGGCGTAAAGCTCGTCCACGTTTTGGCGACTTTTCAAGGCTTTTTCTCCAGAGTTCGCTCGCCGAATACTACACCCATAATGGTGTACAACTCTTCGGGAGACGCAGGAGCGGATAAGCGACAGGGCACATCGAGGACGTCAGGTCACCTATCGAAGACCCTTGATACAACCCCTCCTGTAAGATTTATATTTTTAATACCTGTAAAACAGTTATACCGCCAATTTTGAATAATAAGAGTTGTTGAGTAAAATACAGATATATCCTACAGTATCTTTTTGCTGTCCCTTTTCGGAACACTCCCTATTTTCTCCCTCTTCTTGCGAACCTGTTTGGTATACTTTACGATGCAACCGGCTAATAGACCGGGGGCTCGACCTTAAAAATCGCCCTAATCACAACTGATTTAGTGTTCGGCGTCTTGGAATCCCGCTTTATATGCATTGGTTCCGAACTATGTCTTGGGTCAATAGTTGGGTTGCCCGGCTCCTGTGCTTGCCCCTTTATGTTCCGCTCGTTCGGCTAAAGGGGCAAAGGGAGCACCACTGCGATTGTGCTTCCGGCTAGTCTGGTCAAGCACCTCAGTGGAGAAAGCCGAAAACTGACTATCATGGTATGCGAGAACCGGTCTGCGAATCCGAGCTTAACTAGATCTCGTCAGAGGTTATTCCGTGTCATACGATGGGTTTGGTATTAGTACAAACCAGGTGATATAGGCTTCGGTCACGGTTATTCCGAACATCACGAACCTTGGGGGCTAGTCATCAGCGTCCCGCACTCCTTTCTCACGCCCCTACAGCTAAGTGAAAGCAATAAAGCATTATAGTCTGATTGCCTTGCCACCCCGCACTACCGCCTTCGGGTACCGACAGTTCGGCTAAGGGTCACAGTGCGTTGGCACGGACACCCCGTGTAGTATCTACATGGGGGCTGAAGCCGACGACTCGCCGCTTTCAGTTTTAACGGCCACACAGGAGTTATAAAGGATGCAAAACATACAAGACATGATAAACAATGCATTTTAAATATATACACATTGAAAAGTCTTCGGACATATTACAACACTTTATTCATACACGTTCTCTCTCGAACACTCAGATTCTATGGCCCGAGCACCCTCCATAACTCCGGAGAAGTACAGCCCGAGGCGCCTATGCTCCTTTCCAGGAGGCGGAGGGGCGGTGGCTATCTTCATCGGATCAAGCCCCGGCCAGTGCACCTTGGCCTTCGCGAAGGTCATCCGAGCTCCCTCAATGCAGGAGGATCGCCTCAGTGCGTCGATCCGAGGAGAGGCGTCGCCCAGCTTTTGCACCAGGCCGAAGTAGCTGCCCGGCAGTGGCTCCTTGGGCCATAACCGGATGCAGAGATCCTTCATGGCCGGTTCCTCCATTCGGTGTAGCTCCAACAGCTGCTTCAGCTGCTCAACGAGGAGAGGAGAGCGCTCGGGGCTTCGAATTGCGCCCAAAACAGCCGAGCTTCGTCTCCCTCTCCCCGCGAAGCATAGAACTGGTTTGCGTCCGCGGCGCTCTTCTGGAGTTCCGAGCAGGCGCCTAAGGAACGCCATACTTGGGTAAGCAATTTGAACTTCCTATTCCCGAAGATACACTGCAATAAATATGGCTTACCATCCATGATAGCCTTAGCCTGGCCGATCTCCTCTTCATAGGACCGCCTATCCACCCGCTCCTTTTGGAGATCGGTTTTTAGGGTGGATAGTTCGGCGGCCTGCTCCTTCCCTTTCCGCTCAAGGACCTCGCACTTTTGGCCAGCGTCCTTGAGCTCCTGTTGAATTTCTTCCACCCGAGCCTCATGCTTGTTGCTAGTGGCTCTCAGGGCGGATAGCGCGGTAGCCGCTTCTTTGGCTGCCGCCTTCTCAACCAAAGCTTCCTGCTTCGCTTTCTCAAGCTCGGCTTTGAGCTTCTCAATCTCCTTCGCCAAGGCTGCATAAGCATATACTTATATCAAGAAACCGTATTGATAGTACGGTAAATAAGAGTTTTGATACTCTCATCTGGCTTACCTTGCGCCTCGTCGAATCTCTTGTTCAGAGCGTCAAGCTCGTCTTCGGAGCTTTTGAGCTTCCGATTTAGCTCGTCCAGCTCGGCAGCGTTAGAATCCGCTGCCGCAGACGAAGCCTGCAAAATACAAACCAACTATATCAAGTTACATGGGTTGACAAGCTTCCGAACTATCCTAGATAAAATCATGGGCCCGGTCCTTTTTTAGGCTGCTAAAACATTCCGAACACACATTTGTCTTGTACATAGTTCGGATAATCCTCTATTATAGACCCCCAGGTAAGTTTTTTCTAAACTTACCTAGGGCTCGGGGGCAGCCATGTATATAATAATTACTCAAAGAAATCAATATTTCACAAAATAGAGCATTACATGGCTTACCTGAAAGCCGGTCAGGAGACCGTTGAAGGCCTCCTTCAGTCCGATATCCACGTACTGAATGCTCTGCAGTACCGCACCCATAAGAGTGCGGTGCTCCCCGGAGATGGAGGCACTTGATAGAGCCTCCCCCATAGCCGGCCACCCATTGGTCGATGGCGCCGGCGGGGATCGGTTGGCCCGATCTCCAATCGGAGATTGAACCGGTGCCTCTGGAGGCATGGTGCGCTCCGGAGACCGCCTTGGAGGTGACTGGACATCTTCTCATCCGGTCTCCTCAGTATCCGGGAGAGGCCTCTCTCCCGGGTCTTCGGCGGCCGAGGTGTTGGCCTCGGCCATGACGTCATCACCGCCAGTGTCCGGATCCAAGGAAGCCTGTTGGGAGGACACCTCCGCGGCGTCCTTCGCGGCGCCCGGAGGAGAGGGGTGTGACGCGGTCCCGCTCTCCGCTAGCTCGGCGGGCGGGGTCTCCCCGTCCGACACTTGATCGGTGGGGAGGACTTGTGGTGGGCTGCAGTTCAATAAGCGTTCACATGTTAATAGCATTCGAAACTTAGCGCTAATAGCTCGGAAAGGTCTTCGGATCTGTACCTTCGAGGTGGGGGCTTGACCCTGAGGTTCCTTCGTGGAACTCTCTTGAAGTCCTCGGACCCAGTATCCGAGTCCGAGCTGTCGTCGGACGAGATAACCTGTGTCCGGCGCGCTTTCTTTGGGGCGGGGGGGGGGGTCTAAGTCCTCCGGGGCGTCCGATGAGGCCGCCCTCTTTCCTGCGAGGGGGGAATCGCCTCCCTCCTCACCCTCATGCTCCTCCTCCTGGTTCGAGGAGGCGTGGGTTTCTTCGGACACAGCCTCCGGCTGGTCCCTGATGCGCAGGCCGGCTCGGCCTGGCTTCTTTTTCTCCTTTGTCTCTGGCGCCTTGTAAGGCGCCACAACGAGCATCTCCAACAACAGCGGAGACTTGGGGTCTTTGGGCTGTGGAGCCGGACACTTGATGCCCATGGCTTTGCTCAACCATTCATGCGAAAGGTGATCGGAAAATGCTTAGACTATCTTTAGGATGACAGAGCCGATCAAATAAAACCGAGCTATACCTCGGGTGGGGGCTTGATGGCGCTCAAGCCCTTGTCCTCCTTCTTGCCCGGCCAGTTCTCCTGCGCCTTGAACAGCGCCTTCCATAGCTTCTCCCGTGTGGTGCGGAAGAGTTGACGGATCGTAGGATCGTCGTCTGTCCGATAATTCCACATAGGAGAGCTCCGGCGCTGGCAGGGGAGGATGCACCGCCGAAGCATAACCTAGACCACGTTGGTCAGCCCGACTCCCTCCTTGATCATGGAGGCGATGCCCCTCTGCAGGTCCTCTACCTCTGTGTCCGACCCCCAATCGAGGCCTTTTCGGACCCATGAAGTCAATCTGGTCGGGGGGCCGGATCTGAATTCGGCAGGAACAGTTCCGCCCTCCTCCCTTTGTTCGGTGATGTAGAACCACTCTTTCTGCCAGGTCTTGATGGTGTCGATGAAGGTGCCGGATGGCCATACCGCGCGTGGAAGCTTGCCGATGACCGCCCCGCCGCAGTCTGCGTGTGCGCCTGCGACACACTTTGGCTTGATGTTGAAGATCTTGAGCCACAGTCTGAAGTGTGGTTCGACTCGCAGGAAAGCCTCGCAGATGATGATGAAGGCCGATATGTGCATGAAAGAGTTCGGCGGGAGGTCGTGGAAGTCGAGGCCGTAGAAGAACATGAGGCCCCTCATGAAGGGGTGGAGCGGGAAGCTTAATCCTCAGATGAAGTGAGGGATGAAGACCACCCTCTCACCTGGTTTGGGGGTGGGGATCACCTGACCCTCCTCCGCGGCGCGGTGGAAGACATTGGCGGGGAGGTAGCCGGCGTCCTTGAGGTCCCGGATGTCCTCGTCTGTGACCGTGGATGCCTCCCACTTGCCGTTGGAGCCGGAGCTGGCCATGGCTAAGCTCGGAGGGGGAAGAATGGAAGACCTAGATCTGGGCTCTGGAAGCTCGGGAGATTGGGGAAGCAGGGATGCGAATGGGAAGTGCGGATAAGCCTTGGGGTTTTCTTCCCCTTTTATTGAGCTTGCTGCCGGTTAGCTTCCCTTCACGGCGCCATAAATCTCTCCGCTCCCCAAGACGTGCGTGCCGTTATACGCGCGTGATTAAACATATCCCGTGTAAAATGGGGCACGATCTGTGCATTGATGAATCGTGCTGGTGGAAACGGCCTCGAACCGCGAATCAAGTCTCTATGACTTGGTCTGGTGGTCGTGGTGGGCTGTGACTTTTCATCTGTAAGGTTGTCAGAGGGCATTATTAACTCCCTGACATTTGGCCTTCAAGGCCGAATTATTCTTGATGTTCGGACGATTCATGATCGGAAAAAACTACACGTCGTCGGAGGCCGAGCTAAACTAGGCCGATCATTGTTCGGAGAAAGGAACTCGCCTCGCAAGCCGAAGACTCTGATCGTTTGGAGCAGCTGGAGCTTGGTCCCTTGGCGTTGGAGGCTAGTTCGGGGGCTACTGAGGGAGTCCTGGTTTAAGGGGTCCTCGGGAGGTTGACCTATTCCTTATGGGCCGGACTATATGGGCCACTTGCCGAATACTAGATGGATTGAAGACCCTGTCTCCAGGAAGGAAGCTTCGAGGATCGTTGCTTGTCCTCCACGTTTGGAGTAGTGAATAGGCATGTTTATCCCTTCGACGTGTAACCGACCATGTGTAAGCCCTAGGCACCCTCGACGTCTATATAAGCCGGAGGGTTTTAGGTTGTATGCCAACAGAACTCATCTAGGGTTTTAGCTACTTGATCTCGAGGTAGATCAACTCTGTAATCCTCATATCATCAATATAATCAAGCAGGACGTAGGGTATTACCTCCGTAGGAGGGCCCGAACCTGGGTAAAACCTTGTCCCCTTCGTCTCTTGTTACCATCGATCCAAGTCTCACAGCTCGGGACCCCCTACCCGAGATCCGCCGGTTTTGACACCAACAGAGGGGGAGTAAAAACTTTACCATTCTGTTTGGGAACCGCCTATAATGTATCTAGCATGGAAGATACCGAGATCTCTCGGTTGTTATGTTGACAATGAAAGCATACCGCTCAAAATTATTATTCATCTCTGTTTTAAAAGCTCGAGCTCTGGCACCTTTGCAAATCAATGCTTCCCTCTGCGAAGGGCCTATCTTTTACTTTCTAGTACTTACCTTTATGTAAGAGTCATGGTGATCTTCACCACTTCCTATATTCCGACTTTTTCTCTTGGCAAGCGTCATGTGTTGGGGAATGATCTAGACATATATATCCAAACAAATATCTTTGATCATGAATTATTATTGTTGACAATTATCTATATCATAAATAAGTTGGGAGGCGAAACATTAAGCCCCTATCTTTCTATGTGTTCGATGGATGCTATTTGCTCTAAAAATATGCTTTGAGTGTCAATAATCATGGAAGACTATATGATAGTTGAGTATGTAAAATTTGCTAGATCAAAGCTCTTACATAGACCCTTCCTGAAAATAAGATGAATTGTAATTGTTCGATGACTAGGAATATGGTTTGTTAGTTCTCAAGAAACTTTCTGGTCTATACTTTAACATGTGAATAGCTTGTTACTTGATCATGAGAAGTTTCATGATATGAGCTACTGTTTATGGTTTATATTGATGCTAGAAAAAGTGATTGGAACTATCATTGATCAAAGTTGTGCACTTCCTAGCATTCACACTTCATAAATTATCTCTTTTATCATTTACCTACTCGAGGAAAAGCAGGAATTAAGCTTGGCGATGCTGATACGTCTCCAACGTATCTATAATTTATGAAGTATTCATGCCATGTTTACAATAATTCTATATGATTTTGGTATGATTTTATTAGAACTAACCCCGACTGACGCTGTTTTCAGCAGAACTACCATGGTGTCGTTTTTTTTGTGCAGAAATAAAAATCCTCGGAATGAGCTGAAAATTTACGGAGAATATTTTTGGAAAATATAAAAAATACTAGAGCAAAAAGATACCGGAGAGGTGTCCCGAGGCAGCCACAAGCCTAGGGGGCGCCCCCCCCCCCTAGGGCGCGCCCCCTGGCTTGTGGGTCCCTCAGGCACCGCCTTGACGTGAGACCGACGCCAAAAATTCCTATAAATACTAAAACCCCCAGAAAGAAACCTAGATCGGGAGTTCTGCCGCCGCAAGCCTCTGTAGCCATGAAAAACCAATCGGGAGCCCGTTCCGGCACCCTGCCGGAGGGGGAAATCATCACCGGAGGCCATCTTCATCATCCCGGCGGTCTCCATGACGAGGAGGGAGTAGTTCACCCTCGGGGCTGAGGGTATGTACCAGTAGCTATGTGTTTGATCTCTCTCTCTCTCGTGTTCTTGAGATGGCACGATCTTGATGTACCGCGAGCTTTATTAATATAGATGAATCATATGGAGTTTTCCCCTCTCTATCTTCTTGTGATGAATTGAGTTTTCCCTTTGAAGTTTTCTTATCGGATTGAATCTTTAAGGATTTGAGAACACTTGATGTATGTCTTGCGATGGGATATCCGTGGTGACAATGGGATGTTCTATTGATCCACTTGATGTATGTTTTGGTGATCAACTTGCGAGTTCCGTGACCTTGGGAATCTATGCATAGCGGTTGGCACATGTTTTCTTCTTGACTCTCCGGTAGAAACTTTGGGGCACTCTTTGAAGTTCTTTGTGTTGGATTGAACATGATGAATCTGAAATTGTGTGATGCATATCGTATAATCAAGCCCATGGGTACTCGTGGTGACATTGGAGTATCTAGGTGACATTAGGGTTTTGGTTGATGTGTATCTTAAGGTGTTATTTTAGTACAAACTCTAGGGCTGTTCGTGACACTTATAGGGATAGTTCATAAGATTGATTGGAAAAGATAACTTTGAGGTGGTTTCGTACCCTACAATAATTTCTTCGTTTGTTCTTCGCTATTTGTGACTTTGGAGTGAACTCTTTGTCGCACGTGAGGGATTTACATATGATTCAACTATGTCAGTATTGTTGAGAGAACTTGCAGTAGTGAAAGTATGAACCCTAGGCCTTGTTTCTAAGCATTGCAATACCGTTTGTGCTCACTTTTACCATTAGTTACCTTGCTGTTTTTATATTTTCAGATTACAAAAACCTATATCTACCATCCATATTACACTTGTATCACCATCTCTTCGCCGAACTAGTGCACCTATACAACTTACCATTGTATTGGGTGTGTTGGGGACACAAGAGACTCTTTGTTATTTGGTTGCAGGGTTGTTTGAGAGAGACCATCTTCATCCTACGCCTCCCACGGATTGATAAACCTTAGGTCATCCACTTGAGGGAAATTTGCTACTGTCCTACAAAACTCTGCGCTTGGAGGCCCAACACCAGTCTACAAGAAGAAGGTTGCATAGTAGACATCAACCCACTGGTCGGGAGATGATGTGGTGAGTACCCCCTAGTCCAGGACACCATCAGTAGCCCCCTGAACTGGTCTTCAAGTTGGGGACGCTCCTCGGTTCTTCCGAACTGTTCTTCGTCTTCAGTCGTCGGTCTAGAAAACTGGTTCAACAAATCTTCTGATCTCCGATCTTGAGGATCGCCGAGGTGTATCCGAAGAGTTCACACATCGGGCATCCGAGGAGCCCCTTTAAGTTCTCGGCCTTTATTGATGCCTTGTTATCTTTTATGCCACACCTCGGGTTTGAAGTATTTCCCGTGCGGCGGTGTCCTCTTGCGTCCGAGCTCCAACGCCGAACTACATCCGAGGTGTCTTTTTGCAGCCGAGCTCCAACGCTGGTCGGCATCCAAGGTGTCATAGATTACCTTGGTCTCTGAAAATTTGAAGGAGTCCATCCGAGCTTAAATGCCGGAATAGTCTTTTATGGAGCAAGCCATTCGCATCCGAGCTTTATGCCAGACTACTTCCGAGGTGTCTCCGATCTTGACCTTTATGTCGAACTGCTTTCGAGCTCCAACGCCGGACTGCATCTGAGCTCCAATGATGATCAGCGTCCGAGGTATCATAAACTACCTTGGACCTTAAAAAAATAAAGGAATTCATCCGAGCTTAATGTCGGAAATGCCCTCTATGGAGCCAGCCACTTGTGCCCAAGCTATATGCCGGACTGCTTCCGAGGTGGTGCACCACCCCGACCGTGGGCTGATTTTTTGTGAATATTTTCGATTGGTGCAATTTATTCTCTGCCGAGATATATAGCCAGTAGCCCTCAAGGTGCGTGTCGGTCTAAAACCCGGGATGCACCTGAAGGATAAAATAAAGCCACTAATCCCAGTAGCCCCTGAGACTTAGGTCGATTTGCGAAATCGGCCTGAGGATCGAGTACTTGCTCGGTAGCATACTTTAGGGACACAAACGCGGTGCGTGGTAGTTCCCGAGACTCGGGTTGGGTGCGGCCGACCAACCTGAGGATCGAATCTCCTCAGAAACCACATTGCGCTTTGATTTTTCTGCATTGAATAGGCAATGCAGTAGCCCCCGAGCCTTAATTTGGGCACGGGTGGTCGAATTAAGGATCAATATTTGTTTGACACAAACTTTGTTTCGTTTGACACAATTTATGTGTAATGATACTATGTATCCAAGTACTTTACATCATTAATGCTCTGATCCGCATTGTACAAGACTTTGATGACCGACCATCGGCTTCAACCCCCTCGGCCAGTAGCCGAGGAGTGTTTGTCCTACTTTATAAAGCCTTTATAAGGGCAAAGGTTTACGGCAAACAAGTCAATCCGGCCATATGGTTTTATAAACAAAGGTACGCAGAGAGATATGTTATATTACTACTTAACGTAAGAAACAACTTCTGGGAAAAATAGTTCATTTATAAGTTCCTTTTCCCAGGGTATCATGTTGACCATGATCGTGAAACCTCAACTTCGATCAATGTGGGAGGAAAATATTGAGGATTTAGTTTGGCGAATGTTCCCGAACTTTGTGGTATTTAATGAACCGAAATTTTCACTTCCATCGTTGCCGACCAATTATATTCTTAAGATGGCTAGCTTTCGGCTTCACCCAGTCTGAGGTACTAATCCGGATGATCCGGAAGTAATAATCACAGAGGTGCTCCATTTACCCCCTAGCCGAACAATCGGGAACGTAGGGGCTAAGCATAGGAGCCAGGCAACCCAGCTTGGCCAAAATCTTAAATTAAATTGATGCATATTTATGGCTTTATAACGATCACTACGGAAGGCAGCTTTCGTATATTAAATACAAACGCTGATGATATGTTGGGCTCTCCAAGAATCCCGATGTATCCATGCCGAGGTGCCACAAGGAATCCTCGGTACGGTTTATTTTGACTCCGTCGCGACTGTTCATAATCTGAAAGTGGCCTATCGTCGGCTTCCACCCCTTTGTAGATGCTACACAGGGTGTTTCCGTACAAACAAAACAACCCTTAGCCGACGTCTTGGTGCCCGGAGGCGGTTGTGTTAGCGGAAACAAGGCAATCATATATTCGGGCTTTATAACTTTCACTTAGTCATAGGAGCATATGTTTGGGGGCAACTTAATAGCCCCCGGTATATGTCGACCCCTCGGATTATTCGAGGTCGAACCACCCACAACTTGGCCTTTTCAAGAAAGAGAGGCCCTTCGTTTTACTCGGATAACCTCGATCGGTTATATTTGGTTGAACACCGCCTGCGGTTCCCTGACCGTTTTGCGCTTGTTGTGACAGTCAGCTTTCGGCTTTCTCCAACTGAGGCAATTAACCAGTTAAACAGGAAGTGACAATCGCAGTGGTTCTCCCTTTACCCCTTAGCCGAACAAAGCGGAAACGTAAGGGGTAAGCACATGAGCCGGGCAATCCAGCTATAGACCAAAGACACAACTCAAAATCAATGCATATAAATGCGAAATACCGAGGACATTTTGCCGAGGACTGCATGGAGTACCTCGGTTTTTGGTGGGTTCGGTGCTAATTGCAGACCCCCTTTAATATTGCCGATGTGTGGAATGCATCTGGCGTTGTAGTGCGAGAGTTATGCTTGGAAATACCAAAAAACTTATGCAAAAACTTTATGTTTAGATAAAAGAAAATTGTGCCAATCCGAAATTGGTCTTAAAATTAATGCGTGCTTCGGTCGTGCTTTAACATGATACATCCGATCTCCAGACTCCAAGCGGGTCAGCCTTTGGCTTCAACCTCCATATGCCGAAGGCGGAGTGTTTCTCCGAGGCCAGTTTAACGAACTAAACGCGAGCGGCTCTAGAGAGAAAACAGGCCACCCGACTATTGACCACACACTAGTGTCGAAAAAAAAGGAGTAGTAGAAAAAGACTTTGCAACGACCAAAAAGAAAATACATTTATTATAAAACTTCTCATATAAATTGAAGAGCCCCCGGTTAACTTTGGGGAAAGGAAATTGTTTTTAACAAACGGTTTTTTTTAAACAAAATTTATAATGTTTGGTTGAGCCGAACAAAAAGTAAAATTTCAAAAAGAGCTGAGCACGAAAATAACTTAGCTGGTTAATGTGCTCGGTGCGGTCCGGGGTTGTGGCGGGACGGAGACGTAGTCCTCGACCTGGCTGAGGTCCCAGCTCCCAAGCCCGAGGTAATCAAGCGAAGAGCTCGGATCGAGAAGTGGCAACGCAACACAGTTGCTGCGGCGAGGCGAAGCCCCTGGTCCATCCGAGGAGACAGAGTAGTTCGACAGCGTGACGGCAAAGCCCCCAGTTATCATGGGAAAAGGAAGTGTTTTTAACAAACAAAGTTTTTGTTTTGAGACAAAAACATAACGCTCGGTTGAACCGAACAAAAATTTAAAAGCTTAACAAATTTGAGCATGAGAGCAACTTAGCTGGTTAATTTGCTCGGTGTGATGTGTGTTGAGCTATGGCGGGACAAGGTCCCAGCCCCCAAGCCAGTCACGAGGTAGCCGACGAAGAGCTTGGCTTGATGAAGTGACAACACAGCACTTCCGAAGGGCCGAGGAGAAACCCCCGGTCCAGCCGAGGAGACGGAGTAGTTTGGCAGTGTGACGGTGAAGCCTCCACGTTAGTTGACCATGTTGACGATGCAATTCGGTTGACGGAGGTGTGACGACGACATCGGCGCGTCGAGGTGACTGTCTAACACAGTCGGAGCCGATCACCTGTGCTCATAAAATAGTGCAAGCCAAAAGTAATATCAAATAAAAACCCTCTACTTAATTAACTTAAGTGAAGTAAATAATTAGAAAAATATAGCCTGAGCGCCGAGGTTTCCGAGCGAAGAGCTTGGCTTGATGAAGTCGCAATGCGGCACGATCGATGTGGCGAGGCGAAGCCTCAGTCCAGCCGAGATGAGGAAGCTGGTCGGCTGGTGACGCCGAAGTCCCCGGAGCAGGTTGATGAAGAGATGGCGAAGCCCCCGGTCTAGCCGAGGTGACGTAGTAGTTCGGTAAGGTGGCACTAGAGCCCCCATGCCAGCCGACGTGTCGAGGCAGGTCGGCGTGTTGAACGTTGGCTTGAAGAAGCGACGGCGCGGCGATGCCGACGCAGGTCGGAATTTGTGACGCGATCAATGCTGGCTTGATGAAGCAACGGCGCGCCTGACTCGTGTAACCCGTGGGCGACGAGATTCTCCGGAGATTATTCGGCCCTCGCGATGCCGAACTCTTGGTCGGATCGCCGAGGTGTTGATCCGACGAGATTAACCTTGGCTGGACGAAGCGATGATCTGTCTAGTGCAGGTCGGCAGCCATGGAACAACATTGTCGGGCTGGTTTGACACCAGCGTAATGGTGAAGATCGCCTTGAAAAGGCTTAAAATATATGGGCGTGTGTTTTAGAACAACACATAATACAATTAAAAAAATTACTTCAAAAAGGATGTCCAAAAACCCCGTTCAAGAAGAAACATGAACTCGGGTCGGATTCGTTTTCGCGAAGAAAACACATCCAAAATTCGTTGTACTCATCGGATGTTTCCCGGAGTTTGGACGGTCGGATCGGGCTGAAATTTTGAGGGGTGAGCGCTATAGGAATTCCGCAGCCGGTGAACAGTGGGATTTTCCAACGGATGTCCAAGATAGATACTGGACACCTCACCCTAAACTCATCCAGATTCCCGTCCAGATTCGACAAGGCTCCGGTATATCGGAGATCGCCGGAGATTCCTCCATCGGAACGCGACGAAACTTTGCAGAGTTGTTATAGATACAATTCGGCACAATTCCACCGAAGCAATCGTCAAACCAACGCTCCAGGAAACGGGGACGACAAACACAAATTCGCAGTCCAGAGAAAACTGCAATCAATCTGCAGACGAGCCATCAATCCTTCTGCCGATCACACAGCGGAACTCTCAATGAAAGCACCAATGTCGGTGTCAAAACTGGCGGATCTTGGGTAGGGGGTCCCGAGCTGTGAGTCTAGGATCGATGGGTAACAAGGGACGAAGGAGACGATGTTTACCCAGGTTCGGGCCCTCCTATGGAGGGAAAACCCTACATCCTGCTTGATTATATTGATGGTGGAGTATCGAATACTGAGTTGATCTACCTCGAGATCATATGTTGTGGTCTAAACCCTAAGAGTATTGATCATATGAATATCCTTCTTTATCGACTAGCCTGGCCTCGGCTTATATAACACACCGAAGGCCTAGGATAACAAGAGTCCTAGTCGGCTACGTCGGTGGAGAGGAGTCCTTGTCTTGTGCGCCAAGTCTTGTGGAATTTCCCTTGTATGCATCATGGGCTGTCCGAACTAGCCCAGTAGTGAATCGCCCTGGGGGTCCTCGGTCCGACCCACTGGTCGGGAGACGATGTGGTGAGTACCCCCTAGTCCAGGACACCATCACCCGGAGTGGTTAGCTAACCCTGTGCTCGTCCTTAAGAAGAACGGCACGTGGCGTATGTGTGTGGATTACACAGACCTTAACAAGGCTTGTCCGGCTGATCCGTTTGCTCTCCCCCGTATTGACCAAATCATTGACGCGACGGCGGGTTGCGAGAGTTTATATTTCCTGGATGCTTATTCGGGTTATCATCAAATTAAGATGGCAGTTAAGGACCAGGAGAAGACATCTTTCATAACACCATTCGGAGCTTTCTGTTATGTGTCTATGCCTTTCGGACTTAAAAGTGCTCACGCGACTTACCAGCGCTGTGTACAGAATTGTCTTCATGGTCAGATTGGGCGCAACGTTCATGTTTATGTGGACGATATTGTGGTCAAGTCAAGGAAGACGGAGATTCTGCTTGATGATTTGAAGGAAACTTTTGAGAACCTCCGGGTCTACAAGATGATGCTTAATCCGGCTAAGTGCGTTTTTGGTGTACCTGCAGGCAAACTTCTAGGATTCTTGGTCTCAGAGCGGGGCATTGAAGCTAACCCGGAGAAAATAAAGCCATCACTTCGCTTTCTAAACCGGCGTGTATCAATGACGTTCAGCGCTTGGCGGGTCGTATTGCCGCCTTAAGCCGATTTATAAGCTGCCTGGGAGAGAAGGCTATCCCTTTATATCAGATGATAAAGAAGACAAATAATTTTGTCTGGAGTGATGCTGCCAATGATGCGGTTGAGGCGCTAAAAAAAATTAGTTGAGCCGCCTGTCTTGGCTGCTCCCGTGGAAAAAGAGCCATTGCTCCTGTACGTGGCGGCTAATAATAAAGCCGTCAGCGTGGCAGTTTTTGTGGAGCGCAAAGAGGCAGGCAAAGAATACCCCATCCAGCGGCCGGTTTATTACGTCAGTGAAGTTTTGACTGAGTCCAAGCAAAGGTATCCGCATTGGCAGAAGCTGGTGTTTGGCGTGTTCATGGCAAATCGCAAGCTGAAGCATTATTTCCTTGGGCATCCAATTACGGTGGTTAGCTCTGCTCCTTTGGGAGACATCATTCAAAATAGAGAGGCCACCGGCAGAATTGCTAAGTTGGCGATTGAGCATGGAGCTCTTAATTTGAGGTATGTGCCTCGGACGGCCGTCAAATCTCAAGCCCTGGTGGACTTTATCAATGATTGGACAGAGTGTCAGGCGCCTGAGGAGAAGCCGAACAATACATATTGGACAATCCATTTTGATGGTTCCAGGCAGTTGGAAGGTTCAGGGGCTAGAGTTGTTTTAACTTCCCCATGAGGTGATAAATTTTGTTATGTTTTGAGGTTAATATTTCCTTGTACCAACAATGCAGCTGAATATGAAGCCTTGCTTCATGGGCTCCGTGTGGCCAAGGAGATGAATTTGAGCCGGGTCAGATGTCTCGGCGACTCAGACCTGGTGGCTCAACAAGTTTCAGGCACGTGGGATTCTACAGACCCTCGTATGGCGGCTTATCGACAGGCGGTTGATATCATTGTTGGCCACTTTAAGGGTTACCAGGTGGATCACATTGATCGTCGGAAGAACGAGGCGGCTGATGCACTGTCCCGGCTGGGGTCTCAGCGTAAGCCGGTGCCGCCTAATGTGTTTCTTGATGTGTTACATCACCCGTCGGTTAAGTTACCTTCTGAGGAAGATCTCGCTATACCTGACCCGGAAGGCCAGTTGGTGGCGGCTCTTCGCGCTATCCCTGATTGGACGCTCCCTTATTTGGCGTATCTGACTCGTGGCGAGTTACCTGAGGACGAGACCTTGGCGCGACAAATCACGAGGCGGTCTAAGTCCATGACCATAATCAATGGCGAGTTACATAAATGAAGTGTAACTCGTGTTTTTCAACGCTGTGTTTCTCCTGCGGAGAGCTATGAAATCTTGCAAGAGATACATGCCGGCGACTGCGATCATCACGCCGGGTCAAAATCATTGGTGGCCAAAGCTTTTTGGCACGGTTTTTACTGGCTAATAGCTCATGCAGATGCAGAGGACATAGTCAGTAAATGTGATGGGTGTCAGAAATTCGGACGACGAGCCCATGTGCTGGCTCAAGAATTGCGGATGATTCCAATCACCTGGCCGTTTGCGGTCTGGGGACTTGATATGGTTGGACCATTTAAGAAGTCTAAGGATAAGAAGACCCACCTTCTGGTGGCGGTTGATAAGTTTACCAAGTGGATTGAGGCGGAGCAGGTTAGCAAATGTGACGCGGCAACAGCAGTTTAGTTCATCAAAAAGCTGATCTTCCATTTTGGTTACCCCCACAGTATCATTACGGATAATGGCACAAATCTGTCCAAGGGGGCTATGCAGGAGTTTTGTCAAAGTGAACATATCCGCCTTGATGTCTCCTCGGTGGCCCATCCGCAGTCTAATGGTCAAGAAGAACGTGCTAACCAGGAAATTTTGAGAGGCATCACATCCCGAATTATGGTCCCTTTGGAACGAACGCCGGGTTGTTGGGTTGAGGAGTTACCTTCAGTTCTTTGGAGTATCAGAACCACCCCCAACAGATCAACAGGCTACATGCCTTTCTTCATGGTTTATGGCGCAGAAGCCGTTCTCCCCAGTGATATTCGTCATGACTCGCCCAGGGTGGTGGCTTACGTTGAAACTGAGAATGAGGCGGCACGTCAGGACGCGCTAGACGCTTTGGATGAAGAGCGGGATCTTGCAGCAGCACGATCGGCGATTTATCAACAAGATCTGCGTCGCTATCATAGTCGCTGAGTGAAAACCCGAACATTCCAAGAAGGCGACTTAGTGCTACGTTTGATTCAAGATCAGACAGATATGCATAAGTTATCACCCCCTTTGGAAGGACCTTTTGTGGTTAGCAAGAATCTCAACAATGGGTCATATTACCTCATTGATATGCGGGAGAGCGACAAGTCACGCACTTCTGGAGAAGAAACTAGCAGGCCATGGAATATTGCTCATCTTCGGCCTTACTACACATGAGTCATTGGATCTCATCAATGTACATACCTCTATCATTGTATATACCTTTTTATAATCAATATAATAAAGCCGGCATCCCCATAATTCGGGGCCTCTGTCATTTTCATCCAGCGATTTTTGTGCAAGAAGTTGATTATTCATAAGGTCACTTGGGGGCTTCCAACTCAATGAGTTTACCTTTCATACCCTCTTGACCGGCTTAAAAGCCGTATTTGAGTTACACCTGCCTGTTTGCAACTTGCTACTCCACCAGGTGACCCGCCGTACGCTTGACAGTCAATCTTTCAATAAGACCCTGAACTTGTCAAAGTTAAAATGGCGGCTTATGTCACGAGAGAGCCGGCTTACAGAGAGCTAGGATAAACTGACCTGTCCGCTGTAGTCTCTCCGCTATGTGGCCCGTTCGTACTCTTAACAGTCAATCTTTTTTAAGACCCTGAACTCGTTAAGGTTAAAACGACGGATTTATGTCACGTGAGAGCTGGCTTACGGGATTGTAGGCGTTCATGCCTAGCTTCTTTGAAGCAAAAACCTTGAGTTTTCCCAAAATTATAAATAAGAGTTGATTTCTTTTGGTTGTGCCTTCAAAGCCGCCTTACAGCAAAGGAAGATATACATGTCTATACTTTCTGTTTGTTGTCTTGCAGGGATTTTTCATAAGGATGTTCTAAGTTTTTGGATGACAATTGATCCGGCTTAGTGTCACTCATTGATCAAACTTGCAGCTGTCATGACCCGCCAGCGGGTTTGTTTCCATAATTTCGAAGCCTATGGGGTATTGGGTTATTAACTTGCCCGGATTATGACTATAAGTCGCCAGTCAGGGAGTTGATCAAAATTTCATGAAGAGATAAGAGACTTGATCACATCACGCATACACATGTTTTGGTAAGGATTGTAGCGATTAAGCCGCCAGGATATAAGTTGGCAAAAACATGCATGAAGGCATGGCAACATCACAGTTGTTTTTCAAACTATGCTATTACAAGGCCAATGGTAGGGCCCTTCAAATTTCTTGGCAAGTGTTTTTGAGTTACATCACTCTAAGCCGGCTTCAGTGTCAGCCGGGTTACGATCCGCGGGATCAGTGTCACCCTGGCGCTTGGAGGTGGAAGGCTCCAGGTCATCCTATGTTGGCTCGTCATCGTCGATCATCTGGAGATCATCCGAGGCCCAGTCGATGCCGGTTAACGCCTCAAAAGTGGCTTCATCGTTAAGAATTACAGAAGGATCAAGATCAGGGGCAAACATATACTTACGCCTCTGGGAAGTTAAGTCAACAACTGCATGCAAAGGCGCCTTGATACGCTTGTTGTTGCTGTCGTAAGCCGGATGATACTTGGCCAAATCTGCTTCTTGGGCAAGTTGACATGCTAGTGGCCTAATCTCCTTGACACATCTTGCAAAATCTTCCTCGCTGAAGACAGTTCTGTCATCGTTGTATTCGGGATACCCGCCGGCCATCTCAGCCGGGTGAAGATCTGATTGCCATGCTCTTGCCCGGCTTAAAGCGGCAATGGTTCTTGCACGGGCGGCTGACAGCTTCAGTTCTGCGATTTGAGACGACATAGTTGATAGCTGATCCAGCACTATCTTGATGGGTGTTGGAGGCTTCTTTCCAGAAGAGACAGCCACAAGCGTCCGCTGGCTCCGAGCATAAATTTGCTCCGCCAATGAGTACACAGCTTTCAGTTTCAGCAAAATGTTCTGGCCAAGGCTGGCACTCCTGGCGCCTGTTAGACAATAAAGAGTATAAACGCAGTTGAGCATTTTGTGACTACCCTAGTTGATGAAGTGCTTCAACGGAGAATAAGTTTTTTGAACTTACCAAAGATGGCGGCTGTCATTCGACATATCTGCTGCTTTAAGCTGGCAAGTTCTTCAGTAACCGGCTTCAGTTGTTTTTCAGCATCCTCGGCGCGCTTTTGCAAGGCGGTCTTTTCCTTCTCAAGGGTGGCGCGCTCAGTAGTAAAGTAAGATTTCAACTTTTCTAAGTCCTCTAAGGCAAGTTTTAGCTTTGTCTCGGCCTCGCTGCTCTTGGTTTCCAGAGCCGCCATTCTCTTGTTTAAGTCGCCAAGATGCGACTCCTTCAAGCTTAATGCCTCCTGCATAAAGGATTTTGAGAGTATGTTCGCAAGTCCTTATTTAACAGGTTTGCTATGATTCAAGTATTCAAGTCCCAAGCACATTGCAAGCAATACACTTGGCACTTGGGGGCTAATGTAGGTCATTTCAAAGTATAGCAAAGACCCGGCTCATCTTTTTCGGAATAAGCTGACCCTTGGGGGCTACATGTAGATTTTTGCCTAAGTGACTATTGGAAGACCCGGCTCATCTTTTTCAAGATAAGCCGGCCCTTGGGGGCTACATGTGGATTCTTTCAAAGTTATTATTGCAAGACCCGGCTCATCTTTTTCAAGATAAGCCGGTCCTTGGGGGCTACATGCGGATTCTTTCAAAGTTATTATTGCAAGACCAGGCTCATCTTTTTCAAGATAAGCCGGCCCTTGGGGGCTACATAAGTATATATCTGTGAAGTGGAAAGGGATTAAAATTCGTACCTCATACTTCTGCTTCATCAAGTTTACTAAGTCGGCTTCCATATCACGGCTTGTATGAAGACGGTTCAGGTAGCCTGCGTGCAATTCATTGACACTGAAATCTGCATAATCCGGCAGGTCTAGCTTGGCCTTGCCTTTCTCCAACAACGGCGGCTCTTCTTTGTGCTTAGCCAATACAGTTGAGGCTCCTAGTGGTTTATAACCCACCCCGGTGATAACGACGTCAGCATCAGTCTTCTCAGAAGGGACTTCTTCAATTAGTTGGAGACGGATTGGACTTGGCGGGTCACCAATGTTGGCCGGGTCAGCGTCAGTGTCCATGGCCTTAGAAAAAACTTCTTCAGCTTGCGGAGGAGGGTTGTCTTGATGAGAGATGGGGTCTTCAGAGCTTTGGATTGGGGCTTCAGGGGGCTTCGGAATATTTTTCTTCGGCTCAGAGACCTTGGAGGTCTTTGAAGAGTCGCCCACCTTCTGTTTCTTGCTTATCTTTGCCTTAGCTCTGAAACAGAAGTGGACAAGCTTGTAAGCATATTAAAACAAGTTGTTGGATACCAACAAAGGCAAAATCCTTACCCGGGGTTGACAACGAAAGCGGGCAGCTGCGTGTCGGTTGAGTCACCCGATGACGGAGGTGATTCCTGATAGTCAGAGTTGGATAGTATAAGCAGGTCGCTGCATGAGGCTAACGCGCATGAGAAATAAAGAAGAGCTATGAAGTACCTCATTGCGGCGTTTTCGAGGGGCTGGTGTATTGGATAAGCCAGGTATTAGGTCTTCAGAACCGCCGCTCCGGGTCTGACGCCTAGAATCATGTTGTTGTTTCTTCAAAAGAAAGTTGGGATCCAAGTGAGCAAGAGGGTGTGAAAACTTTACTTTCCGGATGACCCGCCGTATTTTCTCTCTTGGCAAAGGTTTTGAGTTGGAGGAGATGATAGTTACCTCTGCTGCACCGGCTTGGCTTGTTTCTGCTTCGACCTGAGAGGAGTCAGCATCACTAAGTTGCATGGAAAGAAGGCCAAGGGAGTCAAGTTCTACCTCCGAATCATCCAGTTCGAGCAGTTCTTGAGCTATTTGCTTCTTTGAATGACCCGGACCACGGGTCTTAGTCGCTTTGGTTTTCTTCTTCTTCAAAGTGGAGGCTACAGTTATTCTCTTCTTCCAGAAGGGAGAGTCGGCCTACATATATTTCCAGGAAGATTAAAAGAGATGTGAAGTGCAAAATCTAAAAAGGTGAAGATCAACGTAAAAAGTCTTACTGCGGGAGCCGGGTTAAGAACATAGAAGGGGTTTAATCCCGTCTTGTTGCAAACCTCCTGAGGTTCTCTGACGTGGCTTGAGACTGCGTCGGTTTTTCCCCAAAGAGGAAGGGATGATGCAGCACAGCGACGGTAAGTATTTCCCTCAGTTATGAAACCAAGGTTATCGAACCAGTAGGAGGATCACCAACACCCAATAAGTAGCACCTGCACACAAACAACAAATACTTGCAACCCGACGCGAAAGAGAAGTTGTCAATCTCTCTACGGTAATAAGATAGATTAGGTAGTGATAGATAGGAGAGATAGATCTCTCAAGAACACAAATAAAAAGAGTAAATATGCAGCAATATATTTTTGGGTTTTTGGTTTTGTAGATCTGAAAACAAAGAGTGCAAAAACGTAGATCGGAAAGCAATATGATGGAAAAGTAGACCCGGGGGGCCGTAGGGTTCACTAGTGGCTTCTCTCATGAGTATAGCGCACGGTGGGTGAACAAATTACTATTGGGAAATTGATAGAAAACCGAATAGTCATGACGATATCCAAGGCAATGATCATTATATAGGCATCACGTCCAAGATAGATAGACCGACTCCTGCCTGCATCTACCTCTATTACTCCACACATCGACCGCTATCCAGCATGCATCTAGTGTATTAAGTTCATGGAAAAATGGATTAATGCAATAAGAATGATGACATGATGTAGACAAGATCTATTCATGTAGGAATAGACCCCATCTTGTTATCCTTAATAGCAACGATACATGCGTGTCTTGCTACCCCTTCTGTCACTGGGAAAGAACACCGCAAGATCGAACCCATCACAAGGCACCTCTTCCCATGGCAAGAAAAATCGATCTAGTCGGCCTAACTAAACCAAAGATTCGGGGAAGAAATACGAGGCTATAAGTAATCATGCATATAAGAGATCAAAGAATACTCAAATAATATTCATGGATAGAAACTGATCATGAACTCAATATTCATCGGATCCCAACAAACACACCGCAAAAGTTTACATCAAATAGATCACCAAAAGACCATTGTATTGAGAATCATAAGAGAGAGAGAGAGAGGAAGCCATCTAGCTACTGCCTACGGACCCGTAGGTCTATGGTGGACTACTCACGCATCATCGGAGAGGCACCTATGAGGAAGATGAACCCCTCCGTCATGGTGTTTAGATTGGATCTCGAGGTTCTGGAACTTGCGGCGGCTGGAATTGTATTTCGTCGACTCCCCTAGGGTTTTTGGAATATTTGGGAATTTATAGGCATCAGAGGCGGTGCAGAAGGAGGCCGAGGAGGGCACAACCCATCAGGGCGCGTCGGGGCCCCCCTGGCGCGCCCTGGTGGGTTGTGGTCTCCACGGCCCCCTCGCCGGCAGTTGTTTGGCCCACTGGGTGTCTTCTGGTCCAGAAAAAATCTCCAAAAAGTTTCGCCGCGATTGGACTCCGTTTGGTATTGATTTTCTGTGAAGTAAAAAACAAGCAAAAACAGCAACTGGCACTTTGGCACTATGTGAATAGGTTAGTCCCAAAAATGATATAAAGTTGTTATAAAATGATTGTAAAACATCCAAGAATGATAATATAACTTCATGGAACAAGCAAAAATTATAGATACGATGGAGACGTATCATTCTCCAAGCAGTGATTTGACAATTAAATTGAGCTCTTTCTCTGTCAGAGGCGTCTGGTTGAAGCGCTGAGGGTCATCCACATCGCCAGTATATTCACACATTAAGCCACCGCGCCGGCTCAGCGGCAAAATTCTCCAGGAAACCCAGCAGCGGGTCAAATCAATGCCAGTTAACCCGTTAGCTAATAAAGCCTTGATCTTCGAAAATGTGTGAGCATGTTGAGCGCGCTTTGTGGTAGATAACCGGTCTGGAAGCTCGGTGGTGGTGCAGAGCCGGTAGGGGCGATAACCCGGCAATGGTTTCTCTTCAGCCGGGGCAGTGTCTCTGAAGTAGAACCAAGTGCGATTCCAATCCTTGGGATGGCTGGGCAGAACAGCTGAGGGAAAAGATACATCTCTCCGCCTCTGGATGGAAACGCCTCCGAGCTCAAGACTTGGTCCGTCTGCAATCTCAGTCTGGCGGTTGATGTAAAAGAAATCTTTGAAAAGATCAACGGTGGGCTCTTCTTGCAGATAAGCTTAGCAGAATACTTGAAATTGACACAAATTGGTAACAGAATTGGGGCCAATGTCTTGAGGGTGAAGTTTGTAAAAATGCAAGGCGTCCCGGATTTTTTTTGACCTGGGCGGTGAGAAGCCACGGAGAAGAGATCCGTAAAGATAACCACCTCCCCTTCCATGGGTTCGGGAGTGATTTCTCCAGGAACCCGCCAATGGATGACTTCTTGATCCGGCAAAACCCCCATGGCTACATACTCATTGAGCATAAGCTCGGTAACCCCGGAGGCTACCCAATCGCAAGAAGAGGGGGCCTTCGTCATGGTAGACCGGGTTAAAAGCTGTGGAAAGGCATATAATTACGGCGGGTTAGGAGTGCTACATGACAAAGCCAGTTATGATTCTAAGATGGCAACGCTATTTGGCGGGTCATTGGTAAATTATGAGCCGCCGTCAACTACAGGTACGAAGCGGATTATATTTTGCCAGGGTGAGCCGGCAGCATGATGGCGGGTCAATAATACAGTGAATACTAAAAATACTGCAAAGTGTGGACAAACAAGTTTCACAAATTACAGACACAATTATGGATCTACGGATGCAGAAAAAAGGGAGTAATTATTAAACCCTACGAGACAGTGATGGAAGAACTGGCAGTCAATGCGCGGATTCCGGGGAAGAAGCGATCTACTCCGAATACAAAATATATGCTAAACAAAGCACCGCGGGATTTTGTTAGTATTTCCGAGCCGAAAGATGATTCATTTTCAAGCAATGGTATGAAACTTCGATGAACGGCGACGAACTCTAAAGAACTCCGGCGACCTAATGCGGATCTGAGAAAGCTGAAGAATGGAACCTGGAAAGATGCAAGGACTGCGGGCGTGCGCCGGCGAGCTCTGGTCACGAACAGGTTGATGCAGTGGCCTGGGCGAGGTGGACGGCGTGGTCCGGCTAGGGCGGAGAGGTTTCGGTCGCGCGGAGCTTTGGAGGAAGAAGAAGAAGGAAAGGCAGCGGAGAAAATGAAAGGAATGGGCCCCCGTGTTTATTTATAAGGAAGGGAAGAGGTGGAACGGCAGCAGTGCGCGAGAATCGAGGAGAAATGATAATGATTGACCAGAGAAACGCCTCGATTTTCGGATTGACCAGTTAATGAAAAAGATCCGTTGTGATGTCATGAAGATTTTTTGGATTTACCAGAGATGACGTCGTCCATTTTACATGGCAGGTCATGAAGATTTATTTTAGGTTAAACAATTAAAGGAGACACGAGACTCACCAACCAGAAGACTTGAAGATTGACATGAACAAATTCAAATCAATCTGGGGCATAATGTTGGGGATATAACCCCGCGATATAACCCGCCCAGGAGTGGCCAGGTTAGGAGGTTGGCGAATTATCAATAAAACCTTAAACAGGCCTGAAGACCAAGACAAGCCTGGACGTGACTTATCCGATGGGCCGGGCGGAGGCCCAGAGCCGGAAGATGGTGTGAGACCCGGAGGCGTAAGCCGCCCGGAGATGGCTTGCCAAAGATGGCAATGCGACTTAGAGGCATGACCGGATATCTAGTATAACCCGGTCTGGACACTTGTAAGCCCAGGGCTTCGACCTGTATATATAAAGGCGAGTCCATGCAGCGGCTTAGGGGACGAAAACAATTCATCGAGAGCTAGGTCAAGCGAATCCGCTCCCTTGTAATCGATACCCAATCAATACAACACAAAGCAGGACGTAGGCTTTTACCTCCTTCGTGAGGGGCCGAACCTGGGTAAACTCGTGTCTTTCGTCCCGACCAACCCCTTGGAGCTAGTCACCGTAACGATGGCCTCACCCCTAAGTCCTTTCACTAGGGCATCTGCCGTGATAAAACAATGACACATGGGAAGAGGTGCTTTGTGATGGGTTTGATCTTGCGGTGTTCTTTCCCAGTGACAGAAGGGGCAGCAAGACACACATGTATCGTTGCTATTAAGGATAACAAGATGTGGTCTATTCCTACATGAATAGATCTTGTCTACATCATGTCATCGTTCTTACTGCATTACTCCGTTTTTCCATGAACTTAAATACACTAGATGCATGCTGGATAGCGGTTGATGTGTGGAGTAATAGTGGTAGATGCAGGCAGGAGTCGGTCTACTTATCTTGGACGTGATGCCTATATAATGATCATCGCCTTGGATATCGTCATGACTATTCGATTTTCTATCAATTGCCCAACAGTAATTTGTTCACCCACCGTGCGCTATACTCATGAGAGAAGCCACTAGTGAACCCTATGCCCCCGGGTCAACTTTTCCAACATATTGCTTTCAGATCTATCTTTTGCATCTTTGTTTTTAGATCTACAAAACCAAAGACCCAAAAACATATTGCTGCATATTTTATTTCCTCTTTTTATTTTGTGTTCTTGAGAGATCTATCTCTCCTATCTATCACTATCTAATCTATCTTTTTACCGTAGAGAGACTGACAACCTCTCTTTCGCGTCGGGTTGCAAGTATTTGTTGTTTGTGTGCAGGTGCTGCTTATTGGGTGGTGGTGATCCTCCTACTGGTTCGATAACCTTGGTTTCATAACTGAGGGAAATACTTACCATCGTTGTGCTGCATCATCCCTTCCTCTTTGGGGAAATACTGACGCAGTCTCAAGCCACGTCAAGCCCTAGTGACAAGCATTAAGCATGGCATAGTCATAGCAACATCAATCTCAGAACATAGTGGATGCTAGGGATCAAGCCCTAACAATACTAACTCGATTATATGATGAATCTCATCCAACTCCTCACCGACCAGCAAGCCTACGAAGGAAATACTCACTCCCGGTGGGGAGCATCATGGAATTTGGCGATGAAGGAGGGTTGATGATGACGAAGACCGAAGAATCCCCTCTCCGGAGCCCCAAACGGGCTCCAGATTTGGCCTCCCGTCGAAGAACAGGAGGTGGCGGCGGCTCCGTCTCGTGAAACGTGATAAAACTTTCTCCTCGAATTTTTTCTCCGGAAATAGGAATTTATAGTGCCGGAATTAGGGTCAGCGGGGCCACGAGGTGGGCACAACCCACCAGGGCACGCCCAGGGGGGCTAGCACGCCCCGGTGTCTTGTGCCCAGCCAGGCCCCCTCCTCTGGTGGTATTTGGCTCCAGTAATTCTTATATATTCTGACATAGTTCTCCAAAAAGTTTTGTTCCATTCCGAGAACTTTTATTTCTGCACAAAAACAACACAATGGTAGTTTTGCTAAAAACAGCGTCAGTCCGGGTTAGTTTCATTCAAATCATGCAAATTAGAGTCCAAAACAAGAGCAAAAGCGTTAGGAAAAGTAGATACGTTAGAGACGTATCACGCTCCTCATCGCCTCCAGAAAAGCTACGCCACTACTTCCAGGCCCACCAGGTCAGAGTAATCTCTTCTTACCCCGTGGAGCAGATCTTGCAGAGCCCGAACACTACCGGCGGCGTAGCTGAGTGGAACATCGAGCTACAACCTTTTGAGCTTGAGTTCGTCACCACCAGGACCATCAAGGGCGCGACCTTCGCAGACTTCACGGCGGAGTGGACGGACCAGCACCAGGGCGAGCCTCATGAGGAGCCGCTCTTGCCTGAAGAGGCCTCCACTGGGGGCTGGAGCATGCACTTCGATGAGGCCTTCGCGCGCCAGGGCATGGGGGCTAGTGTGGTTTTCACCACGCCCATAGGTGACAAGCTTTACTATGCGGTACAGCTCTGTTTTAGGTGCACCGATAAAGTCTCCAACTACATAGCCGAGTATGAGGGACTCATTGCCGGAGTCAAACCGCCATCGCGCTTGGGGTCAAGCGCATCGTCATCAAAGGAGACTCGTAGCTCCTCGTCAACTTCTCCAACAAGAAATATAAGTTGAAGGATGAGCACATGGCGGCTTACCTGGAGGAGGTGCGCAAGCTCGAGAAGTGCTTCATGGGCATGGAGCTCCAACACATTCCTCGCAGAGACAACAGCGAGGCGGATGAAATCGCCAAGCGCACTTCTCGTTGGGAGCCCCAGGACCCTGGGGTCTTCGAAGAGTTGTTCCTAAAGCCCTTAGCGGCGCCTCCGACCACCATCCTCATGGCGCCTCAGGAGGAGCTCCCATCCGCGCCGCCAACGGGCGCCTCGGACTATGGGCCCTCCACTAGAAGAAACCTGTGATCAACGCAAAACCGTCGTGGAGGTCCATGTGTGACGGATTTGAAATCCGTCATGTATATCGCGTCATAATTTGATCATCGTCCACTCCATGACGGACTTTGATCTGTGACGGATTTTGACCGTCACCATTAACCAACTCATAACGGCGTTAACACGCCAGCCACGTCATCAACTGACATGGCCACCAACAAGGATCTGATGTGGCAGTCCATACAATAATTGGCCCAAGTAAAATTTCGGCCCATGAATTCAGTTGCAGCCCATATGATAATTAGTCCAATTAGATGTTGGCCCACTATTTGTTTGTTTTGGACCAAGTTCTTAACGGCCCGATTGGAGTTTTGTATGTTCAGACTAGCCCGGTAATTAGCCTAAAAAAATAGCCCGGTAATTATAGTCCATAATAAATGCCCATTAATTTTGGTATATTAGTACCATTTTGGGCACGTACACTACGTGCCTAAAAGATTTTTGCTCATATGGTCATTTAACTATACAAAAACTACCCTAAAACGATTTACAAAACAAATGCTACAACCAAAAGCAAAAGCAAAAAAACACCCCACTAAAAAATAAATTGCAAAGCTCCTGAATCCCCTCCGGACAGATTGACAACGGCATCTTCCCATGCCGGCCAGTGCTCGCCGGAGGTCCTCCCCACCGGATAAATCCTTGTGGCCGGCACGACGCTGGCGTTCTCAAGGGCGGTGCTTCGCCCCATCTTAACTCCTGTCTGATGCCCCTGGACCATGGATGTCCAGCGGTGGAGAGACATCTTGTATATGCCGGCGCCGTACGAATTTCCCAGGCGATCTCAACCGCGCACAGGGGAGCAACACAGCCGGTGACACAGGGCTCTGTCGTGGCTCAAAGGGAAGCCACCTGTGGGTGGCGTAGACCCCAGTTGGAGCTCGACGGGAAGCCACCCTGCTGGCGATGTAGCCCCGGTTGGGGCTCGACGGGAAGCCACCCCGGTTGGCGATGTAGCCCCCGGTTCACCCCGGTGGCGATGTAGCCCCCGGTTCACCCCGGTGGCGATGTAGCCCTCGGCCGGGAATCAGCCGGAGGCCATCCCGCTGGCGCGCCAGCCGCCGTCGCTCCGGAAGTGGAGGCAGTCGCACCTTTTGGCCTTTGGTGGCAGCATCCCCCGCGGCGCAGCTTCCGGCGACCGGTCGACGGAGATGACTAGGCGGCCCAGCACGGCACAAGCAAGTTCGACTACATCGTCCTGCGTGGTGGTGTTGTGTTTCGGTCAGGGGATGGAGGAAGGAAGATGGTGCAGAGGGATTGGCGATGGAGAGGAAGTGTCCAGATGCTCGTGGAAGCACAGCCGGCAGCTCCTCTTGGGTGGGGAAGAAAGAGTGAGGATAAGGAACCAGTTTAACACCGTTGGATTAGGAAAGATCCGACGGCTGTAACTGGCGATCCGCGTGAGGGTGGACTTAACCAATCAGAAGGCACGATTTCCCTCACATAACGAACCCTAATGGGCTTTTGTTGACGTCAGCCCAGCACAGAGCAAGACAACCCAGATTTTAAAGTATTCTTTTTTTCTATTGCAAATAACTAACTAAGGCACTCTTGTGAAGTATAATTTGTAAAAAAAACTTTATTTTATATACCCTACCAAGCTTTTTACATCTAATATACTATATATATATATATATATATTAATTTTTGAGGTTTAATAATTCTGGAAGTGATTTCATATTTTCTATAGTGTAAATGAATAGTGGATTCTTACTGAGAGCAAATTCAGTTTTAACTAAATGTATCTCAAATCAGATCTTTTTAAGTATATTTAATGATATTAAATTATATTCTGAAAATAGATTACCTTATATCTTGAGAGTACCTTAGAACTTGTTTGGCTCGTTTCGTTTCAGTTCATTTGTTGAAGTGAAATGTATGTCAAAAAAAATTTGGTTGATTTTGGATTCTAATTCCAAATTTCACGTTTGGCAGCCATTTTTGATATGTATTCAGTAACATACACGAAAATTAGCTTGAATACATATCAAATCTCTATTGTTCACGTGTACAACAATATTGTGCATTAACACAACCATGCTTATCCACCTATATAAAAAACAGAACTCTCATATCCCGAGATGTCCAAAGGTTAAACTTTGACATCTGAATTGACAAAAACTTTGACATCCGACGTTGTGTGTGGACCAAGCAGCTTTATTCTGCAAAATGATGAGAAACACTCACAAGTGTACACGTAAACAGATTCATGAAAAGCAAGAGCACAACTGTAAAAGGTACAAGTCAGAAAAATAGGTAGAACATTGCTAAGTGCAATGAACTTGCAAAATACACAAAGCTTGCAGAAACAAAAAGGCTTACTAGCCTTACATAGAAACTGAAAATGAACCATGAAAGGTCATTTCAGTTGAGTATACATATAGCTATAAGGCAAACAATATTCCTTTTCTTCCTCCTCCTCTCATCTTCATTAATTGGGTTATCTTGACTTTTGCATATAGTTATAATTTGAACAATTCTATTATTAGTAAATATAAATGCCAGTTGGAAAATAAACATGAAGGAGAAAAAATAAAAAGTAACTTTTGTGAGATAGCATTCAAAGCATGCAACCATTGCATCAAACTTCTAGTCATTTTCATCTCCAAAAATCACATGAGAGGAAACCATTTGTTGGCTCTTTGATTGCATTGTCGAGCAAGGGAGGGCATGGAGGAGAGGGAAAGGAAAACTCACCGTTCGAGGTGGGGAAGCACAAACAGTCGACAACCAAATCCTACTTCAAGAGCGTAGGAGACTGTAGATCAGAACAGGCACACGGCGTCGAAGCGCCTAGGTGAGGAACAAGGGTGAGGAGGCGAGCTCAACGAACAAATAATGTTGACAAATTACACAAAAACGTATATTTAAGTACATGTGTTTTTATTTTAGATCATATCCTCAAAAAGATGAAAAGATCACATTACATTTAGGGATCATTCAATATTGACATAATGAACCACGAAACATTTGTTTTGAAGTTGGAAAGCACTAAATATAGTATTTATTATAACTCTAGTATATTTGAAGGAGTTATTTAGTTCTTTATCTTAAGTATGTTTCTTATAACTTGAGGCAAACTTTGAAGTTATAAAAATATATTTACATGCATCTGAATGTTTTTTAATTTTGTTTAATTTGATGAGGTATTATATGAATTTCTAGCAATATTCATTAAGTTCCTACCGGAAGCTCACGTTGAAAAACAAATCTACACTATATTAACATTTTTCTTGTGATGTGAACATTTTGTTCTACAATATATTAACATTTTTTTAAAAATGTGACGAACACATGAACATTCCTATAATGACATGCACATTTTTTGAATGGTGAAACACACTGTTTTGATTTTCATAAAAAAAAGTTCTCAGATTTTATGAAAATATATTAAAAGTGGCATCCACTTTTTTTGGAATGCGTGAACATTTCCTTAGAATGTTACTTACATTTTCTGAATTATACGAACATTTTTTGAATTACATGAATATTCTTTACAGTATAGAAACCTTTAAAAATGGCATGATTAATATTTGAAACGCATGAAAATATTTCAAATGACAAAAATATTTTCAAACTGATTTAGTACATTGTTATCATTTCATTGGAGTTTCAATAAACGTAGAATTTGTGTAATATTACATATAGTTTAAATGAATTAATGACTCCTTATTTAATTAGTTACAATTTGAGCTACATGTAAATAAAATAAGTTAAATATAGCAAACAAACCTCGAAAAACACAAAATTATGACAAGGATCATGTAAGGGTGTATGTTGAGTGTTGAAAAAAAAATACCAGCCTCTAGGTGTCATACGAGGGCATCACACAAAGTGTCATGTTTTTCAGATTTCATTGACAATTTTTAAAATTAAAAGATTGCAAACATGTTTCGAAAAAATTTCGTCATGCATTGAACATATCGAGAAAGTGTAATTTTAAAAATGTTCAACATGATTTTAGAAAATGTTCAACGTGCATTAAAAGATTATTGTGTAAAATTATTTTTACGTGTTTACAAAAATGTTTGACATTTTTAATACATTTCTAAAATTTATTATTATTACACATTAAATTTTAATAGAAGTTCAAAAGTTTCGAACCACATGTTTTAAACTTTATAATATTTGTTTATTTTCAAAAGCATGTTGAATTATTTAAATCCACGTAAGTTATAGAAAAAGTTCATGTTACATCTTCAAGGTACACAATAATGAAATATAATAGAGATTTAAAATACACCATAATTTTATATTAATAATTATTGTAACTTTTATACATTGGGAAATAAATTTAAAAATAAAAATGGAAAATTAAATATGAACTTGGACAAAATAAAAAGAAAGCTAATAGAAAACTACACAGTTCGTGTACAAGGCCGCCAAATTTATGCAAGGCGGGCATGATTGATCTATATAGGAATAAGAAGTACTCAATGTACAAAGTTCATAAAATTTACCTTGATGAACCGTACCTTAGCTAGCACGGTGGGCAAGTTTTTTTTTTTAGCTGAGCACCGCAGGTAAGTGATTAACACCTCAATTTAGAGGTCAAGTGGTCGAAGCTGGCCGCCTCAGTTTTAACTCGCGATATAAGGCTGAACTAAAAGAAACTAGCCATTTATTGTCAAATAATAGAGGAAAGGTGTATCCCCCTCACACATGTGTAGCTGTAGCCCAGTGGCATGGGATAGCGAACAAAACTGCTTATGTTGTAGGTTCGAGTCCCACTCCGCGCCTCCAAATTTTTGTTCACGGCTGCATAGCAAAAAAAAAATAGAGCGTCAGTTTGGCCGGGCCAGTTCACGGCAGCATAGTCTAAAAAATAGAGCGCAGTTACACAACGACTGTCAGTTTGGCGTGACAGTTCACGAAAAAGATTCATCGCGTGGAACAACCCCGTCACGACACGTATGCATCAAAAATCGATGACGGTTTTAACCATCGTAAAATGAAAGACAAAACTCTACGTTCCCTGAGCAGTCAGCCACTCGTGGATTCATGACGGACTGGCGTAAACTGTCATGGTCGGTGACGGATTCTAGAAACGTCAGCAGTAATTCGTCATGGATTAACGGATTTCTTGTAGTGCTCCTCGGGCGGTCGCCCATTGCTGGCACTCGAACCACAGCCCGAGGCATGGACCACGAAGATCAAGGCCTAGCTGGGAGGGGGGTATCCCCCTGGAGATCGACGCTGAAGCGAAGCGCGTGGTCCGCCAGGCCGCGCTCTACCACCTAAAGGAGGGCGAGCTGTACCGTCATCATCCGAACGGGGTCAAGCTGCGGTGCATTTCCAGGGAGCAGGGGCGCGAGCTGCCACTGACATCCATGGAGGTGAATGTGGTCACCATTCGTCCTCGCGTACCCTCGCGGTCAAGGCGTTTCGCAGCGGCTTCTACTGGCCCACGGCACTTGAGGACACCGCGGAGCTGGTACAAGCTTGCGAAGCTTGCCAGTTCCACTCCAAGCAGATTCACCAACCCGCGTAGGGACTCCAGGTCATTCCTCTCTTGTGGCCTTTCGCGATCTGGGGACTGGACATTGTCGGGACCCCGATCCTAAGCCATACAAGTCTAGCATGTAACACATCATATCACTTTGCGGCCTCATGCACGGTAATCCCCACGGCTGCCACCTTACCTTCCCCGGGACCGTTTGCGCCTTTTGTTTCAAGTATATGAATATGTTGCTAGCAATCATATGTCAAAGAACCCGGGTCGACATGACTAGTTATAGCCCCAAGTGGCACAACCGTACAGGGACAGACATACATAACCCAGCAGTGCAGGTGTCCGTCATCAACGTGTGTAGACGAGTCGTAGCAAACTACATGGACTCCATTACACCGCGTGACATTTCCCTATAGGGACAGACACAACAGCAAAGAAGGATACATGCCGGTCAATCAATGTGTCCGGAGCAGTAGCAAGCTACCAGGGCTCCACGGAAGCACGGAGAGGCATTTCCCTGTAAGGAAGGCTACCATAGGCATACGACTAGGTGTCGAATCCCACACATACAAATGCATTTCAAACGTACACACAATATGCACGATATGCATAGATACAACATGGCATCACAACACAACTCTATGACTCAAGTATTTATTAAAGACTCATAAGAGCCAACATAGTGTGGTATTACAAACAGGGGTCGGATGACCCAACACTCAAGTCACACAAGCAACAAGCGAAAGCAAAACATGTCTGGGTACAGACATCTACTAAAAGTGGCTGGAGGAGCCTGAAAAGCTACAACGACCCTACCAAAGGAACCAAACCTCTGTCTGGGATTCCCAAGCTAATCCGTTCATCATCGAACTTCACGTCATAAGAATCACTAACGAGACTGATGTCTCCTCTGCAAAAACATAAATTAAGCAACCGTGAGTACAAAGGTACTAAGCAAGACTTACATCAGAACTAACTACATATGCATCATTGTCAACAAAGGGGGTTGTGGAGTTTATTGCAGCAAGCCAACTTTGACTCTTGGCTAACCTGTACTACACGTGAGTTCACATATTCACCAAATCAATACACCACTATGGATCCACTCCCGTCTCCATACGAGAAGGCCATCCATAGCACTCACACTTATCTTGCGTATTTTAGAGTATCCATTTCACTTGTCTATGAACCAGATAAGTTTTTCAAGTACTCCATATCCGAGGACGCGGCTATTCGAACAAATCATTTACCCTGCAGGGGTATACTTCTTCACACACGCTCTCGCCACTTATCGCCATGTGCACGTAAAAAGGCACCTCGGGAACCTTCAGGCAGAAGCCCAGCGAGGGAGTCGGCCACGACCGTTAATCACACAAGACCCTAGTCCAGGTTTATCGCCTATTTGAGACTGAACCCGCAAGGAAGTCCGACCGGAGTTTCCTCTACGTCCCCAAACGATGTGCGCAGGGTTCCACAAGTCCACCATCCGGGTGACACTTGGTACACCGTGCCACTGTGCATCTACCGCGGCGAAGCCCACCCCGTCGGGCAGCGCTAAGCACGGCCGCCAGGACTTTTCCTACAAACACCAGAAACTAGTTGCAACTCCTGGACAGAGATCTAGGCGGTTAATAAGCCGAGAGGGGTCGAGTTACCGGAACCCAATGTGTGGTAGTATCTTGTCTTGAATAACATACACAGAACTCAGTTCTTAAGGACGGTCCCAATGAGACAACCCGCCATGTACTCCTACATGGCCTCTCATCGCTACCTTTACCAAATTGTGTTCACACACTTAGCTCTCACTCAGTAGGACATGAACACATCCATTCCAATTCATCGCCCAGATGGATCAGACCCGACACGACTCTAAGCATAGCAGGCACAGTAAGCAAGCATGGATGAGTAAGCACAACAAGGCTCAAGCAGTTGCTACTCATGCTAAGTGGTTTCAACTATTTAGTGTGGCAAAGACAGATCATGCAAAGGAATGGGTTCAACTACCGAGAACATGTAACGGTTGAATCGATATTGTCCTAATGCAGTAAAAGAGAGCAGGAGCGAGAGAGTAGGTTTATATCAGTATGCTCAAGGGGGGGGATTGCTTGCCTGACAATTCTGAAGATATTACTTCTCTTCATTATCGAAATGATATTTCATACATTGCCCTAATCATAAAATGTCCTAGTTGGTGATGTTAACTTGTTCAAACATGCATGATCATCGCATAAACAGATTCATTGGATTTTTTGATCATTTTTCATATATAAATTATTTTCATCCGAGTTATAGATTATTTTCTATGATTTTTAGAAGTTTTAACATTTTCTAATTTTCCTGGATTATTTTTAATCCAGAAAATAACTAATTGCGTCAGCCTCACGTCATCATGACGTCATCAGGTCAACCGGGCTGGTCCATGTCAAACCTTACGTGCGGGCCCCACATGTCAGTGTCTGTAGCTTTAATTAAAAGGGTTTATTTTTAAACTGGGGGATTAGCTGGTTAGTGGGGTCCATTGTCAGTGGCACATGGGTTTTAATTAGCGGCGTCATTAGCACTAATGACGTTGCCACGTCGGCTTCGCCGGGGTTTGGCCGGCGGCGACCGCCCGACGCATGGGAGGAGCGCCGGAATACCTCCTCTGGCGACCAAATGGCCGGCGGAGGGTACCAACGCGGAGCAGGGACTATCCCGCATCCATCTAAGCGGTCAGGAGGGGCTAGGGAGGCCTGGGCTCGCCGGAGGCAAGCTCACGGCGGCGGCCAAAGCTCGTCCTCGAAGCGGACGACGCTACGGAGCTGGGCACGACGAGCTACTAGGGGCGTTCGGCTCCTGGGTCCTCCAGGAGTTCAACCCCGTGCTCGGACACGAGCTCCTTGAGCTCAGGCCATGCCAACGACATGCCACGGCGACCGGAACTTGATCACGGTGGGGAAGCTTGCTAGGGGCCGCGAGGAACCAGAGCGAGAGGGGGATATAGGGCAACGGCTCACCGCAGGTCTAGCATAGGCGACGGCGAGGTCGGGGATGCACTCGTTGCCACGAATCGAGGGCGACGGTCGTTGGAGCCCGATGTTGAAGACGGTGAAATTGGCGGTGAATCATCTCGTCCGGCGTCGAACGGCTTGGTGGTGATGAGGGCGAGGTCGCTGCGGATCATCTAGACACGGAGGGGCGTCGAGGGGAGCTTGGTAGCTACGGTGGTCAGGGGAACACGGCCATGGCTGCGTCGGCCATGAGAGTGGGGGTGAGACAGAGAGAGGGGGAAGAGAGGAGAGGGAGTCGTCCCAATCCGGACTGCTCTGGGGATCTCATCCCCGGCGTCGTGCTGGCGGGGAGCAAGCAGGAGGTGGCCGGGAGCTCGGCGGCCTCTCCACGCCTCTCATGTGCCTACTGGCACGAGGAAGAAGACGGTCCAGCCCTTGATGGGCTGGGCCTCCTGTTCCACGTAAGCCCAGGTAGGCTTTCTGCCCTTTTCCTATTTTTGTTTTATTTTCTATTTATTTGTCTCTGTTTTATTTATTTGCCACTAATTTCAAATTTAAACAATTTTCAAACCAGTGCCAAAGTCCTCTGAATATTTTTATGTGGCTCATTGGACATTTCCAAATGCACATAAAATGTTTTAGGGTATTTGAAAATATATTCTATACCTATTATGAATATAAATTCAAATTCAAATATATTATTGATTTAAATTCCAGGGCCAAATTATTCCTTAAAAATGTAACTAAATTTTGGTTTGATTTATTTATCTTGCCAAAATTCTCAGGAACACTTTTAAAGCATTTGGACTCACCGAAAACAATTTTGGAGGCTCTTTGCCCTTCTTTTATTTAAAGTTTTGACACTTTTAAAATTCCTCAATTCAAATTTCAGCAAAAGTAACATGAGGACATGATGATGTTGATGCAATTAATCACACCATAAATTTATTGGCACAAAAGTTCTAGGGCTGTGACAACTCACCCCAACTAAACAAGAATCTCGTCCTGAGATTCAAGCGTAGGGTAAGAAGACAGAGGGGATACTAGCTATCACAATCCTCTTGACCCAACTGCCCTTCCTGAAGATGTTGATTCATCGCATCATGTTGATCTTGACATCTTTGCCTTCGGGACCTTCACTCAACCAGACGACGAAGGAATGGATAACTCTACAAGAATCGATCTTCACGAAGATCGAGCGACTCATGATCAACTCATGGAATGAGGCCTAAAAACGTCTCTTGAGCCGAAACTCAAAACACACATCGAGAACGATGGAATGATGCAGATAACAGAGGTTCAATTTGGCAGGCAACAACTCCACGCTTAGCTAAGATGGAGCATGGGTTTCAAAGTAGCGAGGAGTTAGTTTCCCTTCATACCATAACGGGCACCTTAGGGAAGGTGACTCGTAGGATTATCCCTTAAGTGGAAAAAAGAATTACTTTTGATACATAGATCATTGAAACTCTTCATACCAGCATAAGGCAATTCATCAACGATCGTTTGATGGAATTCGAACGAATGGAAAACTCAGTTTGGAAAGGAAACTAGGGTTACAGGATAACTCGGCAAACGGAAGGCACATTCCAGTTGATACCGATGATATAACCTAGTATCTGAGCGTGCTCTCAAGAACTTGAGCATTCCCACATTCATCAGGATTTTACCAACATCCATGCCAAGATATTGGTGACACCTCATATCACCATGATGAACAATGACGGAGGATGCAGATGCAAAGGTAGACAACACTTTCTCAGATTTCACCTCAGCTACGCCAAGGAAACTAAATCTGGATAATCGACCGAGAGACATTTAGCACTCCACTTCTAATGTTCTCATTGAAGAAATAGCGTAACCCAATTATAGGTAATGTTTGGTATCTAGAACATCAAGTAAAAGGTCGGACTTCGGGAGCACGAAAAGGTCCATGAGGAACAACTTCTAAAATAAGTCATACGGAGTCCTCATGGGGAAGTGGCCAAGTTGCTGAATGAAGAAACTATAATAATAGGTCTGCTGGCTAGGTGTGTTGGCCACAACATCCACTTTACCGGGTCACATAGAGACCAATATTATAATTCTTGGGAAATGTTCCAACCATCATGTCTGCCTGAGATTAAGATCTGATTGGTGATAGGATGTTTCAGACTCAGCAGGTCTGAAAGAGGAAGTTTCCAACACAAATCGACGAGATGGCATTGCGGAATTCTCGGGAGATGAACTGCGGAAGCCAACTCCAAAACATGAGCTGGATTGCAAGACCCACATGAACACAGTGTCCAAGACAATTGTGGTCATATGGAGAGCTTACAACAAAACACTACCGAGTTCTGGATGGAACCATCATTGGGGGTAACGAAGTATTGTGCACATCCGTCTGAGCTCTTCAATATTAACACTTAAGTTCTTTTCCTTGAAAAAATCAATTAGTGGCTTGTGTGCTAGGGAATACACATGGAATGGAGGTAATTAATCAACCAAACCATAGCATACATTCACACATGCATAACTGACTCGGGATGATTCCAAGGAGGCAAAATGAACTTTCTCGAATTCACGGCGGCAACTTGCATTAAATGCACGTGAACTGAGAGGGATTCACTTCTTAACCCTAACATATACCTCATGTACCAGACATGAAGATATTGCCTACAAAGTTTCCAACACTAGTGTATGTTCATCATAAGTTATGGAGAAGATAAAGATGTTGTTGATGGGCTCAACAACAATTCATCGAGATATCCACATGGATGGAATTCCACAACTATGAAAACAAGGTGATAGCATTGGTCAGACCAAAAGATATAACAGTGTATGCTCGAGGATACATACACGAGTAAAAAAACATTAGGAAGATCTTTGGTTCTGATTTTGATTTGATGATAGCCCACTCTCAAATCAAAGATTGGACAAGACAATAGATGCATCAATTGATTACAAGGATCAACCAAGGAAGGTATCATCTTTCTTCGACACACACACACAAACACAAAAGATATCCCTTTGACATGAGCTAAGTTAGATCAAGCTCTTATCTTTCAACTCTCCAAGTTGTTGTTTAGCTTAACCAACGAGCTCAGGGTATCTAACACAGAGTCTTGGAGAAGGGGTGGTTTATAGAAAAACCAACTTGATCACGAACTCAACATAACAGTCAGGAGACAGCCTTGTAATACTTTCGAGAAGATATTCAGAAAATCACGAACCACCGATATGTTATTGAGCTTGAGAGCAATCTTGCTTTTCAGGGCAAGATGATTTGATCAAAAGAGCAAAGGATTGACGCAATCCTAATCATTGATCAAAGAGTGCACCATGAAAAATGGACATAGGTAGCACGGTCAATCTTTAGAATGATGATTCAACAACCATCACACTAAGGGTGAAATTATTGTCCATTAACTACCAAGCAACAACATTGCTAGGAGTATCGACTTCACACATCACGGTTCACTTGTCGGTATTCCGGTTACAACCAACTCAGGTACCGAGGAATGAACAATGATGGCGAGAAGTATCACTACATCAAGAGTTCGTAAGAGGGAGTGCAATTCTCATGACAATCTTGACATGAAGAGGGTAATACCTCAAGGTAGAACAAAGCAAAAGCTAGATTGGCATTTTGATCCGCGGAATACAACTGCTTTGACCCAATCCTGGATATGGATGAGGTACTGGAGTTTGTTTCTCCTAGTCATTCTGGAGTAGAATGGCTTGACGGACCACAAGAATAGTCAACATTGATATCACAAATGCATGACATACTCTTGACTATCCACTGATATATGAAGGTCTGAATACAATTGAAGAAGGACAACTCAAGAGCACATGATTTTTTGAGTTGTGGATGCATAGGTTGGCACGTCGAACAAGTTCGACATAATTCCTTCGGATAACCCATGCAGAAAAGAAGAGAATTGACAGAGTCACAACTATGAAATAGAGAACTCATCAATAGCACTCTTGTCGTGATCTTTAGTTCGCGAGGAACTCCTGCCGGGGATGGTTCATGGTAGTGGAAGATTGATAAACCACGAACCTTGAAGACTATAACAAGGTTACTAATCATCCTAAAGGAACGAGCAAATACTAGCAACGGGAATGAGCAGAATGATCCTTGGGTTCAAGAACCCAGAAATAGAATACCTACTGACTAAGTAGCATCACAGGATGGTGTCGATAACGATGGCCAGAATTATCACACTGGAAACAAAAAACACAACTAGCCTGTTGGTTGGTTCTTTGAGATAACATGGTTTCCTAAACACCTTTAACATATACGTCAAGGTAATGGAGTACCTCAACACAATAGTTGGTGTGCTTTGTCTGGCCAAAAAGACATTAACTCAGGATGAAAGTATTTGCAATTGCATCAGATTATTTATAAACCTTGCATAACTCGGACAGCATAACGGCTGTACGGGCATGAAATATGAAGCAACCTGCATGAAAACTGACAACATAACGTTGAATTCATATGGAGACACTGATCTAGGAAGACAACAACTTTCCTATAGGTCTCCAACATAGTAACTCGTCATCCTAATAGATAGATGAGAAAGCCTATTTCTTAATCCCTGTGGAAAAGAAGAGGGTGACTTAGAATATGAAGGACATGAGGAAAGGAGTAAAAAGAATCTTACGTTCCCTTCCACAATCAATTCCCTTATATAACTAAAGCAGTTCTAGACTCAACATCGACCAGTTTGGCTTGGTAATCCTACAGGCAGTCAAACTTTGATACCAACGCTGTCGGGACCCCAATCCTAAGCCATACAAGTCTAGCATGTAACACATCATATCACTTTGCGGCCTCACGCACGGTAATCCCCACGGCTGCCGCCTTACCTTGCCCGGGACCGTTTGCGCCTTTTGGCTCACGTATATGAATATGTCGCTAGCAATCATATGTCAAAGAACCCGGGTCGACATGACTAGTTATAGACCCAAGTGGCACAATCGTACAGGGACAGGCATACATAACCCAGCAGTGCATGTGTCGGTCATCAACGTGTCTAGACGAGTCGTAGCAAGCTACATGGACTCCATTACACTGCGTGACATTTCCCCGTAGGGATAGAAACAGCAGCAAAGAAGGATACATGCCGGTCAATCAATGTGTCCGGAGCAGTAGCAAGCTACCATGGCTCAATGGAAGCACAGAGAGGCATTTCCCTGTAAGGAAGGCTACCATAGGCATACGACTAGGTGTCGAATCCCACACATACCAATGCATTTTAAACATACACACAATATGCACGATATGCGTAGATACAACATGGCATCACAACACAACTCTATGACTCAAGTATTTATTAAAGACTCATAAGAGCCAACATAGTGTGGTATTACAAACAGGGGTCACATGACCCAACACTCAAGTCATAGAAGCAACAAGCGGAAGCAAAACATGTCTGGGTACAGACATCTACTAAAAGTGGCTGGAGGAGCCTGAAAAGCTACAACGACCCTACCAAAGGAACCAGACCTCTGTCTGGGATTCCCAAGCTAATCTGGTCAACATCCAACTTCACGTCGTAATAATCACTAATGAGACTGATGTGTCCTCTGAAAAAACATAAATTAAGCAACCGTGAGTACAAAGGTACTCAGCAAGACTTACATCAGAACTAACTACATATGCATCATTGTCAACAAAGGGGGTTGTGGAGTTTATTGCAGCAAGCCAGCTTTGACTCTTGGCTAACCTGTACTACACACGAGTTCACATATTCACCAAATCAATACACCACTATGGATCCACTCCCGTCTCCATACGAGAAGGCCATCCAGAGCACTCACACTTATCTTGCGTATTTTAGAGTATCCATTTCACTTGTCTATGAACCAGATAAGTTTTTCAAGTAGTCCATATCCGAGGACGCGGCTATTCGAACAAATCATTTACCCTACAGGGGTATACTTCTTCACACACGCTCTCGCCACTTATCGCCATGTGCACGTAAAAAGGCACCTCGGGAACCTTCAGGCAGAAGCCCAGCGAGGGAGTCGGCCACGACCGTTAATCACACAAGACCCTAGTCCAGGTTTATCGCCTATTTGAGACTGAACCCGCAAGGAAGTCCGACCGGAGTTTCCTCTACGGCCCCAAACGATGTGCGCAGGGTTCCACAAGTCCACCAT
This sequence comes from Elymus sibiricus, assembly GCA_039707655.1. Classification (NCBI taxonomy): domain Eukaryota; kingdom Viridiplantae; phylum Streptophyta; class Magnoliopsida; order Poales; family Poaceae; genus Elymus; species Elymus sibiricus. Next base: position 427,419,071 of record CM077663.1, read on the forward strand.
CCGGGTGACACTTGGTACACCGTGCCACTGTGCATCTACCGCGTCGAAGCCCACCCCGTCGGGCAGCGCTAAGCACGGCCGCCAGGACTTTTCCTACAAACACCAGAAACTAGTTGCAACTCCTGGACAGAGATCTAGGCGGTTAATAAGCCGAGAGGGGTCGAGTTACCGGAACCCAATGTGTGGTAGTATCTTGTCTTGAATAACATACACAGAACTCAGTTCTTAAGGACGGTCCCAATGAGACAACCCGCCATGTACTCCTACATGGCCTCTCATCGCTACCTTTACCAAATTGTGTTCACACACTTAGCTCTCACTCAGTAGGACATGAACACATCCATTCCAATTCATCGCCCAGATGGATCAGACCCGACACGACTCTAAGCATAGCAGGCACAGTAAGCAAGCATGGATGAGTAAGCACAACAAGGCTCAAGCAGTTGCTACTCATGCTAAGTGGTTTCAACTATTTAGTGTGGCAAAGACAGATCATGCAAAGGAATGGGTTCAACTACCGAGAACATGTAACGGTTGAATCGATATTGTCCTAATGCAGTAAAAGAGAGCAGGAGCGAGAGAGTAGGTTTATATCAGTATGCTCAAGGGGGGGGGGGGGATTGCTTGCCTGACAATTCTGAAGATATTACTTCTCTTCATTATCGAAATGATATTTCATACATTGCCCTAATCATAAAATGTCCTAGTTGGTGATGTTAACTTGTTCAAACATGCATGATCATCGCATAAACAGATTCATTGGATTTTTTGATCATTTTTCATATATAAATTATTTTCATCCGAGTTATAGATTATTTTCTATGATTTTTAGAAGTTTTAACATTTTCTAATTTTCCTGGATTATTTTTAATCCAGAAAATAACTAATTGCGTCAGCCTCACGTCATCATGACGTCATCAGGTCAACCGGGCTGGTCCATGTCAAACCTTACGTGCGGGCCCCACATGTCAGTGTCTGTAGCTTTAATTAAAAGGGTTTATTTTTAAACTGGGGGATTAGCTGGTTAGTGGGGTCCATTGTCAGTGGCACATGGGTTTTAATTAGCGGCGTCATTAGCACTAATGACGTTGTCACGTCGGCTTCGCCGGGGTTTGGCCGGCGGCGACCGCCCGACGCATGGGAGGAGCGCCGGAATACCTCCTCCGGCGACCAAATGGCCGGCGGAGGGTACCAACGCGGAGCAGGGACTATCCCGCATCCATCTAAGCGGTCAGGTGGGGCTAGGGAGGCCTGGGCTCGCCGGAGGCAAGCTCACGGCGGCGGCCAAAGCTCGTCCTCGAAGCGGACGACGCTACGGAGCTGGGCACGGCGAGCTACTAGGGGCGTTCGGCTCCTGGGTCCTCCAGGAGTTCAACCCCGTGCTCGGACACGAGCTCCTTGAGCTCAGGCCATGCCAACGACATGCCACGGCGACCGGAACTTGATCACGGTGGGGAAGCTTGCTAGGGGCCGTGAGGAACCAGAGCGAGAGGGGGATACAGGGCAACGGCTCACCGCAGGTCTAGCATAGGCGACGGCGAGGTCGGGGATGCACTCGTTGCCACGAATCGAGGGCGACGGTCGTTGGAGCCCGATGTTGAAGACGGTGAAATTGGCGGTGAATCATCTCGTCCGGCGTCGAACGGCTTGGTGGTGATGAGGGCGAGGTCGCTGCGGATCATCTAGACACGGAGGGGCGTCGAGGGGAGCTCGGTAGCTACGGTGGTCAGGGGAACACGACCATGGCTGCGTCGGCCATGAGAGTGGGGGTGAGACAGAGAGAGGGGGAAGAGAGGAGAGGGAGTCGTCCCAATCCGGACTGCTCTGGGGATCTCATCCCCGGCGTCGTGCTGGCGGGGAGCAAGCAGGAGGTGGCCGGGAGCTCAGCGGCCTCTCCACGCCTCTCATGTGCCTACTGGCACGAGGAAGAAGACGATCCAGCCCTTGATGGGCTGGGCCTCCTGTTCCACGTAAGCCCAGGTAGGCTTTCTGCCCTTTTCCTATTTTTGTTTTATTTTCTATTTATTTGTCTCTGTTTTATTTATTTGCCACTAATTTATAATTTAAACAATTTTCAAACTAGTGCCAAAGTCCTCTGAATATTTTTATGTGGCTCATTGGACATTTCCAAATGCACATAAAATGTTTCAGGGTATTTGAAAATATATTCTATACCTATTATGAATATAAATTCAAATTCAAATATATTATTGATTTAAATTCCAGGGCCAAATTATTCCTTAAAAATGTAACTAAATTTTGGTTTGATTTATTTATCTTGCCAAAATTCTCAGGAACACTTTTAAAGCATTTGGACTCACCGAAAACAATTTTGGAGGCTCTTTGCCCTTCTTTTATTTAAAGTTTTGACACTTTTAAAATTCCTCAATTCAAATTTCAGCAAAAGTAACATGAGGACATGATGATGTTGATGCAATTAATCACACCATAAATTTATTGGCACAAAAGTTCTAGGGCTGTGACAACCTACCCCAACTAAACAAGAATCTCGTCCTGAGATTCAAGCGTAGGGTAAGAAGACAGAGGGGATACTAGCTATCACAATCCTCTTGACCCAACTGCCCTTCCTGAAGATGTTGATTCATCGCATCATGTTGATCTTGACATCTTTGCCTTCGGGACCTTCACTCAACCAGACGACGAAGGAATGGATAACTCTACAAGAATCGATCTTCACGAAGATCGAGCGACTCATGATCAACTCATGGAATGAGGCCTAAAAACGTCTCTTGAGCCGAAACTCAAAACACACATCGAGAACGATGGAATGATGCAGATAACAGAGGTTCAATTTGGCAGGCAACAACTCCACGCTTAGCTAAGATGGAGCATGGGTTTCAAAGTAGCGAGGAGTTAGTTTCCCTTCATACCATAACGGGCACCTTAGGGAAGGTGACTCGTAGGATTATCCCTTAAGTGGAAAAAAGAATTACTTTTGATACATAGATCATTGAAACTCTTCATACCAGCATAAGGCAATTCATCAACGATCGTTTGATGGAATTCGAACGAATGGAAAACTCAGTTTGGAAAGGAAACTAGGGTTACAGGATAACTCGGCAAACGGAAGGCACATTCCAGTTGATACCGATGATATAACCTAGTATCTGAGCGTGCTCTCAAGAACTTGAGCATTCCCACATTCATCAGGATTTTACCAACATCCATGCCAAGATATTGGTGACACCTCATATCACCATGATGAACAATGACGGAGGATGCAGATGCAAAGGTAGACAACACTTTCTCAGATTTCACCTCAGCTACGCCAAGGAAACTAAATCTGGATAATCGACCGAGAGACATTTAGCACTCCACTTCTAATGTTCTCATTGAAGAAATAGCGTAACCCAATTATAGGTAATGTTTGGTATCTAGAACATCAAGTAAAAGGTCGGACTTCGGGAGCACGAAAAGGTCCATGAGGAACAACTTCTAAAATAAGTCATACGGAGTCCTCATGGGGAAGTGGCCAAGTTGCTGAATGAAGAAACTATAATAATAGGTCTGCTGGCTAGGTGTGTTGGCCACAACATCCACTTTACCGGGTCACATAGAGACCAATATTATAATTCTTGGGAAATGTTCCAACCATCATGTCTGCCTGAGATTAAGATCTGATTGGTGATAGGATGTTTCAGACTCAGCAGGTCTGAAAGAGGAAGTTTCCAACACAAATCGACGAGATGGCATTGCGGAATTCTCGGGAGATGAACTGCGGAAGCCAACTCCAAAACATGAGCTGGATTGCAAGACCCACATGAACACAGTGTCCAAGACAATTGTGGTCATATGGAGAGCTTACAACAAAACACTACCGAGTTCTGGATGGAACCATCATTGGGGGTAACGAAGTATTGTGCACATCCGTCTGAGCTCTTCAATATTAACACTTAAGTTCTTTTCCTTGAAAAAATCAATTAGTGGCTTGTGTGCTAGGGAATACACATGGAATGGAGGTAATTAATCAACCAAACCATAGCATACATTCACACATGCATAACTGACTCGGGATGATTCCAAGGAGGCAAAATGAACTTTCTCGAATTCACGGCGGCAACTTGCATTAAATGCACGTGAACTGAGAGGGATTCACTTCTTAACCCTAACATATACCTCATGTACCAGACATGAAGATATTGCCTACAAAGTTTCCAACACTAGTGTATGTTCATCATAAGTTATGGAGAAGATAAAGATGTTGTTGATGGGCTCAACAACAATTCATCGAGATATCCACATGGATGGAATTCCACAACTATGAAAACAAGGTGATAGCATTGGTCAGACCAAAAGATATAACAGTGTATGCTCGAGGATACATACACGAGTAAAAAAACATTAGGAAGATCTTTGGTTCTGATTTTGATTTGATGATAGCCCACTCTCAAATCAAAGATTGGACAAGACAATAGATGCATCAATTGATTACAAGGATCAACCAAGGAAGGTATCATCTTTCTTCGACACACACACACAAACACAAAAGATATCCCTTTGACATGAGCTAAGTTAGATCAAGCTCTTATCTTTCAACTCTCCAAGTTGTTGTTTAGCTTAACCAACGAGCTCAGGGTATCTAACACAGAGTCTTGGAGAAGGGGTGGTTTATAGAAAAACCAACTTGATCACGAACTCAACATAACAGTCAGGAGACAGCCTTGTAATACTTTCGAGAAGATATTCAGAAAATCACGAACCACCGATATGTTATTGAGCTTGAGAGCAATCTTGCTTTTCAGGGCAAGATGATTTGATCAAAAGAGCAAAGGATTGACGCAATCCTAATCATTGATCAAAGAGTGCACCATGAAAAATGGACATAGGTAGCACGGTCAATCTTTAGAATGATGATTCAACAACCATCACACTAAGGGTGAAATTATTGTCCATTAACTACCAAGCAACAACATTGCTAGGAGTATCGACTTCACACATCACGGTTCACTTGTCGGTATTCCGGTTACAACCAACTCAGGTACCGAGGAATGAACAATGATGGCGAGAAGTATCACTACATCAAGAGTTCGTAAGAGGGAGTGCAATTCTCATGACAATCTTGACATGAAGAGGGTAATACCTCAAGGTAGAACAAAGCAAAAGCTAGATTGGCATTTTGATCCGCGGAATACAACTGCTTTGACCCAATCCTGGATATGGATGAGGTACTGGAGTTTGTTTCTCCTAGTCATTCTGGAGTAGAATGGCTTGACGGACCACAAGAATAGTCAACATTGATATCACAAATGCATGACATACTCTTGACTATCCACTGATATATGAAGGTCTGAATACAATTGAAGAAGGACAACTCAAGAGCACATGATTTTTTGAGTTGTGGATGCATAGGTTGGCACGTCGAACAAGTTCGACATAATTCCTTCGGATAACCCATGCAGAAAAGAAGAGAATTGACAGAGTCACAACTATGAAATAGAGAACTCATCAATAGCACTCTTGTCGTGATCTTTAGTTCGCGAGGAACTCCTGCCGGGGATGGTTCATGGTAGTGGAAGATTGATAAACCACGAACCTTGAAGACTATAACAAGGTTACTAATCATCCTAAAGGAACGAGCAAATACTAGCAACGGGAATGAGCAGAATGATCCTTGGGTTCAAGAACCCAGAAATAGAATACCTACTGACTAAGTAGCATCACAGGATGGTGTCGATAACGATGGCCAGAATTATCACACTGGAAACAAAAAACACAACTAGCCTGTTGGTTGGTTCTTTGAGATAACATGGTTTCCTAAACACCTTTAACATATACGTCAAGGTAATGGAGTACCTCAACACAATAGTTGGTGTGCTTTGTCTGGCCAAAAAGACATTAACTCAGGATGAAAGTATTTGCAATTGCATCAGATTATTTATAAACCTTGCATAACTCGGACAGCATAACGGCTGTACGGGCATGAAATATGAAGCAACCTGCATGAAAACTGACAACATAACGTTGAATTCATATGGAGACACTGATCTAGGAAGACAACAACTTTCCTATAGGTCTCCAACATAGTAACTCGTCATCCTAATAGATAGATGAGAAAGCCTATTTCTTAATCCCCGTGGAAAAGAAGAGGGTGACTTAGAATATGAAGGACATGAGGAAAGGAGTAAAAAGAATCTTACGTTCCCTTCCACAATCAATTCCCTTATATAACTAAAGCAGTTCTAGACTCAACATCGACCAGTTTGGCTTGGTAATCCTACAGGCAGTCAAACTTTGATACCAACGCTGTCGGGACCCCAATCCTAAGCCATACAAGTCTAGCATGTAACACATCATATCACTTTGCGGCCTCACGCACGGTAATCCCCACGGCTGCCGCCTTACCTTGCCCGGGACCGTTTGCGCCTTTTGGCTCACGTATATGAATATGTCGCTAGCAATCATATGTCAAAGAACCCGGGTCGACATGACTAGTTATAGACCCAAGTGGCACAATCGTACAGGGACAGGCATACATAACCCAGCAGTGCATGTGTCGGTCATCAACGTGTCTAGACGAGTCGTAGCAAGCTACATGGACTCCATTACACTGCGTGACATTTCCCCGTAGGGATAGAAACAGCAGCAAAGAAGGATACATGCCGGTCAATCAATGTGTCCGGAGCAGTAGCAAGCTACCATGGCTCAATGGAAGCACAGAGAGGCATTTCCCTGTAAGGAAGGCTACCATAGGCATACGACTAGGTGTCTAATCCCACACATACCAATGCATTTTAAACATACACACAATATGCACGATATGCGTAGATACAACATGGCATCACAACACAACTCTATGACTCAAGTATTTATTAAAGACTCATAAGAGCCAACATAGTGTGGTATTACAAACAGGGGTCACATGACCCAACACTCAAGTCATAGAAGCAACAAGCGGAAGCAAAACATGTCTGGGTACAGACATCTACTAAAAGTGGCTGGAGGAGCCTGAAAAGCTACAACGACCCTACCAAAGGAACCAGACCTCTGTCTGGGATTCCCAAGCTAATCTGGTCAACATCCAACTTCACGTCGTAATAATCACTAATGAGACTGATGTGTCCTCTGAAAAAACATAAATTAAGCAACCGTGAGTACAAAGGTACTCAGCAAGACTTACATCAGAACTAACTACATATGCATCATTGTCAACAAAGGGGGTTGTGGAGTTTATTGCAGCAAGCCAGCTTTGACTCTTGGCTAACCTGTACTACACACGAGTTCACATATTCACCAAATCAATACACCACTATGGATCCACTCCCGTCTCCATACGAGAAGGCCATCCAGAGCACTCACACTTATCTTGCGTATTTTAGAGTATCCATTTCACTTGTCTATGAACCAGATAAGTTTTTCAAGTAGTCCATATCCGAGGACGCGGCTATTCGAACAAATCATTTACCCTACAGGGGTATACTTCTTCACACACGCTCTCGCCACTTATCGCCATGTGCACGTAAAAAGGCACCTCGGGAACCTTCAGGCAGAAGCCCAGCGAGGGAGTCGGCCACGACCGTTAATCACACAAGACCCTAGTCCAGGTTTATCGCCTATTTGAGACTGAACCCGCAAGGAAGTCCGACCGGAGTTTCCTCTACGGCCCCAAACGATGTGCGCAGGGTTCCACAAGTCCACCATCCGGGTGACACTTGGTACACCGTGCCACTGTGCATCTACCGCGTCGAAGCCCACCCCGTCGGGCAGCGCTAAGCACGGCCGCCAGGACTTTTCCTACAAACACCAGAAACTAGTTGCAACTCCTGGACAGAGATCTAGGCGGTTAATAAGCCGAGAGGGGTCGAGTTACCGGAACCCAATGTGTGGTAGTATCTTGTCTTGAATAACATACACAGAACTCAGTTCTTAAGGACGGTCCCAATGAGACAACCCGCCATGTACTCCTACATGGCCTCTCATCGCTACCTTTACCAAATTGTGTTCACACACTTAGCTCTCACTCAGTAGGACATGAACACATCCATTCCAATTCATCGCCCAGATGGATCAGACCCGACACGACTCTAAGCATAGCAGGCACAGTAAGCAAGCATGGATGAGTAAGCACAACAAGGCTCAAGCAGTTGCTACTCATGCTAAGTGGTTTCAACTATTTAGTGTGGCAAAGACAGATCATGCAAAGGAATGGGTTCAACTACCGAGAACATGTAACGGTTGAATCGATATTGTCCTAATGTAGTAAAAGGGAGCAGGAGCGAGAGAGTAGGTTTATATCAGTATGCTCAAGGGGGGGGGGATTGCTTGCCTGACAATTCTGAAGATATTACTTCTCTTCATTATCGAAATGATATTTCATACATTGCCCTAATCATAAAATGTCCTAGTTGGTGATGTTAACTTGTTCAAACATGCATGATCATCGCATAAACAGATTCATTGGATTTTTTGATCATTTTTCATATATAAATTATTTTCATCCGAGTTATAGATTATTTTCTATGATTTTTAGAAGTTTTAACATTTTCTAATTTTCCTGGATTATTTTTAATCCAGAAAATAACTAATTGCGTCAGCCTCACGTCATCATGACGTCATCAGGTCAACCGGGCTGGTCCATGTCAAACCTTACGTGCGGGCCCCACATGTCAGTGTCTGTAGCTTTAATTAAAAGGGTTTATTTTTAAACTGGGGGATTAGCTGGTTAGTGGGGTCCATTGTCAGTGGCACATGGGTTTTAATTAGCGGCGTCATTAGCACTAATGACGTTGCCACGTCGGCTTCGCCGGGGTTTGGCCGGCGGCGACCGCCCGACGCATGGGAGGAGCGCCGGAATACCTCCTCCGGCGACCAAATGGCCGGCGGAGGGTACCAACGCGGAGCAGGGACTATCCCGCATCCATCTAAGCGGTCAGGAGGGGCTAGGGAGGCCTGGGCTCGCCGGAGGCAAGCTCACGGCGGCGGCCAAAGCTCGTCCTCGAAGCGGACGACGCTACGGAGCTGGGCACGGCGAGCTACTAGGGGCGTTCGGCTCCTGGGTCCTCCAGGAGTTCAACCCCGTGCTCGGACACGAGCTCCTTGAGCTCAGGCCATGCCAACGACATGCCACGGTGACCGGAACTTGATCACGGTGGGGAAGCTTGCTAGGGGCCGCGAGGAACCAGAGCGAGAGGGGGATACAGGGCAACGGCTCACCGCAGGTCTAGCATAGGCGACGGCGAGGTCGGGGATGCACTCGTTGCCACGAATCGAGGGCGACGGTCGTTGGAGCCCGATGTTGAAGACGGTGAAATTGGCGGTGAATCATCTCGTCCGGCGTCGAACGGCTTGGTGGTGATGAGGGCGAGGTCGCTGCGGATCATCTAGACACGGAGGGGCGTCGAGGGGAGCTCGGTAGCTACGGTGGTCAGGGGAACACGGCCATGGCTGCGTCGGCCATGAGAGTGGGGGTGAGACAGAGAGAGGGGGAAGAGAGGAGAGGGAGTCGTCCCAATCCGGACTGCTCTGGGGATCTCATCCCCGGAGTCGTGCTGGCGGGGAGCAAGCAGGAGGTGGCCGGGAGCTCGGCGGCCTCTCCACGCCTCTCATGTGCCTACTGGCACGAGGAAGAAGACGGTCCAGCCCTTGATGGGCTGGGCCACCTGTTCCACGTAAGCCCAGGTAGGCTTTCTGCCCTTTTCCTATTTTTGTTTTATTTTCTATTTATTTGTCTCTGTTTTATTTATTTGCCACTAATTTCAAATTTAAACAATTTTCAAACCAGTGCCAAAGTCCTCTGAATATTTTTATGTGGCTCATTGGACATTTCCAAATGCACATAAAAATTTTCAGGGTATTTGAAAATATATTCGATACCTATTATGAATATAAATTCAAATTCAAATATATTATTGATTTAAATTCCAGGGCCAAATTATTCCTTAAAAATGTAACTAAATTTTGGTTTGATTTATTTATCTTGCCAAAATTCTCAGGAACACTTTTAAAGCATTTGGACTCACCGAAAACAATTTTGGAGGCTCTTTGCCCTTCTTTTATTTAAAGTTTTGACACTTTTAAAATTCCTCAATTCAAATTTCAGCAAAAGTAACATGAGGACATGATGATGTTGATGCAATTAATCACACCATAAATTTATTGGCACAAAAGTTCTAGGGCTGTGACAACCTACCCCAACTAAACAAGAATCTCGTCCTGAGATTCAAGCGTAGGGTAAGAAGACAGAGGGGATACTAGCTATCACAATCCTCTTGACCCAACTGCCCTTCCTGAAGATGTTGATTCATCGCATCATGTTGATCTTGACATCTTTGCCTTCGGGACCTTCACTCAACCAGACGACGAAGGAATGGATAACTCTACAAGAATCGATCTTCACGAAGATCGAGCGACTCATGATCAACTCATGGAATGAGGCCTAAAAACGTCTCTTGAGCCGAAACTCAAAACACACATCGAGAACGATGGAATGATGCAGATAACAGAGGTTCAATTTGGCAGGCAACAACTCCACGCTTAGCTAAGATGGAGCATGGGTTTCAAAGTAGCGAGGAGTTAGTTTCCCTTCATACCATAACGGGCACCTTAGGGAAGGTGACTCGTAGGATTATCCCTTAAGTGGAAAAAAGAATTACTTTTGATACATAGATCATTGAAACTCTTCATACCAGCATAAGGCAATTCATCAACGATCGTTTGATGGAATTCGAACGAATGGAAAACTCAGTTTGGAAAGGAAACTAGGGTTACAGGATAACTCGGCAAACGGAAGGCACATTCCAGTTGATACCGATGATATAACCTAGTATCTGAGCGTGCTCTCAAGAACTTGAGCATTCCCACATTCATCAGGATTTTACCAACATCCATGCCAAGATATTGGTGACACCTCATATCACCATGATGAACAATGACGGAGGATGCAGATGCAAAGGTAGACAACACTTTCTCAGATTTCACCTCAGCTACGCCAAGGAAACTAAATCTGGATAATTGACCGAGAGACATTTAGCACTCCACTTCTAATGTTCTCATTGAAGAAATAGCGTAACCCAATTATAGGTAATGTTTGGTATCTAGAACATCAAGTAAAAGGTCGGACTTCGGGAGCACGAAAAGGTCCATGAGGAACAACTTCTAAAATAAGTCATACGGAGTCCTCATGGGGAAGTGGCCAAGTTGCTGAATGAAGAAACTATAATAATAGGTCTGCTGGCTAGGTGTGTTGGCCACAACATCCACTTTACCGGGTCACATAGAGACCAATATTATAATTCTTGGGAAATGTTCCAACCATCATGTCTGCCTGAGATTAAGATCTGATTGGTGATAGGATGTTTCAGACTCAGCAGGTCTGAAAGAGGAAGTTTCCAACACAAATCGACGAGATGGCATTGCGGAATTCTCGGGAGATGAACTGCGGAAGCCAACTCCAAAACATGAGCTGGATTGCAAGACCCACATGAACACAGTGTCCAAGACAATTGTGGTCATATGGAGAGCTTACAACAAAACACTACCGAGTTCTGGATGGAACCATCATTGGGGGTAACGAAGTAGTGTGCACATCCGTCTGAGCTCTTCAATATTAACACTTAAGTTCTTTTCCTTGAAAAAATCAATTAGTGGCTTGTGTGCTAGGGAATACACATGGAATGGAGGTAATTAATCAACCAAACCATAGCATACATTCACACATGCATAACTGACTCGGGATGATTCCAAGGAGGCAAAATGAACTTTCTCGAATTCACGGCGGCAACTTGCATTAAATGCACGTGAACTGAGAGGGATTCACTTCTTAACCCTAACATATACCTCATGTACCAGACATGAAGATATTGCCTACAAAGTTTCCAACACTAGTGTATGTTCATCATAAGTTATGGAGAAGATAAAGATGTTGTTGATGGGCTCAACAACAATTCATCGAGATATCCACATGGATGGAATTCCACAACTATGAAAACAAGGTGATAGCATTGGTCAGACCAAAAGATATAACAGTGTATGCTCGAGGATACATACACGAGTAAAAAAACATTAGGAAGATCTTTGGTTCTGATTTTGATTTGATGATAGCCCACTCTCAAATCAAAGATTGGACAAGACAATAGATGCATCAATTGATTACAAGGATCAACCAAGGAAGGTATCATCTTTCTTCGACACACACACACAAACACAAAAGATATCCCTTTGACATGAGCTAAGTTAGATCAAGCTCTTATCTTTCAACTCTCCAAGTTGTTGTTTAGCTTAACCAACGAGCTCAGGGTATCTAACACAGAGTCTTGGAGAAGGGGTGGTTTATAGAAAAACCAACTTGATCACGAACTCAACATAACAGTCAGGAGACAACCTTGTAATACTTTCGAGAAGATATTCAGAAAATCACGAACCACCGATATGTTATTGAGCTCGAGAGCAATCTTGCTTTTCAGGGCAAGATGATTTGATCAAAAGAGCAAAGGATTGACGCAATCCTAATCATTGATCAAAGAGTGCACCATGAAAAATGGACATAGGTAGCACGGTCAATCTTTAGAATGATGATTCAACAACCATCACACTAAGGGTGAAATTATTGTCCATTAACTACCAAGCAACAACATTGCTAGGAGTATCGACTTCACACATCACGGTTCACTTTTCGGTATTCCGGTTACAACCAACTCAGGTACCGAGGAATGAACAATGATGGCGAGAAGTATCACTACATCAAGAGTTCGTAAGAGGGAGTGCAATTCTCATGACAATCTTGACATGAAGAGGGTAATACCTCAAGGTAGAACAAAGCAAAAGCTAGATTGGCATTTTGATCCGCGGAATACAACTGCTTTGACCCAATCCTGGATATGGATGAGGTACTAGAGTTTGTTTCTCCTAGTCATTCTGGAGTAGAATGGCTTGACGGACCACAAGAATAGTCAACATTGATATCACAAATGCATGACATACTCTTGACTATCCACTGATATATGAAGGTCTGAATACAATTGAAGAAGGACAACTCAAGAGCACATGATTTTTTGAGTTGTGGATGCATACGTTGGCATGTCGAACAAGTTCGACATAATTCCTTCGGATAACCCATGCAGAAAAGAAGAGAATTGACAGAGTCACAACTATGAAATAGAGAACTCATCAATAGCACTCTTGTCGTGATCTTTAGTTCGCGAGGAACTCCTGCCGGGGATGGTTCATGGTAGTGGAAGATTGATAAACCACGAACCTTGAAGACTATAACAAGGTTACTAATCATCCTAAAGGAACGAGCAAATACTAGCAACGGGAATGAGCAGAATGATCCTTGGGTTCAAGAACCCAGAAATAGAATACCTACTGACTAAGTAGCATCACAGGATGGTGTCGATAACGATGGCCAGAATTATCACACTGGAAACAAAAAACACAACTAGCCTGTTGGTTGGTTCTTTGAGATAACATGGTTTCCTAAACACCTTTAACATATACGTCAAGGTAATGGAGTACCTCAACACAATAGTTGGTGTGCTTTGTCTGGCCAAAAAGACATTAACTCAGGATGAAAGTATTTGCAATTGCATCAGATTATTTATAAACCTTGCATAACTCGGACATCATAACGGCTGTACGGGCATGAAATATGAAGCAACCTGCATGAAAACTGACAACATAACGTTGAATTCATATGGAGACACAGATCTAGGAAGACAACAACTTTCCTATAGGTCTCCAACATAGTAACTCGTCATCCTAATAGATAGATGAGAAAGCCTATTTCTTAATCCCCGTGGAAAAGAAGAGGGTGACTTAGAATATGAAGGACATGAGGAAAGGAGTAAAAAGAATCTTACGTTCCCTTCCACAATCAATTCCCTTATATAACTAAAGCAGTTCTAGACTCAACATCGACCAGTTTGGCTTGGTAATCCTACAGGCAGTCAAACTTTGATACCAACGCTGTCGGGACCCCAATCCTAAGCCATACAAGTCTAGCATGTAACACATCATATCACTTTGCGGCCTCACGCACGGTAATCCCCACGGCTGCCGCCTTACCTTGCCCGGGACCGTTTGCGCCTTTTGGCTCACGTATATGAATATGTCGCTAGCAATCATATGTCAAAGAACCCGGGTCGACATGACTAGTTATAGACCCAAGTGGCACAATCGTACAGGGACAGGCATACATAACCCAGCAGTGCATGTGTCGGTCATCAACGTGTCTAGACGAGTCGTAGCAAGCTACATGGACTCCATTACACTGCGTGACATTTCCCCGTAGGGATAGAAACAGCAGCAAAGAAGGATACATGCCGGTCAATCAATGTGTCCGGAGCAGTAGCAAGCTACCAGGGCTCAATGGAAGCACAGAGAGGCATTTCCCTATAAGGAAGGCTACCATAGGCATACGACTAGGTGTCGAATCCCACACATACCAATGCATTTTAAACATACACACAATATGCACGATATGCGTAGATACAACATGGCATCACAACACAACTCTATGACTCAAGTATTTATTAAAGACTCATAAGAGCCAACATAGTGTGGTATTACAAACAGGGGTCACATGACCCAACACTCAAGTCATAGAAGCAACAAGCGGAAGCAAAACATGTCTGGGTACAGACATCTACTAAAAGTGGCTGGAGGAGCCTGAAAAGCTACAACGACCCTACCAAAGGAACCAGACCTCTGTCTGGGATTCCCAAGCTAATCTGGTCAACATCCAACTTCACGTCGTAATAATCACTAATGAGACTGATGTGTCCTCTGAAAAAACATAAATTAAGCAACCGTGAGTACAAAGGTACTCAGCAAGACTTACATCAGAACTAACTACATATGCATCATTGTCAACAAAGGGGGTTGTGGAGTTTATTGCAGCAAGCCAGCTTTGACTCTTGGCTAACCTGTACTACGACTACGAGTACTTTCATTGAGGTGGGATAGCGCACACGAGTTCACATATTCACCAAATCAATACACCACTATGGATCCACTCTCGTCTCCCTACGAGAAGGCCATCCATAGCACTCACACTTATCTTGCGTATTTTAGAGTATCCATTTCACTTGTCTATGAACCAGATAAGTTTTCCATGTAGTCCATATCTGAGGACGCTGCTATTCGAACAGATCATTGACCCTGCAGGGGTATACTTCTTCACACACGCTCTCGCCACTTATCGCCATGTGCACGTAAAAAGGCACCTCGGCAACCTTCAAGCGGAAGCCCAGCGGGGGAGTCGGCCATGACCGTTAATCACACAATACCTTAGTCCAAGTTTATCGACTATTTGAGACTGGACCCACAAGGAAGTCCGGCCGGAGTTCCCTCTACGGCCCCAAACGATGTGCGCAGGGTTCCACAAGTCCACCATCCGGGTGACACTTGGTACACCATGCCACTGTGCATCTACTGCATCGAAGCCCACCCCGTCGGGCAGCGCTAAGCACGGCCGCCAGCACTTTTCCTACAAACACGAGAAACTAGTTGCAACTCCTGGACAGAGATCTAGGCGGTTAATAAGCCGAGAGGGGTCGGGTTACCGGAACCCAATGTGTGGTAGTATCTTGTCTTGGATAACATACACAGAACTCAGTTCTTAAGGACGGTCCCAATGAGACAACCCGTCATGTACTCCTACATGGCCTCTCATCGCTACCTTTACCAAATCGGGTTCACACACTTAGCTCTCCCTCAGCAGGACATGAACACATCCATTCCAATTCATCGCCCAGATGGATCAGACCCGACACGACTCTAACATAGCAGGCACAGTAAGCAAGCATGGATGAGTAAGCACAACAAGGCTCAAGCAGTTGCTACTCATGCTAAGTGGCTTCAACTATTTACTATGGCAAAGACATGTCATGCAAAGGAATGGGTTCAACTACCGAGAGCATGTAACGGTTGAATCGGTATTGTCCTAATGCAGTAAAAGAGAGTAGGAGCGAGAGAGTAGGTTTATATCTGTTTGCTCAAGAGGGGGTTGCTTGCCTGACAGTTCTGAAGATATTACTTCTCTTCATTAGTGCCAACGATCACAATGTCGGTACCATCGTCTACCGAGAAGGAACAAACACCGGCAAACAAGAAGGAACAACATTTAGTTCATGCAATGCACAATCACGATGTATGATATGACTAATTAAGGTATTGAATTGACCTAGAGAAATAGTTAACCAAGTTAATTGAACTGGAATTCAAACAAGTTTGAATTCCAACTCCAAATGATATTTCATACATTGACCTAATCATAAAATGTCCTAGTTGGTGATGTTAACTTGTTCAAACATGCATGATCATGGCATAAACAGATTCATTGGATTTATCTGATCATTTTTCATATATAAATTATTTTCATCCGAGTTATAGATTATTTTCTATGACTTTTAGAAGTTTTAAACATTTTCTGGATTTTCCTGGATTATTTTTAATCTAGAAAATAACTAATTGCGTCAGCCTCACGTCATCATGACGTCATCAGGTCAACCCTTACGTGCGGGTCCCACATGTCAATGTCTGTAGCTTTAATTAAAAGGGTTTATTTTTAAACTGGGGATTAGCTAGTTAGTGGGGTCCATTGTCAGTAGCACATGGGTTTTAATTAGAGGCGTCATTAGCACTAATGACGTTGCCACGTCGGCTTCGCTGGGGTTTGGCCGGCAGCGAACTCCCGAAGCACGGGAGGAGCACAGGAATACCTCCTCCGGCGACCAAATGGCCGGCGGAGGGTACCTACGCGGAGCAGGGATTATCCCGCATCCATCTAAGCGGTCAGGAGGGGCTAGGGAGGCATGGGCTCGCCGGAGGCAAGCTCACGACGGCGGCCGGAGCTCGGCCTCGAAACGGACGACGCTACGGAGCGGGGCATGGCGAGCTACTAGGGGCGTTCAGCTCCTGGGGCCTCCAGGAGTTCAACCCCATTCTCGGACACGAGCTCCTTGAGCTCAGGCCACGCCAACGACATGCCACGGCGACCGGAACTCAACCACGACTGGGAAGCTAGCTAGAGGCCGCGAAGAACCAGAGGGAGGGGGGATATGGGGCAACGGCTCACCGCAGGTCTAGCAGAGGCAACGGCGAGGTCGAGGATGCACTCGTTGCAGCGAATCGAGGGCGACGGTCATCGGAGCCTGAGGTTGAAGATGGCGAAATTGGCGGCGAATCATCCCGTCCAGCGTCGAACGGCTTGGTGGAGACGAGGGCGAGGTCGTTGCGGTTCATCTGGACACGGAGGGGCGTCGAGGGGAGCTCGGTAGCTACGGTGGTCAGGGGCACACAGCCATGGCTGTGTCAGCCATGAGAGAGGGGGAGAGACTGAGCGAGGGGGAAGAGAGGAGAGGGAGTCGTCCCGATCCGCACAGCTCTGGGGATCTCATCCCCGGCGTCGTGCTGGCGGGGAGCAAGCAGGAGGTGGCCGGGAGATCGGTAGCCTCTCCACGCCTCTCCTGTGCCTACTGGCACGAGGAAGAAGACGGTCCAACCCCTGGTGGGCTGGGCCTCTTGTGCCAGGTAAGCCCAGGTAGGCTTTCTGCCCTTTTCCTATTTTTGTTTTATTTTCTATTTATTTGTCTCTGTTTTATTTATTTGCCACTGATTTCAAATTCAAACAATTTTCAAACAAGTGCCAAAGTCCTCTGAATATTTTTATGTGGCTCATTAGACATTTCCAAATGCACATAAAGAGTTTCAGGCTATTTGAAAATATATTCTATACCTATTATGAATATAAATTCAAATTCAAATATAATATTGATTTAAATTTCAGGGCCCAATTTTTCCTTAAAAATGTTCCTAAATTTTGGTTTGAATTATTTATCTTGCCGAAATTCCTAGGAACACTTTTAAAGCATTTGGACTCACTGAAAACAATTTTGAGGGCTCTTTGCCCTTATTTAAAGTTTTGAGGCTTTTAAATTCCTCAATTCAAATTTCAGCAAAAGTAACATGAGGACATGATGATGTTGATGCAGTTAATCACACCATAAATTTATTGGCACAAAAGTTCTAGGGCTGTGACATACATCCTCGTCCCTTTTCCGCGCGCCGCCATCGTATATCGTTTCCTCTACGTTGCCATCGACAAGTTCATCAAGTGGGCGGAGGTTGAGCCCGTTCGGGCATTACCGACGGGATCTGCGGTCCAATTCGTCAAGGGGTTGGTGTGCCCATTCGGCGTCCCCAACCGCATCATCACCAACAACGGCTCGCAATTCACCAGCGGCCTCTTCAAGGCCTATTGTGCCTCCATCGGCATGCGGATCTGCTTCGCTTCTGTAGCCCACCCTCGGAGCAACGTACAAGCGGAGCAGACCAACGCGGAGGTCCTCGAGGGCCTTAAGACCAGGAGCTTCAAAAAGCAACTCACTGCTTGCGGCAAGGGCTGGATGGATGAGCTCCCGTTAGTGTTATGGTCCATCCACACCAGGACAACCAAGCCCACCAGCGAGACACCTTTATTCCTCGTGTATGGGGCGGAAGCGGTCCTCCCGGCCGATATCAAGCACCGGTCCCCGCGGGTGCTGGCCTTCGACGAGTCCCATCAGGTGGCCAGCGGGAAGATGACCTGCTTTTCCTTGAAGTAGCCCGCAGCCAGGTGGCCCTCCGCGCGGCCCGGTACCAACAGGCGTTGCGTCGCTATCACAGCCGCAACATACGCCCCAGCACCCTCGACGTAGGTGACCTTGTGTTGCGCCAAATTCTCTCCAGGGAAGGACTCCACAAGCTCTCGCCCATGTGGAAGGGCCCCTTCAGGGTCACACACATCTCCAGGCCCGGCGCGGCACGACTCGAAACGGCGGAGGGTGTTCCGTTGCAAAATGCATGGAACATCCAACATCTCCGCAAGTTCTATCCGTGACCTCACAGATACGAGCGAGATGGAGTTGTACACGCTCCAGACCTCTCTATACCGGCGCTGCCTTCGGCACAAGGGAGCTCCTTCCCACTCTCGTGGAAGCCCCATGCTCCGTGCTGGTGGATTCTCCTACCCACATACGTCAAAGTTACGTGCTTCGTGCTATAGGAAACTCCATGCTCCGCACTGGTGGATTTTGACAATGAGGTCGCTTTTCAGCGGTACCAACCTCAGGCTGACTCATGTCCATCATGCCAGCATTTTTCGTCACCTCATGAGGGCGCTTTTTAGCTGCATCAACCTCAGGCTGACCCGTGTCCACCACGACAACATTTTTCTGTCGCCTTTTCCGCTTGTAATGAGCCCGTTTTCTTGCATCAGTAAAACTTGTTTCCTCCAGGACCCCTATGTGCTTGAGCTTATTTCCTCCGGGGGCACGCACTCGCGGCCTCCCCCATGTCTATCACGCGAGTGAGGGCTGGGCACGGTGTATGTGCTCCAGTCAGTCCCTACAGCACTGCTAAACCCAATCGACTGAGCTCTCGCTCACGGGCCTGCTCCCGTGTACACCACCTCACCGGGTCCTTGGTGCTCTCATCTCCTTGCGTGACACTCATAGGCTCCCCGCGAGTGCGCCTCCCACTGCGTTACTCGATTGTTCTGTGATGCAGGTAATGAGGGGCCTCAGGAGCCTCTACCGAAATAGGCCTCACGGGCGGCACCCCAGAGGCAGGAGGCCTCGACAGCTAAGTCTAAGCACACTCCTCGGGTTCCTTCCCTCTCGTTTTCCTTCCGAGGCATCCTGACTTCCCTAGCACGAGCCACATGTGCGCCAAGGGGGGAGAACCTGAGCATCGTGCCTCAGGGCCTCCTACCGGCCCCAAGAGTCCTGCACCCTCTGGCATTGCTGACCCCTTGCTCCGAGCATGCAAGCGACGGTATAGTCCGCCTCGGCGGCTGGGTCCCAGCGACACAGGATACAAGGGCAGCAGCAAGGGGGGAGAAGGAGCCCCAAGAAACAAAACGCATAGGAAATAACAGGTGCATGAAGCATAACATTGCAATACAAATTATCTGTCACGCCCTACAGGGCAACATTGATTATACAAGAACAGAAGGGAAAGGAGTCGCCCCGCGTCCAAGGTCCACCCTGGCGCCACCCGTGCCTAGTCGGAGTCTTATCTCATAAAGCTCAGGGGCTCCCGTCGCTCTTTCTCCCGTCGCTTTTGCTCCCACCGGACGAATCAGAGCCGCTCCCGCTCTCACTCTCCGCACACAACTCCATGCGACTGTCGGAGTCCTCGAAGAACTTCGCGAAGAGGGTCACAGCTCTGTCGTACCGGAACTGCATGACCTGCCCGTGCTTTAGGTCATCGAAGTAGGCGAACGACTTGCACCCCCGGTCCAGGAACATGAATCCGGTGGGGCAAAACTTCACCACCACCTAGGAGGGGCCATTGCAACAGCCGTCCGCCTGCAGCCATAGGCCCACGGGCTCCTCGCCCTCCATCGCCCTCACGAAGGAGTCCGGGAGGCGGAGCCAGCTGTGAGGCCGACGATGCAGCCCCACTATGAACTCGTGGGTAAGCTCCCCCGCCTGGGTGTCTGATGGGGGAGGAGAGGCGCGCATGCCCCCGTGCCCCCCGCGGCCACGGGAGTCGAACCGACCGCGGCCTCGGATCGACGATGACCCATGGATGCCGGGACTAGCTCCCGCATGACGGCCATGGGGCGCGTGTGGCCTCCGGGGGCAGCCCCGTCCGCCGTGGTGGCAGCGCGGCCCCGGCCCCTTCTTCTCGTCGCCGCAAGTTTCGACGGCTCCATCTCCTCTGCCACCTTCTTCCCCTTCTCCACCGCGGGGGACTTCCGCTTCGGAGGCATGGTAGCATCGGCGGCTGGCGGGCGTTCGGGGGCGAAAGAGTCAGAAGGTCGAGAAATTGTTTACGGGGCCAGAGGGATAATGGTGTCCTGATGACCCGTGTGGGCTGGCATTATAGCCCGGTCAGCAGATGTCGAGGCGTCATGGGAAATGAGTGTGTCACGTCCCGTCATGGCTGACCCGCGTCACCTCCTGACCTGGCCATTCGTCAAGGCCCGCGGCGCTTCGAACCGCGTCGTTTCATCTCAGCGGAACGTTCACACCGTGGGCCCGAGGGCTACTGTCGGCCCAGCATTACCAGGGGTACCACGGCCCGTCTGCCGGCCAAGTCAGGAGGCGATGCTGGGCCGGCCCATGAAGGTGGATCCCCCTCCTTCCCCTCCCGAGAGGTTTGCCTCGTGAGGGGCAGGACCCTTCCCACGAAGGAAAGCCCTGCCGAGGTAGCTTGGCAGGCGCGGAAACGTCTTGAGGCCTTCTCCGCGGGGTGGCTTTGCGAGGCATTTTGTAAGGGGCCAGCTACCGGGCGCGCCCCCCTCCGTAAAAGTGATTCCCCCGGCGTCGTGGCAAGGACAGAAGGATAGTTTCCATTTTGGTGATAGAGGAGGCAGTGGAGCCCGCCTCCCCGAAAGCAAGTCCCAAAGTGTTTCCCCTTTGGTGTAAGGAGATCAAGACGGATCAGCGCTGCAGGACGGAGGTCATCACTGAGCCCACCAGCGCGTCACGAAGACTACTTTAGCTGGTAGAGACTATCTTTTGTCAGGATAAGACGGAATTCATGTCCCCCTTCGAATTGCCGCCCTGTGGCTATCCGTTCCCACCGATGTTTTCAGGGATGAGGACCAAGGCACTACAATAAGGAGGGGACAACATCTTTGTAAGGGGTCGAGACATTCTCTCCCCCAAGCCCCCGCGTACCTCGAGCACAGCTCCTCTCCACAGAGCAATCCAATACAAAGCAGGAGTAGGGAATTACACCGCAAGGTAGCGTGAACATGGGTAGCTCGCGTGTCCCTGTCATCTCCGGCAAGCAGCATCGGGCTCGCCGTCGATCCACTTACGTTCGCTGTCGAGTTGTAGGTGACCAAGCAATGGCCCCAGTGTTCGAATCTCATCCACAGAGAAGTTCTTGGACAAAGATCCCAGACTCCGACAAGCGCACCCTGTTGACTCGTGGCCCATAGGTGCACCTTCCTAATGTGTTTTCAGCACAAATGTTTTAAATATTCCAGAAAAAATCATGTTAAAATTTTGTGGTATTCTAAGAATTTTTATTTTTGGGTAATTCTTATTGCACGGGAAACTCAAAAAACTGGATAATCATGGCATTTTATTTTGTCTAAATAAGAATAAACAAAGTGTAAACTAATGGTACAGAAAGTTGTGCTTACCAAATTCATCAACCACGTGTCTTTCAAAAAGGATCCATTAATAAGGTTGATCAAGTCCTATTAGTAACCATTTCCGAATGACATGAAACTGAAGAATTTTCAAATAACACTAAGTTACCTCAATGGGGATTTGCATATGCCCAACAATAAGAATATCATATTTCTTCTTGGCAGTAGGGAGAGGAATTTTAAACCCCTAATAGTAATTGAGGCAACTAGTTCAATGGTATTAATATTATTCAACAAAGATTGCTTCTTCGGAAAATGCACCGTATGTTCTTTACCATAGACATGAAAGGTAACCTTGCTTTTTTGCAATCAATAACAGCCCCTATAGTATTTAAAAAGGGTCTACCAAGGATAATCGACGTGTTGTCGTCCTCGGGCATCTCAAGAATAACAAAGTCTGTTAAGATAGTAACATTTGCAACCACAACAGGACATCCTCACAAATCCCAACAGGTACAACAGGAACATCCATTTGCAAAGATATCTCAGTATGTGTAAGCTTATTCAAATCATGTCTTTTATACATAGCGAAAGGCATAACACTAACACCGGCTCCTAGATCACATAAAGTCATTTTAACATAACTTTGTTTAATGGGGCAATGTAGTGTGGGTATACCTGGATCTCCCAACTTCTTAGGCACTCCACCATCCGAAGAATAATTGGCAAGCATGGCAGCAATTTCAGTTTCAGGGTATCTTTCTTTTCTTGATAATAATGTCCTTCATATATTTAGCATATGGAGGCATTTTCAAAATATAAGTCAAGCGGGAGGGCAAAAAAACAGGTCTAATCATTTCAGCAAAGCGTTCAAACTCCTCCTCGTCCTTACTCTTGGAAGGCTTACAAGAGAATGACATGGGTTTTTGAACCCATGGCTCTCTTTCCTTACCATGTTTTCTAGCAACAAAGTCTTTCTTGTCATATCGTTCATTTTTGGGATGTGGGTTATCAAGATCTTCCGCAAGCTCTATTTCCACATCATTATTAGGTTCTTTATTATTATCTGGCTGAGTATCTACGTGGACATCATTTTTATCATTATCATTCTCATTATCACTAGGTGCACGTTCACTACTAGATTGTGTCTCGGCATCAGAAATAGAAACATCATTATGTGTCTCAGTAGGTTTTTCTATAACAGGTTCACTAGAAGCATGCAAAGTCCTGTCACTTTTCTTTTTCTTTTTCTTTTTAGAAGGACTAGGTGCATCATCATGAATTCTCTGAGAATATTGTTCAATTCTTTTAGGATGACCTTCAGGATAAAGAGGTTCCTGAGTCATTCTACCTCCTCTAGTCATTACTCTAACAGCATGGTCATTCATGTTTTCATTTAATTCAGCAAGCAAATAGTTTTTTGACGTAGCAACTTGGTTTAGTTGAGTATGAACCATGGAAGCATGTTTACCTAGACCTTTAACATCATTAGCAATTCTAAACATCAAGTCACGCAAGTGATCCATCATCATAGCATTACGTTGTAATTGATCTTTAACATAATTATTGAAGTGCTCCTGCTTGACAACATAATTATCAAATTCATCCATGCATTGACTAGGAGTTTTAGTATAAGGTATATCACTTGCATCAAATCTATGGAGAGAATTTACCTGTACTTCCTGTGTCGCGGTATCAAGTCCATGTATTTCTTCGATAGGTAGTAAATTCTTGACATCTTCAGTTTTAATACGTTTTTCTCTTATGGTTCTTTTAGCTTCTTGCATATATTCTGGAATGAGGAATAGAATACCTCTCTTATTTTGAATAGGTTCCGGTGGTGGTTCAGGGAGTGTCCAATTATCAGCATTTTGCGATATATTATTCAATAATTCCTCAGCTTGTCCAACAGTTCGTTCCCTGAAAACACAACCAGCACAGCTATCTAGGTAGTCCCTAGAAGCATAGGTTAGTCCATTATAAAAGATATCAAGTATTTCATTTTTATTATGAGGATGATCAGGTAAAGCTCTTAATAGCTGGATAAGCCTCCCCCAAGCTTGAGGGAGATTCTCTTCTTCAATTTGCACAAAGTTAAATATTTCCTGTAAAGCGGCTTGTTTTTTATGAGCAGGAAAATATTTTTCAGAGAAGTAATATATCATATCCTGGGGGCTACGCACACAACCGGGAGCAAGGGTGAGGAACCATTTCTTGGCATCGCCTTTTAGCAAAAAGGGGAAAAGCTTAAGCGTAAATAGTAGCATATTTTTTCCTCATGAGCAAACAAAGTGGCAATATCATTCAATTTAGTGAGGTGTCCCACAACAGTTTCAGTTTCATAGCCATAGAAATGATAAGATTCTACTATACAATTAACTGAAGATCAATAGAGAACTCATAATCCTTATCAGTAACACATATAGGAGAAGTAGCAAATGCAGGATCATGTTTCAATTTCCCCATCATAGATTTTTCTTTCAGTTTGCACAGTAGTTTCTTCAAATCATCTCTATCATTACAAGTAAGAAAGTCTCTAGATCTCCCCATCCATAACATAACCATCAGGTACATCAGGCAATTCATATCTATTAGGAGAGCTAGGCATAATAGGTGAATCATAACCTTCTTCAGTTTCAGCATTTCCAGTTTCTAAGGATCTAGCAATATGAGCATCAAGCAATTCACCAAGTGGCACCAGATTTATTTTTATCAAGCATAGAAGTAGCATCATCATAAGTTTCGTGAATTTCAGAAGTAGAATCATCAAGTAATTGCGACATATCAGAATGAGCAACAAGTGGTAGTGTCATAAGCTGATTCAAAACAGTAAGTGAATCAAAATCAGAGCTAGATGGCAGTACCTCCCCTCGTCTTAGAGGGTATAATCTTAGTTCTAGTATCTCTCAGGTTCTTCATAGTGTCAATCGTATATCCTCAAGTGACACAATAAATAGAACTATGCTCCCTGGCAACGGTGCAAGAAAATAGTCTTAATAACCCACAAGTATAGGGGATCACAACAGTCTACGCGGGTAGTATTACACCCTGATTTATTGATTCGACACAAGGGGAGCCAAAGAATATTTATTAGTCTTAGCAGCAGAGTTGTCAATTCAACAGCACCCGAAATATCTCTCTGTAGCAAAGATTTTAGTAGCACATGAAAATAGTAGTAGTAACGGTAACAACAATAGTTTTTAATGATTGTAACAATAGCAGCAGCAATAGTAACTTAGCAAGATTCAGTGTATGAAAAGTGTAGGCACGTGGATCGGTGATAGATAATGATTTAGAAGACATCAATCATGTAACAGTTACACACTAGAGCGACAAAACTAGCTCCAATTAATAAAAATAATGTAGGCATGTATTTCGTATATAGTCATACGTGTTTGCGATAAGAACTTGCATGACATCTTTTGTCCTACCCTCCCGTGGCAGCAGGGTCCATAAGGAAACTAACTAGACAAATGGGTAGCCACAACTCTTGTTGGTGGCGCACCATTTTCAGCTGACGCCAGCACTGCATTTTTCAAATATCGCTGGCGTCGGCCATTTTGGTATGACATAGCTAGTTACTTAGTGCTGGAGCTGAACGCCACTTCTAAGTGGCCTCCAAGATTGTGTGCAGGCGTAACTTACTGTTGGCGTACCAGGTTGGTACTACGCCGGCAGTGTTCCACATATCTATGGCGTTGCTTTCGTCCGGACGCCAGCAACTTATTTTTTGGGTCCATTTTTTTAGGTCAACATTGGGACCCACATAACACCGGCGTAGAATACGGTGGCACGCCAGGAATATAAATGTTAGTGCTGGCAAACTGTTGTCTTGAAACGCCATTAATAAAGTCGTAAGACTACTACTACGTGATAACCCTGCTTGTGTATACACTAGATTCCCCTTCTTCTTCCCCTTGCTCTTCCTCTTCCTCCTCTCTCTTCCCTCCTCATCTTGAGAAACCCAATTATTTTATCATGATTATTAATTAGGTAGTTAGATCTAGCTAGGTGATGCATTAGTTACATTTGCTAGCCTCCTCCACATACACACACTCTCTAAGCTAGCTATATCTAGCTCTCTCCTCCACCCACTTGGATTACATTTTTCTTCACCCGCCATTAATGGCGGCCTCCAACCTACGTACGGTCGGCCGGCTTCTCGTGCGATCGATCGAGGACTAGCTCGACTCGTGTCTCTTCCGCTTGAGGTAATTAACACAAAACACTTCCTCGTCATTTAATTATGCATGTTACGTACGGGTGCGATTGCGATATGGTGAAACATGCATGGATGGCGAATTTGTAGAGAGAGTTGCCAATGTTTTGGCGAAACGTTGATTCATTTTCGTTTCGTCAAATTTCTAGTACTCAATATATGTACCATTTTTAGCAAAGGTCATGCCGAAATTTTGTATGCCCTCGCTCGTTGTTAATATATATATAATTCTTTTTGTATTTCCCTTTACAGGCTACTTTGGTCTATCGAAAGATTCAATATGGATCGAAGTATGAAGGCCTTTCTCAATTTCGCAGTGACGAATATGATACAAAAGTGTTAAATGCAGATATTATGTCCATGTAAGGTCTGCAAAAATGGAATTTTCCATAACTCGTTCGATGGTAGCGTCCTCGCGCACTTGCTTCGTTCTGGTTTCGTTCAAGGTTATACACGATGGACAAATCATGGTGAGGAGAATGGTGATGTACGTGAAGACGACGATGGAGCGGCGGATATGGAAGCGGAGAACCCTTTCGATGATAAATTAGCACGGCCACCAGAACGAGGAAACAATAATGAACATGCGCCTGGAGGAGGAAATGATGAAATGCCACCCGAACATCAAGAGAACCATGTCAGCCAGGATATGTCGTTGGCTGAAATGTTGCAGGATCCCTAGAAGCAAGTGCGCAACTATCTAGGAAGTCCCTAGAAGCATCAGTTAGTCCATTATAGAAGATATCAAGTATTTCATTTTTCTTAAGAGGGTGATCAGGCAAAGCATTAAGCAATTGGATAAGCCTCCCCCAAGCTTGTGGGAGACTCTCTTCTTCAATTTGCACAAAGTTAAATATTTCATGTAAAGCAGCTTGTTTCTTATGAGAAGGAAAATATTTTTCAGAGAAGTAGTAAATCATATCCTGGGGACTACGCACACAACCAGGAGCAAGAGTATTGTACCATATCTTAGCATCACCCTTTAATGAGAACGGAAATAATTTGAGAATATAATAGCGGTGAATCTTCTCATCATTAGTAAAAAGGGTAGCTATATCATTCAACTTAGTGAGATGAGCCACTACAGTTTCAGTTTCAAAGCCATGAAAAGGATCAGATTCAACCAAAGTAATTAACTCTGGGTCGACAGAGAGTTCATAATCCTTATCAGTAACAAAGATAGGTGAAGTAGCAAACTTAGGATCACATTTCATTTTAGCATTCAAAGTCTCTTCCTTATACTTGCATAGTAATTTCTTAAGCTCTTCTCTATCCTTACAAGCAAGGATGTCTCTAGTTACTTCTTCATCCATAACATAACCCTCAGGTATTTTAGGCAATTCAAATCTAGGAGAGCTAGGCCTAATAGGTGTTCCATAATTCTTAGTTTCATCAGTTTCAATAATTTCATTCTCTTTAGCTCTAGCAATTTGTTCATCAAGAAATTCACCTAGTGGCACATTATCATCAAGCAAGGTAATAGCATCATCATAACCATCATTCATAGCAGAAGTAGCATCATCAATAACTTGCAACATATCAGGATTAATAGCATGTGGTGGTGTAGCAAATCTACTCATAACAGAAGGTGAATCAAGTGCAGAGTGTGATGGTAAATCCGTACCTCCCCTCATCTTAGAGGGAATGATCTTGGTTCTTGTATCCTTCAGATTCTTCATAGTGATAAATTGATATAAATCTCAAGTGACTCGGTAAATATAGATATGCTCCCCGGCAACGGCGCCAGAAAAAGGTCTTGATAACCCACAAGTATAGGGGATCGCAACAGTTTTCGAGGGTAGAGTATTCAACCCAAATTTATAGATTCGACACAAGGGGAGCCAAAGAATATTTGCAAGTATTACCAGTTGAGTTGTCAATTCAACCACACCTGCAGATTATATATCTGCAGCAAAGTGATCAGTAGCACAGTAATATGATAGTTTGATAGCAGCGGTAACAGTAGTAGTAACAGTAACAGCGATAGCAGCAGTTTTGTAGCAAGTGTAATAGTAACAACAGCAGTAGTAACTTAGCAAGAACAATATGTGACAAACTCGTAGGCACTGGATCAGTGGATTCATTGGATGATATTCATCATGTATCAGTCATAACCTAGGGCGACACAGAACTAGCTCCAGTTCATCAATGTAATGTAGGCATGTATGCCGTAAATAGTCATACGTGCTTATGGAAAAGAACTTGCATGACATCTTTTGTCCTACCTTCCCGTGGCAGCGGGGTCCATAAGGAAACTAAGGGATATTAAGGCCTCCTTTTAATAGAGAACCGGAACAAAGCATTAACACATAGTGAATACATGAACTCCTCAAACTACGGTCATCACCGGAAAGTATCCCGGTTATTGTCACCCCGGGGTTTACGGATCATAACACATAGCAGGTGCATATGACTAGCAAGATCGGATCTAGAACATAGATATAATGGTGATAACATAAATAGTTCAGATCTGAAATCATGGCACTCGGGCCCTAGTGACAAGCATTAAGCATGGCATAGTCATAGCAACATCAATCTCAGAACATAGTGGATACTAGGGATCAAGCCCTAACAAAACTAACTCGATTACATGATGAATCTCATCCAACTCCTCACCGACCAGCAAGCCTACAAAGGAATTACTCACTCCCGGTGGGGAGCATCATGGAATTGGCAATGAAGGAGGGTTCATGATGACGAAGACCGAAGAATTCCCTCTCCGGAGCCCCAAACGGGCTCCAGATCTGGCCTCCCAATGAAGAACAGGGGGTGGCGGCCGCTCCGTCTCGTGAAACGCGATAAAACTTTCTCCTCGATTTTTTTCTCCGTAAATAGGAATTTATAGTGCCGGAATTAGGGTCAGCGGGGCCATGAGGTGGGCACAACCCACCAGGGCGCGCCCTGGTGTCTTGTGCCCAGCCATGCCCCCTCCTCTGGTGGTTTTTGGCTCCAGTAATTCTTATATATTCTGAAATAATTCTCCAAAAAGTTTTGTTCCATTTCGAGAACTTTTATTTCTGCACAAAAACAACACCATGTTAGTTTTGCTGAAAACAGCATCACTCTGGGTTATTTCATTCAAATCATGCAAATTAGAGTCCCAAACAAGAGCAAAAGCATTAGAAAAAGTAGATACGTTAGAGACGTATCACGCTCCTCATCGCCTCCAGAAATGCTACACCACAACTTCCAGGCCCACCAGGTCAGAGTAATCACTTCTTACCCCGTGGAGCAAATTTTGCAGAGCCCAAACACTACCGGCCGCGTAGCTAAGTGGAACATTGAGCTACAACCTTTCGAGCTGGAGTTCGTCACCACCAGGACCATCAAGGGCGCGACCCTGGCGGACTTCATGGCGGAGTGGACGGACCTGTACCAGCTCGAGCCTCATGAGGAGCCACTCTTGCCTGAGGAGGCCTCCACTGGGGCCTGGAGCATGCACTTCGATGGGGCCTTCACGCGCCAGGGCGCGGGGGCTAGTGTGGTTCTCACCACGCCCATAGGTGACAAGCTTTACTATGCGGTACAGCTCTGTTTTAGGTGCATCGACAAAGTCTCCAACAACATAGCCGAGTATGAGGGACTCATTGCCGGACTCAAAGCCGCCATCGCGCTTGGGGTCAAGCACATCGTCATCAAAGGAGACTCGCAGCTCCTCATCAACTTCTCCAACAAGAAGTATAAGCTGAAGGATGAGCACATGGCGGCTTACCTGGAGGAGGTGCACAAGCTCGAGAAGTGCTTCATGGGCATGGAGCTCCAACACATTCCTCACGGAGACAACGGCGAGGCGGATGAGATCGCCAAGCGCGCTTCTCGTCGGGAGCCCTAGGACCCTGGGGTCTTCGAAGAGTTGTTCCTAAAGCCTTTAGCGTCGCCTCCGACCACCATCCTCATGGCGCCTCAGGAGGAGCTCCCATTCGTGCCGCCAACAGGTGCCCCGGACTGCGGGCCCTCCTCGGGTGCTCGCCCATTGCTGGCGCTCGAACCACAGACCGAGCCAGAGCCCGAGGCCTGGACCACGGAGATCAAGGCCTACCTAGGAGGGGGTATCCTCCTGGAGATCGACGCCGAAGCGGAGCGCGTGGTCCGCCAGGCCGCGCTCTACCACCTAAAGGAGGGCGAGCTGTACCGTCATCACCCGAACGGGGTCGCGCTACGGTGCATTTCCAGGGAGGAGGGGCGCGAGCTGATCATTGACATCCATGGAGGTGACTGCGGCCACAATACGTCCTCGTGTACCCTCGCGGGCAAGGCGTTCTACAGCGGCTTCTACTGGCCCACGGCACTTGAGGACACCGCGGAGCTGGTACAGGCTTGAGAAGCTTGCCAGTTCCACTCCAAGCAGATTCACCAACCCGCGTAGGGACTCCAGATCATTCCTCTCTTGTGGCCTTTTGCGGTCTAGGGACTGGACATCCTCGTCCCTTTTCCGCGCGCGGCCGGCGGATATCGTTTCCTCTACGTTGCCAACGACAAGCGTCCCCAAACGCATCATCACCAACAACGGCTCGCAATTCACCAGCGGCCTCTTCAAGGTCTATTGTGCCTCCATCGGCATGCTGAAAGCACACTTGCTCCCTTGGTGGTTTTGGTAATTCATAACAACATATAAGTCATTGAACTAATGTTTCTACCAAGTATATTTCAGGAAATGTTCAATGATAGGGATGGCAAAAGGATTGAGGAGATTGTGGAATACCCCAAGATGCAAGGAAATAAGTCGGCAAAGCTTCAAGCAAGAGGACTCTACATTTTACATTTGTGAGAAATCACTTTGAGTCCATAGGAAAGCCAATACTATTAAAAGGGGGTAAGGTTTTGTTGGTGAACAAAATGCTCATACGTGCACAAGTGACAGTCACCAAAAACACCCACAAGCTCTCCCACCAAAGTCTGTCATAGCCAAATACTCAAAATCGGTGCATCCAACTTTTCCATTTCGGTGCCACCGATTCTCACCTCAGACAGACTCAGCCAAACCCTAGCCACTTCGGTGCAACCGATTCCGTACCGGTGCCACTGAGTTTGGGTTGCCAACTCTCTGTTATGCAAATTCACAAAATCGGTGCAACCGAGATTGTTGGATCGGCGTCACCGAGATTGTCAATCTGACCGTTGGTCACCTTATCGGTGCAACCGAGTTTCCTATATCGGTCTCACCGAGATTCAAAAGTTGCCACCTTTTGGTCACTTCGGTACCACCGAGATTAACACATCGGTGTCACCGAGTTGGTCATTTTGTGTGTAACGGTTGGATTTTTGGGGATGCCTATATATACCCCTCCACCACCACCTGCTCGAAAGAGAAGCACTCAGAACTATTCCATACTTGCCCCATCCAGTTTTCTGAGAGAGAACCACCTAGTCTTGTGTTGAGGTCAAGATCTTCCACTCCAACCATATGGATCTTGATTTCTAGCCTCCCCAAGTTGCTTTCCACCAATCCCATCTCTTCCACCAAGCCAAATCTGTGAGAGAGTGATTGTGTGTTGAGGAGTCTATCATCTTGAAGCACAAGAGCAAGGAGTTCATCGTCATTACCGAGCCTATTACCTTTTGGAGGGTGGTGCCTCCTAGATTGGTTAGGTGTCGCTTGGGAGCCTCCTACTTCGTGTTGTGGAGTGAACCAAGAAGTTTGTAAGGGCAAGGAGATCGCCTACTTCGTGAAGATCTACCCATAGTGAGGCTAGTCCTTCGTGGATGGAAGCCGTTATGGAATAGTCAAGGTTGCTACTTCGTGGACCCTTATGGGTGGAGCCCTCCGTGGACTCTCGCGACCGTTACCCTCCGTGGGTTGAAGACTCCATAAACGTGGATGTACGATAGCACCACCTATCGGAACCACGGGAAAAATCATCGTGTCTACAACTGCGTTTGATCCTCCTACCCTATCCCTTCTATACATGCTTGTTGTTACTTTCCGCTGCTATACTCTTAGACATGCATGTGTAGAGTGTACTTGACTTGCCATGAAATGCTAAAAACTGTCAACCCTAAAATTTGGTATAGACAAAACTTTTATTTAGTCAAGTAGTCTAATCACCCCCCTCTAGACATACTTTTGGTCCTACAAGTGGTATCAGAGCTTTGGTCTCCATTGCATTGGTCTCACAACCTAGGAGAGTATGGCGTCTAGTGAGGGAAGTTATCACCGTAGAGGTCCGTACTTTGATGGCACTAATTTTGCTAGTTGGAAGCACAAAATGAAAATGCATATTCTTGGTCATAACCCCGCCGTTTGGGCTGTTGTTTGTGTTGGCTTGCAAGGTGAATTCTTTTCGGATGGAAAGGAACCGGATCGTGAAGCGACCGCGAATGAGTTGAAGATGTTGCAATACAATGCTCAAGCATGTGACATTCTCTTCAACTGCTTATGCCCCGAAGAATTCAACAAAATCAGCCGTCTTGAGAATGCAAAAGAGATATGGGATACCTTGGTTGATATGCACGAAGGAACCGAGTCCGTGAGAGAATCCAAGTTAGATGTTCTTCAAGGTCAGCTTGACAAGTTCAAGATGAAGGATGGTGAAGGAGTCGCAGAGATGTACTCTAGGCTAGCTCTCATCACAAATGAGATTGCCGGCTTAGGAAGCGAAGAAATGACCGACAAATTCATCATCAAGAAGATACTTAGAGCTTTGGATGAGAGATACGACACCGTGTGCACATTGATCCAAATGATGCCCAACTACAAAGATCTCAAGCCTACGGAAGTCATCGGAAGGATTGTTGCTCATGAGATGACACTCAAAGACAAGGAAGAGCTTCATCACAAGTCTAGCAGTGCTTACAAAGCCACAAGTGATGCTCCCACAACTTCAAGCAACAACCTTGTCACCAATGAAGAGATAAGCCTCATGGTCAAGAAATTCAACAAGTTCTACAAGAATAGAGGCAAAGAACGAAGCTCCAACTCAAGATATGAAGAGAAGCGTTCGTCAAGTCGTGACCGCAATTGCTACAATTGTGGGAAGCCCGGACACTACTCCAATGAGTGCACGGCTCCCTACAAACGAAGAGAAGAGTCACCTCGAAGACGAAGCTCAAGGAATGAATCACCTCAAAGAGAGAGAAGGAGTAGAGATGATCGTTATGAACGAAGACACTCAAGGAGAAGTAGAGATTCGGAGAAGAAGGACAAGTACACCAAGAGCTACACAAGAAGGAAACATCAAGCTCATGTTGGTGAATGGGTTTCCGGCTCCGACTCCGACAACAACTCCGAGAGAAGCTATCACTCCGACTCCGACTATAGTCAAGATGATGGTGTTGCCGGAATTGCTCTAGTGACTACCAAATCCCATGACCTATTTGACTCACCAAATGAAGGGAGTGGAAGTTGCTTCATGGCTAAAGGCCCCAAGGTATCACACCACGAGTATCTTGATTTTGATAGTGATGAAGATGATTTGCTTTGTGACGATGACTTGCTTTGTGATACAACTAGTGATGTTGATCAAAATGAACTTGATAATTCTCATGCTAGTCAAGATAAGTCAATTGATGATGATAAGGTGAAAATAGAAGAACTAACTAAAGAACTAAACACTCTTAAGTTAGCTCATGAATCTACTCTCGAAGATCATAGAGAGCTTGTGAGAACTCATGAGAAGCTACGCTTCGAGAAGCTCAACTTGGAGCAAGAGCATGAGTTTGTCAAAGCTATCAATGATGATCTCCGAAAGAAGACTTCATCTTATCTAGCCAAATGACTACTCCTGTCTACATTCATGCCTCAAGTTAAGACTAAGCAATCTAGTAACAAAGGCAAGAAAGGTTCTTCATCTAGTAGCAACAATAAAAATGCTAAACCAAATGATGTTGCTTCTAGTAGTTCTATTGATTCCACTAATGATGATTCTCTTAGCCAAGTTACACTTGAGCAAGAAAATGCTTTATTGAAAGGAATTATAGAAAAAGGTATCTACAAGAGTCTTGCCGGGTGTAAGCAATTTGAGGAAATTGTACGCAAGCACGGAGGATACCGGAAGAATCGTGGTGTTGGCTACTTCAACGCTAATGGAGTTGAATGGGAAGAAGGTCAATATCCCGAGCCCAAGTTTGTTCCTCAAAGGGAGAAGTATGAAAATACTCTTCCCAAGGAGACAAACACTCAAGATGACCTTCCACCACAAGACCACAAGCTCAAGGGCAAGAACAAGCTTCAAGAGGACATCGACTCATATGAAGATTAATCCCTAGCTATGGTGGAGTGGGTTCCTAAGACTACTTCAAGCTCAACTACAAAAGCTACTTCAACACCAAGGATCCCCATCAACTTGATGTGGGTCCCCAAGAAGAAGAACTAGTGAGTTCTTGAGGGGTGACTCCGCCAATGAAATTCACTCATATTCATTATTGGCAAGAACTATTCGCAATCAACATCAACTCTATACAATAGTTCGAGGAGTCACACATTCCCTCAAAGGTAAGCAAGGGACAAGGTAATCAACAAATCAATGGACATCATAACACATGTTTTGCACTCCATGTCCATAGATATCCTTGTATTCGTCTCTTGTGTGTTGGGACTAACCCATGTAGGTGAGAAGAGTAAGGAAACAACAAGGATGCTCCCAACTCTTGGTGATCTTCATCAACTTTGAGCATCCACAACTACCTCACCAACATGAAGTCTTCATCGACAAAACCCAAGGTTAGTTTGTCCCTCTTATGGGGGGATGTCACATCTAGGGGGAGCTTTACTCTAAGACTTGAGCTAAAGCATCTCTTAGAATGTGACAACATTAAATGCTTTATGTAAAAGTGGTAACCCCACTTGTGCTTAAACGATGAGTATGACCTATGATCAAGTATTCTTACTTGGCTCCTAAGTCAAATACTCATATATAGATGACTTTGTCATCGCCCAAGTGCTTGTTAGATGCTAGTATGTATGTGCATGTTTGTCATGATTTCATTTGACATCTTTATTGTGTGAGCATGTTGGTCTGCATTTATTTTCTCATTCGAGGACATCCAATTGTTGCTATTTGGCTTTTATTTTATCTTTTGCCAATTGGATGGACAAGAATGCCTAGGACCACTCTTTAGCTATCTATGCTTTCTCACCTCATATTCTTTTCATGCTGCATCACAAAATTTGAACAAGTACCTTTCGATCCCTCTGTGTGTGGAGCACTCGGAGTTCCGTATCGACAAGGACTGACCATTAAAACCTCCCAAGTGTATCTCGGTGGAACCAACCCCACATTCTCGGTCTCACCGAATGCCTAGGGTTGATCTGGTTTTCTATCTCGGTACTACCGATTCCATATTCTCGGTTACACCGAGTTTCCCTGTCAACTGACAGTTGAGAAACTCGGTGACACCGAAAATCTAGAATCGGCATCACCGACAGTGGTGGGTATATATGCTGTGGACCCCGACGTTTTGAAATTCATCCTCAAACCGTCGCGCCTCAGAACCCTAAGTTGCCGCTTCGAGACCCCTGGTCATCGCCCTTGTCTCCCTGCGCTCCTCCACCGCTGGGAATCGCCACCGTCGACGAAATCCTCTCCATCGTCGCCGCCGTAGCAGATCCGTCGCCGAGTTAGGGTACGGATTCGACCTCCTTTGCGCTCCCCATCTGATTCTCGCGCACTGGATTTGTTTTCTCCATAAGCCACTGCTTGCACATCGTTCTATCCACAAGAAATTTCCACAGTCTAGCGAATGATCGATTTTCTAGGGTTTGCCTTCCGCCCGATGAATCTCGGTAGAACCGAAGTGAGAAAATCTCTACCACCGATTTTCCTGTCTGTGCTGCTGAGAACTGTCTCGGTGAAACCGAGTGCTTCTTTTCGGTCCCACCGAAAAGAGTGCCAAGTTTCTGTTAATGAGATAGTCAGTCTCGGCGTCACCGACAATTTTGCTTCGGCTGTACCGATATTCATGTGACAGAATGCAAAACTTTGAAAATCTTTTGTTCAAATCCTTCAAAAATCTAGTCACATTTTGTGATGACTCATCCTATTCTGCTCCTCTATACTCTATTCACAGGGTCAGATATGTCAAGAGCTGAGGACAGTGAGAACAGCTTCCGAGAGCAAAGTGTTGAGATGGATTCAGGCACTAGTCCTGAGTCTAGTTCATCTTTAGATCCAGGCACTCCCAGTTCACATGGATTGCCCAAGGCTGCCACTAGGGCTAGGAAGAAGCTGAATTCTGATGAGGAAGATTCAGACTTCGTTCCAGAAGGGGTTCTTGCTAAGAAGCAAGAGAAGGCTGCCAAGAAGTCTGCAAGTGAAGCTACTTCCTCTAGGAGAGTTGTTGGCAAAGTCTATGCTAGTTCTGTAGCTGGAAGAGCTCCTGAAAGTGCTAGGACTAGGATGGCTCTTCACCTTGAGTCACCTCCCAAGAAGTCATTGCCTAAGAAGGCAGGTGAGAAGGGTGCCAGGAAGAGGATTGTCTATGCTGTTAGCAGGCAGACCTCCATGCTTGAGGACCCTGTGGAGGCTGCTGCTGCTGCTGCTGAGGAGGAGGAAGAACATGTTGAGAAAGCCCCTCCCAAGAAGAAGCAAAAGAAGCTTATGTCTGATGCTATGCCAAAGACTGGTACTTCCAAGAGCACCAAGTCTGCTGCAAAGAAGCCTGCTGCTGAGAAGCCCAAGAGATTGTCTAGGCAAATTCCAGCTTCTAAGAAGAACAAAGGAACCACCTCCAGAGTTGAGGATGAGGATGCTATGTCTGCTTTGATGAAGCTTAGGCCACACCTTCCAGTACATAATGCCAGTTATCCACTTGCTGAGGATATGAAGAAGAGGAAGGACTCTGGTTTAAGGGCATGGAGAGCTGCTGATCCATATGCCCAGAGAAAGAAGACAGCTGTGGACTACAGATTCTACACCAAAGAGCAACAGGATTTCTATGAGACTGTGCTCTTTGACAAGAGTCCAGCTGTGAGTGATATGCGGTATGTTGATTGGAAATTCATCAAGGAGAATGAGGAATACTTTCCAAGTGTCCAAGACAATTTCCACTGCATTGGATTAGATGAGTTCGTTGGCAGAGAGTTCACCGCTTGGAATGATGAGATGATCATGCAATTCTACTCCACTGCACATTTCTATGGAGATGGTAGAATTGTATGGATGACTGAAGGTGCAAGGTATGAATCTAATGTTGAGGAGTGGGCTGCCATCTTAGGAGTCCCAGAAGCACAGGATGGTGATTTGGATGTCTACTCAGAATCCAAGGAGAGCCACAATGCTATGGCCAATATGTATAAGGAGATCCCTGCTGCTAACGTGAAGTCTCACAGGCTAGGATCCATCTACTTTCTTCAGGCTGGCCTCCGCACCATGAACACCATTCTGAGGCATACCTTGATGCCCAAGTCAGGAGATGACAAGATGATCTGAGGCTACTCCATTAACATGTTGATTCACCTTGACAGACACACCAGGATCAGAGTCATGGACTTGATTGTTGAGACAGTCAAGAGGGTTGCCGTTGATCAGAAGCGCTCTTGCTGTTATGCACCCTATATCCAGATGCTCATCAATTCAAAGTTGGAGAAGCACATATTTGCTCTAGATCGTCCCCACTTGCCCCTACAGCCAGATCTCGAGGACAACGTTGTGGTGATGGACCCAGAACATCCCACATCAGCTGCAGCTCAGGCAGAAGCAGAGGCAGCTAGAGCCACTAGTGCTCAAGTCCCCAGATCCAGGAACGAGCAAATGGATCTTTTGATCTCATCAGTTCAGGACATAAAGAAGGACATTAAGGGGATTCTGGACAACCAGAACAGTCTTGTGAGGATCTTCGAGAACAGGATCAAGACCCTTAATGATAAGGTGGATGGGCTGACTAAGACAGTCAATGAGCTCAAGAAGGAAGTTGACTCAGTGCCTCTTCCTCAGACTTCTTCAGACGATGATGATGATGATGATGAGGATGGATCACCTCTCAGGCCAGGCACACAGTTCACCACTCAGGCCAGATCAGCCACTGTTCCAGCTCCGGACTTGAGGCCCTCTTCATCAGCTCCAGCCACTGTCACCTCAGCTCCTGTTCCATCAGCTCCAGTTCCTCCAGTTGCCACTCCAACTCCATCCACGACATCTGCAGAGATCTTCGCCGACGCTGTTCTCTCGACTCCTTTATCAACAACCGGAGGAGATCAGCCCAAGAACGCTTAGATATATGCCTTTGAACTTTTTGGTAACTTGTTGCCAAAGGGGGAGAAGTGTATATAGATCTTTAGGCTTCGAGTGAGAGAGAGTTTTGGTTGTTATTCGCTTTTCAAAACATTTGATCTTTTGGTTGCTTGTGACACATGTTTGTGGTGTTTGATCATACGCGTTATGTGTGATGCTACTATTTCCTATCATCTTAATGCTTGTGAGATGATCATTCATCTTTGCTTGATTGTGTTGTGCTATGATGTTCACTCTTATTATTATCGCACACCACCAAGTTGTATGTGACATGGAAGAAGTGCCCCATGTACCTAATCGATTGTGCATTTGCATTCAAACGCAAATTCAAATAATGCACAAATTTAGGGGGAGCTCTTGCTTATCACATACCTCTCAAAGCGACGATTATATTCATTGATTATATCATATGTCGAAGCTTTGATCTATATGTTGTCATCAATTACCAAAACGGGGGAGATTGAAAGCACACTTGCTCCCTTGGTGGTTTTGGTAATTCATAACAACATATAAGTCATTGAACTAATGTTTCTACCAAGTATATTTCAGGAAATGTTCAATGATAGGGATGGCAAAAGGATTGAGGAGATTGTGCAATACCCCAAGATGCAAGGAAATAGGTTGGCAAAGGTTCAAGCAAGAGGACTCTACATTTTACATTTGTGAGAAATCACTTTGAGTCCATAGGAAAGCCAATACTATTAAAAGGGGGTAAGGTTTTGTTGGTGAACAAAATGCTCATACGTGCACAAGTGACAGTCACCAAAAACACCCACAAGCTCTCCCACCAAAGTCTGTCATAGCCAAATACTCAAAATCGGTGCAACCAACTTTTCCATTTCGGTGCCACCGATTCTCACCTCAGACAGACTCAGCCAAACCCTAGCCACTTCAATGCAACCGATTCCGTACCGGTGCCACCGAGTTTGGGTTGCCAACTCTCTGTTATGCAAATTCACAAAATCGGTGCAACCGAGATTGTTGGATCGGCGTCACCGAGATTGTCAATCTGACCGTTGGTCACCTTATCGGTGCAACCGAGTTTCCTATATCGGTCTCACCGAGATTCAAAAGTTGCCACCTTTTGGTCACTTTGGTACCACCGAGATTAACACATCGGTGTCACCGAGTTGGTCATTTTGTGTGTAACGGTTGGATTTTTGGGGATGCCTATATATACCCCTCCACCACCACCTGCTCGAAAGAGAAGCACTCAGAACTATTCCATACTTGCCCCATCCAGTTTTCTGAGAGAGAACCACCTAGTCTTGTGTTGAGGTCAAGATCTTCCACTCCAACCATATGGATCTTGATTTCTAGCCTCCCCAAGTTGCTTTCCACCAATCCCATCTCTTCCACCAAGCCAAATCTGTGAGAGAGTGATTGTGTGTTGAGGAGTCTATCATCTTGAAGCACAAAAGCAAGGAGTTCATCGTCATTACCGAGCCTATTACCTTTTGGAGGGTGGTGCCTCCTAGATTGGTTAGGTGTCGCTTGGGAGCCTCCTACTTCATGTTGTGGAGTGAACCAAGAAGTTTGTAAGGGCAAGGAGATCGCGTACTTCGTGAAGATCTACCCATAGTGAGGCTAGTCCTTCGTGGACGGAAGCCGTTATGGAATAGTCAAGGTTGCTACTTTGTGGACCCTTATGGGTGGAGCCCTCCGTGGACTCTCGCGACCGTTACCCTCCGTGGGTTGAAGACTCCATAAACGTGGATGTACGATAGCACCACCTATCGGAACCACGGGAAAAATCATCGTGTCTACAACTGCGTTTGATCCTCCTACCCTATCCCTTCTATACATGCTTGTTGTTACTTTCCGCTGCTATACTCTTAGACATGCATGTGTAGAGTGTACTTGACTTGCCATGAAATGCTAAAAACTGTCAACCCTAAAATTTGGTATAGACAAAACTTTTATTTAGTCAAGTAGTCTAATCACCCCCCCCTCTAGACATACTTTCGGTCCTACACATGCGGATCTGCTTCGCTTCTGTAGTCCACCCTCGGAGCAACGGACAAGCGGAGCACACCAACGCGGAGGTCCTCAAGGGCCTTAAGACCAGGAGCTTCAAGAAGCAACTCACTGCTTGTGCAAGGGCTAGATGGATGAGCTCCCATCCGCACCACGACAACCAAGCCCACCAGCGAGACACATTTCTTCCTCGTGTATGGGGCGGAAGCGGTCCTCCCGGCCGAGATCAAGCACCAGTCCCCGCGGGTGCTGGCCTTCGACGAATCCTGTCAGGGTGGCCTGCGGGAAGATGACCTGCTTTTCCTCGAAGTGGCCCATAGCCAGGCGGCCCTCCGCACGGCCCGGTACCAACAGGCGTTGCGTCACTATCATAGCCGCAACATACGCCCCCGCACCCTCGAGGTAGGTGACCTGGTGTTGCGCCAAATTCTCTCCAGGGAAGGACTCCACAAGCTCTCTCCCATGTGGAAGGGCCCCTTCAGGGTCACACACATCTCCAGGCTCGGCGTGGCATGACTCGAAATGGTGGAGGGTGTTCCGTTGCAAAATGCATGGAACATCCAACATCTCCGCAAGTTCTATCCGTGACCTCACAGATACGAGCGAGATGGAGTTGTACACGCTCTGGACCTCTCTATACAGGTGTTGCCTTCGGCACACGGGAGCTCCTTCCCACTCTCGTGGAAGCCCCATGCTCCGTGCTGGTGGATTCTCCTACCCACTTACGTGGAAGTCTCGTGCTTCGTGCTAGCGGAAACTCCTTGCTCCGCGCTGGTGGATTTTGACAATGAGGTCGCTTTTCAGTAGTACCAACCTCAGGCTGACTCGTGTCCAT
This sequence comes from Elymus sibiricus, assembly GCA_039707655.1. Lineage (NCBI taxonomy): Eukaryota > Viridiplantae > Streptophyta > Magnoliopsida > Poales > Poaceae > Elymus > Elymus sibiricus. Next base: position 427,460,317 of record CM077663.1, read on the forward strand.
CACGACAGCATTTTTCGTCACCTCATGAGGGCGCTTTTCAGCTGCATCAACCTCCGGCTGACCCGTGTCCACCACGGTAACATTTTTCTGTCGCCTTTTCCACTTGTAATGAGCCTGTTTTCTTGCATCAGTAAAATTTGTTTCCTCCAGGACCCCTATGTGCTTGAGCTTATTTCCTCCGGGGGCACGCGCTTGCATCCTGCCCCATGTCTATCACGCGAGTGCGGGCAGGGCACGGTGTATGTGCTGCGGTCAGTCCCTGCAGCACTGCTGAAGCCAAGCGACTGAGCTCTCGCTCACGGGCCTGCTCCCGTGTATGCCACCTCACCAGGTCCTTGGTGCTCTCATCTCCTCGTGTGACACACATAGGCTCCCCGAGAGTGCGCCTCCCGCTGCGTTGCTCGATTGTTCCGTGATGCAGATAACGAGGGGCCTCAGAAGCCTCTCCTGACAAAGGCCTCACGGGCGGCACCCCAGAGGCAGGAGGCCTCGACAGCTAAGTCTAAGCACACTCCTCGGGTTCCTTCCCTCTCTTTTTCCTCCCGAGGCACCCTGACTTCCCTAGCACGAGCCACATGTGCGCCAAGGGGGGAGAACCTGAGCATCGCACCTCAGGGCCTCCTACCGGCCCCAAGAGTCCTGCACCCTCTGGCCTTGCTGACCCCTTGCTCCGGGCATGCAAGCGACGGTATAGTCCGCCTCGGGGGCTAGGTCCCAGCGACATAGGATACAAGGGCAGCAGCAAGGGGGGATAAGGAGCCCCAAGAAACAAAATGCATAGGAAATAACAGGTGCATGAAGCATAACATTGCGATACAAATTATCTGGCACGCCCTAGAGGGCAACATTAATTACACAAGAGCGGAAGGGAAAGGAGTCATCCCGCGTATAAGGTCCACCCTGGTTCCACCCGTGCCTAGTCGGAGTCTCTGCTCTTAATGCTCAGGGCTCCTGTCGCTCTTTCTCCCATCGCTTTCGCTCCCACCGGACGAATTAGAGCCGCTCCCGCTCTCACTCTCCACGCGCCACTCCATGCGACTGTCGGAGACCTCGAAGAACTTCGTGAAGAGGGTCGCAGCTCCGTCGTACCGGAGCCACACGACCTGCCCTTGCTTCAGGTCATCGAAGCGGGCGAACGACTTCCACCCCCGGTCCAGGAACATGAACCCGGTGGGGGAGAACTTTACCACCACCCAGGAGGGGCCATTGCAACAACCGTCCGCCTGTAGCCATAGGCCCACGGGCTCCTCGCCCTCCATCGCCCTCGCGAAGGAGGCTCGGAAGCAGAGCCAGCTGCGAGGCCGACGATGCAGCCCCACTATAAACTCGTGGGTAAGCTCCCTCGCCTGGGTGTCCTATGGGGGAGGAGAGGCGCGTATGCCCCCGTGCCCCCCGCGGCCACGGGCGCCGCACCGACCGCGACCTCGGATCAACGACGACCCGTGGATGCCGGAACTGGCCCCCGCCATGATGGCCACGGGGCGCGTGTGGCCTCCGGGGGCAGCCCTGTCCGCCATGGTAGCAGCTCGGCCCCGGCCCCTTCTTCTCGTCGCCGCAAGTTTCGATGGCTCCGTCTCCTCCGCCGCCTTCTTCCCCTTCTCCACCGCGGGGGACTTCCGCTTCGAAGCCATGGTAGCATTGGCGGCTGGCGGGCGGTCGGGGGCAGAAGGGTCAGAAGGTCGAGAAATTGTTTACGGGGCAAGAGGGATAATGGTGGCCTGATGACTCGTGCGGGCTGGCATTATAGCCCGGGCAGTAGATACTGAGGCGTCATGGGAAATGGGTGTGTCACGTCCCGTCATGGCTGACCCGCATCACCTCCCGACCTGGCCATTCGTCAGGGCCCGCGGCGCTTCGAACCGCGTCATTTCATCTCAGCAGAACGTTCACACCGCAGGCCCGAGGGCTACTGTCGGCCCAACAGGACCAGGGGTACCACGACCCGTCTGCCGGCCGAGTCAGGAGGCGAGGTTGGGCCGGCCCACGAAGGTGGATCCCCCTCCTTCCCCTCTCGAGAGGTTTGCCTCGTGAGGGGCAGGACCCTTCCCGCGAGGGAAAGCCCTGCCAAGGTAGCTTTGCAGGCGCGGAAACCTCGTGAGGCCTTCTCCGCGGGGTGGCTTTACGAGGCATTTTTTACGGGGCCAGCTGCCGGGCACGGCCCCCTCCGCAAAGGTGATTCCCCCGGCGTTGTGGCAAGGACAGAATGATAGTTTCCATTTCGGTGATAGAGGAGGCAGTGGAGCCCGCCTCCCCGAAAGCAACTCCCAAAGTGTTTCCCCTTTGGTGTAAGGAGATCAAGACGGATCGGCGCTGCAGGACGGAGGTCATCACCGAGCCCACCAGCGTGTTAGGAAGACTACTTTAGCTGGTAGAGACTATCTTTTGTCAGGATAAGACTGAATTCCTTTCCCCCTTCGAATTGCCGCCCTGTGGCTACCCGTTCCCATCGATATTTTCGGGGATGAGGACCAAGGCACTACAATAAGGAGGGGACAACATCTTTGTAAGGGGTCGAGCCATTGTCTCCCCCAAGCCCCCGCGTACCTCGAGCATAGCTCCTCTCTACAGAGCAATCCAATACAAAGCAGGAGTAGGGTATTACACCGCAAGGTAGCCTGAACCTGGGAAGCTTGCATGTCCCTGTCGTCTCCGGCGAGCAGCATGGGGCTCACCGTCGATCCACTTACGTTCGCTGTCGAGTCGTAGGTGGCCAAGCCATGCCCCCAGTGTTCGAATCTCATCCGCGGAGAAGTTCTTGGACGCAGATCCCAGACTCCGACAGGCGCGCCCTGTTGGCTTGTGGCCCACAGGTGCACCTTCCTGATGTGATTTCAGCACAAATGTTTTAAATATTCCAGAAAAAATCATGTTAAAATTTTGTGGTATTCTAAGAATTTTTATTTTTGGGTAATTTTTTTATTGCACGGGAAACTCGGAAAACTGGATAATCATGGCATTTTATTTTGTCTAACTAAGAATAAACAAAGAGTAAACTAATGGTACAAAAAGTTGTGCTTACCAAATTCATCGAGCACGTGTCTTTCAAAAAGGATCCATTAATAAGGTTGATCAAGTCTTATTAATAACCATTTCCGATTGACATGAAACTGAAGAATTTTCAAATAACACTAAGTTACCTGACGGGGGGGATAACCCCGGGGTAGCCTCAGCCGACTCCTTCCTCCGGCTTTTCAAAACGACTGCAGGGCGAGCCGCCTCCCCTGCAGTCCGGCTCCGTGCAGCCGGCTCGGCCAATCAGCCGTCTAGGGGCGGAGACGCTTGGCCCCCTAGCCGGCGGTGCTGCGGGTACCACTGTCAGGGCACGCGTGGCTACAGGGACCCCCGTCGCATCGGGGGTCAGCGCCCGCGTGGCCACAGTGGAGGCGACAGTGCCTCTGACCCTGGCCGACTGCGACCTGGCGAGCGGCACAGTGACGGCACACCCTCAACCACTTCATTACCTGCCCCGGCATGGCTACAGCGCGGCCGTCCGTACCGCTGACCGCGCCCGGCTGCCGCAAGACGACGCCCTAAAGTACGACCCGTGCCGCGATGAGACGGGCGCAGGGGCCCACCAGGCGGGTCCCCCTCCGGCTCCCGACGGTACCTCGCAGCCGGCAGGCCCTACCGACGACAAGACCCCTCAGCCGGGGGCCCCATGGCCGGCTAGAGAGACCGCCAGCTGGGGCCCTCCAGAGCCTTCTACTCATATTGAATCCCGGGGGGTTGGCCTATAAAACCCCCCGGGGCTCCCCCATGCAGGGGAGAGACTTCTTCCCTAGCACACCCACGTAGAGAGGCAGAGAGGGCGAGCTAGTTCCCTTCTTCCTCCTCTATCCATACAGCTCAAAGAGCGCCATTGTAGCCCCCTTTCGTCCATCAACCTGACCGGCAGGACTAGGGGTATTACCTCCCACGGAGGGCCCTGAACCTGGGTACGTCGCGTTTCCCACACCGTTTGTCCCCGGTCTCGCTCCCGGAGTCCACCGGCGTCCATCGGCCCCAACCACTCTCGATAAGCCACCTCATGGCATCTGTCGTGAGAAAACGACGACAGTTGGCGCCCACCGTGGGGCCGAACGCGGAGTCGGCCGGAGTCACGCTCCAGGCGGGACCCTTCACCACCTCCCCCGGCCGCCCCGCGTCCAGGCGGAACCGCATGCTCGTGGGGCTTGCTCCTGCGGGACGGAACCCCGTCCCCGCTGGCACTGCGGGTGACGATGCCGGTCTCTCCGTCGAGCGGCTCGGTAGCGACCCTCTGTTCGACATCGCCGACCTCACCGAGCGCATCGGCAGGTTGAGCCTCGCCGACGAGCCGGCTGCCGACGAGTACCCTATCCAGGTGCACGACTGCCTCGACCCGCCCTCGTCCGTGGGCGCACTCGCCCCAGTCGAGGCCGGTGACTCCCGCGTCCGCGCGGGGGTAATGGCCACCGACTCCTCCATGACCTCCGGCCGTGCCAGGGCGGAGGCGGACGCGGCCGCCGCGGCCGCTCGCGCCGGCACCTCCGACCCCCTTGGCTCCGTGCTTCGGGGCCTCAGCACCCCCGTCGCGCCTATGACGAACCCAGCCACGGCTACGGCCGAGATGGAGGCTACTCGCCAGCTGCTGTTCGACGAGGCGACCGTGCTTGCCACCACCAAGCGCCGGATGGAATCCGCGCAGCGCGAGTATAACTCCGCCTATGGCCTCACCCCCGCCGGCAACGAGCCCAGCCGGCGCGGTGATGTCCGCAACCGCGGCCGTGTGGTCGCGGAAATCCTCGGCGGTAGGCTCCCCACCTATGATACGCCGGCTGCCAACCTGAGGGCCGCCCAGGTGGCTTACGCCGACCTCGCTGACCTGGTGGGCGAGGAGCGGGAGCGGTAGGACCGGCACATCCAAGACCTCATTGCCACCGCCAACGCCCAGCAGGACCGGCTCGATAACACTGGCGCCGGCTCCGAAATTCCCGTCCCCGAGGGAGACGCTCCGCCTACCGCATGCCATTGCCGGCCGGCCCAGCAAGCCTCTTCTCCTCGCGGCTCTGGCCGGAGGGGCGCTGGGTCTCACAACGGACGCACCCGGCTGCGAGACGAGCTGCCGGCCGTCAACAGCCGGCGCGACGACGCTCCGGCTGGCGGCAGCCGGCGCAGCCGGGACCATACCCCGCCCCCGTGGCGGGAATGTGCACGCTCGCCGACGCCGGCTATCCGCCTCGAGCTCGCCGCTCGGCTCGGCCCGTGCGTCCTGCGGAGCGAGAACGACGCCCGAACCCGCATCGACCGGCTAGCTCAGTCGGCCCTCCTCGAGGAGGAGGGCTCGATCGGCCCGGCGTGTTTCGGCCCCCGGATCCGCAACGAGCCATTCCCGGCCGACTTCACTCTCCCTCGCGACACCCCGAAGTACAACGGCACCGCCAAGCCGGAGGACTGGCTCATCGACCACACCACGGCGGTCGGCATCGCCAGGGGAAACAAACGTGTAGCCGTACGCTACGTCCCCCTCATGCTAACCGGCTCGGCCCGGACCTGGCTTAACAGCCTGTCGGCCGGCAGCATCAACACCTGGACGGAGTTCGAGGAAGCGTTCGTCCGCAACTTCACCGGCACCTACAAGCGGCCCGGCCGGCCCCGCGAGCTGGCCATGTGCGTCCAGGGGCCGGAGGAACCCCTCCGCGACTACCTCACACGCTGGACCGAGTTCCGCAACTCCTGCGAGGGAGTGCACGAGGTGCAGGCCATCCAGTATTTCATCGAGGGTTGCCGCGACGACACCCGCCTCAAGCACAAGCTCTTGTGCTCCGAGCCGGCCACCTTGGCGGATCTGATGGCCAAGGCAGACAAGTACGCCACGGCGGACTCCGCGATGTGGATGAAGGTCACCGCGTCGGCCAAGCCAACTCCGCCGCCTGCCGCGCCGCGGGCGGCTGCCGACAATCGGCAGCAACAGAACAACAAGCGCAAATCTGACCAGCCGGATCCCCGCTACGGGAGCCGGCAGGTCGCCACCATCGAGGAAGAGCAGCCGGCTGCCCAGGGCTCCGGCCAGCGTCAGCGAACCGGCAAGGCCGCATGGCAGCCCAAGCTCACCTTCGAGCAGATGCTCGACCTACCCTGCAAGCACCACTCCGGGGCCAAGCCGGCCACCCATACGCTCCGGCAGTGCAGCTTCTCCCAGCGGCTAGCCCGAGGCGAGGGCCTTCCGGCTCCTTCGCCTCCAGCTCCCCGCGTGCCGTCTCCGGCCCCAGCTGCCAACGACGGCCGCCTCCATGACCAGTTCCCTAACCAGGACGGGGCTTACATCGTTTTCACCAGCGAGGGAACTGACAAGCACATCATGCGCCAGCACTGGCACGAGGTGAACGCCACCGTTCCCTCGGTTCCCCAGTACATGCACTGGTCCGAGAAGCCGGTGACTTGGAGCCGGGCGGACCACCCGGCCATAATGCCAAACCCTGGCAGCTACGCCCTCGTCATCGACCCCACCATCGTCTCCGAGAGGCGTACCTGCCGTTTCTCGTGGGTGTTGGTCGACGGAGGCAGCAGCATCAACATCCTCTACCGCGACACGATGCTCAAACTGGGGCTAGGGGAGAAAGACCTGCGTGCGAGCAGGACGGTTTTCCACGGCATCGTGCCGGGAAAGTCCTGCACCCCCATCGGCAAGATCGAGCTCGACGTCCTCTTCGGCGACAAGAACCATTTCCGCCGCGAGCCTATATGGTTCGAGGTGGTGGACCTCGACAGTCCTTACCACGCGCTGCTGGGCAGGCTGGCCCTCGTCAAGTTCATGGCGATCCCCCATTACGCCTACCTCAAGCTCAAGATGCCGGGCCTCAAGGGCATCATCACTGTCGCCGGTGACTACAAGATGTCGATCGAGTGCACGTGCGATGGCAGCCGGCTAGCCGAGGCTCTGGAGATAGCAGAGGAGAGGCGGCAGCTCGACCGGCTCGTGGCTCACGCCTCCAACCAGCCGGCCGTGATGGCTCCCCCATCCCAGTATGCCGGCGAAGCATCGTTCCAGCCGTCCAAGGACACCAAGCAAGTGCCGCTCGACCCGGCCAACCCCAAGCAGTGCGTCACCATCGGCGCCAACCTTAGCAGCAAATAGGAAGGCGAGCTCGTTGACTTCCTCCGTGAGAATCGGGACATCTTTGCATGGTCTCCCAAAGACATGCCGGGTGTTCCGAGGAAGTACGCCGAGCACAAACTTCATGTCCGGCCGGATGCGAAGCCGGTCAAGCAACCCCTGCGCCGTTTCTCCGAGGAGAAGCGGTGTACTATAGGAGAGGAGATCGCCCGGCTGCTCGCAGCCGGTTTCATCATGGAACTATTCCACCCGGACTGGCTGGCCAACCCAGTCCTGGTGTTGAAGAAGAACAAAACCTGGCGCATGTGTATCGACTACACCAGCCTGAACAAGGCCTGTCCAAAGGATCCTTTCGCCCTGCCACGGATCGATCAAGTCATCGACTCCATGGCCGGCTGCGACCTGCTGTCTTTCCTGGACGCCTATTCCGGCTACCACCAGATCAAGCTGGACCGGGCCGACCGACTGAACACCTCCTTCATCACCCCCTTTGGGGCCTACTGCTACATCACCATGTCCTTCGGCCTGAAGAATGCAGGCGCCACCTTCCAGCGCTGCATGCAGAAATGTCTCCTGCCGCAAATCGGCAGGAACATCCACGTATATGTTGACGACATCGTCGTCAAAACCAAGAAGCATTTCAGCCTCCTCGACGATCTTCGAGAGACCTTCGCCAACCTGCGCGAGTACAAGATCAAGCTCAACCCGGAGAAGTGCGTCTTCGGCGTGCCAGCCGGCCAGCTCCTGGGTTTCTTCGTGTCCGCTCGCGGCATCGAGGCTAACCCAGAGAAGATCAGGGCGATCGAGCGGATGCCCAAGCCGACCCGGCTCCGCGACGTCCAGAAGTTCACCGGCTGCCTCGCCTCGCTCAGTCGGTTCGTTAGCCGGCTGGGGGAGAAGGCCCTGCCACTCTACCAGCTCATGAGGAAGACGGCGCTTATCGAGCCGGGCACCGACTCCGCTAGGAAGCCGGCCAAGTTCGAGTGGACCTCAAACGAGTCCTCACCCGCGCGCCCATTTTGGCCTCGCCGGCTGAGAAGGAGCCCCTGCTCGCATACATCGCGGCGACCACGCGCGTCGTCAGTATCGTCCTGGTGGTGGAGCGGCCGGAGGAAGGCAAAGCGCTGCCAGTCCAGCATCCCGTCTACTACCTCAGCGAGGTCCTCTCCGCCTCCAAGCAAAACTACCCCCACTACCAGAAGATGTGCTACCGCATATACTTCGCCGCCCAGAAGATCAAGCAGTATTTCCAGGAGCATGTCATCACTGTGGTGAGCACCGCGTCGCTGGGCGAAATCATGAGCGGCCGGGACGCCACCGGCCGGATCGCTAAATGGGCAATCGCCCTCGCTGACTACGAGATCCGCTACGAGCCGCGCACCGCCATCAAGTCGCAGACGATGGCCGACTTCCTCGTCGACTGGGCAGAGACCCAGTTCACGCCGCCCCCCCGGACTCCACGCACTGGCGCATGCACTTCGGCGGCTCAAAGATGCAGACCGGTCTGGGGGCCGGCATCATCCTGTCGTCTCCGAAAGGAGACCAACTCAAGTACGCACTCCAAATCCACTTCGCCGCCTCCAACAACGTGGCCGAGTACGAGGCACTCGTCCACGGCCTCCGGCTCGCCAAGGAGATCGGCATCCGGCGCATCTTGTGTTTCGGCGACTCGGACCTGGTGGCGCAGCAGGTTTCTGGCGAATGGGACGCCAGGGATGCCAACATGGCCAGCTATCGCTTCCTCGTCCAGCAGCTGACCGGCTCCTTCGAGGGCTGCGAGTTCCATCACGTCCCCCGGGCAGACAATGAGGCAGCTGACGCCTTGGCAAATATCGGCTCCACCCGCCAGGCCATCCCGGCTGGCGTCTCCCTCGAGCAGCTGCGTAAGCCGTCGATCAAGCCCTCCGCCGAGTCCGAGTCCATCTTCGTGCCCGCAGACCCCGACGGTCCCGGGGGCTACGCCAGCTCCACCTGCTCTACCGGCTGCGCCCGCCGCGCCGGCTCTAGCGGCTGTCATTCCAACGACGGCCGGCTCCGAGCCCACGGCCGTCATGATGGCGGTCGACCAGCCGGACCCGGGGACTGGCGAGCCGGGACCGGAGACTCCGTCGGCGGACCCGGGGGCTCCGGCCGCCCAGAATCTCCATCCCGAGGCGGAGCCGGCCTCGGTGTCGGCTCCATCATGGGCCCAGCCGATCTTGGCTTTCCTCTTGCGCGGTGAGCTGCCCCCCGACGAAGACAAGGCCCGGCAGATCCAGCGCCGTGCTCCCGCCTACAGCATCATCAACCATGAGCTGGTCCACCGCAGCGCAACCGGCGTGTACCAACGCTGCGTCGAGTCCAAGAAGGGCCAGGAGATCCTCCGAGACATCCACCAGGGCGAGTGCGGGCACCACGCCGCCTCGAGGACCCTGGTGGCCAAGGCGTTCCGCCACGGTTTCTTCTGGCCGACTGCGCTAGAGGAGGCGACGCAGCTCGTCGACAGGTGCGAAGGGTGCCAGCATTTCTACGCGCAAAGCCACCTGCCGGCTGCGGCCCTCAAAACCATCCCGCTGTCGTGGCCCTTTGCCGTCTGGGGGCTCGACATGGTGGGGCCATTCAAGACCGCTCAAGGCGGCATGACGCATCTGCTGGTAGCCGTCGACAAGTTCACCAAATGGATCGAGGCTAGACCCATCAAGAAGTTGGACGGCCCCACCGCCGTCCGATTCATCGAAGACATAACGGTCCGCTATGGCGTCCCGCACAGCATCATCACCGACAGCGGCGCCAACTTCGCCAAAGGCGTGCTAGCACGTTTCTACGCCAAGCAAGGCATCCGGCTCGACCTGGCCTCGGTCGCCCACCCACAGTCGAACGGCCAGGCCAAAAGGGCCAACGGCTTAATCCTGGCCGGCATCAAGCCCCGGCTCGTGGCACTGCTCGTCCGCTCAGCTGGCTGCTCGATCAAAGAACTGCCGGCCGTCTTGTGGAGCCTGAGGACCACGCCCAACCGATCAACCGGCTTCACGCCCTTCTTCCTCGTGTATGGGTCCGAGGCGGTCATCCCTACGGACATCGAGTTCGACTCGCCTCGCGTCACCCTGTACACGGAGACAGACGCAAAAGAGGCAAGGGAGGACGGTGTCGACCTTCTCGAGGAGGCCCGCGAGCTAGCGCTGAGCCGGATGGCTATCTATTAGCAGAAGCTCCGGCACTACCACAGCAAGCGCATCCGGCCCCTCTCCTTCCGCGAGGGGGACCTGGTGCTCAGGTGGATCCAGCGAACCGCCGGCCAGCACAAGCTGTCCTCCCCATGGGAGGGCCCGTTCATCATCAGCAAGGCGCTGCACAACAACGCGTACTATCTAATAGACGCCCAGAAGCCGTAGAAGCGCAAGAGAGACGCCTCCGGCGAGGAGACGGAGCGCCTGTGGAACACGGCGCTCCTTCGTCCATTTTACAGCTAAGGACCAGTGTATGTATGTACTTCCCCTTTTGGGCTTATGAATGCAACGGGTGCCCCAAGCCGGCTCTTGGGGCACGCTCGGTTCGTTTTCTTCCAGAGCAGTTCGCCTCACTCACCGGTTTCCGGACCCGGCTCCACGGTCTCGGGGGGCTCGCCGGCTAGCCTTGACATCGCTCCCCGAAGCCGGTCAAGTAATGTGAACTAAGGAAACACCCTACCACCCCTCCCAGCTACAGACCGGCTCCCGGCTGTCCGGCTGGTGGGTTCTCGGAACGGTAAACTTAGCGCACATGAAAACGGTCGTAGGGGGTCGCCGGCTAGGGCTAGCCGAAATTTTCTCTAACCTCTGCCATTCACCTTAGCCAAAACATCCTCGCGGTTCTCAAACTCACGGCCGACTCCCCCAAGGCGGACACCCCGTCCCAGCTACAGACTGGCTCCCGGCTGTCCGGCTGGCAGGGCCGATGCCGAAAGGGACAAGACTTTGGGTAGACAGAGCCAAAGAGGACAAAAGGGCTAAGGTTGAGTCGGCACGCATAAAAAACTTGCGCAACCAACAGCACAAACTTATATACAAACGGCCCACGGCCCCAAGTTCATTACATTTACACCCCCGGTGGGTGGGATTGCAGTCTAAACAAAATACAGGAAAGAAAAGTCCTAAATAGCGGCAGCGCCATCTCCTCCCCCAGTTTCCTCCGTGGCAGCTCAAGTGGAGGCCCCGTCCTTGGCCACAGCGCGATCCGTGTCGGCCCCCACGCCCAAGTCTCGGGCCAGCTCTGAGTCGGCGTAGTCATCGGTGCTGGACCAGGCGTCTTCGTCACCTGTCTCCGTGGTGCTACCCTCCGGGTCGTCAAGGGCGAGCGTGTACGGGTCCTCCGGGATCACCCCGCCGTCTGCCGTACGCTCCGGGACGTACTCGTCCCACGCGGCGATGGAAGCAAGATCCCTGGCCCGAACGGCCAGCGCATCGGCGGCCGCCTCCAGCTCCGCGTCGGTGCCGGCGCGTTGGGCCGTAAGCAGCCCCAAGTCCAGCTCGGGGTACCACGACCTCGCGATGAGAAGCGCCATGGCCGCGCCGGCGCGCGCGGCGGAGGCCCTCCAGGCGTTCACCCGTGCGGTCCTGAACTCCAGCCACCTCGACAGCTGGCTCATGGAGTTCAGCTCCACCGCATCCGGCCAGAGGGTGCGGACCAGCTCCGTGCCGGCCGCCTGGAGCCGCTTCAGGGCCCGGACCACCTCGTTCAGACGCGCCCCGGCGGCGATCCCCACCTCATCCAGCGTCCAGGCGGCAAGCTGCCCGACCGGGACTCCTTGCGCCCGCTGCTACTCGCGGTGGGCCTCCACGGCCGCCTCCGCGACCTCCTGCGTGCCTTGGAAAATCCCTATGGGAGAAGGGGAGGTGGGATGAGTAATGAAAGAAACCTAGCACCCTAAAAGAAACAAGCAGGCAAATGCAAGACATCAAAACTTATCGGCCAGGAGCCGGTCCACCTCGTTCCCTTGCTCCTGCAGCGCGGCCTCCTTGGCCGACCACTCCTGGAGCCGGCGCTCGTGCTCGCCACGGGCCGTCTGCGCCTCCTCGGCCGCCTTCGCCAGCAGGGCGTCCTTGTTCTCCAGCTCCTGGCGGTGGGCCGTCTCCCGCTCCTCCATCTTCCGGCGAAGGGCCGCCTCCTGCTCCTCCAGCTCTAGGCGGTGGGCCGCCTAGCGCGCTTCCTTCTCCGCCTGCGCCTGATCCGCCTCCTGGCGGAGCCGGCGCGCTCCACCGTCAGGAGATCCCGCTGCTCCCCAAGCCGCACCACCTGGCGACGGAGGCTGACCGTCTCGGCGTGGGTGGCTGCTCGGGATGCAGACGCCTCTGTCAGAAAGCAAACGAAGAAAGGGATTCAGCCCGCCTCCGGAGTAGCCGGCCTGAATCCCGGGGGCTACACCCAGTGGGTGCGCTCGCGCGCCCCCACTGAAGTTTGCAAGAGCCTTACCTCGCAGGTCGGCGGACATAACGGCCAGCCGGCTCTCGGCTCCACGATACAAGCCAAGCAGCGTGTTGTACGCGGCCACCTGACGGTCGTGCGCAGCCTGCAAAGAACAAAAACAAAGACGCCATTAGACTCGACCCGCCTGTGTCCCAGGCCGGCCCGAGTCTCGGGGGCTACACCCAGTGGGTGCGCTGGCGCGCCCCCACTGGAAAAAACCAAGGCCAAGTACAAAGTTTCAAGCCCTTACCGCGACGGATTGCTCCAGGTGCACCAGCCGATCGCTGGCGGCCCGGGCATCTTGCGCCACCTGGGCGCGGCAGGCGGCAAACTCCTCGACGACGGCAACCACCGCAGCCCCAAGGGCGCTCGGCGCGTCGTTGATGGCCGCGCCTCCGGCCGTGGCCCAGGTCTCCTGTGGCCGGCCCCCGTCGGCGGGGCCGGACGCGCCCTTCTCCATGGTCACCAGGGGACCCGCCCCTCCCGGCGCCGCCGTTCCGGGTGCCCCCGCTGACGAGCCCGGGGTGTCCGCCTCCCCGGGCGCCGCAGTCTCGCTCTCCGGCGCCCCGCCCCCGGCGGCGCCGGCTGGGCTTGCCTCCAGAGCCGGAACCTCCGGAGCCGGGACCTCCATGTCCAGGACGACGACCTCAGGGGATCCTCCGCCCCCGGTGTCACGTCCTCCGCCCCCGACGGGGCTGCGCGCTTTTCCTCCTCGACCCGCGCGTCCGCCTCCGCCCGCCGCCCGGGGTCGTGCCTGTCCTTGGATCGCCTCTCCCGGCCAAGGGGAAAAGGCTCCCACGGCTGGCCGGCCGCTTCCGGGCTGGCCGGCACCGACGTCCGCTTCCGCGCCGCCTCCTCCCATGGGCGACGTTCCTCTTCGCGCAGCTCCTGCTCGGCCGCCTCAAGGTCCCGCCATGCCTCGCGCTCCCTATCCTCGGCGGTGGGCGGCGGCGCGGTCCCTGCCGTCTCGGCGACCGTGGATCTCCCAAGGGCGCGCGGCTCCCTGGATAAACAAGATAAGGAAGGGACGCCGGCCAAGAAACAAGCAAGAACTTAGAACGAACTTACCCTATGGTAACAGGGACCGCCCGCCTGGCGGGGCCCGACCGGGCGACCCGCAGTTTCTTCCCGCCGCCTCCGCGGCCGCCACCCGGCTGTCCGGTGGCCGCTCGTTTGGGAGCCGGCCTAGAACTGGCCGGCTGCTTCCCCCTACCGCCGGCGACCGCGTCGTCCCGGCCGGGCACGCGGTCGGCGCGGCAAATGCGCCTCCTCGGCGCCGTGGTATCATCTCCCGAAGCTTCGGGGTCCTCTGGAGCCACTGCATTGCGCACCCTTTCCGTTTCAGCGTCGTCGTCGGTCCAGTCCCGCAAAAGCGTTTGGGGAGGGAACTCACCCGCTGACTCGGCTGCCTCCGTCTCCATCCCGTCGACGCCGGATGCGTCGGCCGGCTCCGATTCGGCCGGCTCAACGTCGTCGGCGTCCTCGATCTCCTCCGGGTCCGACTCCGCCACGTCGGCAGCCGGCACGCCGTAGTTCTGCAGCAGCGGGAAGACCTGCATACAGGAGAGGCCCTCCGTCGTCAGGCCGCGAGGGGGAGCCGGTTTCAACGGGAAAAAGGGGAAGGGGACGGCTCGCCACGTACCCGCGGAGCCGGACGGTCCCGGCTGTACGGGGCCTTCCCCCATCGCCATTCACCCTCCTTTATCTTGGCGACCGAGATGGCGTTCACCCTCCTCGCCACCTGCACCGCCTTCAACTCCTTGTTGGAGAGCCAGCAAGGGTCACGCCGCCCTCCCATCTGGCAGATGAGGTGCGGCCGGCGCTGCAGCGGTTGCACCCGGCGCGCAATCATCATAGCCAGGAGGTCCGTGGCCGTCAGCCCCTCCGTTCTGGCCATCACCACCAGGCGCTCGCAGAGCCGGTTCGCCATCTCGGGCGCTACGGCCGGAGGCGTCCTCCAGTTCTGCATCGCGATCGGCGGCTGGTTGACGAAGGCGGGGAGGTTGATGTAGTCCTCCTCCGGCTTCACGTTCTTCACGTAGAAGAACCCCTTCTGCCAGTTCTTCACCGATTCCTGCAAGGGGAGTTGCAGGAACCCGGCTCCGATGCAGAAGTGGATTAGGGCGGCTCCGCAGGCGGCCATGACCATCTGGTCAGTTGCCGGGTCCTTTACCGTCTGGCGCTTGAGGTAGAAGAGCCGGCACCAGAGCTCCAAGCGCGGCTCCACCCCCAGGTAGCCCTCGCAGAGGGAGACGAACGCCGCTAGCTGAAGGACGGCATTGGCGGCCAGGTGGTGCGGCTGCAGCCCAAAGTACGTAAGGAACCGCCGGAAGAATGCGCTCGCCGGCAGGCTGAGCCCACGGAGGAAGTGCTCGGCGAAAACCACCACCTCGCCCTCCCGCGGAGCCGGCGCATTCTCCGCCCCGGCGATGCGCGCCTCCAGGTGCTCCGCCGACGGCAGCTTGCGGCAGTGGCGGAGATGCTCGATGAAGTCCTCGTCGATGTCACTACCGTCCCACGCCCCCCTGCTTGCCATTACCCTCGAGGGTTTCGCGGCCGTGGCGGCGGGGCGCAAGGGCTCGGTCGTGGTGCGGCTCCCGGCGACGGCGGACGATGGCGCGGGTGAGCGCGCGGCCTTTGCTTCTTTTCTCTCTCTCTCTCTCTCTCTCGGAGCGGGGAGGGGAGGGGCGGCGACGGCAAGGCGCTGGGGGAGAGGAAACGAATGCGCTGTTCCGTTCCTCTCCCTCCCCCCTTTTAAACCCCCGCGCGAAGGTAGTGGGGAGCGGATTCGTCGCGCATGATCCCCACTACTCCCGCCTCACACGGGTGGGGCATTAAAGCGTTCCGGGAACGCCAACCGACGGCCCGGGCCACAGGAGATCCATGCGCACGGGCCGAGGCCACGGCCGAAGTGGGCCCCGCCCCACGGCCAGGTCTTGTCTACCGCATGGCCTGTCAGGTCACGGCCCACTGCGCCCCCCACGTGGCGCGCCTCCTCTGCCCGCCGGGATACTCGAGGCGTCCTGCGAAGCGTCGGCCGGCTACGGAGCCGGCCGCCGCGCTCCCGCCTCCTCTGCCGCCCGGGCCGTGCATAATACGAGACAAGACTCAAGCCGGCGAGGTCCGCCGCCGATCACCGGCGAGCCTCCCCTGCTTCGGGGACTACTGACGGGGGGATAACCCCGGGGTAGCCTCAGCCGACTCCTTCCTCCGGCTTTTCAAAACGATTGTAGGGCGAGCCGCCTCCCCTTGCAGTCCGGCTCCGCGCAGCCGGCTCCGCCAATCGGCCAGCTAGGGGCGGAGACGCTTGGCCCCCTAGCCGGTGTTGCTGCGGGTACCGCTGTCAGGGCACGCGTGGCTACAGGGACCCCCGTCGCATCGGGGGTCAGCGCCCGCGTAGCCACAGTGGAGGCGACAGTGCCTCTGACCCTGGCCGACTGCGACCTGGCGAGCAACACAGTGACGGCACGCCCTCAACCACTCCATTACCTGCCTCGGCATGGCTACAGCGTGGCCGGCCATACCGCTGACCGCGCCCGGCTGCCGCAAGACGACGCCCTAAAGGACGACCCGTGCCAGGACGAGACAGGCGCAGGGGCCCACCAGGCGGGTCCCCCTCCGGCTCCTGACGGGACCCCGCAGCCGGCGGGCCCTACCGACGACAAGACCCCTCAGCCGGGGGCCCCATGGCCGGCTAGAGAGACCGTTAGCTGGGGCCCTCCGGAGCCTTCTACTCATATTGAATCCCGGGGGGTTGGCCTATAAAACCCCCCGGGGCTCCCCCATGCAGGGGAGAGACTTCTTCCCTAGCACACCCACGTAGAGAGCCAGAGAGGGCGAGCTAGTTCCCTTCTTCCTTCTCTATCCATACAGCTCAAGGAGCGCCATTGTAGCCCCCTTTGGTCCATCAACTAGACCGGCAGGACTAGGGGTATTACCTCCCACGGAGGGCCCTGAACCTGGGTACGTCACGTGTCCCACACCGTTTGTCCCCGATCTCGCTCCCGGAGTCCACCGGCGTCCATCGGCCCCAACCACTCTCGGTAAGCCACCCCATGGCATCTGTCGTGAGAAAACAACGACATTACCTCAATGGGGATTTGCATATCCCCAACAATAAGAATATCATATTTCTTCTTGGTAGTAGGGAGAGGAATTTTAAACCCTCCAATAGTAATTGAGGCAACTGGTTCAATGGTATTAATATTATTCACCAAAGATTGCTTCTTCGGAAAATGCACCCTATGTTCTTTACCATTGACATGAAAGGTAACCTTGTTTTTGTTACAATCAATAACAGCCCCTGTCGTATTTAAAAAGGGTGTACCAAGGATAATCGACGTGTTGTCATCCTCGGGCATCTCAAGAATAACAAAGTCTGTTAAGATAGTAACATTTGCAACCACAACAGGAACATCCTCACAAATCCCAATAGGTACAAGAGGAACATCCATTTGCAAAGATATCTCAGTATGTGTAAGTTTATTCAAATCAAGTCTTTTATACACAGCGAAAGGCATAACACTAACACCGGCTCCTAGATCACATAAATTCGTTTTAACAAAACTTCGTTTAATGGGGCAAGGTAGTGTGGGTATACCCGGATCTCCCAACATCTTAGGCACTCCACCATCCAAAGAATAATTGGCAAGCATGGCAGAAATTTCAGTTTCAAGGTATCTTTCTTTTCTTGATAATAATGTCCTTCATATATTTAGCATATGGAGGCATTTTCAAAATATAAGTCAAGCGGGAGGGCAAAAAAACAGGTCTAACCATTTCAGCAAAGCGTTCAAACTCCTCCTCGTCCTTACTCTTGGAAGGCTTACAAGAGAATGACATGGGTTTTTGAACCCATGGCTCTCTTTCCTTATCATGTTTTCTAGAAACAAAGTCTTTCTTCTCATATCGTTCATTTTTGGGATGTGGTTTATCAAGATCTTTAGCAAGCTCTATTTCCACATCATTCTTAGGTTCTTTATTATTATCTGGCTGAGTATCTACGTGAACATCATTTTTATCATTATCATTCTCATTATCACTAGGTGCAGGTTCACTACCAGATTGTGTCTCAGCATTAGAAATAGAAACATCATTGTGTGTTTGAGCAGGTTTTTCTATAACAGGTTCACTAGAAGCATGCAAAGTCCCTTCACTTTTCTTTTTCTTTTTCTTTTTAGAAGGACTAGGTGCATCATCATGAATTCTCTGAGAATGTTGTTCAATTCTTTTAGGATGACCTTCGGGATAAAGAGGTTCCTGAGTCATTCTACCTCCTCTAGTCATTACTCTAACAGCATGGTCATTCATGTTTTCATTTAATTCAACAAGCAAATAGTTTTGTGACGTAGCAACTTGGTCTAGTTCAGTATGAACCATGGAAGCATGTTTACCTAGACCTTTAACATCATTAGCAATTCTAAACATCAAGTCACGCAAGTGATCCATCATCATAGCATTACGTTGTAATTGATCTTTAACATAATTATTGAAGTGCTCCTGCTTGACAACATAATTATCAAATTCATCCATGCATTGACTAGGAGTTTTAGTATAAGGTATATCACTTGCATCAAATCTATGGAGATAATTTACCTATACTACCTGTGTCGGGGTATCAAGTCCATGTATTTCTTCGATGGGTAGTAAATTCTTGACATCTTCAGTTTTAATACCTTTTTCTCTCATAGTTCTTTTAGCTTCTTGCATATCTTCTGGACTGAGGAATAGAATACCTCTCTTATTTTGAATAGGTTCCGGCGGTGGTTCAGGGAGTGTTCAATTATCAGCATTTTGTGATATATTCTTCAATAATTCCTCAGCTTGTCCAACAGTTCGTTCCCTGAAAACACAACCAGCACAACTATCTAGGTAGTCCCTAGAAGCATAGGTTAGTCCATTATAAAAGATATCTAGTATTTCATTTTTCTTACGAGGATGATCAGGTAAAGCTCTTAATAGCTGGAGAAGCCTCCCCCAAGCTTGAGGGAGATTCTCTTCTTCAATTTGCACAAAGTTAAATATTTCCTGTAAAGTGGCTTGTTTTTTATGAGCAGGAAAATATTTTTCAGAGAAGTAATATATCATATCCTGGGGGCTACGCACACAACTAGGAGCAAGAGTGAGGAACCATTTCTTGGCATTGCCTTTTAGCAAAAAAGGGAAAAGCTTAAGGATATAATAGTAGCGTATCTTTTCCTCATGAGCAAACAAAGTGGCAATATCATTCAATTTAGTGAGGTGTCCCACAACAGTTTCAGTTTCATAGCCATAGAAAGGATAAGATTCTACTATACAATTAACTCAAGATCAATAGAGAATTCATAATCCTTATCAGTAACACATATAGGAGAAGTAGCAAATTCAGGATCATGTTTCATTTTCTCCATCATAGATTTTTCTTTCAGTTTGCATAGTAGTTTCTTCAAATCATCTCTATCATTACAAGCAAGAAAGTCTCTAGATCTCCCCATCCATAACATAACCATCAGGTACATCAGGCAATTCATATCTATTAGGAGAGCTAGGCATAATAGGTGAATCATAATCTTCTTCAGTTTCTGCATTTCCAGCTTCTAAGGATCTAGCAATATGAGCATCAAGCAATTCACCAAGTGGCACCAGATTTATTTTTATGAAGCATAGAAGTAGAATCATGATAAGTTTCGTGAATTTAAGAAGTAGAATCATCAAGTAATTGCGACATATCAGAACGAGCAACAAGTGGTAGTGTCATAAGCTGATTCAAAATAGTAAGTGAATCAAAATTAGAGCTAGATGGCAGTACCTTACCTTCCCTCGTCTTAGAAGGTATAATCTTAGTTCTAGTATCTCTCAGATTCTTCATAGTGTCAATCGGATATCCTCAAGTGACACAATAAATATAACTATGCTCCCCGGCAATGGTGCAAGAAAATAGTCTTGATAACCCACAAGTATAGGGGATCACAACAGTCTACGCGGGTAGTATTACACCCTGATTTATTGATTTATTTATTGGTCTTAGCAGCAGAGTTGTCAATTCAACCGCACCTGGAATATCTCTCTGCAGCAAAGATTTTAGTAGCACAGGAAAATAGTAGTAGTAACGGTAACAACATTAGTTTTGTAATGATTGTAACAGTAGCAGCAGCAATAGTAACTTAGCAAGATTCAGTATATGAAAAGTGTAGGCACGTGGATCGGTGATAGATAATGATTTAGAAGACATCAATCATGTAACAGTTACACACTAGAGCGACAAAACTAGCTCCAATTAATTAATATAATGTAGGCATGTATTTCGTATATAGTCATACGTGTTTGCGATAAGAACTTGCATGACATCTTTTGTCCTACCCTCCCGTGGCAGCGGTGTCCATAAGGAAACTAACACTAGTAGACAAATTGGTAGCCACAACTCTTGTTGGTGGCGCACCGTTTTCAGCCGACGCCAGCACTACATTTTTCAAATATCGCTGACGTCGGCCATTTTGGTACGACATAGCTAGTTACTTAGTGCTGGCGCTGGACGTACGTGGAACGCCACTTGTATGTGACCTCCAAGGTTGTGTGCAGGCGTAACTTACTGTTGGTGTACCAGGTTGGTACTACGCCAGCAGTGTTCCATATATCTATGGCGTTGCTTTCGTCCGGACACCAGCAGTTTATTTTGTGGGTCCATTTTTTAGGTCAACATTGGGACCCACATAACACCGTTGTAGAATACGGTGTCACGACAGGAATATAAATGTTAGTGCTGGCGAACTGTTGTCTTGAAACGCCATTAATAAAGTCGTAAGACTACTACCACGTGATAACGCTGCTTGTGTATACACTAGATTCCCCTTCTTCTTCCTCTTGCTCTTCCTCTTCCTCCTCTCTCTTCCCTCCTCAACTTGAGAAACCCAATTATTTTATCATGATTATTAATTAGGTAGTTAGATCTAGCTAGGTGATGCATTAGTTATGTTTGCTAGCCTCCTCCACACACACACACACTCTCTCTAAGCTAGCTATATCTAGCTCTCTCCTCCACCCACTTGCATTAAATTTTTCTTCACCCGCCATTAATGGCGCCCTCCAACCTACGTACGTTTGGCCGGCTTCTCGTGCGATCGATCGAGGACTAGCTCGACTCGTGTCTCTTCTGCTTGAGGTAATTAACACAAAACACTTCCTCGTCATTTAATTATGCATGTTACGTACGTGTGCGATTGCTATATGGTGAAACGTGCATGGATGGCGAATTTGTAGAGAGAGTTGCCAATGTTTTGGCGAAACGTTGATTCATTTCCGTTTCGTCAAATTTCTGGTACTCAATATATGTACCATTTTTAGCAAAGGTCATGCCGAAATTTTGTATTCCCTCGCTCGTTGTTAATATATATGTAATTCTTTTTGTATTTCCCTTTACAGGCTACTTTGGTCTATCGAAAGATTCAATATGGATCAAAGTGTGAAGGCCTTTCTCAATTTCACGGTGACGAATATGATACAAAAGTGTGAAACGCGGATATTATGTCCATGTAAGGCCTGCAAAAATGGAATTTTCCATAACCCATTCGATGGTAGCATCCTCGCGCACTTGCTTCGTCATGGTTTCGTTCAAGGTTATACACGATGGACGAAGCATGGTGAGGAGAATGATGATGTACGTGAAGACGATGACAGAGCGACGGATATGGAAGCGGAGAACCCTTTCGATGATAAATTAGCAGGGCCGCCAGAATGAGGAAACAATAATGAACAAACGCCTGGAGGAGGAAATGATGAAACGCCACCCGAACATCAAGAGAACCAAGTCAGCCAGGATATGTCGTTGGTTGAAATGTTGTGGGATCCCCATGTTAAAGAACTGCTTTAGAAGAAGACGACAAATGAGAGAGCTGCTATTAAGGAGGCTCTCAAGTTGGCGCAATTGAAGTTAGGCGCGAATGCTCCACTGTATGAAGGTTGCGATCCTGAGCACACCCACTTGCACGTCATGCTCAAACTTCTAGACATCAAGGCAAGATTCTAGAGCACAGACGCAAGTCTCGACGCTACATTGGAATATTTACATGGAGTTTTGCCCAAGGGGAATTTGTTGTCTAAGAGTGTTGATGAGGCGAAAAAGATCGTGTGCCCTCTTGATTTTCCGCATGTAAGATATCATGCATGCATAAATGATTGCATCTTATATCGTAACGAGCATGAGCACAAAAACAGAGTGTCCAAGTTGCAAGGAACCCCGATACAAGCCTCGAAAGAAGGATCCTCGAAAGGTTGTATGGTACCTTCCGTTGATTCCACACCTGAAACGTTATTTCGCTGACACGAAGGAAGCAAAGAACATGACTTGGCACACGATCAGGAAATCCAAAAAGATGGCATTCTAAGACATATTGTAGATGGTTGTCAGTGGAAAGCACTCGACTGCATTGAACCAGAATTCGCAGCAGAACAAAGAAACCCCGGGTTGGGTGTCAGTGGCGATGGACTAAATCCATTTGGCAAGTAGAGTAGAACACATAGTGCATGGCACGTGTTTGTTTGGATGTACAACCTCCTGCCTTGGCTCTGCATGAAATAAAAGTACATACACATGGTAATGCTCATTCAAGGACCGCTCCAACCAGGCAACGATATCAACACATATCTTGAGTTATTGAAGGATGAGTTAGACATATTATGGAAGGATGGAGGGGTCAAAATGTGGGACGCCAGCACTGGAAACTATTTTCCAATGAGAGCAGCATTGCTCACGACTGTTCATGACTATCTAGGTTACGGATATATTTCTGGACAAGCGTGTCATGGACATTACGGATGTGTTAAATGTATGGATGACACATCTTTTCTCCAGCTATCAAAAAAGGGCAGTTGCAAAATAGTGTTCATGGGCCATCGAAGGTGGCTTGACAAAGATGATGAGTGGAGAAGTCGTGGCGACCTGTTCGACAACACGGATGAGGCTGGAGGGCCACCACGTAAGAGGAGTGGAGAAGAAATCCATGGTATGTTAAAGAATTGGACAGATTGCCCGAAGCCAGGAAAGAAGAAAAAGAAGGCTGAGAAAATTCTGCTAAAAGCATGGAAAGAAAGTCTATTTTCTGGGGCTTGAAGTATTGGGAACTACTCAGTTCGCCGCAATCTCTTGATATGATGCATATCACAAAAAATATTTGTGAGAGTTTGCTTGGCACACTGTTTGACATTCCAGAAAAAAGTAAAGACGGTACGAGGGCCAGACAAGACTTGAAAGATATAGGTATTAGGGAAGAGCTCCAACCCGCATCCCTTAAAAGAACCAAGGAGATGGCCAAGGTCAAAAACATCGCCATAGCCGACGAGACAACGAAGGGCAAAACCGTGACAAAAAACAAAGAAGATTATTGCCCCCCAGCTTGCTTCACGCTCGACGAGGATGAGCTTCATCAACTTTTCAATTGCTTTGACGGAATCAAAGTTCCTTCTGGTTACTCGGGGCTCATACGCAGATATCTTGCACACAAAAAAAGCAAAGGTTTAGCAACATGAAGTCCCATTTTATCATGTGATGATGACGCAATTACTTCCGGTAGCCCTCAGAGGGATAATGGATGATCAAGTTTGCAACACACTTCTTGACTTCTGCAACATTTTCGACGTTCTCTCTCGAAAGTCGATCAGCGTGCGACATCTCACTCGACTACAAGAGGGGATCATCACAATACTATCTGAGCTTGAGATATATTTCCCCTGTCATTATTTGAGGTGATGGTGCATCTCCTAGTTCATGTTGTTTTTGAGGTTAAAGAACTTGGACCGACATTCTTGCATATCATGTTCATGTTAGAAAGGATGAATGCAACTATGAAGGGTTACGTTTGTAACAGGGCCCGTCCGGATGGAAGCATCGTCCAGGCCTATCTGACCGAAGAGTGCATATCATTCTGCAATAATTATATAGATGATGATCAATCTCTTGGTTTACCCACGAGAAAGCATGCCGATAGGCTTGATGGAGTAGGTCACTCACAGTCGAAGCGTGATTTAAATGTGGATATACAGAAACGCCGAGACGACTTCGACAGAGCGCACACAGTGGTGTTACAACAAGCAGATATAATCACTCCTTGGCAGCAGACTGACAAGGACACCTTAAAGAGAGAACATGCAATGGCAGGGAGGCGGAGGACCGAAGCCCAGATCATTAGAGAGCACAACTCCAAATTTGTAGCCTGGTTAAAAGAGCGAATTTGGTAGAAACCACTGCCAACGGGTATTGCTAATGCGAATATCATCTATGCATTAGCAGTAGGCCCCGCATGCACCGTCGCCACCTACCAATCATATGATATCAATGGATACACATTCTATACTGAGGCAAAAGACAAAAACTCCGATTACCAGAACTCAGGCGTCATGATAATTGCCTCCACCGAGAATGAAACTAACAAATACTACGGCATGATCGAAGATATATGGGAACTTGAGTATGCCAAAGATCACACGGTGCCACTGTTCAGCGTCAGATGGGTGAAGAATGTCGAGAAGGACGAACGTGGTGTCGTTACCATGTCCCTGCCCGAAGCACAAGCTGCTAGTGCAAAGGGTGTCAAAGGAATTACCGCCAAATATAAGCCTTTGGTATTCGCTAAGGACGTGTCACAATGCTTCTACATAACTGACCCGTCAAAGCCAAGTTGTGTTGTCGTCAGGAAATCCAAGAGATCCATAGTCGGGATGGATGGAGTGGCCAACGAGGATGACTATGATCAGTTTGGCGTCGACCCAAAAGAAGAGGAGAACTATGATGACGATGAATATTACACGACCAGAACGAGCAGAACTACCTTGCCTGAGACAGGACGTCCCTTCTTAGGAAAGAGTCATAACGCGGGATGGAAGTATTCAAGAAAGATTAAAAAGACCCAAACCGTCGTTGAGAGGATTGTCAAATGACGTCGTACTACTTGATTAATTTGTGTGCTTCATTATTCGTGTACTACACTTTTGTTTACTTTTCATTGCGTAATACTTCGCACGATATTGTGTACTTCATTTGTGTGCACCTCCTAATTTGCATTATTATATACTTTCATCCACATTCATGTATGCATTTTCACACGCCATTTGTCAAGTATTAGAACAGCCCTAGCTAACACAACACCAATTACTGTTGGCGTTGACCACGTCATTGGCACCAACACTAATGACTAACCAGCACTTTTAGCTACACTACTGTGGTGAGAACAACTCAGATTCCCCCTTCTTCCCCCCGCCGCCGGACACTGTTCTCTGCCGTTCCCCCGCCCAGTCGCGCCCACACCCTGCGCCAGACGTGCTGCCACGCTGCCCAGCCCTTCCCCCGGTGCCCACCCGCTCATCCAAGAGCCTCTTCCCCCGTCATCATGTCCGGCCACTCTCTCCCTCCGTGGTCGTCCTGTCCGGCCACTCTCTCCCTTCGTCGTCCTGTCCGGCCACTCTCTTCCTCCGTCGTCTTGTCCAGGAACTCTCTCTCTCCGTCGTCCTATCTGGCCACTCTCTTCCTCCATCATCTTGTCCGGCCGCTCCGTCCGCCACGCACCACCACCCCATCGTGCAGTCTTCATGTGCGCCACCATCGCGCCCTCCATATAGCCGACCCCCACTCGATCCGGACGGTAAAAAACTATCTGTAACCATTTGATGAAATGTGAATTGATGAAATATGTTATATGTTGCATCATCGTGAGTTCTTGTGAATTGTCTCGCGCTATGTTTCTTTTTGCAGGGAAATGTCGAGAGACTGGCCAATATTTTGGCGAAACGTGGATTCATTTCCGTTTCATAAAAAATTCTGGCACTCAATATGTCCATTTTTTACCTACGTTCATGTCCATTTTTTCCATTGATTTTTATTTTATGAATGTAGCACAGATTTTGTTGCTAACAGTGTGGTTTATATGACAATTATATGCCTCAAGACGAAACATGATTACTACATTGCTTACTATGTTACTATTTTGTTCAAGCACAAAAGCTCCCAAGATGTGTTGTGCCTCCGGTGATGGATGACCACCAGATGGACAACTCGAAATAAAAGAATGAAGGCAACTACCGAGTGATCGCAACTTGAAGATTGGAGATCGGTGGATCTCTATGGTCCACCATGGAGATGCAGGGGGTTTCCCTATTCTTCAAGATTGATCCTAAAGGAGATGAGTAACGTACTAGTAGTTACGACGATGGTTAATGTATGCATATATATAAATGATGTGTACCATAATATTAATTATGTTGTACGTCTTTTCGTTTCTTATCGGAATCAATGTGGGACGCAACCGTCATTATGTATATACTGATACAAAATTGCGCTGCTGTGGCAGCGGCTTTTTTGTTGTGTTTGGTCATTTAGTACTGGCGTTGAAACAGACGATACACCCGTAATGATCTCTCCAATGTCTAGCGTTGGGAAAGTTAGCACGCCGTAGATATGTATGATATTGCCGTTGTGTATATAAACCCAATGTCATAGGTATATGAAATACTGCTGGCGTAGGATCCGACGCCACCACTATTTTATAACGGTGGCGCCATATTAGTGGCGTCGGGTGTCTACGCGAGCAAGGCCATTATCGCCATGACATAGCTAGGCTGTTCTGCAATAGTGTAAGGGAAATTAAGGCCTCCTTTTAATAGAGAACCGAAACAAAGCATTAACACATGGTGAATACATGAACTCCTCAAACTACGGCAATCACCGGAAAGAATCCCAATTATTGTCACCTTGGGGGATGCGGATCATAACACGCAATAGGTGCATACAACTTGCAAGATAGGATCTAAACACTTTCATATTCAGAGAAAACATACTAGGTTCAGATCTAAAATCATGGCACTCGGGCCCTAGTGACAAGAATTAAGCATAGCAAAGTTATAGCAACATCAATCTCAAAACATAGTGGACACTAGGGATCAAGCCCTATCAAAATAACTCGATTACATGATCAATCGCATCCAATCCCATCACCGTCCAGCAAGCCTACAAAGGAATTACTCACTCCTCGTGGTGAGCCTCATGGTATTGTTGATGAAGAAGGGTTGGTAATGACGACGGTGACGAATTCCCCTCTTCGGAGCCCCAAACGGACTACAGATCGGACCTCCCAAGGAAGAACACGAGTTGGCGGTGGCTTCGACTCGTAAACACGATGAAATCTTCTCTCCTAATTTTTTCTCCGATATTGTGAATTTATAGGACTGGAATTAGGATCGGGGAGCCATGTGGGTCCCACAAGCTAGCAGGGCGCGCCCTGTTGGCTTGTGGGACCCACGTGGCTCCCCCGACCCTAATTCCAGTGTTGGCTTGTGGCCCACAGGCATCCCCCCTCCGGCAGGGCTTCGCTCCATAATTCTTCATATATTTCGGAAAAAATCCACAAAAAGTTTCATCCAATTTCGACAACTTTTATTTCTACACGAAAATAACACCAAGGTAGTTCTGCTAAAAACAACGTCGGCCCGGGTTAGTTTCATTCAAATCATGCAAATTAGAGTCCAAAACAAGAGCAAAAGTGTTTGAAAAAGTAGATACGTTTGTGACGTATCAATACCTTGCTGAAAATTGCTCGTCATTTCCTTCTGCTCCTCGTTGGGTTCGAAACTCTTACTTATCGAAAGGACTACGATTGATCCCCTATACTTGTGGGTCGTCAATCATGGAAGCAACAATGTTGATGAAGATGGCCTCCTTGATGGATTCCCCTTCCGACAAAACTCCGGTAAAGGCCTCTAGATGAGATCACGGAAGAATATAGACTCGCGGTGGCGATAAAATTGTTTCGGGTCTCGCTCTGGTGGTTTCTGGATTTTATGAAATTTATAGGTGTGAAATTAGGTCAGTCGGAGCCACGAGGGGCCCTACAAGCTTGCCCGACGCGCTGCCCCTGGGGGCGTGCCGGGTGAGCTTGTGGTTCGCTCGAACATCGTCTCGTGCCATCCCGAAGCTTCTAGAGTCTCTTCTGGTCTAGAAAAAATCATCATAGAATTTCTTTGTGTTTGAACTTCGTTTGGTATAATTTTTCTGCGAAACATAGAAATATGCAAAAAATAAAATAGAAACTGACACTAGACACTAAATTCATAGGTTAGTCCAAAAAACCATATAAAATAATACATAAATTATATAAGATTAGTAATATAATAGCATGAAACAATCATCGTTGGAGACGTACGAGGACCATTGAAATGCAAAATCTTTGCATGGTTAGCCGTGCAATACATGCTTCGGACTTCGGATCTTCGGGATAGACATGGGCTGCATGGCCAACCTTCAGCGTGCTTGATGTGCCAGCAAGATGAAGATAACGTGGACAATATTCTCTCACAATGTGTATATGCTCAGGAGGTGTGGCATCGGGTGTGGGATCTTCTACAGATTAATGTGCATGGTATGTTGCAGCTGGATGCAATCACTGATTGGTGGTTAAGGGAAAGAAAGGGATCCAGGGGACCAGACAAAAGAGGTTTCGACACGACAGTCAAGGCGGTGGCTTGGTCGCTTTTTTTAGCAGGAGCTTTGCCGATTTCATTAAGAAAAAAAACAAATACCGGATTAGCTGGTTTATAAGAAAAACGAGGTCGAAAATCAACATGAACCAACACCAACAACAACGCAAACAGCCAAACACCACCTAACACGACCACGATCCGGAGCGCCTTGGTCGCTTTGGAAGCAGCGGAATGCTAGTGTTCAACTGAGTGGGACAATAATTGGTTTAGAGTGCACTATCGTTGCAAGTGCTTGATGAGATTGCCGAATGGAGGCTAGCAGGTGTGGGTGTTGGTGGCTTGCAACGTTTCGTGAGAGCAACTCCAACAGGCGCGCTACGGCGCGACGCGTCGAATTAACCTTTTTTAGCGCGCGGTAGGGCACCTGCTCCAGCAGGCGTTGCAAAATGGGGCGCGGCGCTGCTGCTCCAGCAGACGTTGCAAATGCAGCGCGCGCGAGCAGATGTCTAGCTGGCGGCGCGCGCAAGCAGCCAAACAGTATGCAATATGTTAAACGTAATTTTGTTTTACATTCGAGAAACATAGCATAGTTGAATTGTATGATATTGTTCAAAGTCATCCAACGAATATCATGACAAATATAAAGTTCACACACAAACAAATGGCATATGGACAATCATGCCTCATCGTCTTTATCCTCTTCTTCGTCCGAGTCTTCGCCCGAGGACGAAGACGATTCGTCGTCCTCGTTGTGAGCCATGCGTCCATCCATGAGACCAACTCCAACGGCATCATGCGAAGCTATGTCCGGCATACCGGAAGCCATGTGTGCACCCATGTCACCCGGAGGAGCTCCCATGCCTCCCGCTCTTTCTTTCGGTGCCTCGACGATACCCTCACCATCCTCATCCATCTCATCATCTCCATGCACTTCATTGGTTTGAGACCAATGAGAAGTGTTCGAGCCGACACCCATAGTTGACATATATGTGTCATTATCGAAACTATAAAGCATGTAGAATAAAACTAAGCTATCCATTTTTATGTAAAAAAACTACAACAAACAAAGGGTGAAATCATACCTTGTGGGCATTTCATCACCTTGTCCGCGGCGGACGCCGGCGCAACAAATTACGAGCTCTCCCGCGCTTCTTCAGTCGGCGGAGCCGTGGCCGGACACCTTGCAAGTTTCTTCTTCGGCCGCTTATTATTACTAGTGCCGGGGTCGTCTGTTGCCCTCTTCTTTCGGGACGTCGTCTCTGTCGTCGCGCCCGCCGCATTCGATCGCTTGACGGGGGCCCGTGGATTGACGGCGGGCGGCGGCGCGACGGCACCCAGCGCGGTCGACCAAGGCGCCATTAACAAGTCGCGCGCGAGGTCACAGCTTGGAGGAGCGGCGGCGGCGATGCTCAGCCCCGTGCTGTGTGCGGCGGCGGCGGCGACAGCGGGGAAGGGGTCGCGGGTGTAGGGAGGGGTGAGGGGGATGTCGCCGGCGCGCTCCATCGGGCTATTTCTCCGGCGGCGGCGTGGGACGGGGCGCAGACGGGGCGGGAGAGAGAGTTGTGTTGCGCGCGCGGGAGCGGGCGCCCGAAATAACCAGCGCGGGATGGTGTTTCGCTCCGCGCGCGCAACCGGTTTTCCAGCGCGCGCACATCCGCGTTAAAAACGTTCTTTTTCCAGCGCGCCGCTTAGATAGCGCGTCTGTTGGAGTTGCTTGAGAAATTAGTTTAGGCTATGTAGGTGTGGGTGTTTGGTGTGTACTTGGTTTGCCCTTTTGTTCGCATTGGGGTAGACTTTTTGTAATTATCTTTTTAACTTCTATAAAAATATGATATGTCATTGGCGTACTCTTCAAAAAAATTAAAGAATATACCTATCCAGCATCCGTAACAATGTTTTCATGGTGTTTGCGGAGCACCGGAAAGTAGACGCCTGAAACTCCATAACACATGCCATGACATTATTTACGGTATAAATGCAGTTTACAAAGAGGCACTTGGCAAAAGTAATTAATTTTTTATTTACATGTGCTATCTTTACCTAATAATAAAGTACTGATTGTTTCTGATCGTCCGTCATTCAAATTATTCTCGAAGTTGGTAAGAATTACCCATAAATGCCACGTAAGTGATAAAAAAACGTTTCACACTGGGTAATCCATGTCTGGCCGACCCATGCAGTAGGGACCTAATATACTGCGCCCTGGGCGTTGTGAGAAGACGCAACGCGCTAGTTTGGGCCGGCCCATGTCCTAGAGGACTGTTTTAAAAATATTAGTTTTTTATTTTTATTTTTTCTTCTCCGTCTTTATTTTTTTACTTTACATTATTTAGGACTTTAGAAAAGTTCCAAAAATGGAAAAATGATAATTTTGATATAAAATATTTAATAAATCATAAAATGTTTGTGCATACAAAAGAAGTTTTGCAATTTTGTAAAAAAAATGTTTGCTTATTTGAAAAATGTTTGCAACATTGAAACAAATGTTGGGAAATAATAAAATTTTCATGATTTTTTTTAAGTTTGTGTATTAAAATATATTAATTAAATTGAATAAAATTTCACCAATTCAAAATGTGTTCATCAAAGGAAAAATATCCTAAAAATTCAAACACTGTTCATGACTTCAAAAATAGTTTATTCATTCAAATAATGATATTGCATTTCAAATAAAGGGTGTTAAATTCACAAAATGTTCGTATGTTTGTGAATTTTTAAAAAAATCCATCAGTTTTCAATAAAATTTTCGTCGACTCTAGAAATGTTCGGCGATTCAACAAAATTGTCTAATTTTTTCACAATTTTTAAAAAATGTTTCGGAATAGTATTAAATGTTGATGAATTCAAAAAATATTCTTGATTTTAGAAAATGGTCATGAATTCATAAGTGTTCACGAATTTAAAAAATGTTCACGCTTTCAAATATGTGCACGATTTTAAAAAAAAAATCATGATTTCACAAAATTGAAAGTGATAGTGTATCTTGGCTATGTAGCAAAATTTATTCATGAAAGATTATGATTTTTTTCCGTTACAACGCACGGTCCCTTTTGCTAGTAATTTCTAACATAGTTTTTTGGGGGGGGAGGGGGCATGGGAGCAGAAGGTTGGACCCTCTGGAGGCTGGCATTTCCTATTTCGCGCCACAAGGGCCAGTTAACATGCAATTTTGTTAACTAACACCCGTGACTTTCGTAAATGGGCCGGCCAATCTACGCATCGGTTGATGCTTTTTTTGAAAATTCTATGAATGTTTTTGAATATAGATGAACTTTTTTTTAATTTCAACGAATATTTTTTAAGATTTATTAACTTTTTTGAATATGGACGAACTTTTTTGAAATTTGATGAACATGTTTTTGAAAATGGATGAACCTTTTTAAGATTCATGAACTTTTTTTCAGTTAAATGAACTTTTTTATAAAATATATGAACTTTTTTTGAATTTTTTTGAATTTTTTAAAATTTAATGAACTTTTGCTAAATCGGATGAACTTTTTTTTCATTTTCAATGAACTTTTTTTCAAATTGATGAACTTTTTTTCAAATGAATGAACCTTTTTTCTTTAAATTTGTAAAACTTTTTTGATTTCATATTTTTATTTTCGTAACAGAAAAAAATCAAAAATAAACTGGGCAGCACGCTAGTGGGCCGACCCATTGTAGCAGCGTTGTAGGAGCCGGATCGTTAACGGGCGCCTGCAGCGTTGCATAGGAGCTCCCCGGGAGGCTTGCCACGTCAGAGCTGCCCTGGCTTGGCCCACTTTCACGAGCCTCTCTCAAACCGAACACGTGCCTATTATGTCGCTATTACTGTGCCCTGTTGGGCCCACTAGCAGATGCTCTACGGGCCTGCATCCTGGTCCTGTTGGGCTTCTAGTCGTATGCAGGCTGTGGAGCACTTCCTAGTAGGCGGGCATTTTTTTTATTTCATTTTTTTATATGTTGCACATTTTTTTTCTGTTTTCATTTTAGATTTTGAAAAGAGTTTGAATATGAATAACTTCTGCACACTTTTATATAGTTTCCTGTTATTGTTTGCTTCATTTGGACAGCTATAACTGGAAATTTTTGTTGCATAAATTTTATATAGTTTTAAGTTCAATATGCACCATCAACTGAAAATTAAAACCATCAATATGCATTCTCCGTTGGATCTAATTTATAGATGTCAATGACTTTTTGTGCATTCAATATGCACCATTCAAAGCCACATCCTTAAATTTCAACCCTTTCTAACTTCATTTGCTATTTTTCATGCATTTAATGATTTTTTTGCGATAAATGACCCTGAAATTGAAAAGCAGTACAAATGAACTCTCAAAAGGTTGAAACTTGGCATGGTATCATCATTTCACACAAATAGCATGTCCTAAAAAGTTGAGAAGGTTATGGCAAAAACTGGATGCACTTCGTGTACAAACTGGACCATCTCCTTCGAAGTATGGGGGTTTCGGACGAAAACTCATCTGTTACAAAGGCATTTCATTTTTTTAACTTATTTCAACTCCAAACTTTTTGTGCATTCAATATGCACCATTCAAAGCCACATCCTCAAATTTCAACCATTTCTAACTTTATTTGCTATTTTTCATGCATTTAATGATTTTTTTGCGATAAATGACCCTGAAATTGAAAAGTAGTACAAATGAACTCTGAAAAGGTTAAAACTTGGCATGGTATCATCATTTTCACACACATGGCATGTGCTAAAAAGTTGAGAGGGTTACGGCAAAAACTGGATGCACTTCGTGTACAAACTGGACCATCTCCTTCGAAGTATGAGGGTTTCGGACGAAAACTCATATGTTACAAAGGCATTTCATTTTTTAAACTTATTTCAACTCCAGACTTTTTGTGCATTCAATATGCACCATTCAAAGCCACATCCTTAAATTTCAACCCTTTCTAACTTCATTTGCTATTTTTCATGCATTTAATGATTTTTTTGCGATAAATGACCCTGAAATTGAAAAGCAGTACAAATGAACTCTGAAAAGGTTGAAACTTGGCATGGTATCATCATTTCACACACATAGCATCGTGATTGTCAATGGTGTTCCGGGGCGGAGCTTTGCTCATGCTTGTGGGGTTAGGCAGGGGGATCCTATCTCCCCCCCGCTCTTTGTTATTGCCATGGAAGCCCTCACGGTGCTGTTCTCTAAGGCGATGCACGAGGGATCGATCAGCTCTCTCCACAGAGTCAGGGCAACACAACGGCTATCGATCTATGCGGACGACGTAGCCCTCTTCATCAGACCAACCACCTCGGATCTGAGTTTCGTTCGTGCTGCACTAGACATATTTGGCGAGGCCTCAGGACTAAGGGTCAACTACAGGAAGTCTTCTGCAGTCCTCATACGAGGTTCTGAGATTGATCGCAACCGGGTTGCTGGGATGTTGCAATGTCAGATCGGTGAGTTCCCGTGCAAATACTTGGGTTTTCAGCTTGCAATCACATCCCTCACCAGGGTGGAGTGGCATCCTCTACTGGATCAGGTGCGAAACTTCATTCCGGCCTGGCAGCGGGGACTTATTCACAGGCCAGGGCGGCTCATTCTGGTCAAATCTGTCATCGCTGCGCGGCCAATCCACAGCCTCATGATTCTTGAGGCGCCACGGTGGGTTTTAGAAGACATCAACAGTTGGCTCCGCTCCTTCTTTTGGGAACGTAAAGAAAAATCTTAGGGTGGTCAGTGCCTGGCTGCGTGGAACTCTATTTGCCGTCCATATTGCGTCAGAGGCCTTGGAGTGAAGAACCTCAAGCTTCAGGCTATGGTACTTAGGGTCATATGGGAATGGCTTAGAAGAGCGGACGATGAGAGAAAGTGGTAGGGACTTAAGCTCATTGTGGATGATGACGCTAGGGAGATTTTTGACAACCTTGTCTTGATCTCGGTAGGTGATGGCAAGAAGACCCTTTTCTGGCGTGACAGATGGATCAATGACAGAACAGCCGAGGAGATTGCCCCATCCATTGTGAGTGTCATCCCAACGCGTACCAAGAATTCCCGGACTATGCACCAGGCGCTGGTGTAGGGGAACGTTGCATGGGAAACAAAAAAATTCCTACGCACATACAAGATCTATCCATGGTGATGAGCATCTACGAGAGGGAGAGTGGATCTACATACCCTTGTAGATCGCTAAGCGGGAAACGTTAAGAAACGCGGTTGATATAGTCGAACGTCTTCGCGATCCAAATCGCAATCCGTCCCGCGATCCAATCACGGTCCTTCTGATCTAGCGCAGAACGGACGGCACCTCCGCGTTCAGCACACGTACAGCTCGATGAGGATCTCAACCTCCTTGATCCAGCAAGCGAGGGTGGAGAGGTAGATGAGTTCTCCGGCAGCACAACGGCGTGGTGGCGGTGGTGGTGGAACTGATCCAACAGAGCTTCGCTAAACTATACCGAACAGATCTAGAGGAGAGAGACGATCTAGAGGGAGGAGGGCAGCACGTGGCTTTTCAGGTGGTGGCTGCCCTCAAAACCCTCCACTATATATAGGAGGAAGAGGGGGTAGGTGGGGCGCCCTAGGGTTTCCCCTAGGGGCTTGGCCGGCCGCGAGAGGGAGGAGTCCACCTCCCACAAGGAAGGTGGAGTCCTAGTAGGACTCCCTCCCACTTGGCCCTCTCCCCACCCCCTTGCGCAAGGGCCTCTAGGGGCTGGCTGCCCAGCCCACCAGGGGCTGGTGCGCCACCTCCTAGGCCCATGTGGCCCCTGGGGTGGGTGGGCCCCACTTGGTGGACCCCTCGGAACCCATTCGTCACTCCCGGTACACTACCGGAAGTGCCCGAAACTTTTCCGGAGTCCAAACACCACTTTACTATATATCAATCTTTACCTCCGGACCATTCCGGAGCTCCTCGTGATGTCCGGGATCTCATCCGGGACTCCGAACAACCTTCGGTCACCAACATACATATCTCAATACTACCGAAACGTCACCGAACGTTAAGTGTGCAGACCCTGCGGGTTCGAGAACTATGTAGACATGACCGAGACACCTCTACGGTCAATAACCAATAGCGGGACGTGGATGCCCATATTGGTTCCTACATATTCTACGAAGATCTTCATCGGTTGAACCTCTATGTCAAGGATTCAGTTAATCCCGTATGCAGTTCCCTTTGTTCTTCGGTATGTTACTTGCCCGAGATTCGATCGTCGGTATCTCTATACGTAGTTCAGTCTCGTTACCGGCAAGTCTCTTTACAAGATCCCGTGGCTAACTCTTTAGTCACTTTGCTTGCAAGGCTCATTGTTATGTTGTATTACCGAGTGGGCCCTGAGATACCTCTCCGTCACACGGAGTAACAAATCCTAGTCTTGATCCATGCCAACTCAATAGACATCCTCGGAGATACCTGTAGAGCACCTATATAGTCACCCAGTTACGTTGCGACGTTTGATACACACAAGGTACTCATCCGGTGTCAGTGAGTTGCATGATCTCATGGTCATAGGAACAGATACTTTGACATGCAGAAAACTATAGCAATAAACTGACACGATCATATGCTACGTTCATAGTTTGGGTCTTGTCCATCACATCATTCTCCCAATGATGTGATCCCGTTATCAAATGACATCTCATGTCTATGGCTAGGAAACCTTAACCATCTTTGATCAACGAGCTAGTCTAGTAGAGGCTTACTAGGGACACTTTGTTGTCTATGTATCCACACATGTATTTGAGTTTCCAATCAATACAATTATAGCATGGATAATAAACGATTATCATGAACAAGGAAATATAATAATAACCATTTTATTATTACCTCTAGGGCATATTTCCAACAATCTCCCACTTGCACTAGAGTCAATAATCTAGCTCACATCGCTATGTGATTTACATTGTTATGAATCTAACACCCAATGGGTTCTGGGGTTCGATCATGTTTTGCATGTGAGAGAGGTTTTAGTCAACGGTCTGCAACATTCAGATCCGTGTGTTCTTTGCAAATCTATATGCCATACTGCAGATGCTACCACGCTCCACTTGGAGCTATTCCAAATGGCTGCTCCACTATACGTATCCGGATTGCTACTGAGAGTCATCCGGATTGGTGTCAAAGCTTGCATCGACGAACTCTTTATCACCTCCATAATTGAGAAACATTTCATTAGTCCTCTAGTTACTAAGGATAATTTTGACCGCTGTCCAGTGATCCAGTCCTGGACCACTCTTGTACCCTTGACAGACTCATGGCAAGGCACACACCAGGTGTGGTACACAACAAGGCATACTATACAGAGCCAATGGATAAGGCATAGGGGACGACCTTCGTCCTTTCTCTTTCTTCTGCCGTGGTCGAGCTTTGAGTCTCACTCAACTCCACACCTTACAAATCAGCAAGAACTCTTTCTTTGACTGATCCATTTTGAACTCTTTCAAAATCTTGTCAAGGTATGTAATCATTGAAAGTCTTATCAGACGTCTTGATCTATTTCTGTAGATCCTGATGCCTAATATTTAAGTAGCTTCATTCCAGGTCTTCCTTTGAAAAACTCCTTTCAAACAACCCTTTATGCTTTCCAGAAATTCTACATCATTTCCGATCAACAATATGTCATCCACATATACTTATCAGAGATTCTATAGTGCTCCCACTCACTTTACTATAAATACAAGTTTCTCATAAACTTTGTATAGACCAAAAAACTTTGATCACCTCATCAAAGCGTATATTCCAACTCCGAGATGCTTGCTCCAGTCCATAGAAGGATCGCTGGAGCTTGTATACATTTTAGCATCCTTAGGACTGACAAAACCTTCCGGTTGTATCACATACAACCTTTCCTCAAGGAAATCATTAAGGAAATGATGTTTTGACATCCATCTGCCAGATTTAATAATCGAAAAATGCAGCAACTGCTAACATAATTCCAACAGACTTTTAGCATCGCTACGGGTGAGAAAGTCTCATTGTAGTCAACTCCTTGAACTTGTCGGAAACTTCTTTGCGACAAGTCGAGCTTTATAAATGGTGACATTTACCATCAGCGTCTGTCTTCTTCTTAAAGGTCCATTTGTACTCAACGACCTGCCGTTCAACGGGCAAGTCTACCAAAGTCCATACTTGGTTTTCATACATGGATCATTTCTCGGATTTCATGGCTCCTAGCCATTTGTTGGAATCCGGGCCCACTATCGCTTCTTCATAGCTCGCAGGTTCACTGTTGTCTAACAACATGACCTCCAAGACAGGATTGACGTACCACTCAGAGGCGGTACGAGTTCTTGTCGGCCTACGAGGTTCGGTAGTAACTTGATCCGAAGTGTCATGGTCATCATCATTAACTTCCTCTTCATTCGGTGTAGGCGCCACAGAAACATCTTTCTGCGTCGTGCTACCATCCAACTGAAGTGACGGTTCAATAACCTCATCAAGTTCTACCTTCCTCCCACTCAATTCTTTCAAGAGAAACTCTTTCTCGAGAAAGGACCCATTTTTAGCAACAAATACTTTTCCCTTGGATCTGAGATAGAAGGTATACCCAACTGTTTCCTTAGGGTACCCTATGAAGATGCACTTTTCTGCTTTGGGATCGAGCTTATCAGACATAAGCGTCGCATTCCAAAACTCTGAGAAATGACAGCTTAGGTTTCTGCCAAACCAAAATTCATACGGTGTCATCTCAACGGACTTAGATGGTGCCCTATTTAAAGCGAATGTAGTTGTCTCTAATGCATAACCCCAAAAATGATAGTGGCAAATCGATAAGAGACATCATAGTACGCACCATATCCAATAGAGCACGACTACGACATTCGGACACACCATCACACTATGGTGTTCCAGGTGGCGTGAGTTGTGAAACAACTTCCACATTGTCTTGAGTTGTATACCAAACTCGTAACTCAGATATTTACCTCCACGATCATATCGTAGACATTTTATCTTCTTGTCACGATGATCTCAAACTTCGCTCTGAATTTGTTTGAACTTTTCAAACGTTTCAGACTTGTGTTTCATTAATTAAATATCCCCATATCTACTCAAATCATCAGTGAAGGTAAGAAAATAGCGATATCCACCGCACCCTTCAACACTCATTGGATCGCTACATCAACATGTATCATTTCCAATAAGTCACTTGCCTGCTCCATCATACCAGAAAACGGGGTCTCAGTTATCTTGCGCATGAGGTATGGTCCGCATGTCTCAACCGATTCGAAATCGAGTGAGTCCAAAGATCCATCAGCATGGAGTTTTCTTCATGCGCTTTACACCAATATGACATTTAGCGGCAGTGCCACAAGTATGTGGTACTATCATTATTAACTTTGCATCCTTTTGGCATCAATATTATGAACATGTGTATCACTACGATCGAGATTCAATAAACCATTCAC
Source organism: Elymus sibiricus (assembly GCA_039707655.1). NCBI lineage: Eukaryota > Viridiplantae > Streptophyta > Magnoliopsida > Poales > Poaceae > Elymus > Elymus sibiricus. Next base: position 427,498,615 of record CM077663.1, read on the forward strand.
ATTGAGTGCATGACCATTGAAGGTTTTATTCTTGTAAACAGAATAACTATTATTCTCTGACTTAAATGAATAACCGTATTGCAATAAACACGATCTAATCATGCTCATGCTCTACGCAAACACCAAATAACATTTATTCAGGTTTAACACTAATCCCGAAGGTAGAGGGAGCATGCGGTGGTGATCACATCAACCTTGGAAACACTTCCAACACACATCGTCACCTCGCCTTTAGCTAGTCTCCGTTTATTCCGTAGCTTTTATTTCGAGTTACTAACATTAACAACTGAACCGGTATCTAATACCCAGGTGCTACAAGGAGTACTAGTAAGGTACACATCAATAATACGTATATCAAATATACTTCCATTGATGTTGCCAGCCTTCTTATCTACCAAGTATCTAGGGTTGTTCCGCTTCAGCGACCGCTCTCCTCATAATAGAAGCACTTAGTCTCGGGTTTGGGTTCAACCTTGGGTTTCTTCACTGGAGCAGCAACTGGCTTGCCATCCATGAAGTTTCCCTCCTTGCCCTTGCCCTTCTCGAAACTAGTGGTTTTACTAACCATCAACACTTGATGCTCCTACTTGATTTCTACCTTCGCGGTGTCAAACATCGCGAATAGCTCAGGGATCATTATTTCCATCCCTGGCATTTTTATAGTTCATCACGAAGCTCTAGTAGCTTTGTGGCAGTGACTTGGAGAACTATATCAACCACTATCTTATCTGGAAGATCAACTCCCACTCGATTCAAGCGATTGTAGCACCCAGACAATCTGAGCACATGCTCACCGATTGAGCTATTCTCCTTCATCTTGCAGGCAAAGAATATTGTTGGAGGTCTCATACCTCTCAACACGGGAACGAGCCTGAGATCCCAATTTCAGCTCTTGGAACATCTTATATGCTCCGTGACGTTCAAAACATCTTTGGTGCCTCAATTCTGAGCGGTAATGCATGACGCACTGAACTATCAAGTAGTCATCAGAACGTGTCTGTCAAATGTTCACAACATCCACAGACGACGCTAGAGGGGTGTGGCGCACCGAGCGGTGCATCAAGGACATAAGCCTTCTGTCTAGCAACGAGGACAATCCTCAGTTTACGGACCCAGTCCGCATAATTGCTACTACCATCTTTCAACTTACTTTTTCTCTAGGAACGTACCAAAATTCAGGGGAGCTACAGCGCGAGCTATTAATCTACAACATAATTTGCAAAGTCACTTTGACTATGTTCATGTAATGAGTTCAATTAATCATATTACTTAAGAACTCCCACTCAAATCAACATCCCTCAGGTTGTCTAAGTGTGACATGATCCAAATCCACCAACCCAAGTCTGATCATCACGTGAGATGAGGTGATTTCAATGGTGAACATCTCCATGTTGATCATGTCTACTATATGACTCATGTTCGACCTTTTGGTCTCTTGTGTCCCGAGGCCATGTCTGTACATGCTAGGATCGTCAAGTTTAACCCGAGTGTTCCGCATGTGCAACACTGGCTTGCACCCATTGTATGTGAACGTAGAGTCTATCGCACCTGATCATCACGTGGTGCCTCGAAACGACGAACTTTCGCAACGGTGCACACTCGGGGAGAACACAATTTTATCTTGAAATTTTAGTGAGGGATCACCTTATAATGCTACCGTCGTCCTAAGCAAAACAAGGTGCATAAAAGGATTAACATCACATGCAAATCATAAGTGACATGATATGGCCATGATCTTGTGCTATTGATCTCCATCATGAAAGCACCGGCATGATCTCCATCGTCACCGGCATGCCATCATGATCTCCATCATCTTGATCTCCATCAACGTGTCGCCATCGGGGTTGTCGCGCCAACCATGCTTCTACTACTATTGCTACCACTTAGCGATAAAGTAAACATTACATAGCGCTTAATGAGTGACACACAGGCCACATAATAATTAAAGACAACCCTATGGCTCCTGCCGGTTGCCGTACTCATCGACATGCAAGTCGTGATAATCTATACAAAACATGATCATCTCATACATCACATATATCTCATCATGTTTCTGGCCATATCATATCACATCATACCCTGCAAAAACAAGTTAGACGTCCTCTAATTTGTTGTTGCATGTTTTACGTGGCTGCTATGGGTATCTAGCAAGAACGATTCTTACCTACGCAAAACCACAATTGTGATATAAAAGTTGCTATTTCACCTTCTACAAGGACCGCCTCTGTCGAATCCGATTCAACTAAAGTGGGAGAGACAAACACCCGCCAGCCATCTTATGCAACAAAGTTACATGTCAGTCGATGGAACCGGTCTCTCGTACGTGGACGAGTAAGGTTGGTCCAAGCCGCTTCATCCCACAATACCGCCGAATCAAGATAAGACTAAGGAGGGAAGCAATCTGAATATCAACGCCCACAAACTCCTTTGTGTTCTACTCGTGATCTCATCTACGCATAGACCTAGCTCATGATGCCACTGTAGGGGAACGTTGCATGGGAAACAAAAAATTTCCTACGCACATACAAGATCTATCCATGGTGATGAGCATCTAGAGAGGGAGAGTGGATCTACATACCCTTGTAGATCGCTAAGCGGGAAGCATTAAGAAACACGGTTGATGTAGTCGAACGTCTTCGCGATCCAAATGGCAATCCGTCCCGCGATCCAATCACGATCCGTCCCGCGATCCAATCACGGTCCTTCCGATCTAGCGCCGAACGGATGGCACCTCCGCGTTCAGCACACGTACAGCTCGATGATGATCTCCACCTCCTTGGTCTAGCAAGCGAGGGTGGAGAGGTAGATGAGTTCTTCGGCAGCACAACGACATGGTGGCGGTGGTGGTGGAACTGATCAGGCAGAGCTTCGCTAAACTATACCGAACAGATCTAGAGGAGAGAGATGATCTAGAGGGAGGAGGGCAGCACGTGGCTTTTCAGGTGGTGGCTGCCCTCAATACCCTCCACTATATATAGGAGGAAGAGGCGGTAGGTGGGGCGCCCTAGGGTTTCCCCTAGGGGTTTGGCCGACCGCAAGAGGGAGGAGTCCATCTCCCACAAGGGAGGTGGAGTCCTAGTAGGACTCCCTCCCACTTGGCCCTCTCCCCACCCCCTTGCGCAAGGGCCTCTAGGGGCTGGATGCCCAGCCCACCAGGGGCTGGTGCGCCACCTCCTAGGCCCATGTGGCCCCTGGGGTGGGTGGGCCCCACTTGGTGGACCCCCCGGAACCCATTCGTCACTCCCGGCACACTACCGGAAGTGCCCGAAACTTTTCCGGAGTCCAAACACCACTTTCCTATATATCAATCTTTACCTCCGGACCATTCCGGAGCTCCTCGTGACATCTGGGATCTCATCCGGGACTCCGAACAACCTTCGGTCACCAACATACATAACTCAATACTACCGAAATGTCACCGAACGTTAAGTGTGCAGACCCTGCGGGTTCGAAAACTATGTAGACATGACCGAGACACCTCTACGGTCAATAATCAATAGCGTGACCTGGATGCCCATATTGGTTCCTACATATTCTACGAAGATCTTCATCGGTTGAACCCCTATGTCAAGGATTCAGTTAATCCCGTATGCAGTTCCCTTTGTTCTTCGGTATGTTACTTGCCCGAGATTCGATCGACGGTATCTCTATACCTAGTTCAATCTCGTTACCGGCAAGTCTCTTTACTCGTTCCGTAATACAAGATCCCGTGGCTAAATCTTTAGTCACTTTGCTTGCAAGGCTCATTGTTATGTTGTATTACCGAGTGGGCCCTGAGATACCTCTCCGTCACACGGAGTGACAAATCCCAGTCTTGATCCATGCCAACTCAACAGACACCCTCGGAGATACGTGTAGAGCACCTTTATAGTCACCCAGTTACGTTGCGACATTTGATACACACAAGGTACTCATCCGGTGTCAGTGAGTTGCATGATCTCATGGTTATAGGAACAGATACTTTGACATGCAGAAAACTATAGCAATAAACTGACACGATCATATGCTACGTTCATAGTTTGGGTCTTGTCCATCACATCATTCTCCTAATGATGTGATCCCGTTATCAAATGACATCTCATGTATATGGCTAGGAAACCTTAACCATCTTTGATCAACGAGCTAGTCTAGTAGAGGCTTACTAGGGACACTTTGTTGTCTATGTATCCACACATGTATTTGAGTTTCCAATCAATACAATTATAGCATGGATAATAAACGATTATCATGAACAAGGAAATATAATAATAACCATTTTATTATTGCCTCTAGGGCATATTTCCAATAGCTGGGAGACGGGAGATGGGAGAGGGACATTCCTGACGGGTTGACATTCACTATGCATTTGCACCTATTCATGCTGCAGCAGGCAATCTCTTTTGTGGACAGAGATGAGGGGAGGTCGGATGTCTTCACCTGGCCTTGTGATGCCTCCGGATCGTACACGGCTAAATCAACTTATAAGAGACTTTGCATGGGACAGACCTCCTTTGAAGCGGCCTTCATCTGGAAGTGCTGGGCACCTTTGAAATGCAAGATCTTCATTTGGCTGGTTGTCCAATAGCAGGTGTGGACCTCGGATCGGTGGGCATGGCATGGTCTCCAAGACCACCCGTCGGTCTGCTATACTTTTCACCAGCAGGAAGACAACGTGGATCACATCTTGGTCCAATGCCCTTTTGCGAGGGAGGTGTGGTATCTGATCCTCAATAACTTTAGGATGAACTTGGTGACCCCCTCCCAGCAAGATTCAATGGTGCAATGGTGAAAATCGCTAGGAACACCTTCAGCAAGCGACCACGGCGAGGTTTCGATTCCCTTTTCGTCGTCACCGCCTGGTCTTTATGGAAGCAACGGAATGCCCGGGTGTTCGGGAGGAGGTCTTTATGGAAGCAACTAAACCCCTCTCAACTGGTGCATCAAATCCTCGACGAGGTCGACGATTGGAAAAAGGTCGGAGCTGGAGGTCTTCATAGTTCACTGAGAGAGTAGCTTTAGTTTCCTCTAGGTGTTGGTGATGGTGTTCGATCTAGCCTTTGTTCGCAAGGGCCGGATCTTCTTGTAAATTGTTATTCTCCCTTCTATAAAAATATGGTACGTCATTGGCGTACCCTCGGAAAAAAAATTGGTTCAGAGTGCTTTGTCGTTCCAAGTGCTTGATGAGATTGCCAAATGGAGGCTAGCAGGTGTGGGTGTTGGTGGCTTGCAAAGTTTCGCGAGAAGTCAGTTTAGGCTTTGTAGGTGTGGGTGTTTGGTGTGTATTTGGTTTGCCCTTTTGTTCGCATTGGGGTAGACTTTTTGTAAATTTTTTTGACTTCTACAAAAATATGGTATGTCATTGGCGTACTCTTGAAAAAAAATTAAAAGATATGTTGGAAGGGATAGATGGATTGGTGAAATAGTTGTTGTATTGCTTGAGCCTCGCGGGCATATATATGTAAGAGTACATGATCAACTTGAAGTACAAGACAAGCCAGAATAATTCCAAGTCTATCTTATGTTTGCTAATTAATCACGATACTCAACAACCCCCCGCAGTCACAATGGTAGCCGGTGAGACTGGAGAACAATCCGAAGGTAAGCCGACGGACATCCCCCCACAGTCATAACGGTCGATGCATCGCAGAAGTTGTGGATGGAATGGAAACTGACGAGGTTGCTCAAGCAAGGCGGTAGCCCTTTGTGCCGTTGTCGAGGTAGCCGAGAGCGTAGGGTGACGTAGCTGTGGTCGAGCTAGCCGTGCAAGAGACGCTGTGGTTAATATCGAATCGGGGTGGCCGGTGTCCAGGTAGTCGCCGTGGACCGGGAAGAAGAGAGGCGGCGGAAGCCCGAGGAGGCGGCGGCGGCGGCTAGGTTAGGAACGCGGCGACGGTGTTCGAAGTAGGCAAGGAAGAACCCGATAGCGTGACAAAGACCAGCACGGACGGTGACATTCCCGCGCTTAGGAAGATGGCGCGACACATATCACATAGAAGTCGACGCGCGTGGACGGCGAAGTGGACGCGTGCCGCGGCGCTATGGCCGAAGGGGCGACGTAGCGCAGCGCGCGGGCCGGAGCAACGGCGGGGAAGACCTCATGGAGACGACAGGGACCGCCCGATGGGGCGACGCAGCGGCAGCGCGAGGGTCGGTGCAGCCAGGGGAACGGCGTGGAGCGGACGACTTTGGAGCGGCGATGGACCGTGGGCCGCGGCACTATGGCCTGAAGGGGCGACGCAACGGCAACACGTAGGTCGATGCAGCCGTGCAGCCGCGGGAAGAACCACGGGGCGGCGACAAGGACCGCGTGACACGCTCGCTACGGCCCGATGGGACGACACAGCGACAGCGCGAAGGTCAATGCAGCCACGAAGACGAACTGAAGCGGACAGTCCTGGGGCAACGATGGACTGCGGGCCACGGCACTATGGCCTGGAAGGACGTAGCGGCAGTGCGTGGGTCGATGTCGTCGCGGAAAAAATCATGTAACGATGACGCTGCGGTCTGAAAGGATGACGCAGTTGCAGCTCGTTGCTCAATCGGTGAAGACGCGCTATACTCAGAGACGATCTTCGTGAACCTATGGAGCTGCGCGCAGACGGCTGATTAGACCGAAACCACAACAAACGAGATCGAGAAGACGCAGACGAACGACGAGACGCGTAGGGATGCAAGCAGTCATGCAGCGGATGGATACCAACGGTGCGCACGAGCGCATGCATGCATCCAAGCATTCCCGCACGTGATGCAACATGGAAGTTGCAAAACTTGCACAGGTCGCGTGATTCACAACCGTCGTGGATAGGCTGAAGCAGTCGTCGAGCGGCCGACTACACCACGCCCGTGCGCGGGGCGATGTGCCAGTCAATGACGGCGCAACCGGCCACCGCAACAGCACACGCGTGCATGCGTGAACTAGGGACGCCGGCAACAGATCCGAGTGAAGGCGGGGGTTGCCGTCGATGTTGAAGTTGGGACACGGTGTAGATAAAGAACGACGGCGGGCGACGTAAACTGATCTATAGATCGGAGAACTAAAAAAGAACGCCGATCAAACGACCGGCGAGAAAGAAAAATTCCAATCAACGAATCGGAAAAAGACTTTCTAGGACAGCCGACCAACATGGTCGGCGGACGAACCCTAGTCACGGGTGGCGCGGCTCCCGGTGACAATTATGGAGATCGGCCGCCCCGGGGACGCGATGCGGAAGCGACGGCGCGGCTAGGGTTTGGATCGGGGTTAGGCTGATACCATGTTGAAAGGGATAGAGAGATTGATGAAATAATTGTTGTATTGCTTCAGCCTCGCGGGTATATAATACATATCCGGTATCCGGTATAAAGGCAGTTTATAAAGAGGCACTTGGCAAAAGTAATTAATTTTTTGGCTCTATTTTTTTTTTTCATTTCATTTAGATGCGCTTTAGTTTCTAACAGCGCGGCGGCAGGGGAGGGGGGGTGGTTGGGAACAGAAGGTTGGACCCCCGGGAACGAGATCCTCTAACGTACAACAAACTATTCCGGAGGGACATACGCGCACGTAGTCCGTTCATTGCACATCCGACAGCATCAGGTAGAACCAATGGAAACACGGACATACGAGGGGCCCAAAAGGAATGATACATCCCAGTTCACTCGCCGAAGGAGCACTCGACCCTTGTTAGAGAATCTACAACCGTAACTCGCAAATCCGGGTGTCCGTAAACAGTGATCGGTCACGTCTCAAATATTGCATTCTACAACCGGATACCTCAAATTAAAAATCTCAAATCCATATTATTACATGCAACGTAAACCTAATACAAGTGAAGCCCGTCCAGCTCCGCCGTGCCCATGTCCGGCGGCTGGCCACACCCCTCGCAGTGTTGGTCCAGTCGCCGGCGAGGTACAGTAGGACATGGGACACTAGTCGGCTCACGGGAGTCGAGCTCCAGCGGTCTCCCATGCCCTACTCTTCCTCGTCGGAGCCCGTAACCCGGACGGTGCCGGTGGACGTCCGGTCGATGACGGATCCTTTCTAGGAGGAGCCGATGTCCACCACGACGCGGTTGCGGCGGCCGCACCCATGCATTTGACGGGGCGCCGGAGAGTGTGACTCCGCCTCTCCAACGTCTACCGCCGCGAGGGCCTCCGCCGCCTCCCGCGTCCGCTGCCTTGCACGGCGGGCACGCCACGCCATGATATCGTCCTCGCACTGGCCTGCGCGTCAACGGAGGGGTTGCGCTTTTGTCACGCCGTTCGGACGCCAGACGGACCGCATCGCCTCCGGTGAGGTAGCGACGCCGGATCCAAGCACCGGTTGTGCCGACGCAATGGATTCCCAGCGTTGCGAGTCCAAGCGCTGCCGTCGGGCAGGCGCCTCCCGGAAGCGGCGGAGCGCAACCCGGACGATCATCTCCTCCTCGGGCCGTCGAGTGGCAGCCTCCCGGGAGCGGCGGAGCACTACACGCCCCTTCATCAACCACTTGCATCTTGTGTTAAAAAAAATCTGGTGAGTTCTCAAAAATAATGGATGTAATTATAGCTGTGATTGTTACTCCCTCCGTCCCAAAATAAGTGACTCAACTTTGTACTTTGTACTTGATGAGGATGCCTACCCTGGGTAGGGTCATAGACCTGACATCTGGGGCCCACCAATGGCCCTTCAATGTCCTTAAAGCCCCTGGGCAGAGACTCATTCGGATGAATATAGTCGTTCACTCGGATGACTCATTTCACTCGGACCACACGACGCCATTCGGACAGACAGAAGCTCAGGCGACCAGGAAGACAAAGCGTCAGTGGAATTCGAGTAGTCACTCGTTATGAGTTAATTCGCCGTAACCAGTAACGGCGAGTTAATCAGCCGTTCCTGTAACGTAGTATTCATTGACATTTATTGCCTAATCATGGCGCTCGGCCGGTGGTGGCGCACTCTATATAAGCCACCCCCGGGCGCCATAGCAAGGGTTCCGACCCCCTGTAATCCTCTACCACCATAAGCAAACACAACAGCCTCCAGGCACCGAGACATAGGGATGTTATCACTCCCGAGTGAGGCCTGAACTCGTAGAAACCGAGTGCACACTTGAGCCGTAGCTAGACTTCGCCCCTCCTTTCGTACCCCCTAGTACTATTGCCAGGATCATTCCCACGACAGTTGGCGCCCACCGTGGGGCTGCGCGTCTAGCGAATTTCGGCACAGGTAGAATTTCCATCTTCTCGTTCATCATGAACACATTCGGCGGCGAGATCCTCTTCGGGTCACTCAGCTTCGCTGTCGACGACTCGGCGTGGCTGCAGGTGCACTTCAGCGCGACGACGTTCGGAGATCTCCTCCGGCAACCGTCTACACCCTATCGACCGACTTCCCCGACTCGCCTTGCGGCTTGCCGCCGGCGCTCCGGGCGCTCGCGGCTGCAGCGCTGGATCAAGCACGCTGTGGCGGCCCAGGCCGTAGGACAGCAGGTGGCTGCACTCGAAGCCAACGAGTCAGTCCACTGCCTCTTCCCGTCTTCGGATGACGAATCCTCCGGAGTTTCCGAGCACGAGAGCAGCAGCGACGTAGCGGAGGTCTTGATTGTCGCCCCGGCCCGAGGTGCTGCTCCTCCCGGGCATTCGGCAGGAGATACCCGCGATCGGGACGGCGACCGCCACAATGCCAGCACCGACGGCTACGTTCCCCGACCCCTCACCCGGGAGCAACGGGAGGAAATCAGGCGCAGGAACGACCAGGTCCTTCAGACGCCCATTGCGGGGAACACCCCTGAGGAGATATCCCTGGAGGCTGCTCGCCAAGCCACCTTGGCTGAGCGCGAGTGTCTCGAGCGGCTACAACATTCACTCGACGAACGCGCGGCAAGAGAACTTCCCAGTTCCAGCAGTAGCCGCCGCCAGTTGTTCACGAAGGATCGTCCGTACACCATCCCGGTGATGCGCACGCCTTTGTTGAATCTGGCCGCGGCCACTCGGATCGCAGATTCGATCCAGCCGTCTGATTCGGCGGCAGGCGAGGGCATTCGGCAAATCCAGGCTTTGCTGAAGACTGCCTTACAGCAAAACTCAGAGGTATCACAATCTCGTCAACGCATTCACAATGAATCTACTCGGGCAGATATTGTGCAGTCGGCTCACAGTCCGCTCACGCCGAGGAAAGACCCGCGAACTCCTCCTCATCCGAGAGGCCCGTACGGAGGACGCGGGCACGGCGACCATGATTTCAGTCGGACTCCCCCTCCGAGGGGCGGTCTTCGTGGCCAACGTCCGTATGACGGAGGCTACACACTCGGGAGAAATTGCGAGCGGAGCCCTGTTCGGCACAGGGGCTACGATGCCCGATCTGACATCACTCAGCGAGTGGTCGATCGAAACAGGCATGACAGAGACCGAGCGAGCGGCTGGGGAGTTACCGGCCTCGGATGTTTCAGCAGATACATTCGGGAGGCGGAAATACCCCCCAATTACCGGCTAGCAACTGGAATTGGGAAGTTCAATGGCGAATCCAAGCCAGAGACTTGGCTCGAAGACTATCGAGTTGCTATCCAGATCGGCGGCGGCGATGATTTCGTCGCCATGAAGCACCTTCCGCTCATGTTGGAAGGGTCCGCGCGGGCATGGCTGAATCAGTTGCCCGCCAACTGCATTTACTGTTGGGAAGATTTGGCCGAGTGTTCGTCAAAACATTCGAGCGCACGTACAAGTGCCCGGGTGGATTGACAGAGCTACAGCACTGCGTCCAGAAGAGCAACGAAACTCTCCGAGAGTATATTCAGCGCTGGACCACGTTGCACAACACTGTGGAGAATGTGACCGAGCATCAGGCCGTGTGCGCCTTTAAGGCAGGCACTCGGTATCGGGAGTTGATCTTGAAGTTTGGCCAGTCTGGGGATCTGTCCCTCAGTCGAGCCATGGCGATCGCAAACAAGTACGCCAATGGCGAGGAAGAAGACCGCCTCCGTAGCGGCAAAGCAAGAGCTGGCAACGCCCCTCAGTCGGGGGGTAATGCCGGGAAGAATCAGAAGCGGAAGGCCGACACCTCCGGCAAAGCAGAGGTCGCAGCCGCCCAAGGGCAAGGACAGGGCAAGCCTAAGCCCAAGAAAAAGAAGAAAGAATGGACTCCTAACAAGAAGTCCGAGTATAAATCCGATATCCTCGACCAACCATGCCAAATTCATACCAAAACGGATGAAGAAGACAACGTTGTGCTCCCGAAGCACACCACTCGGGAACGTCGCCTGCTCAAGCAGGAGATGGGCGATGAGCCCTCGAGTGAAAAGGTCGATGTCGAAGAGGAGGAAGATACTTCCGAGTATCCGAAAGTTGACAAGGTCCTCAACATGATCTTCGCCGACGTCGGAAGCAAGAGGCGACTGAAAGTTGTCAATCGGGAGGTCAACATGGCGGTTCCGACTGCTGCTAAGTACCTCAACTGGACAAAGACGCCTATCACCTTCAACCAGTCCGACCATCCGCCTCACATAGCCATCCCTGGGAGGCAGGCATTGGTCGTTGACCCAGCTGTGGGTGGTGTCCGACTGCGCAAGGTCCTGATGGACGGAGGCAGCGGGCTCAATATCATTTATGCCGATACGCTCAAGGCAATGGGCATCCCGATGTCTCAATTGAGCAAGAGTAACATGCATTTCCACGGGATTGTCCTTGGGAAGAAGGCAGAGTCACTCGTCCTGATCGCTCTGGACGTCGTATTCGGGGGCGAAAAGAATTTCCAAAAGGAAAGGCTAACCTTCGAGGTGGTCGACTTGCGCAGTGCTTATCACGCCATCCTGGGGTAGGCCTGCCTATGCACGTTTCATGGCCAGACCATGTTACGTGTACCTCAAACTCAAGATGCCAGGGCCTAAGGGCGTGATCACAGTGACTGGCGACCGAAAGGTTGCCGAAGAGTGCCTCCAGCGAGGCTCGAAGATCGCCAATGAACAAGTGCTTGCAGTCGAGCTGGAAGGATACAAGAAGGAAGTGGATACGGCTGATCTGCTCAGATCAAAGCGGCCGGCTTCAGAATCGGCCTTCCAGTCGGCTGGCGAGACCAAGCAAATCCATATCCATCCGAATGACCCAAGTCCGGCTCCGACGAACCCGACGAACATCTCCACTTCACTCGGAGAGAAATAGGAAGCCGAGCTCATCCAGTTCCTCCGTGAGAACTGGGACATATCCGCATGGAAGCCGTCTGACATGCCGGGTGTTCCCAGGGAACTGGCTGAGCACCGACTCCGAACCGATCCCAAGGCCAAGCCAGTCAAAGAGTACTTGATACGATCCTCCATCGAGAAGTGCAAGGCAATTGGTCAAGAGATAGCTCGGCTCCTTGCTGCCGAATTCATTCGTGAGGTTTACCATTACGAGTGGCTCGTGAATGTCGTTTTGGTGCCGAAGAAAGACAAGTCACTCCGCATGTGTATTGACTTTAAACACCTCAATCGGGCCTGCCCGAAGGATCATTTCCCTTTACCACGGATAGATCAGATAGTAGACTCTACTGCCGGATGCGAACGTCTGTCGTTCCTGGATGCGTACTCTGGGTACCATCAGATCCGAATGTACGGTCCTGATGAAATAAAAACAGCCTTGATCACCCCATTCGGGTGCTTTTGCTACGTCACGATGCCATTCGGCCTGAAGAATGCTTGAGCTACTTTCCAGCGCATGATCCAGAAATGCTTGCAAGAGCAAATTAGTCGGAACGTGGAGGCCTATATGGGCGATATCGTAGTCAAGTCTAGGAAAGGTTCCAACCTCCTGACTGACCTCGCCGAGACCTTCGCGAACCTGTGGCGCTTTGGAATAAAGTTGAATCCAACTAAGTGCACATTCGGAGTGCCTGCAGGAAAGTTACTCGGTTTTCTCGTTTCCGAGCGAGGGATCGACGCCAATCCGGACAAAATCGGCGCTATAGTCCGAATGAAGCAACCGGAGCGCTTGCACGACGTGCAAAGGCTGACAGGGTGCCTTGTGGCCCTGAACCGATTCATTTCAAGACTCGGAGAGAAGGCACTCCCTCTCTACCGATTGATGAAGAAGTCCGACAAGTTCGAGTGGACCAATGAAGCACAAGCCGCGTTTGAAGAACTCAAGGCATTGCTTTCCACACAGCCGGTGTTAGCTGCTCCGGGCAGCCAGGGACCTTTACTTCTGTACATTGCGGCGACCAGCCAGGTGGTGAGCACAGTCCTTGCAGTAGAGCGCGAAGAGCCAGGAAAAGCATTCAAAGTTCAAAGACCCATATATTACATCTCAGAAGTGTGAACCCCTTCCAAGCAAAGGTACCCGCACTACCAAAAGCTGGTCTATGGTATTTACCTGACTGCTAAAAAGGTGGTTCATTACTTCCAAGATCACTCGGTCATGGTCGTCAGCAACGCTCCCCTGTCGGAGATCCTGCATAACAGAGACGCCGCTGGCCGAGTGGCAAAGTGGGCAATCGAGCTCCTTCCGCTGGAGATCAAGTTTGAAGCTAAGAAAGCAATCAAGTCCCAGGCATTGGTTGATTTTATGGCTGAGTGGATCGAGCAGGAGCAGCCAATCCTGAGTGTTCCCGAAAACTGGACTATGTTCTTCGACGGATCCAAGATGCTCAATGGCTCGGGGGCTGGTGTGGTTCTTGTCTCTCCCAAAGGAGACCGGCTGAACTATGTCCTCCAAATCCATTTCGACTCATCAAACAACGAGGCCGAATACGAAGCCCTCCTGTACGGGCTCCGCATGGCCATATCACTCGGCATTCGTCGTTTGATGGTCTACAGTGATTCGGACCTCGTTGTCAACCAAGTGATGAAAGAGTGGGACATTCGGAGCCCAGCAATGACCGGTTACTACAATGCGGTCAGAAAGCTGGAGAAGAATTTTGAAGGTCTAGAACTTCATCACATTCCTCGCGCAAAGAATCAGGCAACAAACGACCTGGCAAAGATTGGGTCCACTCGGCGAGCGGTCCCGAAAGACATATTCCTTGAGCATCTGCGCGCCCCAACAATTGCAGAAGATCCTTTCACAGAGGAGCCCCCACAAGCAGTCGGTCCATCTGACCCGACTGAGGTTGAAGTTCCAGCTATAGTGGATCTGGTCCACGAAATGCTGGTAATCACTCCCGAGTGGACTCAACCCTATTTGGATACTTGCTCAGGCAAGAACTCCCCGAAGATGAAGAAGAAGCCCGTCGGATCGTCCGTCGATCCAAGTCATTCGAAGTTATGGGAGACCAGTTATACAAGAAAAGCACCACGGGAGTCACCCAAAAATGCATCTCCCCAGAGGAAAGGCTTCAAATCTTACATGAAATCCACTCGGGAACTTGCGGCCACCATGCGTCCTCTCGGACTTTGGTCGCTAAGGCTTTTTGAGCAGGTTTTTATTGGCCCCGAGCCAATGAAGCAGCAAGAGACCTTGTTGGGGATATAACCCCGTGGTGAGACCTGCCCAGGAGGGGCCGGGTCATGCGGTTGGCGGCTTACGACAAGATTTGGTGCAGGCTCACTCAACGGGCCTGGAGGCCCAGAGCTAGAAGACGAGATGTAACTCGGTGGCGTAAGCCGCCGGTGGCGGCTTGTTAGACAAGGCATGTGTAGTTAGAGGCGAGGTCGGTTATCAAGTATAACCCGGCCCGGACTCTTGAAAGCCCAGGGCCTTGACCTGTGTATATAAAGGCGGGTTACCTGGGCGGCTTAGGCCACGAAACAACTCATCGATAGCTAGGTCAAGCGAATTCGCTCCCTTGTAATCGATACCCAATCAATACAACCCAAAGCAGGACGTAGGCTTTACCTCTTTCCGAGGGGCCGAACCTGGGTAATCCTTGTCTCCCGATTCCGATCAACCCCTTCGAGCTCACCGCCTTAGCAATGGCCTCGAACCTAAGTCCTTTCACGGGGACATCTGCCGTGACTAAACCACGACAGTTGGCGCCCACCGTGGGGCTGACGCTCGGTGGTGTGGAGTTCTCGAAGGGCTCTCTCCCAGGGATCGAGGGATACGCCGTTGGCAGGATGACCAAGAGTCGCCGCGGCAAGCTCTACATCGACGACGCTGGCTGGGGCCCCGAGGCCGACTCAATCGAGTACGGGTACAGGGTCCCCTTCGGCAGAATTCATGTCTTCATCGGCAAGATCGGCGGATCTGAACCCGGGCCGGACGTCTGCACCGACCTCGTCGAGCCGGCCCGGCGCGCGCAACCCACCCATGTTAAACCGGGCCGGAAGCGTGTCTTCGTCGGCTTTACCCAAGGCGCGGAACTTGAAGGTTCCGTGCCGCGGGAGGAAACCTTCATCTGTTCAGAGGATGGATCCTCGAATGGGGAGTCAGAATCAATCTATCAGCTTCACAATGGCGGGATTGGGGGCTACTTCGAAGGCTACCCTGAGCCGGAGTACCCTGAGCCGGAGTACCTTGAGCCGGTGTACTAAGATCCGCCTTACCGCGCTGCTGTCTTCATGGCAGGATCAGCACCGGCCCCTAGTAGCACGGCTGCCGGTGCGACCGGGTCTGGATCTGGCAGGCCGCCGGCTCAAGTTCTCCTGGATCTGATGAACGAGCTTACAACTCTGATGGAAACCGAGGTCACGGTCGAAAACCAAGCAGCCCGTAACACGGAGATCACGAGGTTGAAGAACCAGATGGCCGGAGTCCAAGAGGAAATCAATGCATTGAAGGCTCAGATGGATGCTGAGTCGGAGCGCCTTAGGGCGGATGCCTTTCGCCTTGAATTAGAGCAGCAGACCACAGTGGCGGTTCACTGGATGAGGCATCAATCTTGTTTGCCGGATCAATATGAGGCCAGAAATCTTTTCAACACGCCAGGGACGGGACGGAATGCACCTCTGACCGTAACCCGGACGGTGGAAGTACCTGGGAGCAGGGCGGCGGTTCAGCATCGGCAACCAGGCCCACCCCGCAAGAACAGACCCCGCCACAGTCTTTTCCAACACCACCAGGTCATTATTCTAACCCGGCGGAGAACATGGTGGCAGCGGCGACCAGACTCGGCACGATCCCCATCCCTGATGGGACGCCTTTCGCAGAGGAAGTACGGAACGCCAATGGATACTTGCAGACAGCGGTGGCCCAACAGGAGAAATATACTTACAGCCAGAGTCGCGTGCACTCAACCCCCATCCCGAACCGCAGCTACATCCAGCGTTTAGAATCGCCGGCGGTCTCTAGTAGTGAGCGACGTCGAAACCCACCGCGAGACGATCAGCCGGCTCTTGATGCTCAGGCGCTGGTGGATCGGGCAAGAGCGCAGCGAGAGGCGGCAGCATTGGCAGCTGCGGCGGCTTATCAAGAACCCACAGTAGCGCCTTCCATTTCGGTAGGAGCTGGAGTAACCTCCAGGGCTGTGGGAGTGCCGTACTTAGTGCCGGCTTTACGAAACGAGCGCCTACCGAAGGACTTCAAGGGTCCTCACAAGGTGCCCAACTATACCATTGATCTGCCTCCAGAAGCTTGGATCGAAAGCTATGAACTAGCCATGGAGATGTTAGACGTCAGTGATGCAGTATGCGCCAAGTATTTCATCATGATGCTGGAAGGGCCGGCTCGCGCGTGGTTGAAGGGTTTACCACCCAACACCATTAATTCCTGGGCCGAGTTGAAGGCGAAGTTCATCAAGAATTTCCAGGGAACGTGCAAGCAGCCCATGACAATTGTGGATTTGGATCATTGCGTGCAGCGTGAGGACGAGTCGGCTCATCATTGGGTCCGGCGGGTCTCAACCATCATCCACTCTTCTGATAACATTATGGCGGCTCAAGCGGTCCTGATTCTGGAGAAGAATTGCCACTTTGTTCCCCTGAAGCAGAAGCTTGGCCGGCTCAAACGTACATGCCAGGACATGGGGGAACTCATGGCAGCTCTCACCAAGTATGCGGCCTCGGACAGCACGAAGGACCCTGGTTCCGATGATGAGAAATCGGCCAAGGGTAAGAAGAATAACAATGGCAAGAGTCAACCGCGGAACGGGGGAGGAAATAACAATAAGGGCAACAGCGGAAAGCGGAAACACCGGGACAGCGGGTCAGATTTAGTGGCCAACACCAGTGCTGGGAATAACCGTGGCAAGGGCAATGGCAAGCCGCCTTTTTGTAAACACAAGCCTGTTGATATGGAGGCGATGTTGAATGTTCCTTGCCCAAAGCATGGCCTTCCTGATAAGCCATCCACTCATGCCTGGAGGGATTGTTGGATCATGAGGGATTTCCGAAATTACAGCGTTAACCAGCATCAAGGTGGCGGCGGTGGACCGTCTGGCGGATCAGGATCCGGCTCTCCTGGGTCCGGCTTTGGCGCAGGCGGCTCAGGTTCTGGCTATCAAGGCCAAGGAAATCATGGTGGTAATAACCAACAGTCCGGCAATGGAGGTCAGCAACAAAACAACCAGTCCGGGTATCAGAGTAACCCGAAGCAGCTTAGTGGAGGCCAGTATCATGTTTTTACAACAAGCCTCGACAAGCGAGATCAGAAGGTGCGCAAGCGGGCGGTTAATGCGGTCATGCCGGCTCTCCCGCAATATTTGAAGTGGTCTGAGTTTGACATAACTTGGAGCAGGGAAGATCACCCGCCGCGCGTTGACAACCCGGGTCAGTTGGCTTTGGTAGTAGCCCCCCAAGTAGGAGGATATGTATTTACCAAGGTGCTCATGGATGGTGGTAGCAGCATCAACATCCTGTACTATGACACGTTCCACCGGATGAACTTGCTTGACAAGGATCTTAAACCATCTTCGACGGTTTTTCACGGTGTAGTGCCTGGAAAGTCGGCTTACCCGGTTGGAAAAATTTCTCTGGAGGTAGCTTTTGGCGATGAATTCAACTACAGGGTGGAGTCTTTGTGGTTTGAGGTGGTCAAGATCAAGAGCCCGTACCACGCTTTGTTCGGACGGCTGGCTTATGCCAAGTTCATGGCTAGGCCTTGCTATGTCTACTTACAGCTCAAGATGCCCGGGTTAAAAGGAACGATGACAGTGCATGGTGATCGGAAGATTGCTCTTGAGTGTGAAGAAGGTGATGCAGCGTATGCAGAGTCGAGTTGTGTTGAGGCGGAACTCAAGTTTTATAAGGAGAATTTTGACCCGGCAGATATGACCCCTCTAAAGAAGCCTAGCACGGAATCTGAGCCACCCCTCAAGTTTGTGGCAGAAGATACCAAGCTAGTGGATTTCACTCCTGGCCACTCATCGCAACAGTTCACTATTGGGGCTAATATGGATCCCAAATAGGAAGGCGCGCTCATCAAATTCATCCGTGAGAATCGGGACATCTTTGCATGGAAGCCTTCTGACATGCCGGGTGTACCGAGAGAATTCGCTGAGCACCACCTTAATGTGGATCCTAAGATTAAGCCGGTCAAACAGTTCCTCCGTCGCTTCAATGAGGAGAGGTGTAAGGCTATTGGGGAAGAGGTGGCCCGGCTCTTGGCAGCAGGGTTCATCATTGAAGTTTTTCACCCGGAGTGGTTAGCTAACCCGGTGTTGGTACTCAAGAAGTACGGCACGTGGCGCATGTGAGTGGATTACACAGATCTTAACAAGGCGTGTCTGGCTGACCCGTTTGCTCTCCCCCGTATCGATCAAATCATTGATGCAACGGCGGGTTGTGAGAGTCTATGCTTCCTGGATGCTTATTCAGGTTATCATCAGATCAAGATGGCAGTCAAAGACCAAGATAAGACGTCTTTCATTACGCCTTTTGGAGCTTTCTGCTATGTGTCTATGCCTTTTGGGGTCAAGAGTGCCCAGGCGACTTACCAGCGCTGTGTGCAGAACTGTCTTCATGGTCAAATTGGGCGCAATGTTCATGCTTACGTGGATGATATTGTGGTCAAGTCAAGGAAGAAGGAAACTCTGCTGGCTGATTTGAAGGAAACCTTTGATAATCTGCGGGTCTACAAGATGATGCTTAACCTGGCAAAGTGTGTGTTCGGTGTACCTGCAGGCAAGCTCTTGGGTTTCTTGGTCTCTGAGCGTGGCATTGAGGCTAACCCGGACAAGATAAAGGCCATCACCTCCTTGTCTAAGCCGGCGTGTATTAATGATGTTCAGCGCCTGGCGGGTCGTATTGCTGCCTTGAGCCGATTCATAAGCCGCCTGGGTGAGAAGGCTATTCCTCTGTATTAGATGATGAAGAAGGCAGACAATTTCGTCTGCAGTGATGCGGCTAATGAGGCATTTGAGGCGCTCAAAAAGCAGTTGGCTGAGCCGCCCATTTTGGCTGCTCCCGTGGAAAGGGAGCCTCTGTTTTTATACGTGGCGGCTAACAATAGGGCTGTCAGCGCTGCAGTTGTGGTCGAGCGCAAGGAGGCGAGTAAGGAGTACCCAGTTCAGCGGCTGGTGTATTATGTCAGTGAGGTATTGACGGAATCCAAGCAGAGATACCCACATTGGCAGAAGTTGGTGCTTGGTGTGTTCATGGCCAATCGCAAGCTGAAGCATTATTTCCTTGGGCATCCGATTACAGTAGTCAGCTCTGCTCCTTTGGGAGATATCATTCAAAACAGAGAAGCCACTGGTAGGATTGCCAAGTGGGCAATTGAGCTTGGGCCTCTTAATCTGAAATATGTACCCCGGACGGCTGTAAAATCTCAAGCCCTGGTGGATTTTATCAATGATTGGACAGAGTGTCAAATATCTAAAGAGAAGCCGGACAATACCTATTGGACGATTCACTTTGATGGTTCCAGGCAATTGGAAGGCTCGGGGGCCGGAGTTGTTCTAACTTCCCCACGAGGTGACAAATTCTGTTATGTTTTGAGGCTAATGTTTCCTTGTACTAACAATGCAGCGGAATATGAGGCTTTGCTTCACGGACTCCGTGTTGCTAAGGAGATGAATTTGAGCCGGGTCAGGTGTCTTGGCGACTCAGACCTGGTGGCTCAGCAGGTCTCTGGCACGTGGGACTCTAAAGACCCTCGCATGGCGGCTTATCGCCAGGCGGTTGATGTTATTGCTGGCCACTTCAAAGGATATCAGGTGGATCATATTGATTGGCGGAAGAATGAGGCGGCTGATGCATTGTCAAGGCTGGGGTCTTAGCGCAAGCCGGTGCCACCTAATGTGTTCTTGGACGTGTTGCATCACCCGTCGGTCAAATTACCGTCGGAGGAGGATTTGGCTATACCTGACCCGGAAGGGCAATTGGTGGCGGCTCTCCGCGCAGTTCCTGATTGGACGCTGCCTTATTTGGCATATCTGACCCGCGGTGAGTTACCTCAAGATGAAAATCTGGCACGGCAGATCATAAGGCGGTCTAAGTCTACGACTATTGTCAACGGCGAGTTACATCGGCGAAGTGTGACTGGTGTCTTTCAGCGCTGTGTGTCTCCCGATGAGGGCCGAGAGATCTTGCAAGAAATCCATGCTGGCGATTGTGGTCGTCACGCCGGGTCAAAATCTTTGGTGGCCAAGGCTTTTCGACATGGCTTCTACTGGTTAACAGCTCATAAAGATGCGTAGGACTTGGTCAGTAAATGTGGCGGGTGCCAGAAATTTGGGCGACGTGCCCATGTGCCGGCTCAGGAGCTACGGATGATTCCAATCACCTGTCCGTTTGCAGTCTGGGGGCTTGATATGGTAGGGCCTTTTAAAAGGTCTAAGGACAAGAAGACCCACCTCTTGGTGGCGGTGGACAAGTTTACTAAGTGGGTCGAGGCTGAGCCGGTCAGCAAGTGTGATGCCGCAATAGCAGTTCAGTTCATCAAAAAGCTGATTTTTCGGTTTGGTTATCCTCATAGTATCATTACTGATAATGGTACAAACTTGTCTAAGGGGGCTATGAAGGAGTTCTGTGATGAGGAGCATATCCGTCTTGATGTATCTTCAGTAGCTCACCCGCAGTCTAATGGTCAAGCTGAGCGTGCTAACTAGGAAATTTTGAGAGGTATAAAACCCCGGCTCATGATTCCTTTGGAGCGCACACCGGGTTGTTGGGTGGAGGAGTTGCCGTCTGTTCTTTGGATCATAAGAACCACCCCCAACAGATCTACAGGCTATACGCCTTTCTTCATGGTTTATGGCGCAGAAGCTGTTCTCCCCAGTGATATTCGTCATGACTCGCCCAGAGTGGCGGCTTACGTGGAAACTGATAACGAGGCGGCACATCAGGATGCTTTGGATGCCTTGGACGAAGAACGGGATCTTGCAGCAGCTCGATCGGCGATTTATCAACAAGACCTGAGTCGCTATCATAGCCGCAGGGTCAAGACCAGGACGTTCCAAGAAGGCGACTTAGTACTTCGGCTGATTCAAGACCAGTCACATATGCATAAGTTGTCACCTCCCTGGGAAGGACCGTTTGTGATCAGCAGAAATCTCAACAATGGTTCCTATTATCTCATTGATATACGGGAGAATGACAAGTCTCGCACTTCTGGTGAAGAGACTAAGAGGCCGTGGAATATTGCTCACCTTCGGCCATACTATACTTAAGCCGCCAGTCCGGCTTTTATCAATGTACATATTCCTGTCATTGTATATACCATCTTTTATGATATAATAAAGTGGGCATCCCCAAGATTAGGGGCCTCTGCCGTTTTTCCGCACTAAAATTCGTGCAAAGGAGTTGATCTTTCATCAGGTCACTTGGGGGCTTCCAACCCACTGGGTTTAGCTTTCATACCCTCTTGGCCAGGCTTTATATGCCATGTTCGAGTTAAACCTGCCTGTTTGCAACTTGCTACTCCGCCATGTGACCCACCGAACTCTTGACAGTTAATCTTGATAAGAGACCCTGAACTTTTATAAGTTATTCTCGTACAAAGACCCTGAACTTGTCAAGGTTTAAATGGTGGTTTTCGTCATGAGAGAGCCGGCTTACAGTGAGCTAGGATAAACTCGTCTTGTCTGCCGTAATCCCTCCGCTATGTGGCCCGTTCGTACTCTTAGCAATGTCAATCTTTTAAAGACCCTGAACTTGCTAAGGTTTAAACGACGGATTTATGTCACGTGAGAGCCGGCTTACAAGTTTTTTAGGGTTTCTGCCTAGTTTCTTCGGAAACAATACAAATTTTTTTCATAACAAACAAAAGTTATCCTGTCCTGCCACGCCTTTAAAGCGGGCTTATAGGACGAGACATACAAATTACTTGTTTTTTGCAGGTACACTCATGATAAGATTCTAAGTTTTGGGTAATTCCAGCTTGGTATTGCTCAGGGAGTATAACCCGCCCAGCGTATCAAGGCAGTCAAACGATTATATATCAAAGACGAATTTGCTAAAGTCGCCAGAAGAAGTTTAAACAGTGCATCAAAAGCACAAGAGCAGGCGGTGAAATGTTTCCTACTGCTATTACAAGGCTATCAGAAAGCCCAAAAGCTGCGGATTTCAAGTTTTTCAGCAAATTTTAACCCGGCGGGTTAAACAATGCCGGGTTACCTTCACATGATGTAAGCTTGTTAACTAGCTCATCGGCGGGTCATCTTACGCCGGGTCTTCGGTCTCCTGGATCTGGAGGTTATCCACATCCCAATTGCAGTTGGTTAAGGCTTCGAATGTGGCTTCATCGTGCATGATGGGAGATGGGTCAACATCAGGAGCGAAGAGGTGCTTACGGCGTTGAGGAATCAGGCTCTTGGCTTCGAAAGTGGGGCCTCAAACTCGCTTATTGCCTTCTGAGTAAGCCGCCTGATATGACGACAGGTCAGCTTGTTCGGCTAGCCAGCTTGCTAAAACACGAGATGCCTTCATACAATGGACATAGTCAGCTTCAGTGAATTGTGAGCCGTAATCTTTCAGCTGAGGGAAGCCGTCCATCATCTCGGCCGGGTTAAGCTCAGGGGCATAAGCCAGCGACCGGCTCAGAGCGGCCATTGCGCCCTTACGGGCGGTTGATATCTTCAGCTCTTCTATTTGTTGCGGGATGGTGGAGAGGACTTCTAGCATGCCCTTCATAAACTTTGGCACACCCTTTTCAGTCATCACAGCTTTAATAGTGAAAAGTGACCCGGCATAGAGCTGTTCAAAAAGAGAATACAAAGCCTTGAGTTTCAACAGGCTGTTCTCTGACAGTTGGTGGCTCCGTTCACCTACAAGCATGTCAAAACTTATAAACCGCCAGAGAAGACTATCGACAAGTATTTTGTATATAGTTGAGGGTTAAGAATACCTACCAAACACAGCTCCAATCATACGGGATATCTGGCCCTTCAGAGTGTTCAGCTCACCAGTCACCGTTTTGAGACGGCCCTCCGCGTCTTCAGCGCGCTTAGTCACGGCGGCTTGGCTCGTTTCAGCGGCTTTTTTGAGTGATTTGAGCTTAGCCTTGATAACGTCCAGCTCTGTCAAGGCAATTTGATACTTGGCGTCAGTTTCAGCTCGGCCATCATGTTGCAACGCCAGACTCTCCTTCAGGTCTGACACGGTCGACTGAGCGGCATTCAAAGATTCCTGTACAAGACAAGTCAACAGAGCAAAGTTATTAGTTTAAGCTGCCTGTCCGGCTCATACTGATTTTCGTCAAAGATTGACACAATCATTACAAGTCCCAAGCAGATTGCAAGCAATATACTTGACACTTGGGGGCTAATGTATTCCAGCTCTTTCTTATAGGACCGGCTCATTATTGGCATAATGACCCGGCCCTTGGGGGCTACACTTGGCTCTTAATCTATGATTGAGTGCCGGTTCATTATTGGCATAATAACCCGGCCCTTGGGGGCTACACTTGGCTCTTAATCTATGACTGAGTGCCGGCTCATTATTGGCATAATAACCCGGCCCTTGGGGGCTACATTTGGTTCTTAATCTATGATTAAGTGCCGGCTCATTATTGGCATAATGACCCGGCCCTTGGGGGCTACACGGTGATTCTTCAAAGGTTTGCAAATTATGGAAGACCCGGCTGACCTTTTTGAAAGGTAAACCGGCTCTTGGGGGCTGCATAAGTATATATATGAAGAGGCAAGGGAAGTGAAGTACCTCGTATTTCTTCTTCATCATACCAACCAGGTTGGCCTCCATGTCCCGGCTTGCGGACAGACGGCTCAGATAGCCAGCATGTAACTCTTCGGCGGTAAGCTTTTCGAGGTTAGGAAGATCAAATTGCATCTTCCCTTCCTTGAGATGAGCCGCCTCATCCTTGCTTTGATAGTGTCTTGGAAGGAGCCGGAGATTTGTGAGCCGCCCCGGTAACAGTAACTTCTTCATGGGAAGCCACATTCTCAGTTGTTGGCTGGGGGCTGGGCGGCTTAGGATCAGAGTCTGGATGAGCCTCAAGAGCCTCGATATCCATATCTACCGGCTCATTGTGCTGAGGAGCTTCTTCATGAGTATCTTTGGAGGTTTCAGAAGGCTCAACATGAGCTTCAGGGATGCTTGGCTTTGGAATTGCCAGCTCTGGAACATCAGGAGCGGCGGCTGACCCGCCAGTTTTTCTCTGTTTGGCTTGAGCCCTGTGAAGCAAAGTTAAAATTACACATCAATGAGCAAGGATGGACTATTAATACAAAGAGTGGGATATAAAAATACTTACCCCTGGTTGATGATAAGGGGAGGCAACTTTGAAGCAGTTGAGTCGCCGGAAGAAGGAGGCGAGTCCTGAAAAAGTTAGCATTGTTAAACACTAATAAGCTGCAAGGATATCATACAGGAAAAATAAGTTCAAGACAAGAAAGTACTTTAATGCGCTATTTTCGGGGGGCCGGCTCATTGGGTAAGCCGGCTAAAAGGTCTCCAGAGCCGGTGCTCCGGGTCTGACGTCTGCTGTCGTCTTGCTGTTTCTTCAAAAGAAAGTTAGGACCCAAGTGAGCAAAAGGACGGGAACTCTTTACATTCCGTACAGCCCGCCGTACTCTCTTTACTGGTGAAAGATCTGAGTCAGAGGAGACAATGGTTACCTCGACAGCATCGATATGACTTGTTTCTGCTTCTTCCTGTGAGTAATCGTCGTCAATGAGTTGCATAAAGAGAAGGCCAAGGGGGTCAAGTTCTACCTCTGAGTCATTGAAATCGAATAAATCTTCGGATGATTGCCTCTTCCGGCGGGTCGGCGCCTTGGATTTGGTCACCTTGGGGACTTTGTTTATCTTCTTGAGAGTAGGAGGCAACAGTTTTTTCCAGAACGAAGAGCCGGCCTACGCATGGCAAAGCATATTGGCAGAAAAGGTTGAATAAAGTATGTAAAGTACAGCATTAAAAGAACGGATGAGGGTTAGGAGGAAAAGACTTACATCCGGAGCCGGGTTAAGTGCAGAGAAGGGACTTAAGCTAGTCTTGCTGCAGGCGGCTAATGATTCCCCCAGCAAAGACTTGACGATAGTGTTGAGATCCTGGTCCTTCAAAGGGGTTCGGTTGAAGCGTTGAGGGTCATCTACTTTACCAGTATACTGGCACATTAAGGCGCCTCGGCGGCTGAACGGCAGAATCCTCCAAGAGACCCAGCAGCGGGTCAGGTCAACACCCGTTAATCCGTTAGCTAACAGGGCCCTGACTTTTGAGAAAGTGGAGGCATATTGAGCACGCCCGGCGGCTGACATCCGGTCTGGAAGCTCCGTATCTGTGCTAAGCCGGTAGGGACGGTAACCCGGCAGTGGGTTCTCCCCCTCTGGTGAAGTGTCTTGGCAGTAGAACCACGTCTTGTTCCACTCTTTGGGGTGACTCAGCAGGGTTGCTGCTGGGAAGAGTACATCCCTCCACCTCTGAAGAGTAACGCCCCCGAGCTCGAGGCTTAACCCGTCCGCCATTTCTGTTTGGCGGTTGATGTAGAAGTACTCTTTGAAGAGATCGACAGATGGTTCCTCTTGAAGGTAGGCTTCACAGAAAGTTTGAAATTGGCACATATTGGTGACAGAATTGGGGCCAATGTCTTGGGGGTGCAGTTTGAATGCGTGTAAGATGTCCCAGAAAAACTTGGACCCGGGCGGGGAAAAGCCACGAAGAAGATGGTCTGTGAATATAATGACCTCCCCGCCTTTGGGTTTAGGGGTAGTCTCATTGCTTGGAATCTGCCAGTGGATAACATCCTGAGCCGGCAGAACTCCCATGGTGACAAAATCTTTGAGTGATTCTTTGGTCACCCCAGACTTTACCCAATTGCAGGTGGATGGGGTTTTAGACATGGCGGCGGCTTAGGACACTAGTAGAAAAAGGGCCTTTAGTCCCAGTTCCAGAGGGCCTTTAGTCCCGGTTCTGGAACCGGGACTAAAGGGTCGGGACTAAAGCCCAAAACCTTTAGTCCCGGTTCGCTTACGAACCGGGACCAAAGGGGCTCCACGTGGCCGCTGCGAGTAGCCCAGGCAGGAGGACCTTTGGTCCCGGTTGGTAACACCAACCGGGACCAAAAGGCATCCACGTGGCCGCAGCGGGGAGCCCAGGCAGGAGGACCTTTAGTCCCGGTTGGTCACACCAACCGGGACCAAAGGTCATCCACGCGTCAGCTTCAGGCAGCAGCTGGGGTTTTTTTTTTGAAGGGGGGGGGGGGTTGGGGGGTTTTGGAGGGTTAATTTAGGGGTTTCATATTGTGTTAGCTAGCTAATAGGGAGAAGTGTCCTCTCTTTCTCCGTGCTCGGTCGACGGTAGCTACTATACATATAGAGATAACTCGATGCTGGCTAATAAGAAAATGAAGGAAACCATTAATTACACAAGATCGTCATGCTGAACATATATAGAGAGAAGTGACATCTCTTTCTCCGTGCTTGGTCGAACAACAAGTTTTCGTATATCTATCCGACGGTACTACATATATACAATATAACATCTTTTACAATCCCTAACATCATCTACCTAAGATCCAATCACAAATCCGCATGGTATTCCCCGTCTTTAGGTATGACGTGGTCAAGAAAGAATCCCGCCAATTCCTCTTGAATTGCTCGTATGCGATCATGTGGTAGGAGTTCATCCCGCATCTGCCAGATCTAATTTAAAGAAGGGGGTCAATACATGCATATATATAAATAAAACTCAACACAATTGATGGTAATATATAAAATAAAATTGTGAATATTATTTACGTACTTCAAATTGTTTGTCAGAGAAGCCCCGCTCAGAGGTCGAGTGGCGAATGAACTCGCATACGTAGTATGCACATAAAACAGTCCCTTCTTTCTGGTACAAGCACTTTACGAGAATAGAGTTCAATCAAACTGATAAGCAAGCATGGTAATGATATATTGATGAAAATTTGAATCAATTAGAGATGCGCGGAACTAGCTAGTACTACTTACTTTGGGGTGCGTAAATCGCAACTCTTTGTTTAGACCGGGAACCTTTCGGGTGAACTTCTTCCAAACCCTGCCAGGCAAAGAAAATGATTACTTGATATCAGGAAATTAACGAAAGTTGCATGCCGATATGGTCCCCAAATTCCTCCTATTTGTGCTCATCCCACACACGTACACCTTCTCCATTCCACAGCTGTAAAAGTTCTTCAACTAATGGCCTTAGGTACACATCAATGTCATTGCCGGGTTGCTTAGGGCCTTGGATGAGCACTGGCATCATAATGAACTTCCGCTTCATGCACAACCAAGGAGGAAGGTTATAGATACATAGAGTCACGGGCCAGGTGCTATGATTGCTGCTCTGCTCCCCAAAAGGATTAATGCCATCTGCACTTAAACCAAACCATACGTTCCTTGCGTCACCTGCAAAGTCCCCCCACCTTCTCTCGATTTTTCTCCACTGCGACCCGTCAGCGGGTGCTCTCAACTTCCCGTCTTTCTTACGGTCTTCTTTGTGCCATCGCATCAACTTGGCATGCTCTTTGTTTCTGAACAGACGTTTCAGCCGTGGTATTATAGGAGCATACCACATCACCTTGGCAGGAACCCTCTTCCTGGGGCGCTCGCCCTCAACATCACCAGGGTCATCTCGTCTGATCTTATACCGCAATGCACCGCATACCGGGCATGCGTTCAAATCCTCGTACTCACCGCGGTAGAGGATGCAGTCATTAGGGCATGCATGTATCTTCTGCACCTCCAATCCTAGAGGGCATAGAACCTTCTTTGCTTCGTACGTACTGCCGGGCAATTCGTTATCCTTTGGAAGCTTCTTCTTCATTATTTTCAGCAGCGAACTAAATCCCTTGTCAGATACACCATTGTCTGCCTTCCATTGCAGCAATTCCAGTGTGGTACCGAGCTTTCTGTTGTCATCTTCGCAATTTGGGTACAACCCTTTTTTGTGATCCTCTAACATGCGATCGAACTTCAACTTCTCCCTTTCACTTTCGCATTCTCTCTGTGCATCAATAATGACCCGGCGAAGATCATCATCGGGCACATCGTCTGGTTCCTCTTGATCTTCAGCTTCCCCCATTGCAGCATCACCGTATTCAGGGGGCGGGTAGTTGTCATCATCCTCTTCTTCTTCGTTATCTTCCATCATAACCCCTCTTTCTCCGTGCTTGGTCCAAACATTATAGTGTGGCATAAAACCCTTCTCAAGCAGGTGGAAGTGAAGGGTTTTAGAGTTGGAGAAAGCCTTCGTATTCTCACAGACAGTACATGGACAATGCATAAAACCATTCTGCTTGTTTGCCTCAGCCTCTTCGAGAAAATTATGCAGGCCCTTAATATACTCGGAGGTGCGTCGGTCACCGTACATCCATTGCCGGTTCATCTGCGTGCGTTATATAGTTCTTATTATTGAACAACATATAACTCTCTAGAGCATCTAATTAAAACACACAAGTAAGAACTTTTTTCTTTTAGAAAGAAGATAAGAAGAAGAGGCTAACCACGGTGTTGCCGGCGCCGAGATGGGCGCGGGCGATCGACGGCGGTGAGGACGGGGACGGGACAAGACGGACCGCCAAACCTAGACAAATCTTGAGGAAAATGGAGCTTGGACAAGGAGCTTCGAGAGGAGAAAGCTTAAGTGTGGCTCGGGCATTTCATCGAACACCTCATGTGCATAGGAGGTGAGCTAGAGCACCACAAAAGCTCTCCCACGGCCGGGCAAAAAAACAGAGCAATGGGCTATATATAGGCCAACCATTGGTCCCGGTTCCAGCCACAAACCGGGACCAATGGTTGTGGGCCAGGAGCGAGGCGCATTGGTCCCGGTTCGTGGCTGGAACCGGGACCAAAGGGGTCACCTTTAGTCCCGGTTCCAGCCACAAACCGGGACCAATGGTTGTGGGCCAGGAGCGAGGCGCATTGGTCCCGGTTCGTGTCTGGAACCGGGACAAAAGGGGTCAGACGAACCGGGACCAATGGCCCACGAGGCCCGGCCGGCGTCCTGGCCTCACGAACCGGGACCGATGCCCCCATGGGTCCCGGTTCGTGAGTGAACCGGGACTAATGGGCTTCTCAGGGGTGGACCGATGCCCTGTTTTGTACTAGTGGGAAACTGCGAAAAGATATGAATTTTCGGCGGGTTAAAAATGCATTCTGACCAAGGTCGTTATGGTTAGAAATGGTGACAGCATTTGACGGGTCAATATAAAGTTATAAGCCGCCGAAGCTATTTGCGGTGTGACAGCGTGAGCCGGCAGCCTTACGGCGGGTCAAGTTTATCAGCGCGGACTGAAAAGTTGCTAAGTGTGGAGAAACAGATTCTGCAACCACGGCTATGGATTCAAGATCTACTGGCGAGGGAAAAAGAAAAATAATGTTAGCCCTAAAAAGCCGGTGGAAGAACATGTGTTTTCTATGCAGATTAAAAGGAGCTGTAAATTTATAATGAGCAAGGCGTGATTACGGGGCGGACGGCCGCGAGATTTGGGCAGTATTATGAGGCCCTAAAGAGGTGTTTTCTTTATCTAAATCTGTGAAGGACGTTCCGATGAACGGTGATGAACACCGAAGAAACCCGACGAACTTGGGGGAGATCTAAAGGACTAGTGCAGATCTAACAAGGAGCAGTAATGAAACCTGGAGGATGCGAGCGGATGCGGCGATGTTCTAGACAAGTTCAGGTTGATGCAGCGGCCGGAGTTGATGAAGACGATGAGGACTAAAAGGCGCGGAGAGCTTCGGCGGCGCGGTGAGCTTCGGTGGTCCAGAGGAAGAAGAAGAAGGTGGCGGTGGGGGAAATGAAAGCAATGACCCCCCGTGCTTATTTAAAGGGATATAATGGAACAGTAACGGTCCGGCGCGGGGATCGAGGAGGCACGATGATGATCGACTAAGAAAGCGCCTCGATTCTCGGGCTGGTCATATTAATGAAGAAAGATCCGTTCCGACGTCAGGGGAATCTTTTTTGATTTTTCTGATGACGTCACGGCGGGTTATGAAAGTTTATCAGAGATGACGATGCCCATTTTCAGCGGGTCATAAAGATTGTCAGAAAGGACAAGACTCGCCAACCAGAGGATTTGGAGATTGACATGAACCGGTTCAAATCAATCTGGGGCCTAATGTTGGGGATATAACCCCGTGGTGAGACCCGCCCAGGAGGGGCCGGGTCATGCGGTTGGCGGCTTACGACAAGATTTGGTGCAGGCTCACTCAACGGGCCTGGAGGCCCAGAGCCAGAAGATGAGATGTAACTCGGTGGCGTAAGCCGCCGGTGGCGGCTTGTTAGACAAGGCATGTGTAGTTAGAGGCGAGGTCGGTTATCAAGTATAACCCGGCCCGGACTCTTGTAAGCCCAGGGCCTTGACCTGTGTATATAAAGGCGGGTTACCTGGGCGGCTTAGGCCACGAAACAACTCATCGATAGCTAGGTCAAGCGAACTCGCTCCCTTGTAATCGATACCCAATCAATACAACCCAAAGCAGGACGTAGGCTTTACCTCTTTCCGAGGGGCCGGACCTGGGTAATCCTTGTCTCCCGATTCCGATCAACCCCTTCGAGCTCACCGCCTTAGCGATGGCCTCGAACCTAAGTCCTTTCACGGGGACATCTGCCGTGACAAAACCACGACAGACCTCGTGGACTTGTGCGTAGGGTGTCAATTCTACAAGAATAAGTCCCACAAGCCCGCGTCCGCACTCAAGACGATCCCGATCACCTGGCCGTTCGCGGTATGGGGCCTCGATATGGTCGGTCCCCTGCGGACTGGGTCGAGTGGATTCACACACCTGCTCGTGGCAGTTGATAAGTTCACCAAATGGGTCGAAGCGAAGCCCATCAAGAGTTTGGATGCAGGTACTGCCGTCAGTTTCATTCGGCAGATCATCTTCAGATTCGGCGTGCCGCATGATATTATCACGGATAATGGGAAGAACTTCGACTCGGAAGAGTTCCGTGAATTTTGTTTATCTCAAGGCACTCGGGTTAATCACGCCTCAGTGGCTCACCCGCAGACGAATGGACAGGCAGAACGCGCAAACGGAATGATTCTGCAAGGTCTGAAACCCCGATTGATGAGAGACCTGAAGTATGCTGCTGGAGCCTGGGTTGAAGAATTGCCTTCTGTCTTATGGGGCATTCGGACAACTCCAAACCGCTCTACGAAGCGCACGCCTTTCTTCATGGTGTACGGATCAGAGGATGTGCTGCCGAGTGATCTTCAGCACAATTCCCCCCGAGTGGAACTATATGATGAAGCTGAAGCTGAAGCCGCACGGCAAGACGACCTTGACCTTTTAGAGGAAGAGAGAGAGCTGGCCCTCATCAGATCGACGCTCTATCAGCAAGATCTGAGGCGTTACCATGACAGACACGTCCAGGGCCGAGCTTTTTAGGAAGGGGACCTTGTCCTCCGACTGGACCAGCAAAAACCCCACAAGCTAGCGCCTCCGTGGCAGGGGCCGTATGCAATCTCCAAAGTCTTGCACAATGGAGCCTACCGGCTCTACAATATTGAAGATGGCATAGAAGAGCCCCGGACTTGGAACGCGGACCTGCTTCGCAAGTTCTACACCTAGAACATAACTACTTTAGTTTGTCATTCCAGTAATGAATCCGAGTGATCTCGATGAATAAAGTTTAGTTCCTTTATATTTTGTCGAAATTTAACTCTTGTCACTCCGGTGAATCAATGTCCTGTGTCACCCCCAGTGGGTGTAAAACGCTTAGCCGCGATTCCACATCGCCTAAGTTAAAAACTATTTCGAGTGGGACATCCTCCACACTCGGACTCTAAGATGGACAGGACCATCATTGTTCTCTCGAAAAATTCCGAGAGCGGGCCACGCCCACACTCGGGGGCTTAGCTGCGGCCCTGCGTCGCCTAAGTTAAAAACTATCTCGGGTGGGACATTCTCCACACTCGGACTCTAAGATGGACAGGACCATCGTTGTTCTCTCGAACAATTCCGAGTGCGGGCCACGCCCACACTCAGGGGCTTAGCTGCGGCCCTGCGTCGCCTAAGTTAAAAACTATCTCGAGTGGGACATTCTCCACACTCGGACTCTAAGATGGACAGGACCATCATTGTTCTCTCGAACAATTCCGAGCGCGGGCCACGCCCACACTCGGGGGCTTAGCTGCGGCCCTGCGTCGCCTAAGTTAAAAACTATCTCGAGTGGGACATTCTCCACACTCGGACTCTAAGATGGACAGGACCATTATTACTAAGATAGACAGGACCATCATTGTTCTCTCGAACAATTCCGAGTGCGGGCCACGCCCACTCTCGGGGGCTTAGCTGCGGCCCTGCGTCGTCTAAGTTAAAAACTATCTCGAGTGGGACATCCTCCACACTCGGACTCCAAGATGGATAGGACCATCATTACTAAGATGGACAGGACCATCATTGTTCTCTCAAAAAATTCCGAGTATAGGTCTCGCCTACACTCGGGGGCTTAGTTGCGGCCTCGCGTCGCCTAAGTTAAAAACTATTTCGAGTGGGACATCCTCCACACTCGGACTCTAAGATGGACAAGACCATCATTGTTCTCTCGAACAATTTCGAGTGCGAGCCCCACCCACACTCGGGAACTTAGTTGCGATACTTCATCGCCTAAGTTTAAAAGCATTCAGAAATCAAAGATCGAATAAAACCAAGACAAATAAGAACTGCGTCATTCGAAACGAAAGTACGGATAAAGGTTCGGACGAAAGGAGCCTCAGGCTCATTTAAAGTTTTACGGTTACAGCTACCACTCGGCATTCCGAGGCAAAAGCTTAAAAGAGTTTTGGACCCGACACTCACTCGGGCTGAGGCACTGCTTCAACGAAGGTGTCCAGGTCGATGATGTCGGGCATCCGGGTGGCAGCTTCCATGCACATCTCCATGAAGTCTTCGACCTTGGCATGCTTCTGGTTGGCGACCTCCAAGGACTTCAACTTTTTCTCGTCCACCCCCTTGCAGTGAACGCGGACGAGTGAAAGGGCAATGTCGGCTCCGGCCCGGGCTGCAGATTTTTTCCAAGCTTTCACTCGGCTTGGCACGTCTCTCACTCGGGTAAGGGCTGATTCCGGATCCTTCGAGGGCTCTTCTTCAGGGAAGACGTCACGATCAATTTCTGAGACGGCAGTGCTGAGCCTCTTCATGTACGAAGTCACTTGATCAACACATTCTTCCAAGCGAAGAATGGCTAGAGCAGCACTGTCCTTGAACAGCTCCCGAGATGGATCCAGCTCCTTCTCGATCTTGTCAGTCTCCTCAGCAACATCATCATAGAAATCTGGGTTTGCGTCAGATGAAGGAAAAAGTCAGAGGTGATCGGAATTCATTCGGTCAGGCTACGGTCACTCGGAAACACTACCTTTGAGTTTTTCACTCACAGAGTCGCCGAACTCCTCGACAAACTGCTCCAGCTCATTCTTCTTCGCGGTGACATGCTTGAGCTTGGCCTCCCACTCGGAGTATGATTTCTTCAGATCAGCAAGCTCCTCCTTGGACTTCGTCGTGCAGCTTCCAGAGCTTTCCTTTCCTCCTCCAGCCTCCCGACTGTCTTCAGCTTCTCTTCGGCCTCCTTGGCCTTTCGGCTGGCTTCCTTCTGAGCAGCCGCCAATTCCATGTCCTTCTTCTCGAGGGCCGTCTTCACGGTTTCTAAAGAAATAGAATTCTTCAGCCTCTCGACAAGTTTACGATTTTCGCCACGAAGATCTGATGAAATAGACTCAGTCGGATAGGGAGGAATGGCAGTTATCGCAACAGTCGGACAAGATGAGCATACCTACAATTGCCTTCTTCTCCTCTTCTAGTCAGACGTTCTTGGCCTTCTCGGCCTCAAGGCTAATGCGCAGGTCCTGCACCTCCTTCTCCAGAGCTTTGTAGTGGTTTCCGAGCTCACAAACAGACTGCAAACAAGATTTAAAGCAAAAGATATTGGTCAAAATTTTGACTCGGACTCTAAGACTCCCCCGACTGCTTCAGTCGACGGTAGTCTCGGGGACTACACCCAGTGGGTGCGCTCAGCCCGCCCCCACTGGAAAATTAGATACAAGGTTTTTTGATTCAGACCTAACAGATGGATTGAACATTATATTCATTCGGACTCTAAGACTCCCGCCGACTGCTCCAGTCGACGGCAGTCTCGGGGACTACACCCAGTGGGTGCGCTCAGCGCGCCCCCACTGGAACTCAAACACACCCAGCCGGTGTGCTCGGATGCAAATCCTCACAAGACAGAAATAAAAATTCCGACTGAGAAAGGCACTTACAAGAGTACTTACTCGGACATTCTTCTTCAACGCCTCGCTTGCGTCGTACGCCGTCTTCAGTCGCTCGCTCATCACCTCCAGCTGGATTAACGCCTCTTTGCTCGCTCCCACTTGGTCCTCCAGGACATAATGTAGCGCAAAGATGTTAGTCGCAGGAGGAGTCTGCAAGGGAGATGATGTGCCAGTTCCGAGTGCCGCCCCGGCTCCCGAGCTGGCCTCTCGCGTTGGCACCAAGGTTTCGGCAAGCGATGACTCCTGCATCACAACGTTCGCGTTGGCCGAAGGGTTCGGCAGATCAACCTTGTCATATGCATCAATGTCGATCACTTCACGTGGAGCTGCAAGCGTTCAAGGCACTCGAAGATAAGTAAAGAGAAAACACTCGGAAATGTCCAGAGTTACCGAGTGAGGCCAGGACTTACCTTTTGAAGATGCAACATCGGCGTCAGCCCGCTCTTTCTCCAGAGTTTGAGGATCGGGTGATGCAGTCAAAGTATCAGCACTGCAAAGGAAACACTCGGATCATTTCGTCACTCGGACAAGTATAGACAGCAACTGTTAGAATGGGAACACTTACGCTGAGGCCATAGGGATGGCCATCTTAATCTTCGGGATGAAGACCGCCTTCCGAGGCTTGGTTGTAGCGACTTTGGGCTTCTTCGCCGTCTTCTCAGGGGAAGAGACAAGCTCTCCACGCCCGTGCTTCGAACTGCGGGTTGGAAGGGCAGACCTAGTCGGTTTGGCGGCTTTCAGTCCTTTGGGACCACCACCGCGGACTCCCGAGTCATGGCGCACTTTGGAACGGGCTTCGGGCACTCGGTCTTCCGAGCGCGACGACTCCACCTCGTCGCCATCCTCCGAACCTTCCTCTTCATCTTCCTCATCGTCCTCGTCGTCATCAGGCTCTTCATACTCTCCTGCTTCGGCCGAATCATCTGGATGGTCGGTGTCGCTCGCAACGTCGACCGGGCCCCTATCCACGAGTGGCACCTGGCTGCTCATTTGTGTGAAGGCCTGACGAATGAAGAACTGGATCAGTCAGATCAATTACAACAAATATGCAAATATCACTCGGATGATAGACCTTCGGAATTTACCTCATTCGTCGGGTTCTCTGATGAGAGTGGAGCCACCTGCCTGCTCCCCCTGGGGTTATCGCGCGCTGGGGTGATCGACTTGATCTTGGCCTCCACCTCATCTTCCTTGAGCTCCTCCGGGTGAGTTCGAGTAGGGTCACTCGGTCCGGAGTATTCCCACATGGGGTGAGCCCTGGCTTGCAGCGGTTGGATCCTCCTCTGAAGGAAAACCTCTAGCAGGTCAAGGCCGTTGACGCCCTTCTGCACCAGAGCTACCAGCGCTATCACTAAGATGTCCACTTCGGTCTTCTCCTCTTTGGTCACTGTCAACCTGGGAACTGGCCGAATGCGCTCGTAAGTGTACGGTGGGAGTCCCGACTGACCCTCGCCGACTGGAATGTCGTGACAGTAGAACCAGTTCTCCTGCCATCCCTTTACCGAATCGGGAAACGTCATCTGCGGGAAACAAACTTTGCCCCGCAGTTGGATTCCAAGACCCCCGCACAGCTGGGCCACATTCGTCTTGTCTTTCGACCGAGTGGGTTTTTTCACGGTCATCACTCGGCAAGTGAAGAGGTGTTTAAACAAACCCCAGTGAGGATGACAGCCCAAGAAGTTTTCACACAGAGAGATGAAAGCGGCTAAATAAACGACAGCATTGGGAGGGATGTGATGGAGTTGAGCGCCAAAGAAACCCAGGAATCTTTGGAAGAAAGGATGGGGCAGCAGAGAGAAACCTCACTCGAGGTGAGTCACCAAGAGCACGCGCTCGTCTCCCTTCGGCGAAGGCTCGTCCTCGCCCGCTCCCGGCAGCCGCCAGCTTCGCTCGGACACGAATCCTTGGCCCTCCAGCTCGAGCATCCGGGCTTGGTCACCCGCGACGACAGCCACTCGCCCTGCGTCCATCCGGCTGGCGCTCCGGCGCTGGAGGAGGAGGCGTGCGAGCTCCTCTTCGCCCGCTCGGCCTTCGCGGTCGCAGACGTCGCGCGCATCTTCGCCGGCGAGCTCGGAGCAGCCTTCGACTAAGGAAAGGTGGAAGGAGCGCAGGTGGGCGTCGGAGAAGACGAGGGAGAAGGGGAAAATGAGATCCGTTCCCACCCCAACAGTGCTTCCCGTTTTTTATATCGAGAATCCGGCGCGATCTCTGGCCGTCAATCCGCAAACGGAGCGAGATCCGCGGATCTACTGTTCAGGACCTCGTGGACACGTGGCGAAATTCCCGGTGCGGTTATCGAGGCGTCGTGCCCACTACCCCAAATTATCGGGACGTGAGCGTTCCACTGCGCGCCCACGCACAGTTTTGGCAATTTCGAACACGCGGAAATTTCTCCGTGCTTCGAATGAGGCGAGCTCCGCGCTGCGAAGGCTTTGACGACTCCCTCCTACGAACCGAGTGAATGGCTCACACCAGCTGAACACTCGGATTAAGTGGCAAAATAGTTTGATCAAAGACGTCAATCCTGAATCCATTTTGGTTTGAAGCCGAGTGAGGAACGCCAAGATCGTTTCTCGAACTCTTCTGAGAGATCACCGACGCTTCCGAGTGTCAGTCACTCGACCAATAAAACCTCATGGATTCAGGGGCTACTGATGAGGATGCCTACCCTGGGTAGGGTCATAGACCTGACATCTGGGGCCCACCAATGGCCCTTCAATGTCCTTAAAGCCCCTGGGCAGAGACTCATTCGGATGAATATAGTCGTTCACTCGGATGACTCATTTCACTCGGACCACACGGCGCCATTCGGGCAGACAGAAGCTCAGGCGACCAGGAAGACAAAGCGTCAGTGGAATTCGAGTAGTCACTCGTTATGAGTTAATTCGCCGTTACCAGTAACGGCCAGTTAATCAGCCGTTGCTGTAACGTAGTATTCATTGACATTTATTGCCTAATCATGGCGCTCGGCCGGTGGTGGCGCACTCTATATAAGCCACCCCCGGGCGCCATAGCAAGGGTTCCGACCCCCTGTAATCCTCTACCACCATAAGCAAACACAACAGCCTCCGGGCACCGAGACGTAGGGCTGTTATCACTCCCAAGTGAGGCCTGAACTCGTACAAACCGAGTGCACACTTGAGCCGTAGCTAGACTTCGCCTCTCCTTTTGTACCCCCTAGTACTATTGTCAGGATCATTCCCACGACAGTACTAAATTTTGTACAAAGTTAAGTCACTTATTTTGAGACGGGGGGGGGGGGGGGTATTTAGCAACATACCACTAGATAATTCTTTCCTGACATTAGGGAAAGCTTGATCAAGTTCAAAGTAATCTTTTTTTTTTAGACAAATCTGGTAATGGTAGATTTTTTTTTTTTTTTTTTGAAGAAAGGTAATGGTAGATGGATCCGTTTCAAAGTAATCTGCTGTTGGCACTGTTTTCCCTTTCCCGTTCCATTGGGCTGGGCTAGATCGTGTTTGCGGGCCGACTGTGCTCTGTGTTTTCGTGGTTTCTCGCTGCTGCCGTCGGATGCCCAACGAACGGTGATTCGGGAAGGACGTCCCTCGGCAGTACTTTGAAGGTACGTTAGAGGATCTGGTTCCGACCCTCGGGAGTCTTGCCACATCGGACCTGCGCTGGCTTGGCCCACTTACACGAGTGCCCGCGCGCTATTGGTCGCATTGGAGCGGCGTGACGTTTTACGGGGATTCTGGGTCTCCGACCTCGATCGGTTACCGCGATCTCTCCGATCCGTATTCCTTGAGAACTCGGATGCAACAGGAACCTCTTCCGATTCGAAGAGGATCTGCCCAGCGGTGGTGAGTTTGCTATAAAATCTCATCGCCAATGTTTCCCCTGACATAGCAGGGATATGTCGCCGCCGGTGCATACCTCCGCCGGCAACGCCCGGGTCGTGGAAGTCTGGGCTGACAACGAGGAGGAGGAGCTGGCTCGCATCTCGCAGCTCTTCAGAGACTTCCCGATCGCGGTGGTGGCCACGTACAAGGACCTCCCAGCCCGGCCTCTCCGCGACGCCGGCCACCTCCTCTTCCGGGACGGCGTCTACCGCGTCGTGGGGCTGCCGCGCGACCTGGACTACAGGTGCCACGTCCTCCACACCAGGGTCAGGGGCGCGCGCTTCTTCCAGCTCGCGCTCGCGCTCCTCAACCGCGACGGCGACGTCGCCCTGGGCCGCGTCTGGCGGTTCCACATCGGACCGCTGCTCGCCGCCGACGACCGGTTCCTGGTCGAGCTGGGCGTCGAGCCTCCAATCCACCGCCGCATCCACCGCGACCACATAGGCCGCGCCCTGCTGGCCTGCCAGGCCGTCCACAACCCCGCCGTCACATGGGTCACCTGCGACGGCGCCGAGGACGTTTGCCACCTGCTCGACTGTTTCTTCAAAACTCAAGTCGTCCGCGTGGTGTCCGACCGCCCCAACTTCGTATGGAATTCCCGCTCCTTCTTCCCCCAGTTGTACGACCTTCGGTTTCTTGCCGAGTGGCGCACGTTGACGGGGGAGGAGCCTCCGCTTGCAGCCGTCAGAGAAGCCGGGCCGGCGGCGCTCCTCCGTGCCTTCCTCGCGTTCATGAGGGACCCGGCTTTTGCCGACCACATGCAAGGATACAACGGCATATTGTCGGGGGTCGGGCATTTGGATACTCCTGGCCTTGTCGATCTATCCAAATACAGGCTGAGACCGTGAGAATCAATCGGTTATTGATTTGAGACCAGGCTTTTCTTTACAAGATCTCCATCTGGCCATGACGACTACTACAGCTTCCAAGGCATGCACGTTCAACGATCCAACAAGATCAAGACCACGCTCACTCATGAGATCAAGTCGTGCGTGTGTATGTATCTTACTTAATCATATGCAGAAGAAGCCGAAAGTGTGTTCATTATGCTTTGTATCCCCTCTTTATGCTACAAGGTGTATTGCGATGATTTCGATAATCTCAAGACACGCCGGCTCAGTCTCTTGGAGGTGTGGGTATGATGTGTGTTTGTGTGTTTACAGGGTGAGTGCGTGTTGTGACGTCTACATTTGTTAATTTGTTAATATTGGAAAGAAATAAGATCAAGCCGTGAAGGCTTTCTGTGTAAACCCTTATGAATTTTTGTTTCCGTTTGCACACAAATGTAGCCCATTAGATCCAATTTATCGAACCCTTTCCCCAATATTTTGATGTCATATTCAAATTGATCTATAGTTTCTCATTCAGATTTGCTAATTGTCATCTAGACGAGAATTAAAGGACCTAAATCCTACACCATTTAATTTAGCATGGAGGGAAGGGCCGTTGCGTCGCTCTCACAGGGGCGATTCGGACGGCTACAAACCCTAGGATATCGTCTGCCCTTCCCCCTTCTTTCCCCGCCTCCGAAAGGGGGGCGTCGGAAACAAAGCATAGCCGCACAGCCGCCTCTGCCCGACTCGTTCCCGAGGTGGCGACCTCAGCGGTGAGGGTGGCATCCTTCCTGCGGCGGTTGCATGGGCAGCCAGGGTACAAAGGATGGTGGTCACGGCTTGGGTGTCTACCCCGTTTTCCCCCGTGGCAAGATTTGAAGACCACCTCCCGACGCATGCTGCTCACTCCAACGACTGGTTTTGATCTTCGGCAAGCCCTCCTTCGGGGATCTAGCGACTAGCATGGTGGGAGTTGGAATGAGAGCTCTGCCCATGGGAAACCCATGGCTGGCGATGGTGGCTACGATGTCGGCAGTGTTGCGGGCGC
Organism: Elymus sibiricus; assembly: GCA_039707655.1. Classification (NCBI taxonomy): domain Eukaryota; kingdom Viridiplantae; phylum Streptophyta; class Magnoliopsida; order Poales; family Poaceae; genus Elymus; species Elymus sibiricus. Next base: position 427,538,778 of record CM077663.1, read on the forward strand.
GGGATTTCCCCTTGGAGGTGATGTTGAGGTACATCTCCCCCACTTCCTCCTCCCACTTTTCCCGGGTGAAAACCTCAAATCCATGGGATTGGGCGCATCGGCGTCATTTCCACCTTGGTGGCATCCTCTTGGGCTGTGAGCTGGAGTGTGTGTGTTGCGGTGAGCTTGGTTGGTTCCTGGAGGCGGCTTGATCTTCTTCCTCAATAGTGATGCAACTCCGGGAAGGGTCAGGCTCCTCCTCAGGCTAGTATGCTATCTCCCCTGTGTGATCCATATGTCTGGTGGATCGGCGGCCTCAAGCCTGAGCCAGAGGATACAAGGGATCCTCTCTCCGGCGTGTGTGATGTGACGATGGTTCCCTTTTCTTGTTATGTTCCCTTTAATGTGTGGTTCCTGTAATCCTAGCCGGTTGTTTTTGCTAATTCAAAGTCGGACTAGGTTTGAGTCTTTTCTTGGGCTCCACTAAAATAATTGCATGAAAAGGAGTTAGATAGACTTAATTAACTCCTACATCATTTTTCAATTTATGGAACACCATAGATTTCATTTCCCATCCTGCACAACTAACACCGTGCCAAACCTATTTTGCAACAATTTTTTTTTCCTGGGTCAAATTTACCGCAGCGTTTTGTACTTGCATTGGGGATTTTGCACACGCAAAGTCATCAGCCGTTCCCAAGCTGCTTGCTTTCCCAAGTCCTAACAAAACGGCCTAATTCTTCTAAGCCGATCATCCTCCTCGATCGGATCTCATCTACCCCCAATATCAACATGGACATGGACATGGACATGGAGCACACCGACCTGCTGCTGGACATACTCCGCCGCCTCCCGCCGCGCAGCCTGGCCGTCTCCCGCTGCGTCTGCTCGGCCTGGCGCGCCACCATCGACCGCCACCGTCTCCTGCGCACCGACCTGCTCCCGCTCTCCCTCGACGGCGCCATCTACGACGAGCTCCAGATGGACCCGCCGCAGCTCTTCGGTCGCCGCTCCACCACACGCTACGTCACCACCAACCTCGACTACCTCGCCGACGACCCGGACTACGCCGACTACGTGCAGGACTACTGCAACGGCCTCCTCTTGGTCCAGAGCGAGAAGGACATGGCCAGGGTGAAGGTGGTCAACCCCGCCACACGGCAGTGGGCGCTGTTGCCCCCGCTGCCATGCGCGTGCTCGTGGCCGGCGGGGAGCTGCGGGCGCTGCCGCAATAACTGCTACCTCGTCTATGACCCCAACGTCTCGCCGCACTACGAGGTCTTCTTCGTCCCTCGTGTTCCAGCCGACACGGCCTGCAGCGCCGCAGAGTGGCCACCTTCGCCGTATGTCATGCATGTCTTCTCGTCAATGACAAACCGTTGGGAAGACAAGTCATTTGTGCGACAAGGCGATGCTGCCGGAACAATCCAAGACGTGATATCATGCCGTGATTCTGATCGGGGTATGTACTACGCCGCGTATTGGCAAGGGTCACTCTACGTGCCTTCCAGGCACATCAAACATGATTTTCTCTTGAGGTACGTATATTACTTAGTAACTGTTCTTATTATTTACGTGATTATTTTATGTCATTTTGATTTTTAGTCTTTATTTTTTATACAGAATAAACTTGTCGAGTGATAAGTATCAAGTAATTAAGTTACCAAAAGGAGGCTGTCGCTTCCGTCTAGGAAAATCGAAGAAAGGGGTCTGTTGTGTATTGCATACCAATGTGGCATGCACATTTCAGGTTTGGTTTCTTCATGAGTCGTGTGGTTTGATTGACTGGGTTTTGAAGAATGAAATCAATCTTAAGCCAGCATTTAGTAAAGATTGGCACCACGGACCATGGATTCCACAGTCGCGTGACCAGATAGAGTTATTGAAGAATGATGCCAACCTTAACCTTGTAGATGAGTACAACAAAGCATTAGCGGAAGATGATTTTGATTGGGACTCTGATGATGAAAATGTTGTTAGCATTACAGACTGGCCTAAAAAGTGCAACGCTGACACCGGAGTTCTTTATTGTCTTGGTTTCCATCCTTACAAAGAAATTGTCTTGTTTCATGAAAGATGGTTGTGCCATTGTTCAGCGATAGCCTACCATTTAAACAGCTCAAAGGTACGATACCTGGGTCATATGGGGCCCCAATGTCGCTATTCAACAGAAGAGATTTCATTTGCATACTCACCATGTTGGATGATGGACTTACCAGGAAGTAACTAATGCACGTCATGGCAGAAGAGTGTTGGTTTTGCATCTAATTCCTATGTTTATTCTGCGAGGATTTATGTGAGCTTGTCTTGATTACCTTTCCCTTGGTACACCTTTTGTATTGGCGCTCATATATATGGAGATCTGTTGTCCCAACGGAGTCAAGTCAATTTGTTATGCCACCTTTTATTATCTTTCTGTGCATTCTTTCTATGTAGCTTGACTTTATTCCTTAATAAGAGCGGTCGCGTTTTCATCTGGTTCATTAGGTAAAAGTAAACTACACATTTTAAGGAACAATAACTTTAAAAATATCAATATGTCGTTCCTGGTCTTTTTGAAATAATCTCTAGTCTTCAAGCTGCAAGAAAAAGAAGAAACATATTTAAATAAAGGGAGAACGTAAACACTTATAGATAAATAAATTAGCTTGAGCACATTATCCCCCGGGCGCGTTTAACTATCACCTCATTAGGAGTATTATCTAACATCTCCTTTCCTAATGAGATTATTGTACAAACCGAACCGAGTTGAGGGTGTAAAATGTATTGTCATTTTGCGGTACGCTTCAGCTGCTTCCAAATGACCTCGGCGGGAGTAACTACACTCAGGCTTTCATCTTCGTAATAGCAGCAGCATCCACGCACCGAAAGCAAATGCTACGGAACAACTACAATTACAATACAATACGGCCGATTAAAGTAGACGAGACGAGGACGGGGCACTAGCCCAATGGCTGGTGTTACAGTGGTGCACCTGGCAACCAGAGTTCCAATCCTGTGTGGACTGAATTTCTGGGATCCTCGCTAAGGGCCTGTTCGGTTCAGGGGGATTTAAAGGGGATTGACAGGGATTGTGGGGGATTAAATATCCTACAAGCCAAAATCCCCTCCAATCCTCTCCAAACCCCTCGGGGGGAGGTTTAACCGAACAAGGCCTAAGTGAGGCGCGTATATATGTCAGGCTCGTAGACAGGGAAAAATATATTTTTTTTCCTCTGAAAGGCATCAAAAAGAAGAAAAAAAAATTGGATCCTCGCTAAGTGGTGCGCGTATATATGTCAGGCTCTTAGACAAGGAAAAATTATATTTTTTTCCTCTGAAAGGCATCAAAAAGAAGAAGAAAAATTGTCTTCTGCAAATTTCTGGGATTCTTGCTAAGGTGGCGAATATGTCATCCACTCACCCACCGTTGCAGGGTCACCTATTCTGAAAGGCATCAAGAAGAAGAAATATTTCATCATCTATTCTCAAAGCCGCACGCAGCTCCCCCAGGAATCGTTTTCCAATCCGTTGGTGCTGCATGGTGTATATCACCTCGCCTTTCTCAACGCCTATATATGAAGAGAAGACGCCGCACTTCATATAGAGTACTTCCTCATAAGAGCGTTTGGGGCACTACATTGGAGGGAGTAGAAATTTAAGAGAGCAGCACGAAGTTTGTTCAAATGGCTGCAATCCTGCTCAACAACATGGAGAAAACTAGACAAGACAATGGAAGGAAAAAAAACGTTTGGCGAAAAGCAATGTGGAGCTGACCGGTTTGGCCAGTAAGATAACTGAAAGAAAAATCAGAGATGACATCAAAGATAACGAGATTCTTAAAACAACAGTAGAATAGCCGCTACGCAAAATATTCACTGGTATCATGCGAGCAATTGTATGTACAGCATCCCGCATGAAGGGGGAGGCTTACAACAGAAAAGCATACAATCTCTATTCGAAACTGTGAATACTTCATTTGCAGGTCAAAATGACGAGTTACAGAGATCTCTCTATTCAAAACTGCTAAGAATTCACTGCAGGTCTCCATGTGCTAAAAGACAGGGCGGAGGGCGGCTACAGTACGGTGTCTTATGACCCTCATCGATGTTACTGAACTCCATGAAGTGTGTCGGCCTGTGGTGCTCATGGTACAACAAGTCCCGAGGCATCCCCAGCTTCATACTATAGTTCATCTGTGGGTTGCTTCACTCTCGTCAAATTGCCGTTCCAGGGAGAATTGTCCCCAACCTGGTGGAGACATAAGTTAAGTGAGTAATATTTCAAAGGTTCTCAAGAACAATTGCAAGCACAGGTTGCTATGATCAAAATATAAGACGACTCGAAGCGGCCGCTGAGAAGCATCTGGACCTTCTCGTAGTGAGTCGGGAGGTAACCACGAGGGTTGCTACCGTTGTCCTTGTTGCTAATCAGGTGATGTCATTGCTCCGGGCCAAGTAAACAACATGAAGGCCAATCAACCTTACCTACTGACCCTACTTCACTTATTAATATGCAAGGGCATATGCTCGTCTAAACTACCCAAATTTCTAGAACCGCTCCATGGTCTAGATAGCAGCCTGATGATTAACTGGTTGCTATTTCTCAATTCCTTCTGGATCACACACAAAAAAGGTAGAATGTGCAAGAAAGAACAGAACACAATTCAGTAGAGACTGGGTTACATGCAGAAAGCCCCTCTGCCACATAACGTACCAAACAGAACCAATAATTCAGCACTGAAACTGTCCACCGGCAAGGCGGCAACACTATTATAATTGTGCAAGAAATAAAACAACCAACAGCAATATATTTTTTACGTACTGTGCAGAGCGAGTTGGATAGATTAAATTCTATTGTACTCTATATGATAAATCATTTTATGTATAAATATTGAATACACGGGCTTTGTATGAATAGTGCCATCTCATTAAGAAATCAAATGTCTCAGGAGAAACAGTTAGCTGATGGAAAGACAGAAATTTGCTTGATTAGATGTCATAGATTTGCTCATGTTTTAGCCACTTCATTCTGGATAAGGATTAGGTGGTTGGATTTCAAGGTAGAAATGGTAGGAGACAAACCTGGGGTGATAGCTGAGGAGCTTCATTTGGCTGGGTATGCATCCATCCCAATGGCTCCAAGTCAGCAAGGAACTCATGCTCCGGAATATTCGCTGGAAGAGCCGCCATCTGGTCAGTTCCATGTTGTGGGGGGATCGATATGCATCTGATCTCTTTGCTTTGGGATTATCCTGTGGACTCAGCCCATACAGGAAACCCACAACCTGTGTCCGTAGATCTGCTATGCGTATGCGATTCAAGATATTCTTTGGCATGATGTAAGTATAGCCAGTCTCCTGTGCAGAATACATGCAGTGAGTAACCATTTGGGTAGGATCTGACTGATATGCTTTTAAGAATGTTGTGTCACTCAAATAGGAGGCATTCAAGTTAATGTAATTGTGATAAGATTTAAAACAGATATATGCCTCATAAAGCACATTTGGTTTATCAGATCCAAGGAAAGAGATACCCGGAACTAAAGATGCAACTATTTAATACTCCCTCCATCCCAAATTAAGTGACTCAAAAATGACTCAAGTTTGTACTAACTTTAGTACAAAGTTAAGTCATTTTTGAGTCACTTATTTTGGGACGGAGGGAGTATCTCGCAAGCCAAAATTAGGAAGTTTGTCTCTCAACACATACAAAGCATCTTCTTCGATGACATGGAGGTTTATTCACCACAGTTGCAGCGGCACGCTCTGCCGCGTGCTTGCATTGCAGCAGCACCAGCTCGCGTTGCGGCAGGCGGCAGCTCTATCCTGCCATCCCCAGTCTGTTGAAGCATCCTTCAAATTTTACCTGTCGTGATGCAAATTACTCAGGGTATATCTTGCAAATTATACAAAGCCTACATCATAAATCATAACAAAGCAACAAAAAACAGTCAGTCCATCAAAGAAAAGACAGTGCATCCGCAAAAAGAAAAAACAGTGAACATGAGTACATACAGCAGGAAGTATTATGGCTGTGTCTTAACACTCAAATACAATGGTAATGACGGGTGGATATATTCATCCTCAATCAAGAACAGAGCCTACGGAAAAAGAGTTACATACCCCTCTTCCAAGAACGAAATATAAAAAACGCTCCCACTGGTCTAGTCATCTCAGATATGTTTTCTTCAAAGTTCAGAGATAACTGTTAAGATTGTGGTCAACTCAAATGGAAGCACAATAATGTAATGAAAGAACCTGGTTCAAAGAAGATAAGCAATTTCAGATAATTTGACTGAACCGGCTATGTAAGAATAATCTGTAATTAGAATCAGACTTGCTGTGAATCACAAAGCAATTAAGCAAGGATGGATAAAAATTTCCATAGGGGCAAAGGACCAAGTATCTACGACTATGAGAATCTGAGATTCTGAGGCTAACATTGAATCAGTCAGGTTTGGGGCGAGAGGCAGCGGCTGTCCATCTCCATGGCTGTGGGCGAGTCTCAGAGAAAGAAAGCAGACGAAGAAGAGACAAGTGGAGGGGAGGGGAGATTCTTCATACCGTAGCAGCGGTTGGGTTGGAGAGGAGCTGCTGCTTGCTTGTCCATGGAGCAGCCGGCCGGCGGCGCCGGAAACCCTAGCACGGCGCGCGAATGCTAGTGAAGGGGAAGACCGAATCCGTATGGCGGAAGTGGTAGATCAGCCCGAGACCGAGAGACGCCCGTGGTCGTGGCCGTGCTAGGCGGCGGCCGGAGTGGCCGGACCGCGCCGGAATCTGGCGCCGGCTGTGCTAGGGAAAGGGGGTGGGGAGGCAGCGGGGGAGACAGAGAGTGAGGGGTTTCAAAATACGGAACAATCTCGACATATTATACATCTCTAATCGAAGTAGATGTGACGAGGACGGGGCTTCAGCCCAGTGGCTGGGAACGCAGTGCGGTGCACCCAGCGACCATAGCTCGACTCCTGTGTGGGGTTGATTATCTGGGATTCTCACCAACAGCAGATGCGAGGATAATGGCGAGCTATCCTGGATATTTGTGGCAAGAAAAATCATATTTGTTTTGCCTATTCTGCAAATTTCGTTGTTTTTTCATTCATTCACCATCACAGCGTCACAAAAATAATTTTGTCACATATATTCTTAACGGCTTCAAGAAGAAAAATATATTGTCACCTAATCATCGTTGCGCGGCAAACAATGAATTTTGTCACCTATTCTACAAATGTCCGGGGAAAATTTATAACTATATTATGTGATGCGGAGTTTGGAATTTGCCATGATGAGCAAGAACTTATTACCGGAAAAAAATTGCCGCCTATTCTGTAAATTTCTAGGCTAATGAGACGCATCTGTCATCCATTCACCATCATTGCAGGGCAAAGACATTTTGTCACATATTCTGAAAGGCCTCAAGACGAAAGACAAATTGTCACTTTTCTGAGAGACATCAACAAGAAAAATTCCCCCAAAGAGCAGGGGTCCGAATCAAACGTAAAAGATGGGCTTGGCTACATAAATGTCAGCTAGAGACTAATTAGCCTAACACAAGGTCACCCAAACAACGTCCCATCATACAAAACAGAGCTAAATTTTTTAGATTTTTACTTCCCCAAACGTTGTTGCTCGATCACAAAAACAGAGCTTAGTTAGTTTCAGCGATGCAAAGCTCGGCTGAAGATTTCTATTTTTCTTTGCATCTGGAGAAAATTTATAACTATATTATGTGACGGAGAGTTTGAAATTTGCCATGATGAATACAAACTTATTATCGGAAAAAAAATTGTCGCCTAGGCGTCCGAAAAAATCTTAAAAGATGGGCTTGACTACATAAATGTCACCTAGATCATAAAAAAAAAGAGCTAAAAAAGAATGCATTTTGAGGTTGTTTCTTTTATTTCCCCAAACGTTGTTCCTCGATCGCAAAAATGGAACTTAATTAGTTTCAATGATGCAAAGGTCGGCTGAAGATTTCTTTCTTTCTTTGTATCCGGAGAAATTTATAACTATATTATGTCACGCATAGTTTGGAATTTGCCATGATGAATGCAAACTTATTACCGAAAACGATTGTCGCCTATTCTGCAAATTTGTATGCTAATGAGGCGCATCTGTCATCCATTCACCACCATTGCGGGCAGAAAAAAATGGGTCGCCTATTATAAAAGGCATCAAGAAGAAGAAAGATTTGTCACATATTCTGAAAGGCATCAAGAAGAAAAATTTCCCAAAGAGTAGGCGTCCATATCAAATCAAAAAGATGGGCTTGGCTACATAAATATTAGAGCATCTCTAGCAGACCCCTTATAACGCGGAATTGAAAACGCGGTTTTCAGTTCTGGAAAACGCGTTTTAAGGGTCGGTTTAAGCTGGGGACGAACAGTCTCCTTAAGCTTAAACTGTTAAATTGAATATTCGCTTATATTTTTTCCCCACATCTTCTTCTTCCTCTGGCCCATTGTAACGCCCAAGATGCGATCCTATCCTTATTTTGGCTCGAGGGCCTCGACAGGGATAGAAGCGCATCTCGTCGTTTTGCAAGAACGGATATCATTACAAGTACATGTAAAGAAGAGATGAGTATATGGAATTGGCTTACACTCGCCACAAGTAAATTAGGATCACATCAATACAACAACATATTCAAACATCATACATAAGAGCAGGGTCCGACTATGGACGAAATCAAACGATAAAATGACATCCATCCTTGCTATCCCAGGTTGCCGGCCTGGAACCCATCCTAGATCGATGAAGAAGAAGAAGAAGAAGAACTCCAAATCAAACAAGCATCGCGCTCACGTCAAAGCATCGAGTTACATGTACCTGTAACTGTTGTTATAGTAATCTGTGAGCCACAGGGACTCAGCAATCTCATTTCCAAGGGTATCAAGACTAGCAAAGCTTAATGGGTGAGATATGGTTAAGTGGTGAGGCTGCAGCAAACACTGAGCATTTATTTGAGTGGCTAACTTACGAATACAACAAAATAAGGTGGGTGGCCTACGCATAACGGACGTGAACTAGTAATAATCACTAAGTGATCCTGAACACATACTTACGGTCAAACATAACCCCACCGTGTTCTCTCTCGGTTCAGAACTCACGAGTAGAGACAATCACGATTACGCACACAGTTGGTGTATTTTATTTGAGTTTACTTCAAGTTTACTATGACCGGGTGTTAAACAAAATTTCCAAGTTGCCACATAACCACGGGCACGGCTCTCATGAAAGATTTAACCCTGCAGGGGTGCTCCAACTCATCCATCACAAACTAACCACACGCTGCATGGAATAGCCTCAACCACGGAAACCCGTGATCTCCTCGGAAATTCCGATGGAAAACCTCAACCTAGAGATAGCCCAATGTATCCTCAGAATCCCTTGCACAAGACGTTCGAGAAAGGTAAAACAAATCCAGCAAGGCCGCCCGGCGTACCGACAAAACCCGATAGGAGTCGCGTATCTCGTTCTCAGGCTACGACCGGATGAGCTAGACGTCGGGTTGGCTGAAACCCCGGGTGACCAGGGGGCGCCGGACATCGCTCGGTTTGGACCAACACTCATGAGGAGCATTGGCCTGTAGGAGATATGCCCTAGAGGCAATAATAAATGTTATTGATTATCTCCCTGTTCATAATTAGGTTTATGTTCCATGCTATAACTGCTATGGTTCTCGAGTCTACAATAACCACGAGGCTCGGAGGAAGACTCATATGCACGTGTGGAATAATAAACGGTAAAATGTATTCCTAGTCTGGCCTCTAAGACTAGCTCAAGTGTTGCATGATGGTTCTGTTTTCCTGATCATGGGCATGTCTATGCCAGCAATTTTGAGGGCACAATGTTAGAAGAACATTTGTGTTGAATCGACCCACATTGATGTTATGCTATGAGATACATTCGTCACTAGTTAATGGTTTATAACACAGAGATGGTTTACGTTTGCATGATTCCTTAGACCATGAGAGTATCGAGTTTCTTCATGCTTGCTTCATGAACTTTGGGGTTTGTTAAACGTCATCCGTAAATGGGTGGCTATTACGGCGGCTTACGGGTTCATGGAAAAGTATGTCAAGTAACTTGATAGCTCAAGATTGGGATTTGCTCCTCCGACGATGGAGAGATATCTCTGGGCCCTCTCGGTGTTACGGTATCCATCATCGTCTGGCCAGACACTTTGTGATTTGATCACGGGGATGCCGGAACACGGGAACGAGAAAAGAGAACAATACCGGTAACGAGGTAACAGGCATAGTGGACAAGTTGTTGATCCACGGGGATGCCAACATGTCTCACCTCGGGTATTTGTAACATATCGCGAAGCAACAGGAATAGCACACGGCAACTGGAGGTTCACTCGAATATTCATTCGTGTGGGTATAGGGGTCAATATGGGTGTCCACGGCTCCGATGTTGATCATTGATCGGAAGGGGTTCCGGGTCATGTCTATGCTTCACCGAACCTATTGGGTCACACGCTTAAGGGTCATCTATCTGCTGAATACTAGACAGGGAGTCTGAGAGAAAGTTTCCGGAAAAAGTTTTCGGAGACAGCGGAAAAGTTCCGAAGAGAGAGGTCACCGGATGAGTTCCGGTGAAACTAAAAAGTTGTTTCAGGGGATACCATAAAGTCAAATTGGTTTTGGCACATGCCTGATAATTCTTGGAGGGTGCCAGAATCGTTCTGGAAACTTTCTGGAATTTTCCGGGATGAAAACCGGAAATGTTCCGGAGCTGCCGGAACCGCTTCAGATGCTTTTCGCAGATGAAAATCACTAAACCGGAATTGTTTCGGAGCGCGTTGAAAATTATTTTAGTGGGTACTGGAAATGTTCTAAGCCCACATAAATATTTTCAGTTCGAACGGACGCTGAAATATGTCGTCGTGAATAGTGAAAATGCATTTATGGTTATGGTTGGAAGTTGGCCTTCCACAAATATCTTCCCAAGATCTTTTGGGATGACATGGAAGGATAAGGGCTGCCTACTTGCTTTTACCTTTGTGCCCTTGTGAAGGGCATTTTGGGTATTTCAAGTGCCACCCTACCCCTTGGGTTTTCCTATAAATAGAGGTGGAGATGCACTCTCCAATCTCACTCTTTCTCACATACACATGCCATCTGATGTTATCTGGCTTCTCTCTCCCTCCCAGCGAAATAGTTTCGTAGAGCCGAAAGACTGTCTGGGTTCCGGTGGGAACTAGTTCTGGACAGCGAAGCCCTGCCGGATAGATGACACCGTATGTGTGCAACTCTGTAGAGAGATCGTAGTTTCGGTCTTAGTTCGAGAGTGCCTCCCGAAGGGCTGTCCGAGTGACCGTCCGAAATTCTGAGGTCCTCCCGAAGTGCTGTCCGAGGATCCGTCCGGTGGGACTATCCGAGGGACTGTTCTGAGGTCCTCCCGAAGGGCTGTCCGAGGATCCGTCCGGTGGGACTATCCGAGGGACTGTCCTGAGGCCTCCCGAAGGGCTGCCCGGAGATCCGTCCGGGGAGCAGGCAAGGGAGTACATCCTCACGGTTGGGAGGTTGTAAATCCTAGCTGCGGGAATCTGCATCGCCGATCGTCATCGACTCTACTTCCGCTGCGCTACGAGTCGGTAACGAAAAAGATCAAACCTTGTATGCAGTCTCCATAGTGGTCCTGGGCTGGTGCGTAGGTCGGAAATTTTTGTTTTCTACTGCGTTACCCTACAGTGGCATCAAGAGCCGTGCTATGCGTAGATGCAGGTTGCGATCTAGAATACATAGAGATGTATGGGTGTTGCACAATATAATTAGGTAGTAGATGAGTTTATTACTGAAAATTATTTGTGCGGGTAGCAGATGAAATCTGGTACCCGATGTTCTTGTTGCTTCCCCTGAATTTGCGTAGTCCTGATCTTGACGGCATGGTGGAATCTCACAAAGTTCTGGCAATCCGCGATCCTTTCATGCTTCTCCTGAGTATGCTGATTGACAGATCAACGAAGTGCTAACAGTTCTTTGGGTTCCACCATAGTTAAAGAAAGATGGATGTTTCGCAGACGAAAGGGCAATGCAGATATGATCTGCACGGGGGTCACGCGTATGACGAAGTTTAGTATGGGGCTCGAGATTTTATTATCTCGTGTTTCATACACCCCGCAATGTTAATCTAGCGACTTGGATTATCATGCTTGATGATGGACGTTGGTAGCTTCGGTTTGTTTCGAAACCTTAGAAGCCACGTAAAACAAGTTTTTGCATGAACCGATTAGAGGCGTCTAACTTGGTTTTGCAGGATGGTTTGCATGTGCATATGATGTGGTATAGCAGTGCTCATATTAATTTGATTATGTATGAGATGACTATATGATGTAATTTGATTAACATGACCTGCGTGTCATGATTCGGCATGATGGCTGGAGCCATATGATTGCACTTTAATGACCTGCGTGTCAACCTTATGTAATGCACTTATTTTATTAGCTATAGAGATAGCAATATTATCTGGTGCATCGACAAGGTGGTGGCAATCTTCGCGAAGGTGAACACCGACGCGAATGCCGAAGACGAAGAAATAAAAGACTTCTCCGTCAGAAAGGGCTATACCATATCATGCTATTATGAATTGCCTGAGATGTTTATCCCTTATGATGCACCCTTCTTGATTGCGCGGTAGACGCTTTTATTAGGGTGATCTCTCACAAAAAATATCAAGTAGTTAGTGTTCTCCCAAGTGTAGCACCGTCACGGCACCTAACTTTTCGGGGTGTGCCATGTCCACATGGGTACGAACGATTAGAGAAGTGTGAGGCGGGTGAGGTCAGACCTCGCAGCGAGATCACTTGGTTGTCTTGACGTTCTGGCTTGATCGTCCTGAGCTCGGAACACGCCCATCGAAAGATGAACAGGAGTCACATAGAGATGTGATCGGCATGTTTGCCCACCAATTGAAATTCTCGTCATCAGTGATGTCCACATCAATGGCGTTGAATTGAAATGTGGATCTTGTATCACTCACAATCAATTATGAGAGATATTGATTTGAGTGGGAGCGTACTTTAGAATTAATTCTTTTAATTCTTAGTGCAATTAATTATGGACACTGTCTAAATGTGATTTGCATAATAGTTGTAGAAGAATGGCTCGCGTTTCCACCTTCCCTGTTAAAATTGAATAAGCTGTTAAATATCTGGTTAAAACTTTACGGTTGGTAACGTAATGTGAGGATTGTCCTCAAGAGTGCCGAGAAGGACTTGTCCTATCGCATGTTTTCGGTATTCTCCCGCTAATGCTATGGATCATGTGACTCTCGTCCATCGATCCAAAAGCTAGAATTCCGTTTTAGTCAAGTGCAATATGTTTGCTTCCATGAGACCCGAACTTCGAAAGTTTGGATAGTTATGTGATATTCATGGAATAGGAAAATCATTTTCAGAGACAGACAAAGGCTAAAAGATATGAGATATCCAAAGCAATGTTTGTTTGCAAACTATTAGTAAAGGAGTTTACAATGCATTAGACTGATAAGAGAGGGATCCAGGAGAACGCCTGTCATATGATGAAAGGTGAATAAAACAACAACTTAAAGAGAAAGGAAGTGTCCGAAGGGTGTTAGTGAGACTTTCACGCCTAGGAAGTCCGGGGCTAACGCCACTCTTAAGTTGGATGCTTCTTCTGAGAGTAGGAGAAATACTAAAAGTTAAACTGTTAGAAGTATAAAGGCAAAAGGAAAGAAGACTGGAATATCCAGCTCATGTATGAATGTCATACAAGTTTTTGATGTATAGAAGGCTGGTCAGAGATATAGTTCTTGGGAATTATGGTTAAACATGTTAATCACTAATTCTTGGGTATTGTGAGTTAATCACAAAGATACCCGCTCGATTGCATTCTGTTGCAACTCGATGTAAGAACTACTATGGCCTGAAAGACTAGCCAAGAATGAGGTTTAGATACACGCAGGGAACATAGTAAATGTTACTATGCCTTCCATCGGTGTATTCCCTATGTATTTACTTTCATAATTCATTTTAGAGTTTCACACTCTAGCCCTTTGCATAAGGTATCTTGCAAGAAGGTTGTTCATAAGAGAACTTTTGATGTTCGGTGTTATGAATAACAAAAGGGCCATACTTTCATTATGAATGAGATGTATGTTATGAATAATGATATTAATATATTACCTCTGTGTTTACTTTCATAATTCATTTTAGAGTTTCATACACTCTAGCCCATTGCACAATGTTTGTTGCAAAAGAGTTGTTCATAAAAACAACAATTGTTGTTCAGTATTATGAATAACATGAAGGGACATGCTTCCATCCTAGATGGGATGTATGTTATGAATATTGATGGAAATATGATACATCCATAACACTGACGCTAAATGTCGCAAGACTAAAAGAATACCACACAAGTGTGGCACTACATTTGGTCACATTGGAGAACCCCGCATGGAAAATTCCATTATGATGGATTTTGAAGTCGTTTGATTTTGAATCATCTGACACTTGCAACTTTCCTCTGAAAAGTGAAGTGACTGAAATACCGTTCACAGGCCATAAGGAACGAGTATAGAACATATTGGTGATCATACATTATGATGTGTGTAGTCCAATAAATGTTGTTGCAAGTAGTGGATTTATCTATCTTCAGAAATGACTCAAGTAGATATATGGATATTTACTTGATGAGACGTGAGTCTGGATCTTTTGAAATCATTCGAAAGGTTTTCAAAATGAAGAAGAAAATATTGTAACAAGAAAATTATGTTTATACAATTCGATTGCAGAAAGGAATATTTGAGTTACAAGTTTAGCGAATGTCTGATGAGTTGTGAAAGGGGTTTCATAACTTGCACCTCCCGGAACACCACTGCAAGTGGAAAGTCCGTGAAGATGTAATCGAACCATTTATGACATGGTGAGATCAAAGATGACATAAATAAAATTGCCGTTATCCCTTTTAAAAGGTGATGCTTTAGAGACTGCGACTTTTACACTGAAAAGAGATCCATCAGGTCTGTTGAAATGACGCCATGGTATGGTACGCCCAACCATGCTATATCTTTTCTTAACATTTGGAATATGGGGCTTGTGTAAAAGGTTACAAACCTATTCCAAAACAGACAAGTGCTACTTTGTAGGTTATCCCAAGTCATTGGGTATTCCCCCAGCACTATACCGAGGCAAAGGATTTTTGCCACAAAACGGTATGCTTTTAAAGAGAATAGTTCTTACAAAAGGTGAGTGGGAGGACAGTGCAACTCGACGAGATAACCAGTATCTTCGTCATCAGGTCAAAGGAAAGAAACCTTGGAAGTGATTCCGGAGTTTCCTACTGCGACTGATACGGAAGTCTCTTCAATAAAATGTATGGACTTCGGTCGAACTTGCAGCTGAACCACGTAGGCAAAGCTCGTGCAAACCTATCAGGTGCGCAAACGAGATATTGTTAGACAACAGTATACCTACAATACACAAGGAAGCGTTGATGGGCCCTGACTCCGAAATTGGCTAAATGCCAATACAATCCGAGATAGTTTCCATATATGTGATTCGAGATTAAAATCTTGATACACCTTTCGGAAAACTTAGAGTCTAACGAATATTTATGGAACTAAAAACTGATACGGATAAAATGTTTTATCCATAAAGCTCGACTTGTTGCATTAACAAGTTCAAGGAGTTGACTACGATGAGATTGTCTCACCGTAGCGATGCTTGAAGTCGGTTCGGGTTGAACTAGCAATTAATACATATTTCAATCATGAGATATGAAACATGGATGACAAAAGGATTTCCATCTGATGGAAATGAAACCTAGGACTTGTATGTGATACAGTCCAAAGTAATTTGTCGATCCAGAGGATGCTAGTAAGTATGCAAACTTCAGAGTTCCAGCGATGGACAGAAGAGAGCAAAGTGGAGATGGAATCTTCGTTTTTGATGGAATGGTCAAAGGGGTTTGACTTCATCAAATGGGTATCGAAGATGCTTGTGATGCAAGAAAGTAAGAGGGAGCATAATAATATTTCTGAAAACCTTGTGTACTTGACACATTGTTAATTGGAAATAAATTTCTTGACACGAATTAGGACTTGATTTGAAAATAGTTTTCGATGAAGTGCTTAGGCTAAATAGCCTCAATATTAGGCATGATGATCTATGGAGATAGATTTACCTAATGGGGATAAGCTATGAATGCATATTGACAAGATGCTAAAACTTTTTAGCATTTAAAACGCCAAGGTGATTCTTGCCGAAGTCACATGGAAAGAGTTTTTCAAGACTTGGTGTCCCAAAACACTGATGAGTAAAATACATGATGGAGATTCCACACACTCTTGTGTTTGGATTAATCATGTATTCCATGGTATGTAAAAACAACCAGATATGTCCAATACTCCAAAGTTGTTGCGATTATAGATACCAAAGTGATCAAAGTACTGATCATAGGACAACAGTGAAAGATGTCATTGAGTACTAGAGTAGTAGTGATGACATGTTTTCTCGCAAGCAGAGATTATGAAGTGCTCGTTGTAAGTAATTACATCGATACAGTCTTCATCAATGCTCCATGCGATTTCCGATTTAAGTTAAGGGTTTTGTGTAATACACAATATGGTGGCACGGTAGTTGGAAATTGTTCCAAACAAGACACTGTGGCGAATTCTATAACAAAGGCTAAGTATGTTGACGCTTTAGAAGTGACAAAGAAGTTGTTGAATCATATAGTTCATTCATGAACTTAGTATGGTTCCAAGATGGCTTTGGTCTATGGGACACTATTGCAGATAGTTGCTCCATAGCTCAGTCTGAGGAATCAGGTTTCGACCAATGATTCACACATATGCAAAGCCAAGTCCACACAAAATATGAATTTTGTGAAAGCGTGAAAACGCAAGGATATGCAAAGTTACACACGGAGCTGAAGTCGTCAGATCCGTTGGACATCAGGCTATACCACAAGCGAAGCATATTTTACACCAGTATGCCATAGGTGTAAAGTGCATTAGCATTGACTAGATTATTGACTCTAGTGCAAGTGGGAGTCTGTAGGAGATATGCCCTAGAGGCAATAATAAATGTTATTGATTATCTCCCTGTTCATAATTAGGTTTATGTTCCATGCTATAACTGCTATGGTTCTCGAGTCTACAATAACCTCGAGGCTTGGAGGAAGACTCATATGCACGTGTGGAATAATAAACGGTAAAATGTATTCCTAGTCTGGCCTCTAAGACTAGCTCAAGTGTTGCATGATGGTTCTGTTTTCCTGATCATGGGCATGTCTATGCCAGCAATTTTGAGGGCACAATGTTAGAAGAACATTTGTGTTGAATCGACCCACATTGATGTTATGCTATGAGATACATTCGTCACTAGTTAATGGTTTATAACACAGAGATGGTTTATGTTTGCATGATTCCTTAGACCATGAGAGTATCGAGTTTCTTCATGCTTGCTTCATGAACTTTGGGGTTTGTTAAACGTCATCCGTAAATGGGTGGCTATTACGGCGGCTTACGGGTTCATGGAAAAGTATGTCAAGTAACTTGATAGCTCAAGATTGGGATTTGCTCCTCCGACGATGGAGAGATATCTCTGGGCCCTCTCGGTGTTACGGTATCCATCATCGTCTGGCCAGACACTTTGTGATTTGATCATGGGGATGCCGAAACACGGGAACGAGAAAAGAGAACAATACCGGTAACGAGGTAACTGGCATAGTGGAAAAGTTGTTGATCCACGGGGATGCCAACATGTCTCACCTCGGGTATTTGTAACATATCGCGAAGCAACAGGAATAGCACACGGCAACTGGAGGTTCACTCGAATATTCATTCGTGTGGGTATAGGGGTCAATATGGGTGTCCACGGCTCCGATGTTGATCATTGATCGGAAGGGGTTCCGGGTCATGTCTATGCTTCACCGAACCTATACGGTCACACGCTTAAGGGTCATCTTTCTGCTGAATACTAGACAGGGAGTGTGAGAGAAAGTTTCCGGAAATAGTTTTCGGAGACAGCGGAAAAGTTCCGAAGAGAGAGGTCACCGGATGAGTTCCGGTGAAACTGAAAAGTTGTTTCAGGGGATACCATAAAGTCAAATTGGTTTTGGCACATGCCTGATAATTCTTGGAGGGTGCCAGAATCGTTCTGGAAACTTTCTGGAATTTTTCGGGATGAAAACCGGAAATGTTCCGGAGCTGCCGGAACCGCTTCAGATGCTTTTCGCAGATGAAAATCACTAAACCGGAATTGTTTCGGAGCGCGTTGAAAATTATTTTAGTGGGTACTGGAAATGTTCTAAGCCCACATAAATATTTTCAGTTCGAACGGACGCTGAAATATGTCGTCGTGAATAGTGAAAATGCATTTATGGTTATGGTTGGAAGTTGGCCTTCCACAAATATCTTCCCAAGATCTTTTGGGATGACATGGAAGGATAAGGGCTGCCTACTTGCTTTTACCTTTGTGCCCTTGTGAAGGGCATTTTGGGTATTTCAAGTGCCACTCTACCCCTTGGGTTTTCCTATAAATAGAGGTGAAGATGCACTCTCCACTCTCACTCTTTCTCACATACACATGCCATCTGATGTTATCTGTCTTCTCTCTCCCTCCCAGCGAAATAGTTTCGTAGAGCCGAAAGGCTGTCTTGGTTCCGGTGGGAACTAGTTCTGGACGGCGAAGCCCTGCCGGATAGATGACACCGTATGTGTGCAACTCTGTAGAGAGATCGTAGTTTCGGTCTTAGATCGAGAGTGCCTCCCGAAGGGCTGTTCGAGTGACCGTCCGAAATTCTGAGGTCCTCCCGAAGGGCTGTCCGAGGATCTGTCCGGTGGGACTATCCAAGGGACTGTTCTGAGGTCCTCCCGAAGGGCTGTCCGAGGATCCGTCCGGTGGGACTATCCGAGGGACTGTCCTGAGGCCTCCCGAAGAGCTGCCCGGAGATCCGTCCGGGGAGCAGGCAAGGGAGTACATCCTCGCGGTTGGGAGGTTGTAAATCCTAGCTGCGGGGATCTGCACCGCCGATCGTCATCGACTCTACTTCCGCTGCGCTACGAGTCGGTAACGAAAAAGATCAAACCTTGTATGCAGTCTCCATAGTGGTCCTGGGCTGGTGCGTAGTTCGGAAATTTTTGTTTTCTGCTGCGTTACCCTACATGGCCCAGGTTGTTGATTAAGTATCCTCGGGTTAATTACTCCCTATGCAGATTTATTAGTTATTAGGCAAATGTAATACCAAAGTTGGGCCTTGTGAGACGAGTTTTATCCTAAAACGAAAATCAAAGGGGTCCCCATAACAACCCCGAGCATGTTAGGAGCGCTCAATATGGAACATAACACCGGTACACAAGTAACTAGGGCGGAAAAAGTGGAACAAAACACCGAGCAAAAGGCCAAGCCTTCCACCTTTTACCAAGTATATAGGTGCACTAAATTTAATATCAATAATATTGTGATATAATAAAATATCCATGTTGTCACATGAAAGCAATTGCACCTGCAGCTAGAAACGCTATAAGAAGGGCTGAGCAAGCGGTAACATAGCCAAACAAATGTTTGCTGGGATGTGGAGGGTTAGAGGCTTATCATGGCATTTTGGGAGGCTTGACAAACAAGTGGTAGGTAGCGAGACATAACGCTAGAAGCGAGACAACTAGCATGGCAATGATAGTAGTGGTATCCAGGGAAATGGTCATCTTGCCTGAGATCCCGCTTGGAAGAAGAACGGATCCATGAAGAAGACGAGCCAACGTAGTCGAACGAATCCTCACACTTCGAACGCTTTCGGAAATCTATTGAGAAGAAGCAATCCGGAAACAACAATCAACACATGATAAACACCACAAAATGTTCATGACATGATGCACAACCAAATATGATGCATGTCCATTTAATTATGCAAGGCATGGCAAAGCACAACAATCAACTACTACACATTAAGTGAAGTTCAATATGCAACGAGTTGCATATTGACGAAACTCCACGTTTAAATCATTTATTCCACTCTCGTTTAGGTACTCATCAATATTAAATGTTGTTTAACATGGAAAGAGGTGAATCATGAATAAACTATATATCTAGGCATTTTAAATGAGGTCGGGAACAACAAATAGCATTTCCGATAGGACCCCATGTGCAAATTATGAATTTGGTCCAGATCTGAACTAAACATATTTTATTTTTGTTAAACAGCGAAATAAGGTGTGCCATGAGATTCTATGCATTTTTATAGTCAATTTACATATGTGGATCATATTAAACGGAGCTACGGTTATTTAGTTATGATACAAACCGCGTAGTAAGTCATTAGGCAATTTTTTTTAATGCAACATCATTTTAGATATTATTAAAATGCATGAGGATGACATATTGGAGTTAGATGCAATTTTGTGAAAACATTGACAATGGCAAACGAGGAACGGGCATGAAACAATTCGGACACGATGCAAATATGAGCATCTCCTGCAAACACCACACATACGTCGCGTCGGGTCGTCTCAGGGTTATACCTTTGAAGCATGTGGGCGAGGTGAAATGGTTCGATGCGGTGTAGATGTTCACATGGTCGTCGTGTAAGCAGTCGTTCTCGAGACGGTAGTGGAAGTAGTGGTACACGGGTCTTCGGCGACGGTAGTCGTACACGCTCTGTAGATGTTCGGGGTCGTCGAGGACGTCGTGGAAGTAGTGGTACTCGGGGAAGGTAGTTGTGAGGGATCACTAGAAGGGTGTCTAGAGGGGGGGTGAATAGACTACTAGCAGGAATTTAAAACCTAACCTTTTCCCAAGTTAATTGGTTGGCAGATTTTAACAATTATAGCAAGTCTAGCACACCCTACACATGCATGTCAACAAGTATAGCAGCGGAAAGAAAAGACATTGCACATGAAGTAAAGAATTGAGATAGGAAGATCAAACGCATGAGGGACACGAAGATTTTTCCCGTGGTTCCGATAGGTGGTGCTATCATACATCCACGTTTATGGAGTCTTCAACCCACGGAGGGTAACGGTCGCGAGAGTCCACGGAGGGCTCCACCCATAAGGGTCCACGAAGTAGCAACCTTGACTATTCCATAACGGCTTCCGTCCACGAAGGACTAGCCTCACTATGGGTAGATCTTCACGAAGTAGGTGATCTCCTTGCCCGTACAAACTTCTTGGTTCAACTCCAGAACACGAAGTAGGAGGCTCCCAAGCGACACCTAACCAATCTAGGAGGCACCACCCTCCAAAAGGTAATAGGCTCGACAATGTCGATGAACTCCTTGCTCTTGTGCTTCAAGATGATAGACTCCTCAACACACAATCACTCTCTCACAGATTTGGCTATGGTGGAAGAGATTGATTTGGTGGAAAGCAACTTGGGGAGGCTAGAGATCAAGATTCATATGGATGGAGTGGAATGGCTTGATCTCAACACAAGGGTAGGTGGCTCTCTCTCAGAAAATTGAATGGGGCAAGTATGGAATAGTTCTGAGTGCTTCTCTTTCGAGTGGGTGGTGGTGAAGGGGTATATATAGGCATCTCCAAAAATCCAACCGTTACACCTAAAGTGACCAACTCGGTGACACCGATGTGTGAATCTCGGTGGTACCGAGTTGCTCCAAAGGTAGCAACTTTTGAATCTCGGTGAGACCGATATATAAATCTCGCTGGTACCGATCAGGTGACCAACGGTCAGATTGCGCAATCTCGGTGACGCCGATTCTCACATCTCGGTGGTACCGATTCTCGACCATGGCTTACCAGAGAGTTGATCCACAAACTCGGTGGCGCCGATCCACAATTCTCGGTGGTACCGATTCCTGTGAATGGCTATCCAGAGAGTTGGTCCAGAAACTCGGTGAGACCGACTGGCAAATCTCGGTGGTACCGAAGACTGAAAATAGCTAAACAGAGAGTTGGCAACCTAAACTCGGTGGCACCGATGTAGAATCGGTTGCACCGACTGGCTAGGGTTTGGCATGGGTCTGTCTGAGTTTGGGAATCGGTGGGACCGAGTGGAAAGTGTTGGTAGCACCGATTTTGGATATATGGCTTTGGACAGACTTTTGTGGAAGAGCTTGTGGGTGTTTTTGGTGACTATCACTTGTGCACGTATGAGCATTTTGTTCACCAACAGTACCTTACCCCCTTTTAATAGTATTGGCTTTCCTATGGACTCAAAGTGATTTCTCACAAAGTAAAATGTAGAGTCCTCTTGCTTGAAGCTTTGCCAATCCATTTCCTTGCAACTTGGGGTATCTCCACAATCCTTTTGCCAACCCTTCTTCCTCTATGGACTTTTATCTGAAATACACTAGATAAAAGTATTATTCCAAGAGACAATGTATGTTGTCATGAATTATCAAAACCACCAAGGGAGCATGTTGTGCTTTCAATCTCCCCCTTTTTGGTAATTCATGACAACATACAATCAAAGCTTCAAATAAAGATATGCATGGATATAATGAAGACTTTGAGAGACACATGACTTAGACTTGCTCCCCCTAAATGTGTGCAATGCCTTTAAAGGATAGTTGCTTTGGAATGCATGGACACACATATAGTAGAAGGGATAGAATGAGTCATGTGTATCTTGGCTATATGCATCAAATATATGTGAATGAGGTGTATCCTTGTTCAAGACTTCACCCTTGCAAACAATATGTGCAAGAAGCAAGAGATCATCTTGATCAAGGATATGATGCATATACTTACCTTGAGTTCTTGAGCATTCTTGTAGTAGAAACACACTTGAGAAAACAATGTTAGGAAACACAAGATTATTCTACTAATCAAAAGCAATAGAGCTCAATAGTACCAAGATATGGAGAACGTATGGAAGATATTATTCCTTAAGATTGATATGTCTCCAAGATCATTTAGAACTTTCTCCCCTAGTTATGAAAATAGTAGATCATCCTCTCCCCCTGAATCTTAGCATGTAGATGTTGGGATTGGATAGGGTGAGAAAAGTCTAACATGAGTAGTCATATGAAATAAATACACTTTTCTAACAACATATTTTTCTCCCCCTACTCTGGTGTTCTCCCTTGACTATGTAAGTATGAGCTTTGATATTCTCCTCTCCCCCTTGATTATATCTCCCACTTTGCATAAGCATGTATCTCCCCCTTTAGCATTGAAGCTTTGGTATTTCTCCCCCTTTGGCATTAATTTCCAAAAAGGTCATACACAGGGTCAGAAACATGGATCATTGATTAAGAAGGGATCCTTGAGAACAAGAGTCATAGAACGTAGGGTTCATAGAAGTGAAAATTTAGGGAATCATTGAAAGTAATTTCTCTCCCTTTGGCTGATCTGAGAAGTGGTAAGACTTCTCCTCCTTTGAGTTAGGGTTCCTTGAATAAAATATCTCCCCCTAATGATGTTTTTTTAAAATAAAGAGATCATCGAAGAATTGAAAATATCACAATGAGATAACTAAGGAAACAAAGATTCACTAATATGAATACATATTGGAGAAGATATCAAATCGGTAGCTCCGAGACAAACAAGTCGGTAGTACCGAGATGTTGTTTTGCAGCTCATCTGCTAATTCGGTATAACCGAGTTATTTGTATCGGCGGCTCCGAGATTAAAACAGAAACTTGGCAGTGTTTGAGAAACTTGCAAATTAATTTAGAAAACTAGTATCAAAGTGTCGAAAGAAATTTTCAAGTAAAATGCAAAAGACTTTACAAAGAGATATCAACTAGAGAAGATTTTAGTGGTTCCAAGAATTCTTGCAAATAGAGAATGAACCAAACAAGATACTTAACTAGATGACAGGCGGTGACTAGGTCACCTATATTAGAGTATGTTGACTTAGGAGCCAAGCAAGAATACTTGATCATAGGTCATACTCATCGTTAAGCTCAAAATGGGGTTACCATTTTTTCTATTAATCATTTTAATGTTTTCATATCACTTGAGTTGCTTTAGATCATGACTTGGAGTAAAGCCTTTTCAAGGATATGAGTACATACCTTTGAGTGATGTTGATGACGTGGCTTGTAGGAGAACTTGTTGAGGATGCTCGAGGTTGATGAAGATCATCTTGAGTTGGGAGCAATCCTTCTCGTTTTAGTACACTTGTCACCTACATAGGTTAGTCAAGCAAGGAAGAACATGATATGACACGATACCAATTGTGAAGGTCAAATATGTGCCAAGGATATGTTTTTGTTGTCTTCTTCCTTCCATCAACAAGAGGGGTTGTGGATACTTGGTCATGACAAGATTGCTTATGATTGGAGTTGATGGCAATCTTGTGAAATGAAGTTCTTTCAAGTACCTACATAAGGTTAGTTGCAATACAAGGGAGCATAGAATTCCATGGTATAAGATAACATGTTAAGAGTATCATGGAAATATCAAGTAAGCTCAAGCCCTTGCATGCAATCGAGTGAGTGATACGTCTCCAACGTATCTATAATTTTTGATTGTTCCATGCTATTATATTATCTATTTTAGATGTCTTATATGCATTAATATGCTATTTTATATTATTTTTGGGACTAACCTATTAACCTAGTGCCCAGTGCCAGTTTCTGTTTTTTCCTTGTTTTTGAGTATTACAGAAAAGGAATATCCAACGGAGTCCAAACGGAATAAAATTCTACGCTGATTTTTCTTGGACCAGAAGGAACCCAGGAGGCTTCGAGAAGAGGCCAGAAGACCTATGGGTAGGCCACAAGCCACCAGGGCGCGCCCCAGGGGGGGCGCCCCCTGGCTTGTGGGCCCCCCGTAGCTCCTCCAACCCTAACTCTTCGCCTATAAATTCAGGAATATTCCCCCAATACCAAAGGGAGCCATGATAATATTTTTCCGCCGCCGCAAGCCTCTGTTCCCGTGAGATCCCATCTTGGGGCCTTTTCCGGTAATCTGCCGGAGGGGGATTCGATCACGGAGGGCATCTACATCAATACCATTACCCTTCCGATGATGTGTGAGTAGTTCACCTCAGACCTTCGGGTCCATACCTAGTAGCTAGATGGCTTCTTCTCTCTCTATGATCTTCAATACCATGTTATCCATGATCTTCATGGAGATCTATCCGATGTAATACTCTTTTGCGGTGTGTTTGTCGAGATCCGATGAATTGTGGATTTATGATCAGATTATCTATGAATATTATTTGAATCTTCTCTGAATTCTTATATGCATGATTTCATATCTTTGCAAGTCTCTTCGAGTTATTGGTTTGGTTTGGCCAACTAGATTGGTAATTCTTGCAATGGGGGAAGTGCTTAGTTTTGGGTTCAATCTTGCGGTGTCCTCACCCAGTGACAAAGTAGGGGTAGTGAGGCACGTATTTGTATTGTTGCCATCAAAGATAAAAAGATGGGATTTTCATCATATTGCTTGAGTTTATCCCTCTACATCATGTCATCTTACTTAATGCGTTACTCTGTTCTTCATGAACTTAATACTCTAGATGCAGGCAGGAGTCGGTCGATGTGTGGAGTAATAGTAGTAGATGCAGAATCGTTTCGGTCTACTTGATACGGACGTGATGCCTATATGCATAATCATTGCCTTGGATATCGTCATAACTATGCGCTTTTCTATCAATTGCTCGACAGTAATTTGTTCACCCACTGTATTATTTTCCTTCAAGAGAGAATCCTCTAGTGAAACCTATGGCCTCCAGGTCTATTTTCCATATTATATTTTCAGATCTATAAACCAAAAATACCAAAAATACTTTGCTGCAATTTATTTACTTTTATTTTAGTTTTCGTTTTAGTAATCTTTTATATCTATCTCTATCGGATCTCATCCTTGCAAGTAACTGTGAAGGGATTGACAACCCCTTTATAGCGTTGAGTGCAAGTGTTTGATTGTTTGTGCAGGTGCATAGATTGGGGCCTTGCTTGTACCTCCTGCTGGATTGATACCTTGGTTCTCAACAACTGAGGGAAATACTTATCCAATTTGCTGCATCACCCTTTCCTCTTCAAGGGAAAACCAACGCAAGCTCAAGAAGTAGCAAGAAGGATTTCTGGCGCCGTTGCCGGGGAGGATACATAGCAAGTCAAGACAAGAACTCTCCCGTCAACTTGCCAATTTTTGGCGTGGTTGTCGGAGTGATCTACATCAAGCCTACCAAGTACCCATAACAAACTCATCTCTTGCATTTACATTATTTGCCATTTGCCTCTCATTTTCCTCCCCCCCACTTCTAAAACGATTTTCAAAAAAAAAAAGATTTGCCTTTTTATTCGTCCTTCTTCCATTCGTCTTTTCGTTTGCTTTTTGTTTGTTTGTGTGCTAGATTGCTTGCTTTGTCACGATGTCTGAGAATACCAAATTGTGTGACTTCTCCAATACTAATAATAATGATTTTATTAGTACTCCGATTGCTCCCGCCACTAGTGCGGAATCTTATGAAATTAATGCCGCTTTGCTTAATCTTGTTATGAAAGAACAATTTTCCGGCCTTCCTAGTGAAGATGCCGCATCCCATCTAAATACTTTCGTTGAGTTGTGTGATATGCAAAAGAAGAAAGATGTGGATAATGATATTGTTAAATTGAAGCTATTTCCGTTCTCACTACGAGATCGTGCTAAAACTTGGTTTTCATCTTTGCCTAAAAATAGTATTGATTCATGGAATAAGTGTAAAGATGCTTTTATTTCCAAGTACGTTCCGCCCGCTAAGATCATATCCCTTAGGAACGATATAATGAATTTTAAGCAACTTGATCATGAGCATGTTGCACAATCTTGGGAGAGGATGAAATTAATGATTAGAAATTGCCCCGCACATGGTTTGTGTTTATGGATGATTATACAAATTTTATGCGGGATTGAATTTTGCATCTAGAAATCTTTTAGATTCCACCGCGGGTGGTACTTTTATGGAAATCACATTAGGAGAAGCTACTTGTCGGTGTACTAAAGTATGGGTCTTTTTTAGTACCCCTTACTTGTGCACGGGCAGTTGTAGCCGTACCGCAGCAAGCCTTGCCGGGGAATAGCTAGGAGTAATCATGAGACTAAGATGACAAGGAGACGTTCAAGTCAACGATCAGACCAGAAGACAGAAGACCAAAGGGTTGCGGAGGCCCGGCAAGACCCTTGCCGGCAAGGCCTCGCGCCCGGCAAGACCCGGTCCCGACAAGGATTCGGTCCCGGCAAGCCCCGGGCCCGGCAAGGATTCAGCCCCGGCAAGGCTCTGCACAGTGCAGCGCTATCGCTCCAGTGCAGCGGCCAGCCTTGTCGTTTAGGGCTTGTCCTCATGGTGACGTGGTGCGATGCTGGCCATGAGATGCTTAAGCGGTGCTGATGGGATGGCTGATTTTGCCCATCCCCTGTAAAGCTTTTCCAAGCCCAAGACGCTGAGGGACACCTCGACGGACACCTCACGGTGCATTTAATGAGCTTGTCCTAAGCCGTCAGGGTTAGGTATGGTAACACTGTAGCTACTTTCCACCTCATGCCTTATCCCGTACGCCACTGTCGTAGCCCCTTTGACTAATATAAAAGGAGGCCCGAGACGTACAAAGGGGGGGGGGATGGCACTTCTGGAGGCCCATTCTGCATGCACAACTACCAAGTACTGTAGCTCCCAGAACTTGGCCAAGAACGTCCACAATAATACAATCAAAGCAGGAGTAGGGTTTTACGCATCCGTGCGACCCGAACCTGGGTAAATCCCCGTGTGCTGTTCGTTAGTTCTGCTCTTTGTGCAATCCTCTCCCCTTGCCGAACCGTAAGGGATCTTCTTGATCCCATAGGTGTTCGTTTCCCACGACATCTTTGGCGTGCCAGGTAGGGGGATCGAGGTTGTGCGAACCTGATCTAGTGATCAGCGCGTCAGATCTTCGATCATCCTCACCACCATGGCTCCCAAGAAGAAGGGTTTCATGGCGGTTGGTCCATCTGCATCCGTCGTGCCTGATGCTGCGCGCACAGGCGACGGGGTAGGCGCGGCTGGAGGAGGTGGAGGCTCCGAGCTTCCACGGCGTTCCGGCGATCTGAGCCGGACGAGCAACAGGTCCAAGGATGGAGCTGCGCAACCTGCGGATGGTGCAGCGACTTCCAAGGATGGAGCGGCGCCTTCCAGGACGAATACGCCGGCGCATGCACCGCGACCTTCTCAGGACGCACATGACGTGCAGCCTCAAGACGTTGGTGGTTCTAGGCGTCCGCATGGGAAGACCCCTGCGCATCACTCCCAGGGTGCGCAGGGCCATGATCCGCGCCAGCGCGCTGGTGGAAGCCGCGCGCGGGTGCAGAGTCGTGATGGTGCTCCTTCTAACCCTGTTAGGAGTTTGAGCACCTCACGTTCTTCGCACCTGTCGCCGCCACCTACGCCAGCAGAGGCGTTGGCACGAGCTCAGCTGCTCCTAGACTTCCCTCCCGCCGCGGAGAAGCTAGACGAGTGGCGAGCCGCTATCCAGAGCCTCATCGGCCTAGCCAACAACGACGTACCGCAGCAGGGTGAACCCTCGCGGCTGCAGTCGTCTAGGCTGGTGCGTGGCGATGGAGAGAAGACCGGAGCTGGAACGACTACGTTGCGTTCCCCTCCGCTGCATCAAGAGCGGTCGTTAACTCGACGGACCGGCGCCCGTGAGGATGATTCCACGGCATCGTCTGATCCGCGGGTTCGCCGCGATCAACGTCACGTTCTTCGGGAACGGAAGAAGGAGGACGCTCGAACCACCATCGAGCGCCGAAGGGAAGCGCGTCGCCAGTCCGACAAGCGCGCTGGGACCGCTGTTGACGAGCCCGCGCCAGGGTACCCTGGCTGCCTACCTTACGAGGTGGGTTGCCCAGCGTTTACTCGTGAGCTGCGGCAAGTCCAGTGGCCTAGCTCCCGCTCCTTCAAGCCGGAAGTACCGGAGAAGTACGACGGCAAGACTTATCCGTCCGAGTTCTTGAGCATCTACACCATCGCGGTGCAGGCTGCCGGGGCTCGTGACGATAAGGTGCTGGCCAACTACTTTCCGTTGGTGCTGAAGCCCAACGTGAGATCGTGGTTGATGCACCTGCCCGAGAATTCCATCTCTTCTTGGGCCGACCTATGCCATCAGTTTGTTGGCGCCTTCACCGGCGGCCATCAAGCTCCTGGCCAGGAGAGTGATCTGCACATCATTGCCCAGAAGGAGGGCGAAACCTTGCGCAAGTATATCCAGAGGTTCAGCCGCATCCAGCACAACATTCCTGACGTTCATCCCGCCGCCGTCATCAGCGCCTTTCATCAGAATGTGCGCAATCGTAAGATGCGGGAGGAGCTGGCGATGAACAAGGTCAGAGATGTCGCCGAGCTCTACGCCTTGGCCGACAAATGTGCTCGGGCAGAAGAAGGAAGGAGACTCCCCGGCGAGAACGCTGGCGCTGGAGTCGACTCCGATAGCGAAGACGCTCCTGCCCCGGCAAGGAAGGGGCGGCGGAAGAACAAGAAGCGCAAGGGCAAGGCCGTGCTTGCCGTTGAAGGTTCCGGCAACACCGGCACCGCCAAGAAGTCCAAGACCGATGACCCCGGCAAGGAGGTTGCCGGGTGTGCGGCGTGTCAGGCCTTGGCAGATGCCGACAAGCCAGAAGGATCCGGCAAGCAGTACTGCAAGATCCACCGTACCAAAGGCCATGATCTCCAAGACCGCCGGCAAGTTGAGGAGCTTGCCGAGAAGCAGCGCGCCGAGTACGAAAGGCGCAACAAGGAAAGAGCCCAAGATGGTACCGGAGGGTCTGGCAGGAAGCGCGGTCGAGGAGGTCGCCGCGGCAAGCCCAGGCAGCAGCAAGGGAAGCCTGCCCGGGGCCGCGCCAAAGAGCAAGGAGATGATGATGATGATGCAGAGGGCGACGAGTCCAGCGAACACGAGTTCCAGAAGGCTACAGAGGCCATGTGCGTCGACGGGGGCGCTTCGTTGCATTCCTCTCACCACCAACTCAAGCAGTGGGCGCGCGAGATTAATGCAGCAGAGCCATCCCTCGATGACCGGAAGCCACTGAAGTGGTCCCACACGCCTATCATTTTTTACGCCGAGGATCACCCTGATCGCACAACTGCGGTCGGGTGTTTGCCGTTGTTGGTTTCACCAACGATCCGCAACCTCCAGGTGACGAAAATGTTAGTTGACGGTGGGGCCGGCCTGAACCTGATCTCGCCCGATGTGATCAAGAGGCTGCAAATTCCCGACGAAGATCTCGAGGAAACAGGCTCTTTCCAAGGGGTCAATCCGGGAAGGAACCATCCGAAGGGCAAAATCACGCTGCCGGTAACATTCGGCAGCGAGCTGAACTTCAGGACGGAGAAGGTCGTCTTCGACGTCGCCAGGATTCCGTTGCCGTACAATGGAATCCTTGGCCGCCCAGCGCTGGCTAAGTTCATGGCGGCCTCGCACTACGCCTACAATGTCTTGAAGATGCCCGGTCCATTGAGCGTCATCACTGTCCACTCCGACAAGAAAGACGCGCTCATTTGCACCGACAAGCTTTACCGGGAAGCAGTTGCAGCGTCCGCCGCCAAGGCGCATGCTCCTGCCGCTCAAGATCCCGGCAAGAAGAAGAGGCCCGGCAAGGCCTCTGGTACAAACTTCGGCAAGCGCGCCTCTCCAGAGTGCTGCGCTGCCGTCGAGGGTGCCCCAGAGAGCTCTGCCGGCCAGACCAAGAAATCCAAGGCTGCTCCGCCTGAGACCAAGAAGGTGCCCGCCAAGGAGGACGGGACGGGAGGAACTTTCACCATAAGCTCCACCCTTGATGGCAAATAGGAAAGCGCGCTCGTTGCCTTCCTGCGGGCGAATGTCGATGTGTTTGCATGGCAACCATCTGACATCCGCGGTGTTCCCAGGGAGGTAATTGAGCACCACCTAGCTGTCTGTCCCCACGCGCGGCCCATCAAGCAGAAGGTGCGGAAGCAAGCTTTGGAGCGGCAAGAGTTTATTGCAGAAGAGATTAGAAAGCTTGAGGCGGCAGACCTGATTAGAGGAGTCCTCCATCCTACATGGTTGGCCAATCCAGTTGTTGTGCGCAAGGCAAATGGTAAATGGAGGCTATGTATTGACTTTACAGATATCAATAAAGCCTGTCCAAAAGATCCCTTTCCCTTGCCGCGCATCGACCAGATCGTAGATTCCACTGCCGGCTGCGATCTGCTATCATTCCTTGACGCATACTCAGGCTATCACCAGATCTTCATGGCGAAAGAAGACGAAGAGAAGACCGCATTTATCACCCCATGTGGCACATATTGCTTCTTGCGTATGCCTTTCGGGTTGAAAAGTGCTGGGTCGACCTTCGCAAGAGCTGTCCAGATTGGTTTCGGGGCCCAGCTGCATAGAAATATGGAAGCTTACATGGATGACATAGTGGTCAAAACCAAGGACAAAGCAACGCTCATTCAAGATCTGGAGGAGACATTTGCAAATCTGCGCAGGATCAATTTGAAGCTCAATCCAGAGAAGTGCGTGTTCGGCGTCCCATCCGGCAAGCTTCTCGGGTTCTTTGTATCTCAGCGTGGAATTGAAGCCAATCCCGACAAGATCAAAGCAATTGAGCAGATTGAGGCGCCAAGACGAGTCAAGGATGTGTGCCGCCTCGCCGGCTGCGTCGCTGCTTTGAGTAGGTTCATCTCAAAGTCTGCTGAGCGTGCCCTGCCGTTTTTCAAAATTTTGAAGAAGGCAGGTCCAATGAAATGGACTCCGGAAGCGGAGGCAGCGCTGCAGGATTTGAAGAAGTACCTCTCCTCTCCGCCAATACTAGTCGCGCCTAGGCCACAAGAGCCGTTGCTGCTATATTTAGTGGCAACGAATCAGGTGGTTAGTGCTGCGCTGGTGGCGGAGAGAGAAGCAGAGGAGGATGCAGCGGCAATGGCAGGCCCGCCAAGCGACTTGCCGGGGCCAGCCCCGGCAGAGTCTGGTGCCGACAAGGAAAGATCCGCGCAGTCAAGTCAAGCAGTGCAGAAGAAGAAGATGGTGCAGCGCCCAGTCTATTTCGTCAGCTCCCTATTGCAGGGGGCTAGGTCGAGATATTCTGGTGTGCAGAAGTTGCTCTTCGGCCTTCTCATGGCCTCGAGGAAGCTGCGCCATTACTTCCAAGCACATGAGATCACCGTCGTCACTCGCTTTCCGCTGCTACGGATTCTCCGGAACCCAGAAGCAACCGGCAGGATTGTGGAGTGGGCGTTGGAGCTATCATGCTTTGGTCTCAAGTTTGAAAGTTCTTCAACTATCCAGAGCAGAGCCTTGGCAGAGTTCATTGTAGAATGGACCCCAACGCCAGACGACGAAGTTCAAGAATCAGCGATTCCCGGCAAGGAAACAGATCGCGAATGGATTATGTACTTTGATGGAGCCTTTTCGCTGCAAGGCGCCGGTGCCGGCGTGCTGCTTGTCGCACCCACCGGAGAGCACCTCAAGTACGTCATCCAGATGCATTTTCCCCGGGAGAGATCGACCAACAACACGGCAGAGTATGAAGGACTGCTTGCCGGTCTCAGGATCGCGGCAGACCTTGGGATCAGGAAGCTCATCGTCAGAGGTGACTCCCAGCTCGTCGTGAGGCAGGTCAACAAAGATTATCAGAGCCCGCTGATGGAAGCGTACGTCGATGGAGTGAGGAAGCTGGAGGAGCGCTTTGACGGTCTTCAGACAGAGCATGTTCCTCGATCAGAGAACAACATTGCCGACGACCTGTCGAAGCGTGCCGCACTCAAGCTACCTGTGGAACCAGGGACTTTTGTGCTCCGCTTGACTCAACCATCCGTGTCGCCATCGACAAGGCCTGATAAGAGGAGAAAGTTAAGTACCGGCGAGTACTTCCCGGCAGGGCTTCCCGAAGCCCCCGGCAAGGATCTTGCCGGGAACGACACGGTTGCCGGTGAGCAGCGGCTTCGCGCAGAACCTCAGGTTCTTGCCGCCGAAGCAAGCGCCCCTGCTGCCGAAGAAATACCAGTTGCCGGTGAGCAGCTGCTCCGCCAAGAACCTCAAGTTCTTGCCGTAGAAGCAAATGCTCCCGCAGCTGAAGAGTCGCCTTTAGTCCTTGTCGTCGAGCCACAGGCTCCGACATGGGCACAGCAAATAGTCCATTTCCTTCAGACAGGAGAACTCCCTGAGGAGCAGGAAGAAGCTGAGAAAGTAGCACGTCAGTCAAGTATGTACCAGTTCGTCGATGACGTCCTGTACAGAAAAAGACCCAACAGTGTGAAATTGAAGTGCATTCCTCGGGAGGACGGACTAGAGCTGTTGGCAGAGATTCATGGGGGCATATGTGGATCCCACATAGGCTCAAGAGCCCTTGTCGGCAAGGCATTCCGGCAAGGATTCTTCTGGCCTACTGCTCTCCAGGATGCAACTGCGCTAGTAACCAAGTGTGAAGCGTGCCAGTTTCATTCGAAGCAACTTCATCAGCCAGCTCAAGCTCTCCAAACGATCCCTCTCTCCTGGCCCTTCTCGGTCTGGGGGCTCGATATACTGGGTCCCTTCCCCCGCGCTGCCGGGGGCTTCGAGTACTTGTACGTTGCCATCAACAAGTTCACGAAGTGGCCAGAAGTGGAAGCAGTGAGGAGGGTGACAGCACAGTCAGCAGTCAAGTTCTTCAAGGGGATTGTGTGCCGTTTTGGTGTGCCGAACAGGATCATCACCAACAACGGTACGCAGTTCACTAGTCGCGCCTTCATGCAGTAAGTCCAAGACCTTGGCGGCAAGATTTGTTTTGCCTCTGTTGCTCACCCAAGAAGCAATGGCCAAGCGGAGAGGGCAAACGCTGAAGTGCTGCGGGGTCTCCGGACCAGGACTTTCGACAAGCTGCGCAAGCATGGAAGGCGCTGGATTGATGAGCTGCCGGCGGTTCTTTGGTCGATCAGGACGACGCCAAATCGAGCCACCGGCCAGACACCCTTCGCTCTGGTTTACGGAGCGGAAGCAGTTCTCCCCACGGAACTCATATACGGGTCACCTCGAGTGCTTGCTTATGATGAGCTTGAGCAAGAGCAGCTGCGGCAAGATGACGCGCTGCTCCTTGAGGAGAACCGTCTTCGGGCTGCTGTGCGAGCCGCTCGCTATCAGCAAGCTTTGCGCCGCTACCATAGCCGCAAGGTTCACGCCCGGAGTCTTGAGGAAGGCGACCTTGTTCTTCGGCGCGTTCAGTCGGCCAAGAATTCCAACAAGTTGACGCCGAAGTGGGAAGGCCCTTACCGGGTAGTGCGAGTCACCAGGCCTGGCGCTGTCCGCCTGGAGACCGAAGAGGGCTTGCCAGTGAGCAACTCCTGGAATATCGAGCACCTTCGCAAGTTCTACCCGTAAGGCGCAGTTGTTCGGGTTTCTTGCTGTGATAGCGATACGGCCAGCAGGCTGCTGACGACCCGAATCCAGCGCTCGCGGCAGCGTAACGCTCCGGCAAGATCCCGGCAACGCCATTCTGTACAAGTGTTGCCACTGGCATGCAATCCTTTGTACAGAGCATGCACATCCCTGTGCATATTTTATAAGATCTGTGTGCTTTACATTTCTTGTTGATTTCATGTCATTCTATATGCATGTATTATCTGAGATATGTATTGCACTCGATCCCGGTAAGAGCTAACGAACCGTCAAGGTTCCATACCTTTTATTTTCTCTTCTTTCTTTTTCTCAAGAGACAGAAGATTCCCTCGCGCGCAAGTTTGCCGGGGGGGAAGGAGAATAGTGGTATGGAGACCAGACGACGTTCAAGGTTGGCGCCTGGCCGGAAGAAGAAGAATAGCGACGAAAAGCAGAGCTAAGTTGCTAAACCCCTTAAGCAGATTTTGATTTTTGTAAGGCTGTATTCCCTTGAACGATTTTGGCTTTGTATGGAAAACCTGCACGCGATGGAATCTTGTCGTGATCGGCTGCGCCCTTACTCTGTTTCGAGTCCGCTCAACAGTCTAGGTGGCCGCGCTGAGAGCGTCAAGATTTCTTGCCGTGAGCAGCACTGCCCGCAAGCTGCTGACGACCCGAATCCAGCGCTCGCGATGGGGTTATGCTCCGGCAAGTTCCCAGCAAAGCGTAGGGTATATGCTATACAGAAAGAAATTGAACAAAGGGAATAGCATGCCATAATTCAAATAGAGCAAGTTATATTACATCTAGTGCTTGCCGCGTTTCTGACATAAGACAAATTGTCTTTTACATGGAATGCTGGCGGCAAGATGAGAAATAGATGAGGCGGATGTGGCTAGTCCCGGCGATCGCCCTCGACCCTCTTCACCTGGCTCACCCGATCGACGATGGGCGTGACAAGCTCTTCGAGAGCCTTGACGTCCGCGTCCTTCGGCAAGCTTTTCGAGGCCTTGGAGAGGTCGATGCCAGGGTTCCTGTATGCCACCTTCATCAACACCTTGCGGAGGACGAGCTGGCAGAGTTTCCGAGATTCGTCGGCCAACTTGCTTATCTGGTTCGCCTGGAGTAGCTTGAGGGCGTCGACGAGCTTGTCGAAGAACATGGTTAGCCTGGCGCTTGAGGATACGTTGTCATCGACGGAGTATCCGAAGCCCGGCAAGTCCATGGCCTCCAGCTCTGCGCCAAGCTTCTCGGCGACGTCCGCCAGCCTGGCAGTCCAGAGCTTCACGCTAGAAGTGTACTCGTTGTGGGTAGTGGCGGCGTTCTGGAGCAGCTCCTGTTCGTCATGGAGGTCTTTGATAAGAGTCCTCTCGCGAACTCGGGCGGCCTCAAGAGACTCCTCCAGCGTGGATAGCTTCAGCTTCAGATCTTCAATGGAGTCCTTGGCGGAGGAAAGCTGCTGGACCTTCTCGGATGCGGCAGCCTGCGTCTCCATCAGGCTGTGGAGAGCCTTGTCTCTCTCGGCCTCGAGTGCTGAGACCTTCTTGCCGTGGTCCTCGAGAGCGGCCTCCAGCTGCTTCGTCTTCTCCAGCAAGTTCTTGGCGGTCTCCGCAGCTCCGGCAGCGTCGAGGGCCTCTTTGAGCTTGCCGGCGTGGTCTTCAGTTAGAGCTCTGAGCGTCTTCAAGTGTTTCTGCTCAAGCTCCTGGACCCGCCGTGCGACAAGACTTTCGAGCTCTTCATCCTTGTTGCGAAGCTTGGCGGCAAGCGCCGCCTCGCGCGCGGCAAGGTCCTCTTCTTGGGCGTCAAGGCTGATGCGGCGCTAAGTCAAGAGGGCTTCTGCCGCGGCGGCTTGCTGGGCGGCCTCCTCCTGCGCTTTCTCGATGTCTGATTGCTTCAGCAGGAGGACGTTCCGCTCTTCCGCCAGCTGCTCCCGATAAACATTTAGCTCTTGGAGGGCCTCGCCGTACCAAGCCTGTGTCTCCGTGAAGCGTTGTTGGAAGTCTCCTTCCGCTGCCTCGACGAGCGCCGCCAGGGAGTCCAGCTTCTCCTTCCGGGCGCGGTAGAGCGTTTGGAGCTTCTGATAGTTGTCATTCATGGCTTGAAGTAGCTGCTCCTCCTTGAGCTCACTGGCGGCAGCGACGGTGATTTCCCCGTCAAGATGTTCTCCTTCAACCAGCTCTTCGATGTTTGCCGACCCCGGCATGCTGACAACGTTCTTGCCGGCCCTGATGTATTGGCTTGAGGGAGGGGCCTGGGACGACGAGGGTTGGTCTTCGGCAGTTGAGGGCCCCACGGCAGTAGAAGCGCCTGGCGCTCCTGTGGCGGAAGCGCCGTCAGTATTGTCGCGGGTCTCCTCACCGGCTCCCTCGGCGGGCATCTTGGCGGCCTCCTCTTGCGCGGCCTTGGCGGCCTCAGCGGCAGCGGCCTTGGCGGCCTCAGCGGCAGCGGCCTTGGCGGCCTCAGCGGCAGCGGCCTTGGCGGCCTCGGCAGCGGCATGCTTGGTGGCCTCTTCGGCAGCAACCTTGTCGG
Source organism: Elymus sibiricus (assembly GCA_039707655.1). Taxonomy (NCBI): domain Eukaryota; kingdom Viridiplantae; phylum Streptophyta; class Magnoliopsida; order Poales; family Poaceae; genus Elymus; species Elymus sibiricus. The sequence goes on from CM077663.1 coordinate 427,575,477, forward strand.
CTTCAGTGGCGGCATCCTTGGCAGTCTCTTCAATGACAACGTCAGTGTCCATGAGCTCTGTCAGAAGAAGATTGAAAGCCAAAGGAGTTGATTAAGATGAAGCTGGGAAGGAGGTTCAAGAAGACAAAAAGAAGAAAAACCAAAGCGACAGTTCTTTGGGGCAAGCAACTTTACCTGCGTCAAGGAAGGGGTTGCCGGAGCCTGCGCTTGCCGGCCCCTCCTCATCGTCGTGGAAGAGTTTGTCCGAAGAGTCGCCCCTGGGCGGTGTGGTCGACGGAGGTGGCGTGGCAGAGGCAGCTCCCGCTGTTGCTTCTCGCTGTTGCTCCGCTCCTGCACGCCCGGGGATGTCAGCAGAGAAGATGCACACCCCGGCACGCGCCAGTGGGTAGTGAGTAGAAGACTCACGCTGGGGGCTGCGCCGGGGGCTGCGTCGAGGGCTGCATCGAGGGTTGCGTTCTGGGCTTGACTCCGAGCTGACGAGAACCGTTTCCGGCGCGCCCGAGGTGCTTGCCGGCGGCTCGACGCTTGTTGAGGTCTTGGCCCTCTTCGCCGTCCTCTGCACCAGAGTCTCCGTATCCCTGAGGAGGCAGAAACAGGGCAAGTTAATCAAGCAAAATTAGAAGGGATAATCTCCTGGCTCTGCCTTGCGAGAAGCTACACTCACTTTGGTGGCTGGATGCGCCGTGGTCTCAGTCGCCCATGCGAACTGGTACCTCTTCTTCAAGGTCTCCGCGTCAAGTGTCGAGGGGAAGACAGCGCGTTCCTTCCGCATCTTCGCCAACCTGCTCTCTGCGGCGGCTGCTTCCGCCGCCTTGCCCTTGCTCGGCTTGGGCGGCATGGTGGTTATGGAGGTGGGCGCTGAAGACGTCGAGAGCGCGGTGGAGGCAGGTGGAGGGAGAAAAACTCCGCTTTGGGCGCGAGGAAGAAGACGATGGCGACGGCTCTGAGATTGAGATTGGAAAGGCGGAGGGGGTAAATGAGCAGTGCCCTCTGCGATTCCCATTTTATGGGGAAGGCGCGAGGCAGGCTCTTTACCGCCCGCTTTTGCAGCGGAGTTTCCGCCCACGTCTCCCACGTCGCGCGATTAATGCGCGTAGTGGAGGGGCGTGGTAAAAGAGTTAATGATTACGAGCAGTTATTCCCTGCCACGCATGCCCGTGCACTGTTTTGGGCCTAGCCCAACAGGCCTGGCACCCGTGTATGGCCTAGGCCCGGGGGCTCCTGTCGGTGTACTAAAGTATGGGTCTTTTTAGTACCCCTAACTTGTGCACGGGCAGTTGTAGCCGTACCGCGGCAAGCCTTGCCGGGGAATAGCTAGGAGTAATCACGAGACTAAGATGACAAGGAGACGTTCAAGTCAACGATTAGACCAGAAGACAGAAGACCAAAGGGTTGCGGAGGCCTGGCAAGACCCTTGCCGGCAAGGCCTCGCGCCCGGCAAGACCCGGTCCCGGCAAGCCCCGGGCCCGACAAGGATTCGGTCCCGGCAAGCCCCGGGCCCGGCAAGGATTCAGCCCCGGCAAGGCTCTGCACAGTGCAGCGCTATCGCTCCAGTGTAGCGGCCAGCCTTGTCGTTTAGGGCTTGTCCTCATGGTGACGTGGTGCGATGCTGGCCATGAGATGCTTAAGCGGTGCTGATGGGATGGCTGCTTTTGCCCATCCCCTATAAAGCTTTTCCAAGCCCAAGACGCTGAGGGACACCTCGACGGACACCTCACGGTGCATTTAATGAGCTTGTCCTAAGCCGTCAGGGTTAGGTATGGTAACACTGTAGCTACTTTCCACCTCATGCCTTATCCCGTACGCCACTGTGGTAGCCCCTTTGACTAATATAAAAGGAGGCCCGAGACGTACAGAGGGGGGGGGGATGGCACTTCTGGAGGCCCATTCTGCATGCACAGCTACCAAGTACTGTAGCTCCCAGAACTTGGCCAAGAACATCCACAATAATACAATCAAAGCAGGAGTAGGGTTTTACGCATCCGTGCGGCCCGAACCTGGGTAAATCCCCGTGTGCTGTTCGTTAGTTCTGCTCTTTGTGCAATCCTCTCCCCTTGCCGAACCGTAAGGGATCTTCTTGATCCCATAGGTGTTCGTTTCCCACGACACTACTAAACTCCTAGATAATATTATGGCAAATTACTCTCAATGGCATACCGAAAGATCTCCTACTAGTAAAAAAGTGCATGCTATTGAAGAAATAAATACTGAAAAGATGGATGAATTAATGAAATTGTTTGCTAGTAAGAGTGCTCCTATTGATCCTAATGATATGCCTTTGTCTTCTTTGATTGGAAATAATAATGAATCTATGGATGTGAATTTTGTTGGTAGGAACATTTTTGGTAATAACGCGTATAGAGGTAATTTCAACCCTAGGCCGTTTCCTAGTAATTCCTCTAATAATTATGGTAATTCCTACAATAATCCTTATGGAAATTATAATAAGATGTCCTCTGATCTTGAGAATAATATTAAAGAATTTATTAATTTGCAAAAGGTTTTGAATGCTACGATTGAAGAAAAATTGCTCAAGATTGATGATTTGGCTAGGAACGTTGATAGAATTTTGCTTGAGATTGATTCTTTGAAAATTAGATCTACTCCACCCAAGCGTGATATTATGAGTCTTTAAAATCTATGAGAACTTCTATTGATGAGTGTAAGGAAAGAACCGCTAGAATGTGTGCTAAGCGTGAATGGCTTGAAAAAGTGTGTTCTCGTGATAATAATGATGAAGATCTTAAAGTGATTGATGTAACTCCTATTGAATCTTTGTTTTATAATATAAATCTTGATAAATATGGGACTGGAGATAAGTCAACTTTAGTTAAAAGTCGTCCCAATGATTCGGAGTCTATAGATCTTAATGCTAAAATTGATAAAAGTGGGATCAAAGAGGTCAAAACTTTAAATAGCAATGAACCAATTTTTTTGGATTTCAAGGACTTTAATTATGATAGTTATTCTTTGATTGATTGTATTTCCTTGTTGCAATCCATGTTGAATTCTCCGCATGCTTATAATCAAAATAAAGCTTTTACTAAACATATCGTTGATGCTATGATGAAATCTCTTGAAGAAAAACTTGAGTTGGAAGTTTCTATACCTAGAAAGCTTTATGATGAGTGGGAACCTACTATTAAGATTAAAATTAAAGATTATGAGTTCCATGCTTTGTGTGATTTGGGTGCTAGCGTTTCCACGATTCCGAAAACTTTATGTGATGTGCTAGGTTTCCATGAACTTGATGATTGCTCTTTCAATTTGCATCTAGCGGATTCCACTATTAAGAAACCTATGGGAAGGATTAATGATGTTCTTATTGTTGCAAATAGGAGTTATGTGCCCGTAGATTTCACTGTTCTTGATATAGATTGCAATCCTACATGTCCTATTTTTCTTGGTAGACCTTTCCTTAGAACGATTGGTGCAATTATTGATATGAAAGAAGGAAACATTAGATTTCAATTTCCGTTAAGGAAAGGCATGGAACACTTTCCTAGAAATAGAATTAAATTACCTTATGAATCTATTATGAGAGCTACTTATGGATTGCATACCAAAGATGACAATACTTAGATCTATTGCGTTATGCCTAGCTAGGGGCGTTAAACAATAGCGCTTGTTGGGAGGCAACCCAATTTTATTTTATGTTTTTTGTTTTAGTTTCTGTTATTGAGTGATTTATTATTACCTATGTAGTAATTGTGTTTTAGTGTTTATTAGTGTTTGAGCCTAGTAAGACCTTTGGGATGGTCTACGGTGATTGTTGATTTGATCTTGCTGAAAAACAGAAAATTGTGCGCTCAGTCCAGGAATTTTATAAATTCACCAGAGCGTCGAATGAGTCTGAAATTTTTAAACAAGATTGATATACAAATTTCCCAGATTTTCCTAATGTTTCAGGATTTTTTGAGTTACAGAAGTATTCGAAGTTTACAGATTGCTACAAACTGATCTGTTTTTGACAGATTCTGTTTTCTTTGTGTTGTTTGCTTATTTTGATGTATCTATGGGTTGTATCGGGGGGTATGAACCATGGAGAAGTTGGAATACAGTAGATATTACACCAATATAAATAAAGAATGAGTTCACAACAGTACCTAAAGTGGTGATTTATTTTTCTTATACTAACGGATCTCACGAGTTTTTTGTTGAGTTTTGTGTTGTGAAGTTTTCAAGTTTTGGGTAAAGATTTGATGGACTATGGAATAAGGAGTGGAAAGGGCCTTAGCTTGGGGATTCCCAAGGCACCCCAAGGAATATTCAAGGATACCAAAGAGCCTAAGCTTGGGGATGCCCCGGAAGGCATCCCCTCTTTCGTCTTCAATCAATCGGTAAATTTACTTGAGGCTATATTTTTATTCACCACATGATATGTGTTTTGCTTGGAGCGTCTTGTATGATATGGGTCTTTGCTTTTTAGTTTTCCACAATAATCCTTGCTGCACACATATTTTGAGAGGGACACGCATAAATCGTGAATTTATTAGAATACTCTATGTGCTTCACTTATATCTTTTGAGCTAGGCAATTTTGCTCTAGTGCTTCACTTATATCTTTTTAGAGCACGGTGGTGTTTTATTTTATAGAAATAATTGAACTCTCATACCTCACTTATATTATTTTGAGAGTCTTTAAACAGCATGGTAATTGGTTTAGGTTATGAATTTAGTCCTAATATAATGGGCATCCAAGAGGGATATAATAAAAACTTTCATATAAAGTGCATTGAATACTATGAGAAGTTTGATTCCTCGCATATAGTTTTGAGATATAAAGATGGTGATATTAGAGTCATGCTAGTGAGTAATTGTGGATTGGTAGAAATACTTGTGTTAAAAGTTTGTGATTCCCGTAGCATGCACGTATGGTGAACCGTTATGTAACGAAGTCGGAGCATGATTTGTTTATTGATTGTCATCCTTTGTGTGAGGGTCGGGAGCGCGCGATGGTTAACTCCTACCAACCTCTCCCCTAGGAGCATGCGTCTAATACTTTGCTTCGATAACTAATAGACTTTTGCAATAAGTATGTGAGTTCTGTATGACTAATGTGAGTCCATGGATTATACGCACTCTCACCCTTCCACCATTGCTAGCCTCTCTAGTACCGCGCAACTTTCGCCGGTGCATTAAACCCACCATATTCCCTTCCTCAAAACAGCCACCATACCTACCTATTATGGCATTTCCATAGCCATTCCGAGATATATTGCCATGCAACTTCCACCGTTTCGTTTATTATGACACGCACCATCATTGTCATATTGCTTTGCATGATCGTAAGATAGCTAGCATGATGTTTTCATGGCTTGTCCGTTTTTTGATATCATTTGCTATGCTAGATCGTTGCACATCCCGGTACACCACCGGAGGCATTCATATAGAGTCATATTTTGTTCTAAGTATCGAGTTGTAATTCTTGAGTTGTAAGTAAATAAAAGTGTGATGATCATCATTATTAGAGCATTGCCCCATGAGAGGAAAGGATGATGGAAGCTATGATTCCCTCACAAGTTGGGATGAGTCTCCGAACTTTACAAATAATAAAAGAGGCCAATGAAGCCCAAATTAAAAAAAGAGGCCAAAGATGCCCACCAAAAAAAAATGTGAGAGAAAAGAGAGAAGGGACAATGCTACTATCTTTTTTCCACACTTGTGCTTCAAAGTAGCACCATGATCTTCATGATAGAGAGTCTCCTATTTTGTCACTTTCATATACTAGTGGGAATTTTTTCATTATATAACTTGGCTTGTATATTCCAATGATGGGCTTCCTCAAATTGCCCTAGGTCTTCGTGAGCAAGCGAGTTGGATGCACACCCACTTAGTTTCTTTTTGAGCTTTCATACACTTATAGCTCTAGTGCATCCGTTGCATGGCAATCCCTACTCACTCACATTGATATCTATTGATGGGCATCTCCATAGCCCGTTGATACGCCTAGTTGATGTGAGACTATCTTCTCCTTTTCCTCACAACCTCCACCATATTCTATTCACCTATAGTGCTATATCCATGGCTCATGCTCATGTATTGCGTGAAAGTTGAAAAGGTTTGAGAACATAAAAAGTGTGAAACAATTGCTTGACTTGTCATCGGGGTTGTGCATGATTTAAATACTTTGTGTGGGGAAGATGGAGGATAGCCAGACCATATGATTTTGTAGGGATAACTTTCTTTGGCCATGTTATTTTGAAAAGACACGATTGCTTTGTTAGTATGCTTGAAGTATTATTGTTTTTATGTCAACATTAAACTTTTGTTTCGAATCTTATGGATCTGAACATTCATGCCACAATAAAGAATATTACAAGGATAAATATTTTAGGTAGCATTCCACATCAAAAATTCTGTTTTTATCATTTACCTACTCGAGAACGAGCAGGAATTAAGCTTGGGGATGCTGATACGTCTCCAATGTATCTATAATTTTTTATTGTTCCATGCTATTATATTATCTATTTTGGATGTTTTATAAGCATTAATATGCTATTTTATATTATTTTTGGGACTAACCTACTAACCTAGTGCCCAGTTCCAGTTTCTGTTTTTTCCTTGTTTTTGAGTATTGCAGAAAAGGAATATCCAACGGAGTCCAAACGGAATAAAATTCTACGCTGATTTTTATTAGACCAGAAGGAACCCAGGAGGCTTCGAGAAGAGGCCAGAAGACCTACGGGTAGGCCACAAGCCACCAGGGTGCGCCCCTGGGGGGTGGGCGCCCCCTGGCTTGTGGGCCCCCCGTAGCTCCTCCAACCCTAACTCTTCGCCTATAAATTCAGGAATATTCCCCCAATACCAAAGGGAGCCACGATAATACTTTTCCGCCGCCGCAAGCCTCTGTTCCCGTGAGATCCCATCTTGGGGCCTTTTCCGGTAATCTGCCGGAGGAGGATTCGATAACGGAGGGCATCTACATCAATACCATTGCCCTTCCGATGATGCGTGAGTAGTTCACCTCAGACCTTCGGGTCCATAGCTAGTAGCTAGATGGCTTCTTCTCTCTATATGATCTTCAATACCATGTTCTCCATGATCTTCATGGAGATCTATCCGATGTAATACTCTTTTGCGGTGTGTTTGTCGAGATCCGATGAATTGTGAATTTATGATCAGATTATCTATGAATATTATTTGCATCTTCTCTGAATTCTTATATGCATGATTTCATATCTTTGCAAGTCTCTTCGAGTTATTGGTTTGGTTTGGCCAACTAGATTGGTAATTCTTGCAATGGGGGAAGTACTTAGTTTTGGGTTCAATCTTGCGGTGTCCTCACCCAGTGACAAAGTAGGGGTAGCGAGGCACGTATTTGTATTGTTGCCATCAAGGATAAAAAGATGGGATTTTCATCATATTGCTTGAGTTTATCCCTCTACATCATGTCATCTTACTTAATGCGTTACTCTGTTCTTCATGAACTTAATACTCTAGATGCATGCAGTAGTCGATCGATGTGTGGAGTAATAGTAGTAGATGCAGAATCGTTTCGGTCTACTTGATACAGACGTGATGCCTATATGCATAATCATTGCCTTGGATATCGTCATAACTATGCGCGTTTCTATCAATTGCTCGACAGTAATTTGTTAACCCACCGTATTATTTTCCTTCAAGAGAGAAGCCTCTAGTGAAACCTATGGCCCCCGGGTCTATTTTCCATATTATATTTTCAAATCTATAAACTAAAAATACCAAAAATACTTTGCTGCAATTTATTTACTTTTATTTTAGTTTTTGTTTTAGTAATCTTTTATATCTATCTCTATCGGATCTCATCCTTGCAAGTAACCGTGAAGGGATTGACAACCCCTTTATAGCGTTGGGTGCAAGTGTTTGATTGTTTGTGCAGGTGCATAGATTGGGGCCTTGCTTGTACCTCCTACTGGATTGATACCTTGGTTCTCAACAACTGAGGGAAATACTTATCTACTTTGCTGCATCACCCTTTCCTCTTCAAGGGAAAACCAACGCAAGCTCAAGAAGTAGCAGTGAGTCTAGCTCAAGTTTGAAGCATCAATGATGTTCAACTCACTCCTCAAGTGACAAAACGTTTTCTCTTCAAGTGGCTTAGTAAAGATATCGGCCAATTGCTTGTTAGTGCGAACATGCTTAAGATCAATATCTCCTTTGGCAACATGATCACGAATGAAATGATGTCTAACTTGAATATGTTTAGTTCGAGAATGTTGCATAAGATTATGACCAATTTTAATAGCACTTTCATTGTCACAAAGCAATGGAACATTTTTAACATGGATTCCATAATCCTTAAGCGTTTGTGTCATCCATAGTAATTGTGCACAACATGATCCGGCAGCAATATACTCAGCTTCGGCAGTAGATAGAGATACTGAGTTTTGTTTCTTGGAAGACCAAGACACAAGAGATCTACCAAGAAATTGACAAGTACCCGAGGTGGATTGTCTATCAACCTTGTCACTGGCATAGTCCGAATCGGAATAGCCAACAAGGTTAAAAGAAGATCCCTTGGGATACCAAATGCCAAAGTTTGGTGTTTGTATCAAATATCTCACAATATGTTTCACGGCCAAAATATGACACTCTTTAGGTGCAGCTTGATATCTAGCACACATGCAAACACTAAGCATAATATCGGGACAGGAGGCACATAGATATAGCAATGAACCAATCATAGATCGATAGACTTTTTGATCAACCGGTTCATCCTCCTTGGTAAGAACAACATGTCCACTAGCAGGCATAGGAGTTTTCATACCTTTGCACTCTTGCATGTTGAACTTCTTGATCAAGTCCTTGGTATACTTAGTTTGAGATATGAAATTTCCCTCTCTAGTTTGCTTGATTTGCAAACCGAGAAAGAATTTCAGCTCACACATCATGGACATCTCATACTTCTCGGACATCAACCTTCCAAATCTTTCACTAAATTGTGGGTTAGTAGATCCAAAGATAATATCATCCACATAGATTTGGCACACAAATAATTCACCATTAACTCTCTTAGTAAATAAGGTTGCGTCAATTTTACCAATTTCAAAGCCTTTTTCAATAAGAAACTTCGTTAAGCATTTGTACCAAGCATGAGGAGCTTGCTTAAGACCATATAAGGCTTTACGAAGCTTGTAAACATGATTAGGTTTCTTGGGATTCACAAAACCAGGTGGTTGCTTAACATAAACCTCTTCTTCAATCTCACCATTTAAAAAGGCACTTTTAATGTCCATTTGATAAAGCGTGATATCATGGTGGTTAGCATAAGCAAGAAGAATGCGAATAGCTTCAAGTCTAGCGACGGGGGCATAGGTCTCACCGTAGTCCATACCTTCGACTTGCGTATATCCTTGGGCTACGAGGCGTGCCTTGTTGTGTACGACTTGACCGTCTTCGTCTTGCTTGTTCTGAAACACCCATTTGGTTCCGATGATGTTGTGCTCGTCCTCGGGCTTCTCCATGAGTGTCCACACTTCGTTCCTCTCGAAGTTGTGAAGCTCTTCATGCATTGCATTCACCCAATCTGGGTCTTCAAGAGCTTGTTCTACCTTCAAGGGTTCAATGCTAGAGATGAAGGAATAATGCTCACAAAAGTTTGCTAGGCGAGTTTTAGAGCGAGTGATTCTCCCGGTTTGTACGTCACCAAAGATTTGGTTGAGAGGATGGTTCTTGGTCACTCTAGCTGGAACTCAGGGTAGCTTAGGCTTGTTAGATGGTGGAGCTTCTTCATCATCATCATCTTCATCTTTGTTGCTGTTGAAAGTGTCGTTCCCTTGAGGTGGTGGTGAAGGAGGTTGTGGTGGATCTTCATGATGTACTTCCTCCTCTTCATCATCTCGTCGTGTACCGCTTGTGGATGCCTCCATGTCATGTTGAGGTTCACCTTGACGTGAAGTAGGGGCTTCCACTTGAGTTGATGAGGTACTTTCCTTCATCTCCATGGGACGAATCTTGCCAATGGACACGTCTTGGATAGCTTCCGAAGGGTCCTTATCACCTACATCATTTGGCAATTGTTCGACTTGTGAACCATTAGATTCATCAAACTTCACATCTACCGTCTCTTCAACTTTTCGAGTGAAGTTGTTGTAGGCACGGTAAGTGTGAGAATTCGATCCGTAACCGAGTAGGAATCCTTCATGAGATTTACGAGCAAATTTAGTACGACGATGCTTATCAAAGAATGTAGCACTTTGAGCCGAATACCCGAAAGTATCCAACTTGGGGCTTGTTACCGGTGAGTAGCTCGTATGCCGTTTTACCGAGAAGCTTGTGCAAGTAAAGTCGATTTGTGGCATGACATGCTGTTTCCACGGCTTCTGCCCAAAAGTGTCTTGGCGTCTTGTATTCGTCAAGCATCGTTCTAGCCATCTCAATAAGAGTTCGGTTCTTCCTCTCAACAACTCCATTTTGTTGAGGTGTGTACGTAGCCGAGAACTCATGTGAAACACCTTCTTCATCAAGAAAGGTATCCACAAGGGTGTTCTTGAACTCCGATCCGTTATCGCTCCAAACCTTCTTGATCTTCACTTCAAACTGATCTTGCGCTTTGCGAATGAAGTTCTTGAAGATCTTTTGTACCTGCGACTTATCATCAAGAAAGAATACCCACGTAAATCTGGAAAAATCATCAACTATAACTAGACCATAGGAATTTCCACCGAGACTCTTGTAAGCATTGGGACCAAAAAGATCCATGTGAAGTAACTCGAGTGGTCTCCTAGTAGTCATGACATTCTTAACGGGATGACTTCCGCCTACTTGCTTTCCAGCTTGACAAGCACTACAAAGTCTATCTTTGTCAAAGATAACATCTTTAACACCAAGAATATGATCACCTTTGATAAGCTTGTCTAGATTACGCATGCCAACATGTCCTAGTCTTCTATGCCAAAGCCAACCTTTAGAAGATTTTGCAATTAAACAAGTACGAGGTTTGGATCTTTTAGTGAAATCGACAATTTATAGATCACCTCTACGGAAACCGGTAAAGACCATTTTATGATTATCTTGACGAAACACTTGGCAATCTACTTTCGTGAATAGCACATTAAAGCCAAAGTCGGCAAGTCTAGATACGGAAAGAAGATTGTAGCCAAGGGATTCAACAAGCATGACGTTTTGAATAGAGCTATCATGGGATATGGCCACCTTACCAAGACCAAGTACCTTACCCTTGGAGTTGTCTCCAAACGTTACGTACCTTCGCGGTCCATGGTTTGGTGTGATCTCTTCAAACATTTCTCTATCTCCGGTCATGTGATCGGTGCATCCGCTGTCGAGAATCCATTCTTTTCCTCCGGACATGTAATCCTTGAAGTTTGCCATGAGACTTAGATTCTTCATGATCTTCTCATACTCGATGTCGAATAACTCATCTTCCTCATAGTAGCCATGTTCCTCATTGTCATCATCAAGTGGGAAATCCTCATCACAAGGAACAAGAGATTCGTTAGTGTTGTGATCATGACAATGTTCAAGTTTATGAATGCGAAGAGCCTCTATAATGATGTTGTTGATAGTTATGACATCTCCTTTAGCACGCATGAGGTCTCTAAGCTCAAATAGATAGTCATCAAACTTGGGATCACTAGGCGTCATTTTGTGAAAGGCAATAGTTTTATGAAGAATTTCATCAAGATTTTTCAATGAATAACTTGGATATCGTTTCTCCAAGTCACTCCACAAAGTATAAGCACATTCAAAATTCTTCATTTGATTAAGCACATTTCTAGGCAATCCTCTAACGATAAGATTAACAGTTCTAAGATTGCATAGCATATCAATTTCCTCTTCGTGTGTGGGATGTAAAGGAACAATGGGAGGTTCATAGGGGTTCTTAACATACTTGCTCAATTGAAATTCATTAAATAGCTCAAGCATCAAAGTTTTCCATTGACTATAGTACTCCCCATCAAGAATGGGCACTCTACAACTCAAACTCCCTATACTAGACACATCCATCTTCCTCCATGGTGATTAAACCGAAGCAATGGAGACCAAAGCTCTCATACCAATTGAGGGATCACTAGAAGGGTGTCTAGAGGGGGTGGGTGAATAGACTACTAGCAGGAATTTAAAACCTAACCTTTTCCCAAGTTAATTGGTTGGCAGATTTTAACAATTATAGCAAGTCTAGCACACCCTATACATGCATGTCAACAAGTATAGCAGCGGAAAGAAAAGACATTGCACATGAAGTAAAGAGTTGATATAGGAAGATCAAACGCATGAGGGACACGAAGATTTTTCCCGTGGTTCCGATAGGTGGTGCTATCGTACATCCATGTTTATGGAGTCTTCAACCCACGGAGGGTAACGGTCGCGAGAGTCCACGGAGGGCTCCACCCATAAGGGTCCACGAAGTAGCAACCTTGACTATTCCATAACGGCTTCCGTCCACGAAGGACTAGCCTCACTATGGGTAGATCTTCACGAAGTAGGCGATCTGCTTGCCCGTACAAACTTCTTGGTTCAACTCAACAACACGAAGCAGGAGGCTCCCAAGCGACACCTAACCAATCTAGGAGGCACCAACCTCCAAAAGGTAATAGGCTCGGCAATGTCGATGAACTCCTTGCTCTTGTGCTTCAAGATGATAGACTCCTCAACACACAATCACTCTCTCACAGATTTGGCTATGGTGGAAGAGATTGATTTGGTGGAAAGCAACTTGGGGAGGCTAGATATCAAGATTCATATGGATGGAGTGGAATGGCTTGATCTCAACACAAGGGTAGGTGTCTCTCTCTCAGAAAATTGAATGGGGCAAGTATGGAATAGTTCTGAGAGCTTCTCTTTTGAGTGGGTGGTGGTGAAGGGGTATATATAGGCATCTCCAAAAATCCAACCGTTACACCTAAAGTGACCAACTCGGTGACACCGATGTGTGAATCTCGGTGGTACCGAGTTGCTCCAAAGGTAGCAACTTTTGAATCTCGGTGAGACCGATATATAAGTCTCGGTGGTACCGATCAGGTGACCAACGGTCAGATTGCGCAATCTCGGTGACGCCGATTCTCATATCTCGGTGGTACCGATTCTTGACCATGGCTTACCAGAGAGTTGGTCCACAAAATCGGTGGCGCCGATCCACAATTCTCGGTGGTACCGATTCCTGTGAATGGCTATCCAGAGAGTTGGTCCAGAAACTCGGTGAGACCGACTGGCAAATCTCGGTGGTACCGAAGACTGAAAATAGCTAAACAGAGAGTTGGCAACCTAAACTCGGTGGCACCGATGCAGAGTCGGTTGCACCGACTGGCTAGGGTTTGGCATGGGTCTGTCTGAGTTTGGGAATCGGTGGGACCGAGTGGAAAGTGTTGGTAGCACCGATTTTGGATATATGGCTTTGGACAGACTTTTGTGGAAGAGCTTGTGGGTGTTTTTGGTGACTATCACTTGTGCACGTATGAGCATTTTGTTCACTAACAGTACCTTACCCCCTTTTAATAGTGTTGGCTTTCCTATGGACTCAAAGTGATTTCTCACAAAGTAAAATGTAGAGTCCTCTTGCTTGAAGCTTTGCCAATCCATTTCCTTGCAACTTGGGGTATCTCCACAATCCTTTTGCCAACTCTTCTTCCTCTATGGACTTTTATCTGAAATACACTAGATAAAAGTATTAGTCCAAGAGACAATGTATGTTGTCATGAATTATCAAAACCACCAAGGGAGCATGTTGTGCTTTCAAGTTGCACACTTGACGGTCCTCGGCGATGGTTGTGGTTCACGTGGCGATGGCCTTGGCGAATCCACGTAGTCGTACACGTTCATAGATGTTCAGATCGTCGGTGTAGTGTAGGTCTTGACAAATCCGAAGGGTACTTGGCGATCCAAAAATCCTCCTGTTGGAGGAGGTCTGGGTCTTGGCCATTCCCTAGATGGCAGTAGAGGTACACGTTCGCTGTAGCACTTGGTGAAATTCCCGTGTTGGCTAGACGTTGGGCTTGGTTTGCACGGACTTGTCCAAATGAAGTCGTTGCCAACTCGGCAGTAGAGAGCAACAGTTGGCAGCGGCGGTAGCAAGCGGCAGATCTGGAGGAGGCCGGTCAGCTAGGGATATGATGGGCGCGCGGGGCAGTGCTGGACCACGAGCAAGCGATGCGGTCAACGTTCGGGCGAGCAAGCGCTCGATCCATAGCAGCGAGCGGCAGCAGAGGTGGGGTGAGCAGCTAAGCTAGGAGGAGGAAGGGGCGGCTGCGGGCTTCGCTTGCCGGTAGCGGCTCACCGACCGGCACGGCGCAGACGAACGTGGGCGGCTCAGGCATGCGATGGGGCTGGCCAGGACGCGAGGGATGGGGGAGCGGAGCAAAGCGGCTGGCGAGGCAGTGCTGGACGGCCGGATCCAGGCACAGGGCAGGCTGGAGAGGCGCGGGAGAGGCAGCAGGGCAACATCGCCATGGGAGGCGGTCCTAGATGCTCGGGAGACTGCGCGGGAGGTCGATGCTACCGAAGGCAGCGGCAGCACGCCATGGCTGTAGGGTAACGCAGCAGAAAAAAAAAATCTGACCTACGCACCAGCCCAGGACCACTATGGAGACTGCATACAAGGTTTGATCATTTTCGTTACTGACTCGTAGCGCAGCGGAAGTAGAGTCGATGACGAACGGCGGTGCAGATCCCCGCAGCTAGGATTTTACAACCTCCCAACCGCGAGGATGTATACCCTCATCTGCCCCGCGGACAGCCCTCCGGGAGGCGGTCGGACAGTCCCCCGGACGGTGTCGCGGACAGCCCTTCGGGAGGACCTCCGAAACTCGGACTGTCACTCGGACAGCCCTTCGGGAGGACCTCCAAAACTCGGACGGTCACACGGACAGCCCTTCGGGAGGCACTCTCGAACTAAGACCGAAACTACGATCTCTCTACAGAGTTGCACACATACGGTGTCATCTATCCGGCAGGGCTTCGCCGTCCAGAACTAGTTCCTGCCAGAACCCAGATAGCCTTTCGGCTCTACGAAACTATTTCGCTGGGAGGGAGAGAAGAAGCCAGATCATTGCAATGGCACTTGTATGTGAGAAAGAGTAAGTTTGTGGGCAGCCCACTCACCTCTATTTATAGGAAAGCCAAGGGGTAGGGTTGGCACTTGCAAATACCAAACTACCCCCACTTTATGTCACACATAAAAAACCATAAGAAGGAAAAGGGGTGCCATGTGGAGCTCCATGGAGGAGCTCCACCCTTGGCCGGCCACCCCTTGGGGGCCCCCCCATGAGGGGTTTCCTTGCTCCCCAATCCCTTCTAGAAGCCTTTTTGGAAATATCCAAAAAGGTGTTTTTCCATAAATATCCAAAAAGCACTTTCACTATTCACGACGACATTTTTCAGCGTCCGGTCGAACTGAAAATATTTATGTGGGCTTAGAACAATTCCAGTACCCCATAAAATAATTTTCAATGCGATCCGGAACAATTCCGGATTAGTGATTTTCATCTGCGAAAAGCATCCGAAGCGGTTCCGGCAGCTCCGGAACATT
Source organism: Elymus sibiricus (assembly GCA_039707655.1). Taxonomy (NCBI): domain Eukaryota; kingdom Viridiplantae; phylum Streptophyta; class Magnoliopsida; order Poales; family Poaceae; genus Elymus; species Elymus sibiricus. Next base: position 427,590,942 of record CM077663.1, read on the forward strand.
TCCGGTTTTTCTTCCGAAAAATTCCCAGAAGTTTCCAGAACGATTCTGGCACCCTCCAAGAATTATCAGGCATGTGCCGAAACCAATTTGACTTTATGGTATCCCCTGAAACAACTTTTCAGTTTCACCGGAACTCATCCGGTGACCTCTCTCTTCGGAACTTTTCCGCTGTCTCCGAAAACTATTTCCGGAAACTTTCTCTCACACTCCCTGTCTAGTATTCAGCAGAAAGATGACCCTTAAGCGTGTGACCGTATAGGTTCGGTGAAGCATAGACATGACCCGGAACCCCTTCCGATCAATGATCAACATCGGAGCCGTGGACACCCATATTGACCCCTATACCCACACGAATGAATATTCGAGTGAACCTCCAGTTGCCGTGTGCTATTCCTGTTGCTTCGCGATATGTTACAAATACCCGAGGTGAGACATGTTGGCATCCCCGTGGATCAACAACTTTTCCACTATGCCAGTTACCTCGTTGCCGGTATTGTTCTCTTTTCTCGATCCCGTGTTCCGGCATACCTGTGATCAAATCACAAAGTGTCTGGCCAGACAATGATGGATACCGTAACACCGAGAGGGCCCAGAGATATCTGTCCATCGTCGGAGGAGCAAATCCCAATCTTGAGCTATCAAATTACTTGACATACTTTTCCATCAACCCGTAAGCCGCCGTAATAGCCACCCATTTACGGATGACGTTTAACAAACCCCAAAGTTCATGAAGCAAGCATGAAGAAACTCGATACTCTCATGGTCTAAGGAATTTTGCAAACGTTAACCATCTCTGTGTTATAAACCATTAACTTATGACGAATGAATCTCATAGCATAACATCAATTCGGGTCGATTCAACACAAGTGTTCTACCAACAATTGTGCCCTCAAAATTGCCGGCATAGTCATGCCCATGATCAGGAAAACAGGATCATCATGCAATACTTGAGCCAGTCTTAGAGGCCAGACTAGGAATACATTTTACCATTTATTATTGCACACGTGCATATGAGTCTTCCTCCGAGCCTCGTGGTTATTGCAGACTCGAGAACCATAGAAGTTATATCATGGAACATAAACCTAATTATGAACAGGGAGATAATCAATAACATTTATTATTGCCTCTAGGGCATATCTCCTACAGACTCCCACTTGAACTAGAGTCAATAATCTAGTCAATGTTAATGCACTTTAGACCTATGGCATACTGGTGTAAAATATGCTTCGCTTGTGGTATAGCCTGATGTCCAACGGATCTGACAACTTCAGCTCCGTGTGTAACTTTGCATATCCTCGCGTTTTCACGCTTTCACAAAATTTATATTTTGTGTGGACTTGGCTTTGCATATGTGTGAATCATTGGTCGAAACCTGATTCCTCAGACTGAGCCATGGAGCAACTATCTACAATAGTGTCCCATAGACCAAAGCCATCTTGGAACCATACTAAGTTCATGAATGAACTATATGATTCAACAACTTCTTTGTCGCTTCTTAAGCGTCAACATACTTAGCCTTTGTTATAGAATTCGCCACAGTATCTTGTTTGGAACAATTTCCAACTACCGTGCCACCATTTTATGTATTACACAAAACCCTTAACTTAAATCGAAAATCGCATGGAGCATTGATGAAGACTGTATCGATGTAATTACTTACAACGAGCACTTCATAATCTCTGCTTGCGAGAAAACATGTCATCACTACTACTCTAGTACTTCAATGACATCTTTCACTGTTGTCCTATGATCAGTACTTTGATCACTTTGGTATCCATACTCGCAACAACTTTGGAGTATCGGACATATCTGGTTGTTTTACATACCATGGAATACATGATTAATCCAAACACAAGAGTGTGTGGAATCTCCATCATGTATTTCACTCATCAGTGTTTTGGGACACTGAGTCTTGCAAAAACTCTTTCCATGTGACTTCGGCAAGAATTACCCCTTTGACCATTCCATCAAAAACGAAGATTCCAACTCCACTTTGCTCTCTTCTGTCCATCGCTGGAACTCTGAAGTTTGCATACTTACTAGCATCCTCTGGATCGACAAATTACTTTGGACTGTATCACATACAAGTCCTAGGTTTCATTTCCATCAGACGGAAATCCTTTTGTCATCCATGTTTCATATCTCATGATTGATATATGTATTAATTGCTAGTTCAACCCGAACCGACCTTAAGCATCGCTACAGTGAGCCAATCTCATCGTAGTCAACTCCTTGAACTTGTTATTGCAACAAGTCGAGCTTTATGGATAAAACATTTTATCCGTATCAGTTTTTAGTTCCATAATTATTCGTTAGACTCTAAGTCTTACGAAAGGTGTATCAAGATTTTAATCTTGAATCACTTATATGGAAACTATCTCGGATTGTATTGGCATTTAGCCAATTCCGGAGTCAGGGCCCATCAACGCTTCCTTGTGTATCGTAGGTATACTGTTGTCCAACAACAATATCTCGTTTGCGCACCTGAGAGGTTTGCACGAGCCTTGCCTACGGGGTTCAGCCGCAAGTTCGACTGAAGTCCATACATTTTATTATAGAGACTTCCGTATCAGTCGCAGTAGGAAACTACGGAATCACTTCCAAGGTTCCTTTCCTTTGATCTGATGACGAAGATACCGGCTATCTCGTCGAGTTGCACTGTCCTCCCACTCACCTTTTGTAAGAACTATTCTCTTTAAAAGCATACCGTTTTGTGGCAAAACCCTTTGCCTTGGTATAGTGGTGGGGAAATACCCAATGACTTGGGATAACCTTACAAAGTAGCACTTGTCTGATTTGGAATAGGTTTGTAACCTTTTACACAAGCCCCATATTCCAAATGTTAAGAAAAGATATAACATGGTTGGGCATACCATACCATGACGTCATTTCAACAGACCCGATGGAGCTCTTTTCAGTGTTAAAAGCCGCAGTGTCTAAAGCATCACTTTAAAAAGGGATAATGGCAAATTTATTTATGTCATCTTTGATCTTTCCATGTCATAAATGGTTCAATTACATCTACACGGACTCTCCACTTGCAGTGGTGCTCCGGGAGGTGCAAGTTATGAAATCCCTTTCACAACTCATCAGACATTCGCTAAACTTGTAACTCAAATATTCCTTTCTGCAATCGAATTGTAGAAACATAATTTTATTTTTACAATAACTTCTACTTCATTTTTGAAAACCTTATGAATGAATTCAAAAGATCCAGACATACGTCTCTACAAGTAAATATCCACATATCTACTTGAGTCATTTCTGAAGATAGATAAATCCACTACTTGCAACAACATTTATTGGACTACACACATCATAATGTATGATCACCAATATGTTCTTTGGTCGTTCCTTATGGCCTATGAACGGTATTTCAGTCACTTCACTTTTCAGAGGAAAGTTGCAAGTGTCAGATGATTCAAAATCAAACGACTTCAAAATCCATCATAATGGAATTTTCCATGCGGGTTTCTCCAATATGACCAAATGCAGTGCCACACTTGTGTGGTATTCTTTTAGTCTTGCGACATTTAGCGTCAGTGTTATGGATGTATCATATTTCCATCAATATTCATAACATACATCCCATCTTTGATGGAAGCATGGCCCTTCATGTTATTCATAATACTGAACAACAATTGTTGTTTTTATGACCAACTCTTTTGCAACAAACATTGTGCAATGGGCTAGAGTGTATGAAACTCTACAATGAATTATGAAAGTAAACCCAGAGGTAATGTATTATTATCAATATTCATAACATACGTCTCATTCATAATGAAAGTATGGCCCTTATCTTATTCATAACACCGAACATCAAAAGTTCTCTTATGAACAACCTTCTTGCAAGATACTTTATGCAAAGGGCTAGAGTGTGAAACTCTAAAATGAATTATGAAAGTAAATACATAGGGAATACACCGATGGAAGGGATAGTAACATTTACTATGTTCCCTGTGTGTATCTAAACCTCATTCCTGGCTAGTCTTTCAGGCCATAGTAGTTCTTACATCGAGTTGCAACAGAATGCAATCGAGCGGGTATCTTTGTGATTAACTCACAATACCCAAGAATTAGTGATTAACATGTTTAAACATAATTCCCAAGAACTATATCTTTGACCAGCCTTCTATACATCAAAAACTTGTATGACATTCATACATGAGCTGGATATTCCAGTCTTCTTTCCTTTTGCCATTATACTTCTAACAGTTTAACTTTCAGTATTTCTCCTACTCTCAGAAGAAGTACCCAACTTAAGAGTGGCGTTAGCCCCGGACTTCCTAGGCGTGAAAGTTTCACTAACACCCTTCAGACACTTCCTTTCTCTTTAAGTTGTTGTTTTATTCACCTTTCATCATATGACAGGCGTTCTCCTGGATCCCTCTCTTATCAGTCTAATGCATTGTAAACTCCTTTACTAATAGTTTGCAAACAAACATTGCTTTGGATATCTCATATCTTTTAGCCTTTGTCTGTCTCTGAAAATGGTTTTCAGATTCCATGAATATCACATAACTATCCAAACTTTCGAAGTTCGGGTCTCATGGAAGCAAACATATTGCACTTTGACTGAAAAGGAATTCTAGCTTTTGGATCGAAGGACGAGAGTCACATGATCCATAGCATTAGCGGGAGAATACCGAAAGCATGCGATAGGACAAAGTCCTTCTCGACACTCTAGAGGACAATCCTCACATTACGTTACCAACCGTAAAGTTTTAACCAGATATTTAACAGCTATTCAATTTTAATAGGGAAGGTGGAAACGCGATCCATTCTTCTACAACTATTATGCAAATCACACTTAGACATTGTTCATAATTAATTGCACTGAGAATTAAAAGAATTAATTCTACAGTGCGCTCCCACTCAAATCAATATCTCTCATAATTGATTGTGAGTGATACAAGATCCACATTTCAATTCAACGCCATTGATGTGGACACCACTGATGACGAGAATTTCAATTGGTGGGCAAACATGCCGATCACATCTCTATGTGACTCCTATTCATCTTTCGATGGGCGTGTTCCGAGCTCAGGACAATCAAGCCAGAACGTCAAGACAACCAAGTGATCTCGCTGCGAGGTCTGACCTCACCCGCCTCACACTTCTCTAATCGTTCGTACCCATGTGGACATGGCGCACCCCGAAAAGTTAGATGCCGTGACGGTGCTACACTTGGGAGAACACTAACTACTTGATATTTTTGTGAGAGATCACCCTAATAAAAAGCGACTACCGCGCAATCAAGAAGGGTGCATCATAAGGGATAAACATCTCAGGCAATTCATAATAGCATGATATGGTATAGCCCTTTCTGACGGAGAAGTCTTTCATTTCTTCGTCTTCGGCATTCGCGTCGGTGTTCACCTTCGCGAAGATTGCCACCACCTTGTCGATGCACCAGATAATATTGCTATCTCTATAGCTAATAAAATAAGTGCATTACATAAGGTTGACACGCAGGTCATTAAAGTGCAATCATATGGCTCCAGCCATCATGCCGAATCATGACACGCAGGTCATGTTAATCAATTTACATCATATAGTCATCTCATACATAATCAAATTATTATGAACACAGCTATACCACATCACATGCACATGCAAACCATCCTGCAAAACCAAGTCAGACGCCTCTAATCGGTTCATGCAAAAATTTGTTTTACGTGGCTTCTAAGGTTTCGAAACAAACCGAAGCTACCAACGTCCATCATCAAGTATGATAATTCAAGTTGCTAGATTAACTTTCCAGGGTGTATGAAACACGAGATAATAAAATCTCGAGCCCCATACTAAACTTCGTCATACGCGTGACCCCCATGCAGATCATATCTGCATTGCCCTTTCGTCTGCGAAACATCCATCTTTCTCAACTATGGTGGAACCCAAAGAACTGTTAGCACTTCGTTGATCTTTCAATCAGCATACTCAGGAGCAGCATGAAAGGATCGCGGATTGCCAGAACATTGTGAGATTCCACCATGCCGTCAAGATCAGGACTACGCAAATTCAGGGGAAGCAGAGGAACATCGGGTAACAGATTTCATCTGCTACCCGCACAAATAATTTTCAGCAATAGATCTCATCTACTACCTAATTATATTGTGCAACACCCATACATCTCTATGTATTCTAGATCGCAACCTGCATCTACGCATAGCACGGCTCTTGATGCCACTGTAGGGTAACGCAGCAGAAAACAAAAAATTTCCGACCTACGCACCAGCCCAGGACCACTATGGAGACTGCATACAAGGTTTGATCATTTTCGTTACCGACTCGTAGCGCAGCGGAAGTAGAGTCGATGACGAACGGCGGTGCAGATCCCCGCAGCTAGGATTTTACAACCTCCCAACCGCGAGGATGTATACCCTCATCTGCCCCGCGGACAGCCCTCCGGGAGGCGGTCGGACAGTCCCCCGGACGGTGTCGCGGACAGCCCTTCGGGAGGACCTTCGAAACTCGGACTGTCACTCGGACAGCCCTTCGGGAGGACCTCCAAAACTCGGACGGTCACACGGACAGCCCTTCGGGAGGCACTCTCGAACTAAGACCGAAACTACAATCTCTCTACAGAGTTGCACACATACGGTGTCATCTATCCGGCAGGGCTTCGCCGTCCAGAACTAGTTCCTGCCGGAACCCAGACAGCCTTTCGGCTCTACGAAACTATTTCGCTGGGAGGGAGAGAAGAAGCCAGATCATTGCAATGGCACTTGTATGTGAGAAAGAGTATGTTTGTGGGCAGCCCACTCGCCTCTATTTATAGGAAAGCCAAGGGGTAGGGTTGGCACTTGAAAATACCAAACTACCCCCACTTTATGTCACACATAAAAAACCATAAGAAGGAAAAGGGGTGCCATGTGGAGCTCCATGGAGGAGCTCCACCCTTGGCCGGCCACCCCTTGGGGGCCCCCCCATGAGGGGTTTCCTTGCTCCCCAATCCCTTCTAGAAGCCTTTTTGGAAATATCCAAAAAGGTGTTTTTCCATAAATATCCAAAAAGCACTTTCACTATTCACGACGACATTTTTCAGCGTCCGGTCGAACTGAAAATATTTATGTGGGCTTAGAATAATTCGAGTACCCCACTAAAATAATTTTCAATGCGATCCGGAACAATTCCGGATTAGTGATTTTCATCTGCGAAAAGCATCCGAAGCGGTTCCGGCAGCTCCGGTACATTTCCGGTTTTTCTTCCGGAAAAATCCCAGAAGTTTCCAGAATGATTCTGGCACCCTCCAAGAATTATCAGGCATGTGCCAAAACCAATTTGACTTAATGGTATCCCCTGAAACAACTTTTCAGTTTTACCGAAACTGTTCCGGTGTTCTCTCAGCGGAACTTTTCCGCTGTCCGAAACTTTTCCGGTGTCCGAAACTTTTTCGGTGATTTTCTCTTAGACTCCCTGTCTAGTATTCAACAGATAGATGACCCTTAAGCATGTGACCCTATAGGTTCGGTGATGCATAGACATGACCAGGAACCCCTTCCGATCAATGATCAACATCGGGGCCGTGGACACCCATATTGACCCCTATACCCACACGAATGAATATTCGAGTGAACCTCCAGTTGCCGTGTGCTATTCCTGTTGCTTCGCGATATGTTACAAATACCCGAGGTGAGACACGTTGGCATCCCCGTGGATCAACAACTTGTCCACTATGCCAGTTACCTCGTTGCCGGTATTGTTCTCTTTTCTCGTTCCCGTGTTCCGGCATCCCTGTGATCAAATCACAAAGTGTCTGGCCAGACGATGATGGATACCGTAACACCGAGAGGGGCCAAAGATATCTCTCCATCGTCGGAGGAGAAAATCCCAATCTTGAGCTATCAAATTACTTGACATACTTTTCCATGAACCCGTAAGCCGCCGTAATAGCCACCCATTTACGGATGACGTTTAACAAACCCCAAAGTTCATGAAGCAAGCATGAAGAAACTCGATACTCTCATGGTCTAAGGAATTTTGCAAACGTTAACCATCTCTGTGTTATAAACCATTAACTTATGACGAATGAATCTCATATCATAACATCAATTCGGGTCGATTCAACACAAGTGTTCTACCAACAATTGTGCCCTCAAAATTGCCGGCATAGTCATGCCCATGATCAGGAAAACATGATCATCATGCAATACTTGAGCCAGTCTTAGAGGCCAGACTAGGAATACATTTTACCATTTATTATTCCACACGTGCATATGAGTCTTCCTCCGAGCCTCGTGGTTATTGCAGACTCGAGAACCATAGCAGTTATAGCATGGAACATAAACCTAATTATGAACAGGGAGATAATCAATAACATTTATTATTGCCTCTAGGGCATATCTCCTACAATGGCGAGGCAGCAACGCAACTCGGCGGCGAGCCCGCGGCAGGCTGCTGTGGCCACGGAGGAGGGCGAGGCAAGGGGTGACGGGGCTCGCCGGTACGGTGGAGAAGCCCCGAGCGGCGGGGTTGGTTGGCGGCGAGGTCCGGTGGCAGGCCGTGGTTGAGGAAGAGGGAGCTCGGGCCCTCCCGAAAGCACAGCGCGAGAGGCAGTTGCCTCGATCCGATCTGGATCGGGCACTGCGGGAGGTGGAGGTGGGAACCTGGGGCGCGCCTGGGCCGCTGGATCACAGATCTGACGGTCTAGAGGAGAGGTGGTTGGATGGATGAGGAGGGCGAGGTGGAGGTTGCCAGTTGGGGATGAACTGAAAACGATGAAGAGACGGGGTGGCGGCGGTTAGATCCCGAGGTGGGACTAGGTTCTAGGGTTTGGACTAATTTTTTTAGGGTTCGTCTGATATTTATAGCAGGTGGGTAATAGGAGGGGTTTGGGGCAATCTTGATCGTCGAATGAGATCGGATGGTCCAAGAAAAATAGGTTATGGGAGTCCAATTAAAAAAACGGATGATGGATTGGGGTATTACGGGGATGATCCGGACCCAACGGTCACGACCACCGGGTTCGGGTCCGGAGGGAACTTTCGGACTAGGTTGCGAGCAGGTCGGTACCCTGTGCAGACGGGCTAGGCGAAGATGAGAGGGAAGACGCGGGCAGCCCGGCAACAAGTTTGTAAAACCGACAAAAAATGTCCGACAATTTGTCCGTCTATAGTGCCGCTATAGGTTTAACGTTTCGGGTATCAAACTGACTTGGAATGCGACGAAATTTGGCAGGCGGTCTACCTACAATATAATAAGACTGCTCTCCAATTTTCAATCCATTCCAAGAACATTTTATACGCACTTTTAAAAACAATATGCCGCGGCGCGTGCGTGTGTGGTTGGTCTCAGAACGATCAACGACGAGAACGGAGAGAACCGGTAACTACAAGCGGATGCAAGTTTTGAAAACTGACAGCGATGGAGTGCTGATGCAATGCAGATGATGTGAATGATGCGATGATGAATGCGACAAATGAATGAATCACACGCGACAAAGGAATAAAATAGTAATCTTCTGAAGCGTCGGTCTCAGGATGTTACAACTCTCCTCCACTAACAAGAGATCTCTCCCCGATATCTTAGAATGAGAAGGGGAAGAGAAAGAGAAGAGGTAAACTTAGTTGCTTCTTTGACAAATGAGTGAAACCAAAGAATCTTGAAGGTTGCAAAGATAAGAAGAATGGCATAAGGAACAAGCAAGAATTTAAATGAAATTTGGGCAGCACTTCGGTAGAAAAGAGAAGCAAAACTTTATAAGGTGGAAAGAACTTAACAAAAGGGCACAACACTCCTGTTAAATGGATAAGCACGGAATAATATGATCTTGATAAAACGAGATGATGGGTCGGAGAGAGCAACATCACAACGCCTCCGGAACAAAAGAATCGAAGCTAAATCTTAGAAAGAAAAGGACGAAGAAGAAAACAACAACTTCTACCACAATTTAATTTGAAGAGCATCCTGATGAAGAAGGATTGAGCGGAGTTGTTGGAAAATCAACAACAAAAAGAAAAGGCTTGTCGTGGGCTTATGGAACATCTCACAACAATGAGGTGACAACCGGCCACTAACATAAAACAACGATTGCTTGGGAGCAACAAGATATGAAAACTTCTTTCACCAAGAGGATACATTGATAACTTGGATCATCGATAAGCACCATAATAGCAACAATCCTTAGGAAATGCTTTAGGTGAAATCTATAACAAGATAACTCTGAGGAAGACATGATGGTTTTAAATATCTCCTTCTTGACAAATTCTCTTCAAGACTACTTATGAACCAAGAATGATATAACACCATCTCAAAGATAAGAGAGAATGACTTGCACTTCGGAATGCAAGATGAATGATACTTGAGCCTATCCAAGAAGAATCTTGAAGAACACTTCGAGAATGAATAAAATCCTTGACGAACCACCATGAAGAATCTCCGTATCCAAAAAAACGATCAAAAGAAATGAAGGTTGACAAGAATAAGATTTATGACCTTGCAAGATTTAGATGAAGCTTCGCGACGAGATACTTGAGAAAACTTGAACTCCAGAAAAGAAAAGATAAGCAACTTAGATCGAAGAATTTGATAGCATGAGCAAACTCCGAAAGAAGGGTTGCAATCACTTTGATGAAACAAGAATAAGAATTAGATTATGCTTATCCTTCATCAAGTTAAATTTATGACAAGCATCGGATTTAGCATACTACTTATTCTTCTTGAAAAGATTGAAGAGAGATTCATAAGCTTGAAGAAGTCTTCAACGAAACACCGGTAAGAATTTGAAACGAATGACGATACTACGAATGAATGGATAATCATGAAAAAGAAGATATCACGATCCGCCTAGAGGAAAACTTCAACAAGGCACCGGAATAATTGAGATACAAACGAAGAGAGAACAATAGAGAAGAATTTGAGAACGAAAGTTGAAAGCTGAGAACGAATAAATCTTCTGAAATGATGGCCTTCGAAGGATCGAGAGATGAAAACAACTCTGAAATGCTCCGGATATATATGAAAGGAATTACTCATGATTGAAAACAATTCAAGTTGATAGCATCAAGATGAGATGATGAATTTTGAAAAGAGCGGACATAGATTTAAGAGAAACTCTCCTTCGGTCTTCAATGCAGAGAATGGTGGCGATAAACACCACCAAGAATTACTGAGACATTCCGGAAGAATGAATAAGGATAGGTTGAGCCAACAATGAAAAAGATTCGAAAACGAGCTTGGAGAAGGGATATGAGTGATGGAATTCATTCTTACGTCACATTTGACAAGAACTTGAGATCTCCGGAAAAGATTAGAAGAGCCAGGTAAGATCCTAGGGAAAACCTGTGGGTTATGGGCCCACTCAAAAGAACACAGTTGAAACAATTGCTTAGAAGGAGAGATTGCACCGGTACAATTTGAAAACTTGATGAGGTGAGAACTTTGAAACAATTTAAGAGGATATGAATGGAAATGAAAGTCTACTAAGATATCTTCAGCACTCCAGATGGAATAGAGAGGGGGATGACTAAACAAGAGAGGCTTGGATAGGAATTTCCAACACGAAAAAGCATTGAACGAATGAAAAGGATATGATGAACACCGAGAGCTTGAATTGAATCCACTGGAGAAGAAACAAGAACGACGAATGATGAAGCCAACACCTGAGCATGTTCACAAGAAATCACCGGATACAATACAAAAGAAATGATAGCAGAAGAATCACATGATAGCAGAAGAATCACTGAAGATAAAGGGCGGGAGGGTGGGGAAAAACAAAGACAACTTGGGATGGATGAATGAACTCGGGAAAGAAATATGACGATTGATCTTGCAAATATTGGAGAGGATTGAATTATCTTGAAGAGAAGCACTCCGGATTGAAAAGAATTGATATGACAACTTGATTGAGCCCAAAGGATTAGCGCTCCCATAAAAAATATGAAAACACCGTTTAGGAAAGATATGAAAACAACATTTGACATCGAAGCAACTCGAATTACCATACTCCAACAAACAAAGGATGAGGCTTACGAAACACGCCGGAAACAAATACATAACCCATTTGCATTTGCTGGAAGGATAATCCTAGGTAACTACTTGAATTCCCACCTAAGAACTTCTGAAATCTTTGGTTATGCAATCGGGTCCACGGATACAAGGAGTAAAATCCATCACTCAACTCCTAGCAGTAATACTACTCTCCAATGTATCACATCCGTCAACACACAACCAGAGGTCTCGGAAATTCCTCTACCTCAGACCCTCGTAATCACAACGATATTGATTATGGCAGTACATCTGGACGCTCTCCCCGGTACTGGGTGAGGCCAAACTCCTCCTGCTACAAAGAGTATTGAAGCAATTTTGAACATCTGCGTCCTGAGATACTAAGGAAACTGAACAACAGCGATGTGTCAAGAATCCCCTGGAGCTCTACTCCCCGGGACACTTCTACCACAAATTGACAGGAGGCAGCAGGAACAAAATTCCGGTCATATCGACATCATAGAGGTTCCAAAATACCCACGTGATCCTAAAAAAATTTGAGTGAGAAGAGGGGTAGAATTAAAATTTCTACGTCAAGATTCCTCACCAGAGCATAGAAGAGGAGTAAAAAGAATCCTACTCTCTGATATAACTAGACTCAAAACAGTTTTTTTTTCACTAGACTCGACTCGGCCAAGTTCGATCAATCAAGGGGGCTCCTAGGTCGGTACAGGCTCTGATACCAACTTGTAATGCCCAAGATGCGATCCTATCCTTATTTTGGCTCGAGGGCCTCGACAGGGATAGAAGCGCATCTCGTCGTTTCGCAAGAATGGATATCATTACAAGTACATGTAAAGAAGAGATGAGTATATGGAATTGGCTTACACTCGCCACATGTAAATTAGGATCACATCAATACAACAACATATTCAAACATCGTACATAAGAGCAGGGTCTGACTACAGACGAAATCAAACGATAAAATGACATCCATCCTTGCTATCCCAGGCTGCCGGCCTGGAACCCATCCTAGATCGATGAAGAAGAAGAAGAAGAACTCCAAATCAAACAAGCATCGCGCTCACGTCAAAGCATTGAATTACCTGTACCTGCAACTGTTGTTATAGTAATCTGTGAGCCACAGGGACTCAGTAATCACATTTCCAAGGGTATCAAGACTAGCAAAGCTTAATGGGTGAGATATGGTTATGTGGTGAGGCTGCAGCAAGCACGGAGCATTTATTTGAGTGGCTAACTTACGAATACAACAAAATAAGGTGTGTGGCCTACGCATAACGGACGTGAACTAGTAATAATCACTAAGTGATCTTGAACACCTACTTACGGTCAAACATAACCCCACCGTGTTCTCTCTCGGTTCAGAACTCACGAGTAGAGACAGTCACGGTTACGCACACAGTTGGTGTATTTTATTTGAGTTTACTTCAAGTTTACTATGACCGGGTGTTAAACAAAATTTCCAAGTTTCCACATAACCGCTGGTACGGCTCTCATGAAAGATTTAACCCTGCAGGGGTGCTCCAACTCATCCATCACAAACTAACCACACGCTGCATGGAATAGCCTCAACCACGGAAACCCGTGATCTCCTCGGAAATTTCGATGGAAAACCTCAACCTAGGGATAGCCCAAAGTATCCTCGGAATCCCTTGCACAAGACATTCGAGAAAGGTAAAACAAATCCAGCAAGGCCGCCCGGCGTACCGACAAAACCCGATAGGAGCCGCGTATCTCGTTCTCAGGGTACGACCGGATGAGCTAAACGCCGGGTTGCCTGGAACCCCGGGTGACCAGGGGGCGCCGGATATCGCTCGGTTTGGACCAACACTCATGAGGAGCACTGGCCCGGGTTGTTGATTAAGTATCCTCGGGTTAATTACTCCCTATGTAGATTTATTAGTTATTAGGCAAATGTAATACCAAAGTTGGGCCTTGCGAGACGAGTTTTATCCTAAAACGAAAATCAAAGGGGTCCCCATAACAATCCCGAGCATGTTAGGAGCGCTCAATATGGAACATAATACCGGTACACAAGTAACTAGGGCGGAAAAAGTGGAACAAAACACCGAGCAAAAGGCCAAGCCTTCCACTTTTTACCAAGTATATAGGTGCACTAAGTTAAATATCAATAATATTGTGATATAACAAAATATCCATGTTGTCACATGAAAGCAATTGCACCTGCAGCTAGAAACGCTATAAGAAGGGCTGAGCAAGCGGTAACATAGCCAAACAAAGGTTTGCTGGGATGTGGAGGGTTAGAGGCTTATCATGGCATTTTGGGAGGCTTGACAAACAAGTGGTAGGTAGCGAGACATAACACTAGAAGCGAGACAATTAGCATGGCAATGATAGTAGTGGTATCCAGGGAAATGGTCATCTTGCCTGAGATCTCGCTTGGAAGAAGAACGAATCCATGAAGAAGACGAGCCAACGTAGTCGAACGAATCCTCACACTTCGAACGCTTTCGGAACTCTATTGAGAAGAAGCAATCCGGAAACAACAATCAACACATGATAAACACCACAACATGTTCATGACATGATGCACAATCAAATATGATCCATGTCCATTTAATTATGCAAGGCATGGCAAAGCACAACAATCAACTACTACACATTAAGTGAAGTTCAATATGCAACGAGTTGCATATTGACGAAACTCCACGTTTAAATAATTTATTCCACTCTCGTTTAGGTACTCATCAATATTAAATGTTGTTTAACATGGGAAGAGGTGAAGCATGAATAAACTATATATCTAGGCATTTTAAATGAGGTCGGGAACAACATATAGCATTTCCGATAGGACCCCATGTGCAAATTATGAATTTGGTCCAGATCTGAACTAAACATATTTTATATTTGTTAAACAGCGAAATAAGGTGTGCCATGAGATTCTACGCATTTTTCTAGTCAATTTACATATGTGGATCATATTAAACGGAGCTACGGTTATTTAGTTATGATACAAACCACGTAGTAAGTCATTAGGCAATTTTTTTAATGCAACATCATTTTATATATCATTAAAATGCATGAGGATGAAATATTGGAGTTAGATACAATTTTGTGAAAACGTTGACAATGGCAAACGAGGAACGGGCATGAAACAATTCGGACACGATGCAAACATGAGCATCTCCTACAAACACCACACATATGTCGCGTCGGGTCATCTCGGGGTTATACCTTCGAAGCATGCGGGTGAGATGAAACAGTTCGATGCGGTGTAGATGTTCACATGGTCGTCGTGTAAGCAGTCGTTCTCGAGACGGTAGTGGAAGTAGTGGTACACGGGTCTTCGGCGACGGTAGTCGTACACGCTCCGTAGATGTTCGGGGTCGTCGAGGACGTCGTGGAAGTAGTGGTACTCGGCGAAGGTAGTTGCACACTTGACGGTCCTCGGCGATGGTTGTGGTTCACGCGGCGATGGACTTGGCAAATCCACGTAGTCGGACACGTTCGTAGATGTTCAGATCATCGGTGTAGTGTAGGTCTTGACAAATCCGAAGGGTACTTGGCGATCGAAAAATCCTCCTGTTGGAGGAGGTCTGGGTCTTGGCCATTCCCTAGATGGCAGTAGAGGTACACGTTCGTTGTAGCACTTGGCGAAATTCCCGTGTTGGCTAGACGTTGGGCTTGGTTTGCAGGGACTTGTCCAAACGATGGCGTTGCCAACTCGGCAGCAGAGAGCAACAGTTGGCAGCGGCGGCGGCAAGCGGCAGATCTGGAGGAGGCCGGTGGACAAAATCACTATTCTGACCCTTTTGGCATTCTTTGTCACAAAGTGAACTCGACATGAAAGTATTTCACGATCTGACCCTTTTGGCAACGCCAGAGACCGTGGCATTTCTGCTTCACATGGAAACGCCGAGATAGCTTGCGTTGCTGCTCCACATAGAAACGCCGAGGTAGCTCGCGTTGCAGCCCATATGGAAACGCCAGGGTGTTTGGTGTTTCTACCCAGGCTAGAAATGCCATGAGGGTTGGCGTTGCTGCCCTTGATCAGGCTTTTGCCAATCATTTGCTCAATCAGAACAGTGATTTTGTCCCCAGACTTGCACATGGGTAGGCTGTCGAAGGCTTGAAGCTATTCGTCTTGTGACTGTGTGTGTATGCCAGAGACTGCTGTGTCATGACAGTGCTATGGGGCACCTTTAACGCACCAGTTTTAATGCAGAGTTCCATGAACATCTGTTGACACCAGATTTTGGCATGGTCAAAAACATAATTAAGAAGGCCTCAAATGGAAAAGTGCTCAAGGTCAGAAAGTTCCATATCATCGAAAGGAGAAACTTTGATATTTGAGCCATAGCCATCCGATTTCATCTCTAAGGCCGAAGTTGTGTTTGAAGTGTATGCAGAACACTATTCGGCTGATTACGCCCCCAATACGGCCTTATATGAGAAAAGTTTCTACACGGATTGTCTTTGTCTCGTCGAATCGGTCGATTTTGATATAAAAATCGTCGCAATCCGAGTTTGTATGCAAAAGTTACGGCCGTTACAAGATTGCTGATACAGCAGAGAACGGTACTACCGCTCCAATAAGCGGTACTATCGCTTGAGCGGTACTACCGCTCCTACTACCGCGTCTACTACCGCTTACGAAAAAGTTTCTGGCATCCCGAGACCCTAAGCGGTACTAGAGCGGTACTACCGCCCAGAACGGTACTACCGTGCCCAGAACGGTACTACCGCTTGCCTATAGCCGCACAGACTCGGGCAGATCGAAAAAGTCCGAGTTTGGCTGCGTTTTTTGACCCTTTGGAAGGAAATCTGGGTCCGTGTCCTGTACGGGAAGTCCAACCCCCTCTTAAATAGAAGAGGTGATGGCCGATTAAAACAACACACAATCGAACAATCAAATCTACATCTTTTACCCTACTTTTATCCCTCTCCCTTGTATCTTTCTTCTCGTTCTTCGTTCGTTCTTCGTATCGAAGTGCGGCGATCCTCGAGGCCCTAGGGGCGAGCGAATCGACCTAGGGCAGCCCATCGTCCATCCGTGACTCCTGACGGGTTCCATCCCGGAGAAGCGGTGCGTCGGGTCTACAAAAGCGCCTGCCGGATTGTCTTGCGTATCGCGCTTCCGGCAGGCCTCCCACGGTGCGAGCTGCGGAGCATCTCCCTCGGCGCCGCGGGTACGCGTGACGCGTTCGTGTGTCAACACACTTTTTGGCGACTCCGCTGGGGACGAAAGATCAAGAATCATCATCAACCATGTCAAATCTTCCCCAGCCCTCAGAAGTTAGCGCCGATAACATCATTAAGCCCGGTCTTGATGAGCTATCGGAGGAACATCGCCAGGCCTACGATGTGCTCAAGAAACAGCGTGAAGAGGCTTTTGAGGCGCTCAAGAAGAAGCGTGAGGAGGAGGATTTGGAGGCGTTTCTTTCAAGTTTCAAGAAGGACCGCCAAGGCAACATCACTCCGATTGGAGAAATCAGGTTACCTCCTCCCATTGATGAACAAGATGAAATCACTGTGAGCAAAGTTTTTTCTCCTGAGCAACTGGCTGTGATTGAAAGTCTTGTTAGTAAGGGTAATGTGATGGCGTACAATTCTTTCGTGGCAAATACCAATGCTCAGAAAAATATGCCGTCGTCATCTAGTGGTAATGTTGGTGTATCCATTAGCCCAGAAAAACCTAATCCAACTTTACCTATTTCATCGGCACCTCCCATGCAACAACATTACAATTTGCCGATGAATTTTTATCCTAGCCAAACCAATCAACTTGTGGCTGCACCTGCATACCCTAATCCTATTATGAGTGTGCCCAATTCGGCGTCTACGCCGAATTACTTTGTCACATCACCTATGAGTACAAGCATGTTTGGTCTTCCGCCGAATTATGTTTCGGCGCCTACTCCACAAGTTGTATCACTAGCTAGTTCCCAAGTTGCTCCTATGTCATTGCCACAAGCATCTTCATCTACCTCGGATCCAATTTTAGCCAAATTAAGGGAGGATTTGCATAAGATGTTTCAAGAAACTTTCGGAAACGAGCCGAAAGTAAAGAGTCGTGTGTATCAAAAGCCTTATCCTGAACACTTCGACGCAGTTTTGTACCCTCCAGGTTATAAGGTTCCTGATTTTGTCAAATTTAGTGGAGAGGGCACAAAAACAACTTGGGAGCATGTGAGTCAGTATCTAGCACAGTTGGGTGAAGCAAGTTCCATAGAAGAATTGAAAGTGCGGTTATTTCCCTTATCTTTAACTGGCACCGCATTTTTATGGTTTGCTGCTTTGCCACCTGGCTCAATTCTCTTATGGTCGCAACTAGAGCAAAAGTTTCATGATCACTTTTATAGTGGCGACAATGAGCTTAAGTTATCACACCTTACATTGGTTAGGCAAAAGCATGATGAATCGGTCACCGATTATGTCAAAAGATTTAGAGATATAAAAAACCGATGCTATAGCTTAGTGATAACCGAAAGAGACTTGGCAGATCTTGTCCTTAATGGTTTGAAAACTTACATTAAGGAGAGGCTAGAAAGTTATGAGTTTTTAAATATTAACCAAGTCTTGCAGAAAGCTTTGACTCAAGAAAGCCGAAGTAAAGAGATTCATAGGTCAACAACTGATCGTCCTAGAATGCATATGCTTGATTATAATGATGAATATTCGGACGATGAGGTTGATGTCTGTACCACTGAATTTGTTTGGTCCTCAAAGGCCAAACCCTATGCATGCAATGCTCTTAAGCCGATTCGTAAGAATCGTGATGAGGAGATGAAATTTACTTTTGATATATCCAAGTGTGATAGAATATTTGATGCTCTCTTGCAAGAAAAGATGATCAGAATATCACACACCATACCACCGTTTGAGGAGCTGAAACGGCGTGCTTATTGCAAATATCATAATTCATTTTCCCATGCTACTAATGATTGCAATGTTTTTCGGAGACAGATACAATCGGCCATTAATGACGGACGATTGAGTTTTTCTGAGATGCAAGTTGATAGACAGCCCTTCCCAATGAATACCATGACTTTGGAGGGGAAGAAAATGTTAATTCGGCCTAACATAGCCGAATCAGCTAATAAAGATAATATTGTCATTGGTGAGCCCAGGAAGAACAAAGATGGCGACAAGATCTTGGGGAGGCAAGTCGTGCTTGAGAAGCAATCCGATGGTGGAGAGGTAATCAAGATCACCATAAAAAATCCTGCACTCGGGGGGCAACCGCAAGTACAAGAGGATACTCATGTTGAATTTATCAAGCCCAAGAATTCAGAAGTTGGCAAGTGTAAAAAGAGTGAAGCTAAGCGCAAGCGAATCAAGCCAACTTTTGATATGTTGCTATCCAAATATGCAAGTCAAGCGGCTGGTTCTAGCTCTAATCGGCCATCATATTCAAAGCGTTCAAGATCACCTCCGAAGCAAGAGTCGCGACACTATGCAAGGCCATATGGGTCATGGGCACTGGCACCATGGATGCTACCACCCCCCTATGCGCCATATTACATGGGAGACTTCAATGGAGGATGGGGGCAGCCCCCAATGGCTCCTTATGCTTTTCATATGGGGTGGACAACACCTAGAAGGCCTGCTCACAAAAAGCTTTATTATCCTACACAAGGCCGTTCAAGCCATGGTGCTAATCGGCCAACAAAAAATTCTCCAAGCGAAGCAGAATCTAAGGATCCCAAGTATATTCAACCTAAGTGGTGTCCTCCCGGTCTGTCCAAGACACAAAAAAGGAGATTACAACGCATGAGGAGCCGCGAGAAGGCGGCACATGAAGTAGAAGAGCAAAAGGACGAATTGTTCAATAAAATTCGGCCCGTGGCGCCCACAAAACAAGTGTGGAGGCCTAAACAAAAAGGGAACGCAGATGCCTCTACACTAGCTACAACAGCACCTACGCCACCAAAAAAGGATGATGCAGCCCTTATTATATTGTCCACGCCACCTGAAACATCCCCTTTGATTGAGGAAATTTTAAGTCCAATATACACATTGGGAGATGAAGATGAGATGGAGGATTTTGAATCTACGCCGGTTCGGGATGGTGGCAATCGACTTCAAGATGTGTACTTATCATCCTAAGCACAAACATGGCCGATATATGATTATCGCCCTAAGAGCAAACATGGCCGATATATGATTATCGCCCTAAGCACATATAAATGGCTGATGGAGTGTTGACATCGTCCTTAGAGCAATCTCTATGCAAATTATTTTTCGGCACACAAGTTTTGCCGAAAAACAGGGGGGCATGTGTTGACACCAGATTTTGGCATGGTCAAAAACATAATTAAGAAGGCCTCAAATGGAAAAGTGCTCAAGGTGAGAAAGTTCCGTATCATCGAAAGGAGAAACTTTGATATTTGAGCCATAGCCATCCGATCTCATCTCTAAGGCCGAAGTTGTGTTTGAAGTGTATGCAGAACACTATTCGGCTGATTACACCCCCAAGACGGCCTTATATGAGAAAAGTTTCTACACGGATTGTCTTTGTCTCGTCGAATCGGTCGATTTTGATATAAAAATCGTCTCAATCCGAGTTCGTATGCAAAAGTTACGGCCGTTAAAAGATTGCTGATACAGCAGAGAACGGTACTACCGCTCCAATAAGCGGTACTATCGCTTGAGCGGTACTACCGCTCCTACTACCGCGTCTACTACCGCTTACGAAAAAGTTTTTGGCATCCCGAGACCCTAAGCGGTACTAGAGCGGTACTACCGCCCAGAACGGTACTACCGTGCCCAGAACGGTACTACCGCTTGCCTATAGCCGCACAGATTCGGGCAGATCGAAAAAGTCCGAGTTTGGCTGCGTTTTTTGACCCTTTGGAAGGAAATCTGGGTCCGTGTTCTGTACGGGAAGTCCAACCCCCTCTTAAATAGAAGAGGTGATGGCCGATTAAAACAACACACAATCGAACAATCAAATCTACATCTTTTACCCTACTTTTATCCCTCTCCCTTGTATCTTTCTTCTCGTTCTTCGTTCGTTCTTCGTATCGAAGTGCGGCGATCCTCGAGGCCCTAGGGGCGAGCGAATCGACCTAGGGCAGCCCATCGTCCATCCGTGACTCCTGACGGGTTCCATCCCGGAGAAGCGGTGCGTCGGGTCTACAAAAGCGCCTGCCGGATTGTCTTGCGTATCGCGCTTCCGGCAGGCCTCCCACGGTGCGAGCTGCGGAGCATCTCCCTCGGCGCCGCGGGTACGCGTGACGCATTCGTGTGTCAACATACTTTTTGACGACTCCGCTGGGGACGAAAGATCAAGAATCATCATCAACCATGTCAAATCTTCCCCAGCCCTCAGAAGTTAGCGCCGATAACATCATTAAGCCCGGTCTTGATGAGCTATCGGAGGAACATCGCCAGGCCTACGATGCGCTCAAGAAACAGCGTGAAGAGGCTTTTGAGGCGCTCAAGAAGAAGCGTGAGGAGGAGGATTTGGAGGCGTTTCTTTCAAGTTTCAAGAAGGACCGCCAAGGCAACATCACTCCGATTGGAGAAATCAGGTTACCTCCTCCCATTGATGAACAAGATGAAATCACTGTGAGCAAAGTTTTTTCTCCTTAGCAACTGGCTGTGATTGAAAGTCTTGTTAGTAAGGGTAATGTGATGGCGTACAATTCTTTCGTGGCAAATACCAATGCTCAGAAAAATATGCCGCCGTCATCTAGTGGTAATGTTGGTGTATCCATTAGCCCAGAAAAACCTAATCCAACTTTACCTATTTCATCGGCACCTCCCATGCAACAACATTACAATTTGCCGATGAATTTTTATCCTAGCCAAACCAATCAACTTGTGGCTGCACCTGCATACCCTAATCCTATTATGAGTGTGCCCAATTCGGCGTCTACGCCGAATTACTTTGTCACATCACCTATGAGTACAAGCATGTTTGGTCTTCCGCCGAATTATGTTTCGGCGCCTACTCCACAAGTTGTATCACTAGCTAGTTCCCAAGTTGCTCCTATGTCATTGCCACAAGCATCTTCATCTACCTCGGATCCAATTTTAGCCAAATTAAGGGAGGATTTGCATAAGATGTTTCAAGAAACTTTCGGAAACGAGCCGAAAGTAAAGAGTCGTGTGTATCAAAAGCCTTATCCTGAACACTTCGACGCAGTTTTGTACCCTCCAGGTTATAAGGTTCCTGATTTTGTCAAATTTAGTGGAGAGGGCACAAAAACAACTTGGGAGCATGTGAGTCAGTATCTAGCACAGTTGGGTGAAGCAAGTTCCATAGAAGAATTGAAAGTGCGGTTATTTCCCTTATCTTTAACTGGCACCGCATTTTCATGGTTTGCTGCTTTGCCACCTGGATCAATTCTCTTATGGTCGCAACTAGAGCAAAAGTTTCATGATCACTTTTATAGTGGCGACAATGAGCTTAAGTTATCACACCTTACATCGGTTAGGCAAAAGCATGATGAATCGGTCACCGATTATGTCAAAAGATTTAGAGATATAAAAAACCGATGCTATAGCTTAGTGATAACCGAAAGAGACTTGGCGGATCTTGTCCTTAATGGTTTGAAAACTCACATTAAGGAGAGGCTAGAAAGTTATGAGTTTTTAAATATTAACCAAGTCTTGCAGAAAGCTTTGGCTCAAGAAAGCCGAAGTAAAGAGATTCATAGGTCAACAACTGATCGTCCTAGAATGCATATGCTTGATTATAATGATGAATATTCGGACGATGAGGTTGATGTCTGTACCACTGAATTTGTTTGGTCCTCAAAGGCCAAACCCTATGCATGCAATGCTCTTAAGCCGATTCGTAAGAATCGTGATGAGGAGATGAAATTTACTTTTGATATATCCAAGTGTGATAGAATATTTGATGCTCTCTTGCAAGAAAAGATGATCAGAATATCACACACCATACCACCGTTTGAGGAGCTGAAATGGCGTGCTTATTGCAAATATCATAATTCATTTTCCCATGCTACTAATGATTGCAATGTTTTTCGGAGACAGATACAATCGGCCATTAATGACGGACGATTGAGTTTTTCTGAGATGCAAGTTGATAGACAGCCCTTCCCAATGAATACCATGACTTTGGAGGGGAAGAAAATGTTAATTCGGCCTAACATAGCCGGATCAGCTAATAAAGATAATATTGTCATTGGTGAGCCCAGGAAGAACAAAGATGGCGACAAGATCTTGGGGAGGCAAGTCGTGCTTGAGAAGCAATCCGATGGTGGAGAGGTAATCAAGATCACCATAAAAAATCCTGCACTCGGGGGGCAACCGCAAGTACAAGAGGATACTCATGTTGAATTTATCAAGCCCAAGAATTCAGAAGTTGGCAAGTGTAAAAAGAGTGAAGCTAAGCGCAAGCGAATCAAGCCAACTTTTGATATGTTGCTATCCAAATATGCAAGTCAAGCGGCTGGTTCTAGCTCTAATCGGCCATCATATTTAAAGCGTTCAAGATCACCTCCGAAGCAAGAGTCGCGACACTATGCAAGGCCATATGGGTCATGGGCACTGGCACCATGGATGCTACCACCCCCCTATGCGCCATATTACATGGGAGACTTCAATGGAGGATGGGGGCAGCCCCCAATGGCTCCTTATGCTTTTCATATGGGGTGGACAACACCTAGAAGGCCTGCTCACAAAAAGCTTTATTATCCTACACAAGGCCGTTCAAGCCATGGTGCTAATCGGCCAACAAAAAATTCTCCAAGCGAAGCAGAATCTAAGGATCCCAAGTATATTCAACCTCAGTGGTGTCCTCCCGGTCTGTCCAAGACACAAAAAAGGAGATTACAACGCATGAGGAGCCGCGAGAAGGCGACACATGAAGTAGAAGAGCAAAAGGACGAATTGTTCAATAAAATTCGGCCCGTGGCGCCCACAAAACAAGTGTGGAGGCCTAAACAAAAAGGGAACGCAGATGCCTCTACACTAGCTACAACAGCACCTACGCCACCAAAAAAGGATGATGCAGCCCTTATTACATCGTCCACGCCACCTGAAACATCCCCTTTGATTGAGGAAATTTTAAGTCCAATATACACATTGGGAGATGAAGATGAGATGGAGGATTTTGAATCTACGCCGGTTCGGGATGGTGGCAATCGAATTCAAGATGTATACTTATCATCCTAAGCACAAACATGGCCGATATATGATTATCGCCCTAAGAGCAAACATGGCCGATATATGATTATCGCCCTAAGCACATATAAATGGCTGATGGAGTGTTGACATCGTCCTTAGAGCAATCTCTATGCAAATTATTTTTCGGCACACAAGTTTTGCCGAAAAACAGGGGGGCATGTGTTGACACCAGATTTTGGCATGGTCAAAAACATAATTAAGAAGGCCTCAAATGGAAAAGTGCTCAAGGTGAGAAAGTTCCGTATCATCGAAAGGAGAAACTTTGATATTTGAGCCATAGCCATCCGATCTCATCTCTAAGGCCGAAGTTGTGTTTGAAGTGTATGCAGAACACTATTCGGCTGATTACGCCCCCAAGACGGCCTTATATGAGAAAAGTTTCTACACGGATTGTCTTTGTCTCGTCGAATCGGTCGATTTTGATATAAAAATCGTCTCAATCCGAGTTCGTATGCAAAAGTTACGGCCGTTACAAGATTGCTGATACAGCAGAGAACGGTACTACCGCTCCAATAAGCGGTACTATCGCTTGAGCGGTACTACCGCTCCTACTACCGCGTCTACTACCGCTTACGAAAAAGTTTCTGGCATCCCGAGACCCTAAGCGGTACTAGAGCGGTACTACCGCCCAGAACGGTACTACCGCTTGCCTATAGCCGCACAGACTCGGGCAGATCGAAAAAGTCCGAGTTTGGCTGCGTTTTTTGACCCTTTGGAAGGAAATCTGGGTCCGTGTCCTGTACGGGAAGTCCAACCCCCTCTTAAATAGAAGAGGTGATGGCCGATTAAAACAACACACAATCGAACAATCAAATCTACATCTTTTACCCTACTTTTATCCCTCTCCCTTGTATCTTTCTTCTCGTTCTTCGTTCGTTCTTCGTATCGAAGTGCGGCGATCCTCGAGGCCCTAGGGGCGAGCGAATCGACCTAGGGCAGCCCATCGTCCATCCGTGACTCCTGACGGGTTCCATCCCGGAGAAGCGGTGCGTCGGGTCTACAAAAGCGCCTGCCGGATTGTCTTGCGTATCGCGCTTCCGGCAGGCCTCCCACGGTGCGAGCTGCGGAGCATCTCCCTCGGCGCCGCGGGTACGCGTGACGCGTTCGTGTGTCAACAACATCCAAGTGATTTGATTTGCATGCCGGAAAAATAATTGAGCTTCAGCCACGAGAGGACTAGGAGATGGCTTGGGTTCCCTACTTTCTCTCCAAGATATTAAACTATTTTTACGTACAGAGAGGTGGACAATAATTTGAGCTGGTAATACAACTGTTCCTTTGATTTGATGGATGCTCTGTCAAAATAATGTCCTTTTAGATCTCTGTAGACGTATAGCTTACTTTGCTGCTAGTGGGTTAGCTCCTGTACTGCTCAGGCATATCTAAATAGTATATCATGGGCAGCAACGCCAACCCCCATGGCGTTTCTAGCCTGGGTAGAAACGTCAAACACCCTGGCGTTTCCATATGGTTTGCAACGCGAGCTACCTCGGCGTTTCTATGTGGAGCAGCAACGCATGCTATCTTGGCGTTTCCATATGGAGCAGAAACGCCACGGTCTCTGGCGTTGCCAAAAGGGTCAGATCATGAAATACTTCCATGTCGTGTTCAGTTTGTGACAAAGATTGTCAAAAGGGTCAGAACAGTGATTTTGTCCGAGGCCGGTCATGTAGGGATACGATGGGCACGTGGGGCAGTGTTGGACCACGAGCAAGCGATGCGGTCAACGTTCGGGCGAGCAAGCGCTCGATCCATAGCAGCAAGCGGCAGCAGAGGTGGGGTGAGCAGCTGAGCTAGGAGGAGGAAGGGGCTGCTATACAGGCGTCTCTTGCCGGCAGCGGCTCGCCGACCGGCGTGGCGCAGACGAACGCGGGCGGCTCAGGCATGCGATGGGGCTGGCCAGGACGCGAGGGATGGGGAGCGGAGCAAAGCGGCTCGCGAGGCAGTGCTGGACAGCCGGATCCAGGCACGGGGCAGGCTGGAGAGGCGGCAGGGCAACATCGTCATGGGAGGCGGTGCCAGGTGCTCGGGAGACTGCGTGGGAGGTCGATGCTGCCGAAGGCAGCGGCGGCGTGCCATGGCGAGGCAGCAGTGCAGCTCGGCGGCGAGCCCGCGGCAGGCTGCTGTGGCCACGGAGGAGGGCGAGGCAAGGGGCGACGGGGCTCGCCGGCGCGGAGGAGAAGCCCCGGGCGGCGGGATGGTTGGCGGCGAGGTCCGGTGGCAGGCCGTGGTTGAGGAAGAGGGAGCTCGGGCCCTCCCTAAAGCACAGCGCGAGAGGCAGTTGCCTCGATCCGATCTGGATCGGGCACTGCGGGAGGTGGAGGTGGGAAGCTGGGGGGCGCCTGGGCCGCTGGATCACAGATCTGACGGTCCAGAGGAGGGATGGTTGGATGGATGAGGAGGAGAGGTGGAGGTTGCCGGTTGGGGATGAACTGAAAACGATGAAGAGACCGGGGTTGCGGCGGCTGGATCCCGAGGTGGGACTAGGTTCTAGGGTTTGGACTAATTTGGTTAGGGTTCGTCTGATATTTATAGCAGGTGGGTAATAGGAGGGGTTTGGGGCAATCTTGATCGTCGATTGAGATCGGATGGTCCAAGAAAAATAGGTTATGGAGTCCAATTAAAAACGGATGATGGATTGGGTATTACGGGGATGATCCGAACCCAACGGTCACGACCGACGGGTTCGGGTCCGGAGGGAGTTTTCGGACTAGGTTGCGAGCAAGTCGGTGCACTGTGCAGAGGGGCTAGGCGAAGATGATAGGGAAGACGCGGGCAGCCCGGCAACAAGTGTGTAAAACCGACAAAAAACGTCCGACAATTTGACCGGTTATAGTGCCGCTATAGGTTTAACGTTTCGGGTATCAAACGGACTCGGAATGCGACGAAATTTGACAGGCGGTCTACCTACAATATAATAAGACCGCTCACCAATTTTCAATCCATTCCAAGAACATTTTATACGCACTTTTAAAAACAATATGCCGCGGCACATGCGTGTGTGGTTGGTCTCAAAACGATCAACGACGAGAACGGAGAGAACCGGCAACTACGAGCGGATGCAAGTTTTGAAAACTGACGGCGATGGAGTGCTGATGCAATGCAGATGATGCGAATGATGCGATGATGAATGCGACAAACGAACGAATCACACGTGACAAAGGAATAAAATGGGAATCTTCTGAAACGTCGGTCTCGGGCTATTACACCCATGTCCATGGTCAGCTAAATTCGCGCACAAAACGGCCAAATTCAAAGCCACCGACGTCCAGGACAGCTCGCAGGAAGCGCCCACCGCCATAGCTGGCTAGCTCCCGTCGCCAAATCCATCCATGAGCTAGCTAGTTAGTTCTGAATCCTCCGTCGCCAAATCCATCCATGAGCTAGCTAGTTAGTTCTGAATCCTCCGTCGCCGAATCCATCCACGAGCTAGCTAGTTAGCCATCCATCCATCCACTAGCTAGCTATAGCTAGTGGATGGATTCGACGAGCTAGCTAGCTGGTGGATGGATTTGGCGAGCTAGCTAGCTCGCTTATCCAGGACGGGCGGGGCGGCAGCAGCGGCTAGGACGGGTGGGGCGGCGGCAGCGGCTAGGACGGGCGGGGCAGACGGGCCGGCGACCAGGATGGACGGGCGGCGGCCGGGGACGGACGGGTGGCGGCCAGGGATGGACGGAGCGACAGTCGGAGCGAGCCATGAAGGATCTGGTGGCAGTTTACGGCAAGTTCCGTGGCGGAAGGTCACCGGAGCCCGTGTGCGCACGGCGAAATTCCCTTGTAGTGTAGTGTTGACCGGTTTACAGTTCACCTTCAGTTTTGCCTCCGAAACGGTAAATAAAAGGGTCACGGGGGTGGATTCTCAAGGGCCTGTAAAAAGTTTACGGGTTTGACCACTTTTAAGGGGTCTATTCGGGGTGTTTTTAACACCGCGGAACTGAAAATGCTATTTTTATGGATTTGACCACTTATATGAGGTCTGCTAGAGTTGCTCTTAGCTAGAGATTTAACATAGAGCGAGGTCACCCAAACAACATCCCATCATAAAAAACAGAGCTTAAAGAATGGATTTTTGGGCTATTTTCTTTGATTTCCCCAAACATTGTTCCTTGATCACAAAAACAGAGCTTAATTAGTTTCAGCAATGCAAAGGTCAGCTGAAGGTTTCTTTCTTTCTTTGCATCCGGAGAAATCTATAACTATATTATGCGACATAGAGTTTGGAATTTGCCATGATGAATAAGAGCTTATTACCGGAAAAAAATTGTCGCCTTGCAGATTTGTAGGCTAATGAGGCACATGTGTCATCCATTCACCACCATTGCAGGCAGAAAAAAAATTGGCCGCCTATTCTAAAAGGCATCAAGAAGAAGAAGAAATTGTCACCTATTCTGAAAGGCATCAAGAAGAAAAATTTCCCCAAAGAGTAGGCGAACATATCAAACATAAAAGATGGGCTTGGCTACATAAATGTTAGCTAGAGATAACATAGAGCGAGGTCACCCAAACATCATCCCATCATAAAAAAACAGAGCTTAAAGAATGGGTTTTGGGGCTATTTTCTTTGATTTCCCCAAACATTGTTCCTCGATCCCAGAAACAGAGCTTAATTAGTTTAAAGAAGATAAGCAATAATGCAATGAACCTGGTTCAAAGAAGATATATAAGCAATAATGCAATGAACCTGGTTCAAAGAAGATAAACAGAACTCAAATGGAAGCACAATAATGTAATGTAATGAACCTGGTTCAAAGAAGATAAGCAATTTTAGATTATTTGACTGAACCGGCTATGCAAGAATAATCTGTAGTTAGAACAGAAGCAGTTAGCTTGTCATGAGTGTAGAATGTACACCCAATTCTTATTTGTCAGATCAGACTTGCGGTGATCACAAAGCAATTAAGCAAGGATACAAAGGAGCAAGTATCTATGAGTATGAGCATCTGAGGCTAACATTGAGTCAGTCAGGTTTGGGGCGAGAGGCAGCGGCTGTCCATCTCCATGGCTGTGGGCGGGCGTCATACTGCACCTCCTGCTCTTCTTCCTGGTCAGAGTCTCGGAGAAAGAAAGCAGACGAAGAAGGGACAAGGGGAGGGGAGGAGAGATTCTTCATACCCTGGCCTAGCAGCGGTTGGGTTGGAGAGAAGCTGCTGCTTGCTTGTCCATGGAAACCCTAGCACGGCCGAAGTGGTACGTACATATTATATGTCAATTGATTTCGTGGCCGTGCTAGGCGGCGGCCGGAATCTGAGGGAAAGGGGGTGAGAGGCAGATAGTGAGGGGATTCAAAACACGGAAAAAGCTCAACATATTATATAGAGCTAATTGAAGTAGACGTGACGAGGACGGGGCCGTAGCCAAGTGGCTGGGATCACGGTGGTAAACCCAGCCACTAGAGTTCGACTCCTTGGATTCTCAATAAGAGAAGCGCGGATATGGCGGCTATCCTGTACCTGTGCGTATGAAAGAAATAATTTTTTTCTCCACCTATTCTGCAAAATTCCGTCGTTGCCCGCGAATTTTTGTTGCCAAATTTCATAGCTAAGAGCATCTATAACCGGACCTGTCATACTCGTTTCAAACGCCCGGTCACGAAAATTTCAACTCAACCGGGCGCCTCGCCCCGTAGGCCTGACAATGGGGTCCCATGAGGAGTCGCCCAAAAATCCGACGGTCCGACGGATGCCTCCTCCGTCGTCGCGTGGTGCCGCTCTGGCTCGCCGCCCGAGGCCAAATTCGGCTATTTAAGCCGGTCGGCGTCCCCAGCGCTAGCACATCCACCTCCTTCCCTTCTGCACCGTCACCCGAGCCTGTCCGCCTCCTCTCCCACGCTCTCCGGCAATGCCATGGCCCCCCGCCGCCGACACTTTCTAACGCCGGAGCGTCGGCTACAGCTCCTTGAGCATGTCCGAGCGAGGCCGGAAGCCCGGATCGCCGCCGGGCTACCTCCGGATGCAATGGATCCGAAGGACGAGGAGGAGGTTAAGGTTGAGGAGGAGGAGCCGGAGCCAGAGGAGGATGGGGGACGCTGGTGACGCGGATCTGCGCGCGGAGCAGCAGGCCCTCCTCAACTCCATCCGCTCGGAGTCGGCTCCGGAGGCCAGACTTCGTCATTGGCACGAGACGGAGGAGGAGCAGGCTGCGGCGGGGGCGCAGATGCTCGCCGACCAGGATGGGCTCGAGGAGGAGGATGAGGAGCCGGAGCCCTCCCACGCGCCCGGCACCGGCGTCATGACATTTCCGACGACGAAAATTAGGGTAATATGTAGTACGTAGGATTTGATTTTGCATGCTTCGTATGGATATAGGGGTTCAAATATGAAAGACTCGGATGTGAACGAGCAGATTTAAGGCCCCGCGGGCGTTTGAGAGCCCGGATTAGCAAACCGTGGCGGTAGATGCTCTAAGAAGGCGCATATGTCATTCATTCACCATCAGAATGTTACAAAAATAATTTTGTCACATATTCGCAATGGCTTTAAGAAGAAAAACAAATTGTCACCTAATCATCGTTGCGGGGCAAAAAAAATTGTCACCTATTCTACAAATGTCTGGGCTAAGGAAGCGCATTTGCCATCCCTTCACCACCATTGCGGGGAAAAAGAAAATTGTCACCTATTCCGAAAGGCATCAAGAAGAAAAACAAATTGCCACCTATTCTAAAAAGGCATCAATCAATAAGAAAAATACCGCAAAGAGTAGGCGTCTGAATCAAACATAAAAGATAGGCTTGACTACATAAATGACAGCTAGAAGATTTATATTAGCCTAAAGCAAGGTCACCCAAAAGATGGAAATTCATTGCATCAGGCTGATCAACATTGAGCACCACTAATCGAGTCATGAAGTACAGTAACTCATGAAGAAATACATGATGAAAGTCCATAAACCTCTACAGGGTTCTTTCATGATAACAGTTTCAGGTATTCAAAAACAACAATAACTGCTCTTACATGTGAGGTAAGAAGGTAAGAGTTAATCCGACCACTAATTAATGAGATCAATGGCTCGGATCTATTATATACTCTTGCCTCTCATGTGAAAAGAGGGGGTAAGAGGGAGCATGTTAAAACTGCTCTTAGTTTTCGCTTGTCGAAGGCAACTTGGGAAAGTATGTAGGAAGTATTTATTGTGGTACTGGTACATACATAACTAATCACGATATCCATGAGGGCTTCAACCAGCACATACTTGCAAATGTATTCCTCGACGTAACGGTACTAAACATAAAAGTCTGCTAACTGAAGGTCAATATTCATCCTCAATCAAGAACAGAGCGTACGGAAAAAGAGTTACATGCCATACCCTTCTTTCAAGAAGGAAATATAAAAAAAGCCCCCGCTGGTCTAGTCATCCCAGATATATTTTCTTTAAAGCTCGAAGACATCAAGCAGTAATTTGCGCTATTCACCTTGACCAGTCTGTACAGAGATAACTGTTAAGATTGTGGTCTGGTCAACTCAAACGGAAGCACGATAATGTAATGAACCTGGTTCAAAGAAGATAAGCAATTTGAGATTATTTGACTGAACGGGCTATGCAAGAATAATCTGTAATTAGAACACAAGCAGTTAGCATCAGTGTACAATGTACACCCAATTCTTGTTTCTCAGATCAGACTTGCTGTGATCACAAAGCAATTAAGCAAGGATGAATAAAAATTTCCATAGGGCATGGAGATACAAAGGACCAAGTATCTATGGGTATGAGCATCTGAGGCTAACATTGAGTAAGTCAGGTTTGGGCCGAGAGGCAGCGGCTGTCCATCTCCATGGCTCCTGCTCCTGGTCAGTCAGAGAAAGAGAGAAACGAAGAAGAGACTAGGGAGGGGAGGAGAGATTCTTCATACCGTAGCAGCAGTTGGGACCGTTGGAGAGGAGCTCCTGCTGCTGCTTCTCCATGGAGCAGCCGGCCGGCGGCGCCGGAAACCCTAGCACGGCCAGGGTCGCGCTAGTGGCGGGGAAGACCGAATCCATATGGCGGAAGTGGTACATCAGCCCGTGGTCGTGGCCGTGGCCGTGCTAGGCGGCGGCCGGAGTGGCCGGACCGCGCCGGAATCTGGAGCCGGCTGTGCGAGGGAAAGGGGATGGGAGGCAGAGAGTGAGGGCCATATATATTATAAACCTAATCGAAGAAGATGTGACGAGAGTTAATTGCACGTTAGTACCACATTTGGGGCGGTGGTGGTGGATTGGTACCAAGATTGGTAATTTTTACGTGTCAGTACCAAGTTTCGGGCAAGACGTTGCAAATCGGGCTAAACAACGTATTTCTACGTATTGAGGCTGCAACTGACTGCCCGGGCCCGCATGTCAGCTGCCACGCTGGCGAATCGCGCTGCGGTCCGGCTCGAACCGGTTATGGCTCCCTTCCCGCTCGTTCCTCCCCGCTCCTAGTCACTTCCTCCTCTCCCTCCTCGCCTGGCTCCCTCCCCGCCGCCCGCGTCGCCGCTCGCAGTACCGCCGCCATGGTTTTGGAAGACGAAAGCAGTGACGACACGTCTAGCCTGCCGTACCTGCACTCGACCTCATCCACCGACGGGCTTAACCAGGTCAGTTCACCGACGAGCTAGGTTTAGGGTTAGGGTTTCAGAATTGGGGCTTTTTGATTTGGGTGATTTAGCTGGGTTTTGATTTGGGCATTTTGTTTGTACGAGCTTGTGCAGGTCCCTTTCAGCCTTGAAGATCCCGATTACAAGGGGCTTGAGCTGGATCTGATGGTCTTCTGTGAGAAGCACGGCAAGGCATCGGAGAGGCTTGTTGCATTTGAAGGAATAGACACAGGGAGAAGGTTCTTAGCATGTGCTGAGCCAGTAAGTTTCATGCATAGTTGATTAGTAGTAATAGACAGTGGCAGAGGCTTGATTCACTGATGTTTCATGTTTGTTTACTGTGAATCATTGATGTATCCATGAAGCTAAGTTTGATTCAGTGATGTTTATGGTCAATTTGATTCAGTGATGTTTATGGTCAATTTGTTATGACAGTGGCAGAGGCTTGACAGTATGTAGTGCATATGGTCTTGTAGTGATGCAAAATGTTTAGTTCATGGTAGTTATATTTTGTAGTGTATATGGTCTTGTTCTGATGCTAGATATTTTGCTTGACACCATCTAGTGCATATGCTTTTGCAGTAGGAGTTGCTTACCAACAAAGTGTTGAATGATGAACAATTTAGGTCACAATTTAGCTTGAGTAGTTAAAATATCACTGAATGGAGTATGTAGTGCATATGCTTTAGCAGTGAACAATTTTGCAGTTGGAGCTTGGTCTTGTTTTGTAACTGAGTACCAAAATGTAGTTCAAATCTTTCACTGAATGGTGCTGTAATTTTGGGATGCACATGCTGTTATTTTGGGATGCTGTTATTTTGTAGGGTACTGTTAATTTGCAGTGCTCTTGCTCTTCTTCTCTATTTACCTGGGGGATGAACTCACTTGCTGTTGTTGCTCTTTTTGCAGGAAGGGCATAATTGTGGGTTTGTTGAATGGGTTGATCACCAGTGGCCCCCAACAATGCAGAATGCATTGTTGAAGCTGTGGGCAATGGTTGAAGATAGCAAGAGTGCTAGGGTGAATGATAATCTTGAAAGTGCTTGTGCTATTCACCATCTGACAGAAGAGAAGAACAAGCTGGAGGCCAACTATGACAAGTTAGTCAAAGATGTGCATGAACTTATGAACTTCCAGGAGGAAAGGGTGCTGGATTTCAGTTATCTGCAGTCTAACCTTACATATCAGCAGCAATGCAGAAGTGAACTGGTGGCTGATATGAAGGCAGAGATGGCAAAGAAAGATGCAGAGACCCAGAAGCTTAATCAGAAGTATGAACTCCTGGTTAACCTGACAAGTGCTCAAGCAACTGTCATCCAGAACATGAAGTTTAAGAATATGAAAGAGAAGGAATTGCTGAGTGAAGGTAGGATGAAATGGGAGTCTCAGAATGCAGAGCTCAGAAAGTCTAAGGAGAAGCTCACACAGGAGATGCTAGAGTTGAAGCTTGAGGTTGCTGATCTGCTTAAGGGAAAGGAAAAGCATAGTGAAGAGAAGGGCCAGCTAGTGCTTCAGATTGGTGAGCTCATGAAGGGAGAGGAGAAGCTGAAGCAGATGATCAAGGGGATCCAGGCCATCTTAGAGAACTGAACAAGATGAATATGAGATTAGTGGGCATTACTGACCTTTTGGGAAGGATGGTTGTGTAATGACCTAGTAACTTAGAATTATGGTTGTGTAGTGTATGATTGTACTAATTGTGAACTCTGGCTGTGTATGTATGTAGCAGTTATGCTATTCATCCTTTTGTGAGCAAAGGATGAAGTATGCATTTGAACTCCACTATGTATTGTGAACAATGGTTGTGTATGCCTAAAATATGTTGAACTCCACTAAGTATTGTGTGCTATGATTGCTATACTAAAAATTATGAGATGGCATGCATTGGAAGATGGATCAGATATAGTAGATGCTTATGTTATAGTGCCTCAATATTATGTTGATTATGGGATTAGTTGTTTATAGTGCCTCAATATTACGTTGATTATTGGTTTTGGTGGTTCCGTCGACCCCGAGCCACCATAAACCCTAAAGACTGGGTTTTGGTGGTTCCGTCGACCCCGAGCCAGCATTAACCCTAAAGTCTAGGTTAGGGTGGTTCCGTCGACCCCGAGCCAGCATTAACCCTAAAGTCTAGGTTAGGGTCGTTCCGTCGACCCCGAGCCACCATAAACCCTAAAGACTGGGTTTTGGTGGTTCCGTCGACCCCGAGCCAGCATTAACCCTAAAGTCTAGGTTAGGGTGGTTCCGTCGACCCCGAGCCACCATAAACCCTAAGGACTGGGTTTTGGTGGTTCCGTCGACCCCGAGCCACCATTAACCCTAAAGAGACTAGGTTAGGGTGGTTTCGTCGACCCCGAGCAACAATGTCAACAATCTATCAACATGCCCATCAATATGTTCATTAATCCATTAACATGTCATCAATCAATATATATCCAGATCCAGAAATGATATTAATCAACATATCAAGCATTATATATCCATCCACATGAGCAAATAGCAAAACAATGACATCAATCTTTCAACATATCAAGCATTATATATCCATCCAGCAGTGCCATCAATCCATGAACAGAATCCCCAATAGAACCATCAGGGTATCCATCAAGAGAACCAAAATAAAGAACACATTGTAGCATCTACAGAAGTTGCTGCAGTGGCATCAAACCAAAATAAAGAACACATTGTAGCATCTACAGAAGTTGCTGCAGTGGCATCAAACCAAAATAAAACACATTGTAGCATCAGCAGTAGTTTACATGGCACATCATGCCATTCAGTGGTTTCCACTAGCTGTGAAATAGGCCATCCAGCCAGTGTGTGTACCATCACTAGGTGGAGGAGCCGAACTGGAAGTTGTGGCACCATACTGCCTTGGGGCAGAGAATGGCCTTGAAGTGCCAACAGCACCTCTCCCAGCAGCACCTGTTGCAGAACTTGAAGATCCAGCCATAGTATCAACTCTTGCAGAAGATGCTCTTCCAGTTCCTCTTCCACCAGCAACCCTTCTTCCACCACCTCTAGATCTTGCTCCAGCACCACTTCCAGATCTTGCTCCAGCTGGAGGAGCTCTTGCTGTTGGAGGAGAAGCATGAGAAGCTCCAGGTGTTGGTGTTGGAGCTCTATGTGTTGGTGCAGGAGCTCTAGGTGTTGGTGCAGGAGCTGTAGGAGCAGCACCTCTTGCAGCAGGATTGGAAAACAATTCAAAGGAAAACAGTTAATAATACTACAAGTAAGAAATGTACAAAGGAAAAAGAGTTAATAATTCAAAGGAAAAACATTTCAAAGGGAATTACCACATGTTTGTTCTTTCTCAAGACCAACTCAGGTTTCAACTGTTTCAGGCAGCTTGTGTATCTATGCCCTTGTAATCCACAATTACTACAAGTTATAGTGCCCATTCTTGAAGTGTCCTTTGGCTTTGGAACTTCAAATTTTCCCTTGTGCCTCTTCTCTTTCCTTCTTCCTTTCTTCACTTTAAATACAGGTGGTTCTATGTCTGGACCAGGGGTCTTTGTCCAATCATGCTCACCAGGAACTGGATATATCATTGGTTCATATGCAGCTAAGTACAATGGTTTCTTGAAGAATTTACTGACATAGTCCTCTGGAAACCTTTTTCCCTTGTTAATTGCTGAGATGGCATGGTTGCATGGGATGCCACTGAGGTCCCACTTTCTGCAACCACAAGTGTGAACTTCCAAATTCACAGCATGTGTTTGCTGCCCACTAGTAACTTGCCATAGGTTAACACCTGCTTGAATAGGTTTGCAGAACTTGGCCCTTTCCTTTTCAATCTCTAACTTTTCTGCATAATGTGGTGTGATCACCCATCTAGCTGCCTTTCCACTCTCTCTATTCCTATGCCACCTAACCATCTGCTTATCCTTTATGCCATCACACATTGTCCTTATAGGTTTTTTCCTAACATCTAGGATGTACTTGTTAAAAACCTCAGACAAATTGTTAACTACCAAATCAGTCTTGCAGTTTGTGTCAAATGCATGCCTAGCCCATGTTTTCTTGGGTATTGCACTAAGCCACTCCCAAGCTTCCTCACTCTCAGCTTTGAGATCATCCATTGCAATATTAAATTTGTGTTCATTATAGGCATAACTGGCATTATCCATGCACTTCTTAAGATCTTCCCCCCTAAACCCAGCATTTTGGAAGTTTGCATATATGTGTCTTAGGCAGAATCTTTGGTGGCAGTTAGGAAATACTGCATTCACTGCATTTAGTAGCCCCTGGTGCACACAATTAACAAGCTAAGCTACTGTCTAATAGATAACAACTAGGTTTGGAAAACAGATATATGCAACACAGAATGGAAGGTACATTCACATACCTTCTGTCTATCAGACATTATAGTATATGGACCAAACTGTCCAACTTCTCCTCCTAGACAGATTTTAAGCTGGTGTAAAAACCAGCACCAGTTAGGTGTGTCCTCTTGTCCAACAATTCCAAATGCAAGTGGGTAGATGTTGTTATTTCCATCTCTACCAGTGGCAGCAAGGATTTGTGCACCAGTTGTTAGTTTAATAAAACATCCATCAAGACCTAAAAATGAAAGTAAAGAGAACATTCAAAACAGATATATCAAATGCATTTATATGTGCAATGAATTGAAAATAACATCTAAGTACTCTCTACAAGCCGAAGGAACTAACCAATGAATGGTCTACAGCCCTTGAGAAACCCCTCCCTTGCACCATTGATGCAGTAAAACATGGCATGGAATCTTGGTCCTGGATGTGGAATTTTCTCAATTGGTCTTGGAGTTATTGTAGTGACTACAACTCTGCTCCCAGGGTTAGTATCCATGACAGTCTGTGCATAATCTCTGAGCCTTGGGTATTGCTTCCTATGATCTCCCAACACAGCCTCAACAGCAATGTTTTTTGCCCTATATGCCATAGCCTTGGGCACATCCACTCCATACTTTTCCATGCAAGCATCTATCATAGTATGGATGCTAGTACTGACATCTGATATGAACAGTGGCTCATAATGGTTTGCAAGCCACTTGGCACTTAGCCTGGTTGTCTCTGTAGTACTAGGACAAGTGTGTTGTAGTCTCATCTTCTTAATTGCAAATGTTTTTTCACCTTTTATAACAGCTGCCACAATACAGAATTTGCAATGTTCATCTTTGCAATGCACAATGATCCTCTGATCTGAGTTCCTGTGATACTTGAAGTCTCTGCACTGAGTAATGTGCAAGCTCAACAAAGCATCTCTAAATTGCTGCTGATCCCTGAAACACATATGCAGTTTTAATTGCTGGTGTGGTTGCTCCAATTGCTCATTGTAATATACTCTGGGTGGCCTCTTCTTTGCCCTACTCTTCCTTCTTTGAGGTAGCACAAATGCTAGTGGTTCATACCCATCATCTTCAATGTCCTTCAGTAAACCTTCCTCTTCTTCATCTGA
The DNA here is from genome assembly GCA_039707655.1 of Elymus sibiricus. Lineage (NCBI taxonomy): Eukaryota > Viridiplantae > Streptophyta > Magnoliopsida > Poales > Poaceae > Elymus > Elymus sibiricus. The sequence goes on from CM077663.1 coordinate 427,629,001, forward strand.
TGAGGGTTTCCAATCAGGCTTCTTGTAAAACACTGCTATGTGACCTTGTTGTTGGTCCTCTCCTAACTGGCAGCTTCTGCTTCTTCTTTGCTGGCAAAGATACATCTTCTTCTTCTTCTGAAACAACTGTATCACCCTCATCCAGGTCAAATAATTCCTCAACCTCTGTGTCACCCTCATAATGCAACATTTCCTCTTCTGATTCTTCATCCTCTGTTTCATCCTCTTCTAGATCTTGTAGTTCTTCCTCTCTCTGTCTCCTTCCCTCTTGCATCTCTATATCTTCAGCAGGCCTCAGTTCCTCCTCAGAAACAAATGAGTATACATTACTGCCATCATAGCCCTCCTGTTCTTCTTCCATAACAACTTTCAACTTTGGATTTAAAATATTCCTACTTTCTTGTGTTAAAACTTGAGGAAACACAGCCGCACTTGAGGAGCTACTCTGGCTTTCAAAAACCACACCTTACTGATCAACAGCATAAACAGGAGGCTCTCTCAAGTCATAAACAACAGGTTCAGAATACACAATTGGAGCTAATTGCTGACTCTGTACTACACTGCCAGGAGGTGGACTAGCCCTAACTAACACATTAAGCACCAAACTGTGCTTATTCTCCCTCTTAATCAACTGCAATTTAACATTATCTTCAACCAAGTCTAGGCCCTGCTCTCCTGGAGACTCCATGTAATACAATGAATCATAGATAGTAAAACCCTGGGTTTCCATTAGTGCTCTCAGATTCAGATATGTCACATCTGAGCTAGATAGCTTCCTCTCTAAAGTTTCCTGAGCATCAAAATGCATCCTAACATTCCAAATGTCTTCATACAAACTACAAATCATAGCCACTTTCAGTTAACAGAAGATGCCACTTAACCAATTAAAACTATTCAGTTAACCCTACCCTACTCCACAGTTTCACTAAACAGAATATTCCAAGAAATTATAGCTGAATGCACTAACCGAATGCCAAATTGTTTCATATTTCAGTTAACAGATAATTCCAACAAATTATTTAGCACAATGCACAAACTGAATGCCAAATTGGTTTCACATTTCAGTTAACAGAAAATTCTAATCCCTAATTTAAAATCCTAATCCCCAAATACAAAAAATTTGGTCCCTAACCCTAATTAGATAATAAACTACAATTCACATGCAATTTACCTAATCACTACACCCTAACCCTAATTAGAAAATAAAAAAGAAGCAAAGGAGACAGAAACTTACAGGACGCCGCCGACCCCGTGGGTCAACTCGTGGCTACTGCTAGGGTTCGCCACCCAAAGCTGCGCCAACCGTACCCGTTGCTCCATGGAGAGTGCTGGCTCCATGAACTCGTTGTCATCGCTGGAATACTCAGAGCTCGAGTAGCCGTCGCCGCCGCCGCCCGGGGTCGCCGCCGCCATGGCCGTTTAGGCGCGGAGGAACTAGGGTTCGAGGAGGAACAGAGGAGGAGGAACAGAGGAGGAGGAGAGGAGACAGAGCAGGCCGGTTCCGACTCGAGCCGGCCCGGTCCTAGTCATCGCCCGCGTGCGTGCCGATTCGCCAGCGTGGCAGCTGACATGCGGGCCCGGGCAGTCAGTTGCAGCCTCAATACGTAGAAATACGTTGTTTAGCCCGATTTGCAACGTCTTGCCCGAAACTTGGTGCTGACACGTAAAAATTACCAATCTTGGTACCAATCCACCACCACCGCCCCAAATGTGGTACTAACGTGCAATTAACTCATGTGACGAGGACGAGGCTGTAGCCCAGTGGCTGAGATCAGTGGTACACCCAGCTACCAGAGTTCGACTCCTGTGTGGACCGAACATATATGGGATTCTCATCAGTAAGAGCATCTCCAACAGCCTTTGTATATTGGATTGCTAAAAACTTGTTATAGCAAGAGGAGAGAGAAGGTTTACAAAGCCAACATGTGGTAGCCTTTGTATATTGGATTGCTATATTTGCACAAAACACACAATGACATGTCGGATAGTTTGTCATAGACACATTGCACACTAGCATACGTACATGTATATGTATACTAGCACAACTCGCGTCCACGTACACATGCACACACGCGTACACTTACACACATGCAGCACACACACACACGTACACACACACACGTTCCACCTATGCCGACGGCCTTTCTATGCCGACGGTGGCTGTAGGCATATCGATAAGTGTACGCGTACACGTACACACACAGCGCACGCGCAACACACACACTAGTACACGAACCCACCTGTCATTGAGACAAAGTGAGGCTTTAGGAGGCTTGCTAGAAATTTACAAAGTGGCCTTTGGCTTGGCAAATATGCAAAGTGTGGGTGCAAATATAGCAAGCTTTGTAAAAAAATTTGGTGGGGGACCACTTATACAAAGGCTGTTGGAGAAGGTTTTTTGGTCAAGATTTGTAAAATAGCAAGTGAGTGCAAATATACAAAGGCTGTTGGAGATGCTCTAAGAAGCGGGGATACGGCGGCTATCCTGTACTTGTGCATATGAAAAAACAACTTTTTTTATACCTATTCTGCAAACTTCTGTCGTTGCCGGCAATTTTTTGTCGCCAACTTTCATGGCTAAGAGCATCTATGCCCGAACCCCTCATGCTCGTCTCAATCGCCCAATCGCGTTGGCCTGACGATGGGATCCTACGCGGACTCGCCCAGAAACCTGACAGTTCTTTTTTTATACCTATTCTGCAAAATTCTGTCGTTGCCGGTAATTTTTTGTCGCCAACTTTCATGGCTAAGAACATCTACGACCGAACCCCTCATGCTCGTCTCAATCGCCCAATCGCGTTAGCCTGGCGATGGGATCCCACGCGGACTCGCCCAGAAACCTGACAGTTCGACGGATGCCTCCTCCGTCATCGTGTGGCACCGCTCCAGCTCGCCGTCCGAGGCCAAATCCGGCTGTTTAAGTCGGCCGACGTCCCCCGACCCTAGCACATCCATCTCCCCCACTGCACCGCCACCCGAACCCGTCCGCCTCCTCTTCCATGCTCTCCGGCAACGCCATGGCCCCCCGCCGCCGATACTTTCTAACGCCGGAGCGCCGGCTGCAGCTCCTTGAGCAGGTCCGGGCGAGGCACGAAGCCCGGATCGTCGCCAGGCTACCTCCGGATGCAGTGGATCTGGAGGAGGAGGAGGATGTTAAAGTTGAGGTTGAGGTGGAGCCAGAGCCGAAGGAGGACGGGGGATGCTGGCCCCCCGCCGTCGATACTTTCTAACGTTGGAGCGCCGGTCGCAGCTCCTGGAGCAGGTCTGGGCGAGGCACGAAGCCCGGATCGCCGCCGGGCTACCTCCGGATGCAGTGGATCTGGAGGAGGAGGAAGGGGAGGAGGAGGATGTTAAAGTTGAGGTTGAGGAGGAGCCAGAGCCGGAGGAGGACGGGGGATGTTGGCCCCCCGCCGTTGATACTTTGTAACGTCGGAGCGCCGGCCGCAGCTCCTTGAGCAGGTCCGGGCGAGGCGCGAAGCCCAGATCGCCGCTGGGCTACCTCCAAATGCAATGGATCTGGAGGAGGAAGGGAAGGAGGAGGATGTTAAAGTTGAGGTTGAGGAGGAGCCAGAGCCGGAGGAAGATGGGGGATGCTGGCCCCCCGCCGTCGATACTTTCTAACGTCGGAGCGCCGGCCGCAGCTCCTTGAGCAGGTCTGGGCGAGGCGCGAAGCCCAGATCGTCGCCGGGCTACCTCCGGATGCAATGGATCTGGAGGAGGAGGAAGGGGAGGAGGAGGATGTTAAAGTTGAGGTTGAGGAGGAGCCAGAGCCGGAGGAGGACGGGGGATGCTGGCCCCCCGCCGTCGATACTTTCTAACGTCGGAGCGCCGGCCGCAACTCCTTGAGCAGGTCCGGGCGAGGCGCGATGCCCGGTTCGCCGCCGGGCTACCTTCGGATGCAGTGGATCTGGAGGAGGAGGAAGGGGAGGAGGAGGATGTTAAAGTTGAGGTTGAGGAGGAGCCAGAGCCGGAGGAGGACCGGGGGATGCTGGTGACGCGGATCTGCGCGTGGAGCAGCAGGCCATCCTCAACTCCATCCGCTCGGAGTTGGCTGCGGAGATCAAGCGTCGTCGGTGGCAGGAGATGGAGGCGGAGCAGGCTGTGGCGGAGGCACAGATGCTCACCGACCAGGATGAGCTCGAGGAGGAGGATGAGGAGCCGGAGCCCTTCCACGCGACCGGCACCGGCATCATGGACATCTCCGACGACGAAAACTAGGATAGTATGTAATACATAGGATTTGATTTTGCATGTTTTGTAGCGGATTTAAGGACTAACCGGTCAATACCCGCGGACGTGTCCGCGGGCGTTTGAGGGCCCGGATTAGCAAACCATGGCTCCAGATGCTTTAAGGAGGCGCATCTGTCATTCATTTACCATCAAAGCGTCATAAAAACATTTTTTCACATATTCTGAACGGCTTCAAGAAGAAAAACAAATTGTCACATAATCATCGATGCAGGGCAAAAATAAAATCTGTCACCTATTCTACAAATGTGTGTGCTAAGGAAGGGCTGTAGGAGATATGCCCTAGAGGCAATAATAAATGTTATTGATTATCTCCCTGTTCATAATTAGGTTTATGTTCCATGCTATAACTGCTGTGGTTCTCGAGTCTGCAATAACCACGAGGCTCGGAGGAAGACTCATATGCACGTGTGGAATAATAAACGGCAAAATGTATTCCTAGTCTAGCCTTTAAGACTGGCTCAAGTATTGCATGATGATCCTGTTTTCCTGATCATGGGCATGGCTATGCCGACAATTTTGAGGGCACAATGTTAGAAGAACATTTGTGTTGAATCGACCCGAATTGATGTTATGCTATGAGATAAATTCGTCACTAGTTAAATGGTTTATAACACAGAGATGGTTTACGTTTGCATGATTCCTCAGACCATGAGAGTATCGAGTTTCTTCATGCTTGATTCATGAACTTTGGGGTTTGTTAAACGTCATCCGTAAATGGGTGACAATTACGGCGGCTTACGGGTTCATGGAAAAGTATGTCAAGTAACTTGATTGCTCAAGATTGGGATTTGCTCCTCTGACGATGGAGAGATATCTCTGGGCCCTCTCGGTGTTATGGGATCCATCATCGTCTGGCCAGACACTTTGTGATTTGATCACGGGGATGCCGGAACACGGGAACGAGAAAAGAGAACAATACCGGTAACGAGGTAACTGGCATAGTGGACAAGTTGTTGATCCACGGGGATGCCAACATGTCTCACCTCGGGTATTTGTAACATATCGCGAAGCAACAGGAATAGCACACGGCAACTGGAGGTTCACTCGAATATTCATTCGTGTGGGTATAGGGGTCAATATGGGTGTCCACGGCTCCGATGTTGATCATTGATCGGAAGGGGTTCCGGGTCATGTCTATACTTCACCGAACCTATAGGGTCACACGCTTAAGGGTCATCTATCTGCTGAATACTAGACAGGGAGTGTGAGAGAAGTTTTCGGAAAAAGTTTTCGGAGACAGCGGAAAAGTTCCGAAGAGAGAGGTCACCGGATGAGTTCCGGTGAAACTGAAAAGTTGTTTCAGGGGATATCATAAAGTCAAATTGGTTTCGGCACATGCCTGATAATTCTTGGAGGGTGCCAAAATCGTTCTGGAAACTTTCTGGAATTTTCCGGGATGAAAACCGGAAATGTTCCGGAGCTGCCGGAACCGCTTCAGATGCTTTTCGCAGATGAAAATCACTAAACCGGAATTGTTTCGGAACGCGTTGAAAATTATTTTAGTGGGTACTGGAAATGTTCTAAGCCCACATAAATATTTTCAGTTCGAACGGACGCTGAAAAATGTCGTCGTGAATAGTGAAATCAGCTTTATGGTTACTTTTTGGAAAGCCACCTTTTTGGGCTTTTGCTCCAAAATATCTTGGAGATGACATGGATGGATGTGGCTGAAATTTCAGCCCCTCCACCCCTCCTCCTATAAATAGAGGTGGAGGGGGCACCCCAAAACTCATCCCTTCTCACATACAAGTGCCATGCATGATCTGGCTTTCTCTCTCCCTCCCAGTAAAATAGTTTCGTAGAGCCGAAAGGATGTCTGGGTTCCGGTGGGAACTAGTTCGGGACGGCGAAGCCCTACCGGATAGATGACACCGTATGTGTGCAACTCTGTAGAGAGATCGTAGTTTCGGTCTTAGTTCGAGAGTGCCTCCCGAAGGGCTGTCCGAGTGACTGTCCGAGTTTCGGAGGTCCTCCTGAAGGGCTGTCCGAGTGACCGTCCGAGTTTCGGAGGACCTCCCGAAGGGTTGTCCGAGTGACCGTCCGAGTTTCGAAGGTCCTCCCGAAGGGCTGTCCACGACACCGTCCGGGGGACTGTCTGACCGCCTCCCGGAGGGCTGTCCGAGGGGCAGATGAGGGTATACATCCTCGCGGTTGGGAGGTTGTAAATCCTAGCTGCGGGGATCTGCACCACCGATCGTCATCGACTCTACTTCCGCTGCGCTATGAGTCGGTAACGAAAAAGATCAAACCTTGTATGCAGTCTCCATAGTGGTCCTGGGCTGGTGCGTAGGTCGATTTTTTTTTGTTTTCTGCTGCGTTACCCTACAGTGGCATCAAGAGCCGTGCTATGCATAGATGCAGGTTGCGATCTATAATACATAGAGATGTATGGGTGTTGCACAATATAATTAGGTAGTAGATGAGTTCTATTACTGAAAATTATTTGTGCGGGTAGCAGATGAAATCTGTTACCCGATGTTCTTGTTGCTTCCCTGGAATTTGCATATTTCTGATCTTGATAACAGCATGGTGGAGTTTCAATGTTCTGGCAATCCGTGATCCTGATTGATCAACGAAGTGCTAACAGTTCATTGAATTCCACCGTAGTTAAAAAGAAAGATGAAATTTCGCAGACGAAAGGGCAATGCAGATATGATCTGCACGGGGGTCATGCGTATGACGAAGTTTAGTATGGGGCTCGAGATTTTATTATCATGCTTGATGATGGACGTTGGTAGCTTCGGTTTGTTTCGAAACCTTAGAAGCCATGTAAAACAAGTTATTGCATGAACCGATTGGAGGCGTCTAACTTGGTTTTGCAGGATGGTTTGCATGTGCATATGATGTGGTATAGCAGTGCTCATATTAATTTGATTATGTATGAGATGACTATATGATGTAAATTAATTAACATGACCTGCGTGTCATGATTCGGCATGATGGCTGGAGCCATATGATTGTCACTTTAAATGACCTGCGTGTCAACCTTGTGTAATGCATTATTTTATTAGCTATAGAGATAGCAATATTATCAGGTGCATCGACAAGGCGGTGGCAATCTTCGCGAAGGTGAACACCAACGCGAATGCCGAAGACGAAGAAATGCAAGACTTCTCCGTCAGAAGGGCTATACCATATCATGCTATTATGAATTGCCTGAGATGTTTATCCCTTATGATGCACCCTTCTTAATTGCGCGGTAGTCGCTTTTTATTAGGGTGATCTCTCAAAAAAAAATCAAGTAGTTAGTGTTCTCCCAAGTGTAGCACTGTCACGGCACCTAACTTTTCGGGGTGCGCCATGGATGCATGGGTACGAACGATTAGGGATGTGTGAGGCGGGTGAGGTCAGACCTCGCAGCAAGATCACTTGGTTGTCTTGACGTTCATGGCAGGATCGTCCTGAGCTCGGAACACACGCATCGAAAGATGAACAAAAGTCACATAGAGATGTGATCGGCATGTTGGCCTACCGATTAAAATTCCCGTCATGAGATGATGATTCTATGGCGATGAATTGAAGTCTGGATCTTGTATCACTCACAATCAATTATGAGAGATATTGATTCGAGTGGGAGCGCATTGTAGAATTAACTTGTTTAATTCACGGTGCAATTAATTATGGACACTGTCTAGGTGTGATTTGCATAATAGTTGTAGAATAATGGCTCGCGTTTCCACATTCCCTATTAAAATTGAACAACTGTTAAATATCTGGTTAAAACTTTACGGTTGGTAACGTAATGTGAGGATTGTCCTCAAGAGTGCCGAGAAGGACTTTGTCCTATCGCATACTTTCGGTATTCTCCCGCTAATGCTATGGATGATATGACTCTCGTCCTTCGATCCAAAAGCTAAAATTCCGTTACGGTCAAGTGAAATATGTTTGCTTCCATGAGACCCGAACTTCGAAAGTTTGGATAGTTATGTGATATTCATGGAATTTGAAAATCATTTTCAGAGACAGACAAAGGCTAAAAGATATGAGATATCCAAAGCAATGTTTGTTTGCAAACTATTAGTAAAGGTGTTTACTATGCGTTTGACTGATAAGAGAGGGATCCAGAAGAACGCCTGGCATATGATGAAAGGTGAATAAAACAACAACTTAAAGAGAAAGGAAGTGTCTGAAGGATATTAGTGAAACTTTCACGCCTAGGAAGTCCGGGGCTAACGCCACTCTTAAGTTGGGTGCTTATTCTGAGAGTAGGAGAAATACTGAAAGTTAAACTGTTAGAAGTATAAAGGCAAAAAGAAAGAAGACTGGAATATCCAGCTCATGTATGAATGTCATACAAGTTTTTTGATGTATAGAAGGCTGGTCAAAAATATAGTTCTTGGGAATTATGATTAAATTGTTAATCACTGATTCTTGGGTATTGTGAGTTAATCACAAAGATACCCACTCGATTGCATTCTGTTGCAACTCGATGTAAGAACTACTATGGCCTAAAAGACTAGCCAGGAATGAGGTTTAAGTATACACAGGGAACATAGTAAATGTTACTATACCTTCCATCGGTGTATTACCGTCTGTATTTATTTTCATAATTCATTTAGAGTTTTACAAACTCTAGCCCATTGCATAAGGTATCTTGCAAGAAGGTTGTTCATAAGAGAACTTTTGATGTTCGGTGTTATGAATAACTCAAGGACCATACTTTCATTATGAATGAGATGTATGTTATGAATATTGATAATAATACATTACCTCTGGGTTTACTTTCATAATTCATTTTAGAGTCTCATACACTCTAGCCCATTGCACAATGTTTGTTGCAAAAGAGTTGTTCATAAAAACAACAATTGTTGTTCAGTATTATGAATAACATGAAGGGCCATGCTTCCATCCAAGATGGGATGTATGTTGTGATTATTGATGGTAATATGATACATCCATAACACTAACGCTAAATGTCGCAAGACTAAAAGAATACCACACAAGTGTGGCACTGCATTTGGTCACATTGGAGAAACCCGCATGGAAAATTCCATTATGATGGATTTTGAAGTCGTTTAATTTTGAATCATCTGACACTTGCAATTTTCCTCCGAAAAGTGAAGTGACTGAAATACCGTTCACAGGCCATAAGGAACGAACAACAAACTTGTTGGTGATCATACATTTGATGTGTGTAGTCCGATAAATGTTGTTAGTAGTGGATTTATCTATCTTCAGAAATGACTCAAGTAGATATATGGATATTTACTTGATGAGACGTAAGTCTGGATCTTTTGAAATCATTCGAAAGGTTTTCAAAAATGAAGTAGAAGATTATTGTAACAAGAAAATTATGTTTCTACAATTCGATTGTAGAAAGGAATATTTGAGTTACAAGTTTAGCGAATGTCTGATGAGTTGTGAAAGGGGTTTCATAACTTGCACCTCCTGGAACACCACTGCAAGTGGAAAGTCCGTGGAGATGTAATCGAACCATTTATGACATGGTAAGATCAAAGATGACATAAATAAATTTGCCATTATCCCTTTTTAAAGTAATGCTTTAGAGACTGCGGCTTTTACACTGAAAAGAGCTCCATCGGGTCTGTTGAAATGACGCCATGGTATGGTACGCCCAACCATGTTATATCTTTTCTTAACATTTGGAATATGGGGCTTGTGTAAAAGGTTACAAACCTATTCCAAATCAGACAAGTGCTACTTTGTAGGTTATCACAAGTAATTGGGTATTCCCCCACCACTATACTGAGGCAAATGATTTTGCCACAAACGGTATGCTTTTAAAGAGAATAGTTCTTGCAAAAGGTGAGTGGGAGGACAGTGCAACTCGACGAGATAACCAGTATCTTCGTCATCAGATCAAAGGAAAGAGACCTTGGAAGTAATTCCAGAGTTTCCTACTGCGACTGATACGGAAGTCTCTACAATAAAATGTATGAACTTCGGTCGAACTTGCAGCTGAACCACGTACGAAAAACTCGTGCAAACCTCTCAGGTGCGCATACGAGATATTGTTGTTAGACAACAGTATACCTACGATACACAAGGAAGCGTTGATGGGCCCTGACTCCGGGATTGGCTAAATGCCAATACAATCCGAGATTGTTTCCATATAAGTGATTCAAGATTAAAATCTTGATACACCTTTCGGAAGACTTAGAGTCTAAACGAATTTTTATGGAACTAAAAACTGATACGGATAAAAATGTTTTATCCATAAAGCTCGACTTGTTGAAATAACAAGTTCAAGGAGTTGACTACGATGAGGTTGTTTCACCGTAGCGATGCTTAAAGTCGGTACGAGTTGAACTAGCAATTAATACATATTTCAATCATGAGATATGAAACATGAATGACAATAGGATTTCCATCTGATGGAAATGAAACCAAGGACTTGCATGTGTTACAGCCCAAGGCATTTTGTCTATCCAAAGGATGTTAGTAAGGGTGCAAACTTCAGAGTTCCAGCAATGGACAGAAGAGAACAAAATGGAGTTGGAATCTTCGTTTTGATGAAATGATCAAAAGAGTTTGATTTCATCAATGGATAACGAAGATGCTTGTGATTCAAGAAAATAAGTGGGAGCATAATAATATTTCTAAAAACCTTGTATGCTTGACACATTGTTAATTGGAAATAAATTTCTTGACACGAATTAGGACTTCATTTGAAAATAGTTTTTCGATGAAGTGCTTGGGCTAAATAGCCTTGCTATTAGGCATAATGATCTATGGAGATAGATTTGCCTAATGGGGCTAAGCAAAAATACATATTGACAAGATGCTAAAACCATTTAGCACTAAAACCGCCAAGGAGTGATTCTTGCCGAAGTCACATGGAAAGAGTTTTTGCAAGACTCGATGTCCTCAAAACATTGATGAGCAAAAAACATGATGGATATTCCACACACCTCTGTGTTTGGATTAATCATGTATTCCATGGTATGTAAATCAACCAGATATGTCCGATACTTCCAAACTGTTGCGAGTATAGATACTAAAGTGATCAAAGTACTGATCATGGGACAACAGTGAAAGATGTCATTGAGTACTAGAGCAGTATTGATGACATGTTTTCTCGCAAGCAGAGATTATGAAGTGCTCGTTGTAAGTAATTACATCGATACAGTCTTCATCAATGCTCCATGCGATTTTCGATTTAAGTTAAAGGTTTTGTGTGATACACAATACGGTGGCACGGTAAGTTGGAATTGTTCCAAACAAGATATTGTGGCGAATTCTATAACAAAGGCTAAGTATGTTGACACTTTAGAAGCGACAAAGAAGTTGTTGAATCATATAGTTTATTCATGAACTTAGTATGGTTCCAAGATGACTTTGGTCTATGTGACACTATTGCAGATAGTTGCTCCATAGCTCAGTCTGAGGAATCAGGTTTCGACCAATGATTCACACATATGCAATAAAGCCAAGTCCACACAAAATATGAATTTTGTGAAAGCGTGAAAAACGCGAAGATATGCAAAGTTACACACGGAGCTGAAGTTGTCAGATCCGTTGGACATCAGGCTATACCACAAGCGAAGCATATTTTACACCAGTATGCCATAGGTGTAAAGTGCATTAGCATTGACTAGATTATTGACTCTAGTGCAAGTGGGAGTCTGTAGGAGATATGCCCTAGAGGCAATAATAAATGTTATTGATTATCTCCCTGTTCATAATTAGGTTTATGTTCCATGCTATAACTGCTGTGGTTCTCGAGTCTGCAATAACCACGAGGCTCGGAGGAAGACTCATATGCACGTGTGGAATAATAAACGGTAAAATGTATTCCTAGTCTGGCCTCTAAGACTGGCTCAAGTATTGCATGATGATCATGTTTTCCTGATCATGGGCATGGCTATGCCGGCAATTTTTAGGGCACAATGTTAGAAGAACATTTGTGTTGAATCGACCCGAATTGATGTTATGCTATGAGATACATTCGTCACTAGTTAAATGGTTTATAACACAGAGATGGTTTACGTTTGCATGATTCCTCAGACCATGAGAGTATCGAGTTTCTTCATGCTTGATTCATGAACTTTGGGGTTTGTTAAACGTCATCCGTAAATGGGTGGCTATTACGGCGGCTTACGGGTTCATGGAAAAGTATGTCAAGTAACTTGATAGCTCAAGATTGGGATTTGCTCCTCCGACGATGGAGAGATATCTCTGGGCCCTCTCGGTGTTACGGTATCCATCATCGTCTGGCCAGACACTTTGTGATTTGATCACGGGGATGCCGGAACACGGGAACGAGAAAAGAGAACAATACCGGTAATGAGGTAACTGGCATAGTGGACAAGTTGTTGATCCACGGGGATGCCAACATGTCTCACCTCGGGTATTTGTAACATATCGCGAAGCAACAGGAATAGCACACGGCAACTGGAGGTTCACTCGAATATTAATTCGTGTGGGTATAGGGGTCAATATGGGTGTCCACGGCTCTGATGTTGATCATTGATCGGAAGGGGTTTCGGGTCATGTCTATACTTCACCGAGCCTATAGGGTCACACGCTTAAGGGTCATCTATCTGCTGAATACTAGACAGGGAGTCTGAGAGAAAGTTTCCGGAAAAAGTTTTCGGAGACAGCGGAAAAGTTCCGAAGAGAGAGGTCACCAGATGAGTTCCGGTGAAACTGAAAAGTTGTTTCAGGGGATACCATAAAGTCAAATTGGTTTCGGCACATGCCTGATAATTCTTGGAGGGTGCCAGAATCGTTCTGGAAACTTTCTGGAATTTTCCGGGATGAAAACCGGAAATGTTCCGGAGCTGCCGGAACCGCTTCAGATGCTTTTCGCAGATGGAAATCACTAAACCGGAATTGTTTCGGAACGCGTTGAAAATTATTTTAGTGGGTACTGGAAATGTTCTAAGCCCACATAAATATTTTCAGTTCGAACAGACGCTGAAAAATGTCGTCGTGAATAGTGAAATCAGCTTTATGGTTACTTTTTGGAAAGCCACCTTTTTGGACTTTTGCTCCAAAATATCTTGGAGATGACATGGATGGATGTGGCTGAAATTTCAGCCCCTCCACCCCTCCTTCTCCTATAAATAGAGGTGGAGGGGGCAGCCCAAAACTCATCCCTTCTCACATACAAGTGCCATGCATGATCTGGCTTTCTCTCTCCCTCCCAGCGAAATAGTTTCGTAGAGCCGAAAGGCTGTCTGGGTTCCGGTGGGAACTAGTTCTGGACGGCGAAGCCCTGCCGGATAGATGACACCGTATGTGTGCAACTCTGTAGAGAGATCGTAGTTTCGGTCTTAGTTCGAGAGTGCCTCCCGAAGGGCTGTCCGAGTGACCGTCCGAGTTTCGGAGGTCCTCCCGAAGGGCTGTCCGAGTGACCGTCCGAGTTTCGAAGGTTCTCCCGAAGGGCTGTCCGCGACACCGTCCGGGGGACTGTCCGACCGCCTCCCGGAGGGCTGTCCGAGGGGCAGATGAGGGTATACATCCTCGCGGTTGGGAGGTTGTAAATCCTAGCTGCGGGGATCTGTACCGCCGATTGTCATCGACTCTACTTTCGCTGCGCTACGAGTCGGTAACGAAAAAGATCAAACCTTGTATGCAGTCTCCATAGTGGTCCTGGGCTAGTGCGTAGGTCGAATTTTTTTTGTTTTCTGCTGCGTTACCCTACAAGCGCATATGTCATCCGGTCACCACCATTGCGGGGCAAAAGAAAATTGTCACCTATGCCGAAAGGCATCAAGAAGAAGAAAAAAATTGGCACCTATTTTGAAAGGCATCAATAAGAAAAATACCCCAAAGAGTAGGCATCCGAATCAAACATAAAAGATAGTCTTGACTACATAAATGTCAGCTAGAGATTTATATTAGTCTAAAGCGAGGTCACCCAAACAACATCCCATCATAAAAAACAGAGCTAAAAAAGAATGAATTTTGGGGCTGTTTTATTTTATTTCCGAAAACGTTGTTGCTCGATCACAGAAACAGAGATTAATTAGTTTCAGCGATGCAAAGGTCGGCTGAAGGTTTCTTTCTGTCTTTGCATCGCGAGAAATTTATAACTATATTATGTGACGCGGAGTTTGGAATTTACCATGATGAATACAAGCTTATTATCGGAAAAAAAATTGTCACCTATTCTGCAAATTTCTAGGCTAACGAGGCGGATCTGTCATCCATTCACCATCATTGCGGGGCAAAAAAAAAGGGTTGCCTATTCTGAAAGGCATCAAGAAGAAGAAAAAAATGTCACTATTCTGAAAGGCGTCAATAAGAAAAATTCTCCCAAAGAGCAGGCGTCCGAATCAAACATAAAAGATGGGCTTGGGCGCTTGGCTACATAAATGTCAGCTATAGATTAATTAGCCTAAAGCGAGGTCACCCAAACAACATCCCATCATAAAAAACAGAGCTAAATTTTTTGGATTTTGGGGTTGTTTTCTTTTATTTCCCCAAATGTTGTTGCTCGATCACAAAAACAGAGCTTAGTTAGTTTCCACGATGCAAAGCTCGGCTGAAGATTTTTTTTCTGTGTTTGCATCCGGAGAAATTTATAATTATATTATGTGACACGGAGTTTGGAATTTGCCATGATGAATACAAGCTTTCATCGTCACAGTGCTCCAAGACTGGTGGTAGCCAATACAGGTAGGTAAATTTAGTAAATTGTAAATGAAATACATCCATTGAAACCAGATACAGGTTGGTACAGCACCTGAATAACATGGCAACCATATGGATGGATGGGTGGAAAGTTTTAAAAGCAGAAATGATAAATTGCATCCTTTCTTGAGGGATGCATTCTATTATGAACTTTTGGATAATTGGATTACATGGTTGCCATTCTGATCATGAACATGATATTACGTTTCCGTCAAGCCCCAAAGACATTTGTGTTTGTTGCTCCACACCAACCACTTCTAAAGCCTACAGCAAAATAGAATGTCCCTAAGCAAACAGCTAGTCCACAACTGATTTGGAGGAGAAGCGTTTAGTTTGCAGCAATACATACGTACTGAGTCACCCGTTAACCATACATTTGAAGACTCACCGTTAATATGTGACCCCTGAGTTCGTTCGCCAATTTCTTCTATTGTGGTTCAGTCCCGTACTGAAGAACTGCCAAGATCAATAAAGTAAGTTGAGAGGTGTTTCTTCGAAACGTTTGTGCTTGGGAAAGTATTTCTGAACAAAAAATCATGTTCTTCTCTTCAGTAGAAGCTGTTTCAAGTTTCTGCTGTATAAAGCGACTCCAGTACTGATCCGAGCTGCACAGAGAGAATCATATCAGTATCCCACATAAGCATAGCAATTATACTTTGTTTACATCCAGGAAGTAATACCTCAATCTTTAGTTTCTAGCAGCTCAAAAGATCAGGTCTTATTGGTCTTGAACTCCTCCAGCGTAGTTGACCCATAACCTTTATCTATTAGACCATTCACAGAACTCCATAGATATCCTGTAGCTTCTGCTGAGCAAGTAATGATGCAAGATAGGCTCATGCTTCCAGCTGCACTAAGGGGAGGAGAGTTGGGGTTCACCTGCAAGCAACACCTTGAAGCAGCAGATGGGGGAAAGACAAAGCTTTTAGACACCTGCAAAAAAAGCTTTTCATATTGCAATGAACCTGGTTCAAAGAAGATAAGCAATTTTAGATTATTTGACTGAACCGGCTCTGCAAGAATAATATCTAATCTCTAATTAGAACACAAGCATACCCTAGCAGCGGTTGTGTTGGAGAGGAGCTGCTGCTGCTTGTCCATGGAGCAGCCGGAAACCCTAGCACGGCGCGCGAGCGGTAGTGGCGGGGAAGAGCGAATCCATATGGTGGAAGTGGTAGATCAGCCCGAGAGGCGCTCGTGGTCGTGGCCGTGCTAGGCGGCGGCCGGAGTGGCGGACCGCGCCGGAATCTGACGCCGGCTGTGCGAGGGAAAGGGGATGGGAGGCGGCGGGGGAGAGGCTGAGACTGAGAGCTGCGAGCGAGAGACGCAGAGAGCGAGGGGTTTCAATATACGAAACAATCTCAACATATTATATCAGAAATTGAACGAGTCGATGTGACGAGGACGGGGCCGTAGCCGAGTGGCTGGGTTCACAGTGGTGCACCCAGCGACCAGAGTTCGACTCCTGTGTGGGGTTATCTGGGATTCTCGCTAAGTAGCTGCGTGCGGATATGCCAGCTATTCCGTTTAAATTATGTCGGGGTAAAAATAATTTTTTTCTCACCTGTTCTGCAAGTTTCCGCCGTTGCACGGATTTTTTTTTTCTCACCTTGTTCTATAAAATTCGTGGGATATGCCCGCTATTCCGTTCAAATTGTGTTGGATCAAAAAATATATTTTTTTTCTCACCTGTTCTGCAAATTTTCACCGTTGCGTGGATTTTTTTTCCTAAAATTCGTGGCTAAGCAGGCGTATTTGTCAATCATTCACCATCATTGCGGGGCAAAAATATTTTGTCACATATTCTGAAAGGCATCAAGAAAAAAAAAAGATTGTCACCTAATCATCGTTGCAGAGCAAAAGGGGAAAATTTGTAACATAATCTGCAAATGTCTGGGCTAAGGAGACGCAATTATCATCCGTTCACCACTATTTTAGGGCAAAAGAAAATTGTCACCTATTCTGAAAGGCATCAATATGAAAAATTCCCCCGAAGAGTAGGCTTCCGAATCAAACATAAAAATGGGCTTGGTTACATAAATGACAACTATATATATATATATACTCCTAATTGCTCACTTGGTAGAATAGCATCCATGTTTATTTTCAACCGGTTTAATTTTGTCTCCCCTTCCATCACCCCCTCCCACCCTGGTCTACCGGTTTATTTTTCTCTCACTCTTTTATTACAAACCAGCACTTTCCTAACGTATAACAAATCACAGATCTAACTTTCTTATTAAGTTATCCAAATCAATCGATACATCTAATTAGTGCAATTTGTTTTAGGAAACAAATAACAGATTTTCAGGAAACAAATAACAGATTTTTGGGAAGTAAATAACATATTTTAAACTAACTTTCCTAACTTATCTGAATCAATCGATCCGTTTCATTAATGCAATTTGTTTTAGGAAACAAATAACATATTTTCAGGAAACAAATAAGGGATTTTAAGGATTTTTTTGCCTCACCTCCCACCATCTCTTCCGATTTCCCCTCCCACTAAAAACGGAATCGATTCGTCTGATTCTCCTTTCATTTTTTTCGTGCTTGCTTTGGAAGGTGCCGGGTCAATTAAGTGACTAAAAAATGAAAAATTGTCCATATATGTGAGATAAGCTTCCTAAAAAGCAGAGCGGAGATTTTTCTTAATAACTTTAAAAATCTTTACTTCTAAAAGCTCAGTTGGTACAATAGCATTGACATTTTTTTTCGTCCGATGAAATTTCGTCTCCGCCCACCCCTATTGCAGGCCAGGGGTACGTCATTCGTTCGTACCAACTCCCACCCATCGATCGCATCACCTCCCACCGATTTTTATTTTTTCATACATTCCCACTGATTTTTTTACCGAACCGTGACCAAAGCTAGAGAAAAGAAAAAATCAACACTTCACTATTCCCTTTCCTAATCTACTCCCGCACCCCTCTCTCTCTCTCTCTCTCTCTCTCTCTCTCTCTCTCTTGTCCTGATGATAGGGTTTCTCCCATCACGAATTCTTCCTCGCCACCGCCGGTTTCGTCCGTTCAATCAATCTCCATCCTCGCGAGGTTAACCGCAGCAGGGGACCCGTAGAAGAGTTACAAAGAGGCGAGGGTAGTGGAGATCCCGCGAGGTGCCTGTCGCGCCGCCGCGGACCTACTGGACGACGGGCACTCTTACTTGTTGTTATTTTTGAGGTGGATAGGTCATGCAATAGCCCTCCTCCACGCCCGAGGGCCCCCCTTCCGTTTGCTGCAGCAATCATGGAAGGCGGCCGCCACCAGGCCTCAACGTCACGCCTCTCAACCGCGGTCATTTTCACCACGTCTCTCTCCGCCCGTCCACATCCCTCTCCAGGTAGGCCATTGACGGGGGTGTCGGTGTCAAATATGATTTATTCAAATCTGGGTGAGTTTATTTTGATCAGATTTGCTTCCTTGGGTTTGTGTAGGAGGCAGAGAAGGCCATCGTTCAGAAGGGTAAGCAATGGAGGTATGTCTGGTTACATCTAGCTTAGTTTCAAGGAATAGTGGATAAAATCATAAAGAAGACCAGTTAAACCGAGAAACGAAAATCACATGGATTTAAAATTAGATAATTATGTAGCCTAATCAGAATCTAACATTCTTAAGAAGTTGATCCCCACTACTATCAATTCTCTTAACATGCAAACTGTCCACGTCAGCATCCATTCCCGTGCAGCCACGTCAACAGTAATTCTCCACCCGCATGGTTTTTCCATTGCTAATCCCACTTAACTCAGCGAGCTGGGCTGCACGAAGCTATTTTTTTTGCAACTGGGCTGCGCTACCCATTAATGATATGCGTTTTATCTAGCTGGGCTTGGTTTCCCTAGAAAAAATATAGATGGGTTTGGTTGTACTTGCATGTACGTAGCCCATGTACCTGCTTATCGCATTAGGTCACTGAGGGTTTGACCCCTAAAAAAAAGGTCGCTGAGGGTTCGTCTTCCCTGTCGCTCTGTCTTTCGGTCAACGCCGCCATGACTGACGCGCTCTCCGTTCTTCTCCTTGAAACGACACCAACATATACTTATGAAACGGAATCATTCATCGCCTCTCATTACCTCAGGCCCCGTTACCCTCAAATCCGGAATAAAGTGCTTAACTGAGAACTACCTCCACTTATCCTCAAAATACAACCCTTTGATCTCCCAATTAACTCACCTCCCGAATGATTTCTTTTTCATACCCATCTTCATCTTCTCCACCGCGTTTTCTTCTTCTCCACCGAATAAATGGAGTAACAGAAGAGTTGTTCTCTTAACAATAAATAGCTCCTATGGAGATGATTAGTCACGTATTCAGATTGAAGGCCCCGCTGTGGATGCCCGTCGCTGCTGGTACAGGTCTAGAAGAGAAGGCGGGGGCTGGAAGCTTCTAGAACAAGCAACCCCAGTTGGGAGATGCAAACGTTGTCTCTGCCCATATCCAGGGTCTACGGCGTCACCCTCTTCTCCTGTCTGGCAATGTTTGGCAATTTCCCAGTGGCCGGCACATAGACGTCGTTCTTGAATTCGCCATCGCCCAGTGCATCAAGGTCTTCATACACATGGTAAATCTCTATCGCGCCCCACCCACCCTACCTCGACATCTACACCAAACCGGCATGCTCGCGGCCACCATCGCCCGGGAAGCACTTTGCAGTTCGTGGTAGCATAAACATCACTTGCAGGTGTTGGTATAAGAACGTAGCCGCTTCACACACGAGATGAGTTCTGCTGAATCCCTACAATCGCAGAGGCTGGGAGGGCTATAATTCCTAATTGAGCAGCGCCCATGGTTGCCGAATACGAAGGTAGAGGCCGGCACCACAACCGCTTCACACATGACATAGATGCGGGTAGAGATGAGCTCTGCCGCAGGTCAACAATTTATATCTCGGCATGAGGTACGGTCCTCCGGCAGGGCGGCCGCCTGCCGGACGGCCTCCCTTCTGACAGCTCTCCCGTGTTCTGGTTCCGCTGCCAGTGTGGGAATTGATCTGGTGCCAAGTTGATTTATATATCAGATGACATATCAGGTATCACATATCTGGTAAGCTATTTCCCTTGCTACTCTTTTATATGACAATTCTACTTGGCTATGTTATGCACGTGAAGCTTCCTGCTTTCTTGGTTGTTTGTTTCAGATTACTTGGTTCATTCTTGATTTGTTCCTGCAGATGTGTGCAAATCATGAATGTTGTTGCTGTTGTTCACAGAATAGGCTGCAGCAAGTGCCTGATCACCATGGATAACACACCAATGTAAATCATCAAGGCTTAGTTCATGCTTTTTGTCTCATGTTAAATTTTCCTACCTTGCATGCATTACCCGTTCTATGTGCGACAGCTGCAGGGCGGCATTCTTTCTTGCAAGTTGCAATCTGATAGATGTTTATTCAGATAACAAAAGCAAGGATATTGTTTGATTTTATCAGTTCGCATTAACAGTTTCATCACACTTTCTCGGTTACCTTTTACAAATTATTGGCTGATGTAAATAATAATGTGATAATTTAGTGGAAACCATTCAGGAGAAAATGTATTCATTGTGTTCTTAATTATGTTTTTTTTCAGGCAAGATCAAAATACATAAAGCTCTTAATTCTCATACAAAGATAATCTATTTATAATAAAAAAATAAAAAACAAGAAAGAAATAGAAGAACAATGTAAAGTTTTTTTTCATATACTCATACTATTGCTTGAATTGTATTGATCATTCAGTACTAACTGTGAGTGGAATCATGCTTATATCTTTGGCATGCTTCGGTTTACAGTCTTGGCCAAGATTGGCTCTCAATTGTATGTCGTCTTCATGAATTATCCATTGTATTTAGTTGCGATCTTTTAATCAAATACTTAAAATTAAATTTACATAAATATTCGTTCAAATAATTTACATGCTAACAAATTCAAAGTTTTTGTGGTGAAATAGTACATTATTTACAACAATTTTTAAGTGGAGGTCCCGCCGCAACGCGCGGGGAATCATCTAGTTAGATAAAACTATGACTTTAGTTTAATGTGCACACATGGCAACCCTAGCCCTTGTTCATTCGAATTGGTCAAATCATAGGTTTATTGATCTAACTAATTAGATCTGGCATAATCCCTGAAATTTAGCTATCCTACTGGTCCTAGCCAAATCGTTATATATTGTATGCAGGAACTAAAGATATGTTGCTGAACATAAAGCATGGATCCTCTTATTCTTTACTAGGTAAGAAGTGCGGCTTGCCGCACCCAGCAGCAACCGCTGCCGGGTAGTCATATCCAGTTCGGCAATACAATCACTAAAATATTGTAAATATAAAAAAATAGCATAATATAGTTATGTGTATCAATCTAATATATCAAGTTTATATCAGAAGCACTGCATCGATGCATACACATTCAATATATTAGAAAGTGCGGCTTGCCGCACTCCGTGTCACAGCCATATCCAACCCGGTGACCATCCAACACGGCAGGTCACGCTTCAAATTCAATAGGTTGACATGATGAACGGGAAAAATGCACAACTTTAGAACATTATACCAAAAGCAAAGAAGAATCGCAGCACACATAACTTATTTACAATGCAGTGACAATTATATCAAACTTGGTAGAACACGATTCATATCGATTAAGGCCATTACACGAATAGCAAAGCACAATGGCAGCACCCACCCAGTCCACTACTGGGTACACAATATATATTCCACAGATTGTAGGAAATACAGACCATTGATTCCATTATTTGAATTTCTCGAAAAAAGAAATAGGAGGAACTAAGCACTAATAACAGTAATGGTTTGGTTAATTACATCACTTTGAGTATGTCATAGAAATTGGCACATGATATACCAAAAGCAAGTCCTAACAGTTAGCCTAAGATAACCGATATATACAATTCTTCTATGGCATATGGTGATAGTAGTGTATTGGATAGCTCTGTTCGAAGACCATGCCTATCGAGGTGTTGTCTAAAAGACCCGTTGATAGAACTCTAAAGAGATGGAAGTGAACCTAGAATGAAAACAAATACAATTTTGCAACCCCAAAAGGTATATCCACAAGCATGGCACAAAAAGCACAACATTACTAAAAAATGTCTTCCTAGTTTTGATGGAGGTATTGCCAAAAGTAGGGCAGAAAATCTCAAATTAGAACGCGCGGAAGCAAACCTTAAAAATAAATATTAAAACTGGAACAGAAACAACATAAAGTATATCTGATAAATAACACAAGAACTTAATTAGTTAAGCCTATATCACCATCATTTGGTCTTCTATTTTTGTGAAAAAATGATATAAGTTTGATACCAAAATAGGAATAAGAAACAAATACTAAAATATAGGGCATTTAACTATTTGTCAAATTGTGATTTATGTACATGCACCGCTATCTCTTTGAGGTCACTATCAAATGCTGAGTTTCACATGAATGAAACATTGCTTGGATAGGTATTTAAAATGAAATAACAAGAAAATTGTTAGGTGAAGAAAATTAATAGACCACTAAATCTATTTGTGCAGCAGACACAAGATTAGCCATGGTAGCTATCTACACAAATCTATGACCCCTAATCATTTGTATACAAGTCCTCCCCACCTCCCTCTCTACTTCCTATTCTTCATGTTGGCTCTCACCGGGGCGGCACACCAGACAGCACCACGAAGAGGTCAAACACAACCAGGCCATGAAGCACCCAGCAAGAAGAAAGAAAGGAACAAAAGACTTCCAAGCGGAAGAAGATTTAAAATGGAACAACAAAGCCTAATTAAACGGGAGAATATTGTTACCGACCATATGTCCCCTGCACTGAGGTGAATGCCTGCTCCAGCAGTTCCTGTGGTGTGAACCTTGAGAAATGCGCACAGTACCCCGAACGCCTACAAAATCATTCACATATATTTTTTTCAGTATAAGAATGGGGGTGCATGTACAATAACTCGCAGGATAGATGAGCACAAAGGAAAATATAAGGAAATTCATAGGCATAAATCAATGGACCAGAACCTTGACTTCCAGTCAATCAGCGCAAATTGTTATGCTTGCGAAGGGAGACAGCGACGTTAGGATCACATAAATATCTCGCGACAGAGATCATCAGTACCTTACACAGCGTCATGCCGACTCGTACATCATGTTGTCATGGAAAGAAAAACCAGAGAGTAAGGCCCATTTCGAAAGCTACCAAATTCACCACTCAGAGTCCATTATATTTATCTAGTGAGTTTCCTCCCATAAGGCTCACAATAATGGTCACAATCTATATAAAAATATAAGCCATCAGTAAAAGTAGTTGACAGTAAACTATAAGCATTACTCATAAACTATTCATTCCGACTCCTATGTCTAAATATTGCCTCAACTTGTTCTAGTTAATTAGTAGGCACAACAATAAAATCTAATTCTTTTGACTGACACACATGAAAATAATGGAAGAAAGGGAAGAGAACAAATAATTTCAGCATACGAACAGCTACCATCCGACATAACACGTGCCTTCAGGTCATCTACATAAAGAAAAAAAGGTAGCTATGTGTAGAAAGAAAAAGAAAGCAAGTGTGACTACTTTTAAAGGCTTCATTGAGCAGGTGCACCTGTGACTCATATATCTATGTTAGCAGAGGCGTATTTTAAGAGCACTGACATTTTCCTTTACGATGCCCTAATATTAAGAAATACATTAACAGGTACGCAGCGCAACTTGCAGCATGCTGCCTAAACCCAGTCCACATAACAGGTTGCATCCATCAAAAAAGCATGTAGGCACATCACATAAGCAAGTGGCCATTGAGATAAGATAACACAACCCATTATAATACAAAGCAAATGTTCCTATGACCAGGATACAAAAATCTATATAGGTGCCCTTACACAGCAAACTGCATAAAGATCAAAAACATGGGCATGGAAGTGTAGGGTAACGCAGCAGAAAACAAAAATTTTCCGACCTACGCACCAGCCCAGGACCACTATGGAGACTGCATACAAGGTTTGATCATTTTCGTTACCGACTCGTAGCGCAGCGGAAGTAGAGTCGATGACGAACGGCGGTGCAGATCCCCGCAGCTAGGATTTTACAACCTCCCAACCACGAGGATGAATACCCTCATCTGCCCCGCGGACAGCCCTCCGGGAGGCGGTCGGACAGTCCCCCGGACGGTGTCGCGGACAGCCCTTCGGGAGGACCTCCGAAACTCGGACTGTCACTCGGACAGCCCTTCGGGAGGACCTCCAAAACTCGGACGGTCACACGGACAGCCCTTCGGGAGGCACTCTCGAACTAAGACCGAAACTACGATCTCTCTACAGAGTTGCACACATACGGTGTCATCTATCCGGCAGGGCTTTGCCGTCCAGAACTAGTTCCCACCGGAACCCAGACAGCCTTTCGGCTCTACGAAACTATTTCGTGGGAGGGAGAGAAGAAGCCAGATCATTGCAATGGCATGTGTACGTGAGAATGGATGAAGGTTTGGGCTGCCCCTCACCTCCTATTTATAGGAAAACCAAGGGGTAGGATGGGACTTGGAATTACCAAAATGCCCATGAGGTGAGCACACCACAAGGGCATAAAAGGAAAGCCTCCAAATAGTGTTGCCTGCATCACCATGCCTGCATCACCATGCCTGCATCACCATGCCTGCATCATCCCCTAATAGTATTTCCACTATTTACAAATAGTGTTTCCACTATTTGCAATAGTGTTTCCAATAAAGTAATCCAAAAAGCACTTTCACTATTCATGACGACATTTTTCAGCGTCTGATCGAACTGAAAATATTTATGTGGGCTTAGAACATTTCCAGTACCCACCAAAATAATTTTCAACGCTATCCGGAACAATTCCGGTTTAGTGATTTTCATCTGCGAAAAGCATCTGAAGCGGTTTCGGCAGCTCCGGAACATTTCCGGTTTTCATCCCGGAAAATTCCAAAAAGTTTCCAGAACGATTCTGGCATCCTCCAAGAATTATCAGGCATGTGCCAAAACCAATTTGACTTTTTGGTATCCCCTCAAACAGCTTTTCAGTTTCACCGGAACTCATCCGGTGACCTCTCTCTTCGGAACTTTTCCGCTGTCTCCGAAATTTTTTTCCCGGAAACTTTCTCTCAGACTCCCTGTCTAGTATTCAGCAGATAGATGACCCTTAAGCGTGTGACCCTATAGGTTCGGTGAAGCATAGACATGACCCGGAACCCCTTCCGATCAATGATCAACATCGGAGCCGTGGACACCCATATTGACCCCTATACCCACACGAATGAATATTCGAGTGAACCTCCAGTTGCCGTGTGCTATTCCTGTTGCTTCGCGATATGTTACAAATACCCGAGGTGAGACACGTTGGCATCCCCGTGGATCAACAACTTGTCCACTATGCCAGTTACCTCGTTGCCGGTATTGTTCTCTTTTCTCGTTCCCGTGTTCCGGCATCCCTGTGATCAAATCACCCTGTGTCTGGCCAGACGATGATGGATACCGTAACACCGAGAGGGCCCAGAGATATCTCTCCATCGTCGGAGGAGCAAATCCCAATCTTGAGCTATCAAGTTACTTGACATACTTTTCCATGAACCCGTAAGCCGCCGTAATAGCCACCCATTTACGGATGACGTTTAACAAACCCCAAAGTTCATGAAGCAAGCATGAAGAAACTCGATACTCTCATGGTCTAAGGAATTATGCAAACATTAACTTCTCTGTGTTATTAACCATTAACTTATGACGAATGTATCTCATAGCATAACATCAATTCGGATCGATTCAACACAAGTGTTCTACCAACATTGCGCCCTCAAAATTGCCGGCATAGCCATGCCCATGATCAGGAAAATAGGATCATCATGCAATACTTGAGCCAGTCTTAGAGGCCAGACTTGGAATACATTTTACCGTTTATTATCCCACACGTGCATATGAGTCTTCCTCCGAGCCTCGTGGTTATTGTAGACTCGAGAACCATAGCAGTTATAGCATGGAACATAAACCTAATTATGAATAGGGAGATAATCAATAACATTTATTATTGCCTCTAGGGCATATCTCCTACAGACTCCCACTTGCACTAGAGTCAATAATATAGTCAACGCTAATGCACTTTACACCTATGGCATACTGGTGTAAAATATGCTTCGCATGTGGTATAGCCTGATGTCCAATGGATCTGACGACTTCAGCTCCGTGTGTAACTTTGCATATCCCCGCGTTTTCACGCTTTCACAAAATTCATATTTTGTGTGGACTTGGCTTTGTATATATGTGAATCACAGGTCAAACCTTGATTCCTCAGACTGAGCTATGGAGCAACTATCTGCAATAGTGTCCCATTGACCAAAGCCATCTTGGAACCATACTAAGTTCATGAATGAACTATATGATTCAACATCTTCTTTATCGCTTCTAAAGCGTCAACATACTTAGCCTTTGTTATAGAATTCGCCATAGTATCTTGTTTGGAACAATTTCCAACCACCGTGCCACCATATTGTGTATTACACAAAACCCTTAACTTAAATCGAAAATCGCATGGAGCATTGATGAAGACTGTATCGATGTAACTACTTACAACAAGCACTTCATAATCTCTGCTTGCGAGAAAACATGTCATCAGCACTACTCTAGTACTTAATGACATCTTTCACTGTTGTCCCATGATCAGTACTTTGATCACTTTGGTATCTATACTCGCAACAACTTTGGAGTATTGGACATATCTGATTGTTTTACATACCATGGAATACATGATTAATCCAAACACAAGAGTGTGTGGAATCTCCATCATGTATTTCACTCATCAGTGTTTTGGGACACTGAGTCTTGCAAAAACTCTTTCCACGTGACTTCGGCAAGAATCACTCCTTGGCGTTTTTAAATGCTAAAAGGTTTTAGCATCTTGTCAATATGTATTCATAGCTTATCCCCATTAGGTAAATCTATCTCCATAGATCATCATGCCTAATATTGAGGCTTATTTAGCCTAAGCACTTCATCGAAAAACTATTTTCAAATGAAGTCCTAATTCGTGTCAAGAAATTTATTTCCAATTAACAATGTGTCAAGTACACAAGGTTTTTAGAAATATTATTATGCTCCCACTTACTTTCTTGAATCACAAGCATCTTCGATACCCATTTGATGAAGTCAAACCCCTTTGACCATTCCATCAAAAACGAAGATTCCAACTCCACTTTGCTCTCTTCTGTCCATCGCTGGAACTCTGAAGTTTGCATACTTACTAGCATCCTCTGGATCGACAAATTACTTTGGACTGTATCACATACAAGTCCTAGGTTTCATTTCCATCAGACGGAAATCCTTTTGTCATCCATGTTTCATATCTCATGATTGAAATATGTATTAATTGCTAGTTCAACCCGAACCGACTTTAAGCATCGCTACGGTGGGACAATCTCATCCTAGTCAACTCCTTGAACTTGTTATTGCAACAAGTCGAGCTTTATGGATAAAACATTTTATCCGTATCAGTATTTAGTTCCATAAATATTTGTTAGACTCTAAGTCTTCCGAAAGGTGTAGCAAGATTTTAATCTCGAATCACATATATGGAAACTATCTCGGATTGTATCGGCATTTAGCCAATTCCGGAGTCAGGGCCCATCAACACTTCCTTGTATATTGTAGGTATACTGTTGTCTAACAACAATATCTCGTTTGCGCACCTGATAGGTTTGCACGAGCTTTGCCTACGTGGTTCAGCTGCAAGTTCGACTGAAGTCCATACATTTTATTGTAGAGACTTCCGTATCAGTCGCAGTAGGAAACTCCGGAATCACTTCCAAGGTTCCTTTCCTTTGATCTGATGACGAAGATACTGGTTATCACGTCGAGTTGCACTGTCCTCCCACTCACCTTTTGTAAGAACTATTCTCTTCAAAAGCATACCGTTTTTGTGGCAAAATCGTTTGCCTCGGTATAGTGGTGGGGGAATACCCAATGACTTGGGATAACCTTCAAAGTAGCACTTGTCTGATTTGGAATAGGTTTGTAACCTTTTACACAAGCCCCATATTCCAAATGTTAAGAAAAGATATAACATGGTTGGGCATACCATACCATGGCGTCATTTCAACAGTCCTGATGGATCTCTTTTCAGTGTAAAAAGTCGCGGTCTCTAAAGCATCACCTTTTAAAAAGGGGTAATGGAAAATTTATTTATGTCATCTTTGATCTTACCATGTCATAAATGGTTCGATTACATCTTCACGGACTTTCCACTTGTAGTGGTGTTCCGGGAGGTGCAAGTTATGAAACCCCTTTCACAACTCATCAGACATTCGCTAAACTTGTAACTCAAATATTCCTTTCTGCAATCGAATTGTAGAAACATAATTTTCTTGTTACAACAACTTCTACTTCATTTTGAAAACCTTATGAATGAATTCAAAAGATCCAGACTTACGTCTCAACAAGTAAATATCCATATATCTACTTGAGTCATTTCTGAAGATAGATAAATCCACTACTTGCAACAACATTTATTGGACTACACACATCATAATGTATGATCACCAATATGTTCTTTGCTCGTTCCTTATGGCCTGTGAACGATATTTCAGTCACTTCACTTTTCAGAGGAAAGTTGCAAGTGTCAGATGATTCAAAATCAAACGACTTCAAAATCCATCATAATGGAATTTTCCATGCGGGTTTCTCCAATGTGACCAAATGCAGTGCCACACTTGTGTGGTATTCTTTTAGTCTTGCGACATTTAGCGTCAGTGTTATGGATGTATCATATTACCATCAATATTCACAACATACATCCCATCCTGGATGGAAGCATGGCCCTTCATGTTATTCGTAACACCGAACATCAAAAGTTCTCTTATGAATAACCTTCTTGCAAGATACCTTATGCAAAGGGCTAGAGTGTGAAACTCTAAAATGAATTATGAAAGTAAATACAGAGGTAATGTATTAATATCAATATTCATAACATACTTCTCATTCATAATGAAAGTACGGCCCTTTTGTTATTCATAACTCCGAACATTAAAAGTTCTCTTATGAACAACCTTCTTGCAAGATACTTTATGCAATGGGCTAGAGTGTGTAAAACTCTAAAATGATTTATGAAAGTAAATACATAGGGAATACAGCGATGGAAGGCATAGTAACATTTACTATGTTCCCTGTGTGTATCTTAACCTCATTCCTGGCTAGTCTTTCAGGCCATAGTAGTTCTTACATCGAGTTGCAACAGAATGCAATCAAGCGGGTATCTTTGTGATCAACTCACAATACCTAAGAATTAGTGATTAACATGTTTAACCATAATTCCCAAGAACTATATCTTTGACTAGCCTTCTATACATCAAAAACTTGTATGACATTCATACATGAGCTGGATATCCCAGTCTTCTTTCCTTTTGCCATTATACTTCTAACAGTTTAACTTTCAGTATTTCTCCTACTCTCAGAAGAAGCACCCAACTTAAGAGTGGCGATAGCCCCGGACTTCCTAGGCGTGAAAGTTTCACTAACACCCTTCGGATACTTCCTTTCTCTTTAAGTTGTTGTTTTATTCACCTTTCATCATATGATAGGCGTTCTCCTGGATCCCTCTCTTATCAGTCTAATGCATAGTAAACTCCTTTACTAACAGTTTGCAAACAAACATTGCTTTGGATATCTCATATCTTTTAGCCTTTGTCTGTCTCTGAAAATGATTTTCAGATTCCATGAATATCACATAACTATCCAAACTTTCGAAGTTCGGGTCTCACGGAAGCAAACATATTGCACTTTGACTGAAAAGGAATTCTAGCTTTTGGATCGAAGGACGAGAGTCACATGATCCATAGCATTAGCGGGAGAATACCGAAAGTATGCGATAGGACAAAATCCTTCTCGGCACTCTAGAGGACAATCCTCACATTACGTTACCAACCGTAAAGTTTTAACCAGATATTTAACAGCTATTCAATTTTAATAGGGAAGGTGGAAACGCGAGCCATTATTCTACAACTATTATGCAAATAACACTTAGACAGTGTTCATAATTAATTGCACTGAGAATTAAAAGAATTAATTCTACAGTGCGCTCCCACTCAAATCAATATCTCTCATAATTGATTGTGAGTGATACAAGATCCACATTTCAATTCAACACCATTGATGTGGACATCACTGATGACGAGAATTTCAATTGGTGGGCAAACATGCCGATCACATCTCTATGTGACTCTTGTTCATCTTTCGATGGGCGTGTTCCGAGCTCAGGACGATCAAGCCAGAACGTCAAGACATCCAAGTGATCTCGCTGCGAGGTCTGACCTCACCCGCCTCACACTTCTCTAATCGTTCGTACCCATGTGGACATGGCGCACCCTGAAAAGTTAGGTGCCGTGACGGTGCTACACTTGGGAGAACACTAACTACTTGATATTTTTGTGAGAGATCACCCTAATAAAAGCGACTACCACGCAATCAAGAAGGGTGCATCATAAGGGATAAACATCTCAGGCAATTCATAATAGCATGATATGGTATAGCCTTTTCTGACGGAGAAGTCTTTCATTTCTTCGTCTTCGGCATTCGCGTCGGTGTTCACCTTCGCGAAGATTGCCACCACCTTGTCGATGCACTAGATAATATTGCTATCTCTATAGCTAATAAAATAAGTGCATTACATAAGGTTGACACGCAGGTCATTAAAGTGCAATCATATGGCTCCAGCCATCATGCCGAATCATGACACGCAGGTCATGTTAATCAAATTACATCATATAGTCATCTCATACATAATCAAATTATTATGAGCACTGCTATACCACATCATATGCACATGCAAACCATCCTGCAAAACCAAGTTATACGCCTCTAATCGGTTCATGCAAAATTTTATTTTACGTGGCTTCTAAGGTTTCGAAACAAACCGAAGCTACCAACGTCCATCATCAAGCATGATAATCCAAGTCGCTAGATTAACATTGCGGGGTGTATGAAACACGAGATAATAAAATCTCGAGCCCCATACTAAACTTCATCATACGCGTGACCCCCGTGCAGATCATATCTGCATTGCCCTTTCGTCTGCGAAATTTCATCTTTCTTTTTAACTACGGTGGAATTCAATGAACTGTTAGCACTTCGTTGATCAATCAGGATCGCGGATTGCCAGAACATTGAAACTCCACCATACTGTTATCAAGATCAGAAATATGCAAATTCTAGGGAAGCAACAAGAACATCGGGTAACAGATTTCATCTGCTACCCGCACAAATAATTTTCAGCAATAGATCTCATCTACTACCTAATTATATTGTGCAACACCCATACATCTCTATGTATTATAGATCGCAACCTGCATCTACGCATAGCACGGCTCTTGATGCCACTGTAGGGTAACGCAGCAGAAAACAAAAATTTTCCGACCTACGCACCAGCCCAGGACCACTATGGAGACTGCATACAAGGTTTGATCATTTTCGTTACCGACTCGTAGCGCAGCGGAAGTAGAGTCGATGACGAACGGCGGTGCAGATCCCCGCAGCTAGGATTTTACAACCTCCCAACCGCGAGGATGAATACCCTCATCTGCCCCGCGGACAGCCCTCCGGGAGGCGGTCGGATAGTCCCCCGGACGGTGTCGCGGACAGCCCTTCGGGAGGACCTCCGAAACTCGGACTGTCACTCGGACAGCCCTTCGGGAGGACCTCCAAAACTCGGACGGTCACACGGACAGCCCTTCGGGAGGCACTCTCGAACTAAGACCGAAACTACGATCTCTCTACAGAGTTGCACACATACGGTGTCATCTATCCGGCAGGGCTTTGCCGTCCAGAACTAGTTCCCACCGGAAACCAGACAGCCTTTCGGCTCTACGAAACTATTTCGTGGGAGGGAGAGAAGAAGCCAGATCATTGCAATGGCATGTGTACGTGAGAATGGATGAAGGTTTGGGCTGCCCCTCACCTCCTATTTATAGGAAAACCAAGGGGTAGGATGGGACTTGGAATTACCAAAATGCCCATGAGGTGAGCACACCACAAGGGCATAAAAGGAAAGCCTCCAAATAGTGTTGCCTGCATCACCATGCCTGCATCACCATGCCTGCATCACCATGCCTGCATCATCCCCTAATAGTATTTCCACTATTTACAAATAGTGTTTCCACTATTTGCAATAGTGTTTCCAATAAAGTAATCCAAAAAGCACTTTCACTATTCATGACGACATTTTTCAGCGTCTGATCGAACTGAAAATATTTATGTGGGCTTAGAACATTTCCAGTACCCACCAAAATAATTTTCAACGCTATCCGGAACAATTCCGGTTTAGTGATTTTCATCTGCGAAAAGCATCTGAAGCGGTTTCGGCAGCTCCGGAACATTTCCAGTTTTCATCCCGGAAAATTCCAAAAAGTTTCCAGAACGATTCTGGCATCCTCCAAGAATTATCAGGCATGTGCCAAAACCAATTTGACTTTTTGGTATCCCCTCAAACAGCTTTTCAGTTTCACCGGAACTCATCCGGTGACCTCTCTCTTCGGAACTTTTCCGCTGTCTCCGAAATTTTTTTCCCGGAAACTTTCTCTCAGACTCCCTGTCTAGTATTCAGCAGATAGATGACCCTTAAGCGTGTGACCCTATAGGTTCGGTGAAGCATAGACATGACCCGGAACCCCTTCCGATCAATGATCAACATCGGAGCCGTGGACACCCATATTGACCCCTATACCCACACGAATGAATATTCGAGTGAACCTCCAGTTGCCGTGTGCTATTCCTGTTGCTTCGCGATATGTTACAAATACCCGAGGTGAGACACGTTGGCATCCCCGTGGATCAACAACTTGTCCACTATGCCAGTTACCTCGTTGCCGGTATTGTTCTCTTTTCTCGTTCCCGTGTTCCGGCATCCCTGTGATCAAATCACCCTGTGTCTGGCCAGACGATGATGGATACCGTAACACCGAGAGGGCCCAGAGATATCTCTCCATCGTCGGAGGAGCAAATCCCAATCTTGAGCTATCAAGTTACTTGACATACTTTTCCATGAACCCGTAAGCCGCCGTAATAGCCACCCATTTACGGATGACGTTTAACAAACCCCAAAGTTCATGAAGCAAGCATGAAGAAACTCGATACTCTCATGGTCTAAGGAATTATGCAAACATTAACTTCTCTGTGTTATTAACCATTAACTTATGACGAATGTATCTCATAGCATAACATCAATTCGGATCGATTCAACACAAGTGTTCTACCAACATTGCGCCCTCAAAATTGCCGGCATAGCCATGCCCATGATCAGGAAAACAGGATCATCATGCAATACTTGAGCCAGTCTTAGAGGCCAGACTAGGAATACATTTTACCGTTTATTATCCCACACGTGCATATGAGTCTTCCTCCGAGCCTCGTGGTTATTGTAGACTCGAGAACCATAGCAGTTATAGCATGGAACATAAACCTAATTATGAACAGGGAGACAATCAATAACATTTATTATTGCCTCTAGGGCATATCTCCTACAGGAAGCTACATAATTCAAGGTGCATCCTCATTCTGATAAAAATATAACGAAACAAAAAAAATCTATATGTTCAAACTCTCGTATGATATAGATGACCAAAAGGAAAAGTTATCATAGATGCACACAATTAGTGGAAGGTTGTGAGGAACATACACGCACATAGATGCAATGGTGGAAGAACAACGCAAAAACCCGAAGGGCTGTGACATGTTGTGTATGGCAAAAGCAACTGAAAATCCTCAAGACATGGTATAAAAAGTTAAAAACATGACAAAACAAATCTTTATTCAGACAAAATCTGCCAGTTCAGTTATAAACTTATTAAAGAATACTAAATTAAAACATAAATTGTTACTTCATAAAGTGTTTTTCTCAAAAAAAAAGTTTGGAGAGAGGCTTGAAAAGAGAATACAGTGTTGATTCCAAACTTCAGAAACACGAATACGCAGATTTGAGATATCATGCGTACCGGCACATACATATATACATAACTTGTTGGCCAACAGAATTGAGAGTATATACCTTACCGAGAAATTCAACAACAACCATCGAGAGACTTTATTTTCAACACTCCTTAATTTTTCATAATAAAAAAAACTATGGCTTGAAATATCAATAAGAGTTGTCATAATAAAAATGAATCAAAGACAAATTATCCAAAGCCCCTCCTAAATTCCGTGTGTTTCTCCCCATTCTTGTAAGTTAGAAAAGGAGTGGTGCGCTTACAAAATGTAGTACACTAGTAGAAAACAGGTCATCAGTCCCGGTTCCAGAGGGCCTTTAGTCCCGGTTCTGCATCCGGGACAAAACAATCGGGACTAAAAGCCTCCGCTTTTAGTCCCGGTTGGATTACGAACCGGGACTAAAGGGGCTCCGTGTGGCAGCTTTCTGGAGTGGGGGCTGGAGGACCTTTAGTCCCGGTTGGATTACGAACAGGGACTAAAGGAATTTTTTTAAAAAAATTTAAAAAAAATCGAATTTTTTTCGACATTTTTTTGATTTTTTTGATTTGTTTTATTTTTTTTCTTATTTTCAAATCTTTGAATTATTTGACAATTTAATTTTTCCAAGTCTGCATTGCTCCAACCCCAGCACTCATTCCAAATCGTCTAACTTTCTGGCCGGTCACCCATCCTCTCACTGCTCCAACCCCAGCACGCTTAACTTTCGAGTTCTATCTCCCCTAGTTTCCAAGTCTGCACTTGTTGTTTTCTTGACAATAGTAAGCTATCAATCCTATTAACCCTTAGGTCTTGATGTCACATGATTTAATTTTTTGAATTTCAAACAATTATTAAAATAAACAACAATGATTAACAAACAACAATGATTAATTTAAAAACTCCAAAAAACTTAAAAAAAACTAAAAAATTCTCAAAAAACAAAAAAAAACGAAAAAATCAAAATAATAAAAAGTTCAAAATAAAATAAGTAATAATAATATTGAATTTCAATGAAAATAAAATAAGTAATAATATTATTTTATTCATTTTTTGCCATTTATTCATTTAATATGGCATAATTAATATCTTTAAATCTGTAAATCGAAATTCAACAAATAATATATCCATTATTATCAGAAAAATGTGAGGAATCCAAATATGACATCATTTATTTTTTAAAAATAAAATAAAATTATATGCAAAAGTTATAGCCGTTTTAATTTTTCATAACACTTTTTTAAAACTTATTTCAACTCCAGACTTTTTGTGCGTCCAACATGCACCATTCAAAGCCACATCATCAATTTTCAACCCTTTCCCACTTCATTCGCTATTTTTCATGCATTTATTATTTTTTTTGAGCTAAATGACCCTGAAATTGAAAAGCACTACAAATGAACTCTGAAAAGGTTGAAACTTGGCATGGTATCATCATTTCACCCACATTGCATGTGCTAAAAAGTTGAGAGGGTTACGGCAAAAACTGGATGCACTTCGTGTACAAACTAGACAATCCCTTTCGAAGTATCAGGGTTTCGGACGAAAACTCATCTGTTACAAAGGCATTTCATTTTTTTTAACTTATTTCAACTCCAGACTTTTTGTTCGTTCAACATGCACCATTAAAAGCTACATCATCAATTTTC
Source organism: Elymus sibiricus (assembly GCA_039707655.1). NCBI lineage: Eukaryota > Viridiplantae > Streptophyta > Magnoliopsida > Poales > Poaceae > Elymus > Elymus sibiricus. The sequence continues at coordinate 427,664,429 of CM077663.1, forward strand.
AACCCTTTCCCACTTCATTCGCTATTTTTCATGCATTTATTGATTTTTTTGAGCTAAATGACCCCAAAATTGAAAAGCACTACAAATGAACTCTGAAAAGGTTGAAACTTGGCATGGTATCATAATTTCACCCACATAGCATGTGCTAAAAAGTTGAGAGGGTTACGGCAAAAACTGGATGCACTTCGTGTACAAACTGGACAATCCCTTTCGAAGTATCAGGGTTTCGGACGAAAACTCATCTGTTACAAAGGCATTTCATTTTTTCAAAACTTATTTCAACTCCAGACTTTTTGTGCGTTCAACACGCACCATTCAAAGCCACATTATCAATTTTCAACCCTTTCCCACTTCATTCGCTATTTTTCATGCATTTATTGATATTTTTTGAGCTAAATGACCCCGAAATTGAAAAGCACTACAAATGTACTCTGAAAAGGTTGAAACTTGGCATGGTATCATCATTTCACCCACATAGCATGTGCTAAAAAGTTGAGACGGTTACGACAAAAACTGGATGCATTTTGTGTACAAACTGGACAATCTCTTTCGAACTATCTGGGTTTCGGACGAAAACTCATCTGTTACAAAGGCATTTCATTTTTTTAAACCTATTTCAACTTTAGAATTTTTGTGCGTTCAACATGCACCATTAAAAGCCACATCATCAATTTTCAACCCTTTCCCACTTCATTCCCTATTTTTCATGCATTTATTGATTTTTTTGAGCTATAAAACTAAAAGAGCTAAACAGAATCTTTTTTGATTAAAACACCTATTTAAAATAACCTAAAAATTACCAAATTGAATATAATGATAAAACACACTAATATTAAACATCAGGAAAAAGAATCACTCAAAAATCTATTTTCAAAGTAAAGTTATTCACAAACTAGTGATTCACACAAATTTCGCTCAAAAACTCTAAATATTTCTCTGTAAGTACAAACAAAAGAAAATAAATAAAGCAAAAAACAAAAAAAACTGGAAAAAGACCTTTAGTAATTAAACCAGTTTCTCGTGCTGAACATTTTGATATATTAAAGTTTTTTTCCGACATCGTATGCAAATGTTATAGCCGTTTTACTTTTTCATAACACTTTAGTCCCGGTTGGAGACACCAACCGGTACTAAAGGGGGTACCCCCTTTAGTACCGGTTGGTGTCTCCAACCGGGACTAAAGGTCCAGTTCGAACCGGGACTGATGCCTGCCGAGCCCCGTCCGGCGTCCTAGCCGCTCGAACCGGGACTAATGCTCACATTAGTCCCGGTTCGTAACGCGACCGGGACTATTGCTCCGATCCGGCTAGGACGAAAGCCCTGTTTTCTACTAGTGGTAGTAGGCCCTAGCAAGCAACTCGAAATCATCGACTTGCATCTGCAACAGAAACCTTCCCGCCGTACGGAGATCCCAACAGAGCGATCATGCCCAGGCTCTGCATGAACTTGATCTGCCGCGCACTACGCTGCTCCGATCCCCCCATGGCCGCCGCGCCCCTACTCTGGTGGAGTTTGGCTAAATCAGTGTGCGAAATTCATTCAGACAATCGTATTCACGGGTGTGGAATTATCTACTTACAGGAGAAGAGTTGGGATCGTTGGTCTCCGGCTTTGCCGCCTTCCCCTTTCTAGGTTTCTTCTTCGCAGCACGACTTGAGTCAGCCTCCAGCCCGCTGGCGGCCTGCTTGGTGCTCAGTCCACCCTTTGTCTCAGTAGTAGCAGCAGCACCATGGGTCGCCTTTGCCTCTGTGGCTTCACATATTCATCCACATACGCCATTTCAGCGGCAAGCTGCCTGTCAATGACGTCCCCCAGCAGTATATCCCTGACCATAGCTTTTATCTTCCGGTGGGTTCCTTTGACCGTCGAACCAGTTTTGAGTTGACTTCAATTAACTGATGTCATGTCTCCTGCTTCAGCTGCATTTTCACTTGCGCTTGTATAATGGAGTTGTGATGTGATGTCCTCCGCCGCATATGAATATTCCTTCACACTGGTACGCCCCAGTCGCCTTGAGGATCCTTCCTTTCTGGTCACCGATGTTCCTGACGATGCCTTCTTACTACTCTTTTTATCACTTACAACAGAAGCTTGCTTCTTATCTCTTAAACCTTCAGCAGAATCTATACTCACAGCTTTGTCGAGAGCACTTGCTTGTCTCACACCTTTTTTTTTCCATTCTGAACAGCACCTCCACCTTTTGCATTGCTCCGAACTTCTTGGTCCTGCTCTAAGCCTTCTTTCTTTCTGGCCTTCTTAGCAGCCGTCTTGGCTGTGGCCAATATGGAAAATTCAAAATTTAGATATTTAGCAATCAAAGATAAATAGTATTGCATCGTTGATGGCAATGCAAATTAAAACTTGATCAGGGAAATAGAACAGCACAAGTAATAATTTACAATACTGTGACATTGATACGGCTCCTAGAACATGTTATCTAATCGCACCATTGTAAAGAAATTCACAAAAAGAAACATATCACTGTCAACAAAAAACACTAATAAAGAGGGATAAAATGAATGATCAAATTATTGTGCACAGGGCCACCATGATCAATATACAGAACATGTTTTTCTGCATATAAGATTCTCCAGGCAAAAAACAGAAATTCACCTTTTGTGTTGACAGCTTCCTCATCATCATCACTGCGCGACACAAAATGGTATTTGACTCATGGCGATGGTGATGCAGGCTTCTTGTTTTCACATCTCTGCAGTTGCAAGAAGTGGCGGTTATAATCATCATAACACAAACCCAAATAGTGAAAGATAGTTCACCAAGTTGAATCTTATGCTTACAGCAGGGGGTAAGCTTTAGCACTGGTTTGTCACCACCCCACGACTTCAGAGCACGCAGCAGAAGCCCTTCAGTCCACAACACCCACTCGTCCTGGTAGACCAGGTTGTATGGCGCATGCTAAGCTGACTGGTATAAACACATCATGTCCCCAATACACCTAGAAAATAGTTTGTTGGCTGAAATAAACACAAATGTATTTAGTTTAATGACTGATTACCACAAACCCAACTGTACAAAACAAACCACATTTGCCTAAACAAATAGAAAGGACAATCAATCCACCACTTGGGTATGCATCAATTTTGTAAATGTCATGAAGGAAAATACACGTTGTACCAAGGGCTATATATAAACCTGAAGCATTCGACAATGCATAAACAGTCAAGGAAAATAGAGTCGCATGGCATAGGATTATTAGCAATTTGTGGAACACAAATAATTGAAGACACAACTGCTAAAAACATACCAAATAAATAGGCAACGAATATGGGAAACCATAAAAAAGAGAACAGTTCTTTCTATCAGAATTTTCACCACATTCGCCTCTGACAAAAAATAGAGAGAAACATTAGTAGTGGATACAGTAAGCAATGCCTCATTTCAAGAAACAGAAGCTCACCGCCACCTACGATGCATTTGTAGGTCCACTGCTCCTCTTCCTCTCCCTTCCTCAAGCTCCTGCATAATCAACACATGGCAGGATTTGTTCTTCGATTAGTTGCACGTAGATAATCAAACTTAAGAAGTAACCAAAAATTACCACATGGTCCATGTGGTAAGCAACCTGAAAACAAAACAAAAACAAAAAATTGAGAAGAATTGATCTCTGAGTCATTCCACGAAGTCAATATGGAAATCAGTACCTACAACCTAGAGATTGGTTCCTCCTTCTCGAGGACGCAGGGCAGCACAACTGGGCCATCATGCAATAGGGACTCCCCGCCGGCGGCGGACTTGGACAAGAGCTGCGGCGTGTTGAACGGCGTGGGCGCGAGGAGCCGTCCCGACGGTATTGACACAGAGAAGCGCGTGGATGCGGACCAGCCTGATGGCAGCGGCGGCGTCTCCCTCCTCGTCGACCTTCTACAGAAGCGTCTTTACCTGGCCGTACAGGAGCGCCTCACCAGAGCCGGAGGTGCGGCGGAACCTGGGACGGTTCTTGGCGCCGGATCGATCCATTGAAGCGTTATGGTGGCGTCAAGCCACTGGATCTGTCGGTGTCACCTGAGGTGAAGCTGGTGGCGACGACGGCGACCTGCTCCACCTGACGATGCGCTCCTCCGGGCAGAGCAGGGACAGCTTCCTCTCCTCCTGATGATGCGACGCGCGAGTGCCCTCCTCCTATTGATGGGTGCGCCAAGTCCGCTCCTCCCGGCGATGGCGATGGCGAGCAGTGGCAGCGGCAAGCTCGACGACGGGTGAGGAACAGTGGAGGAGAAGGCACGGGAGGGTGATGGCGTGGACGGTGGGCGACGGGAGTGGAGAAGGTAGAACACGGGGAGCGAAGGATGGCGGCGGCGGCGAGACGCATCGCTTGTGCCGGAAATAAGGGGCGGCTAGGGTTCAGTGGCTCGGTTCCTCATCCAATCATGGTTCTCCTCGCCCATACGACCAACCGAGCCACCCACAGCATGCCACGCAAGCGCCCTGACCTGAAATCTCGAAACTGCCCTCGGCGGCCACCAAATATTATGGCAGTGGCACAACCCCCACGTGTATGTAAAGCAGCACCGGCCATACCCCGCACTCAAAGGCAATGACAGCAGCGGTCCACGGACTAAAGACCCCACCTGTCAGCGAGATAAGGTATAAATTCGAAAGTAAGAAATGAGAAGCACTATTCATTGATTGTCACATCAGACTCGATCCGACGGCCAGGATCGGCCAAGATCAATCCATCAGAATATCGGACAGTCAGAAGTTGTTTGGACACACAATCGGACGGTCCAAAATCCAAATGCGCTGAGAAGGCTCCATTTCATGCACGAATCTAATAATGGGATTGTCCATGAAGTCCATATTCAAATACCCTATTAATTCCATTGTTACTTGCAGGAAGTGTTTGATTATAATTGGCTTTTTACTCATGAAGGTAAGCTTCTCAGGTTGATCCATTTATATACTTGTAATATTCAGTCTGGAGGAAATCTAGTAGAAGGGAGGTGGAATTCTGAACCTTTAGACCAATATGGAAGAATATTTGGTTTGCTGCAATACCTAACAAGATCAAAGTTTTCACTTGGAGGGTTTCTATAGATAACCTCATGATAAAAATAAATAAATGGACGTTGGAGAAAGAGATAGCGCACTGCATATGTAACGTTTTTGGTAATGCCCAGAAAATGAGTTTCCATGCTACTTTCCAGTTCCCAAATTCTAAAGCCCTCATAAATTGCCTTAGATGAGATCAGATTGGGGCTTTCCAAGTGTATATCTTTTCAGATGTAGTGGACCAGCTTGGTAACTTTCTTTTAGCCAGCCTTGAAAAGAGAGGGGGGGCTTGTCATTCTTACACTGTGGAGATCCTGGCATCTCTAAAACGGCATCATCCATGAGCAATGGTAAAAGTACTATTCAAGGCTCGATTAAGTTCTTGGTTAATTATGTGAAGATGATAAATGGAGAACTACAAAATTATTATCTCAACGGAAAAGGAAAGAAAATTGTTGCAGGCACATATTTCTATAATATACTTTGCTAAATAGGACAAAGTCTCTAAAGCTAATACTTGCTGGAAGCCTCCTGATGAAGGTATGATTAAGGTGAATACGGGTGCATTTTTATCTCTAATACCGGGGTTGCTACAACAGGTATTATTGCCTGAAATCAGTGCAACCAAATTTTCTTTTTTTGATACCCGTATATATATTGAATATTTGTAACACTGTGGAGGAAGCTGAAGCTGCGCAACTTTTTTGGAGGGTCTAAAATGCAGCCTCACCCATGAGAGTAGAAATATTTGATGGAAGCCGATTGCCAAGTAGACATCAATGCTGTCAAGTCTAACGATCAGGATCTGCCGACCTCATATATGCTCTTTTCCCAGTCTAAGATGATTAAGAGTATGTGTGTGTGTCATGTGTGTGCTTCAAAGTTCAGAGAAATAGCAATTGCGTAGCTCATGAACTTGCTTCCCTGGCTAGCGTGTCAGAATTGTTTTGAAATCTGGATGGGCAGTGTGCTTTATAGTTTGTGTGTTGTGTATCCAAATGACTTTGTAAAGTTATCCAGTACATATAACTAAGCTTAGGTTCTGACGAAAAACATATCGGTAGGTAGCTATTTTGTTTTTCATTTTATGCTTTGGTGGAACGGTAAAGAACTGATCAAGCCGGTTTGCACGGTGAGTATTAGCTGTTACACGTTTTAAGACATTCAACGTGAAATATTCGTGCTAACTACATATATTGATTGTGCAGGAGTTGAGGAACCATTTTTTATTATACTTGCTAAAACATCGTGGGAATGAAGCTAAAGACAACCTTCCTGATAATGTACGAGAATTTATTAAGCGCATCGAGTAGATCTTAATAATTTGTAATGGATTTTTAGTTTGACCATCGCCCAATTTGTTACACGGACATGTCGTCAATTTGTCTTTTTATTATCAGTTTACATTGCAAGTGAAGTGAACTTCAATTGTTAAGCGATTGTGGCAGTGTTATATTGTCTCTATGTGTGAAAATTAACATGCATTATCTTTATATAACTCATTAAATATTTCAAGAGCCCGTGGCAATGCACGGGCATTCTACTACTACAACAACAACAACAACAACAACAACAACAACAACAACAACAACAACAACAACAACAACAACAACAACAACAGCAACAACATCAACAGCAACAGCAATAGCAACAGCAACAGCAACAGCAACAACAACAACAACAGCAACAGCAGCAACAGCAGCAACAGCAACAGCAACAGCAACAGCAACAGCAACAACACACAACAACAACAACAGCACACAACAACAACAACAGCACACAACAACAACAACAACAGCAACAACACACAACAACAACAACAGCAACAACACACAGCAACAACAGCAGCAACAACAGCAGCAACAACAGCAACAACAGCAACAACAACAGCAACAACAGCAGCAACAACAGCAACAACAACAACAACAACAACAACAACAACAACAACAACAACAACAACAACAACAACAACAACAACAACAACAACAACAACAACAACAACAACAACAACAACAACAACAACAACAACAACAAAGCTTTTAGTCCCAAACAAGTTGGGATAGGCTAGAGGTGAAACACATAAGATCTCGTGACCAACTCATGGTTTCGTCACATGGATAGCAAGCTTCCACGCACCCATGTCCATGGCTAGTTCTTTGGTGATGCTCCAATCCTTCAGATCTCTCTTTACGGACTCTTCTCATGTAAAATTCGGTCTACCCCGGTCTCTTTTGACATTATCAACACGCTTTAGACGTCCGCTATGCACTGGGGCTTCTGGAAGCCTGTGTTGTATATGCCCAAACCATCTCAGACAATGTTGGACAAGCTTCTCTTCAATCGGAGCTACCCCAACTCTATCTCGTATATCATCATTCCGGATTCGGTCCATCCTTGTGTGGCCACACATCCATCCCAACATGCGCATCTCCATCACACCTAACTGTTGCACATGTCGCCTTTTAGTCGGTCAACACTCAGCGCCATACAACATTGCGGGTCAAACCGCCATCTTATAGAACTTGCCTTTTATCTTTTGTGGCACTCTCTTGTCACAGAGAATGCTAGAAGCTTGGCGCCACTTCATCCATCCGGCTTTTATTTGATGGTTCACATCTTCATCGATATCCCCATCCTTCTACAACATTGACCCCAAATATCAAAAGGTGTCCTTCTGAGGCACCACCTGCCCATCAAGGCTAAAATACTCCTCCTCGTGCTTAGTAGTACTGAAAGTGCACCTCATGTACTCGGTTTTAGTTCTACTAAGTCTAAAATCTTTCTATTCCAGGGTTTGTCTCCATAACTCCAACTTCCTGTTGACCCCCGTCCGACTATCATCGACTAGCACCACATCGTCCGCAAAGAGCATACACCATGGGATATCTCCTTGTATATCCCTTGTGACCTCATCCATCACCAAGGCAAAAAGATAAGGGCTCAAAGCTGACCCCTCGTGCAGTCCTATTTTAATCGGGAAATCATTAGTGTGACCATCACTTGTTCGAACACTTGTCACAACATTATCGTACATGTCCTTGATGAGAGAAATGTACTTTGCTGGGACTTTGTGTTTCTCCAAGGCCCACCACATGACATTCCGCGGTATCTTATCATAGGCCTTCTCCAAGTCAATGAGCACCATATGCAAGTCCTTCCTTTGCTCCCTGTATCTCTCCATAAGTTGTCGTACCAAGAAAATGGCTTCCATGGTCAACCTCCCAGGCATGAAACCAAACTGATTTTTGGTCACGCTTGTCATTCTTCTTAAGCGGTGCTCAATGAGTCTCTCCCATAGTTTGATTGTATGGCTCATCAGCTTAATTCCACGGTAATTAGTACAACTCTGAACATCCCCCTTGTTCTTGAACATGGGTACTAATATACTCCGTCTCCATTCTTCCGGCATCTTGTTTACCCGAAAAATGAGGTTGAAAAGCTTGGTGAGCCATACTATCGCTATGTCCCCGAGGCCTCTCCACACCTCAATGGGGATACAATCAGGGCCCATCGTCTTGCCTCCTTTCATCCTCTTTAGAGCCTCCTTGACTTCCGACTCCTGAATTCTCCGCACAAAACGCCTGTAGTATCATCAAAGGAGTCGTCCAGGGTAGAGCTCTCACTCTCCCCATTGAACAGCTTGTCAAAGTACTCCCGTCATCTATGCTTAATCTCCTCGTTCTTCACCAGGAGTTGATCTGCTTCGTCCTTGATGCATTTGATTTGGTCAACATCCCTCGTCTTCCTCCCTCGGATCTTCTCCATCCTATAGATGTCCCTTTCACCTTCCTTCTTGTCTAACCGCTGGTAGAGGTCCTCATATGCCCGACCCCTTGCTTCACTCACAGATCGCTTTGCGGCCTTCTTCGCCATCATGTACTTCTCTATGTTGTCCGCATTCCTATCTATGTATAGGCGTCTGAAACAATCTTTCTTCTCCTTAATTGCCTTCTGGACATCATCATTCCACCACCAGGTATCTGTAACTTCCCTTCTACTTCCCCTTGACACCCCAAACTCATATGAGGCCACCTTACGAATGCAAGTCGACATCTTCATCCACATGTTGTCTGCATCACCTCCTTCCTCCCAAGGGCCCTCCTTAATGACCCTCTCCTTGAACGCCTGCGCTACCTCCCCCTTGAGCTTCCACCACTTCGTTCTAGCGATTTTGGCATGCTTGTCCCGCTGGACACGATTCCGAAAGCGGAAGTCAGCAACCACATGCTTATGCTGAGGGACAACACTCTCTCCAGGTATCACCTTACAGTCTAGGCACGCACGCTTGTCTTCTCTTCTCGAGAGGATGAAATCAATCTGGCTAGAGTGTTGACCACTACTGAAAGTCACTAGATGTGATTCTCTCTTCTTAAAGAGGGTGTTAGCTACGATCATGTCGTAGGCTAGTGCAAAGCTTAAGACATCTTCTCCTTCCTGATTCCTGATGCCATAGCCAAAGCCCCCATGCACCCCTTCCAAGCATGTGTTAGATGCGCCCACGTGGTCATTGAGATCTCCTTGTTGGAAATATGCCCTAGAGGCAATAATAAAATGGTTATTATTATATTTCCTTGTTCATGATAAATGTTTATTATCCATGCTATAATTGTATTGATTGGAAACTTAAATACATGTGTGGGTACATAGACAACAATGTGTCCCTAGTAAGCCTCTAATGGACTAGCTCGTTGATCAAAGATGGCTATGGTTTCCTAGTCATGGACAAGAGTTGTCATTTGATAACGGGATCACATAATTAGGAGAATGATGTGATGGACAAGACCCAAACTATGAACGTAGCATATGATCGTGTCAGTTTATTGCTATTGTTTTTTGCATGTCAAGTATGTGTTCCTATGACCATGAGATCATGTAACTCACTGACACCGGAGGAATACCTTGTGTGTATCAAACGTCACAACGTAACTGGGTGACTATAAAGATGCTCTACAGGTATCTCCGAGGGTGTCTGTTGAGTTGACGTGGGTCAAGACTGGGATTTGTTACTCCATGTGACGGAGAGGTAACTCAGGGCCCACTCGGTAATACAACATCACAATGAGCCTTGAAAGCAAAGTGACTAAAGAGTTAGCCACAGGATCTTGTATTACGGAACGAGTAAAGAGACTTGCCGGTAACGAGATCGAACCCGCAGGGTGTGCACACTTAACGTTCGGTGACGTTTCGATATTATTGAGTTATGTATGTTGGTGACCGAAGGTTGTCTGGAGTCCCGAATGAGATCCCGGACGTCACGAGGAGCTCCGGAATGGTCCGGAGGTAAAGATTGATATATAGGAAGTCCCGTTTTGGTCACCAGAAAAAGCTCGGGCGTCACCGGTAATGTACCGGGGGTGCCGGGAGGGTTCCAGGGGTCCACCGGGAGGGGCCCACTCACCCCGATGGCCACATGGGCCTAGGGGGTGGCGCACTAGCCCCTGGTGGGCTGGCCGGCCAGCCCCTAAGGGGGCCCATGTGAAAATTGGAAAGGAGGAGGCAAAAGAGGAAGGAGTCCTCCCTAGACTCCACCTCCCTTGTGGGAGGAGGAGTCCTAGTTGGAGGAGGACTCCCCCCTTGGCTCGGCCGACCCCTCCTTGGTGGAGGGGCTAGGGATGCCTCCTCCCTCCCCTGCCTCCTATATATACTAGAGGTTTTGAGAGGGCAGCCACCTAATCTGAAAGCCACGTGCTGCCCTCTCTCCCTCTAGATAGACTTCTCCTCTAGATCTGTTCGGTAGAGCTCGGCAAAGCCCTGCCGTATCAGTTCCACCACCGCCGCCACCACGCCGTTGTGCTACCGGAGAACTCATCTACCTCTCCACTCTTGCTTGCTGGATCAAGGAGGCGGAGATCGTCATCGATCTGTACATGTGCTGAACGCGGAGGTGCCGTCCGTTCGGCGCTGGATCGTGATTGGATCGCGGGACGGCTTGCGATTTGGATCGTGAAGACGTTCGACTACATCAACCGCATTTCTTAACGCTTCCCGCTTAGCGATCTACAAGGGTACGTATATCCAATCTCTCCTCTCATAGATGCTCATCTCCATGGATAGATCTTGGGTGTTCTGTAGGAAATTTTTTGTTTCCCATGCAACGTTCCCCAACAGTGGTATCAGAGCCAGGTTTATGCGTAGATGAGATCACGAGTAGAACACAAAGGAGTTTGTGGGCGTTGATATTCAGATTGCTTCCTTCCTTAGTCTTTTCTTGATTCAGCGGTATTGTGGGATGAAGTGGCCCGGACCAACCTTACTCGTCCACGTACGAGAGATCGGTTCCATCGACTAACATGCAATTTGTTGCATAGAGATGGCTGGCGAGTGTCTGTCTCTCCCACCTTAGTTGAATCGGATTCGACAAAGGGTAGTCCTTGTAGAAGGTTAAATAGCAATTTGTATATCACCGTTGTGGTTTGGCGTAGGTAAGAAGCGTTCTTGCTAGATACCCATAGCAGCCACGTAAAACATGCAACAACAAATTAGAGGACGTCTAACTTGTTTTTGCAGGGTATGTAGTGATATGATATGGCCAAAGACATGATGATATATATTTTATGTATGAGATGATCATGTTTTGTAATAGTTTATATCGACTTGCATGTCGATGCATACGGCAACCGGCACGAGCCATAGGGTTACCTTTAATTATTGTATGACCTGCGTGTCAGTATTTAAGCGCTATGTAATGCTTTACTTTATCGCTAAGCGGTAGCAATAGTAGTAGAAGCATGGTTGGCACGACAACCCCGATGGCGACACGATGATGGAGATTATGGTGTTGTGCCGGTGACGATGGAGATCATGTCGGTGCTTTGGAGATGGAGATCAAAAGCACAAGTTCATGGCCATATCATGTCACTTATGATTTGCATGTGATGTTAATCCTTTTATGCATCTTATTTTGCTTAGGACGACGGTAGCATTATAAGGTGATCCCTCACTAAAATTTCAAGATAAAATTGTGTTCTCCCCAAGTGTGCACCGTTGCGAAGGTTTGTCGTTTCGAAGCACCACGTGATGATCGGGTGTGATAGACTCTACGTTCGCATACAACGGGTGCAAGCCAGTTTTGCACATGCAGAACACTTGGGTTAAACTTGACGAGCCTAGCATGTACAGACATGGCCTCGTAACATAAGAGACCGAAAGGTCGAACATGAGTCATATAGTAGATATGATCAACATGGAGATGTTCACCATTGAAACCACCTCATCTCACGTGATGATCGGACTTGGGTTGGTGGATTTGGATCATGTAACACTCGGATGATCAGAGGGATGTCAATTTGAGTGGGAGTTTTAAGTAATATGATTAACTAAACTCATTATCTTGAACAATAGTCTAAGTTGTCTTTGCAAATTTATGTTGTAGATCAATAGCTCACGCTGTAGCTCCCCTGTGTTTTTTTATACGTTCCTAGAGAAAATAGAGTTGAAAGATGGTAGTAGCAATTATGCGGACTAGGTCCGTGATCTGAGGATTGTCCTCAGTTGCTGCACAGAAGGCTTATCTTCTTGATGCACCGCTCGGTGGGCCACCCCCTCAAGCATCGTCTGTGGATGTTGAGAACATCAGACAGGCACATTTTTGATGACTACTTGATAGTTCAGTGCGTCATGCTTTACGGCTTAGAATTGAGGCACCAAAGATGTTTTAAACGTCACGGATCATATGAGATGTTCCAAGAGCTGAAATTGGGATTTCAGGCTCGTGCCCGTGTTGAGAGGTATGAGACCTCCAACAAGGTTCTTTGCCTGCAAGATGAAGGAGAATAGCTCAATCGGTGAGCGTGTGCTCAGATTGTCTGGGTGCTACAATCACTTGAATCAAGTGGGAGTTGATCTTCCAGATAAGATCATGATTGACATAGTTCTCCAAGTCACTGCCACAAAGCTACTGGAGCTTCGTGATGAACTATACCATGCCAGGGATGGAAAAGATGATCCCTGAGCTATTCGCGATGTTTGACACCGCGAAGGTAGAAATCAAGAAGGAGCATCAAGTGTTGATGGTTAGTAAAACCACTAGTTTCGAGAAGGGCAAGGGCAAGAAGGGAAACTTCATGGACGGCAAGCCAGTTGCCGCTCGAGTGAAGAAACCCGAGGTTGAACCCAAACCCGAGACTAAGTGCTTCTATAATAAGGGGAACGGACAGTTGTAGCGGAACTGCCCCAGATACTTGGTAGATAAGAAGGCTGGCAACGTCAACAGAAGTATATTTGATATACGTGTTATTGATGTGTACCTTACTAGTACTCCTAGTAGCACCTTGGTATTAGATACCGGTTCAGTTACTAATGTTGGTAACTCGAAATAAAAGCTATGGAATAAACGGAGACTAGCTAAGGGCGAGGTGACGATGTGTGTTGGAAGTGTTTCCAAGGTTGATATGATCACCATCGCACGCTCCCTCTACTTTCGGGATTAGTGTTAAACCTGAATAAATGTTATTTGGTGTTTGCGTAGAGCATGAACATGATTGGATCATGTTTATCGCAATACGATTATTCATTTAAGACAGAGAATATTGGTTATTCTGTTTATATGAATAATACCTTCAATAGTCATACACCCAATGTGAATGGTTTATTGAATCTCGATCGTAGTGATACACATGTTCATAATATTGATGCCAAAAGATGCAAAGTTAATAATGATAGTACCACATACTTGTGGCACTGCCGCTAAGGTCATATTGGTGTAAAGCACATGAAGAAACTCCATGCTGATGGATCTTTGGACTCACTCGATTTCGAATCGGTTGAGACGTGCGTACCATGCCTCATGGGCAAGATGACTGAGACCCCGCTTTCAATTTGATGGAGCGCGCAAGTGACTTTTTGGAAATAATACATGTTGATGTATGATGTCCAATGAGTGTTGAAGCGTGCGGTGGATATCATTATTTTCATACCTTCACTGATGATTTGAGTAGGTATGGGTATATTTACTTAATGAAACACAAGTCTGAAATGCTTGAAAAGTTCAAGCAAATTAAGAGTGAAGTTTAAGATCATCGTGACCAGAAGATAAAATGTCTACGATATGATCGTAGAGGTGAATATCTGAGTTACGAGTTTGGTATGCAACTTAAGACAATGTGAAAATTGTTTCACATCTCACGCCACCTGGAACACCATAGTGTGATGGTGTGTTCGAACGTCGTAATCGTGCTCTATTGGATATGGTGCATATTATGATGTCTCTTATCGTTTTGCCACCATCATTTTGGGGTTATGCATTAGAGACAACTACATTCACTTTAAATAGGGCACCATCTAAATCCGTTGAGATGACACCGTATGAATTATGGTTTGGCAGAAACCTAAGCTGTCATTTCTTAGTGTTTGGGAATGCAACAGTTATATCTGATAAGCTCGAACCCAAAGCAGACAAGTGCGTCTTCATAGGATACCCTAAAGAAACAATTGGGTATGCCTTCTCGAGGGCAAAGTGTTTGCTGCTAGAAACGGGTCCTTTCTCGAGAAAGAGTTTCTCTCGAAAGAATTGAGTGGGAGGAAAGTAGAACTTGATGAGGTTGTTGAACCGTCACTTCAGTTGGATAGTAGCACGACGCAGAAAGATGTTTCTGCGACGCCTACACCAAGTGAAGAGGAAGCAAATGATGATGATCATGAAGCTTCAGATCAAGTTACTACCGAACCTCGTAGGTCGACAAGGACTCGTACCACCCCAAGTGGTGCGGCAATCCTGTCTTGGAGGTCATGTTGTTAGACAATAGTGAACCTACGAGCTATGAAGAAGCGATGGTGGGCCCGGATTCCAACAAATGGCTAGGAGCCATGAAATCCGAGATAGGATCCATGTATAAAACCAAGTATGGACTTTGGTAGACTTGCCCGTGGAACGGCATGCCGTTAAGTACAAATGGACCTTTAAGAAGAAGACAGACACTCATGGTAATTGTCACCATTTATAAAAGCTCGACTTGTCACAAAGTAGTTTCCGACAAGTTCAAGGAGTTGACTACGATGAGACTATCTCACCCGTAGTGGTGCTAAAGTCTGTTGGAATTATGTTAGCAGTTGCTGCATTTTTCGATTATGAAATTTGGCAGATGGATGTCAAAACATAGTTTCCTTAACGGTTTCCGTGAGGAAAGGTTGTATGTTATACAACCGGAAAGTTTTGTCGGTACTAAGGATGCTAAAAGGTATGCAAGCTTCAGCGATCCTTCTATGGACTGGAGCAAGCATCTCGGAGTTGGAATGTACACTTTGATGAGGTGATCAAAGCTTTTGGGTTTATACAAAGTTTATGATAAACTTGTATTTACAAGAAAGTGAGTGGGAGCACTATAGAATTTCTGATAAGTATATGTGGTTGACATATTGTTGATCGGAAATAATGTAGAATTTCTGGAAAGCATAAAAGGTTGTTTGAAAAAGGGTTTTCAAAGGAAGACCCGGATAAAGCTACTTTAAATATTGGGCATCATAATCTATAGGGATAGATCAAGATGCTTGATAAGACTTTCAATGAGTACATACCTTGACAAGATTTTGAAAAGGTTCAAAATGGATCAGTCAAAGAAGGAGTTCTTGCCTTGTTTTTAAGGTGTGAAGTTGAGTAAGACTCAAAGCTCGACCACGGCAAAAGAAAGAGAAAGGACGAATGTCCTCCCCTATGCCTTAGCCATAGGCCTATATAGTATGCATTGCTGTGTACCGCACCTGGTGTGTGCCTTGCCATGAATCTGTCAAGGGGTACAAGAGTGATCCAGGAGTGGATCACTGATACGTCTCCAACGTATCTATAATTTTTGCTTGTTCCATGCTGTTATATTATCATTCTTGGATATTTTACAATCATTTTATTACAACTTTATATCATTTTTTGGGACTAACCTATTGACATAGTGCCAAAGTGCCAGTTGCCGTTTTTGCTTGTTTTTTACATCGCAGAAAATCATTACCAAACGGAGACAAAACAATGCGGGGATTTTTGTGGATTTTTTACGGACCAGAAGAAATAAGATGGGCCAAAGAACACCAGAAGAGGGGGCCCAGGGTGGCCACCACCCACTAGGGCGCGCCAGAGACCCCCTGGCGCGGCATGGTGGGTGATGGGCTCCTCGGGCACCCCCTCAACCTACTATCGTGCCTATAAATTCCCAGGAAATCCAAAAACCCTAGGGGAGTCGACGAAACACAATTCCAGCCGCCGCAAGTTCCAGAACCGCGAGGTCCAATCTAAACACCATCACGGAGGGGTTCATCTTCCTCATAGGTGCCTCTTCGATGATGCATGAGTAGTCCACCATAGATCTACGGGTCCGTAGGCAGTAGCTAGTGTTGGAGATATGCCCTAGAGGTAATCATGTATGATGATATTTCCTATGTGTTTATGAATAAAGATAGTCCTTGGACATTATCATTGATGTGTATTAACAAGTACGTGACTTGTTTGTGAGACTATGCATTGTATGATGACTGTCCTAAATGGTCCCTAGTCGAGAGGGTTGTGTGGACGCGCAGCCAATCAGACTAGCATATGACACAGTGGATGGTTCGGTCTCACTGACCATGTAGCATTGGATGCTAGCCGGATAATATGGACTCAGAAAGATCTGGTCGGATAGGTAGTCGGATCCGAGTCGAGATAAGGTCTGAGTTGGACAGACCCAACTATGAGACGCAGCGATAGGTCATTTGTGAGTCTCTGGTACAACATACATTCTATGTCCTAAGACCTGAGCTGGCGCATGTACTCGGGATGGTGACAGACTTGTTTTGGGCCGACCAAACGCTACTCCGTGACTGGGTAGTTATAAAGGTAGGTTTCGGGCTAGTCCAGACCCATGCTGCGAGACATGGTCGAGCAAGATGGGATTTGCCCCTTCGATTAGGAGAGATATACTCTGGGCCCCTCCTGTGATACGACCAAGATAAGCATGGCCATGCGACAAGGATTATGAGATAATCCGGTTTGTGGTCGGCATCACTGGAACGAGAAAGAGGTTGGGCTAGCACAAGGATGACAGACTCGCCTTGAGCCCGACAACATATATCGTGTGGCAAAGGGAACAGAAGTGTGAAGTACAGTTTCGCCTAACCAGCTTCATCGTACACTTGGAGTCGGCACGCTTTGCTAGAGGCCGCTACCGACTAGCCGAGTCGGATGTGATCAGACTCATGACCAAGTGAAAGAGAACCTAAAGGGTCGCGCGCTTAAGGGAAGGAACATATGGGCTTTAGGATCCGTGCGAGGCCCAAGAGTTGAGCCCTCGCCGGATGCCTATATATAGTGAAGGTGCGACACACCCATCTGGTTGATCGCTTCGGCGCCGTCATTAGGGCTTTGCATGTGTTGCAACTAGCCACCTCCACCCGCCGCCGAACTGTGTGATCGGACCTAGTAGTCCGCCGCACTGTATTCCTCCTGCACGCGTGGATACCGTTAGAGGCGGTGCACTTGCGCCGCTCCGGCGAACCTGTACGTGGGATCCGGCGACCGACAGTTCGAGGGAGATCGGATCGGCTGCTCGAGGGAGATCGGACAAGGAGGAGACGGACCACGTGGACGTGCTGCCCCAACTCTTCTTTCGTTACATGGCACTGCGCGTCTAGTGGTAACGATCTGTGATCCATCTCCGTAGCATGTTCTTGGATGTTCTGCGTGTAGGAAAATTTTAATTTGCATGCGATGCACCTACGGTAGAATCCAACAGTGGTATCAGAGTCTCTGCTTTAGGCTTTGGTTTCAGATCGGATGCATATTTGATATGTGGAGGCGGCAGATGAGATCTGTTGTCATTCATGAGATCGGCTATGTGCACAGTTGATGAGATCAACTACACATGGGGATCGATAAGGCTATGTTTTCTGGCAATCGGAATCGATGAGGTCGTGACACAACCTACCCCTACCAGTCATGTGCGTACCGCCTTGTATTTCGTACATGATTACACAAACCACGGTAGAATGCGATTCTATGCATAAGTTTGTTTTGCAGGTTTGATGTGAATAGTATGGCTCATATGTATGTGATGCATGTGTGTAATATAAGATGACCTGCGTGTCATGATTGTCAGCCGGCAGGAGCCAAAGTGCTATCATTATATTGTATAACGACCTGCGTGTCAACTTGTGAATCTTTGCAAATTCATTACTAGTTGTAGTAGTTAGAGGACAGAGATCAAGTTCGTGTCTAGGCGTCCCGGTGTGACGAACAAGATGGAGTTCCGAACTGGTCATCGGAGTTGGAGCCGACCTGGAAGGACATCCATGAAGGAGCCATACTATTTCACATATTTATGTTTATATGTGATTGATATTGCTTCTTGTCTCTATGCATGATAGAATGGTAGAAAGATCCCTCATTAATATCAAGCACATTGCCATTCTGGATGTTGCACCTTCGCACGTCAAGTACGTCTGGTAGTGGGCTCATAAAATTGAGGTGCTACTAGGTGTCGTTGAACTGGAGGGTTCGTGTCGGACACGGACATGCACTGCATCAGGTTAACTTGACAAGGCTATCAAAACGGTTTTGGGCCTTGTGGCAAAGAAGGTCGAGAGCCGGGGTATAAGATACCTACCCGACCGACAGGAGTCGTATAGAGATACGATTAGCAAGGAGTTGCTTACCGAATAGGCAAGTTGGCTAGCAGTGATGCTAAAGCTCACTAGTCGCTTGTGCTAGTCGGATCCTAAATCACTGAGAGTTTGCAGAGGGATGCCGACTTCAGT
Organism: Elymus sibiricus; assembly: GCA_039707655.1. Taxonomy (NCBI): domain Eukaryota; kingdom Viridiplantae; phylum Streptophyta; class Magnoliopsida; order Poales; family Poaceae; genus Elymus; species Elymus sibiricus. The sequence goes on from CM077663.1 coordinate 427,683,152, forward strand.
GGGAGTAGTTCTGTTTAAGGCTTGAATTACTCTACATAAACACATTGCTTAGTGATTGCATATTTTCTGTTGTAGATCAATGGCACCACCTGCTCAACCCAACTTTGCATTGAAATCAATTCTGGAAAAGGATAAACTAAATGGAACAAACTTTACCACCTGGTATAGAAATTTGAGAATTGTTCTTAAGCACGATAAAAAGGAACATGTTCTAGAGGATCCACTTCCAGAGGAACCTGCCGAGAATGCTAATGCCACAGCCAAGAATGCCCACCAGAAACTCGTTGATGAATCAAACGAGATCAGCTGTCTGATGCTGGCTTGTATGGAGCCCGATTTGCAACAGCATTTAGAAAATGTTGAGGCTTTCGATATGATCAAGAGTCTCAAGACCATGTTTCAGACATAGGCTAGGACCGAAAGGTTCAACGTCTGGCAATCCTTAACGGATTGTAAGCTAAAAGAGGGTGATCCAATGAGCCCGCATGTGATCAAGATGATCGGGTACGTGCAAGCTTTGGATCGGTTAGGCTTCCCACTTGGGGACGAGTTGTCCACCGATGCAATTCTGGGTTCTCTTCTGGCTAGCTATGGGACGTTCATCTCGAACTATCATATGCACGGCATGGATAAGAAGCTCACTGAGTTGCATGGGATGCTTAAGGTGGCACGGAGAAGGTTGTCTCCACTGAGTTGCATGGGATTTGCCCCTCCGATCAGGAGAGATATACTCTGGGCCCCTCGTGTGATATGACCAAGATAAGCATGGCCATGCGACGAGGATTATTAGATAATCCGGTTTGTGGTCGGCATCACTCGAACAAGAAAGAGGTTGGGCTAGCACAAGGATGACAGACTCGCCTTGAGGCCCACAACATATATCGTGTGGCAAAGGGAACAGAAGTGTGAAGTACACGTTCGCCTAACCAGCTTCATCGGACACTTGGAGTCGGCACGCTTTGCTAGAGGCTGCTACCGACTAGCCGAGTCGGATGTGATCAGACTCGTGACCAAGTGAAAGAGAACCTAAGGGGTCGCGCGCTTAAGGGAAGGAACATATGGGCTTTAGGATCCATGCGAGGCCCAAGAGTTGAGCCCGCGCTGGATGCCTATATATAGTGGAGGTGCGGCACACCCATCTGGTTGATCGCTTTGGCGCCGTCATTAGGGCTTTGCATGTGTTGCTACTAGCCACCTCCACCCGCCGCTGAACTGTGTGATCGGACCTAGCAGTTCGCCGCACGGTGTTCCTCCTGCACGCGCGGATACCATTAGAGGCGGTGCACTTGCGCCGCTCCGGCGAACCTGTACGTGGGATCCGACGACCGACAGTTCGAGGGAGATCGGATCGGCTGCTCGAGAGAGATCGGAAGAGGAGGAGACGGACCACGCGGACGCGCGGCCCCAACTCTTCTTCCGCTGCACGGCACTGCGCGTCTAGTGGTAACGATCTGTGATCCATCTCCGTAGCATGTTCTTGGATGTTCTGTGTGTAGGAAAATTTTAATTTGCATGCGATGCACGTACGGTAGAACCCAACAGCTAGATGGCTTCTTCTCTCTCTCTCTCTTATGATTCTCAATACAATGGTCTCTTGGAGATCTATTTGATGTAAACTTTTGCGGTGTGTTTGTTAGGATCCGATGAATTTTGGGTTCATGATCAGTTTCTATCCATGAAGATTATTTGAGTCTTCTTTGATCTCTTATATGCATGATTACTTATAGCCTCGTATTTCTTCTTCGAATCTTTGGTTTAGTTAGGCCAACTAGATCGATTTTTCTTGCCATGGGAAGAGGTTATTTGTGATGGGTTCGATCTTGCGGTGTTCTTTCCCAGTGACAGAAGGGGCAGCAAGACACGCATGTATCGTTGCTATTAAGGATAACAAGATGGGGTCTATTCCTACATGAATAGATCTTGTCTACATCATGTCATCGTTCTTATTGCATTACTCCATTTTTCCATGAACTTAATACACTAGATGCATGCTGGATAGCGGTCGATGTGTGGAGTAATAGAGGTAGATGCAGGCAAGAGTCGGTCTATCTTTCTTGGACGTGATGCCTATATAATGATCATCGCCTTGGATATCGTCATGACTATTTGATTTTCTATCAATTGCCCAACAGTAATTTGTTCACCCACCGTGCGCTCACTAGTAGAAAATAGGGCATTAGTCCCGGTTCCAGAGGGCCTTTAGTCCCGGTTCTACAACCAGGACAAAATGATCGGGACTAATGGCCATCATTTTTAGTCCCGGTTGGCTTACGAACCGGGACTAAAGGAGCTCCACGTGGCCGCCCTGGGGAGCCCAGGCAGGAGGACCTTTAGTCCTGGTTGGTAACTCTGACCGGGACTAAAAGGCAGCCACGCGTCAGGAGCTGCCAGGCGCTGGGGTTTTTTTTTTGAAAGGAGGGGTTTAGGGGTTTTCCTATTGTGTTTCCCCCTTTTATTTGTGTGTTTACCATTTTTATTTTACGCTTTTCATTCAGCTCGACGCTAGCTACTACATATAGCAATCTAGGAACCATTAAACAACATCGTCATGATCAATATATAGAGAGAAGTGACCTCTCTTTCTCCGTGCTTGGTCGAACAATATGCAACAAGTTTTTGTAAATCTATTCGACGCTATTACATATAGTACACGTTCATGCATATATACAATATAACATCTCTTACGATCCTAACGTCTATTACCAACATCGCATTCGAGATCCTTATGGCATTCTCCGTCTTTAGGTATGACATGCTCAACAAAGAATCCCACCAATTCCTCTTGAATTGCTCGTACGCGATCAGTTGGTAGGAGTTCGTCCCGCTTCTGCCAGATCTAATTTAAAGAAGGGGGTCAATAAAACTCAACACAATTGATGGTAATAAAATAAAAATGTGAATATTGTTTACGTACTTCAAATTGTTCTAAAGATATGCCCCGGCCCCGCTCAGATGTCGAGTGGAGAATGAACTCGCAAACGTAGTAAGCACATAAATTAGTCCCAGATGCCTGCCACAAGCACTTTACGAGAATAGAGTTCAATCAAAATGATAATCAAGCATGATAATGGTATTGAAACTAGAATCAATGAGAGATGCGCGGTACTAGAGTTGTACTTACTTTGGGGTGTAAAAATTGTAGCTCTTTTTTCCAGCTGACACCCTTAACCTGTTTGGTGAACTTTTTCCAAACCCTGCCTGGCAAAGAAAATGATTACTTGATATCAGGAAATGAACGAAAGTTGCCGATATGGTGCGATAATGATTGAACTTACTTCTGAAGCATTTGACTCATGCTCATCCACTCCTTAGGGTCTTTACGTCTCGAGTCCAAGACAGTTACTTTTCCCTCTTCAAGCTGAATGTCTAGCAGAATAAAGTGGTAACTGCGCACGCATAACTCATTAATTGCACTTAACCTTGAGTAAGCGAAACTGAATGTGCACAAGATAGTAACACTCACTTGAAGTTGTAAGGAAATAGTATTTCATTTATGGTTTGTTGTCCAAGTAACGCATCTAGCAAATTTTTCTCTGTATCAGCGGGAAATTCTTTTAACGTATGTTCATTTATGAAATTTGGGTCAATGAACCCAATGTCATAGATTTGTAGTTGTTTGCATTCGAGGATCTTCATTCTGCATAATATAGTGTGAGGATAATTAATACATGCAATGAACGAGCTGAGCTAGAGACTTAATTACAGAAAAAATACTTATAGACAATAGGAACTGACGATAGTTTTGTCGAGCTCCTTTTGGTTGTATAACTGGAAAATTTCTTCAAATTCAATTAACAACATCTGGTCTCCATTGAAGAAGTGCTCATTTTTTATTCCCACCAAGATATTGTTGGTCCCCTCCTTGCAGGCTTCCAAGTACCATTCATGAAAATGTCGCATCCTCGTTGGTAGACCCTTGAGCTCCTCACGTGTGACGAGAGGCTTCCCGTGCTCGTATCTTAAGGATGGTACTACCTCAACCTTTTCGAACTGTACCAAATCGGCTAAGTAATAACCAACAGTGATAGCAAGACCACCGACCGTTTTCTCTGGATCATTAGCGATATTGGTAACCACCTTGAGCGGAGGGCACGATTGCAGTTCTTGTTCGCCGAGCTGGGGAATTGTTTTCCCACTTCTTGCGCCACTTCTACTTAAGCTTCCCGACCGCCTCGCTTGATCATATGTCTTTTGAATACAACGGTCATAGTTTGATGGCGGCGGAGGCGGTGGTGGTCGCCTAAGGGCATCCAGAGTTTGCTTCACTTTCACCGGATCTATTTTCTCCTCTGGAGGTGGGTGTTTCGGTGCAAGCTGACGTTTCACTTCGGCATCCACGATCTTGTTGTTTTCCTCCTCAGTCATCTCGTATGGTAACTTGGGAGGAACCTTAAGGCTTGGGCCTGCTCTGAATCTCTTCGTTTTCGTACTGCTGCTAGCCGCCGGAGCGGCGGTGCCTCTCTTCCGATGTTGCTGAGGCGGCGGAGTCCGATGACGCGGCGGAGACAGCTGAGGCGGAGGAGGATTCTGCTGAGGGGCCTTCTCCGTCGGAGTCCGCTGAGGCGACGGAGACGGCTGATGCGCTGGAGACGACTCAAGCAGCGGAGGCGACTGACGCACCGAAGACGGTTGACCCACCGGAGACGGCTGACGCACCGGAGACGACTCGGGCACCGGGGCCTCCTCCGGCTGAGTCTGCTGAGGCGGCGTCCAGTATGGAAGCACGATGTGTTCCTTTCTCCATAGACAGGTAGTCCTTAAGGCATATCGAAGAAGAATCTCCCCTTCACCTGTAGCGTACTCAAGCTCCAGCCCATCAAATCCGTCCATTATTTCATCCACCCCGACAATAGCAAAGCCAGCTGGAACCGGAGTGCAATGGAAAGTTGCATCAGGTCGAGGAGGTAAGACATAGCCGACCGCCGCCTTCAAGGTCAGGTTATGCCATTTCGCCATTAGCACACAATGTTCATTATTCGTGATACCATCCACGGGGTAGCGAGGAGCCGTGCTATCAGGATGAACGAGCTCCGTGGAAGCCACGCTGCTTCTTCGCTGAGATTGTGGGGTAGCATCGTGGGTAGTCTCCAATGAAGGATCTGCGTGCCGCTGAGATGGTTGGCCGGTAGCTCGCTGGCTCTCAAGTGCCTCTAGTTTCGCTAATCTTTCATTCATCTTCTGCAATTCGCTTGCTTCCTCTTTCTTCTTTCTCTATCGGCTTCTGTAACCAGTGCTGTCAGGAAACCCAACCTTCCACGGAACGGAGCCTGATGTGCCTCGTGTTCGTCCAGGGTGTTCAGGATTCCCGAGGGCCTTTGACAGCTCGTCCTTCTCTCTGTCGGGAATGAACTTCCCTTCCAACGCTTCCTTGATTGCTTCCTCAAGCTTTGTGATGGGTATTGCAAGTTGAGCTTTCGTCCAGACACACTTCCCTGTTTCTGGATCCAAAGTTCCCCCAACCCCGAAGAACCAAGTCCTTGCCCGATCTGGCTAGTGCAATGTCGCTGGTTGGACATCTTTAGCAAGCAGGTCTTGCTCAGCTTTGTCCCACATAGGCCGGGCTTTGCTGTAGCCACCTGACCCCGTAACATGGTGATACTCCTTCCTTGCGGCATTTTTCTTATTTGTAAGTGACCTGTTCTTAGCCTTCTCCGATTTCTTGTAGGCCACAAATGCGGGCCAGTGATCTTTCAGCTTCACATATTGACCTATGAATTCTGGAGTCTTGTCTTTCTCGACAAACTTCCTGTTCAATTCTTTCTTCCAGTTCTTGAATAGTTCTGCCATCTTCTTAAGAGCAAACGCCTTGACCTTTCGCTGTATAACTGGGTTATTCGGATCCTCCTCTGGCGGTAGCCTGAAATTTCTCATTAGATTGGCCCAAAGATCATCTTTCAGTGTATCGTTGACATAAGGAATTTGAGGGTCCTTCTTCTTATTCCATTCTTGGAAGCTGATCGGGACGATGTCCCTAACAATAACTCCGCACTAATGTACAAATTTGTTCTTGGTCCGGTAGGGAGCAATCGGTTGGCCTTCTGGAGAGACTTCTTCGATCGTGAACCTTTCTTCCGCGTCCAACCTTCTCATCGGGCCTCGTCTCCTTACCGAAGTGGAGCTCGATCCGGATGGCTAATTAAAAAGAAGAAAGATTAATTAATATATACCTCGCCGGACTTTGAAGCAGTTATGGCTCCCTTCTCCATCCGATCAACGGAGCCGTCATGATCTCCTTCGTCCTCAATTCGATCACCGGAGCCGTCAAGATCTCCTTCCTCCTCACCGGAGCCGCCATCCTCTCTTTCCTCACCATCGGTCTCGTTGAGAAACGACAAGCAGGTGAGATCGATATCACCTCCGTCGCGGATTATATCCCCCAACAACTCTTCTTTTTCTAAGTCATTGTCGTCCATAGTTTCTGCAAATATTACAACGTGGCAATATACAACCATGAGAGATGGATTAGTGGCAAACATAGACTTAATCACAACAAGGAATCATAGGCATATGAGCAATGGATTAGTGGGAAACATCATGCAAAGTTCACAAGTTTTATAACAGTCAGTTTCAGACGATCGTCGAGGACTCCTCCCCCCTCATGTCTGATGAGTCGTCCTATCTTTCGAGAGAGGATACTTTGCGGACCGCCTCTCTCATGGTCGTTTGTAGTGAAGGCTGAATGGCCCAATATGCTTAGCGTAGTATTTTGACGGGGATGGCGGGTTTCGGGTTCGGGTATTACTGAAACGGGTTTGAACCCGTGACCGCCTCTCTCATGGTCGTCGAGGATACTTGCAGACCCCCACCCACCTCATGTCGAAGTTAACATTCTACGAACATATGAAAATTCTCAAGTGCATTATGTTCATATGGTGGGACTGGCAACCTACGAAACACCGATACAGCGACATTGATACGGTGATACGGGTACAGCGATACGAGATACGGCAATTTCTAAAAAAAGCAATAAGCCGATACGGTAAACATATATAAGTAATAATAAAATGACATGGACTGTCTCATTTTAAAAATCTCACTATCATCAATGGGGATAAAAATCTCACTATCACCGACGCACCAATTTTAGAATTTTTTTCTTGATAACAATAAAGAAAGCACAATCTTCATTGAGTTCCTTTTTCTCATAACTATAAACAAGAACTCTCACCTATGAACATGACGATAATTAACAATAAACAAGAACTCTCAAAAAGCAACAAGCCATCAGCATCAACAAGCCATCTTCAATGGGCTCACTGTGGGGGCAGGGGTCGGCGCGGTGACGTCGGGGCCGACAGGGGCGCGGCGACGGCGACGGGGCAGTGGGAGGCGACGGCGGGGAAGGGCGAGGCGACGGCGACGGCGACGACAACATAGGGGCAGGGGCGCGACGACGGCGGGGCAGGGGGAGGCGACGGCGACGGCGGGGCAGGGCGCGGCGACGGCGATGGGGAGGAGGGCGCGCGAGGAGGTCCGGCGCCGGCGACGGTCAGCGGGCTCGGGGACGGCAGGGCGTCGGCGAGGGCGACGGAAAAATCCGGGAGCCTGGCGGCGTCGATGTCGTCGTCGGCGCCGAGGAGAGAAGAAACTGCAATGGATTGGAAATTTTTCTAAGTGCCCTTTATATAGCCCCCCCCCTTTAGTCCCGGTTGGTGGCTCCAACCGGGACTAATGCCCCCCTTTAGTCCCGATTGGAGCCACCAACCGGGACTAAAGGTAAATTTCAGTAGCCCAAAGGGCGGGAAGCAGAGACATTTAGTCCCAATTGGTGGCTCCAACCGGGACTAAAGGGGGGGGGCATTAGTCCCGGTTGGAGCCACCAACCGGGACTAAAGGGTTGTGCTTCCCGCAGCCTAAGTTTAGTCCCACCTCGCTAGTCGAGAGGGGCTTGATACGTCTCCAATGTATCTATAATTTATGAAGTATTCATGCCATGTTTACAATAATTCTATATGATTTTCGGTATGATTTTATTAGAACTAACCCGGACTGGCGCTGTTTTCAGCAGAACTACCATGGTGTTGTTTTTGTGTAGAAATAAAAGTTCTCGGAATGGGCTGAAAATTTACGGAGAATATTTTTGGAAAATATAAAAAATACTGGAGCAAAAATATACCGGAGAGGAGTCCCGAGGAGGCCACAAGCCTAGGGGACGCCCCCCTGGCTTGTGGGTCCCTCGAGCACCCCCCCCCCCCTGACGTGATTCCAATGCCAAATATTCTTATAAATACAGAAACCCCTGAAAAGAAACCTAGATCGGGAGTTCCGCCGCCGCAAGCCTCTGTAGCCACGAAAAACCAATCGGGATCCCGTTCCGGCATCCTGCTGGAGGGGGAAACCATCACCGGAGGTCATCTTCATCATCTCGGCGGTCTCCATGACGAGGAGGGAGTAGTTCACCCTCGGGGCTGAGGGTATGTACCAGTAGCTATGTGTTTGATCTCTCTCTCTCGTGTTCTTGAGATGACACGATCTTGATGTACCGCGAGCTTTATTAATATAGATGAATCATATGGAGTTTTCCCCTCTCTATCTTCTTGTGATGAATTGAGTTTTCCCTTTGAAGTTTACTTATCAGATTGAATCTTTAAGGATTTGAGAACACTTGATGTATGTCTTGGGATGGGATATCCGTGGTGACAATGGGATGTTCTATTGATCCACTTGATGTATGTTTCGGTGATCAACTTGCTGGTTCCGTGACCTTGGGAATCTATGCATAGGGGTTGGCACACGTTTTCGTCTTGACTCTCCGGTAGAAACTTTGGGGCACTCTTGGAAGTTCTTTGTGTTGGATTGAACCTGATGAATCTGAAATTGTGTAATGCATATCGTATAATCAAGCCCATGGGTACTCGTGGTGACATTGGAGTATCTAGGTGACATTAGGGTTTTAGTTGATGTGTACCTTAAGGTGTTATTTTAGTACGAACTCTAGGGCTTTTCGTGACACTTATAGGGATAGCTCATAAGATTGATCAGAAAATATAACTTTGAGGTGGTTTCGTACCCTACAATAATTTCTTCATTTGTTCTCCGCTATTTGTGACTTTGGAGTGAACTCTTTGTCGCACGTGAGGGATTTACATATGATTCAACTATGTTAGTATTGTTGAGAGAACTTGCACTAGTGAAAGTATGAACCCTAGGCCTTGTTTTGAAGCATTGCAATACCGTTTTTGCTCACTTTTGTTACTTGCTACCTTGCTGTTTTTATATTTTCAGATTATAAAAACCTATATCTACCATCCATATTACACGTGTATCACCATCTCTTCGCTGAACTAGTGCATCTATACAATTTACCATTGTATTGGGTGTGTTGGGGACACAAGAGACTCTTTTTTATTTGGTTGCAGGGTTGTTTGAGAGAGACCATCTTCATCCTATGCCTCCCACGGATTGATAAACCTTAGGTCATCCACTTGAGTGAAATTTGCTACTGTCCTACAAAACTCCGCGCTTGGAGGCCCAACACGAGTCTACAAGAAGAAGGTTGCGTAGTAGACATCAAGCTCTTTTCTGGTGCCGTTGCTGGGGATGTGAGTGCTTGAAGGTATATCTTTAGATCTTGCAATTAAATCTTTTAGTTTCTTGTTTTTCACTAGTTTAGTCTATAAAAGAAAACTACAAAAAAATGGAATTGAGGTTGCCTCATATACTTCATCTTTATAATGTCTTTCGTGAAAATGAGGGAAAGGAAAATTGTGCCAAAGTGTTAGAAGAAGAAGTCAATAAAATGTTTGGCACTAAATCTTTGTATGATGAGCATGATTGCAATGTTGTTAGTATGAATTCCTTGAATATTCATGATGCTAATGATATGCAAAGCCACAAGCTTGGGGATGCTATGTTTGATGAAGATGATATGTTTAGTCCCCCATGTTTTGATGAGCAAATTTATTATGATGAAAGCATGCCTCCTATTTATGATGATTATTGTGATGACATGTATGCTATAAAGAATAATTATAACCATGAAACTTGTCATCATGATTTTAATTTTCAATTGGATTATGCTTCACATGATAGTTATTTTGTTGAGTTTGCTCCCACTACTATTGATGAGAATAAATTTGCTTATGTGGTGAGTAGTAAAATTTCTATGCTTGTAGATCATGAAAAGAATGCTTTATGTGCTGGTTATATTGTGAAATTCCTTCATGATGCTACTGAAAATTATTATGAGGGAGGAACATATGCTTGTAGGAATTGCAATAATATCAAGTTTCCTCTCTATGTGTTCAAAGTTTTGAAGTTATGCTTGTTTTGCCTTCCTATGCTAGTTGATTCTTGCTCCCATAAATTGTTTGCTCACAAAATCCCTATGCATAGGAAGTGGGTTAGACTTAAATGTGCTTGTCATGAGATTCATGATGCTCTTTTGCATGTTTCAATTATTATCCCTATGTGAGCATCATTGAAATCATCATGCCTAGCTAAAAGGCTTTAAAGAAAAGCGCTTGTTGGGAGGCAACCCAACACTTTTACTTTCTGTTTTTATATGTTCACATGATTAAGCTACTGTAGTAATCATGTTTTGTGTCTTTTATTTCAATAAAGTGACAAGTAAAGCCTTTGGGATAGTGTGGATGATAGTTGACTTGATTCTGTGCAAAAACAGAAACTTTTTTTCTCAGTCCAGGAATTTTGTAAATTCACTGGAACTTGCTTTTGATCTGAATTTTTTACACATGATTGATATACAAATTTCCTAGATTGTCCTAATTTTTCAGAATATTTAGAGACAGGGAAGTATGGTTACACTACAGATCATCACAGACTGTTCTGTTTTTGACAGATTCTGTTTTGCATGCATAGTTTACTTGTTTTAGTGTTTCTATAGCTTATATTGAGTGATATAAATTATAGGAATGATAGAATACAGTAGGTATCATGTGGGAACAATTATGAATCTTGTCTTGATAGTACCTAAGTGAATTATATTTATTTATTATCCTAACCCTTCTCACGAAGTTCCGTTAAGTTTTGTGTGATTAAAGTTTTCAAGTTTTGGGTGAGACACCGATATGAGGAGAATAAGGAGTGAAAAGATCCTAAGCTTGGGGATGCCCAAGTGTCATGGTTTTGTCACGGCAGATGTCCGAAGACTTAGGTTCGAGGCCATCGCTAAGACGGTGGACTCAAAGGGATTGGTCGAGACGAGGGACATGAGTTTACCCAGGTTCGGCCCCTCAAGAAGAGGTAAAAGCCTACATCCTGCTTGTGCTATATTGATTGGAGTATCGATTACAAGGGAGCGGATTCGCTTGACCTAGTTCTCGATCGATTAGTTTCTGCCTAAGCCGCCCTAGGGCCTCACCTTTATATAGGAGGTCGAGGCTTCTGGGTTACACAAGTCCTAAACCGACTCATACACCGTAGTTGATCCTGTCTCTAAGCCGCCTTGCCGTCTTGGGCAAGCCGTCTCCGGGCGGCTTAACCACCCGGGTCTTCATGCCATCTTCTGTCTGGGCCTTCTTCTTGGCCCGTCAGGTAAGCCGCCATGCGACCTGGCCTTCATCGTCCGGCCCACCTCATAGGTCTTGGCGTTATGAGCCGCCAGGTATGACCCGGCCCCTCCTGGGCGGGTCTTACCACGGGGTTATATCCCCAACATTAGGCCCCAGGTTGATTTGAGCCTGCTCATGTCAATCTTCAAATTCATTTGGCGGCGAGTCTCCCATTTCTTCACCTGAAAGAGAAACTTATAACCCGCCATGACGTCATGTCAAATATTCAGAAAAGATTCTGTGACGTTCGCAACAGATCCTCTCATTAAACGGTCGGCCCGGAAATCGAGGCGCCCCTTCCGGTCAATTATCACTGTGCCGCCTCGTCTTTCACGTGCACTGTTTGTTGGGGAACGTTGCATGGGAAACAAAAATTTTCCTACGCACACATAAGATCTATCCATGGTGATGAGCATCTACGAGAGGGAGAGTGAATCTACATACCCTTGTAGATCGCTAAGCGGAAGCGTTAATAAACGCGGTTGATGTAGTCGAACGTCTTCGCGATCCAAATCGCCGAGCGTCCCGCGATCCAATCACGATCCTTCCGATCTAGTGCCGAACGGACGGCACCTCCGCGTTCAACACACGTACGGCTTGATGACGCCTTCACCTCCTCGATCCAGCGAGCGATGGTGAAGTAGTGGTTGAGTTCCAGCAGCACGACGGCGTGGTGATGGTGGTGAGGAACAATCTCTGCAGGGCTTCGCCAAGCGCTACGGAGATTATGACGGAGGAACTAGAGGGTTAGGGTTGCCGCACACGGCTTGGGGAAATCTTGATGTGTCCCGTGTGCTAGCCCTGCCCCTCTATTTATATGTTGAGCCTTGGGGTCTAAACTTGGAGTAAAAGCCTCCTCTAGGTCGGTTTTGCCCGCACAAGGTCGGTTTGGCCCGCAGGGAAAGAGTCCAACTCGGATCCCTGCCGAACCGTGCACAGCCGCGCTTGGGCGGTAGTACCGCTTCACACAAGCGGTAGTACCGCTCGGGCGGTAGTACCGCTTCACCAAGCGGTAGTACCGCTTACGCGGCAGCAAAACTACTTTTGCACTTTCCAATACCTTGTGGGCTTTATCCCTTTGGCTCATATAAAGTGTTGCTGCACCCGAACACTTCGGTAAACATCCGGAACCCATTCCGGTGAACTCTGGAACTCTTCCGGAGATCGAAACACTATTATCACATATATCAATCTTTACCTCCGGACTCTTCCGGAGATCCTCGTCATGTCCGGGATCTTATCCGGGACTCCGAACAACTTTCGGTCACCAACATAATAACTCAATTATACTAATCGTCACCAAACGTTAAGTGTGTAGACCCTGCGGGTTCGAGAACTATGTAGACATGACCGAGACACCTCTACGGCCAATAACCAATAGCGGGACCTGGATGCCCATATTGGCTCCTACATATTCTACGAAGATCTTTATCGGTCGAACCTCTATGTCAAGGATTCAGTTAATCCCGTATGCTGTTCCCTTTGTTCTTCGGTATGTTACTTGCCCGAGATTCGATCGTCGGTATCACTATACCTAGTTCAATCTCGTTACCGGCAAGTCTCTTTACTCGTTCCGTAATACAAGATCTCGTGGCTAACACTTTAGTCACATTGCTTGCAAGGCTCATTGTGATGTTGTATTACCGAGTGGGCCCTGAGATACCTCTCCGTCATACGGAGTAACAAATCCCAGTCTTGATCCATGCCAACCCAACAGACACCCTCGGAGATACCTGTAGAGCACCTTTATAGTCACCCAGTTACGTTGCGACGTTTGATACACACAAGGTATTCCTCCGGTGTTAGTGAGTTGCATGATCTCATGGTCAAAGGAACAGATACTTGACATGCAGAAAACAATAGCAATAAACTGACACGATCAAATGCTACGTTTACAGTTTGGGTCTTGTCCATCACATCATTCTCCTAATGATGTGATCCCGTTATCAAATGACATCTCATGTCAATGGCTAGGAAACCTTAACCATCTTTGATCAACGAGCTAGTCAACTAGAGGCTTACTAGGGACACAGTGTTGTCTATGTACCCACACATGTATTTGAGTTTCCAATCAATACAATTATAGCATGGATAATAAACGATTATCATGAACAAGGAAATATAATAATAACCAATTTATTATTGCCTCTAGGGCATATTTCCAACAGTCTCCCACTTGCACTAGAGTCAATAATCTAGTTCACATCACTATGTGATTTACATTGTAATGAATCGAACACCCATGCAGTTCTGGTGTTGTTCATGTTTAGCCCTTGGAAGAGGTTTAGTCATCGGATCTGCAACATTTAGATCCGTGTGTACTTTGCAAATATTTATGTCGTCCTCCTTGATGTAATCGCGGATGGAATTGAAACGTCGCTTTATGTGTCTGGTCCTCTTGTGAAATCTTGGTTCCTTGGCTAGAGCAATGGCACCAGTATTATCACAAAACAGAGTCATTGGGTTAAGTGCACTAGGCACTACTCCAAGATCTGTCATGAACTCCTTCATCCAGACACCTTCCTTCGCCGCCTCCGAGGCTGCGATGTACTCCGCTTCGCATGTAGAATCAGCTACCACGCTTTGCTTGGAACTGCACCAGCTAACCGCACCCCCATTAAGAATAAATACGTATCCGGTTTGCGACTTAGAGTCATCCGGATCAGTGTCAAAGCTTGCATCGACGTAACCCTTTACGACGAGCTCTTGATCACCTCCATAAACGAGAAACATGTCCTTAGTCCTTTTCAGGTACTTCAGGATATTCTTGACCGCCGTCCAGTGTTCCATTCCTGGATCACCTTGAAACCTTCCGACCATACTTATGGCAAGGCTGACATCGGGTCTTGTGCACAGCATTGCATACATGATAGAGCCTATGGCTGAAGCATAGGGGATGACACTCATCTTTTCTCTATCTTCTGCAGTCACTGGGCATTGAGTCTTACTCAACTTCACACCTTGCAAAACAGGCAAGAACCCCTTCTTGGACTGATCCATTTTGAACTTCTTCAAAATCTTATCAAGGTATGTGCTTTGTGAAAGTCCTATTAAGCGTCTCGATCTATCTCTATAGATCTTGATGCCTAATATGAAAGCAGCTTCTCCTAGGTCCTTCATTGAAAAACTCTTGTTCAAATATTCCTTTACGCTTTCCAGCATTTCTATATTGTTTCCAATCAGCAATATGTCATCCACATATAATATTAGAAACGCTATAGAGCTCCCACTCACTTTCTTGTAAATACAAGCTTCTCCGTAAACTTGTATAAACTCGAACGCTTTGATCACCTCATCAAAACGAAGATTCCAACTCCGAGATGCTTGCACCAGTCCATAAATGGATCGCTGGAGTTTGCAAACTTTGTCAGCATTCTCTGGATCGACAAAACCTTCTGGTTGCATCATATACAACTCTTCCTTAAGGTAACCGTTAAGGAACGCTGTTTTGACATCCATCTGCCAAATTTCATAATCGAAAAAGGCAGCTATTGCTAACATGATTCTGACGGACTTAAGCATCGCTACGGGTGAGAAGGTCTCATCGTAGTCAACTCCTTGAACTTGTGAAAAACCCTTTGCCACAAGTCGAGCTTTATAGACGGTGACATTACCGTCCGCGTCCGTCTTCCTCTTAAAGATCCATTTGTTCTGAATGGCCTTACGCCCTTCAGGTAATACTTCCAAAGTCCATACTTTGTTTTCATACATGGATCCCATCTCGGATTTCATGGCCTCTAACCACTTCTCGGAATCCGGGCCCATCATCGCTTCTCCATAGCTCGTAGGTTCATCGTTGTCTAACAACATGATTTTTAAGACAGGGTTGCCGTACCACTCAGGAGTAGTACGCGTCCTTGTCGACCTACGAGGTTCGATAGCAACTTGATCCAAAGCTTCATGATCATCATCATTAACTTCCTCTTCAGCTAATGTAGGCTCCACAGAAACAACTTTCTGCGCTGCGCTACTCTCAGGTTGAAGTAAAGGTTCAACAACCTCATCAAGTTCTATCTTCCTCCCACTCAATTCTTTCGAGAGAAACTCTTTCTCAAGAAATGTTCCGTTTTAGCGACAAACACTTTGCCCTCGGATCTGAGGTAGAAGGTATACCCAATTGTCTCTTTTGGGTATCCTATGAAGACGCATTTCTCCGCTTTGGGTTCCAGCTTTTCAGGCTGAAGCTTTTTGACATAAGCATCACATCCCCAAACTTTAAGAAACGACAGTTTCGGCTTCTTGCCAAACCAAAGTTCATATGGCGTCGTCTCAACGGATTTCGATGGTGCCCTATTTAAAGTGAATGCAGCTGTCTCTAATGCATAACCCCAAAACGATAGTGGCAAATCGGCAAGAGACATCATAGATCGCACCATATCTAATAAGGTTCGATTACGACGTTCGGACACACCATTACGCTGTGGTGTTCCAGGCGGTGTCAATTGTGAAACAATTCCACACTGTCTTAAGTGACTGCCAAACTCATAACTCAGATATTCTCCTCCTCGATCAGATCGTAGGAATTTAATCTTCTTGTTACGATGATTCTCAACTTCACTCTGAAATTGTTTGAACTTTTCAAATGTTTCAGACTTGTGTTTCATTAAGTAAATATACCCATATCTACTTAAGTCATCAGTGAAGGTGAGAAAGTAACGATAACCACCGCGCGCCTCAATACTCATTGGACCGCACACATCAGTATGTATGATTTCCAATAAGTCACTTGCCCGTTCCATTATTCCAGAGAACGGCGTTTTAGTCATCTTGCCCATGAGGCATGGCTCACATGTGTCAAGTGATTCAAAATCAAGTGACTCCAAAAGTCCATCAGCATGGAGCTTCTTCATGCGTTTTACGCCAATATGACCTAAACGGCAGTGCCACAAGAAAGTGGTATTATCATTATCAATTCTATATCTTTTGGCATCAATGTTATGAACATGTGTAGCATTACTATCGAGATTCAATAAGAATAAACCCCTTACATTGGGTGCATGACCATAAAAGATATTACTCATATAAATAGAACAACCATTATTCTCTGATTTAAATGAGTAACCGTCTCGCAATAAACAAGATCCAGATATAATGTTCATGCTTAACGCAGGCACCAAATAACACTTATTTAGGTTCATCACTAATCCCGACGGTAATCGAAGAGCGAGCGTGCCGACGGCGATCACATCAACCTTGGAACCATTTCCCACGCGCATCGTCACTTCGTCCTTTGCCAGCCTCCGTCTATTCCGCAGTTCCTGTTTTGAGTTGCAAATATGAGCAACCGCACCGGTATCAAATACCCAGGCACTACAACGAGAGTTGGTAAGGTACACATCAATAACATGTATATCATATATACCTTGTTTGTTGTTGGCCGCCTTCTTGTCAGCCAAATACTTGGGGCAATTCCGCTTCCAGTGTCCAGTTCCCTTGCAATGAAAACACACAGTTTCTGGTTTGGGTCCAGCCTTGGGTTTCTTCACGAGAGGAGCAACTGCTTTGCCACTCTTCTTGGAGTTACCCTTCTTACCCTTGCCATTTTTCTTGAAACTAGTGGTTTTATTGACCATCAACACTTGATGCTCCTTCTGAATTTCAGACTCAGCGGCTTTCAGCATCGCAAACAGCTCGGCGACTGACTTGTTCATCCCGTGCATGTTATAGTTCAACACGAAGCTCTTGTAGCTAGGTGGCAATGATTGAAGAACTCTGTCAGTGATAGCCTCTGGCGGAAGGGGCATCCCTAACTCAGCCAGACGGGTGGAGTACCCAGACATTCTGAGCACGTGATCACTGATAGATCCGTTCTCCTCCATCTTGCAAGCATAGAACTTATCGGAGATCTCATATCTCTCGATCCGGGCATTCTTCTGAAAGATAAACTTCAACTCCTGGAACATCTCATATGCTCCATGACGTTCAAAACGTCTTTGAAGTCCCGGTTCTAAGCCATACAACATTGCACATTGAACTATTGAGTAATCATCAGAACGAGCCTGCCAGGCGTTCACAACGTCTAGAGACTCAACTGGAGCGGGTGGATCACCAAGCGGTGCATCAAGGACATAAGCCTTCTGGGAAGCCGTAAGGATAATCCTTAGATTACGGGCCCAGTCCACAAAGTTACTTCCATCATCTTTCAACTTAGCTTTCTCTAGGAACGCATTAAAATTCAGGGGTGCTACTGCGCGAGCCATGATCTACAACATGAATATTGCAAAGACAACTTAGACTATTGTTCTTTAGATAATGAGTTTAGTTAATCATATTACTTAAAAACTCCCACTCAAATTGACATCCCTCCGATCATTCGAGTGTAACATGATCCAAATCCACCAACTCAAGTCCGATCATCACGTGAGTTGAGGTGGTTTCAATGGTGAACATCTTCATGTTGATCATATCTACTATATGACTCATGTTCGACCTTTCGGTCTCTTGTGTTCCGAGGCCATGTCTGTACATGCTAGGCTCGTCAAGTTTAACCCGAGTGTTCCGCACGTGTAACATGGCTTACACCCGTTGTATGCGAACGTAGAGTCTATCACACCCGATCATCACGGCGTGTCTCGAAACGACGAACTTTCGCAACGGTGCACACTTGGGGAGAACACAATTTATCTTGAAATTTAAGTGAGGGATCACCTTATAATGCTACCGTCGTCCTAAGCAAAATAAGATGCATAAAAGGATTAACATCACATGCAAATCATAAGTGACATGATATGGCCATGAACTTGTGCTTTTGATCTCCATCTCCAAAGCACCGGCATGATCTCCATCGTCACCGGCATGACACCATGATCTCCATCATCTTGATCTCCATCAACGTGTCGCCATAAGGTTGTCGCGCTGACTGTTGCTTCCACGACTATAGCTAACGTTTAGCGATAAAGTAAAGCATTACATAGCGCTTAATGATTGACACGCAGGTCATACAATAATTAAAGACAACTCTATGGCTCCTGCCAGTTGCCGTACTCATCGACATGCAAGTCGTGATATTCTATACAAAACATGATCATCTCATACATCACATATATCTCATCATGTAATTGGCCATATCACATCACATCATACCCTGCAAAAACAAGTTAGACGTCCTCTAATTGTTGTTGCAAATTTTACGTGGCTGCTATGGGTTTGCAAGAACCGTTCTTACCTACGCAAAACCACAACGTGGTGTAGTGATTGCTTTTTGATCTTCTAAAAGAACCCTCTTCATTGAACCGATTCAACTAAAGTGAGAGAGACAGACACCCGCCAGTCACCTTTATGCAACAAGTGCACGCAGCGGTAAAACCAGTCTCGCGTAAGCGTACGCGTAATGTCGGTCCGGGCCGCTTCATCTCACAATGCCGCTGAATCAAGTATCAACTAGTAACGGCAAGCAATATGTATACACCCACGCCCACAACTCGTTTGTGTTCTACTCGAGATCTCATCTACGCATAGACCTAGCTCTGATACCACTGTTGGGGAACGTTGCATGGGAAACAAAAATTTTCCTACGCACACATAAGATCTATCCATGGTGATGAGCATCTACGAGAGGGAGA
Source organism: Elymus sibiricus (assembly GCA_039707655.1). NCBI lineage: Eukaryota > Viridiplantae > Streptophyta > Magnoliopsida > Poales > Poaceae > Elymus > Elymus sibiricus. Next base: position 427,702,227 of record CM077663.1, read on the forward strand.
GTGAATCTACATACCCTTGTAGATCGCTAAGCGGAAGCGTTAATAAACGCGGTTGATGTAGTCGAACGTCTTCGCGATCCAAATCGCCGAGCGTCCCGCGATCCAATCACGATCCTTCCGATCTAGTGCCGAACGGACGGCACCTCCGCGTTCAACACACGTACGGCTTGATGACGCCTTCACCTCCTCGATCCAGCGAGCGATGGTGAAGTAGTGGTTGAGTTCCAGCAGCACGACGGCGTGGTGATGGTGGTGAGGAACAATCTCTGCAGGGCTTCGCCAAGCGCTACGGAGATTATGACGGAGGAACTAGAGGGTTAGGGTTGCCGCACACGGCTTGGGGAAATCTTGATGTGTCCCGTGTGCTAGCCCTGCCCCTCTATTTATATGTTGAGCCTTGGGGTCTAAACTTGGAGTAAAAGCCTCCTCTAGGTCGGTTTTGCCCGCACAAGGTCGGTTTGGCCCGCAGGGAAAGAGTCCAACTCGGATCCCTGCCGAACCGTGCACAGCCGCGCACAAGCGGTAGTACCGCTTCACACAAGCGGTAGTACCGCTTGGGCGGTAGTACCGCTTCACACAAGCGGTAGTACCGCTCGGGCGGTAGTACCGCTTCACCAAGCGGTAGTACCGCTTACGCGGCAGCAAAACTACTTTTGCACTTTCCAATACCTTGTGGGCTTTATCCCTTTGGCTCATATAAAGTGTTGCTGCACCCGAACACTTCGGTAAACATCCGGAACCCATTCCGGTGAACTCTGGAACTCTTCCGGAGATCGAAACACTATTATCACATATATCAATCTTTACCTCCGGACTCTTCCGGAGATCCTCGTCATGTCCGGGATCTTATCCGGGACTCCGAACAACTTTCGGTCACCAACATAATAACTCAATTATACTAATCGTCACCAAACGTTAAGTGTGTAGACCCTGCGGGTTCGAGAACTATGTAGACATGACCGAGACACCTCTACGGCCAATAACCAATAGCGGGACCTGGATGCCCATATTGGCTCCTACATATTCTACGAAGATCTTTATCGGTCGAACCTCTATGTCAAGGATTCAGTTAATCCCGTATGATGTTCCCTTTGTTCTTCGGTATGTTACTTGCCCGAGATTCGATCGTCGGTATCACTATACCTAGTTCAATCTCGTTACCGGCAAGTCTCTTTACTCGTTCCGTAATACAAGATCTCGTGGCTAACACTTTAGTCACATTGCTTGCAAGGCTCATTGTGATGTTGTATTACCGAGTGGGCCCTGAGATACCTCTCCGTCATACGGAGTAACAAATCCCAGTCTTGATCCATGCCAACCCAACAGACACCCTCGGAGATACCTGTAGAGCACCTTTATAGTCACCCAGTTACGTTGCGACGTTTGATACACACAAGGTATTCCTCCGGTGTTAGTGAGTTGCATGATCTCATGGTCAAAGGAACAGATACTTGACATGCAGAAAACAATAGCAATAAACTGACACGATCAAATGCTACGTTTACAGTTTGGGTCTTGTCCATCACATCATTCTCCTAATGATGTGATCCCGTTATCAAATGACATCTCATGTCAATGGCTAGGAAACCTTAACCATCTTTGATCAACGAGCTAGTCAACTAGAGGCTTACTAGGGACACAGTGTTGTCTATGTACCCACACATGTATTTGAGTTTCCAATCAATACAATTATAGCATGGATAATAAACGATTATCATGAACAAGGAAATATAATAATAACCAATTTATTATTGCCTCTAGGGCATATTTCCAACACTGTTGCCATCCCATCTCATAAATAAACAGACGGGGGGCCCCTTTCCTTTTCTCCGCCATCGCTGTCGTCTTCCTCCTTCAGACGCCCGTACCTCCGGAGCTCCACCGCACCGACTGGACCTCGCCGTCAGCACCAACGCCGGCCGCCGCGTCCACCTGAGTTGGTCCAGAGCTTCGCCGGCCCGTCCGCATCCGCAAGGTACCGCTCTTGGCCCTTGTCTAATCCGTAGTTACCTCCATTAGGATCTCCCGAGTTCATCGGAGTTCTTTGTGTTCATCGCTGTTCATCGGTGTTGTTCATAATATAGACCACCAAGTATCACTGCGCCTCTCATAACACTGTCTATCCGCCGCGGTCGTCCTCCTAACACCAATGCCCGCCTGTTTTAGATATGCATAGCAATCTCCACCGCGTGCTGTCCGTCTGTTCTTCCTTTGTCTTTTTAGGTTTTTGAATATGTTTCATTTTACCTTCGCCCGTAGATCTTGCAGTTATAACGACAATATGTGAAACCTGTTTGTCCGCACTTAGCCGCATTTTCCAGCGTTGCCTTGCCCACCATTGCATTGGCGGCTCTACGAACATAGCTGCCTTGACTATTGAATATTTTTCTAACCCGCCGTACTCCGTGCCTTCGCAGCTTAACCCGCCATTATGTCTAGAGCACCTTCATCTTGTGATTGGGTCGGCTCTGGAGTCACCGAACAGCTTCTTCTTGACTTCGTAGAGTCGGGTATTTTGCCGGCTCAGGACGTTATACACTGGCGGGTTCCGGGGCCAGAAATCAGACCGACCCCTCAGGAAGGAGAAGTTATTGTGTTCACTGATCATCTCCTTCGTGGATTTAGCCCACCCGGGTCAAAAAAAATCCGAGACGTGCTTCATTTCTTCAAGCTTCATCCTCAAGATATAGGTCCAAACTCTGTCACCAACATGTGTCAGTTCCAAGTGTTATGTGAAGTTTACTTGCAAGAAGAGCCGTCTGTTGACCTCTTCCGGGACTACTACTACGTTAATCGCCAAACTGAAGTGGCGGCTGGGCCAAGTTTGGAGCTTGGCGGCGTGTCTATCCAGCGACGGAGAAATTTGCCCTATCCAGCAGCTATTTTACCAAGTCACCCCAAGGATTGGAACAAGACCTGGTTCTACTGCAAGGACACTTCTCCTGAAGGAGAGAATCCGCTACCGGGTTACCGTCCTACCCGGCTCTGCAACGCTGGAGAACTCCCAGATCGGATGTCCGCCGCAGAGCGAGCGAAGTATGCTCCGGCTTTCGCGAAGATCAGGGCCTTGATGGCCAACGGCCTGACAGGCGTCGACTTAACCCGCTGCTGGGTTAGTTGGAAAATCATGCCACTGAGCCGGCGTGACCGGCTCATACACCAATTCACGGGTGAACCCAATGACACTCTCTGCTTCAGCACCGTCCCTCTAACAGAACAAAACATCAACTCCTCCGTCAAAGGACTTCTTGGTGAAAAGCAAGCGGTTTGCAACAAAGTTGGGCTGAAACCCTTTTGCGTCAAGAACCCAGCTCCAGTTGTAAGAAACCCTTTTCCATCAAATTGATCACATTTGTCTTTACTTTGTCTTGCTCCTTCTAATCTTTGTCGGCGGCTTATGCACAGGCCGGCTCTTCTTTCTGGAAGAAGAAGTATAATCCCCCTGTGAGGAAACCTAAGGTGGCTAAGACTCGCGTCCAGAAGAAGAAAGCTGCCGCTCAAGACCCGCCTGAGCTTGACGACTCAGAGGTAGAACTTGACTCCCTTGGCCGTCTCTTTATGCAACTTATTGACAACAATTATTCAAAGGAGGAAACGGAAACAAGCCATGCAGACGCCCCTGAGGTAACTTACATTTCCTCTGACTCAGAAAACCTTCCACCAGAGAAATTACGGCGGGTCATCCGAAAAGTCCCCTTTTCTCATCCTCTTGCTCATTTAGACCCCAATTTTCTTTTGAAAAAGCAACAGCACAACTCCCGGCGTCAGACCCGGAGCACCGGATCTGAAGATCTTGTGGCCGGGTTATCGAATTCTCTGGCTCCACGGAAACGGCCGGCTGAGGTACTTTTTTAACTAAGTCCAGTTTCTTAGTTCTTTCATTATAATCTTACTCCGTTTTCTATTGTCTTAACTGCTTTCAGGAAACACCCCCTTCATCTGGTGATTCCACTGCAACTAAGCTGCCTCCTCTGAAGATCAACCCGGAGTGCGTACCTTTGTATCTATACCATCCCTTTCTGTCGTCCTTGTTATCTATGCAATAATTCTTTTGCTTTTCAGAGCTCAAGCAAAACGAAGGAAAACCGGCGGGTCTACCGCTGCTCCTACCGCCCAAGAGCCGGAAATTGCTAAGCCGGACTCCCCTGCAACTCATGCGGAACCCACTGAAATTATGAAAAATGCACCTGAAGACAATCATCAGCCTTCTGAGCCAGCTGATCATGACATGGTAGCCGAAAGTCCTCCAAGGGATGATCCTAAGCCGCCCAGCCCTTCAACAGCCGTCGAAGACACAGTTCTTCCAGACGTCATCATCACTGGGACGGGTCATCAATCTCCCGAGCCTCATGTATTGACAAGACATACCAGCAAGGCTGAAGCTTCCTCGCCTGAGAAGTTTGATTTTGAATTCCCTGTGTTGGAGAAGCTGACTGCCGATGAATTACATGCTGGTTATCTGAACCGCCTGTCAACAAACCGGAACATGGAGCTCAAACTTGTTGGCTTGATGAAGAAAAAATATGAGGTACTCCTCCTGCTTTTTCCTTATACCCTTATGTAGCCCCCAAGAGCTGGTTTAACATTGTAAATGGTAGACCGGGTCTTCCAATCTGTGTCATACTCCAAATAGCTTAGCCTGTAGCCCCCAAGTATCGGGTTAGTATAGATAGTAAGCCGATACTCAATTTGAATAATAGATCAACGGTAGCCCCCAAGTGCCGGCTTATCTTTATGAAGATGAGCCAGAACTTCATTGTAGACTTGAAGAGCGCCGTGTGTAGCCCCCAAGTGCCGGCTTATCTTTATGAAGATGAGCCGGAACTTCATTGTAGACTTGGAGAGCGCCGTATGTAGCCCCCAAGTGCCGGCTTACCTTTATGAAGATGAGCCGGAACTTCATTGTATACTTGGAGAGCGCCGTATGTAGCCCCCAAGTGCCGGCTTATCTTTATGAAGATGAGCCGGAACTTCATTGTAGACTTGGAGAGCAAACACAGACATTAGCCCCCAAGTGTCAAGTATATTGCTTGCAATCTGCTTGAGACTTGTCATACCAGCTCCATCAATCATATGCTAATATCTCCTCCTAGCGACTTAAACCTCCTGACTTGTTTTGTTTTTGTACAATATAGGAAGCTTTGGAGGCGGCCGAGTCTGATCTGACCGGCGTAAAAGAAAGACTTGCTGCCCAACAAACCGCCCGGTCTGAAGCGGAAGAAAAATGGCGGGTTGCCATTAAGGAGCTTGAGAAGGTTCAAGCTGATTTTGATGCCTTCAAGAAGAGTGCTGAGTCTACACAAGCCGCTCTGACCAAGCGCGCAGACGATGCTGATCAGCAACTCAAGCTTGTTTCAGATGAACTGCAAACCCTCAAGCGCCATGTCTCAAGGATGACTTCTGCTATCTTTGGTAAGCATTGTATACTTTAGCAAATTGCCGTGTCTAAAAACTGTGCAGGCGGCTTATACCACCAAATCTTTCCTTGCAGGTCAAAGAAGCCGCCAACTATCTTCAGACAGCTTGTTGAAGCTAAAGGCAGTATATTCCTTGGCAGAACAGCTATACTGCGGGACCCTTTGCACCATCAAAGCGATGTTGACTGAAAAAAGCATCCCCAAATATATGAAGGGAGTGATAGAACTCTTATCCACTCTGCCCAAACAGATTGAGGAACTCAAACGATCAGCCGCCAGGAAGGGAGCGATGGCTGCGCTAAGCCGGTCTCTGGCCTTTGCCCCTGAACTGTCGGCAGAAGAAATGATGGATGGCTTTCCGTCGAAGAAAGACGACGGCTCAGATTTCACAGAAGCTGACTATGCCAAGTGTATGAAGGCCTCCAGAGTACTCGCATCAACACTGGTTGATGAAATTGATCTGTCAACGTACCAGGCGGCTTACAGCGAGGTCAGCAAAAGAGTGCGTGGCCCAACTTTTGAAGCCAGAGATTTAACTCCTGCCCGCCGTAAGCACCTCTTTGCTCCTGAGATTGACCCGTCTCCCCTCTTTGACGAGGCTCAGTTTGAAGCTCTAACAAACTGCAACTGGGATGTGGACAATCTTCAGATCGAAGAGGTCAAAGACCCGGCGCAGGATGACCCGCCATCAAGCTGATCATTTGCTTAGGAAACTTTTAACCCGGCTTCTTGACCCGCCATCACCAGCAGTGTACAAAATTTTTAAGTCCGTGGTATTTTGGGCTCTCTGGAGAGCTTTGTAATAGGCTTTAGAAAAACTTGATTGTCTGAGCCGTGCCATCGTGCACGTAGAAACTTTGCACAACTTGATGCATGTTTATCTGTCTTGTGCTCAGCTCATAATATCAGTTTTCACGGCGGCTCATCTTAGGAGATAAACCCTGGAAAAACAAACAAGACAATGTCCTGCATTGATGTGAGGGCGGCTTGAAAAAGCACAACCCGAAGATACTAAATCTTTCATGACCTTACCTTTCTTTTCGAAAACTCATATGCCGGTTCTTCTGGGTGGACTCGCTACTTGAACTCTTAACAGTACAGGGTCTCTAGCGAGATTGAGCGTCAATTCCTTTGAACGGCTCAGGGTCTCTAGGCGAGATTAACTGATAAGAGCGCAACGAACTAGAGAGAGACGCAACAGGGCATGAGTACCCTTAGGGCCCATAAGCTACCTCTCACGTGACATAAATCCATCGTTTGAACCTTAAACAGTGCAGGGTCTTCAAAAGAGTAACTGTTTTAAGAGTATGAACGGGCCACATAGCGGAGAGTCGGCAGCAGATGGGTGAGTTTATCGTCGCTTTCCGTAAGCCGGCCCTCACGTGACAAGAGCCGCCGGTTTAACCTTGACCAGTACAGGGTCTCTAACGAGAGTGACTGTCCAATATGTTTGAACAGCTCAGGGTCTCTAATCGAGATTAACTGGTAAGAGTTCGGCGGGTCACCTGGCGGAGCAGCAGCAGCTTACAGGCAGGTTTAACTCAAACTTGCGGTGGCTGAAGAGCCTATCAAGAGGGTGTGTAAGCTAAACCCGGCGGGTTGGAAGCCCCCAAATGACCTTGTTGATGGAGTCAACTTTTTGGGTATATAACCCGGCCTTACAGTGGCTGAAGAGCCGATCAAGAGGGTGTGTAAGCTCAACCCGGCGGGTTAGAAGCCCCCAAATGACCTAATGGTTGTATCCATCTTTGCACAATCTGAGATACGTAAAACGGCAGAGGCCCCGGCTTACAGGGATGCCAACTTTATTATATATATGAGTGATATATACAATGATGATGTACAATGGGGGAGTCGATGACTCAAGTATAGTAAGGCCGTAGATGAGCGATATTCCACGGCCGGTGGGTCTCCTGCCCAGAAGTGCATGACTCGTCTCGAACGTCAATGAGATAGTATGACCCATTGTTGAGGTTTCTGCTAACCACAAAAGGTCCTTCCCATGGAGGAGATAACTTGTGCGCATCCGTCTGATCTTGAATTAGACGTAACACCAAGTCGCCTTCTTGAAACGTCCGGGTCTTAACCCTGCGGCTATGATAGCGACGCAGGTCTTGTTGATAAATCGCCGATCGAGCCGCCGCCAGATCACGCTCTTCATCCAAAGCATCTAACGCGTCCTGACGCGCTGTCTCATTGTCTGCCTCAATGTAAGCCGCCACCCGCGGCGAGTCATGACGGATATCACTTGGTAATACGGCTTCTGCGCCATAAACCATGAAGAAAGGCGTATAGCCTGTTGACCTGTTGGGGGTAGTTCTGATGCTCCATAAAACTGATGGCAACTCTTCCACCCAACAACCCGGCGTTCGCTGCAGAGGAACCATAAGCCGGGGTTTGATACCTCTCAGGATCTCCTGGTTAGCTCGCTCCGCCTGACCATTGGATTGTGGATGAGCAACAGCAGAGACGTCAATCCGGATGTGCTCACTTTCACAAAATGCCTGCATAGCCCCCTTGGATAGGTTTGTGCCATTATCTGTGATGATACTATGCGGGTAACCAAAACGGTAGATCAATTTTTTGACAAACTGAACTGCCGTAGCCGCGTCACACTTGCCGACCGGCTCAGCCTCCACCCACTTGGTAAACTTATCCACCGCCACCAAAAGGTGGGTCTTCTTGTCTTTGGATCTCTTGAAGGGTCCGACCATATCAAGCCCCCAGACCGCAAACGGCCAGGTAATTGGAATCATTCGCAACTCCTGAGCCGGCACGTGAGCACGTCGTCCGAACTTCTGACATCCATCGCACTTGAGAACCAAGTCTTCTGCGTCCTTATGAGCCGTCAGCCAGAAGAAACCATGCCGAAAAGCCTTGGCCACCAAAGATTTTGAGCCGGCGTGATGACCACAATCGCCAGCATGAATCTCATTTAAGATTTCCTTACCTTCTTCAGGTGAAACACAACGTTGAAAAACGCCGGTGACGCTGCGCTTATGTAACTCGCCATTGACGATCGTCATGGACTTAGATCGCCTTATGACTTGTCTTGCCAAAGTTTCGTCCTCAGGTAACTCGCCGCGGGTCAGGTACGCAAGGTAAGGCAACGTCCAATCAGGGATAGCATGCAGAGCCGCCACCAGCTGCCCCTCCGGGTCAGGTATAGCCAGATCCTCCTCCGAAGGTAGCTTAACTGACGGGTGATATAACACATCCAAGAAAACGTTTGGCGGTACCGGCTTACGCTGAGAACCCAGCCTTGATAACGCATCAGCCGCCTCGTTCTTGCGATGGTCAATATGATCCACTTGATAACCTTTGAAGTGACCAGCAATAATATCCACCGCCTGACGATAAGCCGCCATGCGTGGGTCCTTGGAGTCCCACGTGCCTGAAACTTGCTGAGCCACGAGATCTGAGTCGCCAAGACATCTAACCCGGCTCAGGTTCATCTCCTTAGCCACACGGAGGCCATGAAGCAAAGCCTCATACTCAGCTGCATTATTAGTACAGGGAAACATCAACCTTAACACATAACAAAACTTGTCACCTCTAGGGGAAGTTAAGACAACTCCAGCCCCTGATCCTTCCAATTGCCTAGATCCATCAAAGTGAATTGTCCAGTATGTGTTATCCGGCTTCTCCTCGGGCGACTGACACTCCGTCCAGTCGTTTACAAAGTCCACCAATGCTTGAGACTTGACCGCCATGCGAGGCACATATTTTAGATTAAGAGGCCCAAGCTCCAACGCCACTTAGCAATCCTGCCAGTGGCTTCTCTGTTCTGAATTATGTCACCCAACGGGGCAGAACTAACCACAGTGATCTGGTGTCCCAAGAAGTAGTGCTTCAGCTTACGATTCGCCATGAACACCCCATAAATCAGTTTCTGCCAATGTGGGTATCTTTGCTTTGACTCTATTAGGACTTCACTGACGTAGTAAACCGGCCTCTGAACCGGGTATTCTTTTCCTGCCTCCTTACGCTCCACAACGATCGCAGCGCTGACTGCCCTGTTGCTAGCCGCCACGTAGAGGAGCAAAGGTTCCTTCTCAGCCGGAGCGGCCAAGATTGGCGGCTCAGTCAGTTGCTTCTTGAGCGCCTCAAACGCCTCACCCGCCGCCTTACTCCAGACAAAGTTGTCTGTCTTCTTCATCATCTGATACAAAGGGATAGCTTTCTCACCCAGGCGGCTCATGAACAGGCTTAACGCAGCGATTCGACCCGCCAGGCGTTGAACGTCGTTGATGCACGCCGGCTCAGACAGGGAGGTAATAGCTTTTATCTTGTCCGGGTTAGCCTCAATACCACGCTCAAAGACCAGAAATCCCAAGAGCTTGCCCGTAGGAACTCCAAAGACGCACTTGGCCGAGTTAAGCATCATCTTATAGACCCGTAAATTATCAAATGTTTCCTTCAGGTCATCAAGTAGAGTCTCCTTCTTTCTTGATTTGACCACAATATCGTCCACATAAGCATGAACGTTGCGCCCAATTTGACTATGAAGACAGTTCTGCACACAACGCTGGTAAGTCGCCTGGGCACTCTTGAGCCCAAAAGGCATAGACACATAGCAGAAAGCACCAAAAGGCGTAATGAAAGCCGTCTTCTCTTGGTCTTTGACTGCCATCTTGATCTGGTGATAACCTGAATAAGCGTCCAAGAAGCATAAACTCTCACAACCCGCCGTTGCATCAATAATCTGGTCGATACGGGGGAGAGCAAACGGGTCAACCGGACAGGCCTTGTTAAGATCCGTGTAGTCCACACACATACGCCACGTGCCGTTCTTCTTAAGCACTAACACCGGGTTAGCTAACCACTCCGGGTGAAAAACCTCCACGAGGAACCCTGCTGCCAAGAGCCGGGCCACCTCTTCCCCAATTGCTTTACGCCGCTCTTCATTGAAACGGCGAAGGAACTGCTTGATCGGCTTAAACTTAGGATCCACATTAAGGTGGTGCTCAGCGAATTCTCTCGGTACACCCGGCATGTCAGACGGCTTCCATGCAAAGATGTCCCGATTCTCACGGATGAATTCGATGAGCGCGCTTTCCTATGCGGGGTCCATGTTAGCCCCGATAGTGAACTGTTGTGATGAGTCGCCCGGAGTGAAATCTACCTGTTTGGTATCATCCACCGCAAACTTGAGGGGCGGCTCAGATTCCGTGTTAGGCTTCTTCAGTGGAGTCATATCTTCCGGGTCAACATTTTCCTTATAAAACTTGAGCTCTGCCTCAGCACAACTTGACTCTGCGTAAGCTGCGTCTCCTTCCTCACACTCAAGAGCCGTCTTCCGATCACCATGCACGGTAATCGTCCCGTTCAACCCGGGCATCTTGAGCTGTAAGTAAACATAGCAAGGCCTAGCCATGAACTTGGCGTAAGCCGGCCGTCCAAACAGAGCATGATATGGGCTTTTGATTTTAACAACTTCAAACCACAAAGACTCCACCCTATAGTTGAATTCATCTCCAAAAGCTACTTCCAAAGAAATCTTCCCCACTGGATAAGCCGACTTGCCAGGCACCACACCGTGAAAAACTGTTGAAGAGGGCTTAAGATCCTTATCAAGCAGACCCATCCGGCTAAAAGTGTCATAATACAGGATGTTGATGCTACTGCCACCATCCATAAGCACTTTAGTGAACACATATCCTCCTACTTGGGGGGCAACTACCAAAGCCAGCTGCCCCGGGTTATCAACACGCGGCGGGTGATCCGCCCGGCTCCAACTTATGTCATACTCAGACCAGTTCAAATACTGCGGGAGAGCCGGTATGACTGCATTAACCGTCCGCTTGCGCACCTTTCGGTCTCGCTTGTCAAGGCTGGTTGTAAAAACATGATACTGACCCCCACTGAGCTATTTCGGGTTAGTCTGGTACCCTGACTGGTTATTCTGCTGCTGGCCTCCACCGCCAGACTGCTGATGATGACCTCCTTGATTGCCTTGACCCTGGTACCCGGATCCTGAGCCGCCAGCACCAAAGCCGGCTCCTGATCCGCCCGGCCCTGAGCCGCCTGATGGTCCATTACCATTATTCCGATGCTGTTGAAGGCTGTAATCCCTGAACTGCCGCATAATACTGCAATCCCTCCAAGTGTGACCTGCCGGCTTATCAGGCCGGCTGTGCTCCGGACAAGGTTTATTGAGCATCTCCTCTAAATTGAAGGGAGCTTTACCCTTGTTAAAGGGTGCCCTGAAGTTCCCATTGCCCTTTGCACGATTGTTCCCAGCGCTGGTGTTCGCCACCAATTCTGACCCGCCATCCGGGTTCTTCCGCTTGCCCGGGTTGCTGTTTCCGGCCGCGTTTTGCTGCTGACCCTTTCCATTGTTACCTTTCTTCCCCTGACCTGATTTCTCATCATCAGAGCCCGGGTCTTTCGTGCTATCAGATTCTGCATATTTGGTGAGAGCCGCCATGAGCTCCCCCATGTCTTGACACGAACGTTTGAGTCGGCCAAGCTTCTGCTTCAAAGGCGTAAAGTGGCAATTCTTCTCCAGAATCAACACCGCTTGAGCCGCCGTAATCTGTTCAGACGAGTGGATGATGGTTGAGACCCGCCGGACCCAGTGATGAGCCGACTCATCATCACGCTGCACACAGTGGTCCAGATCCACAATCGTCATGGGCTGCTTGCACGTTCCATGGAAATTTTTGATGAATTTTGCCTTTAACTCAGACCAGGAATTAATGGTGTTGGGTGGCAAGCCCTTCAACCACGTGCGAGCCGGCCCTTCCAGCATCATGATGAAATATTTGGCACATACTGCATTACTGACGTCTAACATCTCCATGGCTAGCTCGTAGCTTTCGATCCAAGCCTCTAGAGGTAGGTCAGCAGTATAATTGGGCACCTTGCGAGGGCCCTTGAAATCCTTCGGCAGATGCTCGTTCCGTAGAGCCGGCGCTAAACACGGCACTCCCACAGCCCTGGAGGTCAATCCTGCCCCTACCGAGACAGAAGGTGCAACTGTAGGTTCCTGATGAGCCGCCGCCGCCTCTCGTTGTGCCCTCGCCCGATCCACCAGTGCCTGAGCATCCAGAGCCACCCGATCGACTCAAGGCGGGTTCTGATGTCGTTCACTGCTAGAAACTGCCGGCGACTCATAACGCCGGCTGTAGCTGCGGCTGGGGATGGGAGTTGAACGCATGCGGCTCCGGCTGTAAGTATACTTCTCCTGCTGGGCCACCGCCGTCTGCAGGTACCCAATAGCATTCCGCACCTCTTCTGCAAAAGGCGCCTCATCGGGGATGGGGATTGTACCAAGCCGGGTTGCCGCCGCCACCATGTTCTTAGCCGGGTTAGAATAATGGCCCGGCGGCGTCGGAAAAGGCTGTGGCGGGGTCGGGTTCCGGCGGGGCGGGTCTGGCCACTGATGCTAAACCGCGCCCGGCTTCCAGGTACTTCCGCCATCCGGGTCACGGTCAAAGGTACGTTCCGTCCCGTCCCGTCCCGTTCCTGATCCGGCAAGCGGGATTGATGCCTCATCCGCTGTACCGCCGCCGCAGACTGCTGTTCTAACTCCAAAGGGAGAGCGTCCGCCCTAAGGCGTTCCGCCTCTGCATCCATCTGGGCCTTCAGCGCATTGATTTCCTGTTGGACTCCGGTCATCTGGTTCTTCAACCTCACGATCTCCGCATTATGGGCCGCTTGGTTTTCAGCAGTGACCTCAGTCGCCATCAGGGTTGTAAGATCATTCATCAGATCCAGAAGAACCTGAGCCGGCGGCCTGCCAGCCCCAGACCCAGTCGCACCGGCGGCTGAGCTGCCAGGAGCCGTCGCTGAACCCGCCATGAAGACGGTGGCACGGTTCGGCGGCTCATAATCCTTCGACTCATGATACTCCGACTCGGGGTAAGGCTCGACGTAGCCCCCGAGCCCACCGTTGTGAAGCTGATAAATCGATTCCGTTTCTCCGCTGGATGATCCATCATCTGAGCAGATGAGAGTTTCCTCCCGAGACACAGAGCCCTCAAACTCCATGCCCTGGGTGAAGCCGACGAAGACATGCTTCCTGCCCGGGTTAGCACGGGCGGGTTGCACGCGTCGGGCGGGTTGCTCGCGCCGGGCCGGCTCGACGATGTCGGTGCAGATGTCCGGCCCGGGTTCAGATCCGCCGATCTTGCCGATGAAGACGTGGATTCCGCTGAAGGGGACCCGGAAACCGTACTCAATTGAGTCGGCCTCGGGGCCCCAGCCGGCGTCGTCGATGTAGAGCCGGCCGCGGCGACTCTTGGTCATCCTGCCAACAGCGTACCCCTCGATCCCTGGGAGAGAGCCCTTTGAGAACTCAACACCACCGAGCGCTAGCCCCACGGTGGGCGCCAACTGTCGTGGTTTGGTCACGGCAGATGTCCCAAGACTTAGGTTCGAGGCCATCGCTAAGACGGTGGACTCAAAGGGATTGGTCGAGACGAGGGACACGAGTTTACCCAGGTTCGGCCCCTCAAGAAGAGGTAAAAGCCTACGTCCTGCTTGTGCTATATTGATTGGAGTATCGATTACAAGGGAGCGGATTCGCTTGACCTAGTTCTCGATCGATTAGTTTCTGCCTAAGCCGCCCTATGGCCTCACCTTTATATAGGAGGTCGAGGCTTCTGGGTTACACAAGTCCTAAACCGACTCATACACCGTAGTTGATCCTGTCTCTAAGCCGCCTTGCTGTCTTGGGCAAGCCGTCTCCGGGCGGCTTAACCACCCGGGTCTTCATGCCATCTTCTCTCTGGGCCTTCTTCTTGGCCCGTCAGGTAAGCCGCCATGCGGCCTGGCCTTCATCGTCCGGCCCACCTCATAGGTCTTGGCGTTATGAGCCGCCAGGTATGACCCGGCCCCTCCTGGGCGGGTCTTACCACGGGGTTATATCCCCAACACCAAGGCACCCCCAAGGTAATATCCAAGGAAGACCCAAGCGCCTAAGCTTGGGGATGCCCCGGAAGGCATCCCCTCTTTCGTCTTCAACACTATCGGTATATCTTACTTGGAGCTATATTTTTATTCGTCACATAATATGAGTTTTGCTTGGAGCGTCATTTTATTTTGTTGTTCTCTGTTAGGTGTTATTTATAATCTTGTTTTTCAATAAAAAGTTCCAAGAATTGCATTAGTATGCTTGCATTGCATGTTTTGATATGTGCTGTGTAAAAACAGAAACTTTTGCTGTAGTGTTTGAATTTTCATATTTTACTGGAACGTGGAAAGTTCCTTAAATTTTTACAAAGTGTTGTAATATAAATTATTTAGCATGTCCTAAATTTTCATAATTTTTTGAGTTACAGTAGTACACTGTTTTCATAAATTTCTACAGACTGTTCTGTTTGGACAGATTGCTGTCATAGTTTCGTTATCTACTTATCCTATGGTTTTCATAGCCTATATTGGTAGATATAAATTGTGGAAACGATAGTAAACAGTAAATGATGTTTGAAAATTATTGTGCAACTTGTCTTTGCAGTACATAAAGAGGTGATTTATTATTATGTGTACTAACCTATCTCACGAGTTCTTTTCGAGTTTTGTGTGGATGAAGTTTTTGAGAATAGGTGAAACCATGATATGAGAGGATTGAACGAGATACAAAAGCTCAAGCTTGGGGATGCCCAAGGCACCCCAAGTAAATATTTCAAGAAGTCTCAAGCATCTAAGCTTGGGGATGCTACGCATCCCACCTCTCTTCATCAACAATTATCGGTTAGCCTATGTTGAGCCCAAATTTTTATTCGTTCACATGATGCGTGCTATTCTTGGAGTGCTATTTTTCTTTTGATTGCTGTTTAATAAAATACTTAAGATCTGAAATTCTTAGATGAGAGAGTCTTCACATAGTTATTTAATTGTTGACTACGCATTGATCTTCACTCATATCTTTTTGGAGTAGTTTGTCATTCACTCTCGTGCTTCACTTATATCCTTTGAGTAAATGGTTGAATGAATTGAATATCATAAATCTGAAATTAAATATGCTTCATATACTTATCCCATGGGGAGTAATGACTTCACACATAATAAGTATAGGTGGTAAAATTTATTTAAATTTAGCAAACACCGCATTGGTCACTTGAACAATTCATGAAAGAATATTGAAGGAAGAGAGATTCCACATATAAATATACTATCTTGGACATCTTCTATGATTGTGAGCTCATTAATTATTTTCAAACTCGAGCAAATTAGTTAAAATTGGACAAGGAAGACAACTTACTGAGTTATGTTTGGGTATATTTGTATAGAAGTTATATCGTTATGGATCCTCCAACATGTGGTGCTTGCTTCCACCTCATACTAGCCAAAACTTCCGCAGCAAGTAGAAATACTACTTGTGCATCCAAACACCCTTAAACCAGCTTTGCCATGAGAGTCCACTATACCTACCTATGGATTGAGTAAGATCCTTCAAGTAAGTTGTCATCGGTGCAAAAAGCAATAAAAATTGCTCCTAAATATGTATGATCTTTTATTGTGAGGGAAAATAAGCGTTGTACGAACTTGTGATGGTAAAGAAATAAAAGCGACGGACTGCATAATAAAGGTTGCTATCACAAAGGGCAATACAACGTGACGTTCCTTTGCATTAAGGGTTTGCACATCCAAAAACAAAAAGCGCATGACAACCTCTGCTTGCCTCTGCGAAGGGCCTATCTTTTACTTTCTAGTACTTACCTTTATGCAAGAGTCATGGTGATCTTCACCACTTCCTATATTTCGCCTTTTTCTCTTGGCAAGCATCATGTGTTAGGGAATGATCTAGACATATATATCCACACAAATATATTTGATCATGAATTATTATTCTTGACAATTATCTATATGATAAATAAGTTGGGAGGCGAAACATTAAGCCCCTATCTTTCTCTGTGTTCGATGGATGCTATTTGTTCTAAAAATATGCTTTGAGTGTCAATAATCATGGAAGACGATATGATAGTTGAGTATGTGGAATTTGCTAAATCAAAGCTCTTACATAGACCCTTCCTGAAAATAGGGTGAATTGCAATTGTTCGATGACTAGGAATATGGTTTGTTAGTTTTCAAGAAACTTTCTGGTCTATACTTGAACATGTGAATAGCTTGTTACTTGATCATGAGAAGTTTTATGAGATGAGCTACTGTTTATGGTTTATATTGATCGTAGAAAAAGTGATTGGAATTGATCAACTTGTGCACTTGCTAGCATTCACACTTCATAAATTATTTCTTTTATCATTTACCTACTCGAGGACGAGCAGGAATTAAGCTTGGGGATGTTGATACGTCTCCAACGTATCTATAATTTATGAAGTATTCATGCCATGTTTACAATAATTCTATATGATTTTCCGTATGATTTTATTAGAACTAACCCGGACTGACGTTGTTTTCAGCAGAACTACCTTGGTGTTGTTTTTGTGCAGAAATAAAAGTTCTCGGAATGGGCTGAAAATTTATGGAGAATATTTTTGGAAAATATAAAAAATACTGGAGCAAAAATATACCGGAGAGGAGTCCCGAGGAGGCCACAAGCCTAGGGGGCGCCCCCCCTAGGGGGCGCCCCCCTGGCTTGTGGGTCCCTCGAGCACCCCCACTGACGTGATTCCAACGCCAAATATTCTTATAAATACAGAAACCCCCGAAAAGAAACCTAGATCGGGAGTTCCGCCGCCGCAAGCCTCTGTAGCCATGAAAAACCAATCGGGAGCCCGTTCCGGCATCCTGCCGGAGGGGGAAACCATCACCGGAGGCCATCTTCATCATCCCGGCGGTCTCCATCATGAGGAGGGAGTAGTTCACCCTCGGGGCTGAGGGTATGTACCAGTAGCTATGTGTTTGATCTCTCTCTCTCATGTTCTTGAGATGACACGATCTTGATGTACCGCGAGCTTTATTAATATAGATGAATCATATGGAGTTTCCCCCTCTCTATCTTCTTGTGATGAATTGAGTTTTCCCTTTGAAGTTTACTTATCGGATTGAATCTTTAAGGATTTGAGAACACTTGATGTATGTCTTGCGATGGGATATCCGTGGTGACAATGGGATGTTCTATTGATCCACTTGATGTATGTTTTGGTGATCAACTTGCGGGTTCCGTGACCTTGGAAATCTATGCATAGGGGTTGGCACACGTTTTTGTCTTGACTCTCCGGTAGAAACTTTGGGGCACTCTTGGAAGTTCTTTGTGTTGGATTGAACATGATGAATCTGAAATTGTGTAATGCATATCGTATAATCAAGCCCATGGGTACTCGTGGTGACATTGGAGTATCTAGGTGACATTAGGGTTTTGGTTGATGTGTATCTTAAGGTGTTATTTTAGTACGAACTCTAGGGCTGTTCGTGACACTTATAGGGATAGCTCATAAGATTGATCGGAAAAGATAACTTTGAGGTGGTTTCGTACCCTACAATAATTTCTTCGTTTGTTCTCCGCTATTTGTGACTTTGGAGTGAACTCTTTGTCGCACGTGAGGGATTTACATATGATTCAACTATGTTAGTATTGTTGAGAGAACTTGCACTAGTGAAAGTATGAACCCTAGGCCTTGTTTTCAAGCATTGCAATACCGTTTTTGCTCACTTTTGTTACTTGCTACCTTGCTGTTTTTATATTTTCAGATTACAAAAACCTATATCTACCATCCATATTACACTTGTATCACCATCTCTTCGCCGAACTAGTCCACCTATACAATTTACCATTGTATTGGGTGTGTTGGGGACACAAGAGACTCTTTGTTATTTGGTTGCAGAGTTGTTTGAGAGAGACCATCTTCATCCTACGCCTCCCACGGATTGATAAACCTTTGGTCATCCACTTGAGGGAAATTTGCTACTGTCCTACAAAACTCTGCCCTTGGAGGCCCAACACGAGTCTACAAGAAGAAGGTTGTGTAGTAGACATCAGGGCTCGGAGTGGTTTATAAGCGCTGCTGCCGCTGCCCTCTCGAGCTCCTCTCTAATGCGGGCAGTACATGCCTATCTCACACCCTGTTGGGCCTGCTAGCACTGCGGGCCTGCATCCTGGCCCATTTCTAGGGTTTCTAGTCGTATGCAGGCCGTTGTGGCTAGTAGGCGGGCCTTTTTTTATTTTTTGCATATATTATGTTTTTAAATTTTTTATGTTATTTTTTGCATATGTTATTTTTAGTTATATAATTTTAGTTGCATAAATTTATATAATTTTAGTTGCATAAGTTTTATTTTTTATTGATTCTTTTTAGTTGATTCCTTTTGCTATTAGAGTTTTATAAAAGCTTTTTAGTTTTCTATTAAAGCTTGTAACAAAATATACTTTATGAAAATTCATTTTACTATTAAAGTTTTAACAAATAAATACTCAAGACTTTTTTTGCATTTAATATGCACCATTCAAAGCCACATCATCACTTTTCAACCCTTTTCTGACTTCATTTGCTATTTTTCATGCATTTCATGATTTATTTTGAGCTAAGATGACCCTGAGATTGAAAAGCACTGCAAATGAACTCTGAAATGGTTGAAAATTGGCATGGTATCATAATTTCACCCACATAGCATGTGCTAAAAAGTTGAGAGGGTTACGGGGAAAACTGGATGCACTTCGTGTACAAACTGGAAAATCTCCTTCGAAGTATCAGGGTTTCGGACGAAAACTCGTCTATTACAAAGGGATTTCATTTTTTAAACATATTTTAACTCAAGACTTTTTCTGCATTCAATATGCACCATTCAAAGCCACATCATCACTTTACAACCCTTTTCTGACTTCATTTGCTATTTTTCATGCATTTCATGATTTATTTTGAGCTAAGATGACCCTGAGATTGAAAAGCACTGCAAATGAACTCTAAAATGGTTGAAAATTGGCATGGTATCATAATTTCACCCACATAGCATGTGCTAAAAAGTTGAGAGGGTTACGGGAAAAACTGGATGCACTTCGTGTACAAACTGGACAATCTCCTTCGAAGTATCAGGGTTTCGGATGAAAACTCGTCTATTACAAAGGGATTTCATATTTTTAAACATATTTTAACTCAAGACTTTTTCTGCATTCAATATGCACCATTCCAAGCCACATCATCACTTTTCAACCCTTTTCTGACTTCATTTGCTATTTTTCATGCATTTCATGATTTATTTTGAGCTAAGATGACCTTGAGATTGAAAAGCACTGCAAATGAACTCTGAAATGGTTGAAAATTGGCATGGTATCATAATTTCACCCACATAGCATGTGCTAAAAAGTTGAGAGGGTTACGGGAAAAACTGGATGCACTTTGTGTACAAACTGGACAATCTCCTTCGAAGTATCAGGGTTTCGGACGAAAACTCATCTATTACAAAGGGATTTCATTTTTTTAAACATATTTTAACTCAAGACTTTTTCTACATTCAATATGCACCATTCAAAGCCTGAAATTGAAAAGAACTGCAAATGAACTCTGAAATGGTTGAAAATTGGCATGGAATCATAATTTCACCCACATAGCATGTGCTAATGTATCAAAAACCATTACAGAACATCATGAATAGAGAAGTGACCAAATTAATACAAGTTCATCATCACATTAAAACCAAAATACAGTAGTGGTCAAAAGTTATAGAGGAAAAAATAAATACATAAAGTTCATACATAGTTCTCATAGAACAACTTATAGCTCTCTAGAGCATCTAATTAAAACATAAATTGAAACTAACATACAACTATGTAAAACATTTAAATACAACAACAAATGCGTTCATAATCGCAACTAATGTAGCAATTGATCCAACATCATAATGATACCAAGCCTCATTATCAATGGCATAATTTCTTATCTTTCTAATCTTCAAGCGCATTGCATCCATCTTGATCTTGTGGTCATGGACGACATCGGCAACATGCAACTCCAATTTCATCTTCTCCTCCTCAATTCTTTTCAATTTTTCTTTCAAATCCTCGTTTTCTTTTTCAACTAAATTTAACCTCTCGACAAGAGGGCCGCTTAGAATTTCCGGTTCACATACCTCCTAGAATAAACACATCTATGTCACGTTGGTTGGCATAATTGTCATAAACACTAAATGAAACAAATAGTTATCAAAGATAATATACCACATCCGAATCATAGACCGGACGAGGGCCGACGTGGGCGGATACCATAACCATGGACCTATATAATTTCAAACAATAATAAAAGTAAGAAATTTATACAAGTATCTATGTAAATCATACAAATAAGAACTTTTTTCTTTTAAAAAGAAGATAAGAACAAGAGGCTCACCACGGTGGTGCCGGCGATGAGATCGACGCGGGCGATCGACGACGGTGAGGACGGGGATGGGATGTGACGGACCGCCAAACCTAGACAAATCTTGAGGAAAATGGAGCTTGGAGGTCGAGCTTGGAGAGGAGAAAGCTTAAGCATGGCTCTGGCATTTCATCGAACACCTCGTGTGCATAGGAGGTGAGAGTAGAGCAGCACACACCTCACACGCGCCGGCCAGCCAAAAAAACAGAGTGAGCGGGCAGGGGCAAGCATATATATATAGGCATATCTTTAGTCCCGGTTCCAGCCACCAACCGGGACTAAAAGGGCTCGGCCAGGAGCGAGGCCCTTTAGTCCCGGTTCGTGTCTGGAACCGGGACTGGTTCCTGCCGAGGCCCGGCCGGCGCCCTGGCCTCATGAACCGGGACTGATGCACCCATTAGTCCCGGTTCGTAACAAGACCGGGACTAATGCAATATTCTGGCCCATTTCAAAGCCCTGTTTTCTACTAGTGGCTATACTCATGAGAGAAGCCACTAGTGAACCCTACGGCCCCCGGGTCTACTTTTCTATCATATTGCTTTCCGATCTACATTTTTTGCAATCTTTGTTTTCAGATCTACAAAACCAAAAACCCAAAAATATATTGCTGCATATTTACTCTTTTTATTTGTGTTCTTGAGAGATCTATCTCTCATATCTATCACTACCTAATCTATCTATTTACCGTAGAGAGATTGACAACCTCTCTTTCGCGTCGGGTTGCAAGTATTTGTTGTTTGTGTGCAGGAGCTGATTATTGGGTGGTGGTGATCCTCCTATTGGTTCGATAACCTTGGTTTCATAACTGAGGGAAATACTTACTGTCGATGTGTTGCATCATCCCTTCCTCTTTGGGGAAATACCGACGCAGTCCAAGCCACGTCAAAGGAATTTCTGGCGCCGTTGCCGGGGAGGAAGCGGTCTCTTCTACGTGCCTATCGTAGGCGCCGAGGGGACTCCATCATCATCTACCAGGTTCCTAATCACAAATCTCATCTCCTTGCAATTACATTATTTGCCATTTGCCTCGCGTTTTCCTCTCCCCCACTTCACCAATTTGCCGTTTTATTCGCCCTCTTTTTTGTTTGCCCTTCTTCTCGCCGGATCTTTTGCCTTGTTACTATGGCTAGTTCTTCCTTTATTGCGTGTACTCCCGATAATGAGGTTCTTAATTTTAAGCAAAGGGGAGGGGAGAACTTAAAAGATGCTTGGTATAGGATTTGCAGTGCTCATAATAGATCTATCCATAAGCAATGTACCGTTGTTCTTCTTCGCAGTTTCTATGTTGGCATTACCACTTGGTATAGATTCGTCCTTGATACGATTACCAGTGGGAATTTCTTGATGTGTCCATCTTTGGATGCTTTTAATGCTTTGGGAAGCTTAGTGGGATCGCCACCTATCATGATCAATGAAACAACTTTAACTCTCAAACACGTTATGGAGAGATTAGATGCTATTGAAAAGAAGATGATTACGAAAGAACATCTTCATGATCTAGATAAAAATATGCATAATCTTGCTAATAAAATTGGATCTAAGGCGGGAGATGCTCTTAAATTGTTTAAGGCAAAAGAAACCATAGTTAACGAAAGGGTAGAAGAAAGTCCTTACCGTATTGATAAGTTGGAAGAAATCTTTAGTAATTTGGGTTCGGATTTTTCTTCTATCAAATCTATTGAAAAAAAACCCCGTGAAAATTGGTAAGACCACGCAAGTTACTAAGAACAAAGTTGCTACACCTAGTGGGCACAAGGGAGATCTTAAAATGATTAGTATTCATCCCGACTTTGTTGAAATCATAAGAGATCCTATTTACAAGAATGAATTTTTTGCTTTTCTTCCTAGGAGTGTTATCGTTAAGAACATGCATGCTAAATATTTGAAGAAATCTAGTTGTGTGATTGAAGAATTGAAAACCAAAGATGACAATACTTGAATCTATCCAATATGCCTAGCTAGGGGCGTAAAACGATAGCGCTTGTTGGGAGGCAACCCAATGAATAAATAAATTTTTGCTTTTTCCTTTCTGTTTTTGAGTGTTGACACAATTATGCCTCTGTTATGATTGTGCATTTATGATTTATTTAGTGTTTGTGCCAAGTAGAGCCGTTAGGATGATTCATAGGATGAGTAGAAGTGATGCTGAATCTGAAACAGAAACTTTGCGTCCAGTATATGAATATTCATTTTTTCTGGAACATGATCTTGAGCTGAAATTTTAACACAGTGTTTCTATACAAATTCCTTACGTTTTCCTAATTTTTCAGAATTGTTAGAGTTACAGAAGTATGGGTATGGTACAGATTACTACAGACTGTTCTGTTTGAAACAGATTCTGTTTTTGTTGCATTGTGTGCTTGTTTTGATGAATCTATGGTTTGCATTGAGGGGTATGAGCCATGGTAAAGTTAAAATACAGTAGGTATAATGCAATTATAAAATTTGAATGGGTTTACAACAGTACCTAAAGTAGTGATTTGCTTTCTTATACTAACGGATATCACGAAGATTTTGTTGAGTTTTGTGTGATTGAAGTTTTCAAGTTTTGGGTGAGATCACGATGGATGAAGGAATAAGGAGTAGCAAAAGCCTAAGATTGGGGATGCTACCGCACCCCCAAGATATATCAAAAGAGTAACAAGCAACTAAGCTTGGAGATGCCCCGAGTGGCATCCCCTCTTTCTTCTAACGA
The DNA here is from genome assembly GCA_039707655.1 of Elymus sibiricus. Lineage (NCBI taxonomy): Eukaryota > Viridiplantae > Streptophyta > Magnoliopsida > Poales > Poaceae > Elymus > Elymus sibiricus. The sequence continues at coordinate 427,725,596 of CM077663.1, forward strand.
CCATCGGTATTTTACTTGGAGCTATATTTTTATTCGTCACATATCATGTGTTTTGCTTGGAGCGTCTTGTATCTTTGCTTGCTTTGTTTGTTAGTTTTTCCTCTGTATCCTTGTTGTACACACCTATTAGAGAGAGCCACAATCATGCTATGATTTGTTAGAATTGCTCTATGTGCTTCACTTAAACTTTTTGAGCTATAGAATTGTTCTAGTGCTTCACTTATATCTTTTTGAGCACTGTGTGCTTGGAAACTTTTGTAGAAATACTTTCATGCTTCCCTTAGATTAATTTGAGAGTTAGTTAAATTTTTAAGAAATACTCTCATGCTTCACTTATACCTTTTTGAGAGATGAAATCTTTATGCTCATGTGCTTCACTTAAATTTTTTGAGCTTGCCAAAAAGCAATGGCAATATATGAAACATGTCCCAAAGTGATAGATATCCAAGGAGGATATAATAAAAAGTTTCATGAAGATCATTAGACAAATTAAACTTGATTCCTTGTAATGGTTTTGAAACATGATGATAGTAATATGTGAGTCATATTAGTGAGTAATTATGCTTGGTAGGAATATTGGTGTTAAGGTTTGTGATTCCCTATGCATGCACGAAAGTCAATAGTTATGCAATGAAGTTACATCCTACTTGTGGTGCATTATTCGGTGTTAGTTATGTTCAATGCTCACTTATGTGATTTTTCGTTTCTTGGTTTGGTTGCTTCCCAATCTATTTGCTAGCCTTCATTTGTACTAAGTAGAAATACTACTTGTGCATCCAAAATCCTTAAACCAAGTTTTGCCTTATGAGTCCACCATACCTACCTATATGCGGTATTTCCATGCCGTTCCAAGCAAATTTGTATGTGCCATCTCTAAAATTTCAAAATAAATTTTCTCTTTTGTGTGCTCGTACCGCTCATGAAACGGTGGGGAGTGTCCAATATTTTTCCATGCTAGATGTGTTATTCTCAAGATGAGTGTTTATTCACTTGTCAATGCACGAGAGTGCGGCGGTAATAGGCATGCCCATTCCCGAAATGAAAAAAAGAAGAAAAAAATATTTACTTTATGTTGTCCAATAATAAATTCCTTGGAAAGTGTTGGTATGGAAGGCAACCGTGGATACGGCCCGCCATGGAAAGTGAAAGTTTGGTGGAAAAAGGAATAAACTTTATTTTCTGTTTGGGAACCGCCTATGATATATCTAGCATGGAAAGTATTGTGAGCTACTTTGTCGTTTTCGTTGATAGGAAAAGCATGCCACCCATAATATTTTTTCTCTCTCAATTTAAAACTTTGAGCTCTGGCATCTCTACAAATCCCTACTTCCCTCCGTGAAGGGCCTATCTATTTACTTTATGCAATTTTTATTTTTGCTTTGAGTCTCCATCTTCTCTTATAAGCACCAACTAGGGGGGCACTATGATCGTACTTGAGAATTGGGCATAGCTAATATTTGAGTGTGTTTCATGACTGGATCAATGATTGAGCATGATGGGCTAGGGATAACTTTCTTTAGTATTGATATTTTGAAAGACATGGTTGCTTGTTGACATGCCTGAGTATTGAAGTCATTATGTTGAAACTAGACTATTGCTTTGGATCATTTACAAGTCCAAATGTCCATGCTATACAAAAGAAAAGAATATGATGAACATGTTAGGCAGCATTTCACATCAAAAATTCTGTTTTTATCATTTACCTACTCGAGGACAAGTAGGAATTAAGCTTGGGGATGATGATACGTCTCCAACGTATCTATAATTTTGCTTGTTCCATGTTGTTATATTATCATTCTTGGATGTTTTACAATCATTTTATTACAACTTTATATCGTTTTTTGGGACTAACCTATTGACATAGTGCCAAAGTGCCAGTTGGTGTTTTTGCTTGTTTTTTACTTCGTAGAAAATCAGTACCGAACGGAGACAAAACGCTGCGGGGATTTTGTGGATTTTTTACGGACCAGAAGAAAGAAGATGGGCCAAAGAACACCAGAAGAGGGGGGCCAGGGTGGCCACCACCCACCAGGGCGCGCCAGAGGCCCCCTGGCGCGGCCTGGTGGGTGATGGGCGCCTCGGGCACCCCCTTAACCGACTATCGTGCCTATAAATTCCCAACAAATCCAAAAACCCTAGGGGAGTCGACGAAACACAATTCCAGCCGCCGCAAGTTCCAGAACCGCGAGATCCAATCTAAACACCATCACGGAGGGGTTCATCTTCCTCATAGGTGCCTCTCCGATGATGCGTGAGTAGTCCACCATAGACCTATGGGTCCATAGGCAGTAGCTAGATGGCTTCTTCTCTCTCTCTTATGATTCTCAATACAATGGTCTTTTGGAGATCTATTTGATGTAAACTTTTGCGGTGTGTTTGTTGGGATCCGATGAATTTTGAGTTCATGATCAGTTTCTATCCATGAATATTATTTGAGTCTTCTTTGATCTCTTATATGCATGATTACTTATAGCCTCGTATTTCTTCTTCGAATCTTTGGTTTAGTTAGGCCAACTAGATCGATTTTTCTTGCCATGGGAAGAGGTGCTTTGTGATGGGTTCGATCTTGCGGTGTTCTTTCCTAGTGACAGAAGGGGCAGCAAGACACGCATGTATCGTTGCTATTAAGGATAACAAGATGGGGTCTATTCCTACATGAATAGATCTTGTCTACATCATGTCATCGTTCTTATTGCATTACTCCGTTTTTCCATGAACTTAATACACTAGATGCATGCTAGATAGCGGTCGATGTGTGGAGTAATAGAGGTAGATGCAGGCAGGAGTCGATCTATCTATCTTGGACGTGATGCCTATATAATGATCATCGCCTTGGATATCGTCATGACTATTCGATTTTCTATCAATTGCCCAACAGTAATTTGTTCACCCACCGTGCGCTATACTCATGAGAGAAGCCACTAGTGAACCCTACGGCCCCCGGGTCTACTTTTCTATCATATTGCTTTCCGATCTACGTTTTTGGCAATCTTTGTTTTCAGATCTACAAAACCAAAAACCCAAAAATATATTGCTGCATATTTACTCTTTTTATTTGTGTTCTTGAGAGATCTATCTCTCCTATCTATCACTACCTAATCTATCTATTTAACGTAGAGAGATTGACAACCTCTCTTTCGCGTCGGGTTGCAAGTATTTGTTGTTTGTGTGCAGGTGTTGCTTATTGGGTGGTTGTGATCCTCCTACTGGTTCGATAACCTTGGTTTCATAACTGAGGGAAATACTTACCGTCGATGTGTTGCATCATCCCTTCCTCTTTGGGGAAATACCGACGCAGTCCAAGCCACGTCAATCACTGGACAGCGGTCAAAATTATCCTTAGTAACTAGAGGACTAAGGAAATGTTTCTCAATTATGGAGGTGATAAAGAGTTTGTCGTAAAGGGTTACGTCGATGCAAGCTTTGACACCAATCCGGATGACTCTGAGTAGCAATCCGGATACGTATAATGGAGCAGCCATTTGGAATAGCTCCAAGTGGAGCGTGGTAGCAGCATCTACAATATGACATAGAGATTTGCAAAGTACACACAGATTTGAATGTTGTAGATCCGCTGACTAAACCTCTTCCACGAGCGAAGCATGATCAACGCCAGAACTGTATGGGTGTTAGATTCATTACAATGTAAATCACATAGTGATGTGAGCTAGATTATTGGCTCTAGTGCAAGTGGGAGACTGTTGGAAATATGCCCTAGAGGCAATAATAAAATTGTTATTATTATATTTCCTTGTTCATGATAAATGTTTATTATCCATGCTATAATTGTATTGATTGGAAACTTAAATACATGTGTGGGTACATAGACAACAATGTGTACCTAGTAAGCCTCTAATGGACTAGCTCGTTGATCAAAGATGGCTATGGTTTCCTAGTCATGGACAAGAGTTGTCATTTGATAACGGGATCACATCATTAGGAGAATGATGTGATGGACAAGACCCAAACTATGAACATAGCATATGATCGTGTCAGTTTATTGCTATTGTTTTTTGCATGTCAAGTATGTGTTCCTATGACCATGAGATCATGTAACTCACTGACACCGGAGGAATACCTTGTGTGTATCAAACGTCGCAACGTAACTGGGTGACTATAAAGATGCTCTACAGGTATCTCCGAGGGTGTCTGTTGAGTTGACGTGGATCAAGACTGGGATTTGTTACTCCGTGTGACGTAGAGGTATCTCAGGGCCCACTCGGTAATACAACATCACAATGAGCCTTTCAAGCAAAGTGACTAAATAGTTAGCCATGGGATCTTGTATTACGGAACGAGTAAAGAGACTTGCCGGTAACGAGATTGAACTAGGTATGGTGATACCAACGATCGAATCTCGGACAAGTAACATACCGATTAATAAAGGGAATGGCATACATGATTAATTGAATCCTTGACATAGAGGTTCAACCGATAAAGATCTTCATAGAATATGTATGAGCCAATATGGGCATCCAGGTCCCGCTATTGGTTATTGACCGTAGAGGTGTCTCGGTCATGTCTACATTGTTCTTGAACCCGCAGGGTGTGCACACTTAACGTTCGGTGACGTTTCGGTATTATTGAGTTATGTATGTTGGTGACCGAAGGTTGTTCGGAGTCCCGGATGAGATCCCGGACGTCACGAGGAGCTCCGGAATGGTCCGGGGGTAAAGATTGATATATAGGAAGTCCCGTTTTGGTCACCGGAAAAAGCTCGGGCGTCACCGGTAATGTACCGGGGGTGCCGGGAGGGTTCCGGGGGTCCACCGGGAGGGGTCCACTCACCCTGAGGGCCACATGGGCCTAGGGGATGGCGCACCAGCCCCTGGTGGGCTGGCCGGCCAGCCCCTAAGGGGGCCCATGCGAAAATTGGAAAGGAGGAGGCAAAAGAGGAAGGAGTCCTCCCTAGACTCCACCTCCCTTGTGGGAGGAGGAGTCCTAGTTGGAGGAGGACTCCCCCCTTGGCTCGGCCGACCCCTCCTTGGTGGAGGGGCTAGGGCTGCCTCCTCCCTCCCCTCCCTCCTATATATACTAGAGGTTTTGAGGGGACAGCCACCTAATCTGAAAGCCACGTGTTGCCCTCTCTCCCTCTAGATAGACTTCTCCTCTAGATCTGTTCGGTAGAGCTCGGCAAAGCCCTGCCGGATCAGTTCCACCACCACCGCCACCACGCCGTTGTGCTGCCGGAGAACTCATCTACCTATCCACCCTCGCTTGCTGGATCAAGGAGGCGGAGATCATCATCGAGCTGTACGTGTGTTGAACGCGGAGGTGTCGTCCGTTCGGCGCTGGATCGTGATTGGATCGCGGGACGACTTGCGATTTGGATCGCGAAGACGTTCGACTACATCAACCGCGTTTCTTAACGCTTCCCGCTTAGCGATCTACAAGGGTACGTAGATCCAATCTCTCCTCTCGTAGATGCTCATCTCCATGGATAGATCTTGGGTGTTCCGTAGGAATTTTTTTGTTTCCCATGCAACGTTTGATACACATTTAATTACACAAATCACATGAATATGGGCAGGTAACTCATAAGCTAAAATACTAGATTACTTATCTTTTCAACCAATTTTACTTTCATTTTTTCAGTATGATAATCAATCTCCTTAATTTACTTATCTTTTCAACCAATTTTACTTTCATTCACATACCAAACTTCCCATATAAATAAACGGTATCAGACAAGGTTTGATACACATTTAATTACACAAATCACATTAATATGGGCAGGTAACTCATAAGCTAAAATACTAGAATAGGGAAAGGCTGCGTACAATAGACCCAAAGTGGTCGGACCCTTCCCCGGACCCTGCGCAAGAGGGAGCTACATGCACCGGGTTGCCCCCCCTTTATTTATATCCCGTTGCAATGCACAAAATATTATCCTAGCATAGAAGTTTTTCCATAACTTTTTTTAAAATCGTGAATTTGAATATTATTTTGAAAAAGTTCTCAAACTTCAAAAAAATGGTGGATCTCCAAAAATTTCATTGATTTGCAAAATCAAAGTTCATGAATATGTATTGTTTTAAATATTTTGAAAATAAATTATGCATTTGGAAAAGTTAACGTATTTTGGAAAAAAACCGCAGATTTAGAAAAAATCATCTGTTTTGAAAAAGAGTTCACGAATTTTAGAAAAATGTGTTTTTGAAAAAAATTCATATATTTTGAAAAACAGTTGACGGACTTTGAATTTGATTTTGTAAAAATGGAAAAACTTTGTGGGTTTAAATATATGCATGCATTTGAAAAGGAATAACGAATTCAGGAAAAAGTTTAGGAATTTGAAAAAGTTCAGGTGTTTTTGAAGAAGATTTACAAATTTGAAAAAACTAGCCAAATTTTGGAAGAAAGGAGACTATTAACAAATAAAAAATAAAAAGGAATGGTAAAGGAAAAAAAATATGAAAAATAAAGAGAAACCATAAAGAAAAAATACAAAATAAAAAACAAAAAAATGCCAACAAAGACAAAAAAGAAAACTGGAGAGGGAAGGCGTTGTGTTTCCTTTAGAGTTATATTTGACATACAACAAAAGGAAAATTTAGAAAGTAGGCACACCAGGTAAGTTGTCCCAGTTGGTTACTGTGGTACCATGAGGGTTAAAAGAGAAAACGGGTAAATAGGCCGAACCCATGTTGAAGGGGGGGTGCTCGTTTCTGGAATAGCTTATCACCAAGAGTTATATGATGCACTTTTCGGCAAAGTGTCCTGCTTTCGCACAGGAACCGAGTTGAACGTTAGAGATGGTCCAGCCCATTTCGATCGTAATACACGGTGGGAGCCAACCGGTTTTGGGAACCTTCTACATGGTTCCTAAAACCAGTTTTTCCTTTTTTTTATTTTACAATTTTCTCGGTTTTTCACCGCTCTTTAGGTTTTCTTATTCCTTTTTCTTTATTTTTTGCCATTTCAACTTTCCCTTTTTTTTTAGAAAAAATTTCGGGAATTTCAAAAGGGGTTTAAAATTTCATCGCTCCTTCGGGTTTGATCTATCTCTCGTGATCTTGATAGGGTACGATCTTGATGTATCATGAGCTTTGTTAATGTAGTGGAATCATCTGTTGTTCTTCCCTTTGTTGTGATGAATTGAATCTCGCCCTTTAAGGTTTAATTATTACTGGATTGAATATTATGGATTTGGGTCACTTGATATACGTTTTGGTAATCAAGTTACGGATTTCCCTAGTGACATTGGGGTAAGCTAAGCACATAGGTTGATACACGTTTTCATCCTACTTTCTCCGATAGAAATTGTGGGGTACTCTTTGAAGTTCTTTGTGTTGGATTGAATATTATGAACCTGAAATTGTTTGATGCATATCGAATAATTAACACACGGATACTTGTGGTGACATTGGAGTATCTAGGTGACATTAGAGTTGATTGATGCGTATCATAGGGTTTTATTGTAGTACGATCTCTATGGCTGTTTGTGACACTTATAGGGATGGCTCAATAGATTTATCGGCAAGATAACTCTGAGGTGGTTTGCTACCTACAACAATTTCATCTTATGTTCTCTATTGATAAGAACTTTGGAGCAAATCTTTGTCACACATTGAGGGATTGTTATATGATCCATTTATGTTAGCACTATTGAGAGATTGCGCTAGTGAAAGTATTAACCCTAAGCCTCATTTACAAGCATTGCAATACCGTTTGTAAATTAAAAAACCTATATCTACTATACATACTACACTTGTATCACCATCTCTTCGCCGAATTAGTGCACCTATACAATTTTCCATTGTATTGGGTGTGTTGGGGACACAAGAAATTTCTTGTATTTGATTGCAGGGTTGTTCGAGAGAGACCACCTTCATCCTACACCTCTCGCGGATTGATAAAATTTAGGTCATCCACTTGAGGGAAATTTGCTACTGTCATATAAAACTCTGTGCTTGGAGGCCCAACAGAGTCTACAAGAATAAAATTACATAGTAGACATCATCGATCTCCCGTGAACATTGATGTCCGCAAAACGATGATATCCTATGAACATCTCCTCGCGGATACCTCGAACGGTTCATCCAAGCACCGTAGATGTGATGCATCCAAGGTATCCACACGTAAGTGGAGCAACGTCGGGCGAAGACTGCTAGGTCTGATCGCGCCGCATGGTGCGTAGGGGTGGTGACGGCTGTAGAGAGAGGATCAAAATCAACCCTACAAGGTGTGCCCACTCCCTCTATATAGACCTCCGCGGTGGGCACAGCACTTGAGGCCCACTTGGAGTTTAAACCCATTTTCCACTCAGATCCAATCGGAATGGGCTGCAACCCTTAAGTGTGTGACCCTATAGGTTCACGAACATATGGACACGACCCGAGTCGATAGTTGGTAGTGATTTCTAGCAGAATGCCAACTCCCATGCGTGTGTAAAGTCATTTGACGAACCTCAACAATGTGTCATATGCAACATTCCTTTTTCCTCAATCGCGCTTTTTCCCAGCTGACACAAAATTGGTGTTAATCAAGCGCATTCTTGGACATGCTAAGGAGCATGGTGGATGCGTGCCAACACTTTGGCGAGCGTGAAGACACAGCCAATCAGAGGGCTTTCTAGGCACAGTTCCAGGTGCCTTCACATCCCCAACTCCCCAGTGACCAGTTGAAGCAGTTGGCTGAGCTGTACAGAGTAGCCAAGCCAGTGTTAGAAGACCTTTGCATCGCCCTATGGCCTACCGAGCCACTGTCGAGTTGTTTCTTCGGCCTAGTCTAGCGTCTCCAAGGTGCCTTTCATCGGTTCAACCTTTGGAAACATTCGGCCTGCTTGGAGAGTGCTCGGTAGGCATATGCGTCCATGAAGACGCATTGGCCAAAGCTGGAGGCGGAGCCGATGGCATCAGGTGGATTAAAGAACCGTGTGCCCGGGTAGTATTTTCCGAGGTGATGCAGGGCACCCGTGTGTCCGTGGCTAGGTGCAACAAGGATACAATAATTGAGAAAATTGATTGAGCATTGTGTATCCCCCTAGGTATGTCGAGGTGTTTGTCTAAGACAAGTCCCATTTTGCTGTGAATGAGTTTATTTTGCTTTTATGCTTTATTTTGACTCAACTGCGACTATTTAAAATGGAAAGTGGCAAGTCGTCGGCTTCAACCCCTTAGTAAAAACTTTTTAGGGTGTTTTCGGACTGAAAATGCAACTCTTAGCCAACGTCTCGGTGCCCGGAGGCATTTGTATTAGTAGAAACAAGGAATCAGACTTTAAGGTTTAAAACTTTCACTTAGTCATAGGAGTGTATGTTTAGGGGCAAGTTAATAGCCCCCGACATATAGCGAGTGTTCGGGTTTATCTGAGGCTAAGCCATTTACACTTCATACTTTTTGAGGAAGGAGGGCCCTTCATTTGACACGGACTAACCTCTATCGATAAGTTTAGTTTTACACAGCCATCGGATCGCCGACCAATTTACGGATATTGTGATAGTCAGCTTTCGGATTTCTCCACCGAGGTACTTTACCGGTTAAAATAGAAGTAAAAAATTGCAGTGGTGCTCCCTTTACACCCTTAGCCGAACAAAGCAGAGATGTAAGGGGTAAGCACAAGAGCGGGCAACCCAACTATTGACCAAAGACACAATTCAGAATTGATGCACTTGTCAACCTTCTGTTACCTGCTGCAAGTCACTCAGAACATCCGAGTGGTTTCAGTCAGTGACACCAAAGTGTGGAAAGTGCTTAGGTCAGCATGTCTCGGTCCCACCGATTGGTTTCGCCTGGTCTCAAATCCTAAAGTTCAAACCTTTTGTACAGGTCGGCCTCATCGAGTGGTTTCACCTAGTCCCATGGAACTGTACATAAATGTGTGTAACAGTTGCATTTTTGGTGCTGCCTATTTATACCCCCATCCATCACCACAACTCTCACGAGAGCACCCAGAGCGAAGCTTAAACTTCACATATCCGTTTTTCTAAGAGAGAGCTCCAAATCCTTGTGTTGAGATCAAAGGGATTTCACTCCAACCATAGAACATTGATCTCTAGCCACCTCAATTTATTTCCGCCCAAACCCTCTCCTACCCAAAGCCAAAATTTGTGAGAGAGTGTTTGAGTGTTGAAGAGACTATCTTTTAATGCACAAGAGCAATGAGTTCATCATTAACAACCACATTTATTACCTTTTGGAGAGTGGTGCCTAGATTGGTTAGGTGTCACTTGGGAGCCTCCAAAACTTGTGGAGTGAACCAAGGAGTTTGTAAAGGCAAGGAGATTGCCTAGTTCATGAAGATCTATCCCGAATGAGGGTCCTCCGTGGGCGTAAGCCATGATGGAATAGGCAAGGTTGCTTCTTCGTGGACCTTCTTGTGGGTGGAGCCCTCAATGGACTGCCGCAAACATTACCCTTCGTGGGTTGAAGTCTCCATCAAGGTAGATGTACAATACCACCACCTATCGGAACAATGGGAATATCTTCGTGTCAAGCCTTGTTTGCAAACCTCCTAAACTCTACTCTTTACTTCTTGCACTTGCATGTTATTTAATTTCCGATGCCTACCCTCTAGATATGCATGTGTAGGGTGTACTTGTTATTGCCTAGCTTGTATTAACAATTGTCTAAATCTGCCAAGAAATAAAAACAGCTTTGCCTTGCTAGCGTCCATCCACTCTCCTGGGCGTTCCTTTCGATCTTACAAGTGGTATCAGGGGTTTGGTCTCACTGCTTTTGTTTACACAGCTTGGAGAAGGATGGATCCATCTATGTTGAGGAGTTTATGTTTTAGAGTCCCTATTCTCAATGAAGAGTTCCTTAGCTTTTGGAAAGATGAAATGCTTGATATGTTTGATGATTCTAACTTGTGCAAGTATATTCATAAACCATATGTACATCCCATTGATTCCTTGCACCCCACTCCCAACGAGGAACTTGATATGCTCTGTAATCTAAGAACTAGCTGAGGCGTCAAGCCCTACCATCACGAGCTATGGTAGCACATTGGGCAGAACAGAAATCCCACACGCTGACATGGCACTTGCCGCTAGGGTTACTGTCATATTGTATCTATATTCCATATTTCATATGAAAAGAAAAACATAACAAACAACAACACAATATTTCCTTGAAACTACACAACACACGCACATGACGTGCCGCCACAGCCGGTGGTGGCAAGTGCCATGCCAGCGCTCTGGTTCCGCTCCACGCGTGGGATTCCTGTTCCACCCAACATGCCGCCATAGCTCGTGGCGGCAGAACCTGCCGCCATAGCCGGTGGCGGCAGGTGCCACATGTCACTTGCCGGACCCATCGTCACCCTTTAATCCGCACAATGTACATAGAACATTTTTTACAATAGACAACTGAAACCCTGATAATTACAATTCAGAACCTGAATCCTTCTGTGCAACGGCGAGAATTGATGAACTACTGGACCATTTTCACCAAAAGTAACTCAAAATGGAACGAACATTAATGAATCTTTCAAAGTCTGGACTGCGTAACCGAAACCCTGTTGATCAGAAGTCACAACCTGAACCATCATGTCCAATGGCAGCAACTGGTGAATTACCGAACCATTTTAACCAGAAGTAGCTCAAAATGGGGCGTACTTCACTCATATAATGCAAGCGAAACCGTTGTGTGTAGTATTATTTTTGTCCACCACTAGTACGACAAGACAGTGCATACATGTAACATGATATGGCCCATAAACTGTACCATGGTACGTATAACATTGTTCTAATGCAAGTGATTTAAGCACCAAGGAAAACATCGCTTTTATGTATATGAATGATTTCTGAGGTGGCGTCTAGAATATCTGTGTGAATCTACTTCCTGCAAAAAAAAACTACTCTACGGTTTGTATAATCTCTCTGTTCCAAAATACCCGTTGTTCTGAATTTTGCATTTCCAATAATCAAATTAACTAGATTGGAAGTTTTCTAAATATGTAAGTAATTAATTATGAAACCTAACGCGTCCAACCAGTTTCCATGACAATTCTTCTATCTAAAAAATCAGTACAACTTTTATCTAACAAATCCAAATAATTCATGATATATAGTGCCAGATTCAGCCAGATGGGTGCACGGATCTTTCCCTAGGCGGGTGTAACGGCAGTCTGGCCTTGTACAATGCTAGATGCTTAAGGAGGTTAAAAAAATAAATTTGACTTTTCTGAAGCACCGGTACCTATTTCTACTGAAGACACGCCTAATTAAGCGTTTATCCTCTGCAAATAAGCATCTAAATAAACACTGGTTTAATTCTCTAAGCACCTTCCCTGAGCATCTTGCATTGTACAAGGTCATACCGACGGTGGCTGCTGTGTGGAGCCATACCTAGCTGACCCTTCGGTCCCGCAGCCTTCTAAATCTAAAAATTCTAGCGCCCTCCAAATTTGCTGGTTGTGCACCAACCAAGGCGTTTTTTCAGAAAAGGAAGTTGAAACCCCCGGTCTATGTACAATACAATAGCTCCTCCATGTACCGTGTCCGAGTTAGTGTAGGAGTTCACGTCTTCCATCTGCGAACGTAAATGATTCTTCTTTTTACTAAATTTTTTTCTCCTTTTAAATCTTAGCCATCAATTTTTGTGGTTAACACAAAATTAGTGGATATAAAGGGGCGACGGAAGGAGAATCAAGAAATCTTCCTCTCTTTTTTTGATGAAGGGAATCTTCCTTCTTTTATTATTAGGTACTAGATCCTTGATGGCGCGCGTTGCTGCGCCCATCAATTTTTACAACAAAATGATAGGAATTTTTATAAATATATGGCCACACGTTTGTATAACCATAACAATAGATTAGTCAACACTATGAGTCTGTCTATATTTATGATAAAATGATACGTTATTTTTCTAAATATATCGAGATATGAAGCATGAAGGTTTAATTTGCATAAACTTACCCATACATTGGGTAGTAATCTATGTAGTGAATATGATTGGTTTTACAATTGAAGAAAGAAAAGAACATGATGCACCCAAAGTAAGTGATTTTTTTATTTTACATTTTATTTTGTCAAATCGTTAGAGGAACATTTAGAAAATTGTACAGACAAACTACTTATTTTAGTTAAATGCGCCCTTTCCTGAGTAGGTTCAGTTTTTGCATAATGATGGAAAGAGCTATAGCTAGAAAGAAAATTATATGCAGTAGCATGAATAGCTGGAATTTTACCATGAATTGCAGCAAATTTTGTCGGGAAGCCCCCGGGAGAGGAAAATAGCAAGCATCTTCAACGTCCTCAAACATTTTTCATTGCCTCCATGTCGTGTGAACAAAATCTGATCGCAGTTTTCAGATTTTAATGCATATGCTTCCGTAGCAAATCAAACCCCCAACCGGTAGACGCACCATTGTATAACTATATCATCTATAGCAGTGATGCCTTGCATAATTATCATCTAGCACTGATTCCATCCATATCAAAAGAACATAATGATACATTTATAAATTAACAAAGTAAGCTAGAAGAATATGAAATAGATAAATATGCCATCCTTGTTGTAATTGATTGGAAATAACCCAAATTATATATATGGATAACAAAAATACATGGGAAAGTAGAAAAAGGTGATAATGTCCAGCTGTGGGACACGAACTTTGGCAGCCAAGAATGATTTTAGTATATATACTGCAATCAGCTCCTCTCCCCCATTATGCGCAGAAACAATGAGTTGGAAATTTATAAACTAAGATGATTTGAAGCATACTATATCTGTACCTAATTTGAGACTGTACGTCTTGATATGCAACTGCAACCTTATAATTTCAGATTTCCTAGTGAGAACCTTCATATCGCTTTCGAAGTTGACCAGTACGTATTGCACACATATCTTTCTTGCATCAACCTCATAAATAAATTACATACTCTAATCTGATGAGAGAAAATAAAAAATGAAGCATCATTGATTAGGTAGAAACTGCTGTGCTATTTCATATAGACCGATAGTTTATTTTACTGGTCGAAATTTTCTAACTGAAGAAAAAAATTAGACAATGAAATTGATGATCAATTACATAGTAAAATCATTCCAAACCTTCTTTTCCATACCACTCTATTCCTAGTTGTAAGGGTTTGGGGTTTGACATGGCTAAATTAGATTGGATGACGCCAAAAATAGTGGCAAGTACAAACAATTCATCATCAGACTGAAGCTTAAACTTGAGAAGTATCCGAATTATGCGGAACATGACAAAACATCAGGAACTACATGAAATCTATACATTTTATGAATGAGCTCATATAATCCTTGTATGATTTGGGTCCATGTACTTGGAAATGAAACAACAAAACAATAAATGTTGTTGAGTCAGCATAGCGAAATGAAAAAGGCAACAATTTCTGGCTTGTTTATCAGGAAATGAAAGAGCTTAATGTGATTTACCTGAAGCAAAAGGCAAAGGCAAAACAGAATGCTACTTACATAGCCCCGCAAGGAGCTCTGTAATCTCTTCTAGTGGTACAATTTTCAGTAATGACTGGTCTGAGCAGTGTGCATCGGTCACACTACACCATCTCCTTAATAATTCCTTCTAATAAGACATGGATGTGGTTCTTAGGGTGGCTGCACGTGCTTGACATTCTTTCCCTTGCGCTTCTTGTGCTTGAAATCTTCAATCCGCCATTGGCTTCACCGCTGACACCTTTTTTTCTGCATCACCTGGCTTGCACCTCTTGGCATCCAAATTGTTCTGCATCTTTACCTGTAAGTCATAATTGATGTAGATTATCAATCTATAAGTCCACAAATCCACAGCGACGCACAGTCAGCTTTCTGAAACAAGATGAGTTCACAAACAAACCCATAAATCCAATACCTTAAATCCCCATCCAGCAGTGATATGGTTGTGGAGCTGATTCGAGGTGATGGCGATCCAAAGGAGAGCTTGAGAGGCACTGTCGGTCGCCGTATTGTGTGCGTGTGGGATAAAAGCCCCCTCCTAGTATCGCCCTAAGGTGCGTCGTCGCCGCCCACCACCACCTTCAGAGTTGTTAGGATTTCTCGAACGTGGAGAGAGAACGCGGACGGCCAGCGACGTGGAGGGCAGGAGGGCGACGATGAATTGTTTGCTGAGCCAGCAAGGGCTCGAGGAGGACCTTGTATCGGCAGATTTACCTTGGAGCAGCAAAGACCTGGAAGCGGCCCACCTACCTTGGAGCAGCTGCGGTCAGGAGGCGGCCGCCATCGTGGCGGCGTTGGGAACTGGGACTACGATGGGGAGGGCAGCGGCAAGATGCAAGGTTATGGAGGGAGGCAAGGTCCCATCGGCGTTGGAGGCGGCGGCGGCTACTGTGGTGGGATGACGATGGCGTGAGGAGAAACGTCGCACTGATTATTTTTTCCCTTGAGGTATTCGTGACACTGAGATGGGCTTTCCTGCCGATCAGGCCCAATCAACGGAAACGCACCGATTTTTCTATCGGAGCAGCGTCCCTCTAGGACAGCAGGCCCGTTGAGCGAGAGATGGGGTTGCTAATGAAAATCAGACGGCCAGGAATGTTCAGATCATACAAATGGACGGCTAATGATGCAAATCGCTGAGAGGGCTTGCTTTAGGCTCGGTTTTACTGTCCTAAATAGCTATAGATAAAAATGTGATGAGTGTATTTCTGACTGAAAAAACCCATAATAATTCAAGCATGCATACACTGGTATGCATTAAAAATCTATTATAAAATATGGCCTAAAAATATGCTGGTATAAAATGGCCCTGGACACAACTCGGGGGAAGCGAGTGTAGATCAAAATGCATTATTTGCATTTCAAATTTTGTGGAACAAGCAGGTGACGTTTTGACACACGGCACACAAAAGCACAACGACACAACGACTCGATTGGTTATTTACAGCCGGAATCCGAAGCGGAGGAAGAAGAAGCAGAGCCTGGCGAGGACGACGATGGACTCGAGCACCCACAGCAGCCGGAACACCACGCTCTCGTACAAGAGCCGGAGGAGGTCGACGCGCGGCAGCCGTCTCCTCTGCCGCCGCAGCGCCGGCGCGCGCACGCGCAGCAGCGACCCGCTCCCGGCCGCCGCCGTCATCTTCTACTCTCTGTATCCAGTCCCGCTTCCTCCCGCAGGCCATCGGTGGCGATCGATCGTCAGGTCGCCGGTGGGCTCTCCGAGGTTTCAGCTCCTCTTCTGCTTCTTGCGTTTGGAATTGGATGGTAACGCCACTACGCCTGCATGGAGTCCTTTATTCTCGAGCGCCACGCGGTTTTGCGCATTTTTTAGTGTTTGGGTATGGGTCGAGCGGCCGGCAGATTGAGCTGACTGGATCTGGATGTGCCGATTCAAAACTGTGATGGTCAAGAGCTTACGGCAACTTCGTGGGAGGATCGTGTGGAGTGATGAACTGATGATCCCGCGTGGACGAGTTAGTTTTGACATTAGCTGCGGACGCGGTGGACCGGAGGCAAATGTTTCTTCTTCTGTTCTGGCCTTGTGTGATTGCTGGTGTTGGTGTAGTTGTGGCTGGTGGGTGCTTGCCGTGTGGCTTAAAATTGTAAAAGTGAAAGTGATTGTACGAAGTAATTTGATTCTCATTGCTTGCGACTATATATACAGGAAGCGGTTACAAATCTGTGAGAGTGATTCTAACTGCAGAAAACAGATGCTAATGTGTGAGACAAAATAGTAACTGCACTTAGCAGTTGCTAACATGTGAGAGGAAGTACAACTCCTCAAGGCAGTTAGAGAATACAATGTCGGTTCTTTAATTAGCACATATAAATAAACAGGTGCTCTAATTCTATTCCTAACACTCCCCCTTGGATCACGCATCTTCTAGAAGTATCCATCATCTAGAGCTTCAGGTATATTTGTCATCCATCTTGAGAATCATTTGCACAATTTGAGAGCCTCACCCAAAACCCTGTGGAAAAAATCTGAGGAGTAATAGATACACAATTGAAAACTCCTTTAAAACCCCGTGGGAAAATATAAGGAGAAAACGATATGGTATAATTCATATTGCCTCATTAAAAACCTTTTATGAGAAAACTGATGCAAAACTCATAAAGGAAAAGAGTACAATAATTATTATCTGATGATAATTAATGGGTTATAATTTCAAGAGTTTTCTCCCCCTGAAATTTGCAAATCTCGAAAGCATCTCATACCAATTTCATGAATACATTTCTGGAATGTTGAATTTGGTAAAGACTTTGTGAACAAATCTGCTAGATTGTCACATGATTTGGTTTGCAAAATATCAATTTCTTCATTTTTGTGTAATGCATGAGGAAACAACAACTTAGGAGAAATATGTTTTGTGATATTACTTTTTACATAACCCATTTGCAGTTGAGCAATGCAAGCTGCATTATCTTCATATATAATAGTTGGTGATCCTAATGAACCAACACCACATGAAGTTTGAATATGGTTAATCATCTTGCGAAGCCATACACATTATTTTGATGCTTCAAATGCAATAATTTCAGAATGATTAGTGGAAGTTGCTATGAGTCTTTTTTGTTGACTTCCATGAGAAAGCAGTTCCACCATATAAGAATACGAAACCTGTATGTGACCTGGCGTTGTGAGGATCAGAAAGATAGCCAGCGTCAGTATATCCTACCATAGTTATATCTTGGTTTTCTGATAGAATAAGCCAAGATCTTTTGTGCCATGTAAATATCTAAGGATATTCTTTACTCATGTCCAATGACGTTTTGTTGGAGCAGCGCTATGTCTAGCTAGTAAATTTACCGCAAATGCAATATCAGGCCTGGTGCAATTTGCAAGGTACGTTAGCGCACCAATGACACTGAGATACGGGAACTCAGGTCCTAATATCTCTTCGTCATCATCCCGAGGTCTAAAAGGATCTTTATCCATATCAAGGGATCTGACAACCATGGGTGTTTTGGTTGGATATATATGATTTATCCATATTGAATTTTTCCAAAACCTTTTAAATATAAGCAGCTTGGTATGCTAAAATTCATGAGGGAAGGTGCTCAAGCTGTAAGCCTAAGAAAAATTTGGTCTTTCCCAAATCTTTCACCTCAAATTTCTTCATTAAATGATTGCGTGCTTCTTCTATATCAGGTGTACTCCCAATGATATTGAGGTCATCAACGTACACTGAGATGATGCAAAATCCATTTACGGACTTCTTTATAAATACACAAGGGCAATCGTCATTATTTGAGTAGCCTTTCTGAATAAGGAACTCACTCAGTCGGTTATACCACATCCTGCCCGGCTGTTTTAAGCCATAGAGTGGCTTTTGTAATTTTAGACAATATGCGTTGCGATTTGCTTTTGGATTCGGCATTTTAAGTCCTTCAGGGACTTTCATATATATGTCCGATTTGAGTGACCCATATAAGTATGTTGTCACTACATCCATCAACTGCATAGATAAATTCATTTGTACTGCCAAAGATATTAAGTATCGAAACGTTATTTCACTCATAACAGGAGAGTATGTATCATCATAATCGATGTCGGGTCTCTGCATGAACCCTTGTGCTACAAGCCTCACTTTGTATCTCACCACCTCATTGTTTTCATTCCCTTTTCGAACAAAAACCCATTTTGCTTCCACAGGGAAGACATTATGAGGAGTAGGTATTACTGAGGAAAATACCTCTCTTTCGTTGAGCGAGCACAGTTCTGCCTCAATTGCTTCCTTCCATTCAGGCCAATCAGGGCGCTTGAGGCACTCCCCGGCAGTCTTTGGTTCTGGATCTAGTTGAAGGGTTTCAGCAATTTCGGAGGCAAAATATATGTCGACAATTGTAGTCTCTCTATTATATGATTTTCCTGATTCGATATTGTTTATGGAAATTTCTTTTATACCTTCAGACTCTATGTGATTTCCCACAACAATAGAGTCATGGTGTTCCGATGTCCCATCTATTATGTTTGTATGCGCATTTATGTTGGGTTCAAGATGCTGAGCATCTGGTTGGTGTCCTTCAACTTGAGGTTGAATTGCATTTACTGGTAGAGGATTTGATTTTCTTTGTTTCCGCGGAGGCTTTTGAGAAGCTATATTCCGGCTAACCAGATTTCTCCCCCTCTTACTCTCATTTGGGTTTTGAGTGGTTTTAGTTGGTACCTCCACTCGTTCTGGTGCATTAACAGTGGGAATATGTGATTTAGTGACACCTTTATGGTCAGTAAATGCATCTGGCAGGTTATTTGCAGTGTGTTGCAAATCTATGATCCTCTGAACTTCAGTTTCACATTCTTTAGTACGTGGATCTAAGGACTGAATGCATGTTACATTTCAATCTATTTCCTGGCATTCTTTGTGGTTTGATTCTCCCCCTAATGCCGGGAAATGGTCCTCATCAAAAATAGAATCAGCATAGCGGGCAGTAAACAGGTCCCCTGTAAGAGGTTCAAGATATGTTATAGTTGACGGAGAATTATAAACCACATAGATCCCTAGTTTTCTGTGGGGTCCATGGATGTACGTTACGATGGTGATATCGGTACGTATACTACGCAACCGAATTTTCGCAGATGGAAAATACTTGGCTGAGTGCCACGTACTAGTTGCAGCGGGGAGGTTGTATCAGATCTGCGGCGTGTAATACCGCATGTGTCCAACAGGATGTTGGTAAATTACAATTCTGTAATAGTGGTCGAGCAATTAGTTTTACTCTTTTGATGAGAGATTCAGCCAAACCATTTTGAGTATGAACATAAGGCACAAAATGTTCTAAATGAATGCCCATAGCCATGCAATAGTCGTTGAATGCGCGTGAAGAAAATTCAGGGGCATTATCCATTCGAATTGTTTTATCCTATTTTCAGGATGATTTGCTCTTAATTTGATAATTTAAGCAATTAGCTTGGCAAAGGCATGATTTCGTATGGATAATAGACACACGTGTGACCATCTAGTAGATGCATCTATGAGTACCATGAAATACCTAAAAGGGCCTGATAGTGGTTGAATTGGACCACATATATCTCATTGAATGTGTTCAACAAAATTAAGTGACTCATTTTTTACTTTAAGATAGGATGGTCTTATAATTAATTTCCCAGTTGCACATGCGGTGCACACAAAATCTGATGATTTGAACATTTTTTTAGTTGAAAGGTTGTGACCAACAGAATTGTCAATAATTTTTCTCATCATCCCTATGCCATGATGATCCAGGCGATCATGCCAAGTCTTGAATTTATCAAGGTCTTGAAAAATTATTTTGTACGCATATGATACGGGTTTTATATAACTGTAATATAATCCAGATGAAAGTGAGGGGAATTTCTCAAGAATTTGTTTCTCACACTCATTGCTCTTTGTTAAAAGCAAATAGTCAGAATTATTTTCAGAGATTGTTTCCAGATGGAAATTGTTTGATCTGAGGTCTTTGAAACTTAGAAGGGTGCGTGTAGATTCAGGATACAAGAGTGCTTTCTCAATTAGAATTGCAGTACCCATAGGCAAAACGAGTGTAGCTCGTCCTGAACCAATAATTGACGCATCGCGACCGGCGATGGTCATAATATTCCCTTTTCTCTTAGTTAGAGTTTGGAAATATTTTATTTCCCTTAATATTGTGTTATCCCTTAATATTGTGTTAGTGGTACAACTTCCCACCAAACATAATTCTTCTTCCATTGGATTATCTTCCCATAAAATCTTTTCTTGTGCTTCTCCGTGATGGCTCTGTGTCTCTTTTGGCAGAGTAGTATTGATAACGTGTAAATGTGAAAGTGATTGTACGAAGTATTTGATTATCATTGCTTGCGACTATATATACTGTGAAAGTGATTCTAACTACAGAAAACAGTTGCTAATGCGTGAGACAAAATAGTAACCGCACTTAGCAGTTGCTAACATGTGAGAGGAAGTACAACTGCTCAAGGCAGTTAGAGAATACAATGTCGGTTCCTTAATTAACACATATAAATAAACATGTGCTCTAATTCTATTCCTAACAAAAATGATGCCGGTGATGTTTCTGTCGTTGACGTGTATTTTATTTTCTGCAATGGCTATTCCGTTGCCGGAAAACCTTGTTTTTATCCTATTTCTTCTTCTTTTTTTCCGAGAATTTATCCGATTTGTTCTTTTTATCCGATTTCTTCAACTGGCCATGGGGTCGCCAGCGAGGCTGAGCCGGGAGCGACCCGAAGCTGACACAACAACATCGTCGCTAGTGGAGGGAAATCGGAGATTGATGGGGTCGGGTGTGAGGGGCTACAATCAAGTCACCGATGATGGAATCTTGGTGGGGTTTAGAGGGAGGCTGGGGTGGTGACAAACATGGCGAATGTGGTTGCTCGGACAAGACGGGGTGGCACGTGGTAGCGTGGCCTGGGAACAGGCAGATGGGCTAGCGGCGGATAGGGTGATCGCGAGGAGGAAGAAACATGAGGAGGGAGGGCTGGAGGTGGAAGACCCATGCCAGCCATTGAAAAAAAAATCACGCAAGTAATGCATAGAAGAAAATGCAACCGCATCAGCTCCAAACAAAAGCCTAGGGTTCCTCTGCCTCCCATCACCGTTGCCGCCGGTCCGTTTCATCCAATGGCCTTAGGGCCATGGAGGCGCAGTGGATCTGAGCCCTTGCCGGCGGGAGGGCTCCGTTGTTAGATCTTTCTTCGAGTTTTGTTAGGGTTTGTGTCCTGCTCAGGAAGACGAGACGACGGCAGCTCCCTGAAGATGGAATAATGTTTTTCCCGCCTAGCCCCCGTCTCGGTGGTGTGTCTAGCATCATCGGTGGGCATGTGGAGGTGTGTCTCCAACGGATCAGTTTTTGGTGGATTTGCTCAGATCTAGTCGTCGTTCATCCACATTTGTGTGTCTTTAAGTTGGATCCTTCTGATCTTCGCTACTCTTCATCGGTGGCGGTTGTTGTTCTAGTGCACTAGTCCCATGGGGCCTTAGCACGATGACTTCCTGATTGTCTACTATAACAAGTTTTGCCCGGCTCCGGCGAGGGGGGGGGGGGGGCGATGACAACGGCGCGCCTTCGGCTCGCTTCAGTGCTTGTAGTCATCGCTAGGTGGTCTACGGATCTATATGTAATTTTTATTATTTCTGGTGTTCATCGTATTGCCATGATTGAAGATGAATAGATCGGAAATTTTTCCACAAAAAAGAATACATGAGTCACACCTGCAGTGGGTGTCAGGTGGATGCTTTGAGGTGTGGCTTAAAATGATGCTCATGATGTTCTTGGCATTGACGTGTTTTTTTTTACTCAAGAGATCTCAATGTAATTTCTCTTGTTTCTTGGGTTCTTTATACTGTCATGACAGTTGATAGATAGATCGAAAGTTTTCCCTAAAAGAACTGTTATTTTTAAGTCATCGGTAATAATTATCAGATCTAAATATGAGGTTCATGCAGGTATAAAGGAGGCTACAGGGTGACATACGCTTTGCCACGCCATTCCTTGGCCTTGAGTTAGGTCTCTTTTTTGGGGCTACTAGAAATTGTCCGTGTGTTGCAACGTAATATAAATATTTTTTACGTTAGCTCGTGATTTAGCTATCTATATTAATGCGATTGTGTAAATATATATTAATGAAATCTTCTCTGTGATTTACATACATTATAGTTTGATGATAAGTAAATAAAGGTAAAAATGATTCAGATGGTAAGTAAATCAAGGTGATTGATTAGCATACGGAGAAGGTGCGGACAAAGGGCGTGTGGGACAAAAAAACGGTTGAACCAAAAAATCGGTGGAGGGACGTGTGTGAAGGGAAGAAACGGTTGATGAAGCGTTGTACCGACATGAAAAGGAACCCTGCACTTTTTTTCAGTAAATGGAGATTATGGTTAGAGTTAGGCACCTCAACATCGAAAATCGAATAACCAGATTGATCATACATCGATATTCCAGATATATTAGGTTATGGTGTTCGGTTTGGTGTTCTATTGCTAGTTGTTTGTGTTCGGATGTATCATCGGTTTTCCTATATAACTATAATTAACCATCAAATCATATACACCAAATTAGACCTCCCTTTTCTCTAGCTTTTCTATTTTTGTTGATACATGTAGGCATGGTCCTAGGTTCACGTACGATGCCCCCCTCCCCACACACACACACATACACAACCCAATCCACTCGTGCGTATGCCTCCCAGAATCACTCACTTTGCATGGTTTTCGTCCCCAAAAGGACACCAATCGCCCAACCCAGTCGCCTTCCAACCTTGAGGTTTTATCTAGTGACACAAGGCCTAACTACAAAGGCTCTCCGACAGATGGTCATGTTGGCTTGGATCTCCATCGTCTGATTTTTCGTTCTAGCTCTCCCCCAACAGTGTTGGTCTTCCACCACGAATCCACTGCTCGAGGAGCCCGACAGGGAAGACTGAGAAAGTGGCAACCAGACCGCTCAACCCAAAACCAGCAAGTTGGCGCTGCCCCCTCACAAGCGCACGAAGCAGAAAACCAGCTCGCCCTCCCAGGGCAACAAAATAACCCATGTTGTGGGTCCTATTCAGCGTACAACTCGTTGAAGGATGACCCAACATGCGCGCCCCGGTACACTCATTTCGGTTGGCTGGGCAGTCGCACTATTGGCCCTCGACCTAATCGGTGAAGCGAAGGAAAAGAAACGAAGAGAAAGGAAAGGTGAAAAAAGTAGAAAAAAAAATTAAAAATATTTCAATAAAATAAAAATATTCACAAATTTCAAAATAAGTAAAAATTAAAAATGTTCTTTAATTTATAAATATTTACGGATTTAAAAAATTATTGTCAAATTAAATAATGTTTGTGAATTTAAAATACATTCTTAAATTTAGAAAATGTTTGGAGTTAGAAAATATACCGAACTTAGAAAATATCCATGAAATTCAAAAACTATTGAATTTAGAAAATGTTCCTAGATTTCAAAAGAAGTTCCCCGATTTTTCAGAATTTGTCACAAATTTTAAAAACATTGAAATACTAAATAAATGTTCACGAATTTAAATATGTGTCTATCAATCAGTGTAGGAGCACCACATGCATGTGCGAATAGGCCCACCACAACCTACCACTGATCCACTCCCTCACATATGGGGCCATGAATGCAAAGACTACCTAGATACACTATGAAGCTCTACTCTTAGAGAACTTATATTAAGATATTATAAAGTCTAGGGTCCTTCCCTGTTTATATGGCGCATTTTAATCTCATCATTTAACTTCCCGGGAGGAGCAATCACAAGGGCCATGTTTTTTTACGTGAGGGCCATGTAATCAACATTCTCTAATGTAGCATCCACTATGTGAGAGGGATGTCGAGGCATAGCATCCGTCCATGCCGCGTCGGACAGGCGGAGTCCATGTCTTGCTTCTAGCGGGAAAGAACAACGTGTCGCCTCAAGGTAGCTTGAAATGGGCTGGCTCAGTTAACGTAGAATAGATTATTCTTAGGTAATTTACTTACTTTCTTAAGAAAATACATTTATTACAAAACAAATAATTTACTTTATTTTTTTTAAATGTTCACAGCACATTGAAAATGTTAATATATTGTAAAAAATTATAGTATTAAAAATACTCTTGACATTTAATTTTTTTTCATGTGTTTCAAAAAATGTATGTGCATTTTACAAAACGTTAGGCAGTCTAAAAAATATATATGTGTAAATAAAAAAATCTGACCATTTGGAAAAATAGATGTTAAATTTTAAAATATTAATGATGTATTTGAAAGCTGTTAAACGTGTCTCAAAAATATTTCACATGTATACCAAAAATTTATAATATCTATGAAAACAATAGATGTCAAAATATATATTTGAAAATATGTTAAACGTGTATAAAAAGTAATTTTTTTTCCGTATAAAAAATATACGTATGAAAAAAATACTCATCAAAACATATAGTTCAAAAATGTCAATCATGTATTTTAAAAAATATCCCTGATCTATACAAAAAATGTATAATGTGGACGGAAAATGTAGCAGTGCGTTGAATAAAAACCCAAAGGAAACATGTGTAAACCGATAAAGACACAAAAAATCAAAAGAAAATTGAAACAAAAAGAGAGGGAAAAACCCAAATAAAACCTAAAAAACAAATAAGAAAACCATAAAGAAAAACCTTGTGATGTGATACGTCTTCAACGTATCTACTTTTCCAAACACTTTTGCTCTGGTTTTGACCTCTAATTTGCATGATTTGAATGAAACTAACCCGGACTGACGCTGTTTTCAGAAGAACTACCTTGGTGTTATTTTTGTGCAGAAATAAAAGTTCCCGGAATTGGACGAAACTTTTTGTGAATTTTTTCTGGAATATATAATGAATTATGGAGCGAAGAGCTGCCGGAGGGAGGCACCTGTGGGCCACAAGCCAACAAGGCACCCCCCTCCCCCCGGCAGCGCCCTGATGGCTTGTGGGGCCCACGAGGCTCCTCCGACCCTAATTCCAGTCATATAAATTCACATCTTCGGATAAAAAAATCAGAGAGAAGTTTTCATCGCGGTTCATGAGACGGAGTCGCCGCCACCTCCTGTTCTTCCTCCGGAGGGCTGATCTGGAGTCCGTTTGGGGCTCCGGAGAGGGGAAATCGTCGCCGTCATCATCACTAACTCTTCTTCATCAACACCGCCATGATGCTCACCATCGGGAGTGAGTAATTCCTTTGTAGGCTTGCTGGACGGTGGTGGGATTGGATGAGATTGATCATGTAATCGAGTTAAGTTTGATAGGGCTTGATCCCTAGTATCCATTATGTTCTGAGATTGATGTTGCTATACTTAATGCTTGTCACTAGGGCCCGAGTGCCATGATTTCAGATCTGAACCTATTATGTTTTCACGAATATAAGATTGATTTGGATCCTATCTTGCAAGTTGTATGCACCCATTACGTGTCTTGACCCGCATACCCCAAGGTGGCAATAATTTGGATTCTTTCCGGTGATTGCCGTAGTTTGAGAAGTTCATGTATTCACCATGTGTTAATGCTTTGTTTCGGTTTTCTATTAAAAGGAGGCCTTAATATCCCTTAGTTTCCAATAGGACCCCGCTGCCACGAGAGGGTAGGACAAAAGATGTTATGCAAGCTCTTATCGCAAACACGCATGACTATATACGGAATACATGCCTACATTGCATTGATGAATTAGAGCTAGTTCTGTGTCGCCCTAGTGTGTAACTGTTACATGATTGATGTCATCTAAACCATTATCCATCACCGATCCACTTGCCTACGCTTTACATATACTGAATCTTGCTAAGTTATTATTGCTACTGCTACTGTCACAACTGCTACAAAATTACTACTGTCACTACTACTGTTACTTTTGCTACTACTTTTTGCCGTGCTACTAAACCTTTGCTGCAGAGAGATATCCCAGGTGCGGTTGAATTGACAACTCAACTGTCAAGGCCAATAAATATTCTTTGGCTCCCCTTGTGCCGAATCAATAAATTAGGGTGAAATACTACCCGTGAAGACTATCACGATCCCCTATACTTGTGGGTTATCATGATGCAACTACAGTAATGGGTCGGCCCAGTGGCGCTCTCGCCAGAGGAGACGGGGCTTTGTCTCGCAACGAGCGAGACATAGCTCCCTGCTCCGGCGACATCTGACTGTAAGCGAGGAACCATAGCATCGGTTCTTAAAGATGTGCGACCCATAAACAAAAGCCCAATCGCGTAAGGAAGAAAAAAAGGTACTAACCGAGCTCCGACGAAGGAGTGAGGCTTCCCTGCCATGCATGTACCTCCGCGGGAGGGAGACTACCTATATGCCACACCCACACCATCAAGACATGGAAGGCGGCGACCGCTGCCATGGTTGCAACCATGCTATCGATCGTGCAGATCGAGTGTAGCTTCACTGACACTACACAATGAAAGAGAGAGAATGGCCACCGTTGACATTAGATGGATCGGTTCCTTTTTTTCCTTGTGTCACGGAGTAAAGTTGCTTCAAAATATAGAGACAAGTAGATTTGTTACTTGGAAAACAAGATAACCGCATACTAGTAGGTTATTACCTCCGTCTGGGTTTATTAGTCCCTATCGTATTTTGGATCAAAGTTTGACCATATTTGAC
The DNA here is from genome assembly GCA_039707655.1 of Elymus sibiricus. Classification (NCBI taxonomy): domain Eukaryota; kingdom Viridiplantae; phylum Streptophyta; class Magnoliopsida; order Poales; family Poaceae; genus Elymus; species Elymus sibiricus. The sequence goes on from CM077663.1 coordinate 427,752,561, forward strand.
TAATAAAATGTTAATGCATGTCATAAAAAAATATTGTTGGATTTGTATTTGAATGTAGTTATTATTTTTGCTACGTACAACTTTATTTTATTAGTTAAAATCATAGTCAAAATATAACCCAAAATATGAGAGGGACTAGTAAACCAGGGCAGAGGTAGTTAGCAAGTAGGCCTTCAATAATTTTAGGATTTAAGTTTCTTGGAATCAAGAAAACTACACTAACCATGTTCTATAGATTATTAAAATAATAAGCGTAAAAAATCTTACCAAACTAGCATACCAACATAAAAATATCCCTAGTGGCTTAGCCAAACTAGAGTGTTGCATCTTAAAATGCTTAACAATATATATTAAAGACCAATTAATCATAACATTCAACTACAACAACAACATTTCAATTTGTTTTATCAAACTCGTTTTTAATCAAATTTAGTATATCAATTAATCTGCTCTCAGCACATGAGTTCAGTTCATCTGCACTTCTCCGGGCTTCAAATTTAACCATTTAATCTGCCAGGTGTGAGTAGCTAGGTGCAACCATGGCAGCGGCCGTCCGCTCTCCTGCCGTGGTGCAGGCTCAGCAAAGTTGTGCTTTATTGGAGCCTCCCGTGGTGGCACGACCTCAACAACATGGTGCAGCTATGACAGCAACAGTCACCATCCCTCTTACGGGGGTGCAGACATAACAGGGTAGCCACGCTCCCTCCCTTGGCGGAGCTCAGTTTCACGGTAACAACGAGCGTGAGCAAATGGAGACGGCGAGCGAACGACAATTGAAGTTCCTTTTTTCTTCCTTGGGCAGTTGGGCTTCTGTCTATGCATGGGCCGCACGACTTTAGGCATGGCTACTCTGTTTCCTCGTCTTCATCTCCAAGCCCTCTGATATGGCATGGACGTGCGCTATGCCTCGACGTTGTAGCTGCTACATCAGAGGATCTCAATTTGGCCTTTGACATTAGGTGGCAGTTTCTAGATATTGAGTTTGGGAAGTTGATTATTAGTCCTAGCCCGAGGTTTGATTTCATTTTTGAGGAACCAACCTAAGGTTTGATGTGTGGTGGGAATTATGAATTTGAGAGAGAATTCCACCCGCGTGCATTAACAAGGGGAACTAGAAAAGAGACATGTGGGAATTGACTCTTCCCTACTCAGGTCCTTTGCGCCCCACCCTCGCCCCAACCAAATCTACCTCCATCCCAAAACACTGTTGGGGAACGCAGCAGAAAACAAAAATTTCCGACCTACGCACCAGCCCAGGACCACTATGGAGACTGCATACAAGGTTTGATCTTTTTCGTTACCGACTCGTAGCGCAGCGGAAGTAGAGTCGATGACGATCGGCGGTGCAGATCCCCGCAGCTAGGATTTACAACCTCCCAACCACGAGGATGTATACCCTCATCCGCCCCTCGGACAGCCCTCCGGGAGGCGGTCGGACAGTCCCCCGGACGGTGTCACGGACAGCCCTTCGGGAGGACCATCGAGACTCGGACAGTCACTCGGACCGCCCTTCGGGAGGACCTTCAAAACTCGGACAGTCACTCGGACAGCCCTTCGGGAGGCACTCTCGAACTAAGACCGAAACTACGATCTCTCTACAGAGTTGCACACATATGGTGTCATCTATCCGGTAGGGCTTCGCCGTCCAGAACTAGTTCCCACCGGAACCCAGACAGCCTTTCGGCTCTACGAAACTATTTCGCTGGGAGGGAGAGAGAAAGCCAGATCATGCATGGCACTTGTATGTGAGAAGGGATGATCTTTGGGCTGCCCCCTCCACCTCTATTTATAGGAGAAGGAGGGGTGGAGGGGCTGAAATTTCAGCCACATCCATCCATGTCATCTCCAAGATATTTTGGAGCAAAAGCCCAAAAAGGTGGCTTTCCAAAAAGTAACCATAAAGCTGATTTCACTATTCACGACGACATTTTTCAGCGTCTGTTCGAACTGAAAATATTTATGTGGGCTTAGAACATTTCCAGTACCCACTAAAATAATTTTCAACGCGTTCCGAAACAATGCCGGTTTAGTGATTTTCATCTGCGAAAAGCATCTGAAGCGGTTCCGGCAGCTCCGGAACATTTCCGGTTTTCATCCCGGAAAATTCCAGAAAGTTTCCAGAACGATTCTGGCACCCTCCAAGAAATATCAGGCATGTGCCGAAACCAATTTGACTTTATGGTATCCCCTGAAACAACTTTTCAGTATCACCGGAACTCATCCGGTGACATCTCTCTTCGGAACTTTTCCGCTGTCTCCGAAAACTTTTTCCGGAAACTTTCTCTCAGACTCCCTGTCTAGTATTCAGCAGATAGATGACCCTTAAGCGTGTGACCCTATAGGTTCGGTGAAGTATAGACATGACCAGGAACCCCTTCCGATCAATGATCAACATCGGAGCCGTGGACACCCATATTGACCCCTATACCCACACGAATGAATATTCGAGTGAACCTCCAGTTGCCGTGTACTATTCCTGTTGCTTCGCGATATGTTACAAATACCCGAGGTGAGACTTGTTGGCATCCCCGTGGATCAACAACTTGTCCACTATGCCAGTTACCTCGTTACCAGTATTGTTCTCTTTTCTCGTTACCGTGTTCCGGCATCCCTGTGATCAAATCACCCTGTGTCTGGCCAGACGATGATGGATACCGTAATACCGAGAGGGCCCAGAGATATCTCTCCATCGTCGGAGGAGCAAATCCCAATCTTGAGCTATCAAGTTACTTGACACACTTTTCCATGAACCCGTAAGCCGCCGTAATAGCCACCCATTTACGGATGACGTTTAACAAACCCCAAAGTTCATGAAGCAAGCATGAAGAAACTCGATACTCTCATGGTCTAAGGAATCATGCAAACGTTAACCATCTCTGTGTTATTAACCATTAACTTGTGACGAATGTATCTCATAGCATAACATCAATTCGGGTCGATTCAACACAAATGTTCTCCTAACATTGTGCCCTCAAAGTTGCCGGCATAGCCATGCCCATGATCAGGAAAACAGAACCATCATGCAACACTTGAGCTAGTCTTAGAGGCCAGACTAGGAATACATTTTACCGTTTATTATTCCACATGTGCATATGAGTCTTCCTCCGAGCCTCGTGGTTATTGTAGACTCGAGAACCATAGCAGTTATAGCATGGAACATAAACCTAATTATGAACAGGGAGATAATCAATAACATTTATTATTGCCTCTAGGGCATATCTCCTACAGATGGGGAACACAGTAGAAAACAAAAATTTCCGACCTACGCACCAGCCCAGGACCACTATGGAGACTGCATACAAGGTTTGATCTTTTTCGTTACCGACTTGTAGCGCAGCGGAAGTAGAGTCGATGACGATCGGCGGTGCAGATCCCCGCAGCTAGGATTTACAACCTCCCAACCGCGAGGATGTATACCCTCATCCGCCCCTCGGACAGCCCTCCGGGAGGCGGTCGGACAGTCCCCCGGACGGTGTCACGGACAGCCCTTCGGGAGGACCATCGAAACTCGGACAGCCCTTCGGGAGGACCTTCAAAACTCGGACAGTCACTCGGACAGCCCTTCGGGAGGCACTCTCGAACTAAGACCGAAACTACGATCTCTCTACAGAGTTGCACACATACGGTGTCATCTATCCGGCAGGGCTTCGCCGTCCAGAACTAGTTCCCACCCAGACAGCCTTTCGGCTCTACGAAACTATTTCGCTGGGAGGGAAAGAGAAAGCCAGATCATGCATGGCACTTGCATGTGAGAAGGGATGATCTTTGGGCTGCCCCCTCCACCTCTATTTATAGGAGAAGGAGGGGTGGAGGGGCTGAAATTTCAGCCTCATCCATCCATGTCATCTCCAAGATATTTTGGAGCAAAAGCCCAAAAAGGTGGCTTTCCAAAAAGTAACCATAAAGCTGATTTCACTATTCACGACGACATTTTTCAGCGTCTGTTCGAACTGAAAATATTTATGTGGGCTTAGAACATTTTCAGTACCCACTAAAATAATTTTCAACGCGTTCCGAAACAATTCCGGTTTAGTGATTTTCATCTGCGAAAAGCATCTGAAGCGGTTCCGGCAGCTCCGGAACATTTCTAGTTTTCATCCCGGAAAATTCCAGAAAGTTTCCAGAACGATTCTGGCACCCTCCAAGAATTATCAGGCATGTGCCGAAACCAATTTGACTTTATGGTATCGCCTGAATAAACTTTTCAGTTTCACCGGAACTCACCCGGTGACCTCTCTCATCGGAACTTTTCCGCTGTCTCCGAAAACTTTTTCCGGAAACTTTCTCTCAGACTCCGTGTCTAGTATTCAGCAGATGGACGACCCTTAAGCGTGTGACCCTATAGGTTCGGTGAAGTATAAACATGACCAGGAACCCCTTCCGATCAATGATCAACATCGGAGCCGTGGACACCCATATTGACCCCTATACCCACACGAATGAATATTCGAGTGAACCTCCAGTTGCCGTGTGCTATTCCTGATGCTTCGTGATATGTTACAAATACCCGAGGTGAGACATGTTGGCATCCCCATGGATCAACAACTTGTCCACTATGCTAGTTACCTCGTTACCGGTATTGTTCTCTTTTCTCGTTACCGTGTTCCGGCATCCCTGTGATCAAATCACCCTGTGTCTGGCCAGACGATGATGGATACCATAATACCGAGAGGGCCCAGAGATATCTCTCCATCGTCGGAGGAGCAAATCCCAATCTTGAGTTATCAAGTTACTTGACACACTTTATCATGAACCCGTAAGCCGCCGTAATAGCCACCCATTTACGGATGACGTTTAACAAACCCCAAAATTCATGAAGCAAGCATGAAGAAACTCGATACTCTCATGGTCTAAGGAATCATGCAAACGTTAACCATCTCTGTGTTATTAACCATTAACTTGTGACGAATGTATCTCATAGCATAACATCAATTCGGGTCGATTCAACACAAATGTTCTCCTAACATTGTGCCCTCAAAGTTGCCGGCATAGCCATGCCCATGATCAGGAAAACAGAACCATCATGCAACACTTGAGCTAGTCTTAGAGGCCAGACTAGGAATACATTTTACCGTTTATTATTCCACACGTGCATATGAGTCTTCCTCCGAGCCTCGTGGTTATTGTAGACTCGAGAACCATAGCAGTTAAAGCATGGAACATAAACCTAATTATGAACAGGGAGATAATATATAACATTTATTATTGCTTCTAGGGCATATCTCCTACAGATGGGGAACGCAGCAGAAAACAAAAATTTCCGACCTACGCACCAGCCCAGGACCACTATGGAGACTGCATACAAGGTTTGATCTTTTTCGTTACCGACTCGTAGCGCAGCGGAAGTAGAGTCGATGACGATCGGCGGTGCAGATCCCCGCATCTAGGATTTACAACCTCCCAACCGCGAGGATGTATACCCTCATCCGCCCCTCGGACAGCCCTCCGGGAGGCGGTCGGACGGTGTCACGGACAGCCCTTCGGGAGGACCATCGAAACTCGGACAACCCTTCAGGAGGACCTTCAAAACTCGGACAGTCACTCGGACAGCCCTTCGGGAGGCACTCTCGAACTAAGACCGAAACTATGATCTCTCTACAGAGTTGCACACATACGGTGTCATCCATCCGGCAGGGCTTCGCCGTCCAGAACTAGTTCCCACCGGAACCCAGACAGCCTTTCGGCTCTACGAAACTAATTCGCTGGGAGGGAGAGAGAAAGCCAGATCATGCATGGCACTTGTATGTGAGAAGGGATGATCTTTGGGCTGCCCCCTCCACCTCTATTTATAGGAGAAGGAGGGGTGGAGGGGCTGAAATTTCAGCCACATCCATCCATGTCATCTCCAAGATATTTTGGAGCAAAAGCCCAAAAAGGTGGCTTTCCAAAAAGTAACCATAAAGCTGATTTCACTATTCACGACGACATTTTTCAGCGTCTGTTCGAACTGAAAATATTTATGTGGGCTTAGAACATTTTCAGTACCCACTAAAATAATTTTCAACGCGTTCCGAAACAATTCCGGTTTAGTGATTTTCATCTGCGAAAAGCATCTGAAGCGGTTCCGGCAGCTCCGGAACATTTCCAGTTTTCATCCCGAAAAATTCCAGAAAATTTCCACAACGATTCTGGCACCCTCCAAGAATTATCAGGCATGTGCCGAAACCAATTTGACTTTATGGTATCCCCTCAAACAACTTTTCAGTTTCACCGGAACTCATCCGGTGACCTCTCTCTTCGGAACTTTTCCGCTGTCTCCGAAAACTTTTTCCGGAAACTTTCTCTCAGACTCCCTGTCTAGTATTCAGCAGATAGATGACCCTTAAGCGTGTGACCCTATAGGTTCGGTGAAGTATAGACATGACCAGGAACCCCTTCCGATCAATGATCAACATCGGAGCCGTGGACACCCATATTGACCCCAATACCCACACGAATGAATATTCGAGTGAACCTCCAGTTGCCGTGTGCTATTCCTGTTGCTTCGCGATATGTTACAAATACCCGAGGTGAGACATGTTGGCATCCCCGTGGATCAACAACTTGTCCACTATGCCAGTTACCTCGTTACCGGTATTGTTCTCTTTTCTCGTTACCGTGTTCCGGCATCCCTGTGATCAAATCACCCTGTGTCTGGCCAAACGATGATGGATACCATAATACCGAGAGGGCCCAGAGATATCTCTCCATCGTCGGAGGAGCAAATCCCAATCTTGAGCTATCAAGTTACTTGACACACTTTTCCATGAACCCGTAAGCCGCCGTAATAGCCACCCATTTACGGATGACGTTTAACAAACCGCAAAGTTCATGAAGCAAGCATGAAGAAACTCGATACTCTCATGGTCTAAGGAATCATGCAAACGTTAACCATCTCTGTGTTATTAACCATTAACTTGTGACGAATGTATCTCATAGCATAACATCAATTCGGGTCGATTCAACACAAATGTTCTCCTAACATTGTGCCCTCAAAGTTGCCGGCATAGCCATGCCCATGATCAGGAAAACAGAACCATCATGCAACACTTGAGCTAGTCTTAGAGGCCAGACTAGGAATACATTTTACTGTTTATTATTCCACACGTGCATATAAGTCTTCCTCCGAGCCTCGTGGTTATTGTAGACTCGAGAACCATAGCAGTTATAGAATGGAACATAAACCTAATTATGAATAGGGAGATAATCAATAACATTTATTATTGCCTCTAGGGCACATCTCTTACAGATGGGGAACGGAGCAGAAAACAAAAAAATTCGACCTACGCACCAGCCCAGGACCACTATGGAGACTGCATACAAGGTTTGATCTTTTTAGTTACCGACTCGTAGCGCAGCGGAAGTAGAGTCGATGACGATCGGCGGTGCAGATCCCCGCAGCTAGGATTTACAACCTCCCAACCGCGAGGATGTATACCCTCATCCGCCCCTCGGACAGCCCTCCAGGAGGCGGTCGGACCGTCCCCCGGACGGTGTCACGGACAGCCCTTCGGGAGGACCATCGAAACTCGGACAGTCACTCGGACAGCCCTTCGGGAGGACCTTCAAAACTCGGACAGTCACTCGGACAGCCCTTCGGGAGGCACTCTCAAACTAAGACCGAAACTACGATCTCTCTACAGAGTTGCACACATACGGTGTCATCTATCCGGCAGGGCTTCGCCGTCCAGAACTAGTTCCCACCGGAACCCAGACAGCCTTTCGGCTCTACGAAACTATTTCGCTGGGAGGGAGAGAGAAAGCCAGATCATGCATGGCACGTGTATGTGAGAAGGGATGATCTTTGGGCTGCCCCCTCCACCTCTATTTATAGGAGAAGGAGGGGTGGAGGGGCTGAAATTTCAGCCACATCCATCCATGTCATCTCCAAGATATTTTGGAGCAAAAGCCCAAAAAGGTGGCTTTCCAAAAAGTAACCATAAAGCTGATTGCACTATTCACGACGACATTTTTCAGCGTCTGTTCGAACTGAAAATATTTATGTGGGCTTAGAACATTTCCAGTACCCACTAAAATAATTTTCAACTCTTTCCGAAACAATTCCGGTTTAGTGATTTTCATCTGCTAAAAGCATCTGAAGCGGTTCCGGCAGCTCGGAACATTTCCGGTTTTCATCCCGGAAAATTCCAGAAAGTTTCCAGAACGATTTTGGCACCCTCCAAGAATTATCAGGCATGTGCCGAAACCAATTTGACTTTATGGTATCCCCTGAAACCACTTTTCAGTTTCACCGGAACTCATCCGGTGACCTCTCTCTTCGGAACTTTTCTGCTGTCTCCGAAAACTTTTTCCGGAAACTTTCTCTCAGACTCCCTGTCTAGTATTCAGCAGATAGATGACCCTTAAGCGTGTGACCCTATAGGTTCGGTAAAGTATAGACATGACCAGGAACCCCTTCCGATCAATGATCAACATCGGAGCCGTGGACACCCATATTGACCCCTATACCCACACGAATGAATATTCGAGTGAACCTCCAGTTGCCGTGTGCTATTCCTGTTGCTTCGCGATATGTTACAAATACCCGAGGTGAGACATGTTGGCATCCCCGTGGATCAACAACTTGTCCACTATGCCAGTTACCTCGTTACCGGTATTGTTCTCTTTTCTCGTTACCGTGTTCCGGCATCCCTGTGATCAAATCACCCTGTGTCTGGCCAGACGATGATGGATATCGTAATACCGAGAGGGCCCAGAGATATCTCTCCATCGTCGGAGGAGAAAATCCCAATCTTGAGCTATCAAGTTACTTGACACACTTTTCCATGAACCCGTAAGCCGCCGTAATAGCCACCCATTTACGGATGACGTTTAACAAACCCCAAAGTTCATGAAGCAAGCATGAAGAAACTCGATACTCTCATGGTCTAAGGAATCATACAAACGTTAACCATCTCTGTGTTATTAACCATTAACTTGTGACGAATGTATCTCATAGCATAACATCAATTCGGGTCGATTCAACACAAATGTTCTCCTAACATTGTGCCCTCAAAGTTGCCGGCATAGCCATGCCCATGATCAGGAAAACAGAACCATCATGCAACACTTGAGCTAGTCTTAGAGGCCAGACTAGGAATACATTTTACTGTTTATTATTCCACACGTGCATATGAGTCTTCCTCCGAGCCTCGTGGTTATTGTAGACTCGAGAACCATAGCAGTTATAGAATGGAACATAAACCTAATTATGAATAGGGAGATAATCAATAACATTTATTATTGCCTCTAGGGCACATCTCTTACAGATGGGGAACGGAGCAGAAAACAAAAAAATTCGACCTACGCACCAGCCCAGGACCACTATGGAGACTGCATACAAGGTTTGATCTTTTTAGTTACCGACTCGTAGCGCAGCGGAAGTAGAGTCGATGACGATCGGCGGTGCAGATCCCCGCAGCTAGGATTTACAACCTCCCAACCGCGAGGATGTATACCCTCATCCGCCCCTCGGACAGCCCTCCAGGAGGCGGTCGGACCGTCCCCCGGACGGTGTCACGGACAGCCCTTCGGGAGGACCATCGAAACTCGGACAGTCACTCGGACAGCCCTTCGGGAGGACCTTCAAAACTCGGACAGTCACTCGGACAGCCCTTCGGGAGGCACTCTCAAACTAAGACCGAAACTACGATCTCTCTACAGAGTTGCACACATACGGTGTCATCTATCCGGCAGGGCTTCGCCGTCCAGAACTAGTTCCCACCGGAACCCAGACAGCCTTTCGGCTCTACGAAACTATTTCGCTGGGAGGGAGAGAGAAAGCCAGATCATGCATGGCACGTGTATGTGAGAAGGGATGATCTTTGGGCTGCCCCCTCCACCTCTATTTATAGGAGAAGGAGGGGTGGAGGGGCTGAAATTTCAGCCACATCCATCCATGTCATCTCCAAGATATTTTGGAGCAAAAGCCCAAAAAGGTGGCTTTCCAAAAAGTAACCATAAAGCTGATTGCACTATTCACGACGACATTTTTCAGCGTCTGTTCGAACTGAAAATATTTATGTGGGCTTAGAACATTTCCAGTACCCACTAAAATAATTTTCAACTCTTTCCGAAACAATTCCGGTTTAGTGATTTTCATCTGCTAAAAGCATCTGAAGCGGTTCCGGCAGCTCGGAACATTTCCGGTTTTCATCCCGGAAAATTCCAGAAAGTTTCCAGAACGATTTTGGCACCCTCCAAGAATTATCAGGCATGTGCCGAAACCAATTTGACTTTATGGTATCCCCTGAAACCACTTTTCAGTTTCACCGGAACTCATCCGGTGACCTCTCTCTTCGGAACTTTTCTGCTGTCTCCGAAAACTTTTTCCGGAAACTTTCTCTCAGACTCCCTGTCTAGTATTCAGCAGATAGATGACCCTTAAGCGTGTGACCCTATAGGTTCGGTAAAGTATAGACATGACCAGGAACCCCTTCCGATCAATGATCAACATCGGAGCCGTGGACACCCATATTGACCCCTATACCCACACGAATGAATATTCGAGTGAACCTCCAGTTGCCGTGTGCTATTCCTGTTGCTTCGCGATATGTTACAAATACCCGAGGTGAGACATGTTGGCATCCCCGTGGATCAACAACTTGTCCACTATGCCAGTTACCTCGTTACCGGTATTGTTCTCTTTTCTCGTTACCGTGTTCCGGCATCCCTGTGATCAAATCACCCTGTGTCTGGCCAGACGATGATGGATATCGTAATACCGAGAGGGCCCAGAGATATCTCTCCATCGTCGGAGGAGCAAATCCCAATCTTGAGCTATCAAGTTACTTGACACACTTTTCCATGAACCCGTAAGCCGCCGTAATAGCCACCCATTTACGGATGACGTTTAACAAACCCCAAAGTTCATGAAGCAAGCATGAAGAAACTCGATACTCTCATGGTCTAAGGAATCATACAAACGTTAACCATCTCTGTGTTATTAACCATTAACTTGTGACGAATGTATCTCATAGCATAACATCAATTCGGGTCGATTCAACACAAATGTTCTCCTAACATTGTGCCCTCAAAGTTGCCGGCATAGCCATGCCCATGATCAGGAAAACAGAACCATCATGCAACACTTGAGCTAGTCTTAGAGGCCAGACTAGGAATACATTTTACTGTTTATTATTCCACACGTGCATATGAGTCTTTCTCCGAGCCTCGTGGTTATTGTAGACTCGAGAACCATAGCAGTTATAGAATGGAACATAAACCTAATTATGAATAGGGAGATAATCAATAACATTTATTATTGCCTCTAGGGCACATCTCTTACAGATGGGGAACGGAGCAGAAAACAAAAAAATTCGACCTACGCACCAGCCCAGGACCACTATGGAGACTGCATACAAGGTTTGATCTTTTTAGTTACCGACTCGTAGCGCAGCGGAAGTAGAGTCGATGACGATCGGCGGTGCAGATCCCCGCAGCTAGGATTTACAACCTCCCAACCGCGAGGATGTATACCCTCATCCGCCCCTCGGACAGCCCTCCAGGAGGCGGTCGGACCGTCCCCCGGACGGTGTCACGGACAGCCCTTCGGGAGGACCATCGAAACTCGGACAGTCACTCGGACAGCCCTTCGGGAGGACCTTCAAAACTCGGACAGTCACTCGGACAGCCCTTCGGGAGGCACTCTCAAACTAAGACCGAAACTACGATCTCTCTACAGAGTTGCACACATACGGTGTCATCTATCCGGCAGGGCTTCGCCGTCCAGAACTAGTTCCCACCGGAACCCAGACAGCCTTTCGGCTCTACGAAACTATTTCGCTGGGAGGGAGAGAGAAAGCCAGATCATGCATGGCACGTGTATGTGAGAAGGGATGATCTTTGGGCTGCCCCCTCCACCTCTATTTATAGGAGAAGGAGGGGTGGAGGGGCTGAAATTTCAGCCACATCCATCCATGTCATCTCCAAGATATTTTGGAGCAAAAGCCCAAAAAGGTGGCTTTCCAAAAAGTAACCATAAAGCTGATTGCACTATTCACGATGACATTTTTCAGCGTCTGTTCGAACTGAAAATATTTATGTGGGCTTAGAACATTTCCAGTACCCACTAAAATAATTTTCAATGCGTTCCGAAACAATTCCGGTTTAGTGATTTTCATTTGCGAAAAGCATGTGAAGCGGTTCCAGCAGCTCCGGAACATTTCGGTTTTCATCCCGGAAAATTCCAGAAAGTTTCCAGAACGATTCTGGCACCCTCCAAAAATTATCAGGCATGTGCCGAAACCAATTTGACTTTATGGTATCCCCTGAAACAACTTTTCAGTTTCACCGGAACTCATCCGGTGACCTCTCTCTTCGGAACTTTTCCGCTGTCTCCGAAAACTTTTTCTGGAAACTTTCTCTCAGACTCCCTGTCTAGTATTCAGTAGATAGATGATCCTTAAGCGTGTGACCCTATAGGTTCGGTGAAGTATAGACATGACCAGGAACCCCTTCCGATCAATGATCAACATCGGAGCCGTGGACACCCATATTGACCCATATACCCACACGAATGAATATTCGAGTGAACCTCCAGTTGCCATGTGCTATTCCTGTTGCTTCGCGATTTGTTACAAATACCCGAGGTGAGACATGTTGGCATCCCCGTGGATCAACAACTTGTCCACTATTCCAGTTACCTCGTTACCGGTATTGTTCTCTTTTCTCGTTACCGTGTTCCGGCATCCCTGTGATCAAATCACCCTGTGTCTGGCCAGACGATGATGGATACCGTAATACCGAGAGGGCCCAGAGATATCTCTCCATCGTCGGAGGAGCAAATCCCAATCTTGAGCTATCAAGTTACTTGACACACTTTTCCATGAACCCGTAAGCCGCCGTAATAGCCACCCATTTACGGATGACGTTTAACAAACCCCAAAGTTCATGAAGCAAGCATGAAGAAACTCGATACTCTCATGGTCTAAGGAATCATGCAAACGTTAACCATCTCTGTGTTATTAACCATTAACTTGTGACGAATGTATCTCATAGCATAACATCAATTCGGGTCGACTCAACACAAATGTTCTCCTAACATTGTGCCCTCAAAGTTGCCGGCATAGCCATGCCCATGATCAGGAAAACAGAACCATCATGCAACACTTGAGCTAGTCTTAGAGGCCAGACTAGGAATACATTTTACCGTTTATTATTCCACACGTGCATATGAGTCTTCCTCCGAGCCTCGTGGTTATTGTAGACTCGAGAACCATAGCAGTTATAGGATGGAACATAAACCTAATTATGAGCAGGGAGATAATCAATAACATTTATTATTGCCTCTAGGGCATATCTCCTACAGACTCCCACTTGCACTAGAGTCAATAATCTAGTTAATGCCAATGCACTTTACACCTGTGGCACACCGGTGTAAATATGCTTCGCTTGTGGTATAGCCTGATGTCCAACGGATCTGACGACTTCAGCTCCGTGTGTAACTTTGCATATCCTTGCGTTTTCATGCTTTCACAAAATTCATATTTTGTGTGGACTTGGCTTTGCATATGTGTGAATCATTGGTCGAAACCTGATTCCTCAGACTGAGCTATGGAGCAACTATCTGCAATAGTGTCCCATTGACCAAAGCCATCTTGGAACCATACTAAGTTCATGAATGAACTATATGATTCAACAACTTCTTTGTCGCTTCTAAAGCGTCAACATACTTAGCCATCTGTTATAGAATTCGCCACAGTAACCTGTTTGGAACAATTTTCAACTACCGTGCCACCATATTGTGTATTACACAAAAAATCCCTAACTTAAATCGAAAATCGCATGGAGCATTGATGAAGACCGTATCGATGTAATTACTTACAATGAGTACTTCATAATCTCTGCTTGCGAGAAAACATGTCATCAGTACTACTCTAGTACTTAATGACATCTTTCACTGTTGTCCCATGATCTGTACGTTTGATCACTTTGGTATCTATACTCGCAACAACTTTGGAGTATTGGACATATCTGGTTGTTTTTACATACCATGGAATACATGATTAATCCAAACACGAAGGTGTGTGGAATCTCCATCATGTATTTTGCTCATCAGTGTTTTTGGGACACCAAGTCTTGCAAAAACTCTTTCCATGTGACTTCGGCAAGAATCACTCCTTGGTGTTTTAAATGCTAAAAAGTTTTAGCATCTTGTCAATATGTATCTTTGCTCAGCCCCATTAGGTAAGTCTATCTCCATAGATCATCATGCCTAATATTAAGGCTATTTAGCCCAAGCACTTCATCGAAAAACCCTTTTCAAATGAAGTCCTAATTCGTGTCAAGAAATTTATTTCCAATTAACAATGTGTCAAGCACACAACGTTTTTAGAAATATTATTATGCTCCCACTTACTTTCTTGAATCACAACCATCTTCGTTACCCATTGATGAAGTCAAAACCCTTTTGACCATTTCATCAAAACACGAAGATTCCAACTCCATTTTGCTCTCTTCTGTCCATCGCTGGATCTCTGAAGTTTGCATACTTACTAGCATCCTCTGGACTGGAAAAATACCTTGGACTGTAACACATGCAAGTCCTTGGTTTCATTTCCATCAGATGGAAATCCTTTCGTCATCCTTGTTTCATATCTCATGATTGAAATATGTATTAATTGCTAGTTCAACCCGAACCGACTTTAAGCATCGCTACGGTGAAACAACCTCATCGTAGTGAACTCCTTGAACTTGTTATTGCAACAAGTCGAGCTTTATGGATAAAGCATTTTTATCCGTATCAGTTTTTAGTTCCATAAATATTCGTTAGACTCTAAGTCTTCTGAAAGGTGTATCAAGATTTTAATCTTGAATCACTTATATGGAAACTATCTCAGATTGTATTGGCATTTAGCCAATTCCGGAGTCAGGGCCCATCAACGCTTCCTTGTATATCGTAGGTATACTATTGTCTAACAACAATATCTCGTTTGCGCACCTGAGAGGTTTGCACGAGCCTTGCCTACGTGGTTCAGCTGCAAGTTCGACCGAAGTCCATACATTTTATTGTAGAGACTTCCGTATCAGTCGCAGTAGGAAACTCCGGAATCACTTCCAAGGTTCCTTTCCTTTGATCTGATGACGAAGATACTGGTTATCTCATCGAGTTGCACTCTCCTCCCACTCACCTTTTGTAAGAACTATTCTCTTTAAAAGCATACCGTTTTGTGGCAAAATCCTTTGCCTCGGTATAGTGGTGGGGGAATACCCAATGACTTGGGATAACCTACAAAGTAGCACTTGTCTGATTTGGAATAGGTTTGTAACCTTTTACACAAGCCCCATATTCCAAATGTTAAGAAAAGATATAACATGGTTGGGCGTACCATACCATGGCGTCATTTCAACAGACCCGATGGAGCTCTTTTCAGTGTAAAAGCCGCAGTCTCTAAAGCATCACCTTAAAAGGGATAATGGCAAATTTATTTATGTCATCTTTGATCTTACCATGTCATAAATGGTTCGATTACATCTTCACGGACTTTCCACTTGCAGTGGTGTTCCGGGAGGTGCAAGTTATGAAACTCTTTTCACAACTCATCAGACATTCGCTAAACTTGTAACTCAAATATTCCTTTCCGCAATCAAATTGCAAAAACATAATTTTCTTGTTACAATAACTTCTACTTCATTTTTGAAAACCTTTCGAATGATTTCAAAAGATCCAGACTTACGTCTCATCAAGTAAATATCAATATATCTACTTGAGTCATTTTTGAAGGTAGACAAATCCACTATTTGCAACAACATTTATCGGACTACATACATCAAAATGTATGATCACCAATAAGTTCTTTGCTCGTTCCTTATGGCCTGTGAATGGTATTTTAGTCACTTCACCTTTTGGAGGAAAGTTGCAAGTGTCAGATGATTCAAAATCAAACGACTTCAAAATCCATCATAATGGAATTTTCCATGCGGGTTTCTCCAATGTGACCAAATGCAGTGCCACACATATGTGGAATTCTTTTAGTCTTGCGACATTTAGCGTTAGTGTTATGGATGTATCATATTTCCATCAATATTCATAACATACATCCCATCTTTGATGGAAGCATGGCCCTTCATGTTATTCATAATACTGAACAACAATTGTTGTTTTTATGAACAACTCTTTTGCAACAAACATTGTGCAATGGGCTAGAGTGTATGAAACTCTAAAATGAATTATGAAAGTAAACCCAGAGGTAACGTATTATTATCAATATTCATAACATATGTCTCATTCATAATGAAAGTATGGCCCTTATGTTATTCATAACACCGAACATCAAAAGTTCTCTTATGAACAACCTTCTTGCAAGATACCTTATGCAAAGGGCTAGAGTGTGAAACTCTAAAATGAATTATGAAAGTAAATACATAGGGAATACACCGATGGAAGGCATAGTAACATTTACTATGTTCCCTGCGTGTATCTAAACCTCATTCCTGGCTAGTCTTCCAGGCCATAGTAGTTCTTACATCGAGTTGCAACAGAATGCAATCGAGCAGGTATCTTTGTGATTAACTCACAATACCCAAGAATTAGTGATTAACATGTTTAACCATAATTCCCAAGAACTATATCTTTGACCAGCCTTCTATACATCAAAAACTTGTATGACATTCATACATGAGCTGGATATTCCAGTCTTCTTTCCTTTTGCCTTTATACTTCTAACAGTTTAACTTTCAGTATTTCTCCTACTCTCAGAAGAAGCACCCAACTTAAGAGTGGCATTAGCCCCGGACTTCCTAGGCGTGAAAGTTTCACTAACACCCTTCGGACACTTCCTTTATCTTTAAGTTGTTGTTTTATTCACCTTCATATCATATGACAGATGTTCTTCTGGATCCCATTTTTATCAGTCCAATGTATAGTAAACACTTTACTAATGTTTTGCAAACAAACATTGCTTTGGATATCTCATATCTTTTAGCCTTTGTCTGTCTCTGAAAATGATTTTCAGATTCCATGAATATCACATAACTATCCAAACTTTCGAAGTTCGGGTCTCATGGAAGCAAACATATTTCACTTGACCGTAACGGAATTTTAACTTTTGGATCGAAGGACGAGAGTCATATCATCCATAGATTAGCGGGAGAATACCGAAAGTATGCGATAGGACAAAGTCCTTCTCGGCACTCTTGAGGACAATCCTCACATTACGTTACCAACCGTAAAGTTTTAACCAGATATTTAACAACTATTCAATTTTAATAGGGAAGGTGGAAACGCGAGCCATTATTCTACAACTATTTATGCAAAACACACTTAGACAGTGTTCAAAATTAATTTCACTGAGAATTTAAACAAGTTAATACTGCAGTGCGCTCCCACTCAAATCAATATCTCTCATAATTGATTGTGAGTGATTCAAGATCCGCATTTCAATTCAACGCCATTGATGTGGACATCACCGATGACGGGAATTTTAATCGGTAGGCAAACTTGCCAATCACATCTTTATGTGACTCTTGTTCATCTTTCGATGGGTGTGTTCCGAGCTCAGGACTATCCTGCCTGAACGTCAAAGACAACCAAGTGATCTTGCTGCAAGGTCTGACCTCACCCGCCTCATTCCTCTCGATTCGTTCGTACCCATGTGGACATGGCGCACCCCAAAAAGATACGAATTTCAGATGGTGCTACACTTGGGTGAACACTAACTACTTTGATATTTTAAAGTGAGAGATCACCCTAATAAAAAGCGACTACTGCGCAATCAAGAAGGGTGCATCATAAGGGATAAACATCTCAGGCAATTCATAATTAGCATGACATGGTATAGCCCCTTCTGACGGAGAAGTCAAACATTTCTTCGTCTTCGGCATTTGCGTCGGTGTTCACCTTCACGAAGATTGCCACCACCTTGTTGATGCATCAGATAATATTGCTATCTCTATAGCTAATAAAATAAGTGCATTACTTAAGGTTGACACGCAGGTCATTAAAGTGACTATCATATGGCTCCAGCCATCATGCCGAATCATGACACACAGGTCATGTTAATATTACATCATATAGTCATCTCATACATAATCAAATTAATATGAGCACTGCTATACCACATCATATACACATGCAAACCATCCTGCAAAACCAAGTTAGACGCCTCTAATCGGTTCATGCAAAAACTTGTTTTACGTGGCTTCTAAGGTTTCGAAACAAACCGAAGCAACCAACGTCCATCATCAAGCATGATAATCCAAGTCGCTAGATTAACATTGCGGGGTGTATGAAACACGAGATAATAAAATCTCGAGCCCCATACTAAACTTTGTCATACGCATGACCCCCGTGCAGATCATATCTGCATTGCCCTTTCGTCTGCGAAATTTCATCTTTCTTTTTAACTACGGTGGAATTCAATGAACTGTTAGCACTTCGTTGATCAATCAGGATCGCGGATTGCCAGAACATTGAAACTCCACCATGCTGTTATCAAGATCAGAAATATGCAAATTCCAGGGAAGCAACAAGAACATCGGGTAATAGATTTCATCTGCTACCCGCACAAATAATTTTCAGTAATAGAACTCATCTACTACCAAATTATATTGTGCAACACCCATACATCTCTATGTATTCTAGATCGCAACCTGCATCTACGCATAGCACGGCTCTGATACCACTGTTGGGGAACGCAGCAGAAAACAAAAAATTCCGACCTACGCACCAGCCTAGGACCACTATGGAGACTGCATACAAGGTTTGATCTTTTTCGTTACCGACTCATAGCGCAGCGGAAGTAGAGTCGATGACGATCGGCGGTGCAGATCCCCGCAGCTAGGATTTACAACCTCCCAACCGCGAGGATGTATACCCTCATCCGCCCCTCGGACAGCCCTCCGGGAGGCGGTCGGACAGTCCCCCGGATGGTGTCACGGACAGCCCTTCGGGAGGACCATCGAAACTCGGACAGTCACTCGGACAGCCCTTCGGGAGGACCTTCAAAACTCGGACAGTCACTCGGACAGCCCTTCGGGAGGCACTCTCGAACTAAGACCGAAACTACGATCTCTCTACAGAGTTGCACACATACGGTGTCATCTATCCGGCAGGGCTTCGCCGTCCAGAACTAGTTCCCACCGGAACCCAGACAGCCTTTCGGCTCTACGAAACTATTTCGCTGGGAGGGAGAGAGAAAGCCAGATCATGCATGGCACTTGTATGTGAGAAGGGATGATCTTTGGGCTGCCCCCTCCACCTCTATTTATAGGAGAAGGAGGGGTGGAGGGGCTGAAATTTCAGCCACATCCATCCATGTCATCTCCAAGATATTTTGGAGCAAAAGCCCAAAAAGGTGGCTTTCCAAAAAGTAACCATAAAGCTGATTTCACTATTCACGACGACATTTTTCAGCGTCTGTTCGAACTGAAAATATTTATGTGGGCTTAGAACATTTCTAGTACACACTAAAATAATTTTCAACGCGTTCTGAAACAATTCCGGTTTAGTGATTTTCATCTGCGAAAAGCATGTGAAGCGGTTCCGGCAGCTCCGGAACATTTCCGGTTTTCATCCCGGAAAATTCCAGAAAGTTCCCAGAATGATTCTGGCACCCTCCAAGAATTATCAGGCATGTGCCGAAACCAATTTGACTTTATGGTATCCCCTGAAACAACTTTTCAGTTTCACCGGAACTCATCCGGTGACCTCTCTCTTCGGAACTTTTCCGCTGTCTCCGAAAACTTTTTGCGGAAACTTTCTCTCAGACTCCCTGTCTAGTATTCAGTAGATAGATGATCCTTAAGCGTGTGACCCTATAGGTTCGGTGAAGTATAGACATGACCAGGAACCCCTTCCGATCAATGATCAACATCGGAGCCGTGGACACCCATATTGACCCCTATACCCACACGAATGAATATTCGAGTGAACCTCCAGTTGCCATGTGCTATTCCTGTTGCTTCGCGATATGTTACAAATACCCGAGGTGAGACATGTTGGCATCCCCGTGGATCAACAACTTGTCCACTATGCCAGTTACCTCATTACCGGTATTGTTCTCTTTTCTCGTTACCATGTTCCGGCATCCCTGTGATCAAATCACCCTGTGTCTGGCCAGACGATGATGGATACCGTAATACCGAGAGGGCCCAGAGATATCTCTCCATCGTCGGAGGAGCAAATCCCAATCTTGAGCTATCAAGTTACTTGACACACTTTTCCATGAACCCGTAAGCCGCCGTAATAGCCACCCATTTACGAATGACGTTTAACAAACCCCAAAGTTCATGAAGCAAGCATGAAGAAACTCGATACTCTCATGGTCTAAGGAATCATGCAAACGTTAACCATCTCTGTGTTATTAACCATTAACTTGTGACGAATGTATCTCATAGCATAACATCAATTCGGGTCGATTCAACACAAATGTTCTCCTAACATTGTGCCCTCAAAGTTGCCGGCATAGCCATGCCCATGATCAGGAAAACAGAACCATCATGCAACACTTGAGCTAGTCTTAGAGGCCAGAATAGGAATACATTTTACCGTTTATTATTCCACACGTGCATATGAGTCTTCCTCCAAGCCTCGTGGTTATTGTAGACTCGAGAACCATAGCAGTTATAGCATGGAACATAAACCTAATTATGAACAGGAAGATAATGAATAACATTTATTATTGCCTCTAGGGCATATCTCCTACATTTGACTAATAAAATGTTAATGCATGTCATAAAAAAATATTGTCGGATTCGTATTTGAATGTAGTTATTATTTTTGCTATGTACAACTTTATTTTATTAGTTAAAATCATAGTCAAAATATGACCCAAAATATGAGAGGGACTAGTAAACCAGGGCAGAGGTAGTTAGCAAGTAGGCCTTTAATAAATTTATCATTTAAGTTTCTTGGAATCAAGAAAACTACACTAACCACGTTCTATAGATTATTAAAATAATAAGCGTAAAAAATCTTACCAAAATAGCATACCAACATAAAAATATCCCTAGTGGCTCAGCCAAACTAGAGTGTTGCATATTAAAATGCTTAACAATATATATTAAAGACCGATTAATCATAACATTCAACTACAACAACAACATTTCAATTTGTTTTATCAAACTCGTTTTTAATCAAATTTAGTATATCAATTAATCTGCTCTCAACACATGAGTTCAGTTCATCTGCACTTCTCCGGGCTTCAAATTTAACCATTTAATCTGCCAGGTGTGAGTAGCTAGGTGCAACCATGGCAGCGGCCGTCCGCTCTCCTGCCGTGGTGCGGGCTCAGCGAAGTTGTGCTTTATTGGAGCCTCCCGTGGTGGCACGACCTCAACAACATGGTGCAGCTATGACAGCAACAGTCACCATCCCTCTTACGGGGGTGCAGACATAAACAGGGTAGCCACGCTCCCTCCCTTGGCGGAGCTCAGTTTCACGGTAACAACGAGCGTGAGAAAATGGAGACGGCGAGCGAACGACAATTGAAGTTCCTTTTTTCTTCCTTGGGCAGTTGGGCTTCTGTCTATGCATGGGCCGCACGACTTTAGGCATGGCTACTCTGTTTCCTCGTCTTCATCTCCAAGCCCTCTGATATGGCATGGACGTGCGCTATGCCTCGACGTTGTAGCTGCTACATCAGAGGATCTCAATTTGGCCTTTGACATTAGGTGGCAGTTTCCAGATATTGAGTTTGGGAAGTTGATTATTAGTCCTAGCCCGAGGTTTGATTTCTTTTTTGAGGAACCAACCTAAGGTTTGATGTGTGGTGGGAATTATGAATTTGAGAGAGAATTCCACCCGCGTGCATTAACAAGGGGAACTAGAAAAGAGACATGTGGGAATTGACTCTTCCCTACTCAGGTCCTTTGCGCCCCACCCCCGCCCCAACCAAATCTACCTCCATCCCAAAACATAGTGCCCATTGATTTTTGTGAAAGTCAATCTCCACAAACTATGACCATGCTTTTAAAGAAAAATTACACATATCTACAATACCAAATATATACCTTATGAAAATATGTTTTATGATGAATCTAATGATATTTATTGGGTATTCAAGATGGTGACAAATTTTTCTATAAATTTGGTCAAAGTTTGCAAAAATTGACTTATAAAAAAGATATATATTTTGTGACGGAGGGAGTAACAAATTACTAGTGTAAACCCCATGTTTTGTTGTGAATGTTATTGGATGTTTTTAGTGAGTGTATTTTGACATATTTATATCTAGAGTTTGTATTTTTTTAAGCATAGAGTTGCCAAGTTCAAATGTTGTTGAAGTGTAGAAACAAATTTAAATGTTAAAGTTCGGTATGGCACAATTAAAGCAATTTGAATGACGGCAACTTCTGGGAAGTTACAAACTGAATCTCTTAACATATTAACCTAAAAACCATTGTGCTTTTATGCATTTTGTACTATTACGTGTTTCCACAAAGAAACATCATTTTACCTAGGGACATGTCTCTTCACGAAGAGACGTATTTTTACCAAAGGACATGTCTTTCCACACAGAAAAATTCTTCCACCAAGTGATGTGTCTTCTTCATGATCGCTCCTAGGCCCCAATAGTCAAGATCCAAAAGACTTGATTTAATCTCGATACAATCAAATGATCATTCCTTTTAGGATCATGCGGCTCAACACATATGCTGCATCAAGCAAAAAATGTAATCGAAAAAGAATACAGTCATTATGTTTTTTAGTCTAACAAAAAAAATCTTTTTTTTGGTGAATATAAAAAATAATCTTTTTTTAGAAGAATAACAAAAAACAATCAGGTTGCCTACTACAGTACCTAGGAGGAATTGACCTTACAAGGCCCAGGGGAGCCCAGTCCTTGTGGAGGCCCAAGCAAGGAAGTCCCCGTGTGGGTCGCTGGTTAGCGTGGGGGCGCCGCCACCACCAGCAGAAGAGGAGAGGAGAGACGGACGCGGGACGCGAACCCTATTACCCCCACCTCTACTAAATCTCTCCTCTTTCCTCCTCCTATACTCCGCCGCCGCCGCCGCCGCCGCTGCGCCCTACCTTACCGCCGCCCCTCCTCCTCCACCAAACGCACGCGCGGCGCGGCCGTCGTCTCCGTCCCCTTCTCCCCTCGAGGCGGCGAATCGATCCTGCTCCCCCCGTCCGCAGCAGTCTCGGGTTTTTGAGGTATGATGAGCTCGTTCCCGTCCGTCCGGCGATTGGCTGCTTGAGCCTCTATGGTTTCTCGGCGCGCACAGCGTAGATCCGCTCCCGGATGAGGGAGATACGCTCGATTGCTTTAGAGTTCGCTGCTTACTTGCGTTGGCTGGTTGTCTGAGCTCCATTCATGCTGTATGCGTCTCCTAGTTGTCTAATCTGCGTGGTACTCCCTTGATTGATGATGCTCGCCTACCGTCGATCCGTGCTTGTATGTATTAGTAAGTAGATTTTTAGCTCGGTTGTCCTACTCCTAGGTGCGTTTGCCTGGTGTTTAATTTCTGTGTGATATATGCGCAGATAAGACAGGAAAAAAACCACTTAGTGCAGGAGGGCGTCTTGCTCTTTGGCAGCAAGTTTGCCAAACGCATATTATTGGGCACATCTGCTGCTGCCTAACAAAGCAGTAGCTTTGCCACCACAGATGGCCCAAAGCTGTCTGCTTCCGGTGTAGCCACAGCTGAAAAATCACTTTTTTCATCTTGTGTAAGGCACACGCGTACACATCCAATTAATTCTCGGCGCCCCACGCCCTGCCCTTCCCCCTGTTTCTTGGGCCGCTGCCGCCTGGGAAGGGCTGCGCTGTGAGTATGCTGCGTGCCAGCCGTTGCTGATGGAGGAAATAAAGCGCGCCAGAGGCCTTCCAGATATGATCACGCGTTTAGATCTCCCAGCTGTTGCAGCGATGACGTGTGAGCGGTTGAGATTCTTACTTGCGGGGGTTGTTTCCTTTGAGTTGCCAACATGTGGCATTGCATTAAATGAGTAGTTCACGAGGAATTTGGACGCACACACTAGAGAATTAAGGTTTTCCAGATGGGGAATTCAGGGAGAGGAGGGGGGAACGAGCACGTGTCTTGGCAAGTACTCCCTCCGTAAACTAATATAAGAACGTTTAGAACACTATTTTAGTAATCTAAACGCTCTTATATTAGTTTACAGAGGGAGTATTTATCAAAAATTGTTGTTTCTTGCCTTGGTTACATTATTTTCAGAGTTGTGCATAATAAACCAAAAGATTGGGAGTACCAAACACTACCACTACCACTGTATGTGCCTTAGTTGTCAAGTGCTTTACTCTTTAAATTCACAATGGTACAATTCTCCACTTTATACATTAGTTGCTCGTATTCATTAGTTGCTCGTATTCATTGTACCCCTTTTAGTAGTTAATAATTATCTAATACAAATACTTGATTTTCTGCAGGAGTGCAGGTTGTATAATACTGAGGCTCAGTTGTTTGCATCTGCTGCATAGAGGAGTTTCTTTCTGTAACCTGACTACACCATTCGATGGGTTCCAAGAGGAGTTGTCTTCTGATCACTTACTCTCCGGAGATAGTAGATGGCGTGCCTTTGTATGTGTCATCTAATTGCCTGCCTGTTAAAGCTTCAAAGTATGAACCTGCTGGCCATTCTTTCCATGCGGTGGCATTGAAGCTCCGTGGTCTTGATGAGAAAGAAGACACTGAAACTGATGATCGTAGTGTGTCATCAGATGACAAGAGCCAAGATTTTTCTGCTGGTTCAGATAACTTCAGCAGCAAAGGAAAGAAGAAGTCTGGTTCTGGAAGTCAGCAGCAAGATCACTATGCATTGCTTGGGTTGGGAAACTTGCGGTTCTTGGCCACCGAAGATCAGATACGGAAGAGTTACCGTGACATGGCTCTTAAACATCATCCAGACAAGCAGGCTGCTCTTCTACTCCATGAGACAACAGAAGCAGCAAAGCAAGCAAAGAAGGATGAGATAGAGAGCCATTTCAAGGCCATACAGGAAGCTTATGAGGTCCTCATGGATCCTACCAAGAGAAGGATTTTTGACTCAACTGATGAGTTTGATGATGATATCCCAACTGACTGTGCACCGCAAGACTTCTTCAAGGTCTTTGGACCAGCCTTCATGAGGAATGGAAGATGGTCTGTTACCCAGCCGATTCCTTCTTTGGGAGACGATGCTACTCCTGTAGTGGATGTTGACCAGTTCTACAATTTCTGGTATAACTTCAAGAGCTGGAGGGAATTTCCACATGAAGATGAGTATGACTTGGAGCAAGCTGAGTCTCGTGAACATAAGAGATGGATGGAGAGGCAGAATGCGAAGATACAAGAAAAGGCCAAAAAGGTAGAATATACGCGAGTACGTAATCTTGTTGACAATGCCTACAGGAAAGACCCAAGAATCCAGAGGAGAAAGGAGGAGGAGAAGGCTGAGAAACAGAGGAGAAAGGAGGCAAAATACATGGCCAAGAAACTGCAGGAGGAGGAAGCTGCAAGGGCTGCAGAAGAAGAAAGGAAGAGGAAAGAAGAGGAGGCAAAGGTAGCTGCAGCAGCTGCTCTCAATCAAAAGAAGTTGAGGGAAAAGGAGAAGAAGTTGCTACGCAAAGAGAAATCTCGTCTGCGCACACTTGCGGCACCGGTAGTTGCAGAGTCCCACTTCAGTCTGTCAGCGGATGATGTTGAAACAGTCTGCACTTCACATGATGTTGAACAGTTGAAGAAACTCTGTGATATTATGGAGGACAAGGATACAGCCGAAAAGGCCAGGTTGCTGAGAGGTGCACTGAACAAAGAAGAAAACTCCTCGAATACCTCAAAAGAAGAGAAAATTCATGCCAATGGTGTGGCGGGTTCTACTCCAAAATCCACAGTCCCACAAGGCCCTCCAAAATCCACAGCCCCACAAGTCATTACACTAGGCAACTATGAGAAAAAAGAGAAACCGTGGGGAAAGGAAGAGATTGAATTGCTTAGGAAAGCGATACAGAAGTATCCGAAGGGAACTTCCAGGAGGTGGGAGGTTGTTTCAGAGTTTATTGGTACTGGTAGATCTGTTGAAGAGATTCTGAAGGCCACGAAAACCGTTCTTCTGCAGAAGCCAGACTCTGCTAAAGCTTTTGACTCATTCCTTGAGAAACGCAAAGCAGCTCCATCTATTGTATCGCCTCTTTCCACAAGAGATGAGACAGCTGGTGGCTCAACTGTGGGAGCTGGCACTGAACCATCCAAGGCCGCTGAACAACCTGCTGCCAGCAGCAGTCAGACAGCTAATGAGAAAACTGGTGCTGATCCTGTCCCTGAAGAAGCACCTTCTGCAACAGATCCAGATGCCTGGTCAGAGGCTCAGGTGTTGGCCCTTGTTCAGGCTTTGAAGGCGTTCCCCAAGGATGCAAACCAAAGATGGGAGCGAGTAGCTGCTGCTGTCCCTGGTAAAACAGTGGTGCAGTGCAAGAAAAAGGTTGCGTCAATGAGGTCGAACTTCCGGACCAAGAAGGCGGAGTAGAACAGACCATCACAGAGGTAATTTATGCGATCAGTAGTAGCTGAGAGAAGCTAGTATTTTAACTGCATTATTGTATTTATTCTATACTAGATACGTTCATTTGACCTCTGATTGATGCCATTTACATTTCTCCCATCTTGTCCTGTATCTGATCCTGATCAGAGTGTTATCCTTTACATTTCCTGTAGATCTTTTGTTATTCACTGTTGATCATGAACATTATGCTTGACTCCATTTTCATGGCGTGCTGTAGTTGTTTGTACCACAAGATTCTGTCGGATTATATCTTTGCTGTAGAACCTGTGGCATGCGCCTAGGTTGCTTCTGTCAGTTTGTGGCATAGTTGATGCAACTATTGAGCAGACTGTCTTACATATGATGTCTTTTCTGTACTTCTAGTATCTAGACTAGATGCTGTCATTGTTTCTGGTGATGCTTGCCATGTTTATATTACTACCATGCTTGTGGTTTTCTTGATCAGGACGGTCTTTGTTCTGCAGCTGCCATGTCTTTGTTTCTTATAGTAGGTGTGGTTCTGGTAAAAAATAAAATCGCCCATGATATGTACATCTGAAATTAGAAAGCTGCAAAATCAGTATGATGTTCTTTACCAGCACATGTTATAAAGTTAACTAACTAGTCATAACCTTAATTGGTATCCTAGCATGAGTTGGAGTATTATCATTTTACATAAGTCGGTGGATCGCTGTTGAATAGCCTCTATTCAATGTTGTTGCTAAACCTTGTCTGCTGTGTTGTTTGCAGGCCACACAACGAGATTGGTCGATTGCCTTTTGAGGACCCCAGGGCTTGCTTGCCGCTGACTTTCTGGATGGTGGAGACAACGCTTCGTCAAGACCCAGCTGGTTTGTTACCAGGAGCGAGTCCTGAAGTCGCTGATGATCGAGGCAGCTATTGAGAGAGAGATTGAGAAAGATAGAAGCTTAGATCAAAATTTTGAGTTATGGAAAATTACCTACCTACCTTATGATTTATCGCGATGATGTTCCCCTGCATACAGTATACTTCTACCTGATGCCTGCTATTGGTCACAAATTTATGCTGCTGATGTTATTCTTGTTACGCTAGTCGTCTCCTAAGATATCCTGCGATATACAGATATGTGCAAGTTGAGTATCGGTTTCGCTATGCTGTTGTCTTGATGATGTCTTGCTGCTTTAGCTCATGATCTTTAGTCTTGTGTCTAGATGGCGACAGTTATTTTTTGCTGTTGCAAAAAAGCACAGGCAAAGGGCTGACGCCATATTTTGTGCTCAGCAGTCATTTCCACTGCTTGCCGCAGAATGCTCGTGCTGGGTTTCTACAGCTTCAGTTTAAGAGTAAAATGCATGCTCCGACGCTGAGCTCGTACGGATGGCTGTACCGAGAATTCACGCGAGTGAAGCAGAGGAAGGAGGCTAGATGAGCAGGTACAGTGTCTGAATATTTTGCTGCACTGTGCGTGCAGTTTCAGGTTCAGTTCAGGTCAGGAGCCGACCAAGCAACCAAGCCTCCGTCTCCTTCCTTTGATCTCTGAAGCCACCGGACGGCTGCCTCAACCCCGCCCCTATCGCCGCCGTCGTCGATCTCCGGCCGATTTGGGACACGCATGCCCAAATATATAGACTAGACTAGATCCGCCCTGCCCGTGTTAAGGTAAGGCGTCTTGAAACAATATGTATGAGTCAACCTCTGCAGAGTGTATAATCTATCGATAGCCGCGTCCTCGATCATGGACACAGTACATAGTAGGTTACACTATGAGTCAACAGTAATAATAATTTGGATACTAAACAACCCCGGTTCTATGAGGAAAGAAGTTGATTGATATTTATGTGGTCACGAGATGATCACAATGGTATTCTTATGAGGCGATCTTGCGGTACTCATGATGGTATTATTGATGATGGTTGATCATGATGTGATCGTGTAATGATCACGGTGGTAAGTAAGTTGATATCTATGGTGGTTACGAGGTAACCTCCAAGCAGAGTAAGTTGGTCCATGAGACCTTAAACATCGACCCCCTTCTCATGCTAGCATTATCATGTTCATACCATGAGTAACATGTTCATGCCATGCTCATATCATGTTGTTCTAGTAGTATCATGCTCATCATTAATTAACCGGTAAATGCCATGATATTGTTTGCCTTGATTGCTTTGGTTGCTGTGAGCTTGCGAGTACATTCCAAGTACTCACCTCGCGTGTCATGCCAGATTGCAGGTGATGCTGTGATTGATTGATCGTCGAGGATCCCGAGATTGCGCTCTAGGTCGTGTCCCAGCCAGAGTCCCTGCGGAGTGGAGTCCATCACCGTCGTAGTTGTTCTGCTGCTAGAAGTTATTCAGCTGCTATGAGTTGTTCTGCTGCTAGCATAGAGCTACCTTAGCAGGTGTAGTGTCGTCATGCCGTTGTAATCCTTTGTAATACCCAAACCCTTGTATCTCGATCATTTGTAATAAAGAGCTGATTTGTTCTATGCCAAGCAGTGCCGTATTCTAGAAGACTTGATCTTTGGGCTGGAATAGGGGGCGTTCCGGTTCCTCTGAGCCGGGGTGCCATAACGCATGATATCAGAGCAGGTCTGGCTGTAGGACGCCTTAGTCAGCGCGAGCGTTAGAACTCGGTAGTATAGAGTCCAACCTGTTTGCTGCATTTGGTTGTTGCATTTGTTTGTCGCATAACATGCATATAGACATTATTTTCTCGCTAACGGTTGATCGTGTGAATGTAGGTGGTATCGGTTTTCGATCCACTACCTGCACCCTTCAGCTTTGCATATCTGCTCGTTGGTGTTGGGTGTCATCTTTGTCCCAGCGAAGTGATGCCCAGGTACCTAGTGACGTCGATCACTTGCAGGATGGATGCATAGGTATCATGCCAATGTATTTTCTTCAGCCACACCTATCGTTTCGGTGGCAGACATGTTTCTGCCCCGAACCTTGCCATCCAACTCTCCGCTTTGGCAACCCTTATTGGTCTTTGCTACCAGGAAAGGCAAATGCCAGCAGACCCTGCTTTCCACTGCTATCCTACCGTATCATCTTTTCCCTGGATGAGCGCGGTTCCCTTCCGTCCGCTCTATGATGATGTGGTCGTGACATTCGTGTCTCACTACATGGTCACCAAGTCCGTCCTCACCCCTAAGCCCGTCCAGATGCATCCGGTGTAAACCAGCTCTTGCTGTAGCTCTGTTTGCACCAACCATTCCACACGATGATTCACCTTCGTGCACACCGCCACATCATATTAGATCGTAGTACCGGAGTTCTCGCAAGATTTGTGTGCTTAAGTAGGCATGCATGTTGTTGTGAATAGCTATAAAATGTAATGTTGCTTGTATGTAATCTTGATGCTTGGTGTGCTTTTGTTTTAGTCGTTTCTTTTACTTCTTTCTTTGGGCTTTCAGTGTCACTTTATATTCCCCCGTGTGAAAAGTTGCTCATCGACTGACATCGGACTTGAAGAATCGGTGAGGAGTTCAAATGTTTGGAAGCTCAGCTAAACAATATAGAATTGTCGGCCGACTGTATTATTTTGAGAATATCTGGTCTGACTGCAAATGACATCCTGGACCGATTATCAACAACAAGTTTACCTCGATGGTGCAATCTTCACAGCTGTAATGATTACCTCAGCCGGAAGACAAGTTGTGTACAAGACCAACAGTATATTTTCAGCCAAAGGTATGGATCATATGCAAAGTTTGGTTCCGCTCGAGAAAAAATTGAAGCATGTTATACCCGAAAGCAAGCAAGAATGTGCCATGTATCCAGTACTCAGTAAAAAGGATAGTCCGACCAATTTCTGTTCATACAAGAAACTAGCAACAGGAGTCTGAAGGTTGTATATATGACATTCAGTCAACATATCACAGTAAGAAGCTTCTGGTGTAAGCAACCCAATCTTCCCCCACACGCTACCAGAGAAGCTCATGACGCAAGGCTCCTCAATCTTCCGCGGTACGCCATGTGGATGACTTCCAGCATAAGATACTCAGTCTTCTTCGATAAGCTACCGCAGAAAGCTTCCGGCATAAGGCACCGAATCTTCCTCAGTAAGCAACCAGTAGGAGAAGCTTCTGCAGTACGATACCCAGTCATCTCCAGCAAGCTATCCTGGCAAAAGCTTTGAGCATAAGCTACTCAGTCTTCTTCAGCATGGTACTCTCGATAGCTTCCAGCACAAGCTATCCGATCTTCGTTAACAAGGCACTACAAGCCGTTGGCATCATTGGTACAAGATATTACACAGTCAGTTGGCAATGCATCTTCGGAATCAGTTCCATAACAGTTTGGCCAGAAGCAAGAATCAACCAGGACACAAGTCTGCCTCGAGAATCAAATGTTCAACTACACATACATCCATATATATTGTGAGCATGCTACCTAGGTCATGCAAGTCACTCATACGATGCTGCAAGCACGGTGAGAATCCGACAACCCCATGAGCTATGAAAGCCAGTTATACATCTCGATATGATGCAAGGACTGACAAGCTATGAAGAAAGGCCAAGTTGGGACACCAATCTTGGCGGTGGTGATCAAGGCCAGCTTCCTCACACCCGACAAGGCGATATTGTTGACCCTTGTTACCACCTTGTATGATTGTCGACAACAATGAGCTTCACACAAGTACATGTGAACCTGTGTATATCTCCCATGACACGAGTCACGAATAAGGATAAGGCATGCTTTCCAAAATATTTCATCTGACAACACCTATGATCACACGAAGAATTAAGGGTATATCTGGCCAAGTTCTTTCGACAAAGGATCCAGACAAAAGAGAACAATAATGAAGGAGCAATACCGACAATACAGGTATGATGATTGTTGCATGACCAACATGGTATGGATACCCAAGATAGTCTGATCCTGTATCAATCACCATGAGTATACACCCAAGGGGTATACTTCATTTGTAAGGACCTCAAATCAAGACCAAAGGCCAGATCAGCAGTTTGACTCTAGCGACCGTGTCAAAGCACCGCACGACCTATGGATATCCCGACAGAATGAGTAATCGAAACGCGGAACAACAATCCCGGATCATGTGTCCTCATATATGGTACCTAATGATATGAGAGCCTGCCGTGAACAAGATTCTTCCGCCAGAACCACTGTCAGTCAAGTTTCTAGAAACTATTGCTATAAGATATTACTCCTTTATTCTGGTCACGACAGGAGACAATTGAATCTTTGGTACATATTTGATACTCGAGACAGTGGAATCCGCCAAGACGGTTCACAAATCCCTGCAAGTAGTCACGTTCCGTCAAGAGAATGGTTATGATTCCCAACACTATTTTGAACCAAAGGACATGCATCTACTTGAATAACCCGATACAAGGAGTAAAGGTTTTGTATCCACTAAGAAAAAATTTGTTCACAACTCCATGGAATACTATCAGTGCTGGATATAAGAATGACCCGTCAGCTGGAAACCACCCTCGAACTTGTGGAAAAGATGACACATTCCAGTCATGATAATATATCAGCTAAGTTAGCAGATATGAAAGAATTGGAGTCAATGTACGGTTGAACAGATCAGGCAACACCTATCAGAATATGGATACAATGAAGCAAACCACCCCCAGAGCAAGATAAGCAATCATATAAAATTTTGTGGGAACAATATATAAAGGAAAAAGATACCCGAGTTTGAAACGATTTCCTTAATTCAGAATATTCATACTCTTGTTTGCCGAGCAACCAAATCTCGAGGACGAGATTTCTTTAAGGGGGAAGGTTTGTAACACCCCGATTTTTGTCCCTTTCTTTTTCTTTTGGATTTCTTTTTATTTTGCTATAGATTTCTTTTTCTGTGGCTCTATGGTCTTGAAACCTGGGAAGATCATCTCTTCTTCCTCTTCCAAGTGGCTTGTTATCCTCATATCCATCCCAAGGTAATGTCATTTCCATCTTGGCCCAACCCCAATATTTATTTCTTGGGAATACTCCTTTTTTCTACTAAATGAATAATTCTTGTTGCCCTAGGTTTGTGAAGCAACCTATATTTCTGTCTTGCCATAAATTCCCACAAAATTCTCATAAATTCTTTGGATCATATCTTCCACAAACATGTCAAAACTTTTCCTTGCCTAGTTCAAAAATAATTCAGGAATATTCATCTTTCTATTCTGTCCTGAATAGCACTTTATGAAGGAAGTGCTATTTTCCTTTCTTGATTGCCCTCAAACTTTTTGAGCACTCTCTAATATCCAAATCATTTCCACATGACAAAATTCAGCTTCATTTGCCTAGTCTATCTTCCTCATAAAATTTCCCCAAGTTTCCGTCCAGTGGGAAGCTTTATAAAGGAAGTACTTCCTCCGTCCCAAAATAAGTGACTCGACTTTGTACTAGCTTTAGTACAAAGCTAGTACAAAGTCGAGTCACTTATTTTGGGACAGAGGGAGTACTAGCTATGCTTATTCAAATGATCTAAAATTTTGCTAGCACCTACTATGCTCAAATCATACCCTCCTCCAAAATTCAGCTCCATCCATCTATCTATGTGAGCACAACATCAAATCTTGGTTTCTGGTCATATTTTCAGTTTGTGAAGCAACTATATTTTATATTGCTTCATAATTGCTGAAAATTTACCTGGGCATTCTCCTACCAATATATCTTCCCTCCACAAAATTTGACCTCATTCCATGTAGCCAATTTCTCTCAATTATTTTCCTAAGTTTTTGTCCAGAATAAAACACTGTGAAGGAAGTACCATTTAAATTTTCTCAAATCATATGAATTTTTTACAGTGTCTTCATATGCTCATACTGCCATGTTCTACCAAGTTTCAGCTCAATTCCTTTAGCCAATTGAGCAGAGCTTCAACCTTTTCAATTCTAGACCAGAATGACAGTTGTGAAGCAACTATGATCAAACTTGGTTCAAATCTCTTCAAACTTCAAAGGATTATAGTCCTTCCTACCCTTAACCCCCTTTGACAAGCTTTTTGCCCCTTTGCCCAAGTCATTTGACAACAACTTCTAGCCCAAGTTTGCTACAGCAAACTGTATCTGACCTTTCCCATCAACCTAAAGCTCCTTTTGTTGATCCATCTCATTAGGGAGGCCCCATGTTGGGTGGACTTCACACTGGACATAGTTGGCCACACTGAGTCACCATGCATGCGGTGACCGTGCTACTGGCATGCATGTGCGCGTGCTGTGCTCGTTTTGGCCGCGTCCAAAACGTCGTCTTGCTTTGGGCCCCTCCTCCCGGCCGATTCCCTTGCGTCCCCCATGCCATCCAGCTCTCCCCTCCTCCCACGTAGCCCCATGACTCTTCCCTGCCCTCCAGAAGCTACCTTGCCAAAGCTAGCCGTCGCGCCCGCGAGTGCACCATGCGCCAAGTGGCCGGTCTTCTCTGCGCTCGCTCCGTCCGCGCCCTCGCGTCCCTGGTGCCGCGTGCGCATCTCCCCCGCTCCCTCTCATCGCCTCAAGGGCCCAGCGTGTGCCGCATTCCTCGCAGGAGCTTCAACCGCATCTCCACGGCGGCAACCAGATGTGGCACCGCCACCGGCTATAAATAGCCGCTCCCCAAGCCTCCCCGAGCATCCCCGCAACTCCCTCTTTCACCTAGACACCTCCCTCGCCCCTCAATTCGCCCCCGGAACCTCTCCTCTCTCGCCATTGCCACTTCGGCCGCCGCCGCCCATGCCTCATATTCGGGCAAGCCGGAGCCCTTCTCCCCCTCCCTTCTTCTCCATTGGAACCAGCAGAGCCCGGCGGACCCCCCTATCCTCAGCTCATCTTTGGGACGTCTCTGCGCTCGAGTTCTTCGCTGGCCGATGCCACCGTCCGCCACGGCCGGGGCCTTCTTGTTTCTAGGGCTCGCCGGCGAGCGTGTGCTCCCCAGGCGGGTGCGCCTCGTTCCTCTAAGCACGCCGATGGCCAGAGCTCGGTCGGAGGTGGCCCGTGCCGCCGGAGGTCGCCGCTACTCTCTATCCCGCGGGCGATCGTGAGTTTGAAGAAGAAGACCAGACAGGCGGGCCCCACCTTCCCCGAGGTCACACACGTCATCCTCAGAAGCTCCGGGCCCGCGCGAATAAGTCGAGGCGCATTTTTGCCTTTACGATTTCTGCAGTTGAAAGCGTATTCTTCAGCGGCTTTGATCCAGAATACATTTTCTCTGCAGGAAACCAAAATTTCAAAAAAGTCTTTTTCTCTTTAACCCCGCCGGCCGAAACCTTTAAATAGTGAACATTCACCCGTTAGCAGCAGAAAAGCACATATTTCAATTGTTTTTCTGCCTAACGAACAAATGGCCGTATCTTCTCACCCACAACTCCGATTTAGGTGTTTCCAAAGCCCACGTTCTCTATTCGTCGAGCCCGTTCCGATGGTATCATTTTCACTATGTTGACACATTCTAAAAATCACCATTTTTCCCTTGCCCTTATTTAGCCCCCTTCGAGAGAGAAACTCCTCCGGCGAATACTTCCGCGAGTTCATTGCACCTCTCCCCGATGGCCCTTCATCCCCAGGAAAACCACAACAACCACTTGCATGATGGCATTGAAGTAGTCATGGTTTCCGCTTGAATATTTAAACTGTTGTTTGTTCATTTAATGACTTGTTAATACTTTGAATATGCTTGTGAATCCATGCTTATGCTATGCCCTCATGCATCATTGATTACTTGTTAGTATTCCTATTCTCATGCTTCATTCTTGTAAGTATTTCATAGTCGGGATAATGATATGCTCATATGCATTATTATTGTATGTTATGCAAATACTCGTCATATACCTGATCATCTCTATGCCATGTTCATTTGCATCTCGTAGAATAAATGATTTATTGTTGTTGATATTATGATTCATGGTTATGTTGCCATTCATGTTCATGTCAATATCACATTCATATGCATTGCTATTGCATCATGTTATTATGACTCAGCTCATTATTGTTCAAATTAAACGTGACATTAATCGAACTTGAACAAATCTGTTGGCTGAGTCATGGTGCCACCGAATCGAGCTCACCAGTGCAACCACACGTGCTTGGATGGGATGCCCTAATGCGGTCTATTATCATGCCTATCGCTGATGCCTCCAACTAGGGAAGGTTATGCGCGTGCGCTACCCTGATCAGGTGGGCGGCCATAAGCCTTGTGTGCCCGAGTTGTTTGCGCGCGTGTGTCCCCATTTGCTGGGACGAGTTTGTTTTGCCATGACAACGGTGGCAGCCACAAAGGTGGCGGGTGTCACGAATTGACACCGGGACCACCCATGGCATAGCCCAAAGGGGAGTTTGTCGGAGTGTCTGGGAGAGTGTCATGCAATAGATCGGTTTTGTCAGAACGTCGTTGGTCCACCCGAATAGGAGCACGAGTCCATGAGTTCTGTGGTGTGGGTACAATGTACTAACATCTGCAGAGTGTATAATCTATCGATAGCCGCGTCCTCGGTCATGGAAACTATTCAAAGTAGGTCACACTATGAGTCAATGATACGTCTCCAACGTATCTATAATTTTTGCTTGTTCCATGCTGTTATATTATCATTCTTGGATGTTTTACAATCATTTTATTACAACTTTATATCATTTTTTGGGACTAACCTATTGACATAGTGCCAAAGTGCCAGTTGCTGTTTTTGCTTGTTTTTTACTTCGCAGAAAATCAGTACCAAACGGAGACAAAACGCTGCGGGAGGCCCCCTGGTGCGGCCTGGTGGGTGGTGGGCACCTCGGGCACCCCCTCATCCGACTATCGTGCCTATAAATTCCCAAAAAATCCAAAAACCCTAGAGGAGTCGACAAAACACAATTCCAGCCGCCGCAAGTTCCAGAACCGCGAGATCCAATCTAAACACCATCACGGAGGGGTTCATCTTCCTCATAGGTGCCTCTCTGATGATGCGTGAGTAGTCCACCATAGACCTTCGGGTCCGTAGGCAGTAGCTAGATGGCTTCTCTCTCTCTCTCTCTCCCTCTCTCTCTCTCTCTCTCTCTCTCTCTCTCTTATGATTCTCAATACAATGGTCTCTTGGAGATCTATTTGATGTAAACTTTTGCGGTGTGTTTGTTGGGATCCGATGAATTTTGAGTTCATGATCAGTTTCTATCCATGAATATTATTTGAGTCTTCTTTGATCTCTTATATGCATGATTGCTTATAGCATCGTATTTCTTCTTCGAATCTTTGGTTTAGTTAGGCCGACTAGATTGATTTTTCTTTCCATGGGAAGAGGTGCTTTGTGATGGGTTCGATCTTGCGGTGTTCTTTCCCAGTGACAGAAGGGGCAGCAAGACACGCATGTATCGTTGCTATTAAGGATAACAAGATGGGGTCTATTCCTACATGAATAGATCTTGTCTACATCATGTCATCATTCTTATTGCATTACTCCGTTTTTCCATGAACTTAATACACTAGATGCATGCTGGACAGCGGTCAATGTGTGGAGTAATAGAGGTAGATGCAAGCAGGAGTCGGTCTATCTATCTTGGACATGATGCCTATATAATGATCATCGCCTTGGATATCGTCATGACTATTCGATTTTCTATCAATTGCCCAACAGTAATTTGTTCACCCACCGTGCGCTATACTCATGAGAGAAGCCACTAGTGAACCCTACAGCCCCCGGGTCTACTTTTCTATCATATTGCTTTCCGATCTACGTTTTTTGCAATCTTTGTTTTCAGATCTACAAAACCAAAAACCCAAAAATATATTGCTGCATATTTACTCTTTTTATTTGTGTTCTTGAGAGATCTATCTCTCCTATCTATCACTACCTAATCTAGCTATTTACCGTAGAGAGATTGACAACCTCTCTTTCGCGTCGGGTTGCAAGTATTTGTTGTTTGTGTGCAGGTGCTTCTTATTGGGTGGTCGTGATCCTCCTACTGGTTCGATAACCTTGGTTTCATAACTGAGGGAAATACTTACCGTCGCTGTGCTGCATCATCCCTTCCTCTTTAGGGAAATACCGACACAGTCCAAGCCACGTCAAAGGAATTTCTGGCGCCGTTGCCGGGGAGGAAGTGGTCTCTTGTATGTGCCTATTGTAGGCGCCGAGGGGACTCCATCATCATCTACCAGGTTCCTAATCACAAATCTCATCTCCTTGCAATTACATTATTTGCCGTTTGCCTCTCGTTTTCCTCTCCCCCACATCACCAATTTGCCGTTTTATTCGCCCTCTTCTTCGTTTGCCCTTTTTCTTGCCGGATCTCTTCCTTGCTTGCAATATTGTTTGCGTAGTCACGATGACTCAAGAGAACACCAAGTTGTGTGATTTTTCCAATACTAATAACAATGATTTTATTTGTACGCCTATTGCTCCTCCCGCCACTAGTGCGGAGTCTTGTGATATTAATGCCGCTTTGTTAAATCTTGTCATGAAAGATCAATTTGCCGGTAATCCTAATGAGGATGCCGCGTCCCATCTAAACACTTTCGTTGAATTGTGTGATATGCAAAAGAAAAAATATGTGGACAATGATATTGTCAAGTTGAAACTATTTCCTTTTTCCTTGCGGGATCGTGCAAAAATTTGGTTTTCATCTTTGCCTTGCAATAGTATCGATTCTTGGAATAAGTGCAAGGATGCTTTTATCACTAAGTATTTTCCGCCCGCAAAAATTATTTCCCTTAGGACGCAAATCATGAATTTTAAGCAACTTGAGCATGAACATGTTGCCCAATCTTGGGAAAGAATGAAGTTGATGATAAGAAATTGTCCTACACATGGTTTGAATCTTTGGATGATCATACAAAATTTTATGCGGGATTGAATTTTGTCTCTAGAAATCTTTTAGATTCCGCCACGGGTGGTACTTTTATGGAGATTACTTTGGGTGAAGCTACTAAATTGCTAGATAATATCATGGCTAATTATTGTCAATGGCATACCGAAAGAGCACTTACTAGTAAAAAGGTTAATTCTGTAGAGGAAATTAGTACTTTGAGTGATAAAGTTGATGCTTTGATGAAATTGGTTGCTAGTAAAAATGCTCCTATTGATC
Source organism: Elymus sibiricus (assembly GCA_039707655.1). NCBI lineage: Eukaryota > Viridiplantae > Streptophyta > Magnoliopsida > Poales > Poaceae > Elymus > Elymus sibiricus. Next base: position 427,790,945 of record CM077663.1, read on the forward strand.
TTAATGATGTGCCTTTGTATACTTTGATTGAGCAAAATAGTGAATCCATAGATGTGAATTTTGTCTCACGCAACAATTTCAATAACAATGCTTATAGAGGTAATTTTAATCCTAGGACTTTTCCTAGAAATTCCTCTAATAATTATCGTAATTCCTATGGTAATTATTCTTACAATAATAATAGGAACACCTCTTATCTTGAGAGTAATATTAAAGAATTTATCAATGCGCAAAAGGCTTTCAATACTACGATAGAAGAAAAGTTGAATAAGATTGATGATATGTCTAGAAGCATTGATAGAATTTCTCATGATGTTGAAAATCTCAAATTGAAAGCTTTTGTGCCTAAGATTTATGAATCTATTAAAGCTTTTTATGTCTCTATGGATGAAAGTAAGAAAAGAACCGCTATGCTTAGAGCTAAAAGAGAAATCTTAGAAAAATCGTCTTCTAGTGATTGCCATTATAAAAGTGATGAAGATCTTAAAGTGATTGGTGTTTCTTCTATTGATTCCTTGTTTAGTAATGTGAAAATTGATAATGAAGGGACTGAAGTAGAGTCAATTTTAGCTAGAAGCCGTCCCAATAATTTGGAGGGTGAAAATCTTGATGAAATTTTTGCTAAAAGTGGGTTTGAAGAGGTCAAAACTTTAACTAGTGATGTGCCCACTATCTTGGATTGCAAAGATTTTAATTATGATAGCTGCTCTTTGATTGAATGTATTTCTTTGTTGCAATCTATGTTGAATTCACCTCATGCTTATGAGCAAAATAAAGCTTTTACTAAACATATCGTTGATGCCATGATGAAATCTTTTGAAGAAAAGTTGGAGTTGGAGATTTCTATTCCTAGAAAATTACATGATGAGTGGGAACCTACCATTAAGGTCAAGATTAAAAATTATGAATGCTTTGCTTTGTGTGATTTGGGTGCTAGTGTTTCCACTATTCCAAAATCTCTATGTGATGTGCTTGGTCTTACCAACATTGAAGAATGTTCTCTTAATTTGCACTTGGCGGATTCTACTATTAAAAAGCCTTTGGGAAGAATTAATGGTGTTCTTATTCTTGCAAATAGGAATTATGTGCCCATTAATTTTATTGTGCTTGATATTGATTGCAATCCGTCTTGTCCCATTATACTTGGTAGACCGTTTTTACGCACTATATGTGCCGTGATTGATATGAAAGAAGGCAATATTCGTTTTCAATTTCCCTTGAGAAAGCGTATGGAACACTTACCTAGAACAAGAATTAAGCCACCATATGAATCAATCATGAGGGCATCCTATGGATCCAAAACCAAAGATTGCAATACTTGAATCTATCCAATATGCCTAGCTAGGGGCGTAAAACGATAGCGCTTGTTGGGAGGCAACCCAATGAATAAATAAATTTTTGCTTTTTGCTTTCTGTTTTTGTGTGTTTACACACTTATGGCTCTGTTATGATTGTGTTTTTATGGTTTATTTAGTGTTTGTGCCAAGTAGAACCGTTAGGATGATTCATAGGATGAGTAGAAGTGATGCTGAATCTGAAACAGAAACATTGCGTCCAGTATATGAATTTATAATTTTTTCTGGAACGTGATATTTAGATGAACTTTTAACACCGTGTTTCTATACAAATTCCTTAAGTTGTACTAATTTTTAAGAATTTTTAGAGTTAGAGAAGTATGGGTATAGTACATATTACTACAGACTGTTCTGTTTGAGACAGACTCTGTTTTTGTTGCATTGTGTGCTTGTTTTGATGAATCTATGATTTGTATTGAGGCATATTAGCCATGGTAAAGTTAAAATACAGTAGTTATAATGCAATTATAAAATTTGAATGGGTTTACAACAGTACCTAAAGTAGTGATTTGCTTTCTTATACTAACGGATCTCACGAAGATTTTGTTGAGTTTTGTGTGATTGAAGTTTTCAAGTTTTGGGTGAGATCACGATGGATGAAGGAATAAGGAGTAGCAAAAGCCTAAGCTTGGGGATGCTACTGCACCCCAAGATATATCCGAAGAGTAACATGCAACTAAGCTTGGGGATGCCCCGAGTGGCATCCCCTCTTTCTTCTAACGACCATCGGTATTTTACTTGGAGCTATATTTTTATTCGTCACATATCATGTGTTTTGCTTGGAGCGTCTTGTATCTTTGCTTGCTTTGTTTGTTAGTTTTTCCTTTGTATCCTTGCTGTACACACCTATTTGAGAAAGCCAAAATCATGCTATGATTTGTTAGAATTGCTCTATGTGCTTCACTTAAACCTTTTGAGCTATAGAATTGCTCTAGTGCTTCACTTATATCTTTTTGAGCACGGTGTGCTTGGAAAACTTTTGTAGAAATACTCTCATGCTTAACTTAGTTTAATTTGAGAGTAGGTAAATTTTAAATAAATCCTCTCATGCTTCACTTATACCTTTTTGAGAAATGAAATCTTTATGCTCATGTACTTCACTTGAATTTGTTTGAGCTTGCCAAAAAGCAATGGCAATATATGAAACTAGTCCCAAAGTGATAGATATCCAAGGAGGATATAATAAAAACTTTCATGAAGATCATTGGACAAATTAAACTTGATTCCTTGTAATAGTTTTGAAACATGATGATAGTAATATGTGAGTCATGTTAGTGAGTAATTATGCTTTAGTAGGAATATTGGTGTTAATATTATGATTCCCTATGCATGCACGAAAGTTAATAGTTATGCAATGAAGTTACATCCTACTTGTGGTGCATTATTCCGTGTTAGTTATGTTCAATGCTCACTTATGTGATTTTTCGTTTCTTGGTTTGGTTGCTTCCCAATCTATTTGCTAGCCTTCATTTGTGCTAAGTAGAAATACTACTTGTGCATTGATGTCTACTATGCAACCTTCTTCTTGTAGACTCGTGTTGGGCCTCCAAGCGGAGACTTTTGTAGGACAGTAGCAAATTTCCCTCAAGTGGATGACCTAAGGTTTATCAATCCGTGGGAGGCGTAGGATGAAGATGGTCTCTCTCAAACAACCCTGCAACCAAATAACAAAGAGTCTCTTGTGTCCCCAACACACCCAATACAATGGTAAATTGTATAGGTGCACTAGTTCGGTGAAGAGATGGTGATACAAGTGTAGTATGGATAGTAGATATAGATTTTTGTAATCTAAAAATATAAAAACAGCAAGGTAGCAAGTAACAAAAGTGAGCAAAAACGGTATTGCAATGCTTGAAAACAAGGACTAGGGTTCATACTTTCACTAGTGCAAGTTCTCTCAACAATACTGACATAGTTGAATCATATGTAAATCCCTCACGTGCGACAAAGAGTTCACTCCAAATTCACAAATAGCGGAGAACAAACGAAGAAATTATTGTAGGGTACGAAACCACCTCAAAGTTATCTTTCCGATCAATCTTATGAGCTATCCCTATAAGTGTCACAAACAGCCCTAGAGTTCGTACTAAAATAACACCTTAAGATACACATCAACCAAAACCCCAATGTCACCTAGATACTCCAATGTCACCACGAGTACCGATGGGCTTGATTATACAATATGCATCACACAATTTCAGATTCATCATGTTCAATCCAACTCAAAGAACTTCAATGAGTGCCCCAAAGTTTCTACCGAAAAGTCAAGACGAAAACATGTGCCAACCCCTATGCATAGATTCCCAAGGTCACGGAACCCGCAAGTTGATCACCAAAACATACATCAAGTGGATCAATAGAACATCCCATTGTCACCACAGATATCCCATCGCAAGACATACATCAAGTGTTCTCAAATCCTTAAAGACTCAATCCGATAAGAAAACTTCAAAGGGAAAACTCAATTCATCACAAGAAGATAGAGAGGGGAAAACTCCATATGATTCATCTATATTAATAAAGCTCGCAGTACATCAAGATCGTGTCATCTCAAGAACACGAGAGAGAGAGATCAAACACATAGCTACTGGTACATACCCTCAGCCCCGAGGGTGAACTACTCCCTCCTCATCATGAAGACCATCAGGATGATGAAGATGGCGTCTGGTGATGGTTTCCCCCTCTGGCAGGGTGCCGGAACGGGTTCCCGATTGGATTTCGTGGCTACAGAGGCTTGCGGCGGCGGAACTCCCGATCTAGGTTTCTTTCTGGAGGTTTCTCGATTTATAGGAGTACTTGGCGTTGGAATCTCAGGGGGGGGGGGGGTGCTCGAGGGACCCACAAGCCGGGGGGCGCGCCCCCTAGGCTTGTGGCCTCCTCGGGACTCCTCTCCGGTATCTTTTTGCTCCAGTATTTTTTATATTTTCGAAAAATATTCTCCGTAAATTTTCAGCCCATTCCGAGAACTTTTATTTCTGCATAAAAAACGACACCATGGTAGTTCTGCTGAAAACAGTGTCAGTCCGGGTTAGTTCTAATAAAATCATACCAAAATCATATAGAATTATTGTAAACATGGCATGAATACTTCATAAATTATAGATACGTTGGAGACGTATCAGCATCCCCAAGCTTAATTCCTGCTCGTCCTCGAGTAGGTAAATGATAAAAGAAATAATTTATGAAGTGTGAATGCTAGCAAGTGCACATATTTGATCAATGATGATTCCAATCACTTTTTCTAGCATCAATATAAACCATAAACAGTAGCTCATCTCACAAAACTTCTCATGATCAAGTAACAAGCTATTCACATGTTAAAGCATAGACCAGAAAGTTTCTTGAAAACTAACAAACCATATTCCTAGTCATCGAACAATTACAATTCATCTTATTTTCAGGAAGGGTCTATGTAGGAGCTTTGATTTAGCAAATTCCACATACTCAACTATCATATAGTCTTCCATGATTATTGACACTCAAAGCATATTTTTAGAACAAATAGCATCCATCGAACACAGAGAAAGATAGGGGCTTAAAGTTTCGCCTCCCAACATATTTATCATATAGATAATTGTCAACAATAATAATTCATGATCAAATATATTTGTGTGGATATATATGTCTAGATCATTCCCCAACACATGACGCTTGCCAAGAGAAAAAAGGCGAAATATAGGAAGTGGTGAAGATCACCATGACTCTTGCATAAAGGTAAGTACTAGAAAGTAAAAGATAGGCCCTTCGCAGAGGGAAGCATTGATTTGCAAAGGTGCCAGAGCTCGAGCTTTTAAAACAGAGATGAATAATAATTTTGAGCGGTATGCTTTCATTGTCAACATAACAACCGAGAGATCTCGGTATCTTCCATGCTAGATACATTATAGGTGGTTCCCAAACAGAATGGTAAAGTTTTTACTCCCCCTCCACCAATCAATCACACTCCATGGCGAGCCGAATCCACGGGTACCATCCATACAAACAACAATCCTGGGGGAGTTTTGTTTCATTATATTTTGATTTGATTTTTGAGCATGGAACTGGGCATCCCGAATACCAGCCACTTTCTCGTGAATGATAGTGAATCAACACATATCGTGAGAATAACCCACCTAGCATGGAAGATACTGACAGCCCCTAGTTACTATATGAGCGATTCGGGCATACAAAACAGAATATTATTTGAAGGTTTAGAGTTTGGCACATGCAAATTTACTTGGAACGGCAGGTAAATACCGCATATAGGTAGGTACGGTGGACTCATATGGAACAACTTTGGGTTTAAGGGTGTTTGGATGCACAAGTAGTATTTCTACTTGGTGCGGAAGTTTTGGCTAGTATGAGGTGGAAGCAAGCACCACATGTTGGAGGATCCATAACAATATAACTTCTATACAAATATACCCAAACATAACTCATTAAGTTGTCTTCCTTGTCCAATTTTAACTAATTTGCTCGAGTTTGAAAATAATTAATGAGCTCACAATCATAGAAGATGTCCAAGATAGTATATTTATATGTGGAATCTCTCTTCCTTCAATATTCTTTCATGAATTGTTCAAGTGACCAATGCGGTGTTTGCTAACTTTCAATAAATTTTACCACCTATACTTATTATGTGTGAAGTCATTAGTCCCCATGGGATAAGTATATGAAGCATATTTAATTTCAGATTTATGATATTCAATTCATTCAACCATTTACTCAAAGGATATAAGTGAAGCACGAGAGTGAATGACAAACTACTCAAAAAAGATATAAGTGAAGATCAATGCGTAGGTAAACAATTAAATAACTATGTGAAGACTCTCTCGTCTAAGAATTTCAGATCTTAAGTATTTTATTAAACAGCAAGCAAAAGAAAAACAGCGCTCCAAGAATAGCACGCATCATGTGAACGAATAAAAATTTAGGCTCAACATAGGCTAACCGATAATTGTTGATGAAGGGAGGTGGGATGCGTAGCATCCCCAAGCTTAGATGCTTGAGACTTCTTGAAATATTTACTTGGGGTGCCTTGGGCATCCCCAAGCTTGAGCTTTTGTATCTCGTTCAATCCTCTCATATCCCGGTTTCACCTATTCTCAAAAACTTCATCCACACAAAACTTGAAAAGAACTCGTGAGATACGTTAGTGCACATAATAATAAGTCAACTCTTTATGTACTGCCAAGACAAGTTGCACAATAATTTTCAAACATCATCTACTGTTTACTATCGTTTCCACAATTTATATCTACCAATATAGGCTATGGAAACTAGAGGATAAGTAGATAACAAAACTATGACAGCAATCTGTCCAAACAGAACAGTCTGTAGCAATCTATTAAACCAGTGTACTTATGTAACTCAAAAATTTATGAACATTTAGGACATGCTATAAAATTTATATGAAAATACTGTGTAAAAATTTCAGAAACTTTCCACGTTCCAGTAAAATATGAAAATTCAAACACTACAGAAAAAGTTTCTGTTTATACACAGCACACATCAAACATGCAATTCAAGCATCCTAAAAGGAAATTCTTGGAAATTTTTATTGAAAAACAAGATTATAAATAACACCTAACGGAGAACAACAAAATAAAATGACGCTCCAAGCAAAACTCATATTATGTGATGAATAAAAATATAGCTCTAAGTAAGATATACCGATAATGTTGAAGACGAAAGAGGGGGTGCCTTCCGGGGCATCCCCAAGCTTAGGCGCTTGAGTCTTCCTTGGATATTACCTTGGGGGTGCCTTTGGAATCCCCAAGCTTAGGTTCTTTTCACTCCTTATTCTCCTCATATCGGTGTCTCACCCAAAACTTGAAAACTTCAATCACACAAAACTTAACGGAACTTAGTGAGATGGGTTAGTATAATAAACAAAGATCATTCACTTAGGTACTGTCAAGACAAGATTCATAATTGTTTCGACATGATACATGCTGTATTCTATTATTCCCATAATTTATACCACTAAATATAAGCTATGGAAACACTAAAACAAGCAAACTATGCATGCAAAACAGAATCTGTTAAAAACAGAACAGTCTGTGAAGATCTGTAGTGTAACCAATACTTACCTGTCTCTAAAAATTCTGAAAAATTAGGACAGCCTGAAGAATTTGTATATCAAGACAGTGTACAAATTGCAGATCAAAATCACGTTCCAGTGAATTTACAAAATTCCTGCACTGAGAGAAAACGTTTCTGTTTTTGCTAAGAATCAAGTCAACTATCATCCATACTATCCCAAAGGCTTTACTTGGCACTTTATTGAAACAAAAGGTATAAAACATGATTATACAGTAGCTTAATCATGTGGGCACACAAAAACAGAAAGTAAAAGTGTTGGGTTGTCTCCCAACAAGCGCTTTTCTTTAATGCCTTTTAGCTAGGCATGATGATTTCAATGATGCTCACATAGGAATAGTATTTGAAACATGTAAGAGAGCATCATGAATCTCATGACAAGCATATTTAAGTCTAACCCACTTCCTATGCATAAGGATTTTGTGAGCAAACAATTTATGGGAGCAAGAATCAACTAGCATAGGAAGGCAAAACAAGCATAACTTCAAAACTTTGAACACATAGAGAGGAAACTTGATATTATTGCAATTCGTACAAGCATATGTTCCTACCTCATAATAATTTTCAGTAGCATCATGAAGGAATTTCACAACATAACTATTACATAAAGCATTATCTTCATGATCCACAAGCATAGAAAATTTGTCACTCTCCACATAAGCAATTTTCTTCTCATTCATAATAGTGGGAGCAAGCTCAACAAAATAACTATCATGTGAGGCATAATCCAATTGAAAATTAAAATCATGATGACAATTTTCATGGTTATCATTATTCTTTATAGCATACATGTCATCACAATAATCATCATAAATAGGAGGCATGCTTTCATCATAATAAATTTGCTCATCAAAACTTGGGGGACTAAACATATCATCTTCATCAAACATAGCATCCCCAAGCTTGTAGCTTTGCATATCATTAGCATCATGAATATTCAAGGAATTCATACTAACAACATTGCAATCATGCTCATCATACAAAGATTTAGTGCCAAACATTTTAATAACTTCTTCTTCTAATACTTGAGCACAATTTTCCTTTCCATCGTTTTCACGAAAGACATTAAAAAGATGAAGCATATGAGGCAAGCTCAATTCCATATTTTTTTGTAGTTTTCTTTTATAGACTAAACTAGTGATAAAACAAGAAACTAAAAGATTCAATTGCAAGATCAAAAGATATACCTTCAAGCACTCACCTCCCCGGCAACGGCGCCAGAAAAAAGCTTGATGTCTACTATGCAACCTTCTTCTTGTAGACTCGTGTTGGGCCTCCAAGCGCAGAATGTTGTAGGACAGTAGCAAATTCCCCTCAAGTGGATGACCTAAGGTTTATCAATCTGTGGGAGGCATAGGATGAAGATGGTTTCTCTCAAACAACCCTGCAACCAAATAACAAAGAGTCTCTTGTGTCCCCAACACACCCAATACAATGGTAAATTGTATAGGTGCACTAGTTCAGCGAAGAGATGGTGATACAAGTGTAGTATGGATAGTAGATATAGATTTTTGTAATCTGAAAATATAAAAACAGCAAGGTAGCTAGTAACAAAAGTGAGAAAAAACGGTATTGCAATGCTTGAAACCAAGGCCTAGGGTTCATACTTTCACTAGTGCAAGTTCTCTCAACAATACTGACATAGTTGAATCATATGTAAGTCCCTCACGTGCGACAAAGAGTTCACTCCAAAGTCATAAATAGCGGAGAACAAACGAAGAAATTATTGTAGGGTACGAAACCACCTCAAAGTTATCTTTCCGATCAATCTTATGAGCTATCCCTATAAGTGTCACGAACAACCCTAGAGTTCGTACTAATATAACACCTTAAGATACACATCAACCAAAACCCTAATGTCACCTAGATACTCCAATGTCACCACGAGTACCCATGGGCTTGATTATACGATATGCATCACACAATTTCAGATTCATCATGTTCAATCCAACTCAAAGAACTTCAAAGAGTTCCCCAAAGTTTCTACCGGAAAGTCAAGACGAAAACATGTGCCAACCCCTATGCATAGATTCCCAAGGTCACGGAACCCGCAAGTTGATCACCAAAATATACATCAAGTGGATCAATAGAACATCCCATTGTCACCACGGATATCCCATCGCAAGACATACATCAAGTGTTCTCAAATCCTTAAAGACTCAATCCGATAAGAAAACTTCAAAGGGAAAACTCAATTCATCACAAGAAGATAAAGAGGGGAAAACTCCATATGATTCATCTATATTAATAAAGCTCGCGGTACATCAAGATCATGCCATCTCAAGAACATGAGAGAGAGAGAGATCAAACACATAGCTACTGGTACATACCCTCAGCCCCGAGTGTGAACTACTCCCTCCTCGTCATGGAGACCGCCGGGATGATGAAGATGGCCTCCGGTGATGGTTTCCCCCTCCGGCAGGGTGCCGGAACGGGCTCCCGATTGGTTTTTCGTGGCTATAGAGGCTTGCGACAGCGGAACTCCCGATCTAGGTTTCTTTCTGGAGGTTTCTCGATTTATAGGAGTACTTGGCGTTGGAATCACGTCAGGGGGGGGGGGGTGCTTGAGGGACCCACAAGCCAGGGGCGCGCCCTAGGGGGGGCGCGCCCCTAGGCTTGTGGCCTCCTCGGGACTCCTCTCCGGTATCTTTTTGCTCCAGTATTTTTTATATTTTCCAAAAATATTCTCCGTAAATTTTCAGCCCATTCCGAGAACTTTTATTTCTGCATAAAAAATGACACCATGGTAGGTCTGCTGAAAACAGCGTCAGTCCGGGTTAGTTCTAATAAAATCATACCAAAATCATATAGAATTATTGTAAACATGGCATGAATACTTCATAAATTATAGATACGTTGGAGACGTATCATGCATCCAAAATTCTTAAACCAAGTTTTGCCTTATGAGTCTACCGTACCTACCTATATGTGGTATTTCCATGCCGTTCCAAGCAAATTTGTATGTGCCATCTCTAAATTTTCAAAATAAATTTTCTCTTTTGTGTGCCCGTACCGCTCATGAAACGGCGGGGAGTGTCCAATATTTTGCCATGCTAGATGTGTTATTCTCAAGATGGGTTTTTTATTCACTTGTCATTGCACGAGAGTGCGGCGGTAATAGGGATGCCCATTCCCGAAATGAAAAAGAAAAAATATATTTATTTATGTTGTCAAATAATAAATTCCTTGGAAAGTGTTGGTATGGAAGGCAACCGTGGATACGGCCCGCCATTGAAAGTGAAAGTTTGGTGGAAAAAGGAATAAACTTTATTTTCTGTTTGGGAACCGCCTATGATATATCTAGCATGGAAAGTATTGTGAGCTACTTTGTCATTTTCGTTGACAGGAAAAGCATGCCACCCAAAATATTTTTTCTCTCTCAATTTAAAACTTTGATCTCTGGCACCTCTACAAATCCCTACTTCCCTCTACGAAGGGCCTATCTATTTACTTTATGCAATTTTTATTTTTGCTTTGAGTCTCCATCTTCTCTTATAAGCACCAACTAGGGGGCACTATGATCGTACTTGAGCATTGGGCATAGCTAATATTTGAGTGTGTTTCATGAATGGATCAATGATTGAGCATGATGGGCTAGGGATAACTTTCTTTAGTGTTGATATTTTGAAAGACATGGTTGCTTGTTGACATGCTTGAGTATTGAAGTCATTATGTTAAAACTAGGCTATTGCTTTGAATCATTTACAGGTCCAAATGTCCATGCTATACAAAGAAGAAAAGAATATGATGAACATGTTAGGCAGCATTCCACATCAAAAATAGGCAGCATTCCACATCAAAAATTCTGTTTTTATCATTTACCTACTCGAGGACGAGTAGGAATTAAGCTTGGGGATGCTGATACGTCTCCAACGTATCTATAATTTTTGCTTGTTCCATGCTGTTATATTATCATTCTTGGATGTTTTACAATCATTTTATTACAACTTTATATCATTTTTTGGGACTAACCTATTGACATAGTGCCAAAGTGCCAGTTGCTGTTTTTGCTTGTTTTTTACTTTGCAGAAAATCAGTACCAAAGTGATAAAACGCGGCGGGGATTTTTGTGGATTTTTTACGGACCAGAAGAAAGAAGATGGGACAAAGAACACCAAAAGAGGGGGCCCAGGGTGGCCAGCACCCACCAGGGCGCGCCAGAGGCCCCCTAGCACGGCCTGGTGGGTGGTGGGCACCTCGGGCACCCCCTGAACCGACTATCGTGCCTATAAATTCCCAGAAAATCCAAAAACCCTAGAGGAGTCGACGAAACACAATTCCAGCCGCCGCAAGTTCCAGAACCGCGAGATCCAATCTAAACACCATCACGGAGGGGTTCATCTTCCTCATAGGTGCCTCTCCGATGATGCGTGAGTAGTCCACCATAGGCCTTCGGGTCCGTAGGCAGTAGCTAGATTGCTTCTTTTCTCTCTCTTATGATTCTCAATACAATGGTCTCTTGGAGATCTATTTGATGTAAACTTTTACGGTGTGTTTGTTGGGATCCGATGAATTTTGAGTTCATGATTAGTTTCTATCCATGAATATTATTTGAGTCTTCTTTGATCTCTTATATGCATGATTGCTTATAGCATCGTATTTCTTCTTCGAATCTTTGGTTTAGTTAGGCCGACTAGATCGATATTTCTTGCCATGGGAAGAGGTGCTTTGTGATGGGTTCAATCTTGCGGTGTTCTTTCCCAGTAACAGAAGGGGCAGCGAGGCACGCATGTATCGTTCCTATTAAGGATAACAAGATGGGGTCTATTCCTACATGAATATATTTTGTCTACATCGTGTCATCGTTCTTATTGCATTACTCCGTTTTTCCATGAACTTAATACACTAGATGCATGCTGGATAGCGGTCGACGTGTGGAGTAATAGAGTCGGTCTATCTATCTTGGACGTGATGCCTATATAATGACCATCGCCTTGGATATCGTCATGACTATTCAATTTTCTATCAATTGCCCAACAGTAATTTGTTCACCCACCGTGCGCTATACTCATGAGAGAAGCCACTAGTGAACCCTACGGCCCCCGGGTCTACTTTTCTATCATATTGCTTTCCGATCTATGTTTTTTGCAATCTTTGTTTTCAGATCTACAAAACCAAAAACCCAAAAATATATTGCTGCATATTTACTCTTTTTATTTGTGTTCTTGAGAGATCTATCTCTCCTATCTATCACTACCTAATCTAGCTATTTACCATAGAGAGATTGACAACCTCTCTTTCGCGTCGGGTTGCAAGTATTTGTTGTTTGTGTGCAGGTGCTGCTTATTGGGTGGTGGTGATCCTCCTACTGGTTTGATAACCTTGGTTTCATAACTGAGGGAAATACTTACCGTCGCTGTGCTGCATCATCCCTTCCTCTTTGGGGAAATACCGACACAGTCCAAGCCACATCAGTCCACAGTAACAATAATCTGAATAATAAACAACACCGGTTCTATGAGGCAAGAAGTTGGTTGATATTTATGTGGTCACGAGATGATCACAATGGTATTCTTATGAGGTGATCTTGCGGTGATCACGATGGTATTATTGATGATGGTTGAGCATGATGTGATCGTGTAATGATCATGGTGGTAAGTAAGTTGATATCTATGGTTGTTACGAGGTAACCTCTGAGCAGAGTAAGTTGGTCCATGAGACCTTAAACATCGACCCCCTTCTCATGCTAGTATTATCATGTTCATACCATGAGTAACATGTTCATGCCATGCTCATATCATGTTGTTCTTGTAGTATCATGCTCATCATTAATTAACCGGTAAATGCCATGTTATTGTTTGACTTGATTGCTTTGGTTGCTATGAGCTTGCGAGTACATTCAAAGTACTCACCTGGTGTGTCATGCGAGATTGCGGGTGGTGCTATGATTGATTGCTCGTCGAGGATCCCGAGATTGTGCTCTAGGTCATGTCCCAGCCAGAGTCCCCACAGAGTGGAGTCCATCACCGTCGTCGTTGTTCCGCTTCTTGAAGTTATTCTGCTGCCACGAGTTGTTCCGCTGCTAGCATAGAGCTACCTTAGCAGGTGTAGTGTCGTCGTGCCGTTGTAATCCTTTGTAATACCCGAACCCTTGTATCTCGATCATTTGTAATAAAGAGCTGATTTGTTCTATACCAAGCAGTGCCGTATTCCAGAAGACTTGATCTTTGGGCTAGAATACGGGGCGTTCCGGTTCCTCTGAGCCGGGGTGCCACACTTTTTTTGAGATATGTATATTTGTAAGTGCATCTAGTGCCCCTTAGTGATTTTGGTGTATTGAAGATTTATAGGTTAAGAGACTGATGCGTTTGTAAGTGTACACATGCTCTATAAGTCGCTGAGGAGTTTGATACATTCGGTGATTATCGACCCCTAAAAATGTATGTCTTCAACTGAAGACTTTGGTGAAGACTTTGCTGAAGACTTTGGTATTCCCTGAAGACTTTGAAAAAGATGAAGTTGGTGTGACCTTGAAGATATGAACGAGGACTATGAAGCATGAAGACTTTTGTTTTCGTAGTTTCATTTCCTTTTCTTTGAGTCATAGGAAACACCGTACTGTTAAAGGGGGCCGAGGTAATACTAAGGAAAATTTCCAACTGATGCTCAACTCAAAAGCCTCAACCTATCCAATCCTTCGAGTGAAGCCTATGGAAATCTCTTGCAGTTCAGTCAAGTTCTTTAGTGACAGAGACGATGATCTTCTGGTCTCTGAGGAAATTGGTCTGACTGAGGAGTTAGGATTTCGCCAGTGCGAATTGCCTACAAATGAGGAACATGATAAGTCTGAGGACTTTCATAGTTCGAGATTCCGACCGTTGCTGTGCTAAGTGCCAGCTGTCCCCAATCATCCTATCCACATAACGGTCATATCATTGGGGGCATTTGTGTCTTATCATGTCGGGTTGCACCCTGGCTATAAATAGCCGCCCCCCACAACCACTAGCTGGTTGGCTGCTCCGAGAGAGAACTGACACTTGTCATTTGAGAGCATCCCACTCCTTGAGGACTTTGAGAGAAAATCATCAGTGAGGAAAAACCCCAAAACCAAACCACCAAACCCAAACCCAAAGTGATTGAGCATCACTGAAGAAATTGTTCCTGTGTGGAACCGACGCTTGTTACCTTTGAAGACTGTGTATCTTCCAGACGGTTAGGCGTCATGGTCTAGTGCATCCTGCAGTCAATTGGGGATCACGAAGTGACCTTGGTCTAGAGCATCCAGCAGTAAATTGTGGATCGCCGGGTGACCAGTTTGTGAGGGTTTTGGAAGTCTACCCTGAAGACTTACCACGAGTGTTGGGCGAGGTCTGTGTGACCTTAGCTCAAGGAGAATACGGTAAGGACTGTGTGTCCTGGGACTGTGTGTCTTCTGGTTTAAATACCAGGCCGCTCCAAACCAGACGTACGACTGTCACAACAATTGGAACTGGGTCATCAAATCATTGTCTTCATCGAGCTTCCTGGTTCTATTTCCTCAACCCTTCCATTTCCTTGTATATGTGTTGATGAAATTGATAGTTACTGTTTGAAGAATTTGACTGAAGACTTTCTCAATTTCCTCACCTCAAATTCTTCAAGTTACTTTGTTCGTCACCTGTTTATCCTGTATCACACTACTTGTAATCTGTGCATGCTTTATTTCATCATGATGACTATGCGATCGCTGTACTTTGCATGCACTTGAGTACTTATTCCGCTGCGAGTTATTCATCACATTTCAAATTCCTCAAGTTGAAATTCCTCAATGATGAATTTGTAAAAATCGCCTATTCACCCCCCTCTAGTCGATATAACGCACTTTCAATTGGTATCAGAGCAAGGTACTCCCTTGTTCTGTGTGATTTTGGTTTAACCACCTGGAGTTCTAGTTATGTCGACTGCAGGTATGATCAAGGTTTCCGCAGGCTGTCCTACCTTCGATGGGACGGACTACCCCTACTGGAAGAACAAGATGCACATGCATCTTGAGGCTATGGACAACGATCTCTGGTACGTTGTGGAAAATGGTGTTCCCCGCACTTCTCCGACTGTTACTGCTGCTGATGCGAAGAAATTCAAGCAACTTGATTCTCAAGCGAAGAATATCATCTGAGGCCATCTGAGCAAAGGTCAGTATGGCAAAGTGAGTGCTTTGGAGACTGCTAAGCTTATCTGGGATAGGCTGTCCAAAGTCAACGAAGGTGTTTCCACTCAACGTGACTCTCGTGTTGATGTTCTTCGCAATCTCTTCAACCGCTTCAAAAGACTCGACAATGAGAATGTTCAGCAAACTTTTGATCACCTCACTGATATCTCCAACGAGCTTCAAGCACTTGGTGCAACTGACATCACCGACCATGAAGTGGTGAAGAAACTGCTAAGATCTCTTGATTCCTCATTCGACACACTGGCTTTGATGATTCAAGAGCGTGGAGACTACAAGTCACTTGATCCTGCTGATATACTTGAGAGACTCAATACTCATGAATTCCAACAAGCTGAGAAGAGAGACCTCTACAGGCCAAGCTATGGAAGAACTCGTGCACTGAAGGCCAAGGCAATTTCCTCATCCGAAGGCGAAGATTCTGATAGTAGCCTTGGTGATCCTGAAGAACTGAGTCAGGATCTAGCAATGCTCGTGAGGAAATTCCAGAAGTTCTCAAGGAGAGGCCAATTTGGAAAGTCATCAAAAAGTGGTTTGAGAAAATCAGATTCCTCAAGTGACTACAAGAAGAGAACTTGTCACAAATGCAAGAAGTCTGGTCACTTTATCTCTGACTGTCCTCTCTGGGGAAAAGAATCAAAGAAGAAGAAATACAAGGACTACAGTTCTGATGACTCGAAGAAAAAGAAGAAATATTCAAAGTCCTCAACTTCAAAGTCCTCATCAAAGTCCTCATCGCACAAGAAGAATGGTTCCAGAAAGGCTCGGGCTTTCATTGGCAAGGAAATGGATTCTGAAGAAGAATCTGAAGAATATGAAGAAGAGGAAGAATCTGAGGAGTCTGACTCTGGTGTTGCTAGCCTCGCTCTCGCTACTGCTTTCGTCAGCAAGTCCATCTTCAACGATGAACAAAATGACCACTCCAACGACTCTGACGTCAGCAATGATGATTATGCTCCCACCTATTGCTTTATGGCAAAAGGTTCCAAGGTACACAAGCATCAATCCTCTTCTGAATCAAGTGAAGGTGAATCTGATGAATATGTGAAATCTAGCTATGCCAAACTTGCTAAAATTGCCACTAAGCAACAAAGTGCACTTGAAAAGCTTCAGAAATTGCTAGACAAAAGCGATGATCTGTTGAATGAGGAAGTGGATCGGACTCAAACTATGTCTGATGATCTCAAAAGTCTTCAGACAAAGTATCACTACAGGAATCAGGCACTTTGCCATCTGCCATGGCAGATGGCAAAGGCATGGTCGGCGGATGGCAAAGGCTTTGCCATCTGCCAGCAGACGGCAAACAGTTTGGCTGAAACCCAGCCGGGAAAGGCTACTTTGCCGTCTGCTGGCAGATGGCAAAGAGCCTGCAGCCTTTGCCATCAGCTGGCAGATGGCAAAGCCTCTGAACGGGGTTAGCCACGTTAGAAGGCTAACGGCGTGCTTTGCCGTCTGCCAGCAGATGGCAAAGATTCTGGCCTTTGCCATCTGCCAGCAGATGGCAAAGATTCTGCAGCCTTTGCCATCTGCTAGCAGATGGCAAAGAGACCAAATAGGCCCTTCCCAGTTTGTACAGGTAGCTGACACGTGGCCTCTTTGCCATCTGCCAGCAGATGGCAAAGTGCCTATATTGCCCCATTTAATTTTGTTTTTTCTTATATCAATTCATCTTCATAGAAAATCAAACACACACATATATATATATATATAACCAATATAGCATATTCAACACATATTACCAATAGTCATGAACACATATATATCCAACACATATCCATGAACACATCCAGCACATGTTACCAATAGTAGCAAGTTTCATCCATACATATACATAGTTTCATCAATATTACACAGTTTCATCCATAGGTAGCAAGTTTCACAAAGTCAAAACAAAAACTAAAGACAAGCACTCCATCAACCCAAGCTTCCGTGATCTGAAGCAAAATGGGAAAGAAGAAAGTTAGAAGAAGAAGACTAGAAGAAGAAGATTATTATGATGCAACTAAAATGTGAAGATTATTATGATGCAACTTATATCTGTAAAATAGGTCATTTTGGAGCTAAGTATGGTTATTATGTCATTTTTGAGCTAGCTAAGCATACTAAGTCATTTTGGTGTAAAAAATGCTAAGTAAGGTCATTTTGGAGCTAAGTAAGGTTATTATGTCATTTTGGAGCTAGCTAAGCATATGAAGTCATTTAGGAGCTAAAATTATGTCATTTCTGCTGTACAACTAGTATCATGTGGTTTTCGGAAAAGCAAAACTGTGGTACATATAACAGCCACTGAAAATTGTAACAAACGTCATCAAGACTGTAATACAAGGATCCGGTAGTTTGGTTTCACAACAAGAAAGTAGGCAGGCTATAGCAGAGCATGGACAACTTATGTAACCAATTTTAACACAAGACAAGATAGATTAGCCCTTGCACCACGAGTAATCTAGTTCAAACCTGCTCATGTGGATGAACACATGTATCTAATTCACATAGATGAACATCCAGTGAAAGCAAACAACAAGTAGGTAGCTTCTAATTCTGCAATACTAACCCCTAACATTATATCGACGGGTTTTGTTTTGTAAAACAGAGTTTTTACACAACTCGGGAGCTATCCCAAATTGTGCGACATCCCTTGAACTCAGAATAACATATGCAAGACATATTTCCCAGGATCTTCGCCCTTGGAGCCTTGGAAACTGTGAACCGGATCATCAGTAAGCAATATATGTAAGATAAAAAAACTAAGGTTTATTTCATTTACAAACAAGCTAAACTGCACTGTGACTTAGAATTGGTACCACGTGTCGTGCGGGTATGGGTCAGTTTAGAAAAGCAGACATATTTATCATGCCCCAAAAGGTCACAAGTTTAGAACCAGACAAATTAATTCACCTTTGCATATGGCAAATTATAATTAGCCCACGGAGCAGGCAAACACTGAAATGGCGTGAAAAATAAATGGCGACTTTGTTTCCAAAGCACGTACCTTGACAGTAACCTTGCTCTTCACTTGGTTTTCCAATGCCTCCCTCATAGACTGCACACACAAGAAACGCAGACAAATAATAAATTTGATCATCCACAAGATAAGGAGAATTATGTTCCAGTCTGAAGGGGAACAAGGCCATAACCAAAGGAAGAAGCGATTCATATCATAGCAGAGCACCTTGTCGAACTGGACGAGCACTTGGATGGCCATCTCGGGTCTGAGGGCGCCGCTGGAGACCATCTTGTCGAGCATCTCAGTGAGGCACATGCCAACGGTGGACCGCCTATACAGCTCGAAGGTGGCCATCACCTGCGCCAAACAAGCACACATTCGTCAGATATTAGCTGCAAGCTAGATAGGATCCATGCATGCCATATATAGTCTAAGACTAGTGTATATAACAACAACCAGCCTTCGTTCATTCATGACACTAGATGACTCGTTGCGCCAATGGCGCAAAGGGCGAGAGGAAGCCAAGTATTGTGAGAATATTTAGACACCGCGAAAACCAAATGTGGCCAAACTTCTACAGTTATACAACTGAACACCTATAAACTGGTTTATCTTGAACTGAACAGCAAATTTTACCTACAGCTAGAAAAGAAAACTCAATGATGCTTTCTTCTCGTTCTTTTTTATATCTATTACCGCCGCTTCCCTTTATAGGTAAATGAAGATCAGTCCTCAATCGACAGTGCATAAGAAAAGAAAACACAAAATTTTGCAGCAGAGCATGACGGCGGCCTCAATCGACAGCTTGACATATGCCCACACCTAGAGAATTTTTTTGTTTCAAATGTTAGAACCAAGGTCTCCTCCAACTCAGTAAAAACATTTGATAAGTAATTTGGATGCAAAGAAATTTTAATAACTAAACTGAATTTAGACCGCTTGTGATGCGGACAGAACATATGAAAGCTTAGAAAATTCCTGCAAGAAAAAACGGAGATCAAATTCTTCCTTTCATTCATTTTTCTCGAAGTGGGTCTGAACCGCTAAGCAAATTCAAACTCCAGTAGTCAATATTAGGCTCTAGGAATTAACATAACCTCGTATTAGCTCAATTACCTCACACAGACATTCAAAGTAATTACCAGGAAACGGAAGAACATATTAGGCTCTAGGAATTAACATAACCTCCGTTGCTTTGTTCCTAGTTTCTTACGCACTCAATTCTGAAACAGGAAAACATAACCTTCAGTGGCAAACAAATAGAATTTGAAAACTATGTATATATACAGAGAAAAGAAAAATAAGAATGCAATTGATAAGTAGAATCAGTTACCTAGTTGCTGAAGGTGCGGCACCCGTGCTTGCCAGATTCGTCGCCGGGCCTGTGGTCTTGGGGGGAAAGTGGTGACCGTAATGCCGGAGTAGCCGAGCCGCCTGCGGTTGCTTCCTGGTGGGTGGGGTCTGCTGCCAAATGAATCATCAAGCACTAACCAAGGAGGCCAAATAAGCAAGCATTTGCATGCTACGGAGTTGTGTACTGTGTTGAGTACCTCCATATGTGCAAACAAAGCAAACTGGACCAATATAACCTTGACAAACATGATACATGATGCAGGGAGGAGCGTGTATCGTTTCCACCAGAACAATGGAGCTTAAAAATGGTAAAAATTAGATGAAAATGCTGATAAGTTGACACTTAATAGAATCATGGAATTTTCTTTCCAATTTATATCATTGTAAATGCTACAATCGTCAATGGAGTATGCACTTCTAAAAATGAAGTTGACAATTAAAGCACGCATCAATGGCCTCGGTCCAAAAATACTGCCTACGCCTAACATGTTACAGAACATAAAACTAACACATACACCTAATTAAGTGGACACCTAGTCACAGTAGCTCATGTGTTTTTTAAGCTCAGGCCTGGAGGAACAAGGCATCCACTTTAATAGTAAACTCACATTGTTTATTTTTTCGAAACATGAGTGCTGCTCATATGAAGTAGCATGTATGTGCCACAGTAATTCAGTGTTCAGTTAGTCGAAGGAGAGAGAAGTTCAGTGTAAATACAAATAGAATCCTATCGGTTCTCAATCTTCTGGAGAAAATGATGTTGGCAGGTTGCTCCCAACATCATTATACCGATGATGTTCTCTATAAGACCTCAACCATCGAGCAAGATTAGAACATGTTGATATTTGGATTTTTCTTTATAAAAATTCTTTGAGACCCCACACAGTAGAGCAAGGCATTAGGTTGCAAAACTTAATAACGAAATAGCATACAAATTACGACACCTGCAGGGTGGAGTAGGAGCTCACCTGGAGCTTAGGTGCTTTGCCACCCATCTACGCTCTGAATAAAAAGGATGGCAATGAGCAAGGGGAGGGTCGAGAGGGTGAGGAGAAGCAAAGGAGAAACAGATGAGCACGCGCAAGGAGTCAGACATGCTGCAAATTCCTGCACAAAAGGCGACCCTCTACTCAGTTTCTATAAATTCAGGTTCTGAACAGAGTTAATACACAAACCAACTGAGACCATCAGTTTCAAGCTTACTCGAAATAAGAAAAAGGCACGTGAATAATATCTCTTACAATATATCTATATTAGTCAGATCCATCGATTGATCAAAAATGGAATCATGATGTTTCAGTTAATATATCGGTAGAAACATTATTTTTTGGGTGTGCTCTGTAGGCAAAGGATACGCAACATACGTGTCCTCTGAAGCTAATATGAAATCATCTGGAGTAATAGGCAACCATACCATAACCGGATTAATAAATTATGAAGAAAGTTGACAAAATCTGTGAATAAGTATTACTGTTGCACCTCCTGCGGACTCGCCATGGCCATGGCCATGTGTGGATGCGCCGTCGAGGGGCGTTCCTCCATGGACGGCGACCGGGGAGGGGAGGAGAGGAGTTGAAGAGGACGGCGGAGCAGGCGGCCGGCAGCGTCGGGGACTAAGAGGAACGGGCGGCGGCGCGTGGAGAAGCTGGTCGTGGCGGCGGCGCCTGAGAAGCTGGTCAGGGCGGCAGTGTCGGTGACCTCTGGCCGGGAAGAGACGTTCCCGGCGTTCTCCTCCTCCTCGCCGAGCACCTTGCCGTCGGAGAAGGACCGGCGACCTCAACCCTAGCTGACGGGGGACGGGGGGCGGCGGCGGCCAGGCATCCTCAGGGGGAGGAACAGCGCGACAGGGGCGGGAGTTGTGGAGGAGAGGGACGACGCCGGGGGAGGGGGGCGGCGCGGCGGCCGGCGGGTGGGTGGAGACGGCGGGGCGGGCACAGAGGCGGCGGCGGACGGAATGGGGGATTTGAGAGATTTCGCGGAAGGGGTGGGGGGGCACTGAGCGAGCGATTCCGGAGGACTTTGGATTTTGGCTGCGCGCGTGATTTTTGCCAAGTCCCGCGCCTTTTGTTCGCTATGAGTGAAAAACGTTAGCCGACTGTTAAATACTAGTAATACACGGTTTACATTTTTATTTTATACGTGACTGTTTGTATTTTCCTTTTATTTTTTAATGTTTTATTTTAGAAAAAACTGTTGGAATGGTCAGTTTTTCTAAGAAACGGTCAGACCGGTTGGTTTTTCTAAAAACCAGTCGACCTCTGTTTTATCCACACACAAACCCTATCGGGCGCCGGCACACCCCTCCGCTACCACATTTGTCTGGTGCTGCGCCGCGGCGACGCCGTCCCTCCCTCACCGCAGCAATTCTCTCATGTGCTCTTTCGACCCTCCGTCGCACAAATTTCGGATATGAGCCGATTCGTAGGGTCCTCGTGATCTACGCCTTTGACCGGAGTCGAGAGGGATTCGACCGGGGTGAACTCCTATTGGTTTGTGTTTACGGTAGGTCATGGTGACGTGCTAGACCAAGTTTGAGCACATGACTTCACAAGATTATCTCCCGGTGGTGCTAAGTGCGGCACTAGCACTACAGGCGTATCGAGAGGGAACGTGTCGGATTTGTGAAGGAAGTGCGGGTCCTATTGCTCCGTTTGTCTCGAAACTTGTCGTGCTCTCAAAGGAGGCCACCAAATGACACGTGCCATGCCCTCGCATTTTTCTAACCCGCCTGCAATATTTGAGACATTTATTGCACTTCAAGGATTTCAGCGCCGGAAATTGCAGATCTGCAAGGCGACACATGAAATCATGCCCAGAAGCGGCATAGAAAATCCTATGTGATGTATTAGTGACATGCGTATGCCTTGTGCAGATGCAGGAGGGGCAAGCCAAGCCATCGGGGGTGAAATTACCTCGGTGGCATGCCTGATCCAACCGTTTTAATCCTCAGAAAATCGTACGATCCCGGAAATCCTCGGGATCATGCACGGCGTCATCACATGGCCCCTGTAGGGTGTGGTAAAAGTTTGGGCGCATTCCGAGTAGACCTCACCTGAGGCCACTTGTAAACTGCACCATCTTCAAGGTAGTCTCTTGGTATCGAGAGGGAACGTGTCAGGTTCTTGAAGGAAGTGTGGGTCATGTTGCTCCGTTGGCCTCGAAACTTGTCGTGCTCTCAAAGGAGGCCATGGAATGACACGTGTCAGGCCCCCGCATTTTTCTGACCCGCCTACAATATTTGAGACATTTATTGCACTTCTAGGGTTTCAGCATCGGAAATTGCAGATCTGCAAGGCGACACATGAAATTATGCCCAAAAGCAGCATGAAAAATCCTATGTGATGTATTTCTGACATGGGTATGCCCTGTGCAGGCGTGGGAGGGGCAGGCCCAACCATCGGGGGTGTGCAATTACCTCGATGACATGCCTCATCCAACCGTTTGAATCCTCGAAAATGGTACGATGCCATAAATCCTTGGGATCAGGCACAGCGTCATCACACGGCCCCTGTAGGGTGTGGTAAAAGTTTGGGCGCGTTCTGAGTAGGCCTCACCTGAGGCCGCTTGTAAACCACACCATCTTCGAGGTAGTCTCTTGGTATCGAGAGGGAACGTGTCGAGTTTGTGAAGGAAGTGCGGATCATGTTGCTCCGTTGGCCTCGAAACATGTAGAGATGGATATCATGGGATAGCAGCTGAAGAATTACTTCTGCAAGACGTTGATGGCGAGCGGACACCAGCAGGCACGCACGTTATCTGTGCCCACGATGAGTAGTAGACTAGCAGTAGCACCAGTGCCCCACCAACAACACAAGTAGCAGTAGCAACACATAGCAGCAGCCAGCAGGCCAACAGCACAGCACATAGCAGCAAGCCAATAGGCAACAGCACAACAGAGCACCACGAGCAGCAGTAGAGCACAAGCACAAAAGAGGACAAGTGAGCTCGAGGCACTGGCTCGAGGGGGAGACCGGGAGAGAACCAGAGGAGCTCACCTGCCTGAAGATGAAGACGAGCCGAGGAGAAGTTTGGGGGCGCGCGGCAACCCAAGGAGCAGTAGATCGAGGGCCGGCGGAGAAGGGGGCTCTATGTCAGGCTTGGGGGTGCGAGGCGGAGAAGCTCCGAATCTGGCGGTCGGCGGCGCGAGGAGGAGCCGGGGCTGGGGCGCCACGGCCTGGCTCGGTGAAGTGGCTGGCGGCGGTGCTGGGGCGCCGCGGCCTGGCTCGGTGGAGGGGCGGGCGCAGGGGCGAGCTGCGGTGGCGGGGAGGGGCGGGGGAGGGGCGGGCTGCGGTGGCGGGGAGGGGCGGGCTGGCGGCGGTGCTGGGCGGCGGCGGGAACGCGGGGCTGGGGCGGCGGGTGCGGTGGTGGGTGGGTGAGGTGGGGGGAGAGAGAGAGGGGTGGGGCTGGGCTGGGAGAGAGGGGGGAGGAGATAGCCCCACCTCTTTGCCATCAGCCAGCGCAGTTCACCGGAGGAGAAGGAAAGGGATGCCCGACAGCGAGCTTGGGCCGGGGAGCCGCCAGCAGGGGAGGGAGAGAGAGAGGGCGGCCGGAGGGGAGGAGACCGAGGGGTGAGGCGAGGGAGGAAGGAGAGGGCCGACCTGGCCGCCGGAGGCTGGGCTGAATCGGTGGCGGGGAGGGGCGGGCTGCGGTGGCGGGGGAGGGGCGGGGGAGGGACGGGCTGCGTTGGTGGGGAGGGGCTGGCGGCGGTGCTTGGCGGTGGCGGGGGAGGGGCGGGCTGCGGTGGCGGGAGAGGGGCTGGCGGCGGTGCTTGGCGGTGGCGGGGGAGGGGCTGGCGGCGGTGCTTGGCGGTGGCGAGGGAGGGGCGGGCTGCGGTGGCGGGGGAGGGGCTGGCGGCGGTGCTTGGCGGTGGCGGGGGAGGGGCGGGCTGCGGTGGCGGGGGAGGGGCTGGCGGCGGTGCTTGGCGGTGGCGGGGGAGGGGCGGGCTGCGGTGGCGGGGAAGGGGCTGGCGGCGGTGCTGGGCGGTGGCGGGGGAGGGGCGGGCTGCGGTGGCGGGGGAGGGGCTGGCAGCGGTGCTGGGCGGTGGCGGGGACGGCGGGGCTGGGGTGGTGAATGGGTGAGGTGGGGGGAGAGAGAGGGGTGGGGCCGGGCTGGGAGAGAGAGGGGTGGGGCCGGGCTGGGAGAGAGGGGAGATAGCCCCACCTCTTTGCCATCAGCCAGCAGATGGCAAAGAACTTTGCCATCTGCTGGCTGATGGCAAAGAGGTGGGGCTTTGCCATCTGCTGGCTGATGGCAAAGAGGTGGGGCTTTGCCATCTGCTGGCTGATGGCAAAGAGGTGGGCCTAGTGCGCCGTTACAACGCCGTCGTCCGCTGGACCCCACCAACCTCTTTGCCGTCTGCCAGCAGACGGCAAAGATTATTTGCCATCTGCTGGCAGATGGCAAAGAATTGGCTGATGGCAACCAGGTTCTTTGCCATCTGTCAGTTCTTTGCCATCTGTTTTTTGTAAGCAGATGGCAAAGACGTTCTTTGCCATCCGCTGGCAAACGGCAAAGATCTGACTGATGGCAAATTCCCTGTTTCCAGTAGTGTATGATAACCTTCAGAGTCATCATAATGCTCTCTTAGCTGATCATGAGAAGCTTTCTTATGAATTTCTTCAAAGAAAGCAAGATCTTGAGAAACTAAGAGTGGCTCATGAGGATCTCCAAAGGGAAAACGATTCCTTGCTGGCTCAACAGATCAGTACCACTCAGGAAGAATTTGTTCCACCATGTATGAAATACATCGAACGTGAAACTGCTAATTCTTCACCTGAATGTTCAAATGCTTCTATTGCTGCAAATTCTTCAACTGTCCCCGTGGTCACAAATTCCTCATCTGAGGATACCACAAGTATCACTGACGAAAATGCAGGGTTGAAGGAATTGTATGTGACAGGCATGTACAAAAGTCTCAAAGGGCATCAAACCCTTTGCGATGTGCTCAAAAAGCAGATTCTGAACAGGAACCCTAGAAAAGAGGGTATTGCATTTGAGAGGAAACTCAATGCTGATGGATCCTACTGGATACCTGAGCAGTAGCCCAAAACTTCATGGGTTGCTGCAAAAGGACCTCTTGTGGATCCATCCACTTTATCTGGCTTTACTTGTGATATTTCATATTCATCTGATGAGTCACTTGACTCCAACTACAAATTCTTAAAAAATCAGAAAGGTGAAGTATTTGCCAAATTTGTTGGAACTAACTGCAGGAACGGTTCACCTATGAGGAAAATCTGGGTTCCTAAGAGCTGCTTGGAAAATCTTCAAGTGAATGTCCTCACGACTCCTCCTATGAAGAAAAGGAACCCCAGATCAAATTCCTCATATGGACCAAAGTCTTCACTTGGACCAAATTCCTCAAATGGTCAAAAGTATCATTCTCATGCTAATGCATCTGTTTCCCAGGGAAAATCTAAGAGTTCTGAATATGTGCATTATTCTTCAAATCATTATGTTCATAAGTCCTCGAAGAATTTCTCTGCTTATTCATATGAGTACTCTAACCCTAGTCCTGTGAAACGAAGTGCACTAGCTTCAATGCCTCCCTTCTCATATGGAGCTCGTAGAATGATGAACTCTTTGCCACCCCTCCAGATGTGGGTGGTGAAGAAATTGAACTAATCTCTTATGCAGGGTCAGGTCTCCAAACGAACTTGAACGTCTGATGAATTTGCTGGAGACCTGAGGAAATGCTTGAAAGGACGCAAGCTAATCATGCAGAAATGAATTCCTCATTTCTCACGTCCTCACACTGCTTTACTTACTATGTTGTGTGATGAAATTTTGTCTGATGAATTTGATGTCATATTCTTCACTCTGAAGCATATGAGTTTGTAAGATGTACTAATTCATCTGCAGGATGAAACTCCAAAAACTACTGAGTGGGTCCTCGACAGTGGATGCACCAACCACATGACTGGTGACAAGAGTCTACTGATGAATATGCCACTTGCCTCATCTCATCTGAAGCATATCACCTACGCTGACAAAGGAAAAAGCAAGGTATTGGGTCTAGGTAAGGTTGCAATCTCCAAGGATCGACACATGGACAAGGTGATGCTTGTCGAATCCCTCGGGTTCAACCTCATGTCTGTCTCAATGCTTTGTGATCTTGATATGATTGTCATCTTTGAAAAATATCGCTGTGTTGTCATCATGGAATCTGACCATTCCAAAGTCTTCGAAGGCTTTAGGAGAGGAGACTTGTATATTGTTGATTTCTCTACAGGTCCTCAGCCTGCCACATGTCTACTTGCAAAGTCCTCAGAAGGCTGGCTATGGCATCGACGACTTGGGCATGCTGGTATGAGGAACTTGCACACGCTCGTGAAGAAAAAGCACGTCATTGGCATTGAAGGTGTCAAATTCCTCAAGGATCACCTCTGTGGTGCTTGTGAGTCTGGGAAGATGACCAGATCCAAGCATCCCTCGAAGACAATCATGACCACGACTCGACCTTTTGAATTGCTTCACATGGATCTCTTTGGCCCCACTCATTATTCCACACTAACAAATTCTTCATGTTTGTATGGATTTGTCATTGTTGATGATTACTCTCGTTACACTTGGGTGCATATTATTCTGTACAAGTCTGAAGTGCAGGATGTCTTCAGACGATTTGCTTCAAGGGCCTCAACAAACTTCGGCGTCAACATCAAGCATATCAGGAGTGATAATGGGACTGAGTTCAAGAACACCAATCTTGATGAATATCTTGATGAACTTGGTATTACTCATGAGCTATCTGCCCCATATACTCCTCAGCAGAACGGCGTCGTGGAGCGCAAGAACATGACTCTTGTTGAGATGGCTCACACCATACTTGATGAATACAAGACCCCTCGACGTTTCTGGCCCGAGGCAATTGATACTGCATGCCACATCATCAATAGAGTATATCTTCACAAATTCTTCAAGAAGACATCATATGAACTGATGACTGGCAAGAAACCCAATGTAAGTTATCTCAAAGTCTTCGGTGCAAAATGCTGGATAAGAGATCCTCACCACAGTTCTAAATTTGCACCGAAAGCACATGAAGGTTTTATGCTTGGTTACGGAAAGGACTCGCACACCTACAGAGTCTTCAACACCCACCATCAAAAGGTTGTTGAAACTGTAGATGTGCGGTTCGATGAAACTAACGGCTCGCAAAGAGAGCACCTGCCTTTTGTGACAGATGAAAAGTCACCCGAAGAATCCATTAGGTTGAAAGCTACTGAAGATGTTGTACCCACTGAAGAAAATCCTCAACCTACTGAGGAAGTCATTCCAAGCAATGAAGACATTCATGCTGATACACCTGAAGAAAATGGTGCTGAAGAAAATCCTTAGCCACGTCAACCTGCTCACCCAAGAGTTGCAAATGAAGTGCAGATTGACAAAATCATCGACAGCATCAATGCACCAGGTCCTCTCACTCGCTCAAGAGCTTCACATCTGACTAACTTTTGTGGGCACTTTGCTTTTGTCTCTATGATAGAGCCCACCAAAGTTGATGAAGCTTTCATGGAACCTGAGTGGATTCAAGCTATGCAAGATGAATTGCATCAATTCAAGCTCAACAACGTGTGGGAACTTGTCAAGCGGCCAGATCCTCGCAAGCATAACATCATACGTACCAAGTGGATCTACCGCAACAAACAAGATGAAAATGGCCTTGTGGTAAGGAATAAGGCTCGTCTTGTAGCTCAAAGCTACACACAGGTTGAAGGAATTGACTTTGATGAAACTTTTGCACCTGTCGCTAGACTTGAAGCTATTCGCATATTGCTTGCTTATGCTAACCATCATGATATCACTCTATATCAAATGGATGTGAAAAGTGCATTCCTCAATGGTAAGCTTGAGGAAGAAGTATATGTTGCTCAACCCCCAGGTTTTGAAGATCCTAAGCATCCTGACAAAGTCTTCAAACTCAACAAGGCCCTCTATGGCCTCAAGCAGGCCCCTCGGGCGTGGTATGATACTCTGAAGGAATTCCTCCTGAAGAAAGGCTTCAAACCCGGTTCACTCGACCCAACTCTTTTCACTAAATCCTATGACAATGAACTGTTCATATGCCAAATATATGTCGACGATATTATATTTGGATGTACTGACAAACGTTACAGTGATGAATTTGCCTATATGATGAGTGAAGAATATCAAATGTCTATGATGGGAGAGTTGAAATTCTTCTTAGGTCTTCAAATTCGTCAGCAAGACAATGGCATCTTCATCTCTCAAGAGAAATACTTCAAGGACGTTTTGAGGAAATTCGACATGCACGAATGCAGAGGCGTCAAAACTCCAATGCCCTCAAAAGGCCATCTCTGCACTGACGAAAATGGTAAAGATTTCGATCAGAAGGTATACCGCTCCATGATTGGCTCTTTATTGTATCTATGTGCATCTAGGCCTGATATTATGCTGAGTGTTTGCATGTGTGCCCGATTCCAAGCAACACCGAATGAATCACACCATAAGGCTGTGAAACATATTCTTCGATACTTAGCTCACACACCAACACTTGGATTATGGTATCCCAAGGGCTCAAATCTTCACCTCGTCGGATACTCAGATGCTGACTATGCTGGAGATCGTGTGGATCGCAAGTCAACCTCAGGCACATGTCATTTCCTCGGACGATCCTTAGTCTGTTGGTCCTCAAAGAAGCAGAACTGCGTGTCACTTTCTACTGCTGAAGCTGAGTACATTGCTGCTGGATCATGCTGCGCTCAGTTGCTGTGGATGAAGCAAACCCTCAAGGACTATGGCATCAACGTGAAGAATGTGCCTCTCTACTGCGATAATGAGAGCGCTATTAAGATTGCTTACAACCCAGTTCAGCACTTCAAGACCAAGCACATCCAGATTCGTCATCATTTTCTTCGAGATCATGTACTCAAGGGCGACATCTCCATCGACCACATCCCCACTGAAGAACAACTGGCCGATATCTTCACTAAGCCCTTGGATGAAAAGAGATTTTGCAAGTTGCGGTGTGAGCTAAATATCTTAGAATCTTCGAATGTCCTTTGAAAGGACACACATCCTAACACTTATGCAAAATTGATGACTTTGATGTGCACCACACGAAGTAATGTCTTTCTTCAATCAATGAAGAACAACTCTCTAAGTGTGAAGAAATTAACGAAGAATTTGATTCTCAGAACCCTACGACAATTGTACGCGGTGTCTGAAATCATCATTCTTATACGGTGGGTCACGCCACCAACAATAGTTGAAATTCTTCAAAGTTGAGTTTTTCATCATTTTGGAAATTCTTCAAATTTTCAAATTCCTCAAGTTTGAAAATTCCTCAACTTTTCAAAATCTTCAAACCATGAAACTGATGTTCTTCATTGACTATATATATATATATATATATATATATATATATATATATATATATATATATATATATATATATATATATATATATTTGAGTTTTCAATGTCCTCAACAGCATTCACTTATAGCTAATTCTTCAAGTTGATTTTCATATAAGTGAATGTGATCGGACCCGTTCCCCCTCTATGCTAAACTCAACCCAGTCTATTCACAAATTCTTCATATGCGTTCTACTTTGAAACTTGTTCAAAGTCTTCACTGTGTCCTTGACAGCTGAAGAATTTGCGAACAAATATTTAAAATTTTCACTATCAATTTTTTCGGCGCTTCCCGCTCAAACCGTTCCGATTCCCGCGACTGGATAAGCCACGATCCCCCACGATCTCCACTACTCAGATCGTGGGTGACACATGTCGCATGGAGAGTAAGGGTTAGGGGCAATCTGGTCCAAAATCTTCGGGCCGATTCGTTTTTATAGCCGCTATAAATACCCCCTCCTCTTCACTGTGCTCGAGTTACTCCTCACTCCCCATCTCTCCCAAGCTCAGACCTAGCGCCGCCGCTAAAATCATCGCCGCCGGAGAGGAAGAGCTTCACTGCCTCGACCTCGCCATCGCCGTATTCGCATCGGCCGCGGAAGACTTCACCCCGCCGCCGTTGTAGCTGTCTTCCTCTGCCAAGCTAGGGCGTGGGAGATCTGAACGGACGAACTTCCCCGACTCCATCTCACAGTTCGTCGTGTTCTTCGTCAGGGTAAATAAAATCTAATTTTACTGCCCTTGTTTGATCTTCATTTCTTCCACAAAATCCTCAAAAGTGTTTATTCTTCAAGAATCATCTTCTTAAGTACCTTACATGTTTCAATCCCTTGATGTGTTTCCCTAAGTTATGATTTTCTTCAAGATTCCTCAATTGTGTGGATCTACATATTCGCACAACTCTGGAACCTAAGACAAAGAACACTTAGTGAAATTCCTCAAGACATCTATGGTCAAAATCCTCAACTTGATGTATTTTGAAAAATTTCTGAGAACGCATATGACCGCTTCAAATTCCTCGCACCTATACTTTGTTCACAGGTACCAAAATGTCTGCTGATGAATCACTAGGTTCTCATCAACTTAACTCATTTGCAGCGTTTCTTGAGGAAAAACTGTGCACGTCTTCAGAATCATCAAGAGTTCAAAGTCATCAAGTGAAGAAAATGGCTGATGGCAAAAGACCTCAGAAGGGTGGAAAGAAGGCTAAACAGAACACTGCCTTTGAGATACCTGAGGATTTATATGCTGGGTACTGCACTCCAGATGAGACCATCCATGGGAAAGAAACCAAAGAGCAGAGGAAAATCAGAATTCAGAGGATTGAACGTAGGTGGATGAAGGAATGGAGAGACTATCGCTATGTCACTCCCAAATACATGAGGAAATTCGCCCTCAAACCTCCTTGCAAAAGGGCTCCTCCTGCTGATGACCAAGAAGTCGATCCCACTAGCGTTGCTCGTGGTGAAGACTTTCCTGATGAATGGGCAAAGCATCAACAAAAACTTCAGAGGACTGCCAAAGCTGCAGTGAAGAAATTCAATGAAGATTCTGCTGCTGCTGCTGCCTCTGCCGGAGCCTCTGAGAGTGTTTCGAAGAAATCACTGATGAAGAAATCTGCTGTGAAATCAAAATCTTCCACTCCAACGTCTTCACAGCAAAATCCTCAAGCAGATTCTTCAAAGGCCACTGCAATGCCTTCTGTTGCTGCACATTCATCTGCTGCTGCTGCAAAGTCTTCAACTCCTGTACATCTTGCTTCAGGGGCTTCTGCAAGTTCCTCAGCCCAAGAACAATCTTCAACAAGTCCTACCTTGATGAAAATCAAGAGAACTGCAGGACGAGGTCAGAGGCCAAGTCCTCACAAAAGTCTAACTACTATGAACATAACCTCAGGATCTGAGGATAATGATGAGGCTACCAATGAAGAATTGGAAGAAATCATCAGAAACTGTCAGCAAAGAGCTGCAATTGCCAAGGGCAGCTCTGTTCCTCTTATGCTGGATCCAAAGATGATCCTCAATTTCATCGACATATGGCATGAGGATCCCAGCACTCCACTCTCATCACTAAAACTGCCTATTGCTGTGGACCATGTCCTCACACACTTCATAGCTGAAGAAAAGTGGAAAAGAGAACTAGCTCAGAAAGCTAAGAGGAGCAGGGCAAGAAAAGAAAAGCTCCTGACGAACAATGTGATGAATTTGACTCCCACTCAACTCATCACAGTTCAGTCTGAGATTCGCTGCCTGACTGATGAACAAGAAAAATATGATGCTGAATGGAAGGGCACAAAAGTAAGATTTGTCAGGGCAGCCCAAGCTGCAGTTAAAGATCACAACACAAGGGTTGCAACTCAATTGCAACAACAAATTCCTCAGGCTGAAGAATCTGCTCAGCCTGTTGATGAAACTGTACGAGCTACTAAAGAAGCTCAAACTGCTGAAGAACCTGTCAGGGCAACCACCACTGTTGCGCCTGAAGAAATTGCCACGCCAGCTAAAACCTTTGCTGCGCCTGATGAAATTGAGACTGCTAGGACGACTGCATCAGTCGTGCCTGAAGAAAATGCTCCGCCTTCACCCTCTGCTGAAACTGCAAAGTCCTCAAGGGTGAAGAACATCAACCTTCCTTCTGCATCAGAAGCGAAGAAAACTAAGGCTGCGGAGAAGGCTGCACTAAAGAGAAAAGCATCAACTTCAATTTCCTCTGCTGTGAAGAAGTTGAAGACTATGCCAAGTTCCTCAACTGAGCCTATTGATGCAACCCCAATCTCCTCAGTGCCTGCCTATGAGATAGTTCCATTTGGTACTGCCTATGAAGTTCCAAATGATGAAGAAAAAGATCATTCTACTGCTTCCTCAGAGCAGATTGATGAAGAAATTGAAGTGGAAGCAAATGCTTCAACTCCACTGGTATCATCGCCCCAGCCTCAGTTGACTGCTGAAGAGGCCGGTGTTGAAGAAATGGAAGAGGAAGTGGATATTGGAAATACTACCCCTCTCATCAATGATGAATATTGGGAAGCTGCACACCCAAATTCTCCAATGACCACTCCCCTTACTCAAATTCCTCAGTCTCCAGCCCAGACTGAAGAAATTCATACTGAAGAAATTCCAGCTGCAACAGCTGAAGAAATTGCTGCTCAGATTGCAAATGAGGAAACTGCTATTCAAATTCCTCAATCTGAAGAAGTTCCTCCTCCGGAAGTTGTGGGCCGCTTCAAGCCAAATCTTCAGCCGAAGCCCAAGATGCCTTTCAAAAGCTCAAAGCGCCCCAAATTCCTCAAGAACAATTTCTTCAAGGAGCACATATTCTTCGACGGACCAAACCCTTATGATTCTGCAAGAGCCGGACGGACCAGATTCTGGACACCTACACAAATGAATTACTATGCATCAGTACTGTTTGACCAGGAGAAAGTCTTTGAGCTCCAGCAAATTCCTCATGCAGACATGGAAACTATTCCGTGCTTCACACCGGTGCTCGTAGTCCTTCATGATACAGGAATTCTTCCCTTCTGTGCTGAGATATGTGATTGGAATGAAGAGCTAATTCTTCAATTCTATGCCTCCTTACACATCTCAGGTGTTGCCTCTGACGTCAATTCCTGAGTCTTGGACTGGATGACTGGATCAACTCACTACACTGCTCAAGCCACTAAATTGCTTCGGTCAGTCACCCTACCAATTCCCTCAGAAGGAGCCAGATGTCTGTTTGATGAACCTGCTCTGCCAAATCATTTGATGCAAGTGCTGATGAAGCCATTGGCTCAGGGCCAACCTCAAAGGACTTCCTTCCTTGTGAAGGATTTGCAATATGTGCCCAGAACAGTCTATCGAATTCTGACCAAAACCCTCAGTCCTCAGAAGGGTCACAATTCTGAAGAAGAAGAAGTTGAGGGAATCATGAAGAACATGCTATTCAACATCATTCATGGGATTCCCATCAATTACCATGATTTCTTCATGAGGACTTTGGCCAATGCTGCTTCAGCTCCGTTTGAATTGAAGCCTTACGCTCCCTGGATCATGAAATTCCTTAGAGCAAAGTCCTCACTTCCATTTAAGGCTGACTTTCAGAATCACTTCCGCTTCCTGCCTCCGATCGAAGTCCTCAAGAACACATTTTCTTCAGTTAAGGGAAAAGGCAAAGCTGTTGTTGATGAAGGTACTCGTCCATTGGATGGTCAGTTTCGCAAAGCTGCATCTTATTCCACCAATGATGACACTATTACCCAAGATTCTGCTGCAAAGGCTTCAGCGCAAAATCCTCAAGATACTGCCCCTCGTGTGATGACTGATCGCGAGCTTCTTCTAAGTCTTCATCAGAAGGTTGATCATAATCACAAGTGGGTAAAGCGTCAGTTTGGTTCACTTCTTTGAGACATGACAGTCACGCACAATGCTGTGAGAAGGAACCACTATTATCTTCATGAAGTCTTCAATCGCACTTGGGCCATTCTGTCTCACTTCAAGACTCCTGAAGAACTCAAGGCGATGGATCTTGAGCAGAAACTTGACTGGGCTCGTCCTCTTCAGAAGAAATTCAAGAAAGTTCATGTTCCTCAGCTGGTCACAAGCTCATATTCTTCATCACGCGAGGCGGATGAAGCTGAGGACATTGACGACACTGCTGCGGGCCCTGCATCGACAAACGACCCCGACAATGCTGGCGCTCCTCCACCACCTTCAAGATGAAATTCTTCAGGGGCGTTAGTCCTCACTTTTTCGTCCCTTTTGGTCTTCGATGACAAAGGGGGAGAAAATTTGAGTTAGTCTTTAAGCGGGTCTATATATATGGGTTGTTTGTGTTTAAGTTACAACTCTCGCTCTTCTGAAGCTTTTGTTCGTTGAGTTGTAAACTTAAGTCCGATGGTGGTCTGATGTTTTTGAACCACTTTCCACATACTATTTCCTCAAGTTATCTTAATGCACGCATGCTGAATTTCCTCAGACCCCATTTTCCATCATGCATTTCAATTTCCTCATGATATATAATAAATGCGTGTATGGATTACAAGATATAGGCGGAGTTCTCCATGTTTTTCACCTGCCATGTGCATTTGCAGTCCAAAGCAAATTCTTCAAATATGCACATCTTCTGGGGGAGTTCTTCTATATCTTGCAATCAAATTCCTCAGACTCAGTACTTACACTTCATATTATTATCCCCGTTGAAAACTTAACCTATTTGTCATCAATCACCAAAAAGGGGGAGATTGTAAGTGCATCTAGTGCCCCTTAGTGATTTTGGTGTATTGAAGACTTATAGGTTAAGAGACTGATGCGTTTGTAAGTGTACACATGCTCTATAAGTCGCTGAGGAGTTTGATACATTCGGTGATTATCGACCCCTAAAAATGTATGTCTTCAACTGAAGACTTTGGTGAAGACTTTGGTATTCCCTGAAGACTTTGAAAAAGATGAAGTTGGTGTGACCTTGAAGATATGAATGAGGACTATGAAGCGTGAAGACTTTTGTTTTCGTAGTTTCATTTCCTTTTCTTTGAGTCATAGGAAACACCGTACTGTTAAAGGGGGCCGAGGTAGTACTAAGGAAAATTTCCAACTGATGCTCAACTCAAAAGCTTCAACCTATCCAATCCTTCGAGCGAAGCCTTTGGAAATCTCTTGCAGTTCAGTCAAGTTCTTCAGTGACAGAGACGATGATCTTCTGGTCTCTGGGGAAATTGGTCTGACTGAGGAGTTAGGATTTCGCCAGTGCGAATTGCCTACAAGTGAGGAACATGATAAGTCTGAGAACTTTCATAGTTCGAGATTCCGACCATTGCTGTGCTAAGTGCCAGCTGTCCCCAATCATCCTATCCACAGAACGGTCATATCCTTGGAGCATCATTGTATTTTATTGTTCTCTGTTAGGTGTTATTTATAATCTTGTTTTTAAATAAAAATTTCCAAGAATTTCTTTTAGGATGCTTGAATTGCATGTTTGATGTGTGCTGTGTAAAAACAGAAACTTTTGCTGTAGTGTTTGAATTTTCATATTTTACTGGAAGGTGGAAAGTTTCTGAAATTTTTACATAGTGTTTTCATGTAAATTATTTATCACGTCCTAAATTTTCATAAGTTTTTGAGTTACAAAAGTACACTGGTTTAATAGATTGCTACAGACTGTTCTGTTTGGACAGATTGCTGTCATAGTTTTGTTATCTACTTATCCTATAGTTTCCATAGCCTATATTGGTAGATATAAATTGTGGAAATGATAGTAAACAGTAGATGATGTTTGGAAATTATTATGCAACTTGTCTTGGCAGTACAAGAAGTGTTGATTTATTCTTTTGTGTACTAACCTATCTCACGAGTTCTTTTCGAGTTTTGTGTGGATGAAGTTTTTGAGAATAGGTGAAACCATGATATGAGAGGATTGAACGAGATACAAAAGCTCAAGCTTGGGGATTCCCAAGGCACCCCAAGTGAATATTTCAAGAAGTCTCAAGCATCCAAGCTTGGGGATGTTACGCATCCCACCTCTCTTCGTCAACTATCGGTTAGCCTATGTTGAGCCTAAATTTTTATTCGTTCACATGATGCATGCTATTCTTGGAGTTCTATTTTTGTTTAGTTTGATATTTGAATAAAATACTCAGATCTGAAAATCTTTATTGAGAGAGAGAGAGTCCTCACATAGCTACTTAATTTTTTGACTACTCATTGATCTTCACTTATATCTTTTGAGAGTAGCTTGTCATTTACTCTTGTGCTTCACTTATATCCTATGAGTAAATTATTGAATGAATTGAATACCATGAAGTTGAAATTATATGTTCATATCATGCCTAGTAGTAGCTTCACATTGGGTTTAGAAAGTGAAATCTTTTGAACCTTGACAATCACAATATTGGTCATACAAGCAATTCGTGAATGATTAGTATAAGGAAGAGAACTTTCACATACAAATATATTATCCTGGACATCTTCTGTGATTGTGAATACCCATTAATTATTTTCAAACTTGAGAAAATTAGTTGAAGTTGGACAAGGAAGACAACATAATGAGTTATGGTTGTGTATATTTGCATAGAAGTTATATTGTTATGGATCCTCCAACATGTGGTGCTTGTTTAGAACCTTTAGCTAGCCAACACTTCGTACTAAGTAGAAATACTACTTGTGCATCCAAATCCTTGAGCCAAGTTTCTTCCATAAGAGTCCACCATACCTACCTATATATGGTATTTCACTGCCATTCCAAGTAAATTTGCATGTGCCACCTCTAAACATTCAAATAAACATCTGTTTTGTGTGCCTGGACCGCTCATGGAGCGACGAGGAGCGGTCAGTATCTTCCATGTTAAGCGGGTTATTCTCATGATGAGTGTTTATTCACTCGTCCTTGCAGGAGAGAGGCGGTAATAGGGATTCCTAGTCCCGAAATAAAAAATGCAAATAATTAAACAAAACTACCCCAGGAATGTTGTTGGTATGGACGGTACCCGTGGATTCGACTAGCCGTGGAGTGTGTTTGTTGGTGGAGGGGGAGTAAACCTTTACTTTTACCGCTTGGGAACCGCCGCTAACGTGTTTAACATGGAAGATATTGATAACTCTTGGTATTAACGTTGATAGGAAGGGTGCACCTCCCAAAATTATATTTATCTCCGATTTAAACTTTGAGCTCTGGCACCTCTGCAAATCCCTGCTTCCCTCTGCGAAGGGCCTATCTTTTACCTTTCAGTATTTACTTTTATGCAAGAGTCAATAGTATGCATTCTCATTTCAACCTCAATTATTCTCTAGTTGGCAAGCATCATGTGGTGGGGAAAGATCTAGGCACATATGGCCAGTCAAATATATTTGATCATGACTTATTATTGTTGACAATTATCTCTATGATAGTTGTTAAGTTTCAAGAGAATTCATTATTTGAACCATGACATGCGAATTGATTGCTCTATCTTGATGATTTTTATGAGAAAAAGTTGCTGGTTATGATGCTAGAAAATTGACTGAAATTATCAATGATCAAACTTATATATTATGCTAGCATTCACACTTCATAAATTAGTTCTTTTATCATTTACCTACTCGAGGACGAGTAGGAATTAAGCTTGGGGATGCTGATACGTCTCCAACGTATCGATAATTTATGAAGTATTCATGCCATGATTGCCTATGTTTACAATACTTTTATGTGGTTTTGATGCACTTTACATGATTTATTTAGAACTAACCCGGACTGACGCTGTTTTCAGCAGAACTACCGTGGTGTTGTTTTTTGTGCAGAAATCAAAGTTCTCCAAATGCAACGAAACTTTTTGACGATTTTTTTGGAACAAAAGAGGCACTGGAAGCTTCGTTGGAGGGCCAGAAGAGCCACGAGGTGGGCACAACCCACCAGGGCATGCCAGGCCCCCATGGCGTGCCCTGGTGTCTTGTGGTCCACTCGTGGCCCATCTTCGTGTGAAACCGACGTCCAAAAATCCTATATATTCAGAAACCCCTAGAAATAACCCTAGACGAGAAGTTCCGCCGCCGCAACCGTTTGTGCTCACTTTTGTTACTTGCTACCTTGCTGTTTTTATATTTTCAGATTACAAAAACCTTTATCTACCATCCATATTGCACTTGTATTACCATCTCTTCACCGAACTAGTGCACCTATACAATTTACCATTGTATTGGGTGTGTTGGGGAGACAAGAGATTTTTTGTATTTGATTGCAGGGTTGCTTGAGAGAGACCATCTTCATCCTACACCTCCCATGGATTGATAAACCTTAGGTCATCCACTTGAGGGAAAATTGCTACTTTCCTACAGAACTCTGCGCTTGGAGGCCCAACAAAGTCTACAAGAATAAAGTTGCGTAGTACACATCACACCACGATGTCAAGCAGGCAATTGGATCGTACTTTTTAACGCGCTTCAACTTTTTATTACTCACGCAATATATGAGCGTGAAACATGGATATAGCATAAAGGTGGAATAAAATATGGTGGTAGGTTACAAAGGGGTAAAAGTGGAGAAGAAAGTCTCGCATCAACTAGGCGTATCAACGGGCCATGGAGATGCCCATCAGTAGATATCAATGCGAGGAGTAGGGATTGCCATGCAACATATGCACTAGAGGTATAAGTGTATGAAAGCTCAACTGAAGCTAAGTGGGTGTGCATCCAACTTGCTTGCTCATGAAGACCTGGGGCATTTGAGGAGCCCGTCATCGGAACATACAAGACAAGTTATAAATGAAAAATTCCCACTAGCATATGAAAGTGACAAAACAAGAAACTGTCTATATGAAGAACATGGTGCCACTTTGAGGCACAAGTGTGGAAAAGGAGATAGTAGCACTGTCCCTTCTCTCTTTTCTCCCATTTACTTTTTTCTTTTCTTTTTCTTTTTCTTTTTCTATGTTTTTTCTTTTTCTT
This sequence comes from Elymus sibiricus, assembly GCA_039707655.1. Taxonomy (NCBI): domain Eukaryota; kingdom Viridiplantae; phylum Streptophyta; class Magnoliopsida; order Poales; family Poaceae; genus Elymus; species Elymus sibiricus. The sequence goes on from CM077663.1 coordinate 427,830,592, forward strand.
TCTTTCTTCCTTTTTTCTATACCCCTTTTTTCTTTTATTTTTCGTCCGGAGTATCATCCCTACTTGTGGGGGAATCATTGTCTCCATCATCCTTTCCTCACTGAGACAGTGCCCTAATAATGATCATCACACTTTTATTTACTTACAACTCAATATGGAAAAATATAGTATGACTTGACGTGGCTTGAGACTGCGTCGGTATTTCCCTAAAGAGGAAGGGATAATGCAGCACAACGACGGTAAGTATTTCCCTCAGTTATGAAACCAAGGTTATCGAACCAGTAGGAGGATCACCACCACCCAACAAGCAGCACCTGCACACAAATAACAAATACTCGCAACCCGACGCGAAAGAGAGGTTGTCAATCTCTCTACGGTAAAAAGATAGATTAGGTAGTGATAGATAGGAGAGATAGATCTCTCAAGGGCACAAAATAGAAAAGGCAAATAAAATATGCAGCAATATATTTTTGGGTTTTCGGTTTTGTAGATCTGAAAACAAAGAAGCAAAAAGATAGACCGGAAAGCAATATGTTGGAAAAGTAGACCCGGGGGCCGTAGGATTCACTAGTGGCTTCTCTCATGAGTATAGCGCACGATGGGTGAACAAATTACTGTTGGGCAATTGATAGAAAATCGAGTACTCATGACGATATCCAAGGCGATGATCATTATATGGGCATCACGTCCAAGATAAGTAGACCGACTCCTGCCTGCATCTACCACTATTACTCCACACATCGACCGCTATCCACCAGGCATCTAGTGTATTAAGTTCATGGAAAAACGGAGTATGCAATAAGAACGATGACATGATGTAGACAAGATCTATTCATGTAGGAATAGACCCCATCTTGTTATCCTTAATGGCAACGATACATGCGTGCCTTGGTGCCCCTTTTGTCACTGGGAAAGGACACCGCAAGATCGAACCCATCACAAAGCACCTCTTCCCATGGCAAGAAAAATCGATCTAGTCGGCCTACCTAAACCAAAGATTCAAAGAAGAAATACGAGGTTATAAGTAATCATGCATATAAGATATTAAAGAAGACTCAAATAATATTCATGGATAGAAACTGATCATGAACTGAAAATTCATCGGATCCCAACAAACACACCGCAAAAGTTTACATCAAATAGATCTCCAAGAGACCATTGTATTGAGAATCATAAGAGAGAGAGGAATCCATCTAGCTACTGCCTACGGACCCGTAGGTCTATGGTGGACTACTCACGCATCATCGGAGAGGCACCTATGAAGAAGATGAACCCCTCCGTGATGGTGTTTAGATTGGATCTCGAGGTTCTAGAACTTGCGGCGGCTGGAATTGTGTTTCATCGAATATCCTAGGGTTTTTGGAATATTTGAGAATTTATAGGCATCTGAGGCGGTGCAGAGGGGCCCCGTGGAGGGCACAACCCATCAGGGCGTGCCGGGGGCCCCCTAGCGCGCCCTGGTGGGTTGTGCTCTCCACAGCCCACCATCCTGGCTCTTTTTTGGCCCACTGGGTGTCTTCTGGTCCAGAAAAAATCTCCAAAAAGTTTTGTCGCGATTGGACTCTGTTTGGTACTGATATTCTACAAAGTAAAAATCAAGCAAAAATAACAACTGACACTTTGGCACTATGTCAATAGGTTAGTCCCAAAAAATGATATAAAGTTGTTATAAAATGATTGTAAAACATTCAAGAATGATAATATAACAGCATGGAACAAGCAAAAATTATAGATACGTTGGAGACGTATCAGCATCCCCAAGCTTAATTCCTACTCGTCCTCGAGTAGGTAAAAGGTAAAAACAGAATTTTTGATGTGGAATGGTGCCTAACATGTTCATCATATTCTTTTCTTTTCTATAGCATGGACATTTGGACTTGTAAATAATTCAAAGCAATAGTCTAAATTTAACATAATGACTTCAATACTCAAGCATGTCAACAGGCAACCATGTCTTTCAAAATATCAACACTAAAGAAAGTTATCCCTAGCCCATCATGCTCAATCATTGATCCATTCATGAAACACACTCAAATATTAGCTATGCCCAATGCTCAAGTACGATCATAGTGCCCCCTAGTTGGTGCTTTATAAGAGAAGATGTAGACTCAAAGTAAAAATAAAAATAGCATAAAGTAAATAGATAGGCCCTTCGCAGAGGGAAGTAGGGATTTGTAGAGGTGCCAGAGCTCAAAGTTTTAAATTGAGAGAGAAAAAAAATATTTTGGATGGCATGCCTTTCCTGTCAACAAAAACGACAAGGTAGCTCACAATACTTTCCATGCTAGATATATCATAGGCGGTTCCCAAACAGAAAATAAAGTTTATTCCTTTTTCCACCAAACTTTCATTTTCCATGGCGGGCCGTATCCACGGTTTCCTTCCATACCAACACTTTCAAAGGAATTTATTATTTGACAACATAGAGTAAATATATTTTTTACTTTTTCATTTCGGGAATGGGCATCCCTATTACCGCCGCACTCTCGTGCAATGACAAGTGAATAAACACTCATCTTGAGAATAACACATCTAGCATGGAAAAATATTGGACACTCCCCACCGTTTCATGAGCGGTAGGAGCACACAAAAGAGAAAATTTATTTTGAAAATTTAGAGATGGCACATGCAAATTTGCTTGGAACAACATGGAAATACCACATATAGGTAGGTATGGTGGACTCATAAGGCAAAACTTGGTTTAAGGATTTTGGATGCACAAATAGTATTTCTACTTAGTACAAATGGAGGCTAGCAAATAGATTGAGAAGCAACCAAACCAAGAAATGAAAATTCACATAAGCGAGCATTGAGCATAACTAACACCGAATAATGCACCATGAGTAGGATGTAATTTCATTGCATAACTATTGACTTTCATACTTGCATAGGGAATCACAAAACTTAACACCAATATTCCTACTCAAGCATAATTACTCACTAACATGACTCACATATTACTATCATCATGTTTCAAAACTACTACAAGAATCAAGTTTAATTTGCCCAATGATCTTCATGAAAGTTTTTATTATATGCACCTTGGATATCTATCACTTTGGGACTAGTTTCATATATTGCCATTGCTTTTTTTGACAAGCTCAAACAAATTTAAGTGAAGCACATGAGCATAAAGATTTCTTTTCTCAAAAAGGTATAAGTGAAGAATGAGAGGATTTCTTCAAAATTTAATAACTCTCAAATTAATCTAAGTGAAGCATGAGAGTATTTCTACAAAAATTTCCAAGCACACCATGCTCAAAAAGATATAAGTGAAGTACTAGAGCAATTATATAGCTCAAAAAGTTTAAGTGAAGCACATAGAGTAATTCTAACAAATCATAGCATAATTTTAGCTCTCCCAAATAGATGTGTACAGCAATCATACAAAGTAAAAACAAACAAGCAAAGCAAGCAAAGATACAAGACGCTCCAAGCAAAACTCATGATATGTGACGAATAAAAATATAGCTCCAAGTAAAATACCGATGGTTGTTAGAAGAAAGAGGGGATGCCACCCGGGGGCATCCCCAAGCTTAGTTGCTTGTTACTCTTTGGATATATCTTGGGGGTGCAGTAGCATCCCCAAGCTTAGGCTCTTGTCACTCCTTATTCCTTCATCCATCATGATCTCACCCAAAACTTGAAAACTTTAATCACACAAAACTCAACAAAATCTTCGTGAGATCCGTTAGTATAATAAAGCAAATCACTACTTTAGGTGCTGTTGCAAACCTATTCATATTTTTTTATTGCATTATACCTACTGTATTTTAACTCTACCATGGCTCATACCCTTCAATATAACCCACAGATTCATCAAAACAAGCACACAATGCAACGAAAACAGAATCTGTCTTAAACAGAACAGTCTGTAGTAATCTGTACCCTAACCATACTTATATAACTCTAAAAATTCTGAATAATTAGGAAAATGTAAGAAATTTGTGTATAAACACTGTGTTAAAATTTCAGCTCAAGATCATGTTTGAGCAAAAAAGGAAAATTCATATACTGGATGCAAAGTTTCTGTTTCAGATTCAGCATCGCTTCTACTCATCTTATGAATCATCCTAAAGGTTCTACTTGGCACAAACACTAAATAAACCATAAAAACACAATCATAACAGAGGCATAATTGTGTCAACACTCAAAAACATAAAATGAAAAGCAAAAATTTATTTATTCATTGGGTTGCCTCTCAACAAGCGCTATCGTTTTACGCCCCTAGCTAGGCATAACACATAGATTCAAGTAATGTCATCTTTGGTTTTGGATCCATAGGATGCCCTCATGATTGATTCATGTGGTGGATTAATTATTGCTCTAGGGAAGTGTTCCATACCCTTTCTTAGAGGAAATTGAAAACGAATATTGCCTTCTTTCATATCAATCACGGCACCTATAGTGCGTAAAAACGGTCTACCTAGTATAATGGGACAAGACGGATTGCAATCAATATCAAGCACAATAAAATCTATGGGCACATAGTTACTATTTGCAAGAATAAGAACATTAATTCTTCCCAAAGGCTTTTTAATAGTAGAATCCGCCAAGTGCAAATTAAGAGAACATTCTTCAATATTGGTAAGACCAAGCACATCACATAGAGATTTCGGAATCGTGGAAACACTAGCACCCAAATCACATAAAGCAAAGCACTCATAATTTTTAATATTGACTTTAATGGTAGGCTCCCACTCATCATGTAATTTTCTAGGAATAGAAATCTCTAACTCCAACTTTTCTTCAAAAGATTACATCATGGCATCAACGATATGTTTAGTAAAAGCTTTATTTTGCTCATAAGCATGGGGTGAATTCAACATGGATTGCAGCAAAGAAATACATTCAATCAAAGAGCAACTATCATAATTAAAGTCTTTGCAATCCAAAATAGTGGGCACATCACTAGTTAAAGTTTTGACCTCTTCAAACCCACTTTTATCAAAAATTTCATCAAGATTTTCACCCTTCAAATTATTGGGACGCCTTCTAGCTAAAGTTGACTCTTCTTCAGTCCCTTTATCATAAATCTTAATATTACTAAACAAGGAATCAATAGAAGAAACACCAATCACTTTAAGATCTTCATATTTTTTATGAAGGCAATCACTAGCAAAAGATTTTTCTAAGATTTCTCTTTTAGCTCTAAGCATAGCGGTTCTTTTCTTACTTTCATCCATATAGACATATAAAGCTTTAATTGATTCATCAATCTTAGGCACAAAAGCTTTCAACTTGAGATTTTCAACATCGTGAGAAATTCTATCAATGCTTCTAGACATATTATCAATCTTATTCAACTTTTCTTCTATCGTAGTATTGAAAGCCTTTTGCGCATTGATAAATTCTTTAATATTACTCTCAAGATCAGAGGTGTTCCTATTATTATTGTAAGAGGAATTACCATAATTATTAGAGGAATTTCTAGGAAAAGGCCTAGGATTAAAATTACCTCTATAAGCATTGTTATTGAAATTGTTTCGCGAGACAAAGTTCACATCTACGGATTCACTATTTTGCTCAATCAAAATAGACAAAGGCACATCATTAAGATCAATAGGAGCATTTTTACTAGCAACCATTATTTCTATAAAATCTATACGCCACCGTGCTCTCAAAGATATAAGTGAAGTACTAGAGCATCTGCTTAGCTCAAAAGATATAAGTGAAGCACAAAGAGTATTCTAATAAATCATGGTGATCTTGTGTCTCTCTCAAATGGGTGTGTGCAACAAACAATGATTGTGGAAAACTAAAACAAAAGCAAACTAAAGCAAACAACGCTCCAAGCAAAACTCATATCATGTGATTAATAAAAATATAGCTCGAAGTGACATACCGATGGATTGAGACGAAAGTGGGGATGCCTGGAAGGCATCCCCAAGCTTAGGCTCTTTCCACTCCTTATTCCTTCATCCATTGTGGTAGCACCCAAAACTTGAAAACTTCAGCACACAAAACTCAACAAAACCTTTGTGAGATCAGTTAGTATATTAAACATATCAAATAATTTATGTACCGTTATAAATTGATTCTTATTTTATTATTGCATAAGGTACTGTATTCTAACTTCTCCATGGCTTATACCCCCCTATACAATTCATAGCATCATCAAAACAAGCAAACTATGCAAGCAAAAATAGAATCGAACATATAAAGACTCCTAGGGTACCCGCCAAACCAGCGCCATCGCAGTTTCAAATCAATCCTGCCCGGTCGATTCACCGCGCTGGCACCTTACATCGTACCTTCTGTCCCGGTGGTAAGCATCTGATCGCACGTTTTTTCATACGCTGCGTGCTTGGAGCAGGAGCAACTGCCGAGTGGGCCAGTCGATGCACGCGGGCCAGGCTCGCAGCGACACGGCTGGTGCGTGTTTCTGTCGATAGGGAGGGGTCGATCGATCGTGGCCTGTCAGTGCGGTTTCTACCGCCGGTGAATACCAGGGGCGGGTCGGGGGAAAAGATCTCTTTCTCCCTCGTCTCTTCCCATCCCCTCCTCTTCCCCATGCCGCCGCCGCCACTTCCCCCACCCTCTCGGCCGCCCCTCCTCCCCTGCCTCCGCACCCGGCTAGCACAGCCCGACGAGTGCGTGGGTCGCGGCGTGCGGAGAGCGAGGAGAGGGAGGGGACAGATGCGTGAGGAGGAGGAGGCCACGGCCGTCGGCTCCTCTCCTCTCCCTGTCGGCGCCAGCGCGTTGGTCGCGGGGCGTGAGGAGAGCGAGGAGAGGGAGGGGGAAGATGCGTGAGGAGGAGGAGGAGGACCAGGCGGTGGCGCGCCCGCCGGATCCGAGGCGCGTCGGCGCGGAGGCAGCCGCGGTGGGCTCCGACCTCTTCTTCACGCACGGCGGCAGGAGCAGCTCCACCTCTCCACTCCCCCCACGCGTGAGCCCTCCACAACCCCACCCCCACGCCGAGGCGGCGTCCAGAGGCGGTCGGCGGCGGCGCAGGTGAGCTCCCTGCCGCGCCCTCCTCCTTCCTCTCCCCGACGACGCCGGTGAGATCCATCCCGTGCCTTCCCTCCCGTCGCGTCCCCCTCCTCCACAGCGGCCCTCCCTGTTGATGGAATCCATCTCTTCTGCGCTCTTCTTCTTCCCCTTCCCTGCCTCCCCGGCTCTCCCTGATCCCATCTATTTGTACATACTAAGCTAGCTCAACCACACAGGCAGCTTGATTGATTCCTATACTAGCAGCAGTACGTTTGTGTCTAGGCGGAACCTCCTGTACGTGTGATTTCGTGGAGTCATCTAGCTCTAGATCATAGATGCCACTGGACTCCCAGGTTCTTTCCTATGTAGGAGCATGACTAAATTTTGTAGTTTGCAATGGCTGTTTGGGTGACATCTCAGATTCCCTTTGAGGTCCTGTATGCGCCTTGTTCAACTATGGTTCAAATTCATATCATTGTTAGTCCTGCTGCATGATGGAACTAGCTAAGGTGGTTGTTGTTTTGCTACCGAATGGGCCACAATCTTTTAATCTTTTTCGTTTCCAGGTTCTGATAGATGAGTGATGGCTAATGGTTGATGCAAAGGAGGAGGCGTACTGATGGAAGTTGGTAGCAAATCAGGTGAGGCTGGATAGCCCGTCCCAAGTGCGCAGGTGAGCCCCCCCCTCCTCTCTCTCTCTCTCTCTCATTTTTCCTTTGAGGTTACAAATGCGAGCACTAGCTGTTGTTGCCTTGTTGGGTCAAGCCGCCATTGCACCAGACACGCAAGTACACATTGCTCTCAGATTCAGTTGGTGGGGTTTGCAAGTAGAGAGATCGCATTTAGGAATTACATTTTGCCATCACACAGAATGACACAAGATTGGGCCAGTAACTTCTGGTTCTGGCCTTCTGGGAGGATACAGAGAGATACTTATGAGGCAATAGGTGCGTGGTGCAGAAGGTGCTCTCCAACCATTTGAATCTGCAGTTCTCCACAACTCATTTACAACAAAAGCCTTGAGTAGTAGCACTGATGTCACTATAAGATATAATTTTGTTAAAATTCAAATAAGCATTGTATATACAATTCAGTTCCATACATTTAGCATAACTCAATCTATAGGCCGAATGAATTGAAACTGAAAATATAAGTGATGCACCAAATTTTTATCTAGGAAAATTGGGGCATTTCTTTTTAACATTACTCCTTATCCATTAAATATTATGTGCCAAAACATGATGGATAGAACCATACTTTGTGCTGGCTTGAATTTAATACTTATATATCAATTCCTTACTCTAGCCTTTTCGTCAGGATTAATAAGTAGTAGTGATGCATCACTTCCCTAACAACCTACAGCTGGCAAAACTTAGGTTATGAAACATCATGTGTCAACTGTCAATTTTATAACTGTCCTTATATTATGTCATAATCTTCCGGCATGATTTCAATGTTTACAGGTGTACTATAATGCAGTAAACTGATTGTTTACATTTCTCAAATTTCCATAGGACCACTCCGTCCTCGAGCCCTTCTTCTCCTCTCTCCGCGCCGTCTCGCCTCCCCTGCTTTCGCACCGCCACCTTCCCTCCCCGGCGCTCGAGGTGCAGCAGCAGGCGCGCCATGATTCTGGATCGGGCGGATATCTTCGCCAGGAGAGTAGGAGCTGCAGTGAGGGAAGCAGAGGAACCCATCCTGGTCGAGCCCCCGCTCTGGCGGCTGCCCGCAGAGGAGGCGAGGATGGCTCCCGGTTCGTGGAGGAGACGCCCGGCACAGGTGAGCTCTTTCTTCATCGGTTACTCATCTTCGCATGGTAACCTGAGCTCATCCCCTGATTCGCGGGAGATCAGGGCGGTCATGTCTTCATGGTTCTTGAGGAGGAGCAGGGCCGCTGAGGAAAAGTGGTGGTGGGGGGAGGAGGACGCCCTTGTCCTCGGTGTGTGGGCCGCCATGGCTGATGCCGGAGCCGTTGGCTGTCCTTGAGATCGTCCGTCGTTGGTGTCCTCATCATCCATCCAACCGCCAGGTCCTCGACCCATCTGCCCACTGCATCTCCACGGTGCGTTCGCCGCCTACGTCCACTCCCCCCTCCCCCTCCTGTTGCTTCATTCCCAATTTTTCTCATGCGGTGCTTGCTTTTGTTTCCCTCTGGTGTTCATCATCTCATGAATTTTTTGGCACTGGATCCAGCAGGAGATCCCTGAGGCATTTGATTCTTGTGGGATTCCAACACATCTTGCAGGATCAGCAACAAGTGGCTGGGCCTCTACATTATTCATAAAAGCTATTTCTATTCTTTCATTTATTTGTCAGATTCCCCAATTTTTTTCTTTGTTTGGTGTAATGGGTATTATCTTGAATGGATTTCGTTTTGACATGACTTGTAGTGGCTAATTAAAATGGCTATCTACCTTTTCAGGGACCAGACGAGCTGCTGTATTTTGTAAATCATGACGTGTTCATATGATTTTGTTTGCTGAAGGTATTAGTTTCTTTCGAAGCCTTTTTGTCTAATAAACTTTGCTACTTCAGTTTTTTGTGAGCAAGAGATGTTCATGGTTCTATTTGTTGTCTCTACTCTTACTAAAAGTTCAAACACTTGCTGTTAGTATGGACGATCTCTCACTACTCTAAGTTTTTGTTATGGTGTTGTGTGCCGATTCATGATTTAAACACGCAAAATGTTTGGTTTGCATATTTGTGCCTAGCCCTGTTACCAGCAGTGTATTTTTGCGGAAAGAAAGATAGCAGTGCTTTATTTCTTTGCCTTTTTGATCGTGTCTAATTTCTGGTAAAAGAGAGGAATTTGAGAGAGATAGACAACCTGAAGAGCTTTGAATAGTTTTGAACGTTCGAGTGTGCCGCCGGCCTCCTCGCCGCTGCTGTTGCGTAGCTGGCACCGGTGTGTGGCTACTGCCGAGATAAGCGCAGTTTACTCCAGGTTTGGTGATGGTGTTGAACAACACCTTAACTGGCCCAAGGAATTTAGTAGCATTGTGGGATCATAAACCAGTTTTTTCTGTTCTCTGTGCTCACATAGTAAGAACATGCTTGCAAGTTCTTTTCCCTAGGTGTAATTTCTTTTGCTGAGATAGATTAAGCCTGGGTCGAGGTGGCTGTTGTGTGCCGGTTGCCCAGTACTTGTTTGTTGTGATGCCTTACCCAGTGAGATTTCTTTTCTTCTTGCCTATTTTCAGAGGTTCTGCTTGAAGATTCTCTAATCACTTTCTTTGATTTTTTTTTGCTGAGATATGCTTCCAGGTTACTTCAATGTTACTATCTAGCATACTAGCACGTGTGTATATGATGCCTCCTTTTATCCTTGAATGTAAGGCACATGGTGTTTTTTTCCATTGTTATGTTTAACGGAAGTGATGTTCTATTATCATATTCAAAACTATAGCTCTTTGTTTGCAGTATCTTGAAGGGAGCAATATTTTGATACTTGCTTTATAGGAATTCTCTTTCTTTGCCTAGAACTTGTGATTTATGGCTGATGTCAATTCCACCTTTGTAGGTGCTTCTCAATTATTACTAATGTTGAAACTGCAGAGGAGCAGGAGATGAGGAGCGCGCCACTTGGTGTACAATGGTGCATGATGCGGCAGTTAGACCAGGAGATGAGGAGCGCGGCACTGGGTGTACGAAGGATTAGTAGGAAGAATGTTAATCACAGTGCGTGAAAAGGTATACAGTAAGCTTGAGCTTGATTAAATGTTCACTGCTTGGTTCATATTTGATTCCAATGCCTTCGCTTTAATATCATTGGTTTGTCCCAAGTTTATGTTCAAAGATTGTGATTCAAATATTCTGTTTAGATTTCTTACAAACAAATTGTGTGATTATTGCCCAATTCTAGCTTCATCTACTATACCTTATAATTTATATATTAATTGTCGAAAATTCTGATTTAGATTGTGTCAGTTCCAGGCAGCGAGTACTAGAAAGCATGATCATATTTTAGGGCATTTTTCTACTTTGTGCAAGAAATTTAATTTGATATGCGCCCTGTTTTCTCTTGATTATGTGTGGATTTTAATAGACAATCATTTCTGTAGAAGGTAACCTGATTGACACTGTTTTGTTATTTCTATGTGCAGAAAATGCGAGCTCGACTGATGGATTGCATACTATTTGGCTGAGTTGTTTTGTCCTAAAGATACAATCAAGCTGAAGATTTCTTTTGTATGGAAATTCACCATGGGAATCGAAATAATGGTGCTCTGCACAACCGGTTACTTTCTTGCATCGATTCTTCATTCTACAAGTCACACCTTTTCTATTTGGTAAAAGAAGAGTGAGCTCATGCTTGAACTTCCAGCATATATGTTAACACTTGGATACTGTATCAATCCAGTAATCCTCTGATCCTTCGTTGTTTTCCCTTGCATTGCCTCCTTTAACTCTTCAGCTGGACCTTTGAAAAGGATGATTTTTCGGTTATATAATGTATTATGTTTTGTTTCGTTGTCGAGAGGTAGAAGGTAAAGTAGGCTGGTATTTTCATTTTGTTCATATGCAGATATTTGATATAAGTGAATATATACCTTTTGGTAGGTGAATGTGCTCTCCATTAATATCACTGATATATTTGAGCTTCAGAGAAGGATATCTATGCCATTTTGTTTTTGTTTTTTGAACAAAAGAGTGTTGTATGTGTATCGTTAAGAGGATGAAGCAGCAAAGTTACCTACGCAATTTAGCAGGATGTGGCTGATACATACAGAGTGGCTTTACTTAGGTCTGGTGTTACTAATATCTCTTTCGTTGTAAAACTGCAGCGCGGCAGAGTTTATAGATTTATCGACCATGCTTTTGGTGCCAGTAGTTTTGTATGTAAGCTGTAGCTGTTGTGCAGCTCCATGTGTCTGTGTGATCTGCTGTATAAATATACCATAACATTCTAAAATTGATAGCTATTCTCTATATATGAGAAAGCATGAAAGAACTGTGTGTTAGGGGTAAATAATCTTTTCTGCTGTTTGATAAAACAGTTAGGCGACTACCCTGTCATATATTTTGATCCTCTTTTGACGAAATTCCTAGCCTTGAATGCCATTTTCTCCATGGATTTTATGTTTTGCATTGTTCACTACAGGATACTGAATCAACAGTTACACGAAAGTTTGATGCCGTGTTAGATACAATAGGAGTAGCGGAAACTGAAAAAATTAGCATTAGTCTTCTGAGAAGAGGTCGACATTATATGGCCCTTCAGGTAATCAATCTGCATCTTTAATCTTTCCATGTTTTTCTTTTGTTTTTTCCTTTAAAATAGAATAAAGACAGCGTAGCTAATTCCATTTTTTGTGCATATATATTTTGATCTCAAATGCATTTCAATAGCTCGATGTTCCATTCAATATTTTTTGCCATGTATCTTCCATTTAGACATACTGGATGACCAACATTCATATTTGTGTCATGTATCTTCCAATTAGATGGAAACTAATAACCAAAGAAACTTATTTTAACAGTTGCAGCACCGCCTACTAATATTGGCCAATAAATTATCCATCATATGTATCTTCGATTTTATTAATTACCAAAAATGAGGATAACAGTGGACACCACAAACAGTATCTCTGACTCTTAATTGTTCATCATTAATGCTTAAAACAGTATCTTGGATTTTATTAATTACCAAAAATGAGGATAACAGTGGACACCACAAACAGTATCTCTGACTCTTAATTGTTCATCATTAATGCTTAAAATGTTCCACATGATGTTTGCTGGTAGAAAGATTCAAACATATATGCACTTGGGATGCCTTGGTAATTGATGATTTTGCCATTTGGAGCCCACTTGGGATGCTTTGGTAATTAGCAAAACGAACGTGTTCAAGCAAAATCACTTTATCTGGAATACTCTTGGCGTTCTCTTGCATCTGTCTATAATATTGTGTTCATCGTGTCAGAAGGGACCAATGGTTTTGCCATTTGGGAGATCATGCTTATGGTAAATTGTATGGCTATAATTTCTCTGTACATACACTTTCTTCCTTAGAGAATTAGAATCATTTGTTCCTGGTAGTCTCATTGTACTTGTTCATTTGTTCATTTGTTCCTCTGTTTTTTTCTTCTCATGTTGCTTTATTCCGTATTTTGCTCATGTGCTGCAGTGCTCACTTTTGTCTTCCCCGGATGTTCATCGTCTCAAGACGACACTTGATTTCGGCATCAAGGAACTAGATGTGGAACGTTTGCATTGCAAGACTGCAAGCTTTTCTTTTGATGGCATCGTACATTAATCCGCCTTTTCATTCGTCGCGTTTCATATTAATAATTGATGTTGCGGTATGTATATGCATATGCTTAATGTATTAAGTAGGATTCCGGAGATCACTTTTGGTGTTGCTGTACGTTAAAGGCAGATTCCAAATCCATTTTCCTTTTCTTTTAAAGTGCATGATTAAATTGTATCACCGTTAAGCTGCACAATTGCTATTGCCAACAAACAAGTTTCTGATTACTCAAACTGACAATTCTCTCAACAATTGTACAGGGTGAAGAATGTGAGCATCCAGACTATATCATTCGCGGTGAGCCCAGCGCAGCGGCGAACTGAGCTCCGTCCCCGGCCCCTCTTCATCACGTGCGACGGCCGTCCTAGCTCCGCCTCCAGCCGCTGTCCTGCGTCCTCGCTGCCACCACGACCTCGCTCGCCATCGACCTTACCGAGTGCTTCTCTCCACAAAGGGTGCCGACATGGCCAGATTGATTCAAGCGCCAGGTGAAGATACCTTCGTCTCTTTATTTCTAATTTCTGTGAAATGAATTGCTACCTGACTTGATTTTGTTTAGGATTTGTGTGGAGCATGAGTCGGATCAGCATAACTTGGAGAAGCTAATTTTCTCCACAGACGCTTACAGATATTTGGAGGAAGATTAATTAGTAATGCATCTGTCTGGACTAATTGTTTGACAGTGACTGTTCTATAACATGCATGCATTGTTGTGTGAGGAAATTGCTTTCTCTGATACGTTCCATACAAATCTTTTCAGTGGTTGTTCGGTATAGATGTTTTGTTAGTTGCATAGGCATCCATGGTTCTGTGAGGAGTTTGTCTGCATTGATCTGTTTTATATAGATGTCTAATTAGCTGCGCAATCATACATGGTCCGGTTAGTAGTTTGTTTGTCTTGATCATCTTGATGTTGAGTTGTGGGTTTACCTGGGAATGTTTATATGTGTGTGCAGTTGTTTTTTAATAGACTATTATTTTGTTTTAGTGTTTTAGTTTACAAATCTCTCCTGAGGATCTTGCTATCCAGCTGTATTTTTCCTTGGGAATCTACATATCCAGTGAAGTTGGGATAGGCTATGTTTTTTTTAGCTCTAACCGGTTTCTTTCTTTTTTGTTTCGCAGTTTCTATGATTTCCAAGGGTGCTGCTCAGGTCAATGGATAATGAAGAAGTATATGACCAACTTTCCCCAGCTCCTACATCGGCTACTAACAATCTACCTGAGCAGGTATTTCTCAAATCTATAACGATCCAGATCTGCAGTTGTTCTCCCTTCGTTGATAATAGTAAATGATTGATTTTGCTTTTAAATAGCCTACCACAGAGGTGACTCATTAACCCATGAACCGTTGTTGATTTTTTCCTTTAATGCAACGCTCGTCGTTTCAATTTGATTCTGCAGGCTGCAAAAAAACTAATAAGGGGACCCCATGGTTGTTCGCTTATTTGGATTGCGAATTCTTTGAAAAGAAGAGGGTGAGTTTTTCCCTTGTTCGCTTAATGTCGTGTGCTTGTGTTGTTGCTTTGCGGGCTACGACTACTACTTGTGCTGCTAGATGCCTAGATGTGTGTGCTGCTTGTTATACATGTGTTCAGTCTTCAGTGCTCTTTTGTTCTCCTGGTTCTGCTGCTGCCAACCTTGGCTGCTGCTTGTGCTGCCGCGATGTGCTACTGGCTGCTGCTGTTGCTTGTGCTGCTGCCATGTGCTACTACCTGCTGCTGGTTGCTTCCTTATTCGGTTATTTGTGAAACTGAGTACTCTTTGTGAGAGGAGCCAATGAGATGAGCTTCATTTTTAGTTTTTTATTTAAGAAGCGGTGAAAAGAGTTAGGATTTTAGTTCTGATCTATTTGCAAATAGCGGATTTCTCATTTCACCATCCAAATGTAGTTTCATTTTATGGTGTTGTTCGTGGTGATCCTGATGGAAGCTTAACAACTGTTGCTGAGTTTATGGTCAATGGATGTCTCAAACAATTGTTGAGGAAAAATACAGGTATTGCTTGTGTAATCAAAGAATATTTTGCGTGCATCAGATGATAATAGATTTGACTAAAAGATAATGAGACCTATAGAGGAATTTATATGTTTGGGAATGGTTTTGATGGAAATCAGTGGATGGTAACCATGTCGTAGTGTGATGTAAGTGCCATTTGAATCTATTCACCGTGAAGCACGCTCTCAGTTCTGAATATAACACACTTTTTTCTGTCTTTCCATTTTTACCTACAATAAAACTAGGGGAAACCTTCTCAATACATATTCGTATTGTGCATGTATTGAAGTTCATAGCCATATACACTGACATACCATGTATAATTTTTTTGCATATAATGAACCAACACTTTGCTTCAAAAAAGTTATCTCAAGTATTTGTCCTACTTTATGCCATGCAGAAAATCAAATTAATTAATTGGGATTTATAGATGCTTATAAAATATGCATACCTATTAATAAAAAAGGAAAAACAATTTTCAAATGCTCCTATTTTTTTCCCTTCTTCCACACAACAAACTCCATGGAGATTGGCCTTTGCAATGCAGCGCTCTTGCTTACGCCTTTATAATAATCACATTCTTATTTTCCTTTATTATAGCAAATTCTTGATCGCATATGTCGTCTACACAACCATATAGCTACTTGATTATGCTATACAGATTTTTTTTTACCAGTAATAAAATATTTTAAAAAACATCTTTGTACCACGCATGCGCGTCAGAAAAAAAAAGTTGCTTTTTTTTAACAAGCATGATAATGTAATTCTCCTTTTTGAAGACGTAAAAGAACGCTCTCCATCAACGAAAAAAAAATCTGTAAAATAGAGCGTGCTGCATCCTGCTTAATACAATACCTTTGAAAATTTCAACGGCCCATGATCAGCCCATAGAAATCTTCGCCTGGCCCTTTTTAGAAGAAGACTGCAACTCCCATTGAACTCAGCCACTACAGATTCCTTATCCAGATCCACCGCCGGACCGTCTCCCCCACCCGCATCGACAGCGACCGCCCTGGCATCGGCCGGCTGCTGGAACCATGGCCAAGAAACCGCTGCCAGGTAACAGCGCTGGGCGTCGCCACAGCGCGCCAAGATCATCTTAGGATTTCCTAATGAATCCTGTACAAATTCCCCCAAGGATTCTTTTTTTTTTAGAATCCCAAGGATTCTTTTAGATGTTATGCTGAAAGACACTATAGCTCCCAAAATCTGTGTATAACACCCAGCCTACAGGAAACGTTGCTATAGAGACTGTGACTGAGTTTTATCAACCTCTGCGGCACTTACCAGAGAGCACTGTCAAGCGATTTATTTTTCAGTCTGAGTCATCTTGCTACTTTTTCAGGTTTATTTACATATGAAATCACCATAATTTTTGCCATGGCTCTGGTTCTTGATATGGTGCTTAAAAGCACTATCCCATCCTGATTACTCCCATACGGTTTTTTATTTCACTAAAGATCGTCTTTGAGAACTGGACAATCTTTGAGTCCATGAAGAGTACTTGCACGGTCAAGCACCATGAGATCTTCATCCGCAACGCCGAGTGCGTTGTGCTCTTCACAAACCTTGCAGATGAGGCCAAAGAGAAGGACGTCGAGTCCGCCGCCTACTGGGTTCGATGGGATGCCACCGATTTCGCCCACCGCCAATGATGACGAGGCCGGTGGCTCTGCCATTGAAATGAGTGAATCTACACTCTAAAACATGTCTATATACATCCTATGTAGTCCATCATTGGAATCTCTAAAAAGACCTATATTTAGGAACGGAGGGAGTACATCGCAAACAATGTTTCTTCTTCTTCACTAATGCATGCTATTTGATCAGTCTTTTTTTTATCACTTATGCATGCAAGTTGATCAAGTACGTAATAAAACAAACTTCTTTCAGGGTCCAGTAGATGTTCTATTTCTATTCATTAATGCTCTGATTTATTTGCTGTTATATGTACAAGCACTGCTTACTGCTTCCCACTGACCATATACGATAGATAGCCTTTTCTGCCTTTCACTAATATACACACAAGCTAATTAGCCCCTCTGTTTGTTTATACTGTCTTCTATTTGCTGTTGCAAACTCTTACCATGATCTCCTTATCTATTCAACATAGACGAACCACGGTGTCGGAAGCACAATAAGCCATACGGGTATATTCATCGCCCACGCAAAGCAAGCTCAATCCAAAAGTTCAAAGGCAAGAAAGTCCATGTAAAGCCTGGAAAGTACATTCTCCGTGGTAAGAACTACATTACTCTTCTCATTCCATCAACTCTTGCAACAACTGCTAAAAGATATAACTTTGTACAATTTAACATAGGTGATCCTTGCATCCACTACTTTGATGAGTTTAGTAACCACATTGTGTGGGGCAACACAGTTAAGCTCTACAACCATAATGTTCGTAGACTGCGAAAGATCATCCACAACACCACCACGCCTGATAATTACTATGTGTGCCACATGACAGAAACATTTGCAACACAAGGCAAAAGAATGGTAATCCTTTGCAATTACTCTGTCCAGTTTCATATAATAGCATGGTATAAAATGATATAGTGACTAACCTTTACTGTTATTTTCAGTACTTTCGCGTTCCCTTTTCTACGGGTTCCCTTTTCCCACACATGGACGCTGACCATGTTGAACTGCCAATCACTACTGGAGACGGAACTACCGCTGTCATGGCCCGCTTTATCAAGGGTGTTGACAAAAGAGCCACCATCACTAAAGGCTGGAGCGACTTCTTCCGTCAGGCACACATGAACGAAGGGCAAGCATATGCTTTCGCCTTCAAATGCACTTCCAAGGGACTGCGCTTGATCATCTACCCAATATAAGCAAGTTGCAAGAGCCCCTTGTTATATAACTTAGTATTAGTATAGATGCCTATCAAGACTTCTATGTTTATCGTCCTTTTGGATCTTATGTAAACCCCTAAGACCATCCTGTGCATTTAGCTATCGGTTATTTGCTGCTTAAACTACTGTGTGGTGTGCTTTTGAAACAACCATGATAAAAGAAATATATGCTTTCGCCTTCAAGTGCACATCCAAAGGCCTCTGCATGATTGTCTATCCAATCTAAACAGACCACAAGAGTCCTTTCCTACATGATTTAGTGCATCATTTCCAATCTTATGTACTTACTGCATATAGTATATGAGCTATTCTTTTCAATCAACAATATGTTAATGCACACTCTCACAATAATTAGCTTACACTCGGCCTTTGCGCCATTGGCGCAACGGGTCATCTAGTTTGTCTAAAACAGAACGACCTGTAAAGATGTGTATAGAACCTATACTTCTGTATCTCCAAAAATTATGAAACATTAGGAAAACCTTAAAATTTTCTATATAAATACGGTGTAAATATTTCAGATCAAAAAGACGTTCCAGTAAATCAGATAAATTCTGCACTGAACGCTAAAGTTTCAGGTTTTGCACCGTAACAATTCTACTCATCATGTAAGTCATCCCAAAGCCTTTACTTGGCACAAACACTAATTTAATCATAAAAACACAATCATTACATAGGAAATAGTCATGTTATAAAAAACAAACATAAAGTAAAAAGCAAGAAAATAAGATAACTATTGGGTTGCCTCACAACTAGCGTTATTGTTTCACACCCCTAGCTAGGCATAATGCATAGTTTCAAGTGTTGTCATCTTTGACACTCCACCCATAAGTAGGCCTCATGATAGATTCATAAGGTGGTTTAATTCTCTTTATAGGGAAGAGTTCCATCCCTTTCTTTAATGAGAATTGGAACCTTATGTTTCCCTCTTTCATATCAATAATTGCACCTATAGTTCATAAGAAAGGTCTTCCAAGTATTATTGGACAAGTAGGATTGCATTCAATATCAAGCACAATGAAATCTACAGGCACATACTTTATATTTGTAATAATAAGCACATCATTTATTCTACCCAATGGTTTCTTGATGGTAGAATCTGCAAGATGCAAGTTTAGGGAACAATCTTGAATATCGGTGAGACCAAGCACATCACAAAGAGACTTAGGTATTGTTGAAATAGTAGCACCAAGGTCACACAATGCATTGCATTCATATTCTTTCAGTTTTATTTTGATAGTAGGTTCCCATTCATCATGCAACTTTCTAGGAATAGAAACTTGTAGTTCAAGTTTCTCATCATAAGCTTTTATCACCGCTTCTACTATATGTTGTGTAAAAGCTTTATTTTGTTCATAAGCATTGGGCGACTTAATAATGGATTGCAACAAGGAAATACATTCTACTAAAGAGCAAATATCATAATTAAAATCTTTGTAATCCAAGATAGTGGGCACGTCACTAGTTACTCCAAACCCACTTTTTTCAATTTTATCATTAGAATCATCACCCTCCAAGCAAACGGGATGCCTTCTAGCTAAGGTTGACTCATCTCCAGTCCCTTTATCATTTAATTTCAGATTAGTAAATGACGTGGCTTGAGACTGCGTCAGTATTTACCCAAAGAGGAAGGGATGATGTAGCATAGCTACGGTAAGTATTCCCCTCAGTTATGAAACCAAGGTTATCGAACCAGTAGGAGAACCACGCAACACTATTTAAACGGTACCTGCACACAAAGAACAAATACTTGCAACCCGACGCGTAAGAGAGGTTGTCAATCTCTCCACAGTAAAAAGATATATTAGATTGTAATAGATTGGATAGAGAGATCGCACAAGAACACAAAATAAAAGAGGAAAATAAAAAGTGCAGCAAAGTATTTTTGGGTTTTCGGAATAATAGGTCTGAAAACAAAAAGCGGAAAAAGATAGATCGGAAAGCAATAAGTTGGAAAAGTAGATCCGGGGGCTATAGGTTTCACTAGTGGCTTCTCTCATGAGTATAGCACACGGTGGGTCAACAAATTATTGTTGTGCAACTGATAGAAGATCAAATAATCATGACGATATCCAAGGCGATGATCATTATATAGGCATCACATCCAAGATTAGTAGACCGAAACGATTCTGCATCTACTACTATTACTCCACACATCGATCGCTATCCAGCATGCATCTAGTGTATTAAGTTCATGGGAAAACAGTGTAATGCAATAAGAATGATGACATGATGTAGACAAGATCTATTCATATAGGAATAGACCCCATCTTGTTATCCTTAATAGGAACGGTATATGCGTGCCTCGCTGGCCCTTCTGTCACTGGGAGAGGACACCGCAAGATCGAACCCATCACAAAGCACTTCTTCCCATGGCAAGAAAAATCGATCTAGTTGGCCTAACTAAACCAAAGATTCGAAGAAGAAATACGAGGCTACAAGTAATCATGCATATAAGAGATCAAAGAAGACTCAAATAATATTCATGGATAGAAACTGATCATGAACTCAAAATTCATCGGATCCCAACAAACACACTGCAAAAAGTCATTACATCAAATAGATCTCCAAGAGACCAGTGTATTGAGAATCAAAAGAGAGAGAGAAAGCCATCTAGCTACTGCCTACGGACCCATAGGTCTATGGTGGACTACTCACGCATCATCGGAGAGGCACCAATGAGGATGATGAACCCCTCCGTGATGGTATTAGATTGGATCTCGCGGTTCTGGAACTTGCGGCGGCTGGAAGTATTTTTTTGACTCCCTTAGGGTTTCTGGAATATTTGGGTATTTATAGAGCTCAGAGGCGGTGGAGGGGGTCCCGAGGCCACCACAACCCACCAGGGCGCGTCGGGGGCCTCTAGCGCGCCCTGGTGTCTTGTGGGCCCCAAGGGCCTCCTCCTAGGTAATTATTTCGCTCCGTGGATGTCTTCTGGTCCAAAAAAAATCTCCAAAAAGTTTCATCACGATTGGACTCTGTTTGGTACTGATATTCTGCGAAGTAAAAAACAAGCAAAAAATAGCAACTGGCACTTGGCACTATGTCAATAGGTTAGTCCCAAAAAATGATATAAAGTTGCTATAAAATGATTGTAAAACATCCAAGAATGATAATATAACAGCATGGAACAATCAAAAATTATAGATACGGTGGAGACGTATCTACATCCCCAAGCTTAATTCCTACTCGTCCTCGAGTAGGTAAATGATAAAAACAATTTTTTGATGTGGAATGTTGCCTAACATGTTCATCACATATTCTTTTCTTTTGTAGCATGGACATTTGGACTTCTAGATGGTTCAAAGCAATAGTCTAGTTTTGACATAAATACTTTAATACTCAAGCATGCCAACAAGCAACCATGCCTTTCAAAATATCAACACTAAAGAAAATTATCCCTAGCCCATCATTCTCAATCATTGATCCATTCATGAAACACACTCAAATATTAACTACACCCAATGCACAAGTATGATCATAGTGCCCCCTAGTTGGTGTTTTGTAAGAGAAGATGGAGACTCAAATTTAAAAATAAAAATTACATAAAGTAAATAGATAGGCCCTTCGCAGAGGGAAGTAGGGATTTGTAGAGGTGCCAGAGCTCAAAGCTTAAATTGAGAGAGAAAAATAGTTTGCGTGGCATGCCTTTCCTGTCAACGAAAACGACAAAGTAGTTCTCAATACTTTCCATGCTAGATACATCATAGGCGGTTCCCAAACATAAAATAAAGTTTATTCCTTTTTCCACCATTCTTTCACAATCCATGGCTAGCCGTATGCACGGTTGCCTTCCATACCAACACTTTCCAAGGAATTTATTATTTGACAACATAAAGTAAATTTCTTTTTCATTTCAGGATTGGGAATCCCTATTACCATCGTACTCTCATGCAATGACAAGTGAATAGACACTCATCTTGAGAATAACACATCTAGCATGGAAAAATATTGGACACCCCCTACCGTTTCATGAGCGGTATGAGCACACAAAAAGGAAATACATTTTGAAAATTAGAGATGGCACATACAAATTTGCTTAGAACGACATGGAAATACCGCATATAGGTAGGTATGGTAGACTCATAAGGCAAAACTGGGTTTAAGGATTTTAGATGCACAATTAGTATTTCTACTTAGTACAAGTGGAGGCTAGCAAATAGATTGAGAAGCAACCAACCAAGAAACAAAAATTCACATAAACGGGCATTAAGCATAACTAACACCGAATAATGCACCATAAGTAGGATGTAATTTAATTAAATAACTATTGACTTTCGTGCTTGCATAGGGAATCACAAACCTTAACACCAATATTCTTACTAAAGCATAATTACTCACCAACATGACTCACATATCACTATCATCATGTCTCAAAACTATTACAAGGAATTAAGTTTAATTTGTCCAATGATCTTCATGAAAGGTTTTCTTATATCCCTCCTGAATATCAATCACTTTGGGACTAGTTTCATATATTGCCATTGCTTTTGACAAGCTCAAATAAATTTAAGTGAATTAGAACATGAGCATAAAAGTTTCATCTCTCAAAATAATATAAGTGAAGCATGAGAGGATTTCTTCAAAATTTACAAACTCTCAAATTTATCTAGGTGAAGCATGAGAGTGTTTCTTCAAAATTTCAAAGCACACCGTGCTCAAAAGATATAAGTGAAGCACTAGAGCAATTCCATAGCTCAAAAAATTTAAGTGAAGAATAAAGAGCAATTCTAACAAATCATAGCATAATTTTGGCTCTCTCAAATAGGTGTGTCCAGCAAGGATACTTGTGACAAAATAAAAAGCAAATCAAGCAAAGACTCAAATAATAAAAGACGCTCCAAGAAAATCTCATGATAAGTGACGAATAAAAATATAGCTCCAAGTAAAATACCGATGGTCGTTAGAAAAAAGAGGGGATGCCACTCAGGGCATCCCCAAGCTTAGTTGCTTGTTTCTCCATGGATATTATCTTGGGGGTGCTGTAGCATCCCCAAGCTTAGGCTCTTTTCACTCCTTATTCCTGCATCCATCGTGATCTCACCCAAAACTTGAAAACTTCAATCACACAAAACTCAACCAAACCTTCATGAGATCCGTTAGTATAATAAAGCAAATCATTAAAATTTTAAGTGCTGCTGCAAACTCATTAAAATTTTAAGTGCTGCTGCAAACTCATTAAAATTTGAAGTGCTGCTGCAAACTCATTAAAATTTTAAGTGCTGCTGCAAACTCATTAAAATTTTATTATTGCATTATACCTACTGTATTTTAACTTTACCATGGCTTATACCCATAAATACAACCCATAGATTCATCAAAACAAGCACACAATGCAACGAAAACAGAATCTGTCTTAAACAGAAAAGTTTGTAGTAATCTGTACTCTAACCATACGTATGCAACTCTAACAATTCTGAAAAATTAGGAAAACGTAATGAATTTGTATAGAAACACCGTGTTAAAATTTCAGCCCATTATCACGCTTCAGTAAAAAATGAAAATTCATGCACTGGAGTCAAAGTTTCTGTTTCAGATTCAGCATTGTTTCTACTCATCTTATGAATCATCCTAAAGGCTTTACTTGGCTCAAACACTAATTAAAACATAAAAAACACAATCATAACAGTAGCATAATTGTTTCAACACTCAAAAACATAAATATAAAGATGTAAATAAATTAATTCATTGGGTTGCCTCCCAACAAGCGCTATCGTTTTACGCCCCTAGCTAGGCATAATGCATAGATTCAATGATGCTCACATAAAAAGTAGTAAATGAAATATGTAAGAGAGCATCATGAATCTCATGACAAGGACATTTAAGTCTAACCCACTTCCTATGCATAGGGATTTTGTGAGCAAACAATTTATGAGACCAAGAATCAACTAGCATAGGAAGGCAAAATAAGCATAACTTCAAAACTTTGAACACATAGAGAGAAAACTTGATATTATTGCAAATAATAAAAGCATATGTTCCTCCCTCATAATAAATTTCAGTAGCATCATGAAGGAATTCAACAATATAACTATCACATAAATCATTCTTTTCATGATGCACAAGCATAGAATTTTCATTACTCTCCACATAAGCAAATTCCTTTTCATCCATGGTAGTGGGAGCAAACTCAACAAAATAACTATCATGAGACACTTGATTGACATAACCATATTGCAAATTAAAACCATGATGATAGGTTTCATGGTTATCATTACTCATTATAGCATACGTGTCATCACCATCATCATGAATAGGAGGCATGCAATCATCATAATAAATTTGCTCATCAAAACTTGGGGGACTAAAAATATCATCTTCATCAAACATAGCATACCCAAGCTTGTGGCTTTGCATATCATTAGCATAATTGACATTAATAGAATTTATAGTATCGTCATTGCAATCATGCTTTTCAATCAAGGAGTTATCATGAATCACCTTATTTCTTATTTCAACACTTCATCAAAATTTTCAGATTTATGATTTTCAAGCAAAACTTAATAGAGATAATGAAGTGCACTCAACTCACTAGCAGTCGATTCATCATATTTTGGTATTTTGAAAAGATTAGCAAGTGGATGAGGATCCATATCAATAGATTTTTAGCAAGCGAAGATGCAAGCAAATAGAAGGCACATGGCAACACAAGCAAAGATAGCAAACAAGAAAACAAAAAGAGATCCGGCGAGAAAAAAGGCGAACGAGAAAGAAGGCGAATAAAACAGCAAATTTTGTGAAGTGGGGGAGAGGAAAACGAGAGGCAAATGGCAAATAATGTAATTGCAAGGAGATGAGATTTGTGATTAGGAATCTGATAGATTTTGATGATGTCTCCTCGGCGCCAGAGATTGGCACGTTGAAGAGACTGCTTCCTCCCAGGCAACGGCGCCAGAAATTCCATTGACGTGGCTTAAGACTACGTCGGTGCTTCCCCAAAGAGGAAGGGATGATGCAGCGCAGCGACGGTAAGTATTTCCCTTAGTTATGAAACCAAGGTATCGAACCAGTAGGAGGATCACGCAACACTATGTAAACAACACCTGCACACAAAGAACAAATACTTGCAACCCGACGTGAAAGAGAGGTTGTCAATCTCTCCACGGTAAAAAGTGTCGTGGTTTTGTCACGGCAGATGCCATGGGTAGGCTTATCGAGAGGGGCCGAAGGACGCCGACGGGCTCCGGGAGCGGGGTTAGGCACAAGCGGTGGCAGACACACGATGTACCCAGGTTCAGGGCCCTCCGTGGGAGGTAATACCCCTAGTCCTGCTTGGTCTAGTTGAGACAATGGCGAGGTTACAATGGTGCTCCTTGAGCTGTATGGACAGAGGAGGAAGAAGGAGCTAGCTTGCCCCTAGTGCCTCTCTACGTGTGTGTGAAGAGTCGACTGACTCGAAACCGTGAACCCTGTTGCATGGGGGAGGCCCGGGGGGTTTTATAGGCCAACCTCCCGGGTTACAATATGAATAAGAGGTCCTGGGGGGCCCCAGCCGGTAGCCTCTCTAGCCGGCTATGGGGGACGCCGGCTGTGGGGTCTTATCGCCAGTAGGGCCCACCGGCTGTCGAGTCCGTCAGGAACCGGCGGGGCCCGCTTGGTGGATCCCCGTGCCGGTCATGTCGCGGCATGGGCTGCCCGTCAGGGCGTCATCTTGTGGCTACCGGCCGAGGCCAGCGGTACGGCCGGCTGCACCGTAGCCACGCCGGAGTAGGTAATGGAGTGGTTTTGGAGGCGTGCCGGTACTGTTGGAAGCCCTGTCGTGGTCGGCCGACGTCAGCAGCCACTGTGGCCACGTCGGGGCGGATGAAGGAGGTCTCGTCTAGTCGCCGTGCTGATGCGCAGAGAGACGGGACGGGCGTTGGTCCGCCCGAAGGTCGGTGGAGGAGGTCTTGTCTTGTCGCCGTACTGATGCGCAGAGGGACGGGACGGGCGTTGGTCCGCCCGTAGGTCGGTGGAGGAGCCGGCGTGGAGGCAGCCGGCCGTTAGCCAGACGGCTGGCTCCCCGTCCAACCGGCCCTGAGAGAGCTGGCAGCGGATGTGCCGGCTCCCCGCCAGCCGGCCTCAAGGGAGCCACCAGCCGGCCTCGAGGGAGCCGCCAGCCGGCCTTGAGGGAGCCGCCAGCCGGTCCTGAGGCAGCCTGAGGGCCACCAGCCGGCCGTGGCCCAGCCGGCCGCAAACCAGCCGGTGGTATTGATTTTCTTCGAAAGGGGGAGCGAACCCCCCAGCTTTGGCCTACCCGGGGGTAACAACCCTGTCAGTAGTCCCCGAAGCCGGCGGGGGCTCCCGTCTGCCGGACGAGGAGGAGCCGGCGGCTTCCTCCAGGCGGTGCCTGCCCCCGTGTGAAGCCGAACGGCCGGGCGAGGCGGTGGCCGCCCCCGACGCCTCGGGCTCCGCCACGCCGCCCCGGTTCCCGTGCCTGTTCGTGGCGCGCCATGCGGAGCGTAATGAAGCCGTGGGGCCCGCGCACGCGGGCAAACGGGACATCGCCCTGGGCCTAGTCCGCCAGGCCGCGGGCGTAGCCCAGTAGGCCTCGGGCCGCAGGCCTGAGATCTTCTGCGCCCAGATCGCGGCGGCCGCGGCCCGAGGCGCCCACGATCTCGCGGGTATCCCGGGGGAGTGGGCGCAGTTAATCCCCACCTCCCCCGGGCGTCGCCCCCTTATTAAAAGGGGAAGGGCGAGGGGCGGAGGCAGTTCCGCTCTCCTCGCTCCCCCCGTCATCTTTCTCTTCGCCTTCTGCGCTCGCCTCGCGCCGCGGCTCCGCCCGCTCACCGCCGCAGCGCCGCCCACCTTCCATCTTGCGCTCGACCGCCGCGGAGATGGCAGGCAGGACCTCCGGTAGCTGGGAGGGGTCGCTCATTACCGAAGAGGACATCGAGCACCTCCGCAACGCCCGGATGCTGCCGCCGGAGGACCGCATCGTCGCCCGTCCGCCGGGCGGCGAGGTGGCGCCTGACCCCCAGGAGGGGGAGTTCCTGGTCTTCGCCTGGCATTTCTCACGCGGCTTCGGTTTGCCGGTGAGCCAGTTCTGCCGATACTTCATGGACACGTACGATCTCCAGCCGCACCATCTCGGCCCCAACGCCGTTCTCCAGCTTGCGAGCTTCGTGACGCTCTGCGAGGGCTACCTCGGCCTCCTCCCCTTCGTGGAGCTTTGGAGGAAGCTCTTCTACCTCAAGTCCCAGAGGAACGCCGACGGGCCGTACGCCTGCGGGGGCGCAGTGATATGCGTCCGGGGGACTTTGTTCCCCAAGCTCACCCTCGTCGAGTCCGTCAAGGGGTGGCACCGGACGTTCTTCTACGTGAAGAACGTCGACCCGAGGCGGGACTACATCTGGCTGCCGGCGTTCGTCAACGCCCCGTCGTCCGGGATCAACTGGACGGGCGATGGGCCGTTCGTGGACGTCCACGCGGAGCTGGCCCGGCTCAGGGCCCTGAGAGAAGGGGAGGGACTGGTCGCGTCCCACCTGGTGGCCGCCTTCATCGACCGCCGGGTGCTGCCTCTGCAGCTGAGGCCGCACCGGATCTGCGACATGTCGGGCCGGCGGGACCCCTGCCGGCTGTCCACCATCGAACGGACGCCGTCCCAGGTGGCGAAGCGGGTGAACGCCATCACCAACTTCAAGCTGAAGCCGGGGACCTGGAGGTTCGGCAAGCCGCCGTACAGCCGGCATGACCCGGCGTCCCTGGTACGCCCCACCGTGGTAATTTCCTCCTCCCGTCTTATCTTTGCCGGCCTCCCCCCGACTCACATTCCATGCTGACCGTAGCGCTCTGTGCGACAGAATACGCCGGATGGCCCGCACCCTCAGATATTCGAGGCGGAGCGCGCCGAGTCCGACGCGGAGGACGTCGAGCCGGGGGGCGGCGTTGAAGAGGGGGTCGACTCCTCGGGAGAGGCTGAGGCGGAGGGTGACCCGGGAGCCGGCGGGTCCCGACCGGCTGGTGAGTACCCCTCCGGCCCCACGATCAAAGATTGGAGCGATGACGATGATGATGATGATGATGTCCGGGTTCTGGATGCGCCTCCCCCCGCAATTCAGAGGAGCCCGCGCGAGCGGAGCGAGGAGCGGCCGCCGCGCAGCCGGGCGGCTGGGTCCTCCCGTCGGGAGAAGAGGCCGGCTCAGGAGGAGCCGGTGGCCCAACCGCCGGCTCGCAAGCGGGTGAAGGCGGTCACGGCGAAGCCGCCGGTGCGGGCCAAGCGGGTCCTTCCCGTCGTTACCGGGTGAGTACTTTTGATTCTTGGAGGTGTTTCTCTTCGTATGTTTCGTGCCGGCAGGCGGCTGAGCGTCTGCTCGTTCCAGGGACCCCATCGAGCTCCACGATGTGGAGTCGGCAGCCAGTCCGGTGGAGCCCGCCAGCTGGCTGGCCCAGGAGCACGCGGCCACGCAGCGGGAGGAGAGGAGGAGGCAGGCAGAGCTACGGGCCTCGAAGTCAGGAGTCCAGGGCGGGGCCGCGCACTCCGGGGCTTCAAGCGGCGGGAGGCGGAGGCGGTTCGCGGACCCCGCGCGGGCATCGGACTCGGCGGCGGAATCGACTCGTAAGTCGAGGCCTTCGTCGAGCGAGCCGCGGAGGCCGGCCGCGGGGGCGGCCTCGACCGCGACCGGGGCGGAAATGACCCGACCGGGGGGAGCAAACCCCGAGCCGGCACCGGAGGGGCCCCGGCAGGCGGAGACGGTGGCGACGCCGCCCGCGGCCGTCGTGCCGGAGGCCCCGGCGGCGCCGGAGGCGATGCAGTAGGCGGTGCCGGAGGCGGCGCCGGAGACGGCGCCGGAGGTGCCGACCGTGGAGACGGGAGCGCCGGCCGCCGCCACCGTCCCATCGAGCCGGACGGGAGCGGGGGCGGCGGCGCCGGACGTGGGGCAGCCGGGAACTGATTCCCGGGCCCTTGTGGTCAGCAACCGCCCCCCGGCAGCCGGCGACGCGGCGGATGCCGGAGCGAGCGGCCAGGGGAGCCGGTCCGGGAGGATCATGCTGGAGGTGATCAAGGACTGGGACGCGCTGGCCCGCGTCCCAGCCGCCCTGCCTCCGTCAGTCGGCGGCCCGGGCCCGGCGCTCGACGAGCTGGGCAGCGTCCTGACGCGGTGCCGCGAGGAGCTGGCCAAGTTTGCCGAAGCGGCCGACAACGCCCTACAGCGCGCAGAGGTAAACCTTCTTGGTCTTCGTTGAATTTCCAGTGGGGGCGCGTGAGCGCACCCACTGGGTGTAGCCCCCGAGACGCGGGCCGGCTGATCGGCTGCGAGGCAGCCGGGCCGGATCTTCTTTTGCATTTTCTTAACTGGTTTCTTGTAGCAGGCGGGGAACTCCAGGCGGCAGGAGCTTTTTGACGAGGCGGTCGCTATCCACAATCGTGGCGAGCGCGGCTATTACCGTCTGGAGCAGGAGCTGAAGAAGGCGCAAGGTACATCAGTTCCAGTGGGGGCGCGCGAGCGCACCCACTGGGTGTAGCCCCCGAGAGCCGGGCCGGTTGCTCGACAGCCGGCGCGGGTCTTGTTCGCGTTGCTGATCATGTTTGTTTGCCTCTGCAGCGGACCTGGACGCCCTGACCTCCATCCGGGAGAAGAGGGATGAGGTGGCCGCCGAGCGGGACCGGCTGGCGCAGAACGTCCAGGCGATCACCTCGGAGCGGGACCGGCTGGCCGGCCTGCTGGTGGACGGGCAGGCGGACCAGGAGCGTTTGCGGGAGGAGCTGCAACGGGAGGTGGCGGCCAAGTAGAACGGCGTCAAGCAGGCGGCCGATGCCGCCCGAGAGAAAACCGCCCTCGAGGTCAAGGTGACCCGTCTCGAGAAGGCGCTTGAGGCGCGTAGCGCCTCCCTTGCCCAGGCGGAGGACGCGCTGGAGAAGGAGAGGAGCGCGGCCCTGCAGTTCGCCCGCGAGATGGACGAGGCCTTCGAGAGTGAGTCTTGTTTGAGTTCCTTCTTCCTTTGCCGATTTCTTTCGACTCGCTTTCGTCTTGCTCATTGAGTCTTCTTCCCTCCCCCCAGACCGGTTCCCGGAGACCCAGCACTACGCCGAGCGGGCTGTGGCGGACCACCGGGAGGACCGGCACCGGCGCGGGCAGGAGGTCTAGGAGGGTGCCGCCTGGGGCGTGGATGAGCTTGGGCTGGCCGTGGAGAACCGGTTGCTCCACCTTCAACGCAGCGTGGAGCGGCTGAAGACAGCCGGCAAGGGGGTGATCGCCGCTTTGTCGCTGGGTCGCGGGGCCCCGGAGAATCGCATGGTGCTGTGGCTGGAGCACGCCAAGGACCGGCTCGAGGCCTGGAAGGCGTCGGCGGCTCGAGCCGGTGCACAGATGGCGCTCCGGTTCATCACGTCGTGGTATGCCGGCATCAACCTGGACCGGCTGGCCACGATGTGTGACGTACCGGAGGCGGAGCGGGTGGCCCGTGAAGATGCCCTTGTCCGCCGGGCCAACGAGCTTGCCTCGTATGTTGACCCGGACGTGCTTCTGCCGGCAACTGGCGAGGACGGCGAGCCGGTCGCCGAGGACTCCTTCGGCAACCCCGAAGGCCCGGAGGACGCCGAGGCCGCCGAAGAGAGCACCGCCTCCAGCACCGACGGCGGTACCGGCTCTACAGAAACCACGGAGGCAGACCCGAAGGCCGCAACTTCTTCTGGGCGGACCGTCGAGCCGGCTGGCGACGCGCTGGTGACCTGAGCCCGCCCATATTTATCTGTTTCTGCCTTCTGCAACATTTTGAGACACTTTTCCACCCACTGGGGGTGTGTTATTGTAATGAACTCTTGGCTGTAATGAACCTTTGGCCTGTGGCCGTTTGTCGTTTTAAC
The DNA here is from genome assembly GCA_039707655.1 of Elymus sibiricus. NCBI lineage: Eukaryota > Viridiplantae > Streptophyta > Magnoliopsida > Poales > Poaceae > Elymus > Elymus sibiricus. The sequence continues at coordinate 427,861,420 of CM077663.1, forward strand.
TTATGCCGTTAAAAATTTGTGCGTGCCGGCTCTTCTTTCGCCTTTTGCCTTTTGACTCGTGTCACACGCCGGGATTCCTTCCGGCTTCCGCCCCGCCTGCCAGCCAGCCGGGAGCCGGTCTGGGATAGGGACGAGGCTTCACCCTTGGGAAAACAAGCGGGCTCTTAGAGTGAACTGGCTAGGGCTAGGTTGAGCCGGTAGTGGCCAATTGCTAGAAATAGCATAGTCCGGCTGCCACTCGTTGGCTGACTTTTGTGTGAGAAGTTCCTTCGTACCCCGCGGTCCCGTCAGCCGGACAGCCGGGAGCCGGTCTGTAGCTGGTTGGGGGGAGGTAGCAAAGGGTTGCTTGCTCACATCATTTGTCCGCCTCGGAGGGGAGCCGGACCCGGGTGGCGCGCTTTTAAATAATGAGGAACCTTTGGAAGGATTAAAAAAAGGGCGTGCCCCAAGTGCTGGCTTGGGGCCCCCGTTGCATTCATAAGCCCAAAAGTGGAAGATATATACATACATTGGTTTTTTTAGCAGTAAAATGGACGGAGGAGCGCCGCGTTCCATGGGCGCTCCGTCTCCTCGCCAGAGGCGTCTCTCTTGCGCTTCTGCGGCTTCTGGGCGTCTATTAGATAGTACGCGTTGTTGTGCAGCGCTTTGCTGACGATGAACGGGCCCTCCCATGGGGAGGACAGCTTGTGCTGGCCGGCAGTTCGCTGGATCCGTCTGAGCACCAAGTCCCCTTCGCGGAAGGAGAGTGGCCGGATCCGCTTGCTGTGGTAGTGCTGGAGCTTCTGCTGGTAGATGGCCATCCGGCTCAGGGCCAGCTCGCGGGCCTCCTCGAGGAGGTCGACGCCGTCTTCTCTTGCTTCCTTCGCGTCTTTCTCCGTGTACAGGGTAACCCGAGGCGAATCGAACTCGATGTCGGTGGGGATGATTGCCTCGGACCCATACACGAGAAAGAAAGGGGTGTAGCCGGTTGACCGGTTGGGCGTGGTCCTGAGGCTCCAGTGGACAGCCGGCAGCTCTTCGATCCAGCAGCCGGCTGACCTGACCAGTGGCGTCACGAGCCGGGGCTTGATGCCGGATAGGAGCAGGCCGTTGGCCCTCTCGACCTGACCGTTTGACTGTGGATGGGCGACAGACGCCAAATCGAGCCGGATGCCCTGCTTGGAGCAGAAACGCGCTAGCGCGCCCTTGGCGAAGTTCATGCCATTGTCGGTGATGATGCTGTGGGGGACGCCGTAGCGGACCGTGATGTCCTGGACGAACCGGACGGCCGTGGGGCCGTCCAGCTTCTTGATGGGCCGGGCCTCGATCCACTTGGTGAATTTGTCGACGGCGACCAGCAGATGTGTCATGCCGAATCGAGCGGTCTTGAAGGGTCCCACCATGTCCAACCCCCAGACCGCAAAGGGCCATGAGAGGGGGATGGTTTGGAGGGCTGAAGCCGGTAGGTGACTCTGCGTGCTGAAGCGCTGGCAGCCTTCGCACTCGTCGACTAGTTTCTTGGCCGCCTCCAGAGCGGTCGGCCAGTAGAAACCGTGACGGAATGCCTTGGCCACCAGGGACCTGGAGGCGGCGTGATGCCCGCACTCGCCCTGGTGGATGTCGAGGAGGATTTCTTGCCCTTTCTCCGGCTCGACGCAGCGTTGGAAAACGCCGGTGGTGCTGCGATGAACCAGCTCGTGGTTGATGATGCCGTAGGCCGGGGCTCGGCGCTGAATTTGCCTTGCAGTGGCCTCGTCGGAGGGGAGCTCGCCCCGTAGGAGGAACGCCAGGATGGGCTGGGCCCACGAGGGAGCCGAGACGGGTGCCGGCTCGGGCCCAAGCGGGACGTCGAGGATGGCAGGAGCCCCCGGGACCGGCCCGCCAGCCCCCGGGACCGGCTCACCAGCCCCCGGGACCGGTTCGCCAGCCCCCGGGACTGGCTCACCAGCCCCCGGGACCGGCTCATCAGCACCCGGGACCGGCTCGCCAGCCCCCGGGAGTGAACCGGCGGAAGGAGCGTCGACCACCATCATGACGGCCACGGGCCCGGAGCCGGCTGTTGCGGAGGCGTCCGGCTCGACAGCCGGAACAGGAGGCGCCGGATGGGCAGCCGGCGGTGGCGGAGCCGGCAAAGTCGCCGCAGCCGGCGGGGCTGGTTGGACAGCTGGATCCACCGAGGGACCGGCCGCGTTAGCCGGCACGAAGATGGACTCCGATTCGGGAGAAGGCTTGATGGAAGGTTTTAGCAGCCGCTCGAGGGAGACGCCGGCTGGGATGGCCTACCGGGTGGAGCCGATCTTTGCCAGCGTATCGGCCGCCTCATTGTCCGCACGGGGGACGTGGTGGAACTCACAGCCCTCGAAGGAGCCGGTGAGCTGTTGGACGAGGAAGCGATAGCTGGCCATGTTGGCGTCCCTGGCGTTGCCGTAGCACATCTTCTGGTAGATCTCCTTGGCGAGCCGGAGGCCGTGGACGAGGGCCTCGTATTCGGCCACGTTGTTGGAGGCGGCGAATTGGATCTGGAGCACGTACTTGAGCTGATCTCCCCTCGGGGAAGACAAGACGATGCCGGCACCCAGGCCGGCTTGCATCTACGAGCCGTCGAAGTGCATGCGCCAATGTGTGGAGTCGGGCGGAGGCGGCACGAACTGGGTTTCGGCCCACTCGACGAGGAAGTCGGCCATCGCTTGAGATTTGATGGCGGTGCGAGGTTCGTACCGTATCTCGTAGTCGGCGAGGGCGATGGTCCACTTGGCAATCCGGCCAGTGGCGTCCCGGCCGCTCATGATTTCGCCCAGCGGCGCGGTGCTGACGACGGTGATGACATGCTCCTGGAAATACTGCTTGACCTTCTGGGCGGCGAAGTATATGCCGTAGCACATCTTCTGGTAGTGGGGGTAGTTTTGCTTGGAGGTGGAGAGGACCTTGCTGAGGTAGTAGACGGGACGCTGAGCCGGCAGCGCTTTGCCCTCCTCCGGCCGTTCCACCACCAGAACGATGCTGACGACGCGCGTGGTCGCGGCGACGTAGGCAAGCAAGGGCTCCTTCTCAGCCGGCGCGGCCAAGATGGGCGCGCTGGTGAGAGCCCGCTTGAGGCCGCGGAACGCCTCGTCCGCCTCGTCGGACCAGTCGAACAGGGCCGGCCTCCTCGAGGGGTCCCGGCCCGGCTCGACCAGAGCCGTCTTGTGCAGGAGCCCATAGAGGGGCAGGGCCTTCTCGCCCAGCCGGCTGATGAACCGGCTAAGGAAGGCGAGGCAGCCGGTGAACTTCTGGACGTCGCAGAGCCGGGTCGGCTTGGGCATGCGCTCGATCGCGCTGATCTTCTCGGAGTTAGCTTTGATGCCGCGAGCGGACACGAAGAAACCCAAGAGTTGGCCGGCTGGGATGCCGAAGACACACTTCTCCGGGTTGAGCTTGATTTTGTATTCGCGCAGGTTGGCGAATGTTTCCCGGAGATCGTCGAGGAGGCTGAAGTGCTTCTTGGATTTGACGACGATGTCATCAACGTAGACGTGGACGTTCCTGCCTATCTGAGGCAGGAGACACTTCTGCATGCAGCGCTGGAAGGTAGCGCCTGCATTCTTCAGGCCGAAGGACATGGTGATGTAGCAGTAGGCCCCAAAGGGGGTGATGAAGGAGGTCTTGAGCCGGTCGGCCGGGTCCAGCTTGATCTGGTGGTAACCGGAGTAGGCGTCCAGGAAGGACAGCATGTCGCAGCCGGCCGTGGAGTCGATGACTTGATCGATCCGCGGCAGGGCGAACGGGTCTTTGGGGCATGCCTTGTTCAGGCTTGTGTAGTCGATACACATGCGCCAGGTCTTGTTCTTCTTCTGCACCAGGACTGGGTTGGCCAGCCAGTCCGGGTGGAACACTTCCATGATGAAGCCGGCTGCGAGCAGCCGGGCGATTTCTTCTCCTATAGTACGCCGCTTCTCCTCGGAGAAATGGCGCAGGGGTTGCTTGACCGGCTTCGCATCCGGTCGCACGTGAATTTTGTGCTCGACGAACTTCCTCGGAACACCCGGCATGTCTTTGGGAGACCATGCAAAGATGTCCTGATTCTCACGGAGGAAGTCGACAAGCTCGCTTTCCTATTTGCTGTCGAGGCGGGAGCCGATGGTCACGCACTGGATGGGGTTAGCCGGGTCAAGCGGCCCTTGTCTGGTGTCTTTGGACGGCTGGAACGAGGCTTCGCCGGCCGACTGGGACGGAGGAGCCGGCACGGCCGGCTGGGCAGAGGCGAAGGCCACCAGCCGGTCGAGCTGCCGCTTCTCCTCCACTATCTCCAGGGCCTCGGCCAGCCGGCTGCCGTCTCGCGCGCACGCGATTGACATCTGGTATTTGCCGGCGATGGTGATGATGCCCTTGAGACCCGGCATTTTGAGCTTGAGGTAGGCGTAGTGGGGGATCGCCATGAACTTGACGAGAGCCGGCCGGCCCAGCAGTGCGTGGTAGGGACTGTCGAGGTCCACTACCTCGAACCAAACTGGCTCGCGGCGGAAGTGGTCGTGGCCGCCGAAGAGGACGTCGAGCTTGATCTTGCCGACGGGGGTGCAGGACTTTCCCGGCACGATGCCATGGAAAACGGTCCGGCTCGATTGTAGGTCCTCTACCTTGAGCCCCAATTTGAGCATTGTGTCAAGGTAGAGGATGTTAATGCTGCTGCCCCCATCGATCAACACCCGCGAGAAGCGGCACGTGCGCCTCTCGGAGGCGATGGTGGGATCGAGGACGAGGGCATAGCTGCCAGGGTTTGGCATCACGGCCGGGTGGTCGGCCCGGCTCCAGGTGACCGGCTTCTCGGACCAGTGCATGAACTGGGGAGTCGCGGGCATGGTGGCATTCACCTCACGGTGGAGCCGGCGTTGGGCGTGCTTGTCCGTCTCTTCACTGGTGAAGACGACGTAGCAGCCATCTTGGTCGGGGAACCGGTCGAGCAACCGACCGTCGTTCTGGGCCGGAGCCGGGGCCTGAGCCGGAGCGGGAGCCGGTGCCGGAGATGGAGCCGGCGCGCGGGCAGGCGGCACGGGGGGAGCCGGGAGGCCATCCCCCCGGGCCAATCGCTGTGAGAAGCTGCACTGCCGGAGCGTGTGCGTGGCCGGCTTGGCACCGGAATGGTTTTTGCAGGGGAGGTCGAGCATTTGCTCGAACGTGAGCTTAGGCTGCCAGGCAGTCTTGCCGGTGCGCTGCCGCTGGCCGGAAGCCTGGGCAGCCGGCTGCTCTTCCTCGATTGAGGCAACCTGCCGGCTCCCGTAGCGGGAGTCAGGCTGATCGCTCTTGCGTTTGTTGTTCTGCTACCGGTTGTCGGCGGCCGCCCGCGGCGTGGCGGAGGGCGGAGCCGTTTTGGCTGGTGCTTTAGCCTTCATCCTCATCGAGGAATCAGCCGTGGCGTATTTGTCCGCTTTGGACATTAGGTCCGCCAGGGAAGTTGGCTCGGATCACAAGAGCTTGTGCTTGAGGGGAGTGCCATCGCAGCAGCCTTCGATGAAGTACTGGATGGCCTGTACCTCATGTACTCCCTCGCAGGAGTTGTGGAGCTCGGTCCAGCATGTGAGATAGTCACGGAGGGGTTCCTCCGGCCCCTGGACGCACATGGCCAGCTCGCAGGGCCGGCCCGGCCGCTTGTAGGTGACAGTGAAGTTGCGGACGAACGCCTCCTCGAAGTCCGTCCAGGTGTTGATGCTGCCGGCCGCAAGGCTGTTTAGCCAGGTGCGGGTCGAGCCGATCAGCATGAGGGGGGCGTAGCAAACGGCTACGCGCTTGTTCCCCCTGGCGATGCCGACGGCGGTGGTGTAGTCGATCAGCCAGTCCTCCGGCTTGGCAGCCCCGGTGTACTTCGGGGTGTCGCGGGGAAGAGTAAAGCCGGGCGGGAACGGCTCGTTGCGGATCCGAGGGCCGAAGCAGGCCAGGCCAATCGAGCCCTCCTCCTCGAGGAGAGCCGACTGCGCCAGCCGGTCGAGGCGGAGCCGGGCGTCGTTGTCGCTGTGGGGGACCCGCGGCCCGAGCCGGGCCGCGAGTTCGGGGCGGACGGCCGGCGGGATGGACCGCGCCGGGTCCTGCCGCAGAGGCGGAGTGTGTCCGCGGCTACGCCGGCTACCGCCAGCTGGAGCCTCGTCCCGGCGATGGCTGCCGGCCGGATTGTTGTTGCGTCGGCTGTTTACAGCCGGCTGCTCGGTCCCGCGCAGCTGGGTGCGCCGAGCGTCGCTTCCCTCGTTCCGCCGGCCGGAGGGATGAGGGGTACTGGAGTGCTGAGCCGGCTGATGGTTGGTAGCCTCAGCGCCCTCACCCTCGGGCCGGGGAAGTTCGGAAATGGCCCCACCAGGGGTGAGGATGACCTGTTGGGCGTTGGCGGTGTCGATGAGGTCCTTGATGTGCCGCTCACGTGCGGCACGCTCCTCGCCCTCCAAGGTTGCCAAATCCTTGTAGGCAACCTTGGCGGCGCGCAGGTTGGCCGCGGGGGTGTCGTAGACGGGAAGGCGGCCGCCGAGGATCTCCGCGACCACGCGGCCACGTTCCCGCACAGCCCCACGCCGGCTGGGCTCGAGGCCAGCCGGGGTGAGACCATACGCGGAGTTGTATTCCCACTGCGCAGCTTCCATCCGGCGCCGCTCGGCAGCGAGGGCGGTGGCGTCATTGAACAGCAGACGGCGGGCCGCCTCCAGCTCGGTTCTGGCAGCGGCTGGGTCCGCCGTTTGGGGGATGGGAGTGCCCAGACCCCGGAGGGTAGCGGCGAGCGGGTCGGAGGTACCGGCGCGGGCGGCGGCCCCGTCGGCCTCGGCCGCCCGCACATGGCCCGAAGTGGTGGAGGAGGCGGTGACCATCACTCCCACGCAAGCGCGGGAGCCGATGGCCTTGCCCGTGGCGAGCGCGCCCACGGACGAGGGAGGGTCGGTGCAGTCGAGCACCCAGCTGGGGTACTCGTCGACCGCCGGCTCGCCGGCGAGGCTCAGCTTGCTGAACCGCCCAGCGAGCGCGGCGACGTCGAGGGCGAGGTCGCGGCCGAGGCACTCGTCGGAGATGCCGGCCGTGTCGCCCGCAGGGCCTGCCGGAGCAAGCCCCACGAGCAAGCGGTTCCGCCCGGACGCGAGGCGGCCGGGGGAGGTGGTGAACGGCCCCGCCCGGAACGTGAATCCGGCCGGCGCCGCAGACGGCCCCACGGTCGGCGCCAACTGTCGTGGTTTCGTCACGGCAGATGCCATGGGTAGACTTATCGAGAGGGGCCGAAGGACGCCGACGGGCTCCGGGAGCGGGGTTAGGCACAAGCGGTGGCAGACACACGATGTACCCAGGTTCAGGGCCCTCCGTGGGAGGTAATACCCCTAGTCCTGCTTGGTCTAGTTGAGACAATGGTGAGGTTACAATGGTGCTCCTTGAGCTGTATGGACGGAGGAGGAAGAAGGAGCTAGCTTGCCCCTAGTGCCTCTCTACGTGTGTGAAGAGTCGACTGACTAGAAACCGTTAACCCTATTGCATGGGGGAGGCCCGGGGGGTTTTATAGGCCAACCCCCCGGGTTACAATATGAATAAGAGGTCCTGGGGGGCCCCAGCCGGCAGCCTCTCTAGCCGGCTGTGGGGGCCGCCGGCTGTGGGGTCTTGTCGCCGGTAGGGCCCGCCGACTGTCGAGTCCGTCAGGAACCGGCGGGGCCCGCTTGGTGCATCTCCGTGCCGGTCATGTCGCGGCACGGGCTGCCCGTCAGGGCGTCGTCTTGTGGCTACTGGCCGAGGCCAGCGGTACGGCCAGCTGCACCGTAGCCACGCCGGAGTAGGTAATGGAGTGGTTTTGGAGGCGTGCCGGTACTGTTGGAAGCCCTGTCGTGGTCGGCCGACGTCAGCAGCCACTGTGGCCACGTCGGGGCAGATGAAGGAGGTCTCATCTGGTCGCCGTGCTGATGCGCAGAGAGACGGGACGGGCGTTGGTCCGCCCGAAGGTCGGTGGAGGAGGTCTTGTCTTGTCGCCGTAGTGATGCGCAGAGGGACGGGACGGGCATTGGTCCGCCCGTAGGTCGATGGAGGAGCCGGCGTGGAGGCAGCCGGCCGTTAGCCAGACGGCGGGCTCCCCGTCCAACCGGCCCTGAGAGAGCTGGCAGCGGACGTGCCGGCTCCCCGCCAGCCGGCCTCAAGGGAGCCACCAGCCGGCCTCGAGGGAGACGCCAGCCGGCCTTGAGGGAGCCGCCAGCCGGTCCTGAGGCAGCCGGAGGGCCGCCAGCCGGCCGTGGCCCAGCCGGCCGCAAACCAGCCGGTGGTATTGATTTTGTTCGAAAGGGGGAGCGAACCCCCCAGCTTTGGCCTACCCGGGGGTAACAACCCCGTCAAAAAGATAGATTAGATTGTAGATTGGATAAATAGATCTCGCAAGAACACAAAATAAAAGAGGCAAATAAAAAATGCAGCAAGGTATTTTTGGGTTTTTGGAATAGTAGATCTTAAAACAAAAGTGGCAAAAAGATAGATCGGAAAGTAATATGTTGGAAAAATAGACCCAGGGGGCGTAGGTTTTACTAGTGGCTTCTCTCATGAGTATAGCACACGATGGGTGAACAAATTACTGTTGGGCAATTGATAGAAGATCAAATAATCATGACGATATCCAAGGCGATGATCATTATATAGGCATCACGTCCAAGATTAGTAGACCGAAACGATTCTGCATCTACTACTATTACACCACACATCGACCGCTATCCAGCATGCATCTAGTGTATTAAGTTCATGAAAAAATGGAGTAATGCAATAAGAACGGTGACATGATGTAGACAAGATCTATTCATGTAGGAATAGACCCCATCTTGTAATCCTTAATAGCAACGATACATGCGTGCCTCACTGCCCCTTCTGTCACTCGGAGAGGACACCGCAAGATCGAACCCATCACAAAGCACCTATTCCCATGGCAAGAAAAATCAATCTAGTTGGCCTAACTAAACCAAAGATTTGAAGAAGAAATACGAGGCTATAAGTAATCATGTATATAAGAGATCAAAGAAGACTCAAATAATATTCATGGATAGAAACTGATCATGAACTCAAAATTCATCGGATCCCAACAAACACACCGCAAAAAGTCATTACATCAAATACATATCCAAGAGACCATTGTATTGAGAACAAAAGAGAGAGAGAGAAATCCATCTAGCTACTGCCTACGGACCCGTAGGTCTATGGTGGACTACTCACGCATCATTGGAGAAACACCAATGAGGATGATGAACCCCTCCGTGATGGTGTTAGATTGGATCTTGCGGTTCTGGAACTTGCGGCGGCTAGAAGTTTTTTTTGTCAACTCCTCTAGGGTTTCTAGAATATTTGGGTATTTATAGAGCTCAGAGGCAGTGGAGAAGGTTCCCGAGGCGGCCACAACCCACCAGGGCGCTCGAGGGCCCTGGCGCACTCTGGTGCCTTGTGGGCGGCCTGGGCTCCCTCCTGGTTACCTCTTTGGCCCACTGGCCTTCTTCTGGTCCAAAAAAATCTCCAAAAAGTTTCGTCGCGATTGGACTCCGTTTGGTACTGATAATCTGCAAAGTAAAAAACAAGCAAATAACAGCAACTGGCACTTGGCACTATGCCAATAGGTTAGTCCCAAAAAATGATATAAAAGTTGTTATAAAATGATTGTAAAACATCCAAGAATGATAATATAACAGCATGGAACAAGCAAAAATTATAGATACGTTGGAGACGTATTAGTTGTTCATTTCAATTATGCACACTGTGTTGTTCAAGTATGAACTATCCAGTTCAATTTCACCAATACCAGTTACAAACTTACAATGCCTATGCTAGGTTGCTGTTAAGCCTGCTGTAGTGAACAGTTATATCCATTTATTACGCTGTCCATTCGGAACCGTGCAACTCTTCGCAAAGAAGATATCACTGGAGATGATGTCCTTTAATTACCATTAGATATTTGTGGTGGATGTTAACCCTGTTGTAATTGACATGCCTTTCCATGTACTTACACAGTGTCAAAATGCACGATGATGTTCTTTACCGTTGAGGTTAGTCACATCTGTTGGAAATATGCCCTAGAGGCAATAATAAATTGGTTATTACCAGATTTCCTTGTTCATGATAATTGTTTATTATCCATGCTAGAATTGTATTGATTGGAAACTGAAATACATGTGTGGATACATAGACAATACTGTGTCCCTAGTGAGCCTCTACAGGACTAGCTCGTTGATCAAAGATGGTCAAGGTTTCTTGGCCATAGACATGAGTTGTAATTTGATAACGGGATCACATCATTAGGAGAATGATGTGATATGGACAAGACCCAAACTATGAACATAGCATATGATCGTGTCAAGTGTATTGCTATTGTTTTCTGCATGTCAAGCATCTGTTCCTATGACCATGAGACCATGCAACTCACTGACACCGGAGGAGTACCTTGTGTGTATCAAACGTCGCAACGTAACTGCGTGACTATAAAGATGCTCTACAGGTATCTCCGAGGGTGTCTATTGAGTTGGCATGGATCAAGACTGGGATTTGTTACTCCGTATAATGGGGAGGTATCTCAGGGCCCAATCGGTAATACAACATCATAATGAGCTTGCAAGCAAAGTGACTAAAGAGTTAGCCATAGGATTTTGTATTGCGGAACGAGTAAAGAGACTTGCTGGTAACGAGATTGAACTAGGTATGGAGATACCGACGATCGAATCTCGGGCAAGTAACATACCGATGAACAAAGGGAACGGAGTACGGGATTAACTGAATCCTTGACATCGTGGTTCTGCCGATAAAGATCTTCGTAGAATATGTGGGAACCAATATGGGCATCCAGGTCCCGCTATTGGTTATTGGCCGTGGAGGTGTCTCGGTCATGTCTACATAGTTCTCGAACCCGCAGGGTCTACACACTTAACGTTTGGTGACGATATAAGTATAGTCAAGTTATTATGTTGGTGACCGAAGGTTGTTCGGGGTCCCGGATGAGATCCCGAAAATGACGAGGAACTCCGGAATGGTCCGGAGGTAAAGATTGATATATAGGATGAAGGATATTGGAGTCCGAAAGTGTTCCAGAGCGTACCGAGGTTTCGACGGAATACCGAAAGGAGTTTCGGGGGCCCCGGCAAGTGTTGGGGGGGGGGGGGCTCATGGGCCAAGGAGAGGGGGCGCACCAGCCCACTAGGGGGCTGGGCGCCGCCCAAGCCCCAGCCCAATTCGGCCAAGGGGTGGCCGTACCCCCTAGGGCCGCCGACCTCCCTGACTTGGGAGGCAAGGCGCCTTGGGGGGGCCACCCAAACCCTGGCCGCACCCCTCTCAGCCGCCGGCCCCTAGAGGAAACCCTAGGGCGCCATCCCCTCCTACGTTCCCCTATGTATAGAGAGGGAGAGAGAGGGCAGCCACACCATAACTTGTCACGACGCTGCCCCTCCTCTCCCTCGTAGTTCTTCTCCTCTCATAATGCGCGGCGAAGCCCTGCTGAGATTCCACCACCACCACCTCACCACGCCATCGTGCTGCCGAAGGACTCGGGCTACTACTTCACCATCGCTCGCTGGATCGAGGAGGTGAGGGCGTCATCAAGATGTATGTGTGTTGAACGCGGAGGTGTCGTCCGTTCGGCACTTGATCGGGAGTTCACGGGACGGATCGTGATTGGATCGTGAAGATGTTCGACTACATCAACCGTGTTTCTTAACGCTTCCGCTTAGCGATCTACAAGGGTATGTAGATGCAATCTCTCCTCTCGTAGATGGTCATCTCCTAGATTGATCTTCATGAAGCGTAGGAATTTTTTTCCCATGCAACGTTCCCCAACAACATCCCAATATCTTATAGTATTTTACATCATTTGTTCAGTTGCAGTTTAGCTTCTAACATTTACTTGTTGCTTGTAGGTACATATGTTAGCGGTACTGATCCACGCTGGGACCAGCAGGAACACCTAGCCACCGACTTTGTGCGGGCTCTGGACGAGTTGAAGTACCCCAACAACTACCCCTCGGGATTTACCAAGTATGAACTGGCTCTTGATGTTTAACCGTGTCAATTTCTGTTTCACTGGTACAAGTTTTAATGACTATGTTAGGTTGTCTGTACTATGAAGTTAACACATCCAGTTTAATTTCACAAATACCTGTCCCTTTGTTACCGTGCTACTCCTCGCAATGAAAATATCACCGGAGATACTGTCGTTTAATTAACATTTGCTATTTTTGGTGGATGTTAACCCTGTTGTATTTAACACGCATTTCTATGTGCTTATGTAGGGCTACGATGCGCGATGCTGTTGTTTACCATCGAGGTTAGTCACATGCCATTTTCTTATAATATTTCACATCGTTTGTGCAATTGCAGCTTAGGTTCTAACATTTATTTGTTGCTTGTAGGTACATATGTCAGCGGTACTCATTCACGCTTCGATCCCTGATGACCCACAAGTATAGGGGGTCAATCGTAGTCCTTTCGATAAGTAAGAGTGTCAAACCCAACGAGGAGCAGAAGGAAATGACAAGCCGTTTTCAGCAAGGTAATTTCTGCAAGCACTGAAATTGTAGGTAACAAGTAGTTTGATAACAAGATAATTGGTAACGAGCAAGTAACGGTAACGGTAAATAAAGTGTAGCAAGATAGCCCAATCCTTTTGTAGCAAAGGACGGGCCAAAACAGTCTCTTATAATCAGCAAGCGTTCTTGAGGGTACACAGGAATTTCATCTAGTCACTTTCATCATGTTGGTTCGATTTGCGTTCGCTACTTTGATAATTTGATATTTGGGTGGACCGGTGCTTGGGTGCTGTTCTTAGTTGAACAAACCTCCCACTTATGATTAACCCCCTCGCAAGCATCCGCAACTACAAGAAAAGTATTAAGATAAAATCTAACCATAGCATTGAACATTTGGATCCAAATCAGCCCCTTACAAAATAGCGCATAAACTAGGGTTTAAGCTTCTGTCACTCTAGCAACCCATCATCTAATAACTACTCCACAATGCATTCCCTTAGGCCCAAAGATGGTGAAGTGCCATGTAGTCGACGTTCACATGACACCACTAAGGGAATCACAACATTCATATCATCAAAATATCTAACACATATCAAATTCACATGATTACTTGCAACATGACTTCTCCCGTGACCTCAAGAATAAAGGTAACTACTCACAAATGATATTCATGCTCAAGATCATAGGGGTATTAAATAGCATAATGGATCTGAACATATAATCTTCCACCAAATAAACCATATAGTAATCAACTACGAGATGTAATCAACACTACTAGTCACCCACAGGTACCAATCTGAGGTTCCGGTACAAAGATTGAACACAAGAGATGAACTAGGGTTTGAGAGGAGATGGTGCTATTGAAGATGTTGATGAAGATTGGCCTCCCAAAGATGAGAGGGGTGTTGGTGATGACGATGGCTTCGATTTCCCCCTCCGGGAGAGAAGTTCCCCCGGCGGAATCACTCCGCCGAAAGGAAAAAGTGCTCCTGCTCAAGTTCCGCCTCGAGACGGAGGCGTTCCGTCCCGAAAGTCCTCTCCTGATTTTTTTCTAGGTCAAAAGACCTTAAGTACCAGAAGATGGGCACCGGAGGTGGGATGGGTTAACCACAACCCACCAGGGCGCGCCTGGGGGGCCTAACGCGCCCTGGTGTCTTGTGGTCACCAGGTGGCCCCCCTTCGGTAGTTATTTGCTCCAGTATTTTTTTATAAATTCCAAAATAATTCTCCGCGAAGTTTCAGCTTATTTGGAGATGTGCAGAATAGGTGTCTTTGATATGCTTTTTCTGGTCCATAATTCTAGCTGCCGGCATTCTCCCTCTTTGTGTGAACCTTGCATATTATGAGAGAAAAGGCATTAGAATTACTCCATAAAGCATTATTATGCATAAAAACATTATAAATAACAGTAAGAAATCATGATGCAAAATGGACGTATCAACTCCCCCAAGCTTAGACCTCGCTTGTCCTCAAGCGAAAGCCGATATTGAAAAACATGTCCACATGGTTTGAGAGAGAGGTGTCGATAAAAACAAAATACGGACATAGCATCATCATGCTTATTATCATTGCAGCAAAAACTTTATCATATAACTTATTCATATAACTTTTATTATATAACTTCATCAAATAACTTCTCATGAAGAAGTAACAATTCATCACAACATAGAAGTATAAAGCCTAAACCTTATTGAAAACCAACAAACTATGTTCTCGGTCAACTTTGCAACTACAATTCATCATATTTTTAGGAAGGGTCTCGTGTCGGAGCCTTTTGGCAAGTCCACATACTCAACCATCATTTAATCTTCTATGAATGCTAACACTCACAGCATACCCATGAGCAAAAAGTTTCAACCGGACACATAGAAAGATAGGGGCTTATATTTCTCCTCCCAACGTACTCACGTCAAGGGTGATGTCAACAATAATAACTAATGCTCACTCATATTCAACTGGATATATGTGCCTAGATCTTTCCTCGCCACATGATGCTTGCAAAAAGAAAAAGTAAAAAGGAATATGGAAGAATACTTCGACTCTTGCGTAAAAGTAAATACATAAAAGTAAAAGATAGGTCCTTCGCAGAGGGAAGCAGAGGTTGTCATGCGCTTTTTGCTTTGTATGCCAAATCCCTTAATGCAAAAGAATGTCACGTTATATTGCCCCTTATGATAGCAACCTTTATTATGCAGCCCGTCGCTTTTATTACTTTGCCATCACAAGTTCGTACAACGCTCAATTTTCTCTTACACTAATTGTTCAAACACATTTAGAAGCAATTTTTGTTGCCTTAGTGCACTGATGCCAAGTTACTTGAAGGATCTTACTCAATCCATAGGTAGGTTTGGTGGACTCTCAAAACATGAGTTTGGGTTTAGGGTTTTATGATGCACAAGTAGTATCTCTACTTTGTGCGGAATTTTTGGCTAGCAAAGATATTGAGCAAGCAACACATGTTGAAGGATCTGTGACAATATAACTTCTATGTGAATATGAAGAAACATAAATCATTACATTGTCTTCCTTGTCCAACGTCAACAATTTTGGCATATAATATTTAATGGGGGCTCACAATCATAAAAGATGTCCAAGATAGTGTATTTGCATGTGAATCTTCTCTTCCCTTCTTAATTCTTTCATGAATTGCATCATTGACAAATGCTATGTTTGTCAATCTCTAATAAATTTTACTACTTATACTTTTCCTTAGGTGATGTCATTACTTATCATAAGATTAGCATATGATCCTTTTCATTTATTTCCTTTTATTTTGATTGCAACAAGAAAGTAAAGAAGCAAAATCTCAAACTAAACTTTATTATATAACTCTCACTCGATTACATAGATAGATAGATCACGAAACTAGCACTCGAAAATAGATTATACTAAACTTTTATTCAACTAGATCACGAAAGAGCTAAGGATCGAACTAAAATAGGTAAAGGTAGATAAAAGTGATGGTGATACGATACCGGGGCATCTCCCCCAAGCTTGGCTCAAGCCAAGGGGAGTGCTCATACCCGTGTACTCAAGTCTCCTTTGGTTGTGAAGATGATGAACGTGGTGGTGATGAAGTGGCCTTCTTCTTCAGCTTATATTTGAGCATAAAATTTGCCTCCCTTAGGTCCTCATTCTCTAACTCAAGCTTTAATATATTTTTGCATAATGCCGCCTTGCTCTCCTGCGGAAAATGAGATGGAATAAATTGAACCTTAGGTTTGTATCCTGTAGGGAGGCTTGACTTCTTGAATTCCACATGCATGTCTCCAGGCTGAGGTAGTGGGTCATCCTCTTCCTCAGAGCTATCATCCTTTGTTTCCTTCATGTTGGAGTCTTCCTCCTCATCCGTGGTCCATCCATAATGATCCACCTCTCCATAGACCTTAGGGTTTGCGATATAGTCAGCAACATAGCTCTCCCCTCTGAATCTTGAGACGACATATTATCAGGCCTGTTAGGAAAACAGCATGAAACAAGAACAAGGGATTTTTCTGTGATGCAGTGGTCAAAACAATCGGGGGTATATATAAAGATTTTTTTATCTTGGGAAGCAAGAATATGGAAAGAAAACGGACTCGGGAAGGTGCCCTAGGGGGCACAACCCACGAGGGAGCGCCAGGCAGGACAAGCGCGCCCTAGTGTATCGCGCTCACCTCGGTTGCTTCCCTGTTTATTTCTTATTTTCCTAATTTTTGTAATATTCCAAAACTAACAGAAAATATTTTTGCGGATTTTTCGGAGTTCGTTTACTTACCGTATCACGTACCTCTTCTTTTTTAGGATTCTGGAGTGTTCTAGAAGGTTTCATTTATGTGTTCCTCCGGTGTCATGGTTTGGATAATATTGCTTTCAACATTAATAGGCGTACCTGAGATATAGTGTTTAATTCTTTGTCCATTGACCACCTTCGGGTTAGTACCTTCGGCATTATTAATATTTATAGCTCCAGAATGATAAACCTCTTTGATAATATAATGGTCCTTCCATTTGGAAAGAAGCTTTCCTGCAAAAAATCTAAAACGAGAGTTGTACAAAATAACATATTCTCCAACTTTGAATTCCTACTTTTGGATTCTTTTATCATGCCATCTTTTAACTTTTTCTTTGAATAGTTTGGCATTTTCATAAGCTTGGGTTCTCCATTCATCTAGTGAGCTAATATCAAATAACCTCTTTTCACTGGCAAGTTTGAAATCATAATTGAGTTCTTTAATTGCCCAAAATGCTTTATGTTCTTACTCTAGAGGCAAATTACAAGCTTTTCCATATACCACTTTGTATGGAGACATACCCATAGGATTTTTATAAGCTGTTCTATAGGCCCAAAGTGCATCATCTAGTTTCTTAGACCAATTCTTTCGGGACCTATTGACAATTTTTTGTAAAACTAATTTTATTTCTCTATTGCTAAGTTCAACTTGACCACTAGATTGAGGATGATAGGGTGATGCAATTCTATGGTTAACATCATATTTAGCAAGCATTTTACGGAAAGCACCATGAATAAAGTGTGAACCACCATCAGTCATTAAGTATCTAGGGACTCCAAACCTCGGGAAAATAACTTCTTTAAGCATTTTAATGGAGGTGTTATGATCAGCACTACTAGTTGGAATAGCTTCTACCCACTTAGTAACATAATCAACAACAACCAAAATATGAGTATACCCGTTAGAGGAAGGAAAAGGTCCCATATAGTCAAAACTTCAAACATCAAATGGTTCAACAACAAGTGAATAATTCATAGGCATTTCCTGACGCTTACCGATATTACCAATTCTTTGACATTCATCACAAGACAAGATAAACTTACGGGCATCCTTGAAGAGAGTAGGCCAATAAAAACCAGATTGCAATACCTTGTGAGCAGTTCTATCTCCCGCATGATGTCCTCCATAGGCTTCGGAATGACATTTTCGTAGGATTTGTTCCTGTTCATGCTCAGGTACACAACGTCTAATAATACCATCTACCCCTTCTTTATAAAGATGCGGGTCATCCCAAAAGTAATGTCTTAAATCATATAAGAATTTTTTCTTTTGTTGGTATGTGAAACTAGGTGGTATATATTTAGCAACAATGTAGTTAGCATAACCAGCATACCAAGGGGTGTTTTGAGAAACATTTATTGCAGCTAACTGTTCATCAGGAAAACTATCATCAATAGGTAGTGGGTCATCAAGAATATTTTCTAACCTAGACAAGTTATCAGCTATGGGGTTCTCAGCTCCTTTCCTACCATTGATATGTAAATCAAATTCTTGAAGCAAGAGAGCACTCCTAATGAGTCTAGGTTTAGCATCTTTCTTTTCCATAGATATTTTATAGCAGCATGATCAGTGTGAACAATAACTTTGGAATCAACAATGTAAGATCTAAATTTATCACAAGCAAACACAACTGCTAAAAATTCTTTTTCAGTAGTAGCATAATTTCTTTGGGCACTGTCTAGAGTTTTGCTAGCATAATGGAAAACATTTAATTTCTTATCAACTCTTTGTCCTAGAACAGCACCAACAACATAATCACTAGCATCACACATAATTTCAAAAGGCAAGTTGCAATCAGGTGGTTGGACAATACGTGCAGAAGTTAAGGCTTTCTTGAGTGTTTCAAATGCTTCTGCACAATCATCATAAAAAACAAATGGAATATCCTTTTGTAAAAGATTAGTAAGAGGCCTAGAAATTTTAGAGAAGTCTTTAATAAACCTCCTCTAGAAACCATCATGACCAAGGAAACTTTGAATACCTTTAACATCTTTAGGACATGGCATTCTCTCAATTGCATCAACTTTAGCTTTATCCACCTCAATACCTCGTTCAGATATTTTATGCCCCAAGACAATACCTTCATTAACCATAAATTGTCACTTCTCCCAATTCAAGATGAGATTAGTTTGTTCACATCTCTGCAAAACTCGATCAAGGTTGCTTAAGCAATCATCAAAAGAAGTTCCGTAAACGGAAAAATCATCCATGAAAACCTCCACAATATTTTCAAAAAATCAAGGAATATAGCATTCATACATCTTTGAAAGGTAGCAGGTGCATTGCATAAACCAAAAGGCATACGTCTATAAGCATATGTTCCAAAAGGACAAGTAAAGGTGGTTTTCTCTTGATCAGGTTGTGATACAGGTATTTGAGAGAAACCAGAATATCCATCCAGAAAACAAAAGTGTATGTGGTTAGATAATCTTTCTAGCATTTGATCAATGAAAGGCAGAGGGTAATGATCTTTTCTAGTAGCTTTATTTAATTTTCTAAAATCAATTACCATTCTATACCCAGTGACAATTCTCTGTGGGATAAGTTCATTTTTATCATTAGGAACAACAGTAATACCTCCCTTCTTAGGGACACAATGAACGGGAGTTACCCATCTACTATCAGCTATGGGATAAATTATACCTGCTTCCAGAAGCTTTAATATTTCAGCTCTTACCACGTCTTTCATCTTAGGATTCAATCGTCATTTGTGATCAACAACGGGTTTAGCATCAGGTTCCATATTGATCTTGGGCTGACATAAAGTGGGACTAATGCCCTTAAGATCATCAAGAGTATATCTAATAGCAGCCCGGTGCTTCCTCAGAATTTTTAATAATCTTTCTTCTTCATGTTCTGAAAGGTTAACACTAATAATAACAGGATATATCTTTTTCTCATCAAGATAAGCATACTTCAAAGTGTCAGGCAATTG
The DNA here is from genome assembly GCA_039707655.1 of Elymus sibiricus. Taxonomy (NCBI): domain Eukaryota; kingdom Viridiplantae; phylum Streptophyta; class Magnoliopsida; order Poales; family Poaceae; genus Elymus; species Elymus sibiricus. Next base: position 427,880,568 of record CM077663.1, read on the forward strand.
TTTTAATTCAAACACGGGATCACCATTAGGTGGAGGAGGACCTCCTAGAGTTTCAATAGGCAAATTGTGTTTTAGGAGAGGTTGTTGTTCAAAGAAAATTTTATCTATTTCATTTCTTTCATTCTAGTGCGTATCATTTTCATGGTCTAGCAAATACAATTCTAGTGGATCAGTAGGAGGAACGGCAATAGAAGCAAGACCAATTATTTCATCTTTACTAGATAATTCTTTATTACGGGCTTGTCTACTAAACTTGGAAAAATTAAACTCATGAGACACATCACCAAATCTAACACCGACAATTTGTTTTACACAATCTATCTTAGCATTAACAGTGTTCAAGAAAGGTTTACCAAAGAAAATGGGACAAAAGTCATCTTGTGGGGAACCAAGAACTAGAAAATCAGTAGGATATTTTATTTTCCCACACAAGACTTCAACATCTCTAACAATCCTAAGTGGTGTGATGGTGTCTCTATTAGCAAGTTTAATAGTAACATCAATTCTTCTATTTCGGTGGGTGCTATATCATTCATAATTTCTTGGTATAAGGTAAAAGGAATAGCACTCACACTAGCACCCATACCACATAAACCATCGTAGCAATGATGTCCTATTTTAACTGAGACAACAGGCATGCCAACTACGGGTCTATGTTTATCTTTTTCATCGGGTTTGGCAATTATAGCAGCTTCATCACAGAAGTAAATAACATTCCCATCAATATTTTCTACCAAGAGATCTTTAACCATAGCAACACTAGGTTCTACTTTAATTTGTTCAGAGGGCTTAGGTGCTTTAATATTACCTTTGCGAACCACAGTTGATACCTTAGCATGTTCCTTTATCCTAACAGGGAAAGGTGGTTTTTCAATATAAGCAGTAGGCACAACTAGATCAACATTGTAAATGATAGTTTCATTTTTAGCTTTTACCGGTTCTTTAATTTCTTCTTTAATAGGGGGATGATATTTAAACCACTTCTCCTTAGGGATATCAACATGAGTAGCAAATGATTCACAGAAAGAGGCTACTATCTCAGAGTCAAGTCCATATTTAGTGCTAAACTTGTGAAAAGCATCGGTATTCATAAAAGATTTAACACAATCAAACTTAAGCTTAATACCTGACTCATTACCTTCATCGAGTTCCCAATCTTCAGAGTTGCTTTTAATTCTTTCTAAGAGATCCCACTTGAATTCAATAGTCTTCTTCATAAAAGAACTAGTACAAGAAGTATCGAGCATGGATCGATAATTATGAGAAAGCCGAGCATAGAAATTCTGAATAATAATTTCTCTGGAGAGATCATGATTGGGGTATGAATATAACATTGACTTAAGCCTCCCCCAAGCTAGAGCGATGCTTTCTCCTTCACAAGGCCAAAAATAATATATATAACTCCGATCACGATGAACTAGATGCATAGGATAAAACTTTTGGTGGAATTCTAATTGCAATCGATTCCAGTTCCATGATCCAATATCATCACATAGCCTATACCATGTCAATGCTTTTCCCTTCAAAGATAAAGGGAAAACCTTCTTCTTAACTTCATCTCCAAGTAAACCTACAAGCTTAAATAATCCACAAATTTCATCCACATGTATTAGATGCATATCAGGATGTTCAGTTCCGTCTCCTGCATAAGGATTAGCTAGCAGTTGTTCTACCATACCCGAAGGAATTTCATAACCAATATTTTCAGTAGGTGCAGTAGGTTGAGGGGCAACTAATTGTGGTTCCAGTCAAGGTGAAGATACCCCGAACAAACCCCTCAAAGGATTGTTTTCCATAGTAGATAGTGATCAATAAATTTCAGCATGTAGTATAAATTTTTCCTTACCGATTTACACTTACCAAGAGCGCTTCACTCCCCGGCAACGGCGCCAGAAAAGAGCCTTGATGACCCACAAGTATAGGGTGTCAATCATAGTCCTTTCGATAAGTAAGAGTGTCAAACCCAACGAGGAGCAGAAGGAAATGACAAGCGGTTTTCAGCAAGGTAATTTCTGCAAGCACTGAAATTGTAGGTCACAGGTAGTTTGATAACAAGATAATAGGTAACGAGCGAGTAACGGTAACGGTAAATAAAGTGTAGCAAGATAGCCCAATCCTTTTGTGGCAAAGGACATGCCAAAACAGTCTCTTATAATAAGCAAGCGTTCTTGAGGGTACACCGGAATTGCATCTAGTCACTTTCATCATATTGGTTTGATTTGCGTTCGCTACTTTGATAATTTGATATGTGGGTGGACCGGTGCTTGGGTGTTGTTCTTACTTGAACAAACTTCTCACTTATGATTAACCCGTCGCAAGCATCCGCAACTACGAGAAAAGTATTAAGATAAAATCTAACCATAGTATTAAACATTTGGATCCAAATCAGCCCCTTACGAAATAGCGCATAAACTAGGGTTTAAGCTTCTGTCACTCTAGCAACCCATCATCTAATAACTACTCCACAATGCATTCCCTTAGGCCCAAAGATGGTGAAGTGCCATGTAGTCCACGTTCACATGACACCACTAAGGGAATCACAACATTCATATCATCAAAATAGCGAACACATATCAAATTCACATGATTACTTGCAACATGACTTCTCCCGTGACCTCAAGAACAAAGGTAACTACTCACAAATGATATTCATGCTCAAGATCAGAGGGGTATTAAATAGCATAATGGATCTGAACATATAATCTTCCACCAAATAAACCATATAGTAATCAACTACGAGATGTAATCAACACTACTAGTCACCCACAGGTACCAATCTGAGGTTCCGGTACAAAGATTGAACACAAGAGATGAACTAGGGTTTGAGAGGAGATGGTGCTATTGAAGATGTTGATGAAGATTGGCCTCCCAAAGATGAGAGGGGTGTTGGTGATGACGATGGCTTCGATTTCCCCCTCCGGGAGGGAAGTTCCCCCGGCGGAATCGCTCCGCCGGAGGGCAAAAGTGCTCCTGCCCAAGTTCCGCCTCAAGATGGCGGCGTTCCGTCCCAAAAGTCCTCTCCTGATTTTTTTTCTAGGTCAAAAGACCTTAAGTACCAGAAGATGGGCACCGGAGGTGGGCTGGGCTGACCACAACCCACCAGGGCGCGCCTCAGGGGCCTGACGCACCCTGGTGTCTTGTGGTCACCAGGTGGCCCCTCCGGTAGTTATTTGCTCCAGTATTTTTTATATATTCCAAAATAATTCTCCACGAAGTTTCAGCTTATTTGGAGATGTGCAGAATAGGTGTCTCTGGTATGCTTTTTCACGTCCAGAATTCCAGCTGCCGGCATTCTCCCTCTTTGTGTAAACCTTGCATATTATGAGAGAAAATGCATTAGAATTACTCCATAAAGCATTATTACGCATAAAAACATTATAAATAACAATAAGAAATCATGATGCAAAATGGACGTATCAACCCCCTTTGCATATGGGGCAATGAGATAAACATGAACAAGCATCAAGTGAGGAAACTAAGAAAAATTGTTAGGCAGAAGCAACATCTGATTGGAATTAAACTCTTTATTTATACTTTATCCAAGACATCAGTGAACTTTAGGATAATAAGTAATTTGTTGCCTTCTTTTCCAGCCCAGAACAAGCTACTCTATCAGACATGAATACCTGAAAGTTGCCCCTTTTCAGTGGTTTCCGAAGGAATTTACTCAAGATTACCTAGCAAACTACCTGACCAATGTGGAGTCAACGAAGGTTATATTATATAATTCATTCTACCATGATAATGGTCTAGAAGTCTTCCTGAAGGCGGTGAAGGATGGACGGGCGATCATCACAAGGGGTTGGGCAAAAGTTGTGCGCACCTTTGGCATGGAGGAGGGCACATTATGGGTATTTGGCTTCTTCAACGCCATCGATAGCTAAAAGCATTTACAATTCTCTCTTCACCTTTATCGCCTATAGTACTATATATTGTGGTTCATCATATTTAATCTTCTACCGAACTATGTAACCATGGAACATGTACTGAGCTTTTGATTTATGCATTGGCCGTTGAACCATTGTAATTAGGGTATGTATTGATGGATGTGAAATCCACATTTCATAATTAAATTTTGAAATTTCCAATTCTAATAATAAATTACCAAAAATAAGCTATTAGGTAATAAATTATAGCGCACATAGTTAGAACGATTAAATCGTGTGCGATGGTATCATATGTCACACACGATTGTTTGAAGAATAGCGTGTGTGATTATCAGCTTTACAACACACGATTGCATATTTTGCGCGTGTGGTATGCGCGCACTGTCACACACACATTTGCACGTCGTAACCGTGTGCACTTGCCGTCAATAGCACAAACGGTCCCAAACCTGCGTGCGTGTGTAATGTAGGACGATAAGAAGACGGTTGACATACGTTTCGCGTGTGCGATCGGAATAACTATCGCACACGAATATATCTGTGCCATCGCCTCGGATGTGTGCTTGATCAGAAATGTAACATCAAAGTGTGGCGTGTGGGATAGGCTATGTCGGTGTACTAAAGTTTGGGTATTTTAGTACCCCATACTTGTGCACGGACGGTTGTAGCCACACCAGCAGCAAGGCCTACCGGGGGACAGCTGAATGCAAGTATAAGGATATCGAGAAAGCATTCAAGTCAATGATCAGAATGCAGAAGATCAAAGGCTGGGATCCCGGCAAGATCTTGCCGGGATGGCTTGCGGATCCCCGGCAAGATTCGCACCCGGCAAGACCTCGCCACCCTGTCGCCTTGCCACCGCTCCAGCGCAGCGACCAGCTTGTCAGACGAGGTTTATCCTCCTGAATACGTGTCATGGCGATAACGGCGGACGAGGTTAAGCGGTGCTGATGGGACGGGCTCTTTTCTCGTCCTCAAGAAGCTAAGGCATACCTCAACGGAGCATTTAATGCGTTTGTCCTAAGTCGTCAGTATTAGGTACGATAACACTATAGCAACTTTACACCTCTTGTATGTACTGTGCGCCACTATTGGTGACCCCTTCGAACGTATAAAAGGAGACCTAAGGTGTAGCTACAGGGAGAGGACCTGCTGGCCCATTCTGCATGCGTAGCTGCTGCTCGAACGTACTGTTCATCGCAAGCGCTCCTAGAGCTTGGGCTTAAACACATCCAATACAACCAAAGCAGGAGTAGGGTTTTACGCATCTCAGCGGCCCGAACCTGGGTAAAAATCTCTGGTGTTGATCGTTTGATCTGCTCATTGTGCAAGCCTTTCTCCCTGCCGGACCATAAAGGGATCCACGCGATCCCATAGGTGTCGTACGCCGACATCTTTGGCGCGCCAGGTAGGGGGAAAAAGGTTGCGTGAACCTGATATCGCGATCAACGCGCCAGTTTATTCACCATCTTCATTGCCATGGCTCCCAAGAAGAAGGGTTTTACGGCGGTTGGTCCATCCGCGTCTGGTGCGCCTGTGGCTACACGGACGGGCGACGGTGTGGACGCAGGCGGAGGAGGCGGAGGTCTTGAGCCTCCATGACATTCTGGTGATCAAAGCCAAGCGAGCGGCATCATTCGCGGCGGCGACGACAACCCGTGCGCCACTAGATCCAAGGACAGAGGGGCGCCTTCTAAGACACCCACGCCGGCGCATGCGCCGCGGCCTTCTCAGGTCGCGCGCGATGAACAACGCCGCGACGTTGGTGGTTCTAAGCGTCCCCAAGGAAAGACTCCTGAGCATCACTCTCGAGATGCGTGGGACCAACATGCACGCCAAAATACTGGTGGAAGCGGCGCGCGGTCGCGGGACCATGATGGAGCTCTTCTAACACGGTTAGGAGTCAGAGCACCTCACGTTTCTCGCAGCTTTCGCCGCCGCCTACACCAGCAGAAGCGTTGGCGCGAGCGCAGCTGCTCCTGGATTTTCCTCCTGCTGCGGAGAAGCTCGAAGAATGGAGAGCTACTATTCAGAGCCTCGTCGGCCTCGCTAATAGAGATGGGCCGCAGCGGGCGGAGCCTTCGCGGCGGCAGTCCATCGAGCCGGCGCGCGCCGATGGCAAAAAGACTGGAGGCAGTACGACCACGATGCACTCTCCTCCACGGCGGCAACAGCGGTCGCTGACTCGACGGACCGACGCCTGTGATGACGATTCAATGGCGTCGTCTGATCCGTGAACTCGCCGTGATCAACGTCAAGTTCTTCGGGAACGAAGCAAAGAAGACGCTCGGACTACCATCGAGCGGCGGCAGGAAGCGCGCCATCAATCTGATAGGCGTGCAGGACCCACTGTAGACAAGCCTGCGCTAGGGTATCCTGTTGACCTACCTTATGAGGTGGGTTGTCCAGCTTTTACCCGTGAGCTGCGGTGAGTCCAGTGGCCCAATTCCTGAACGTTCAAACCGGAGGTCCCGGAGAAATACGACGGCAAGACTCACCCATCGGTGAGCATCTACACCATTGCGGTGCAGGCTGCCGGGGCTCGCGACGACAAGATACTCGCCAACTACTTCCCATTGATACTTAAGCCCAACGTCAGGTCCTGGTTGATGCATCTGCCGGAGAATTCCATTTCTTCCTGGGCAGATCTGTGTCATGAGTTTGTTGGCGCCTTTACCGGAGGCCACCAAGCTCCTGACCAGGAAAGTGATTTACATCTCATCCCCCAGAAAGAAGGCGAAACTCTGCGCAAGTACATATAGAGATTCAGCCGTATACATCACAACATCCCAGACGTTCATCCTGCCGCTGTTGTCAGCGCGTTTCATCAGAACGTGCGCAACCGCAGGATGCGCGAAGAGCTGGCGATGAACAAAGTCAGGGATGTTGCCGAGCTTTATGCTCTGGCTGATATATGTGCTCGAGCTGAAGAAGGGAGGAGATTCCCCGGCGAGGATGCTGGCACAGGAATCGACTCTGAAGACGAAGACGCTGCCGCCCCGACAAAGAAAGGCCGACGACGTAACAGGAAATGCAAGGACAAGTCCGTGCTTGTTGTCGAGGAATCCGGCAACCTAGGCGCCGCCAAGAAGGTAAAGGTTGACGGCCTCGGCAAGGAGGTTGCCGGGTGCGCCTCCTGTCAGGCCTTGGCGGCTGCCGACAAGACGGAGGGCTCTGGCAAGCAGTACTGCAAGATCCATCGCACCAAGCTAGGGCCATGATCTCCAAGACTGCCGGCAAGTTGAGCAGCTTGTCGAGAAGCAGAAAGCTGAGTATGAAAGGCGAGATAAGGAGAAGGCCCAGGATGGTACAGAGGGGTCCGACAAGAAGCGCGGTGGCCGAGGAGGTCGCCGCGGCAAGGCCAAGCAACAGAAGGAGAGGCCCGCTCGAGGCCGCGACAAGACAGAGGGGGGTGACGATGACAACGAAGAGGACGACGAGTCCAGCGAGCAAGAATTTCAAAAGGCTACAGAAGTCATGTGCATTGACGGGGGCACCTCGTTGCATTCTTCCCACTACCGACTTAAACAGTGGGCGCGTGAGGTTAATGCGACAGAGCCATCTGTCGATGCCCGGAAACCATTGAAATGGTCCAGCACGCCTATCATTTTCGACGCTGAGGATCACCCTGATCGCACAACTGCGGTCGGGTGTCTGCCATTGTTGGTTTCAACAATGATTCGCAACCTCAAAGTGACGAAAATGTTAGTTGACGGTGGGGCCGGTTTGAACTTGATCTCACCTGATGTGATCAAAAGGTTGCAAATTCCTGATGGAGATCTCGAGGAGATGGGCACGTTTCAAGGGCTCAATCCAGGAAGGAGCCAGCCGAAGGGTAAGATCACACTACCAGTAACATTTGGTAGTGACCTGAACTACAGGACAGAGAAGATCGTTTTTGACGTCGCCAAGATTCCATTGCCATATAATGGGATCCTTGGCCGTCCAGCGTTGGCCAAGTTCATGGTGGCATCGCACTATGCCTATAATACATTGAAGATGCCCGGGCTGATGAGCGTCATCACTGTCAACTCCGACAAGAAGGATGCGCTTATCTGCACCGACCAACTTTACCGGGAGGCAGTTGCAGCATCTGCCGCCAAGGCACTTGCTCCTGCCGCTGAAGCTCCCGGGGGGAAGAAGACCGGCAGGACCTCTAGCACACACTCCGGCAAACGCACCTCCTCGGAATGTTGCGCTCCTGTTGAGGATGTGCCAGAGAGCTCCACCGGCAAGAGCAAGAAATCCAAGGCAGCTCCACCAGAAACTAAGAAGGTGCCCGTCAAGGAGGATGGTACAGGAGGGACTTTCACCATAAGTTCCACCCTCAATGACAAATAGGAAAGCGCGCTCATTGCTTTCCTGCGGGCGAATATCGATGTGTTTGCATGGCAACCATCTGATATCCCCGGTGTTCCCAGGGAAGTAATTGAGCACCACTTTGCTGTCTGTCCTCATGCACGGCCCGTCAAGCAGAAGGTTAGGAAGCAGGCTTTGGAGCGGCAACAATTTATTGCCGAGGAAATCAAGAAATTGGAAGTGGCAGGTTTGGTAAGAGGAGTGCTCCATCCAACATGGTGGGCCAATCCAGTTGTAGTGTGCAAGGCAAATGGAAAATGGAGGTTGTGTATTGATTATACAGACTTCAATAAAGCCTGTCCAAAAGATCCTTTTCCCTTGCCGCGCATCGACCAAATTGTGGACTCCACTGCCGGCTGTGATTTGCTTTCATTTCTTGACGCCTATTCAGGATATCATCAGATCTTCATGGCAAAGGAAGACGAAGAGAAAACCGCATTTATCATCCCATGTGGTACGTATTGCTTCTTACGAATGCCTTTCGGGTTGAAAAGTGCTGGTTCAACGTTTGCTAGAGCGGTTCAGATTGGTTTTGAGCCCCAGCTACATAGAAATATGGAAGCTTATGTGGATGACATAGTGGTCAAAACCAAGAACAAGGCGACGCTCATACAAGATTTGGAAGAGACATTTGCAAATCTGTGCAAGATCAATTTGAAGCTCAATCCTGAGAAGTGTGTGTTTGGCGTTCCGTCCGGCAAGCTTCTCGGGTTCTTTGTATCTCAACGAGGAATCGAAGCAAATCCTGACAAGATCAAGGCAATTGAGCAGATTGAAGCACCAAGACGTGTCAAGGATGTACGTCGACTTGCTGGCTGCGTTGCTGCTCTGAGTAGGTTCATCTCAAAATCTGCTGAGCGCGCCCTGCCCTTTTTCAAAATCTTGAAAAAGGCAGGTCCAATGAAGTGGACTCCGGAAGCGGAGGCAGCGCTGCAGGATTTGAAGAGGTACTTCTCCTCTCCACCAGTACTAGTCGCGCCAAAACCACAAGAGCCGTTGCTGCTATATCTAGCGGCAACGAATCAAGTGGTGAGTGTTGCGTTAGTGGCAGAGAGAGAAGTCGACGAAGAAGCAGCGGCAGCGGCAAGATCACCAAGCGACGAGCCAGGATCTTCTCCGGTAAAGTCTGGTGCTGACAAGGCAGGATCTGCGCAGCCAAATGAAGCAACACAGAAGAAGAAGATGGTGCAGCGCCCAGTTTATTTTGTCAGCTCCCTTTTGCAGGGGGCTAGGTCAAGATATTCTAGTGTGCAGAAGTTACTCTTCGGCCTCCTTATGGCCTCGAGGAAGCTGCGCCATTATTTTCAGGCACATGAGATCACCGTCGTCACTCGCTTTCCGTTGCAGCGGATTTTGCGAAATCCGGATGCAACCAGCAGGATTGTGGAGTGGGCTTTGGAACTGTCAAGTTTTGGTCTCAAGTTTGAAAGTACTTCAACTATTCAGAGCAGAGCTTTGGCGGAGTTCATTGCAGAATGGACCCCAACACCGGACGAAGAGATTCCGGAGATAACTCTTCCCGGCAAGGAAACGAATCAAGAGTGGATTATGTATTTTGATGGAGCTTTCTCGTTGCAAGGTGCCGGTGCTGGCGTGCTGCTTGTCGCACCCACCGGAGAGCACCTCAAATACGTAATTCAGATGCACTTTCCCTAGGAGAGATCGACAAATAACACTGCAGAGTATGAAGGGATGCTTGCCGGTCTCAGGATCGCGGCGGACCTTGGAATTAAGAAGCTCATCGTCAGAGGTGATTCGCAGCTTGTCGTCAAGCAGGTGAATAAACATTATCAGAGTCCATTGATGGAAGCTTATGTCGATGAGGTGAGGAAGTTGGAAGAGCATTTTGATGGTCTGCAAATGGAGCACGTTCCTCGTGTGGAAAACAACATTGTTGATGACTTGTCAAAGCGCGCTGCCCTTAAGTTACCTGTGGAACCAGGAACTTTTGTGCTCCGATAGACTCAACCATCCATAACACCATCGATGGGACAAGGAAAAAGGAGGAAGTTGAGTTCTGGCAAGTATTTTCCGGCAGAGCTCCCAGAGGCCGCCGGCAAAGAAGTTGCCGGGAACAACACCAAGCTTACCGGTGAGCGACAGGCTCCGGCAGGGCCTCAAGCTTTTGCCGTAGAGACAAACGCTCCCGTCGAGCTTGCCGGGGAACAACAGGTTCCGGCAGGGCCTTGAGCCTTCGCTATAGAGACAAACGCTCCCACGGCAAAGGACATGCCTTTAGTCCTTGTTGTCGAGCCCCAGGCTCCAGCATGGGCACAGCACATTGTTCATTTCCTTCAAACATGAGAACTCCCCGAAGAACAGGAAGAAGCGGACAAAGTAGCCCGCCGGTCTAATATGTACCAGTTTATGGACAATGTCCTGTACAGAAAAAGACCTAACGGTGTGAAATTGAAGTGCATTCCTCGTGAGCATGGACTGGAGCTGTTGGCAGAGATACATGGAGGCATATGTGGCTCCCACATAGGATCAAGAGCTCTTGTTGGTAAGGCATTCCGGCAAGGTTTCTTTTGGCCCACTGCTCTCCAGGATGCAACTGCACTAGTAACCAAGTGTGAAGCATGCCAGTTCCATTCAAAGAAATTGCATCAACCAGCTCAAGCTCTTCAGACAATCCCTCTCTCCTCGCCGTTTTCAGTCTGGGGGCTCGACATTTTGGGCCCTTTTCCCCCTGCTACCGGGGGCTTTGAGTACTTGTATGTCGCAATCAACAAGTTCACAAAGTGGCCGGAAGTGGAAGCAGTGAGAAAGCTGACAGCACAGTCAGCCGTCAAGTTCTTCAAGGGACTAGTTTGTCATTTTGGTGTACCAAACAGGATCATCACTGACAACGGCACACAGTTCATGAGTCACACCTTCATGCAGTACGTCCAAGACCTTGGCGGCAAGATCTGTTTTGCTTTTGTTGCTCATCCAAGGAGCAACGGCGAGGCCGAAAGGGCAAATGCTGAAGTGTTCGAGGCCTTAAGACAAGAACTTTCGACAAGCTGCGCAAGTGCGGAAGACGCTGGATTGATGAGCTGCCGACAGTTCTTTGGTCAATCAGAACGACACCAAATCGAGCCACCGGTCAGACACCCTTCTCCCTAGTATATGGGGCGGAAGCAGTTCTCCCCACGGAACTCACATACGGGTCACCTCGAGTGCTCGCCTATGATGAGCTTGAGCAAGAGCAGTTGTGGCAAGATGACGTTACGCTCCTTGAGGAAGATCGTATTTAGGCTGCTGTGCGAGCTGCACGCTACCAGCAAGCCTTGCACCGCTATCATAGCCGCAAGGTTCATGCCCGAAGTCTTGAGGAAGGCGACCTTGTTCTTCGGCGTGTTCAGTCGGCCAAGAATTCCAACAAGTTGACGCCGAAGTGGGAAGGCCCTTATCGGGTAGTACGAGTCACCAGGCCTGGCGCAGTCTGCCTGGAGACCAAAGATGGCGTTCCAGTGAGTAATTCCTGGAATATCGAACACCTTCGTAAGTTCTATCCATAAGGCGCGGTTGCCGGGTCTCCCGGCAACCACCTTTTGTACAAGTTTTGCCGGCAAGGCATGTAATCCTTTGTACAAAGCCAGGCGCAGACCCTCTGCATAGTTGAATAAGATTAAGTGTTTTACAGTTCTTGTTGATTTCCATGTTAATCTATATGCATGCTTATCTGAGACATTGTATTACACTTGCTTCTGGTAAGCATTAATGAACCGCCAAGGTTCCATATCTCTATTTTCTCTTCTTTCTTTTTCTCAAAGGACAGAAGGTTCCCTCGCATGCAAGTTTGCCGGGGGAAGAATGATGGTATTGATACCGGCAGGCGATGTTCAAGGTTGACATCTTGCCGGAAGGAGTACAGCAACGAAAAGCTAAGTTGCAGAAACTTTAAACAAATTTTTGTTTTGTAAGGTTATTCTCCTTGAACGATTTCGGCCTATGTATGGGAAACCTGCACGCGATGGAACCTTGTCATGATCGGTTGCGCCCTTATTTTGTTTCGAGTCCGCTCAACAGTTTAAGTGGCTGCACTGAAAACGCCAAGGTTTCTTGCCGGTAGCGGCACCTCCAGCAGGCTGCTAAAGTCCCGCACCTAGTGCTTGCGGCAAGGGTGCACGCGCCGGCAAGTTCCCAATAAGCGCAGGGTTTTTTCCATACAGAAAGAAATCAGACAGGGGAAATAGCATACATTCATCCAAAGCACAGCAAGTTATATTACATTAATAGTTGCCGCGATTCTAACTCAAGATAAAATTGTCTTTGGCATGGAATGGCGGCGACAAAAAAAAGAAGTGAAGCAACTAGTCCCTGCGCTGACCTTCGACCTTCTTGACTTGACCCACCTTGTCGACGATGGGCGCGACAAGCTCCTCGAGCGCCTTGAGGTCCACATCCTTCGGCAAGCGGTCAAGGACGTTGGTGAGGTTGATGCCGGGGTTCTTATGCACTACTTTGGTGAGCACCTTGAGGAGGACGGATCGACAGAGTTTGCGGGATTTGTTGGCCAGATGGGTTGCTCGATCAGAGTGGAGTAGCTTGAGCGCATTGATCATGCCCTCGAAGAACAAGGTCACCTTGGTGCTCGAAGACACTCTTTCATCAGAAGGATACCCGAAGTTTTGCAGGCCCATGGAGGATAGTTCTGCTGCGAGCCTTTCTGCAACGTCGACAAGGCGTTCGGTCCAGATCTTGACGCCTTTCTCGAAGTCATTATAGGTGGCAGCAGCGCTCTTGATCAGGTCCTTCTCATTCCGAAGATCTTTGATCAGGACCTTTTCACGAGCCTTGCTGTTCTCAAGAGTCTCCTCCAGCGTGGATAGCTTCAGCTTCAGATCGGCGATAGAGTCATTGGCTGAGGAGAGTTGCTTGGTCTTGTCGGATATGGCGGTTTGCATCTCCATCAGGCTGTAGAGAGTCTTCTCTCTCTCGGTTTTGAGCGTCGAGATCTCCTTGCCGTGATCCTCAAGGTCCGCCTCCAGCCACTTTACCTTATCGTCAAGCTCGTTCTTGGCGGCCTCTACAGCTTCGGCAACATTTACGGCCTCCTTCAACTTGCCGGCGTGGTCCGTGGCCAGAACCTCGAGGGTTTCCTTGTGTTTTTGCTCCAGCTCCTGGGTTCGCTGCGCGACAAGTTTCTCAATCTCTTCTTCCTTGCCGCGAAGCTTGTCGGCAAGCGCCTTCTCGCGAGCGTCGAGGTCCTCTTCATAGGCATCAAGCCCGACACGGCGCTCTGTTAGGCGAGCTTCCTCTGCAGCGGCCTGTTGTGTGGCCTCTTCTTGTGCCTTCTCAACATCAGACTGCTTCATGAGGAGCTCGTTCCAGCTTTGATTCAGCTGTTCTTGACTCGCCTTCAGCTCCTGGAAAGCTTCGACGTACCAGACTTGCGTTTCCTCGACGCGCTTCTGGAAATCCGCCTCCACTGCCTCGACAACTGCTGCCTTGGAGTCTAGTTTCTCTTTTCGGGCGCGGTGAAGCGCTTGGAGCTTCTGAAAGTTGTTGCTCATGGCCTGGAGGAGTTTTTGTTCTTCGGATTTGCTGCTGCTGGTGCGCGCCTCGTCGACAATCTTGAGCCCGGCAGCGGCGATGATGTCTTCGTCAAAGATTTCCCCTTCAGTTGGCACCCCAATGCTTGCCATTCCTGGTATGCTAACGAATAGGTTGTCGCCAACCTTGAGGTATTTGCTTGACGGGGGGGGGGGGGGGCGCCGGATGTTGACGGTTGGTCCTCGACACTTGCCTCACCGGCAACAGGAGGCTCCGTGACTGGCGTAGCGCCTGGCGCTCCTGCGGCAGGAATGCCGTCAGTATGGTCACCGGTCTCCTTGCCGGCCCTCTCAGCAGACTCCTTGGTGGCCTTTTCCTGTGCGGCCTTGGCGGCCTCGGCGGCAGCACTCTTGGCGGCCTCGTCAGCGGCAACTCCGTCGGCCTCAGCGGCGGCATCCCTGGCGGTCTCCTCGATGACGGCGTCAACATCCATGTGTTCCGTTGAGGGAAGATCTGAAGGCCAAGAAAACAAGCGAGATAAGGCTAAGGTGGAAGTTCAAGAAGACAAAAAGAAAAACAGAATAACAAGTGTTCTGAGGCAAACGGTTTACCTGTGTCGAGCTGTTGAGAGGTGGCTTCTCCTTTCCCGGCAACACCGGTTGCCGAAGTAGGACCACCAGAGCCCGCGCTTGCCGCGCCTGTGCTTGCCGGCTCCTCCTCAACAAGAGTGTGCTCACCAGCGGAAGCCCTTGCTGAAGATCCATCGCTGGGCGATGCGGTTGACGGAGGCGGCGCATCAGGGACGGCCTTCGATGGCTCCCCTCGTTGCCGCTCCCCTCCTACAAGCCCGGTGATGTCAGTAGTTAAGATACACACCCCAACACTTGCCAGCGGAAAGTGAGTGGTGAACTCACGCTGGGGGCTGCGTCGGGGGCTGTGTTGAGGGCTTGGCTCCGGGCTGATGTTAATTAGCTCTGGCGCACCTGTGGTGCTTGCTGGTGGCTCATCGCCTCTTGAAGTTTCTGCCTTCTTTGCCATCCTTTGTGCCAACGTTTCCGTATCTCTGCGGGGACAGGCCAAAGCAAGGCAAACAAGCTAAGCAAAACCAGAAATCCAGAAGATAAAAGATGTAGCAGGAACCTTACTCTTCCTCTTCTCCTTCCGAGCTAAAGGCGGAGAGGTCGAAGTTAACTTCCGTCACGGTGCTCGTGTGAGGAGGTGAAGGAGTGGTCCTTGGTCGCTTGACTGCGGCAGGAGCAGAAGGTTGCTGGGTTGAGGCACCAGAGATGGCCTTCCGAAGAACACGCTTCTTCTTCTTCTTCTCGGGAGCTGGGGGCTCCTCGTGCAGCTCTTCCTCGGTTGTATCTTCGGCAAAAGGGCCCCCGGTAGCTGTGCCACTCTGCTCTCCGGCAACCTCGCCCTGCCCGGCAAGTTTTCCCTCCGACATCACTTCTTCTTCACTGGCTTCCCCTTCCCTAAAGCCAGCACTACCGGCCTCCGCGGAAAGATTCACCTCTTCCGCCCTGCTGGCGATATACGCCACTTCTTCCTCAGTGGTGGGGCGGATGAGGTTCGTTTCTTCCTAGATGGCCTTCTCTGACAAGTTGTCAAAGAATTCCTGTGCCTGTTCTGCGGATGGCTCCTCCCAAGTTCCGTCAGGGCCGTGAGCATTACACACCGGCATCATGGCGATGATTGAGGCCAAGGCAGAGTTGTTGCACAGAGGAATTACGCTAGCCGGCAACTTGTATCTCACGTCAGTCCTGAACAATTTGTGGCAGAGAGCTGTGTGCTGCATGACTGTCAAGTTGTTATTCAGACCAGGGTGCAGCCTCATGATATCTGCCGCATTCCGGAATTCTCAGTCTGGTCTCCCTTTGTTCTGCAGAGGGGCGATGCGCCGGCGAAGGAAATCAGCGCCAATCATCTCTATTGTGAGCCCGACAACTTTGAGGCGATGGATCCTGGTAACTGCAATTGTGAGCTTCTCGTCTTGAGGATCGAAGGCGCTCCAATCATTACCACGCGCCATCTTTGTTTGTCGAGGCAAACAGAAGGGCTGAGGGTCTTTCTCCTGAATCCAGCACCACTTGGCCCGCCATTCTTCCCACTTCTCGCGGTAGACCCCGTCTGGGTATATCTCCTTGTTCCATACCCTTGGAATCCAGGTGATAGAACCAGAAAGGGCCTCACACTTTTGAATGCAGGGAACGAAGTAATGGCAGAAGAGGGCTGTGTTAGGGGCGACTCCGGCAAAATTTTCACAGAGATGGGCAAAGACTGACATGCATGTCATGGCATTCGGCGTAAAATCCAAGAGATGGAAGCCATATGTGTACATGATGTCGATGAAGAAATCAGAGAACGGGGGACAGAGCCCGCAGTAAAAATAGTCGGCAAAGAAGTGGAATTTATCTGGACCACCCTTGGAGGAACCTGGGCTCACGCGAGTAGCAGGATGAGCCTTCGTCTCCCTCGCCCACATGCACTGGTATCGGTCCCTCAGAGCGCTCGCGTCGAGCGCCGGAGTGAAGACGGCGTGCTTCCTCTCCATCTTCACTAGTTCGCTCTCCGGGACGACGGCTTTCACCTCCTTGCCCTTGCTCGCCTTGGGCGGCATGGCGGCTGTGGAAGCAGAGGCCGAGGACGGTGAGGGCGTGGAGGCGGCGGATGAGTGGGAGAGGCTCTGTTTCGAGCTCGAGGAAGGAGACGACGGCGGTTTCCAGATTGGAAAGGACAGGAGGTAAATGAGCAAGCGCCTCTGCGGATTCCTTTTTACGGGGAAGGCGTGAGGCTGCCTCTTTACTTGTCAATGTGAAAACGCTTTTGCGAGCGCGCTGCTGTAACGGCCGCTCCGCGCACGTATCCCACGTCCCGCATTCAATGGGCGTCGTGGGGGGGGGGGGTGCAATAAGCGAAATGATTGCAACAGCTAACTCCTGCCACGCGTGCCCGTGCACTGTTTGGGCCTAGCCCAACAACGCCTCGCACCCGTGTATGGCCTAGGCCCGGGGGCTCCTGTCGGTGTATAAAAGTTTGGGTATTTTAGTACCCCATACTTGTGCACGGATGGTTGTAGCTACACCAGCGGCAAGGCCTGCCGGGGGACAGCTGAATGCAAGTATAAGGATATCGAGAAAGCATTCAAGTCAATGATCAGAACGCAGAAGATCAAAGGCTGGGATCCCGACAAGATATTGCCGGGATGGCTTGCAGAGCCCCGGCAAGATTCGCACCCGGCAAGACCTTGCCACCCTGTCACCTTGCCACCGCTCCAGCGCAGCGACCAGCTTGTCAGACGAGGTTTATCCTCCTGAATATGTGTCATGGCGATAACGGCGGACGGGGTTAAACGGTGCTGATGGGACGGGCTCTTTTCTCGTCCCCAAGAAGCTAAGGGACACCTCAACGGAGCATTTAATGCGTTTGTCCTAAGTCGTCAGTATTAGGTATGATAACACTGTAGCAACTTTACACCTCTTGTATGTACTGTGCGCCACTGTTGGTGACCCCTTCGAAGGTATAAAAGGAGGCCCAAGGCGTAGCTACAGGGAGAGGACCTTCTGGCCCATTCTGCATGCGTAGCTGCTGCTCGAACGTACTGTTCATCACAAGCGCTCCTAGAGCTTGGGCTTAAACACATCCAATACAACCAAAGCAGGAGTAGGGTTTTACGCTTCTCAGCGGCCCGAACCTGGGTAAAAATCTCTGGTGTTGATCGTTTGATCTGCTCTTTGTGCAAGCCTTTCTCCCTGCCGAACCATAAAGGGATCCACGCGATCCCATATGTGTCGTACGCCGACAGGCTACGAGTTCATAAACGTTTACGTTGGGCGAATCGTCAGCAGGCGCTCGCACCATCACAGACGATGTTTCGGTGTCGTGTGGGATGACCCCCCTATCGCCCACACATGCACGGCGACGGTTCGGAACTACGTCGCGGAAAAGGGTTAAAAACCGTTTGTATAGCACGTAACGGTACCAGTGTTAGGGCATGTTCAATATCATTCCAGCTCCTGGCTTCAATCCATGACCTCAAGCTCATCCTCACGCCGCCGTCCCGAGCTCATCCTCGCTTCAGTCTGGAACTCCTCATGCCTCCTCTATGCTCACCTAGTTTGGTTCGCCAACATCTTCTTTCTGATAATTTATCCACCCATTTGCTAGAGAGTCTCTTGGCTTGTTGTTTACAACCTGTCTGAAAGAAGATGTTGATATGGTCTACATCTCTGATTTCATCTGTTTTGAAGAGTCACCAAATGCGCTCTTTCCATGATGATGTGATCTAAAGTTAACAAGGCATCTATTTGCACCAAAATAGTGCCACATGCTTCTGCATGCACCAAGATATCACCACCAAAGAACACATGTAACAATAAAAGTTAACAAACCGCTAAAAATGTGTGATTGCTCTAGTACTTCCAAGTGTGCATAAACATAACAAAAGTCATACAACATTTGTGTGGTTGTTTCGAGGATCGTTCAAGTACACATTTGAATCACACAAATTAAATATTGTTGGCATCTCATACATTCTACAATCTCTATCGAGTTGCACCTAATCTTAAAGTTTTGTACTATGGAAACTTCTACCAAGCCCCCCCCCCCCCCCCCCCCCCGCCCAACCCAATTATACACTTCAAAACACTCTACCAAATCTTATAGGTATTTAAGAACAAGGGCACACATAAATACACCATAATGCATTAAGACCATAAATCAGATACACTACATACACTAGGCTTAGGTTGCTATTGTTGAATTGTGTTGTGTTGTGCATATTTTATAATCTTCTACAAAACGTTAGCCACAAAAGGTCCAACCAATCAAAAATGAGACAAAATATAGTTATGCAAGTAGGATTACAGTAGTCTACCGCAATACCAAACTCACACTACTAATATAAAATTAGTTTATAAAATAATGTAATATTTTTGCTGCTTAGTCAAATCCACTATAAAAATAATAATTATAAGCACATTAATTAAATGAAAATATGACAAAAATATAGCACACCAAAATGTATTTGTAGTAATAAATATTTAAATTATATAACATAAACGTACCTTAATATACATATATGTGGTTAATATTGTAATGTTTGTTAGATATATTACAAAACTGTTTTTTTATTATATAACAAAAATGTACCTTAATATACATCACACGATGTTATTAGCTCCACCGTCCTCGACACAGACCGCGAACCATGTGACGCGCGGAATTGCCATTTTCGCCGGATCAAAAGGTCGAAACCCCTCAGGCGACGTCGTCCGACTGCTACCGCAATTGCTAGGGTGTTGGCAAATGCCAGCCAGCAACATACGACCAGATCCATCACGCCACCGGGCTTGCGTCATAGTGGAGGAACACCCAGGCCGCCACCTCTCGGCGGGCAGCAAGGGCGACGGCCGCCACATCTGTAGCTTGACCACCACTCCACCGCCTTAACCCGATGCACCTTTGCGCCGAAGAGGCACCCGTTGCTCTTACGCCGTCTAGTTGATGCCCGTACGTCGTCAAATCACTACCTAAATGCCTTGGGGGGGGGGGGGGGGGGGGGCGTTGTTGTATTGAATTTTGATGCACAACATGCAGGTGATGATCATATTACTGCAAAAGAATTTGAACATTGGTCCACACACATCATGATCTGGCTTTTTATCTTTATTTTTAAAATTCAATTGTGTCGTGACATTTAGTTTCAATGTTCTATCAATGTGTTTGTTTGAATCCTTTGAATGAAGATGCCCTAAATCTGTGTTTATTTCCAGCATCAACATGATCAAATACTAGATACCAAAGGACTTGGGTTAGAGCATCTCCAACGTCGACCCTCAAACACAAAGCAACCATCTAGACGGTGCGGTCTGGACGTGTTTTGCACTCCAATGCGGTCCTACATCGGTCCGCATGCCTGTCTGAAAGCACTTTTTCCTGCAAACCAGAGATAAAAATGTGTGTGTGGGTGGGGTGGCGGGGGGGAGGGGGGGGGGGGGCTTTGCCGGTATCCGGACCGTTGCCACGCCCGCGTTTGACTAACTTGGCCAACCAGAAACACTCCTCGCTTGCCCACTTATGTTCCTGCCCCACACTAGCTGCCCGCATTCATGTCGCTGTAGTGGCCACTCCACATTGATTGACGCCGATCCAGAACGGACGCGGCATCTCACTAGCTCCGGCATTGAAGTGGCGCCGGTCGAGAGCGTCCCCCCCCCGCGATGCCGCGTCCCCGGTGTCTGCGCTTCGGCAACGCCATGGCAAAGGAGGAGCAGCCCGCACTGGCTCCTATGTTAGCGTTCCGGTAGGCACATGAGGAGCAACGGTATAACCAGTTCCTTCTCGAGCAGCACTGGCTGGCGGAGGAACAAATCTACGGCAACGCCATGGTCATGGCAAATCCAAACTTCATTTTGGAGCAGCGGGTTCTCTATGAGGCAGCGCGTGCTCGACGCGCCGCTCGCAAGCAGAGACGGCGCAGCCGTACACGGGTGCGACAACACACACGTTGGCGGCACAGGCAGTCGAGGACGAGAACGCCGCAAGCTGCACTTTCTACCCGTCGTCGTCCAACTTTCGGGGGTGCATGTGGCACTGTGGCAGCTGGACAGTGACGGATCGTCCACGTCCATCATCGACTTCACGTCCACCGGCATCGGCGACAGACATGTCGCAGACGCCTCTGAGGATGAGTAGGGCATGGGAGGCGGCATGGTCTTGTGTTCCAAGTGGGCCGGTCCGTCTCCCTTGTTATTCCTTCGTCGCCATATACCGCACCTTCACTTTACGGGTCTTAACCCCGGCCAACGCTCATGGAGATGGTAGATTGAAAACGTGGTCAACGATGCGGAATACAAAAGAAGTGGACGACAGGCGGCGCCATAAGATAGGTTTAGGTCCGTCCGCTGTTTTCTTTAATGAAAAATGTTTGAATTGTAATGAATGTGCTCTTGTTTATATGAAAATCCTTCGGGTCCGCCAGGTTTACATGAATTATGTCCGATTTGTTTAAACGTTGTTTGAAATGTATGCATGTAGCGTTGGATGGTCGGCTCCCGCATCCATGTTCGTGGATCGGAGGACCGATCCACGGACGAATGCGGGAGTAAATTTGGGCTCGGCGTTGTTGGAGATGCACTTATACAAGATGTTACTATAATTTTCTCCTCCAGATCACAGCGGAGGAATATGGCATGCAAGTACAAACATCCCACCTCAAGCATACGCCAAAACTCACTGACACTGACTACAGCTACAAATATTTGCAACACTGGCCGACTAGTACCGGCCTGCCCAGTGGCCATTGCCACTCTGCTTTTGCCACGGCACCTCCTCTGTTTTCTAGATGCATTTGGCGCTTGTTCATCCGAATCATGTTCAGTCCACTTGTGCCTCCGAGTGAACTTGCGCGCGAATTACAACCCTGTAAACATGGCTTCCTACTTGCAAAGGTTGAGAGACACCGTTGCGACGACGACGAGGCACGTCAGTGACGTGGCGGCCGGCGTGCTCTTGCTGCCCGGCATCAGGGCCGTGGCGGCGCTGATGCTGCCGCCGTAGTCCGGAGGCGACATGGACCCGTAGAGAGGAGGCGAGTTGTAGTAGCCGCCAGGACCAGGAGGAGAGTTGTAGTAGCCGCCGGGAGGGGATCCGTACGTCGGGGTCACCGGTGTCACCGGATTCGTGGTGTTCAACACCGAAGCACCGGTGCTGCATGCATGCCAGTCGTTGCACCGATCAGACAAAGACAATGGAAGATGGAGGCTTAGTTAGGAATTGGTGGTTACCAACCTAGTGGATGGGTACTTGCAGGTGGTGGTGCTGGGGTCGGTGCTGGTGAGGATGGCGGCGCCGGCGAAGTCGCAGCTGGTCTGGACGGGGTTCTTCTGGTAGTAGGAGTTGAAGGCATAGGAGGCGTGGTCGCGGACGGTGTCCGGGTCGGCGCAGCTCCCGCCGGGCTGGATCAGCGAGCAGTCCGCGCCCTGCCCGCACGCGTAGTCCAGCGCCACCTGCAGCGCCGCCGCGCCCGCGCTCGGGCTCGCCACGCACCAGCTCCCCGCGCCAGCGCCGACGCCGGCCGCGGCCGTCGGGTGCGCCAGCGTGGGCGCCGCGGTCGCCTCCGGCATCGGCGTGGGGTTCACCAGCGGCACCGTCGCGAGCGGCGTGGTCACGTCCCGCTCCGGCATGTCCCGCGCGCGCTCCAGCCGCGCCGCGGCGCCGTGTGCGCTCTGCTCCACCCCTCTCACTGCAGCACGAACCAATCAACCAACCGAACTGAAATCAGCACGAATTCGATCTTGCTCTGATCTTTATAACATGATGATTAAGAGTTGAAGCAAGCAAAAGCACGGTTTTGTTTGGGAGTTGAAACTGAATTTTGTCCATGAAAAGCATCCGCTTGTCTGTTGCTATGACAGGACGACACTCTGGTGGTCCGTTCGTCAGCTCCAACTACTGCCACTCTCTTCCTCAGCTCCAACAACCGAACATAACCAAGACAAAGCCATATATAGAGTTCAGAAACTTACCGTGGCAGCAGAGGAGAAGAAGCAGGGCAAGAACAGAGGCTAGGCAATGATGAACTGGCCCAACACCCATGCTGGTACGAGCTTGCACGGCCACACCACTTGGAGACAGACACAGAAAATGAGCTTATCAAGTGTGGAGTGAGCTAGCTTAGCTGCTCTGGTGCTGCCTCACTAGCTCAAGTACAGTTCAGTCAGTGCATGCATCTCCATCCGACGATAAGCACCATCGGGGAATAGGAGGAAACTTTAGCTGGGAGGCCAGCGATGGAGCTCTGGAATGCAGGGTCAGGGAGACGAGAGAACGAGCAATAGATTAAGCCAAAGGTGGCGGCAAAAGTGAGAGGAAAGGTGGGGTGAGTAGGGAGGTGAAAGATGCAAAGAAACCTGAGGAATTCTTCGTGTGGGGATGCCTTCATGATGGCTTATAATTAGCCTTGCCCATGATGAGATTTTGAGACAGGAAAATGGATTGTTTTCCGTCTCGTGCAGTTGGTTAGGCACACTAGGATCAGGTTCTTATTCTCTTTTTCCTCTTGTGACAAAGTTACTACATACGCTAACGGCGCTGTCAGAGAAAATCAGAAAATACGCACCGTCGACGTATGCTGAACCGCCAAAACGTCTTATATTTAGTTCCAGAGGTTGGACATACGATGTCGTCTTATTCGCAGCTCACCGGTTCTGCTCTGTTCACTAGAGGTGACACATAATCCTTCCAGAAAAACAACACTAATTTTTGCATCTTGGTATAATCCTCTGTTCCTTGGATTGCACGCAGTTGTTCTTTAACTGGTCCGATCATCATCGACTACTCTAGTTGGTGGTAAAGTTGAGAATCGATCCCATTTTCCTTTTCACTGTGCACAGAAGGAGGATAGAAATGGAAGCTCGATCAACGTGATGCTTCGTCCGTCCATCTAATTCTAATCCCCAACCTTTGCATCTGCTTTTGGAAGACCCTTTTTCGTCTTCTTGGGCAGCTGCACGGATCATAGAAAAAACCCCGGAGATTAGCTTTTTGTCCCCCTGATTAGCTCGGTTGATGTTGTGTTGTGCACTATAGGTCCACGGCTAAGCGCCGGCTACTGGAAGAACGTGCGTGCCATTCCGGTTTCTACTGGACGAACATCACTTCATGCTGGTATTTAGTTGAACACGTGTAAGAGCATCTACAGCCTGAACTTATAAATCCGTCCCCTTAAATGTTCACGCTATTTGTCCGTCTGCACAACTACACTCCTCATTTTCTTTCTCATATGTCCAGTCACTTGCACGTGATTGATGTAGTGGAAGCGAGAGAAAGAAAAGAATGAACAAGGAAAAATAATAATCCAGGGTGAGGTCGTATCCTACGTGGCGGACTGACCGGGCATGCCCGGACGCGTCCGCGAGCCCTCATATCCTCCCTATATTTGAGATGAATATGAGAGTTCGTGAACAGCCTGGGCGTATAGGGATGATATAAAGGGTCTGGTTGGGTCATTTTTTTCATTCTCTCTTCTGTTCGGTCACTGACCGGACGCGTCCGTGGACGTATGTGGGGTCGTTTCAAGCGTCCGGCTGTAGATGCTCTGACCATGTGTATGCAATAATACCAGTCGTTGTAAGTGCCTCTGTCTACGCAGTTTCAGAGTTTCAGTTCAGGTTCATGGCTCGGCGGTGATGAGGAACTTTGGAGAAATCAGGGCTGCAGATTGAAGTGTTGGATCTTGTAATTAACCTCGTACTGAAATTTCCTTCTTGTACAAAAATTTACCACTATTTTTCTTTTAAAAAAGGTGTGGTAGTGAGGCCTACTGTTCAGCAAAGAAAAACAAAACTGGCCCTGCGATTTTCTCCTTGTGTAAAGTTATATATAAAAAGCTTGTTATCCAGGCTCAAGAACATTTATCCCGACATTTAATTTTTTTTCAAGTAAAAACATTATAATGAAATTTAAAAAATATGCTTTAGGCGGTCAACGATAGTTTTCTTGTTCGAAAGTTATGTGAAATTATAAAAAATAATCCGGCCTTCCAATTTTGTTCTTGTACAAAATTTTATAATGAAATTATGAAACACATGCATTAGGGAGCACTAATGTTCAGCCTAGAAAAGATTAATGTGGCCCTGAAATTTTCTTCTTGTACAAAATTCATATACAAAAAAGGTATGCAGTACAAAGGACTACTGTTTAGCAATTTGGTTTTAACCTGACCTTGAAATTTCGGTCATATACAAAGTTTTAAAATAAACTTACATATAATATGCAATAGGAAGGCCTACAGTTCAGCCTAAAAAGATTAACCTAGCCGTGATTTTTTTTGTACAAATTTACAATGGAGTTGCAAAAAACTATGCAGCAGCGAGACCTACTGTTCAGCCTTAAAAATTAACTGTCCCTCAAATTTTCTTTTTTTACAAAATTTTATTATGAAATTAACCTTACAAAATTGATAATAAAATGCAGTAGGGATGCGTACCATTCAGCATAAATAAATTAAATTGCCCCTACAATTTTCTTCTTGTTTAATTTTATTATGACATTACAATGCACATGTACTAGTGAGGCCTATTATTCAGACTCAAAAAATAACTTGATCCTGAATTTTCCTTCTTGTACAAAAATTTATTATAAAATTACAAGAAATCTGAGGGCATACTGTTCAGCCTCATGAAATTTACACTGGCCCTCAAATGTGCATGCAATGCTAACTGATCCACATAAATTCGCCTTGCCCTCAAATATGCATGGCCCTGACATATTCTTCTTGTATGAAATTTATATGCAATAGGGAGGCCTACTGTTCAGTGTAAACAATGAAATGGCCCTAAAATGACCTTCATGCACAAAATGGTGTTAAAAGTTACCAAAAACAGGTAAGCAATGGTGTGCCCTACTGTTTTGCATAATAAAAAAATGACCTGTAATTTTGTTCATATTTTTTTATAATGAAAGAAAAAGATAATATGCAACCGGAAGGCCTGTTCAATCTAAAAAGATGAACCTGGCCTGAAATTTTCTTCTTGTATTAAATTTCTTAATAGAGTTGCATCAAAAAATGCAGTAGCAAGGCCTAGTGTTCAGCCTTCAAAAATTAACTAGCCCTCAAGTTTTCTATATGTACATAATTTTATTATGAACTTACAAGCAAGTACAGATCTATTCAGCCTTAAAAAATGAACCTTACGAATTTTATAATGAAATAACAAAAGAAATTTGCAGTAGGGTGGCCTCAAAAGCATTAACATGACCTTGAAAGTTTCTTCTTGTACAAAATTGTACAAAAAAATGGTGTAGGTAGGTCTACTATTCAACCTCATAAAATTAACCTAGCCTGAAATTTTCCTTTTGTACAAAATTTATAATGAAATTACAAAAGTATGCAGTAGGGATGCCTACTTGTCATCCTAAATAAATTAATTTGGCCTTGCAATTGTCTTCGTGTAACCGACCCTCAATTTTTCTTCTTGTAAATAAATTTATTACATAATTATAAAATCTATGTAGTGGGAAGGCCTACGCCTTATTTATTTTTCATTGACCCTCAAATGTGCATGCAATGCTAAATGATCCATGTAATTTTTTCCCTCGCCTATGCGTGGCCCTGATATTATTAAAAAGCTCTATTACACACTCCATTAGTCATCTTTCCTTTTGAAGATCCTTGTAAGAAAAAAGGACCCAACCAGGCACAAAATAAGTATCAATATTGGAAATGGCCAAGTGTGGCCCTGGTTGTGTATGTGTGTGCGTTGGGCGGGGGGGGGGGGGGGCTCATACGTCCATTTTTCATCATGATTTCTTATTGATATTTGTGTTATTCTTGTCCATTATTCCCTATTATCATACAATTCTTATGCCCTTTCTCTCGGAACATGCAAGGTACATCACAAAGAGGGAAATATCTGGAAAGTGGAATTCTGGACCGGAAAACCGAGAAAAAGGCAGAAAAATCACAAGACTCCAAATGACCTGAAACTTCACGGAGAATTTTTATGGAATATTTAAGAATTATTAGGCCAAAAATATACCAGAGGGGGCCACCTGCTGGCCACAAGCCAACAGGGCGCGGCCACCCCTAGCCTCGCCCAGATGGCTTGTGGGGCCCCTGCAGGTCTCCCGACCCCCCTCTTCTCCTATAGGGTATGTTTTACCCTAGAAAAAATCATAAGCAACCTTTCGGGATGAAGCGCTGCCGTCTCGAGGCGGAAACCTGGGCAGAGGCCCTTTTGCACTCCAGTAGTCAAATTCTGCTGGGGGAATTCCTCTCCGGGAGGGGGAGATCGAAGCCATCGTCATCACCAACGCTTCCTCCTTCGTGGGAGGACCAATCTTCATCAACATCTTCACCAGCACCATCTCATCTCCAACCCTAGTTCATCTCTTGTATTCAATCTTTCTCCCAAAATGTCAGATTGGTACCTGTGGGTCACTAGTTATGTTGATTACATCTTGTAGTTGATGCTTGTTGGATTACTTGGTGGAAGATATTATGTTCAGATCCTTAATCATTATTATTATTATACCTATAATCTTGAACATGTTGATGAGGTGTGAGTAGTTACTATTGTTCCCGAGTACATGGGAGAAGTCTTGTTATAAGTAATCTTGTGAAGTTGGTATTCGTTCGATATTTTGATGATGTGTATGTTGTTACTTCTCTTAGTGGTGTCATGTGAACGTCGACTACATGACACTTCACCATGCTATGGGCCTAAGGGAAGTCATTGTAGAGTAACGATGACCCACAAGTATAAGGGATCAATCGTAGTCCTTTCGATAAGTAAGAGTGTCGAACCCAACGAGGAGCAGAAGGAAATGACAAGCGGTTTTCAGCAAGGTAATTTCTGCAAGCACTGAAATTGTAAGTAGCAAGTAGTTTGATAGCAAGGTAACTGGTAACGAGCAAGTAACGGTAACGGTAAATAAGGTGCAGCACGGTAGCCCAATCCTTTTGTGGCAAAGGACAGGCCAAAAAGGTCTCTTATAATAAGCTAAGAGTTCTTGAGGGTACACGGGAATTTCATCTAGTCACTTTCATCATGTTGGTTTGATTCGTGTTCGCTACTTTGATAATTTGATATGTGGGTGGACCGGTGCTTGGGTGCTGTTCTTACTTGAACAAACCTCCCACATATGATTAACCCCCTCGCAAGTATCCGCAACTACGAGAAAAGTATTAAGATAAAATCTAACCATCGCATTAAACATGTGGATCCAAATCAGCCCCTTACGAAGTAGCGCATAAACTAGGGTTTAAGCTTCTGTCACTCTAGCAACCCATCATCTAACAACTACTCCACAATGCATTCCCTTAGGCCCAAAGATGGTGAAGTGTCATGTAGTCGACGTTCACATGACACCACTAAGGGAATCACAACATACATATCATCAAAATATCGAACACATATCAAATTCACATGATTACTTGCAACATGACTTCTCCTGTGACCTCAAGAACAAAGGTAACTACTCACAAATAATATTCATGCTCAAGATGAGAGGGGTATTGAATATAATAATGGATCTGAACATATAATCTTCCACCAAATAAACCATATAGTAATCAACTACAAGATGTAATCAATACTACTAGTCACCCACAGGTACCAATCTGAGGTTCCGGTACAAAGATTGACACAAGAGATGAACTAGGGTTCGAGAGGAGATGGTTCTGTTGAAGATGTTGATGAAGATTGGCCTCCCAAAGATGAGAGGGTTGTTGGTGATGACGATGGCTTCGATTTCCCCCTCCGGGAGGGAAGTTCCTCCGGCGGAATCGCTCCGCCGGAGGGCAAAAGTGCTCCTGCCCAAGTTTCACCTCAAGATGGCGGCGTACCGTCCCGAAAGTCCTCTCCTTATTATTTGTAGGTCAAAAGACCTTAAATACCAGAAGATGGGCACCGGAGGTGGGCCGTGCTGAGTGGCGCGCCCTGGTGTCTTGTGCTCACCAGGTGGCCCCCTCCGGTAGTTATTTGCTCCAATATTTATTATATATTCCAAAATAAATCTCCGTGAAGTTTCAGCTTATTTGAAGATGTGCAGAATAGGTATCTCTGATATGCCTTTTCAGGTCCAGAATTCCAGCTGCCGGCATTCTCCCTCTTCGTGTATACCTTGCATATTATGAGAGAAAAGGCATTAGAATTACTCCATAAAGCATTATTATGCATAAAAGCATTATAAATAACAGTAGGAAATCATGATGCAAAATGGACGTATCAACTCCCCCAAGTTTAGACCTCGCTTGTCCTCAAGCGAAAGCCGATATCGAAAAACATGTCCACATGGTTTGAGAGAGAGGTGTCGACAAAAACAAAATACAGACCTAGTAGCATCATGCTTATTATCATAACAGCAGCAAACTTTGTCATAGGAAGTTCTCATATAACTTTTATTATATAACTTAATCATATAACTTCTCATGAACAAGTAACAATTCATCACAACATAGAAGTATAAAGCATAAACCTTATTGAAAACCAACAAACTATGTTCTCATTCAACTTTGCAACTACAATTCATCATATTCTCAGGAAGGGTCTCGTGTCGGAGCCTTTTGGAAAGTCCACATACTCAACCATCATTTAATCTTCAATGATTGCTAACACTCACAGCATACCCATAGGAAAAAGTTTCAACCGGACACATAGAAAGATAGGGGCCTATAGTTTCGCCTCCCAACGTATTCATCTCAAGGGTGATGTCAACAATAATAACTCATGCTCACTCATATTCAACTGGATATATGTGCCTAGATCTTTCCTCACCACATGATGCTTGCAAAAAGAAAAGTAAAAGGAATAGGGAAGAATACTTTGACTCATGCATAAAAGTAAATACATAAAAGTAAAAGATAGGCCCTTCGCAGAGGGAAGCAGAGGTTGTCATGCGCTTTTTGGTTTGTATGCCAAATCCCTTAATGTAAAAGAACGTCACGTTATATTTCCCCCTATGATAGCAACCTTTATTATGCAGTCCGTTGCTTTTATTACTTTGCCATCATAAGTTCATACAACGCTCAATTTTCTCTTACACTAATTGATCAAACACATTTAGAAGCAATTTCTATTGCCTTAGTGCACCGATGACAACTTACTTGAAGGATCTTGCTCAATCCATAGGTAGGTATGGTGGACTCTCAAAACATGAGTTTAGGTTTAGGGTTTTTGGATGCACAAGTAGTATCTCAACTTAGTGCGAAATTTTTGGCTAGCAAAGATATTGAGCAAGCACCACATGTTGAAGGATCTATGACAATATAACTTCTGTGTGAATATGAAGAAACATAAATCATTACGTTGTCTTCCTTGTCCAACGTCAACAATTTTGGCATATAATATTTAATGGAGGCTCACAATCATAAAAGATGTCCAAGATAGTGTATTTGCATGTGAAGCTTCTCTTCCCTTATTAGTTCTTTCATGAATTGCATCATTGACTAATGTTATGTTTGTCAATCTCCAATAAATTTTACCACTTATACTTTTCTTTATGTCATGTCATTAATTATCCTAAGATTAGCATATGATCTTTTTCATTCATTTCTTTATTTTGATTGCAACAAGAAAGTAAAGAAGAAAAAGCTCAAACTAAACTTTATTATATAACTCTCACTCGATTACATAGATAGATAGATCACGAAACTAGCACTCGAAAATAGATCATACTAAACTTTTATTCAACTAAATCACGAAATAGCTAAGGATCGAAATAAAATAAGTAAAGGTAAATAAAAGTGATGGTGATACGATACTCGGGCATCTCCCCCAAGGTTGGCACAAGCCAAGGGGAGTGCCCATACCCGTGTACTCAAGTCTCCTTTGGTGGTGAAGATGATGAAGGTGGTGGTGTTGAAGTAGTAAGTTTGTCCTCCGGCTTCCAGGGCAAGGGCTCACCATCAAAAGTTGATGAATGAGTCCTCTAAGTCCTGCAACTGGTAGCTAAACTCATACCTTTAATCTCGCTTCATACTCAAAGACTTGATTTTGAAGATCATAAATTTGACTTTGCAGAAAAGTAATTTGCTCGTTGAAGGTGAAGACGATCTACTTCATGGACCGGCCATCCACCATGTGATCACGGGTGAATTCCGTGATCATGGAGTGATTGGCACTGAGTCCACGTGCCACTATGCCTTTGCACTTGAAGATGTCTTGTTCCACCGCTTCAAGACTGGCCTCCATGCTTCCCGTCCTCTTGGGCCCCTGAACATCTCGGATGTGAAGCACCCCCTCACGCATCTCAATGGATTGAGGGTGCTTCATCACTCCCGACAAGTACGGGTTGATGACCTTCTCTAAGAACTTGTCCTTGGGGGGACTTGGTGGAGCCATGGAGATCTAGATCTGACAAGAAAACAATACGAAACAAGAACAGAGAATATTTCTACGATGTGGTGGTCAAAACAAACGGGGATATATATAGAGATTTTTTTATCTTGGAAAACAAGAATACGGAAGGAAAACGGAGTCGGGAAGGTGCCCGAGGAGGGCAGAACCCACCAGGGCGCGCCAGGTAGGGCAGGCGTGCCCTGGTATATCGTGCTCGCCTCGGTTGCTTTCCTGGTTATTTCTTATTTTCCTAATTTTTTTAATATTCCAAAACTAACAGAAAATATATTTGCGGATTTTTCAGAGTCCGTTTACTTACCGTATCACGTACCTCCTCTTTTTCAAGATTCTGGAGTGTTCCAGAATGTTTCTTTTATGTGTTCCTCCAGTGTCATGGTTTGGATAACAATGCTTTCAACATTAATAGGCATACCTGAGATATAGTGTTTAATTCTTTGTCCATTGACCACTTTCGTGTTAGTACCTGCGGCATTATTAATCTTGATAGCTCCAGAGCGATAAACCTCTTCAATAACATATGGTCCTTCCAATTTGGAGAGAAGTTTTCCTGCAAAAAATCTAAAATGAGAGTTGTACAAAAGAACATATTCTCCAACTTTGAATTCCCGCTTTTGGATTCTTTTGTCATGCCATCTTTTAACCTTTTCTTTGAATACTTTGGCATTTTCATAAGCTTGGGTTGTCCATTCATCTAGTGAGCTAATATCAAATAACCTCTTTTCATCGGCAAGTTTGAAATCATAATTGAGTTCTTTAATTACCCAAAATGCTTTATGTTCTAACTCTAGAGGCAACTGACAAGCTTTTCCATATACCATTTTGTATGGAGACATACCCATAGGTTTTTACAAGCTGTTCTATAGGCCCAAAGTGCATCATCTAGTTTCTTAGACCAATTCTTTCGGGACCTATTGACAGTTTTTTGTAATATTAATTTTATTTCTCTATTGCTAAGTTCAACTTGACCACTAGATTAAGGATGATAGGGTGATGCAATTCTATGGTTAACATCATATTTAGCAGCCATCTTAAGGAAAGCACCATGGATAAAGTGTGAACCACCATCAGCATTAAATATCTAGGGACTCCAAACCTCGGGAAAATAACTTCTTTAAGCATTTTAATGGAGGTGTTGTGATTAGTACTACTAGTTGGAATAGCTTCTACCCACTTATTAGCATAATCAACAACAACCAAAATATGAGTGTACCCATTAGAGGAAGGAAAAGGTCCCATATAATCAAAACCCCAAACATCAAATGGTTCAACAACAAGTGAATAATTCATAGGCATTTCCCGTCGCTTACCGATATTACCAATTCTTTGGAATTCGTCACAAGACAAGACAAACTTACGGGCATCCTTGAAGAGAGTAGGCCAATAAAAACCAGATTGCAGTACCTTGTGAGCAGTTCTATCTCCCGCATGATGTCCTCCATAAGCTTCGGAATGACATTTCCGTAAGATTTGTTCCTATTCATGCTCAGGTACACAATGTCTAATAATACCATCTACTCCTTCTTTATAAAGATGTGGGTGATCCCAAAAGTAATGTCTTAAATCATAGAAGATTTTTTTTCTTTTGTTGATATGTGAAACTAGGTGGTATATATTTAGCAACAATGTACTTAGCATAATCAGTAAACCAAGGAGTGTTTTGAGAAACCTTTACTGTAGCTAACTGTTCATCAGGAAAACTATCATCAATAGGTAGTGGGTCATCAAGAATATTTTCTAACCTAGACAAGTTATCAGCTACGGGATTCTCAGCTCCTTTCCTATCAGTGATATGTAAATCAAATTCTTGAAGCAAGAGAACCCACCTAATGAGTCTAGGTTTAGCATCTTTCTTTTCCATAAGATATTTTATAGCAGCATGATCAGTGTGAACAATTACTTTGGAATCAATGATGTAAGATCTAAATTTATCATAAGCAAACACAACTGCTAAAAATTCTTTTTCAGTAGTGGCATAATTTCTTTGGGCACTGTCTACAATTTTGCTAGCATAATGGATAACATTTAATTTCTTATCAACTCTTTGTCCTAGAACAACACCAATAGCATAATCACTAGCATCACACATAATTTCAAAAGGTAAGTTCCAATCAGGTGGTTGAATGATAGGTGCAGAAATTAAGGCTTTCTTCAGTGTTTCAAAGGCTTCCACGCAATCATCATCAAAAAATTGGAATATCCTTTTGTAAAAGATTAGTGAGTGGCCTAGAAATTTTAGAGAAGTCTTTAATAAACCTACTATAGAAACCAGCATGACCAAGGAAACTCCGAATACCTTTAATATCTTTAGGACATGGCATTTTCGCAATTGCATCAACTTTAGCTTTATCCACCTCAATACCTCATTCAGATATTTTATGCCCCAAGGCAATATCTTCATTAACCATAAAGTGGCACTTCTCCGAATTCAAGACGAGATTAGTTTGTTCACATATCTGCAAAACTCGATCAAGGTTGCTTAAGCAATCATCAAAAGGCATACGACATACATCTTTGAAAGGTAACAGGTGCATTAATTGCATAAACCAAAAGGCATACGTCTATAAGCATAGGTTCCAAAAGGACAAGTAAAGGTGGTTTTCTCTTGATCATGTTGTGATACAAGTATTTGAGAGAAACCAGAATATCCATCTAGAAAACAAAAGTGTGTGTGCTTAGATAATCTTTCTAGCATTTGATCAATGAAAGGCAGAGGGTAGTGATCTTTTCTAGTGGCTTTATTTAATTTTCTAAAATCAATTACCATTCTATAGCGAGTGACAATTCTCTGTGGAATAAGTTCATTTTTATCATTAGGAACAACGGTAATACCTCCCTTCTTAGGGACACAATGAACGGGACTTACCCATCTACTATCAGCTATGGGATAGATTATACCTGCTTCCAGAAGCTTTAGTATTTCAGTTCTTACCACTTCTTTCATCTTGGGATTCAATCGTCGTTGATGATCAACAACGGGTTTAGCATCAAGTTCTATATTAATCTTGTGCTGACATAGAGTGGGACTAATGCCCTTAAGATCAAGAGTATATCCAATAGCAGCCCGGTGCTTCCTCAGAATTTTTAATAATCTCTCTTCTTCATGTTCTGAAAGGTTAGCACTAATAATAACATGATATATCTTTTTCTCATCAAGATAAGCATACTTCAAAGTATCGGGCAATTGTTTTAATTCAAACACAGGATCACCTTTAGGTGGAGGAGGACCTCCTAAAGTTTCAATAGGCAAATTGTGTTTTAGGAGAGGTTGTTGTTCAAAGAAGATTTTATCTATTTAATTTCTTTCACGCAAGTGCATATCATTTTCATGGTCTAGCAAATATTGTTCTAGTGGATTAGTAGGAGGAACGACAATAGAAGCAAGACCAATTATTTCATCCTTACTAGATAATTCTTTATTACGGGGTTGTCTACTAAACTTGGAAAATTAAACTCATGAGACACATCACCAAAACTAACACCGACAGTTTATTTTTCACAATCTATCTTAGCTTTAATAGTGTTCAAGAAAGGTCTACCAAAGATAATGGGACAAAAGTCATCTTGTGGGAACCAAGAACTAGAAAATCAGTAGGGTATTTTATTTTCCCGTACAAGACTTCAACATCTCTAACAATCCCAAGTGGTGTGATGGTGTCTCGGTTTGCAAGTATAATAGTAACATCAATGTCTTTTATTTCGGCAGGTGCTATGTCATTCATAATTTCTTGGTATAAGGTAAAAGGAATAGCACTCACATAAACTATGGTAGCAATGATCTCCTATTTTAGCTGAGACAACATGCATGCCAACTACGGGTCTATGTTTATCTCTTTCACCGGGTTTGGCAATTCTAGGAGCTTCATCACAGAAGTAAATAACATGCCCATCAATATTTTCTACCAAGAGATCTTTAACCATAGCAACACTAGGTTCTACTTTAATTTGTTCAGAGGGCTTAGGTTCTCTAATATTACTTTTGCAAACCACAGTTGATACCTTAGCATGTTCCTTTATCCTAACATGGAAAGATGGTTTTTCAATATAAGCGGTAGGCACAACTGGATCAACATTGTAAATGATAGTTTCATTTTTAGCTATGACTGGTTCTTTGATTTCTTCTTTAATAGGGGGGTGATATTTAAACCACTTCTCCTTAGAGAGATCAACAGGAGTAGCAAATGATTCAAAGAAAGAGGCTATTATCTCAGAGTCAAGTCCATATTTAGTGCTAAACTTGTGAAAAGCATCGGTATTCATAAAAGATTTAACACAATCAAACTTAAGCTTAATACCTGACTCATTACCTTCATCGAGTTCCCAATCTTCAGAGTTGCGTTTAATTCTTTCCAAGAGATCCCACTTGAATTCAATAGTCTTCTTCATAAAAGAACCAATATAAGAAGTATCGAGCATGGATCGATCATTATGAGAAAGCCGAGCATAAAAGTTTTGAATAATAGTTTCTCTCGAGAGATCATGATTGGGGCATGAATATAACATTGATTTAAGCATCCCCCAAGCTAGAGCGATGCTTTCTCCTTTACGAGGCCAAAAATTATATATATATTTCCGATCACGACAAATTGATGCATAGGATAAAACTTTTGGTGGAATTCCAATTTCCATCGATTCCAGTTCCATGATCCAGTATCATCACATAGCCTATACCATGTCAATGCTTTTCTCTTCAAAGATAAAGGGAAAACCTTCTTCTTAACTTCATCTCCAGATAAACCTGCAAGCTTAAATAATCACAAATTTCATCCACATGTATTAGATGCATGTCAGGATGTTCAGTTCCGTCTCCTGTATAAGGATTAGCTAGCAGTTGTTCTATCATACCCGAAGGAATTTCATAACCAATATTTTAAGTAGGTTCAGTAGGTTGAGGGGCAACTAATTGTGGTTCCGGTCGAGGTGAAGAAACCCCGAACAAACCCCTCAAAGAAATATTTTCCATAGTAGCAAGTGACAATAAATTTCAGCACGTAGTATAAGTTTTTCCTTACCGATTTCCACTTACCAAGAGCACTTCACTCCCTGGCAACGGCGCCAGAAAAGAGTCTTGATGACCCACAAGTATAGGGGATCAATCGTAGTCCTTTCGATAAGTAAGAGTGTCGAACCCAACGAGGAGCAGAAGGAAAAGACAAGCGGTTTTGAGCAAGGTAATTTCTGCAAGCACTGAAATTGTAAGTAGCAAGTAGTTTGATAGCAAGGTAATTGGTAACGAGCAAGTAACAGTAACAGTAAATAAGGTGCAGCAAGGTAGCCCAATCCTTTTGTGGCAAAGGACAGGCCAAAACGGTCTCTTATAATAAGCTAAGAGTTTTTGAGGTTACACGGGAATTTCATCTAGTCACTTTCATCATGTTGGTTTGATTTGCATTCGCTACTTTGATAATTTGATATGTGGGTGGACCGGTGCTTGGGTGTTGTTCTTACTTGAACAAACCTCCCACTTATGATTAACCCCCTCGCACGCATCCGCAACTACGAGAAAAGTATTAAGATAAACTCTAACCATAGCATTAAACATGTGGATCCAAATCAGCCCCTTACGAAGTAGCGCATAAACTAGGGTTTAAGCTTCTGTCACTCTAGCAACCCATCATTTAACAACTACTCCACAATGCATTCCCTTAGGCCCAAATATGGTGAAGTGTCATGTAGTCGATGTTCACATGACGCCACTAAGGGAATCACAACATACATATCATCAAAATATGGAACACATATCAAATTCACATGATTACTTGCAACATGACTTCTCCCGTGACCTCAAGAACAAAGGTAACTACTCACAAATAATATTCATGCTCAAGATCAGAGGGGTATTGAATAGAATAATGGATCTGAACATATAATCTTCCACCAAATAAACCATATAGTAATCAACTACAAGATGTAATCAATACTACTAGTCACCCACAGGTACCAATCTGAGGTTCTGGTACAAAGATTGAACACAAGAGATGAACTAGGGTTCGAGAGGAGATGGTGCTATTGAAGATGTTGATGAAGATTGGCCTCCCGAAGATGAGAGGGTTGTTCCCCCTCCGGGAGGGAAGTTCCCACGGCGGAATCGCTCCGCCAGAGGGCAAAAGTGCTCCTGTCCAAGTTCCACCTCGAGACGGCGGTGTACCGTCCCGAAAGTCCTCTCCTTATTTTTTCTAGGTCAAAAGACCTTAAATACCAGAAGATGGGCACCGTAGGTGGGCCGTGCTGAGGACAACCCACCAGGGCGCGCTTGGGGGGCCTGGCGCACCCTGGTGTCTTGTGCTCACCAGGTGGCCCCCCTCTGGTAGTTATTTGCTCCAATATTTATTATATATTCCAAAATAAATCTCCGTGAAGTTTCAGCTTATTTGAAGATGGGCAGAATAGGTATCTCTAATATGCTTTTTCAGGTCCTGAATTCCAGCTACCGGCATTCTCCTTCTTTGTGTAAACCTTGCATATTATGAGAGAAAAGGCATTAGAATTACTCCATAAAGCATTATTATGCATAAAAACATTATAAATAGCAGTAGGAAATCATGATGCAAAATGGACGTATCAAGTAACAAGTAGATGATTGGTTGCGAGAGTTACAGAAGCTTAAACCCCAGTTTATGTGTTACTTCATAAGGGGCTGATTTTGATCCACATGTTTCATGCTATGGTTAGATTTGTCTTAATTCTTCTTTCGTAGTTGCGGATGCTTGTGAGAGGGGGTAATCAAAAGTAGGGTGCTAGTTCAAGTAAGAACAACACCTCCGCACCGGTCCACCCACATATCAAATTATCAAAGTAGCGAACGCGAATCAACTCAACATGATGAACATGACAAGACAGAAATTCCCATGTGTCCTTGGGAGCGCTTGCTTAATTTAAGAGTACTTTCAGGTTTTTCCTTTGCTATAAAAAGGATTGGGCTACCTTGCTGCACCTTTGCCAATATTGTCACTTGTTACTTGTTATGAATTATCTTGCTACAAAACTCTC
This sequence comes from Elymus sibiricus, assembly GCA_039707655.1. Classification (NCBI taxonomy): domain Eukaryota; kingdom Viridiplantae; phylum Streptophyta; class Magnoliopsida; order Poales; family Poaceae; genus Elymus; species Elymus sibiricus. The sequence continues at coordinate 427,918,147 of CM077663.1, forward strand.
TACTATCGTTACTCACAGCACTTGCAGAGAATACCTTGCTAAAAACCACTTGTCATTTCCTTCTGCTCCTCGCTGGGTTCGACACTCTTACTTATCGAAATGACTACGATTGATCCCCTATACTTTTGGGTCATCAAGACTCTTTTCTAGCGCCGTTGCCGGGGAGTGAAGCGCCTTTGGTAAGGAAACATTTTCTATACGTGCTGAAATTTACTGTTGTTTGTCACTATGAACGGTCACCCTTTGAGTGGCTTGTTCAAGGCATCTTCGCCTCGAACAGAAGTTGAATAAGTTGCTCCTCAACCTACTGAAAATATTTATTATGAGATTCCTTCGGGTATGGTAGAGAAATTGTTGGCTAATCCTTATGACGATTCAACTCATCTTGATTACCATTTGTTATATGTCGATGAGATTTGTGGATTGTTTAAGCTTTCAGGTCTACCCAGAGACAAAGTTAGGAAGAAAGTTTTCCCTTTATCTTTGGAGGGAAAAGCATTAATGTGGTACATGTTATTGGATGATATTGGATCATGGGACTGGTATCGCTTGAAGCTGGAATTTCATCAGAACTTTTATCCTATGCATCTAGTCCATCGTGATCGGAACTTTATTTATAATTGCTGGCCTCCTGAAGGAGAAAGTACGACTCAAGCTTGGGGAAGTATAAAATCTATGATGTACTTTCCCCAACCATGAGCTCGCAAAACAAATGATTATAAAAAAAATTATGCTCGGCTTTCTCATGATGATCAATTATTACTCGATTCTTGTGCTACTGGTTCCTATATGAAGGAGACTATTGAATTCAAATGGGATCTTCAGGAAAGAATTAAAAGCAACTCTGAAGATTCGGAACTCGAGAAGGTAAAGAGCCAGGTATAAAGCTTAATTTTGATTGCGTCAAATCTTTTATGGAAACTAATGTTTTCCATGAGTTTAGCAATAAATGTGGTCTTGACCCTGAGATAGTAGCTAATTTTTTTGAAACTTTTGCTACCCATGTTGATCTTCCCCAAAAGAAGTGGTTTAAATATCATCCTCCCATTGAAAACCCATTATAGGAACCTGTTGAAATTAAGAAGGAAGAAGTAATTGTTAGCCATGTTGATCCAATTGTTCCTACTGCTTACATTGAAAAACCTCCTTTTCCTGTTAGAATTAGTGAACATGCTAAGGCTACAACAGTGGTTAATAAGAGTTATGTTAGGACACCTAAACCTTCTGAACAAATAAATGTTGAACCTAAAGTTGCTATAGTTAAAGATTTCTTAGTTGATAATATTGATGGTCAGGTTATTTACTTCTGTAATGAAGCTGCTAGAATTGCAAAACCTGTTAGAAACGAGCGAGATGAGCTCGATAAGAACAAACCAGTTGTAGGCATGCCTATTGTCTCAGTTAAAATTGGATATCATTGTTACCATGGCTTGTGTGATATTGGTGCTAGTGTTAGTGATATACCTCTTACACTATATCAAGAAATTATGCATGACATAGCACCCTCTAATATTGAAGATATTGATGTTATTATTAAACTTGCAAACCGTGATACTATTTCATCGCTTGGGATTGTTAGAGATGTTGAAGTCTTGTGTGGAAAAGTCAAGTACCCCACGGATTTCCTAGTACTTGGTTCAGAACAAGATAACTTTTGTCCCATTATATTTGGTAGACCTTTCTTGAATATTGTTAATGCTGAAATTAACTATGCTACTGAGAAGGTCAAAGTAAGCTTTGGTGATATGACTCATGAATTTAATTTCTCTAAGTTTAGTAAACAACCACATGAAAAGGAATTGCCTACCAAGGATGAAATTATTGATCTTGCTTCTATTGCCGTACCTCCTACTGATCTGTTAGAACAGTATTGGCTAGACCATGGACATGATATGCATATGAATGAAAGAAATGAAATAGATGATATATTTCTTAGACAAACTCCCATTCTTAAACACAACTTACCACTTGATATGTGACGCCCAAGATGCGATCCTATCCTTATTTTGGCATGAGGGCCTCGACAGGGATAGAAGCGCATCTCGTCGTTTCGCAAGAATGGATATCATTACAAGTACATGTAAAGAGGAGATGAGTATATTGAATTGGCTTACACTCGCCACAAACTACATCAATATCACATCAATACAACAACATATACAATCATCATACAGAAGAGCAGGGTCCGACTACGGACGAAATCAAACGAAAAAATGACATCCATCCTTGCTATCCCAGGCTGCCGCCCTGGAACCCATCCTAGATCGATGAAGAAGAAGAAGGACTTCAAATCAAACAAGCAACGCGCTCACGTCAAATCATCGCATTACCTGTACCTGCAACTGTTGTTGTAGGAATCTGTGAGCCACAGGGACTCAGCAATCTCATTTCCAAGGGTATCAAGACTATTAAAGCTTAATGGGTAAGGTATGGGTAAATGGTGAGGCTACAGCAAGCACTAAGCATTTATTTGAGTGGCCAACTTACGAGTACAAGAATAAAGGGGGATGATCGTCGCATAAACGGACGTGAACTAGTAATGATCTCTAAGAGATCCTGAACACCTACTTACGAACAAACATAACCCCACCGTGTTCTCTCTCGGTTCAGAAATTACGAGAAGAGACAGTCACGGTTACGCACACGGTTGGTGTATTTTATTTGAGTTTACTTCAAGTTTGCTATGACCGGGTGTTCAACAAAGTTTCCAAGTTGCCACGTAACCGCGGGCACAGCTTTCCGAAAGATTTAACCCTGCAGGGGTGCTCCAACTCATCCATCACAAACTAACCACACGCCACGGGAATAAGGTCGACCACGAATCCCGTGATTTCCTAGGCAATTCCATTGGAAAACCGCAACCTCGGGTTAGCCCGAAGTATTCTCGGAATTCCTCGCACAAGACGTTCGAGAAAGGTAAAACAAGTCCAGCAAGACCGCCCGGCATGTCGACGAACCCGATAGGAGCCGCGTATCTCGTTCTCAGGACACGACGGATAAGTGACGCGTACGGTGGCCTGGTAGAAATCACCCAAGTTGCCCAGGGGTGGCCCTTACAGTGCTCTGTTTTGGACCAACACTCATGAGGACCACTGGGCCGGGTTGTTGATTAAAGATCCTTGGGTTAATTACTCCCTATGCAGGTTTATTACTTATAAGGCAAATGTAGTACCAATGTTGGGCCTTGCCAGACAAGTTTTATCCTAAAACGAAAATCAAGGGGGTCCCCATAACAACCCCGAGCATTTTAGGAGCACAAAATATGGAACATAACACCGATACACAAGTAACTAGGGCGGCTAGAGTGGATCAAAATATCGAGCAAAAGGCCAAGCCTTCCACCCTTTACCAAGTATATATGTGCATTAAATTGAATAACAATAATATTGTGATATATCAAAAAAAATATCCATGTTGGCACATGGAAACATTGCACCTGCAACTAGCAACGCTATAAGAAGGGTTGAGCAAGCGGTAACATAGCCACACAATGGTTTGCTGGGATGTGGAAGGGTTAGAGGCTCATCATGGCATTTTGGGAGGCTTGACAAACAGTTGGTAGGTAGCGCGACAACGATAGAAACGAGACAACTAGCATGGGAATGATAGTAATGGTATCCAGGGAAATTATCATCTTGCCTAAGATCCCGCTTGGAAGAAGGAATCCATGAAGAAGACGAGCCAACGTAGACGAACGAATCCTCACACTCCGAACACTTTCAGAACTCTATCGAGAAGAAGCAATCCAAAAACAACAATCAACACATGATCAACACCACAACATATGCATGACATGATGCGCAAACAAACATGATGCATGTCCGATTTAATTATGCACGGCATGGCAATCACAACAAACAAATACTACACATTAAGTGAAGCTGACGAAACTCCACTTTCGAATTATTTAGTTCACTCTCGTTAGGTACCCGGCAATATTAAATGTTGATAAACATGAAAAGAGGTGAAGCATAGTGAAACTACACTATCTAGGCATCTTAAATGAGGCCGGAAACAACATATAGTATTTACGAAACGACCCCACATCTTAATTTCGAAATTGGTCCAGATCTGAACTAAACATGTTTTATATTTATTAAAAAGGGAAACAAAATGCACAACGAGATTCTACTCGTCATTCTAGATGATTTACATACATAGAACATTACAAACGGAGCTACGGCCTAAAAGATATGACCAACACAAGATGCACATGTCATGAATGCAAAATGCATGAAAATGACAACCACAAGCACTTCAAAACATGGATGCAACATGATAACATGAAACTACATGCAATTCTAGGCAAGATTCATATATGGCATGTCCAAAACGGAGCTACGGTTCAACCACAACAACCAACACAAGTTTTATTTCAAATCTGCCCAAAACAGCAACATGGCATTTTGCACACATGAAAACAATAAGCTACAAGATTCTACAATGCACAAACAAGACATGAGGTAGTATCCGACAACACACACTTCATTTCATCTTCACATATCATACTGTAAAGAATCATGGATCACATGGTAGGAAGCTCACAACATGGCAACAAAATATAGCAGATTAGGACTTAGTGAAAATAACAGTTTTTAGCATAGCAGTTTTTCACGAAGGCATATTGGCAGCAATAAAACTATATGCTACAAGGCATATTATGGCATGAAAATCTACAGCATGGTAGAGGACATGATGCATAACAAATCATTCCATGGTTGCAAGGTCTAATTATGCATAGAATCATGGCTAGCATCAACACAACATGGCATTATGAAGAAAACAGATTCTCAGACTTGGTGGAAATTAGACTAGACATGAGCAGCAGTTTTTAACAGATTGACATGTTGGACAATGAATATAACTATGATGCAAATCCTATACATGGCATCAAGTGGCACAATCTGGTAGACAATAACATGCTTAATAAAAGTCCCCTTGGGAGCAACCACAAAAGACTCCTAGATCAATAACAAATCACATGGCAACATGGCAACAAAATAACAGATTTTCAGACTTAGAAATATTTTGGACCCTCAAAACAGCAGTATTTTATAGCATGTTGGCAACAAGAAAATAACACCTAAACATGCATTTCTATAGCAACCAAAACTACCAGGGCCTAGCACACATGTCCAAGGGCATATCTCATGTTCAAAATTATTTCATATCATGCATAGATTAATTCACACCAAATAAATAAAAGGGCATCATAGCAAAAATGACATGCACACAAATTGCTCAAAAGACAAAACTAAATGAAAAGGTAAATTCTATGGATTGTTCTACCCCGAAAACATATATAATATGTGGGTTTTTATTTAAGAAACAATGACACAACAATTATGCGAGATTAGGACATAAACCGTTTTAGCAAGTTATGTATGCAAATAAATGGAACCATCACATTACTAATTTTTATCATGCATTAAAAAATGGATATGAACAACCTACACATTTTACATATTTATCAAATCTATAGTTTTTACCTATGATGCACGAATAATAATTATGCGCAATGCAACATGACATAAAAGCAATTAACAGAAATGGCATTTAAACATTTTAAACATTTATGAAAGTGGGATATTGTTACTCTACACAAAATTCTAGTCATTTTTCAGATACAAAATATTTGGATCCGATGCACGGTTAATTAATTATACCCATTTTAAAAATATGCAATTCCCTGCAATTAAAAAAACGCTAATGGGCCAAAACTGTGAGCGCGGGATAACTAAATGGTACACGAGCGATGATTAGCGGGGCTGGAGGTCACCTTAGCGGGCCAGGCCCGTTCGGTATAGAGGTTGGGCGCGGCTCGGATCTGTTGGGGAACGTTGCATGGGAAACAAAAAAAATTGCTACGCACACGCAAGATCTATCCATGGTGATGAGCATCTACGAGAGGGAGAGTGGATCTACATACCCTTGTAGATCGCTAAGCGGGAAGCGTTAAGAAACGCGGTTGATGTAGTCGAACGTCTTCGCGATCCAAATCGCAAGCCGTCCCGCGATCCAATCACGATCCGTCCCGCGATCCAATCGCGGTCCTTCCGATCTAGCACCGAACGGACGGCACCTCCGCGTTCAGCACACGTACATCTCGATGACGATCTCCGCCTTCTTGATCTAGCAAGAGGGAGCGGAGAGGTAGATGAGTTATCCGGCAGCACAACGGCGTGGTGGCGGTGGTGGTGAACTAATCCGGCAGGGCTTCGCTGAGCTCCGCCGAGCTCCGCCGAACTAATCTAGAGGAGAAATGATCTAGAGGAAAAAGTGTGCAGCACGTGGCAATTAGGGTTGGGGCTGCCCTCAAATCCTCTAGTATATATAGGAGGAAGGGAGGGGAGGAGGCAGCCTCAAACCCTCCACAAGGAGGATTCAGCCGAACCACCTCAAGGAGGTGGAATCCACCTCCTACTATGAGGTGGATTCGTTTTAGGAAGGTGTCCTACTCCTTCCAACCTCCACCTTTTTCCTCTTGGGCACATGGGCCCTCATGGGGTCGGCTGCCCAGCCCACCAGGGGCTGGTGCGCCACCTCTTGGGCCCATGTGTCCCCCCGGGGTGGGTGGGCCCCACCCGGTGGACCCCCGGAACCCATTCGTCACTTCGGTACACTACCGAAAGTACCCGAAACTTTTCCGGAACCCAAATACCACTTTCCTATATATCAATATTTACCTCCGGACCATTCCGGATCTCCTCGTGACATCCGGGACTCCGAACAACCTTCGGTCACCAACATACATAACTCAATACTACCGAAACGTCACCGACGTTAAGTGTGCAGACCCTGCGGGTTCGAGAACTATGTAGACATGACCGAGACACCTTTACGGTCAATAACCAACAGCGGGACCTGGATGCCCATATTGGTTCCTACATATTCTACGAAGATCTTTATCGGTTGAACCTCTATGTCAAGGATTCAGTTAATCTCGTATGTTGTTCCCTTTGTTCTTCGGTATGTTACTTGCCCAAGATTCGATCGTCGGTATCTCTATACCTAGTTCAATCTCGTTACCGGCAAGTCTCTTTACTCGTTTCGTAATACAAGATCCTATGGCTAACTCTTTAGTCACTTTGCTTGCAAGGCTCATTGTGATGTTTGTATTACCGAGTGGGCCCTGAGATACCTCTTCATCACACGGAGTAACAAATCCTAGTCTTGATCCATGCCAACCCAACAGACACCCTCGGAGATACCTGTAGAGCACATTTATAGTCACCCAGTTACGTTGCGACGTTTGATACACACAAGGTAATCCTCCGGTGTCAGTGAGTTGCATAATCTCCTGGTCATAGGAACAGATACTTGACATGCAGAAAACTATAGCAATAAACTGACACGATCATATGCTATGTTCATTGTTTGGGTCTTGTCCATCACATCATTCTCCTAATGATGTGATCTCGTTATCAAATGACATCTCATGTCTATGGCTAGGAAACCTTAACCATCTTTGATCAACGAGCTAGTCTAGTAGAGGCTTACTAGGGGCACTTTGTTGTCTATGTATCCACACATGTATTTGAGTTTCCAATCAATACAATTATAGCATGGATAATAAACGATTATCATGAACAAGGAAATACAAAAATAACTAATTTATTATTGCCTCTAGGGCATATTTCCAACAGTATCTGGGCGCTGGGCCTTGGGATGCTGGGCCGGCCTGGCCTGACGCGGCCCATCCGCGGGTCAACGCGAGCGGGCGGTTCGGGCGCCCGACGCCCTCGATCCTGCCTGGATCGAGCCGGCGGCGGGGGACGATGGCTGGTGGCGTAGCTACACGGCGAGGGCGGACCTCCGACGATGCGGATCCGGTCGGGGACACGCGGATCTGGTGCAGTCCGAACGGATCCGGTGATTCCCGATGGAATTCCGGCATCGAAGGGAGCTTTGGGGCGGCCATGGCGACTCCTGCGAGGCGGCAGAGCGGAGCACCCAACGGGGCGGCGAGGGATGAGCACGACGGTGGCTGCGCACTGTGGGCCGACGGGGACGCTGGCAGGGCGGGGACCTCCGGCAGCGGCTGGGGTTACAGCTCCGTCGAGGCTGTCCGGTCGCCCGAGGTGGTCTCCGGCGAGGTTTGCGGTAGGGGCGCGCGAGGGCTCGGGGACGCGGGAGGCTGCGGCGGCGGCCGGTGCGGTCGGGCCCGGGCGGGCCCGGCCTGGGCTCCGCGGGCCTGCGATGGTGGGAAGCAGCGTGGGTGGCTGGATCTGGATCCAACGGACCAGATCGCAGCGGCTGGCGACGGCGGCGGTTGCCAAGTGGCTGTAGGTGGCTGGCCGGCGCTGAACACGAGGAGGGGGGCGGCGGCTGCGTGACTAGGGTAGGTTAGGTCAAAATTGGCAGGGGGATGTCCAAAATTGGTAGGGGAGGTCTTTATATAGGGAAGGGGCTAGGTTAGAGGGTTTTTAGTCCGTTTTCGGACCTTCGGATCTCGATCCGACGGTCCGGAAGCGGAGGGGCTAGCAGGGCCATGTGGGCTGCGATGGGCTGTGTAGAGGGGTTGGGCTGAGATGAGAGAGAGGTGGTGCGGCCCGGCATAGAGTTTTAAAACCGAAAACATCCGCGATTTAAACTGATGACGATGTCGCTACGGTTGACCGTCGGGGTATCAAACGACCTCCGATTGCGACGAAATTTGGCAGGCGATCTACCTACCACATAACAACACCGCATGCCAACTTTCGACCTAATCCGAGAATGTTTCATACCTACTTTTCAAAACAATATTTTATCGATGCCGCGGGCGCGTGCGTGTGTGGTTGGTCTCGAAATGGTCATCGACGAGAACGGAGAGAACCGGCAACTACGAACGGATCAAGTTTTCAAAACGAGTGACGATGCTATGCAGATGATGCTAATGATGCGATGATGAATGCGACAAACACAAGAATCACACGATGGCAACGGAATTAAAGGGGAATCTTCTGGAGCGTCGGTCTCGGGCTATTACAACTCTCCTCCACTTACAAGAGATCTCGACCCGAGATCTTAGAATGAGAAGGGGAAGAGAAAGAGAAGAGGTAAAACTTAGTTGCTTCTTTGACAAATGAGTGAAACCAATGATCATTGAAGGTTGCAAAGAGATGAAGAATGACATGAGGAACAAGCAAGAATTCACAAGAAATTTTGGCAGCACTTCGGTAGAAAAGAGAGGCACAACTTGATAAGATGGAAGAACTTCAAAAGAAGACACCACACTCCGGTTAGATGGACAAGCAAGGGAAGAACATGATCTTTGAAAAACGAGAAGATGGTCGAAGAGAGCAACATCACAATGCCTTCGGAACAAAAGAAATAGAAGATGGATCGATGGAAGGAAAAGAACGGAGAAGAAAATGACAACTTACCGCAACTGAATTGAAAAGCATAGATTTAACGGTGTTGTTTGAAAATCAACAGCAAAAGAATAAGCTTGTTGTGGGCTTATGGAAAACATCTCAAAATTATGAGATGACAACCTGCCATTAACGAAAGCAAAGATTGCTTGGGAGCAACAAGATATGCAAAACTTCTTCCACCAAGAGGATACATTGAGAACTTGGATCATTGATGAGCACCATGATAGCAACAATCCTTAGGAAAGGCTTTAGGTGAAATCTAATCCAAGATAACATGAAGGAAGAAAATGATGGATTTCAAAATCTCATTCTTGACAAATTCTCTTCGAGACTCCTCATAATCAAGAATGCTATAACACCATCTCAAAACATAAGAGAGAATGAATTGCACTTCGGAATACAAGACGAATAATACTTGAGCCTCTCCAACAAGAATCTTGAAGAACACATGAAGAACCTCCGTATGCAAAAGAATGAACAAAAGAAATGAAGGCTGAAAAGAATAAGATTATGACTTTGCAAAGATTTAGATGAAGCTTCGCGAAGAGATACTTGAGAAAATTTGGAACTCCGGAAAAGAAAAGATAAGCAACTAAAATCGAGAATTTGATATCATGAACAACTCCGGAAGAAGGATTGAAATCACTTTGATGAAACAAGAATAAGAATTATGTTATGCTTATCCTTCAACAGATTAAATTGGTGACAAGCAACGGATTAGGCATACCACTTATTCTTCTTAAAGAAAAAGATTGAAGAGAGATATCACAGCTTGAAGAAGTCTTGAAGGAGAACACTGGTAAGAATTTTGAAACGAGTGATGATGCGATGAATGAATGGAGATACCCGAGAACGAAGAGATCACGATCTAAGGGACCGGGATAATGGAGATACGAACGAAGAGACAACAATTGAGAAGAATTGGAGAACGAAAGTTGAAAGCTGAGAACGAAGAAATCTTCTGAAATGATGGCCTTCGGAGGTTCGAGAAATGAAAAGAACTTTGAAATGCTTCGGATAGATATGGAGAGAATCACCCACGACCTTAACCAATTTGAGAGGATAGCACGAAGCTGAGATGACGAATCTTCAAAAGAACTGACAAGGATTTAAGAGAACTCTCCTTCGGTCTTCAATGATGAGAATGATGACGAGAAACACCACCAAGAATTAACGAGATACTCCGGAATAACGGATAAAGAAAGGTTGAGCCAATGATGAAAATGATGTAGAAGCAATCTTCGAGAAGGAATATGACTGATGAAATTCATTCTTACGTCATATTGAAAAGAACTTGAGATCTCTGGAAAAATTAGAAGAGCCAGGTAAGATCCTGGGGAAAAAACCTGTGGGTTATGGGCCCACTCAAAAGAAACCACCGTTGAAACAATTGCTTAGAAAGAGAGATTGCACCGGTACAAATTAAGAACTTGATGATATGAGAGCCTTGAAATGATTGAAAGGATATCGAATGCAAACACGAAACTTCTGAGATATCTTCAGCACTCTGGATAGAATAGAGAGAGACGAATAAACAAGAGAGGCTTGGATAAGAATTTCCAACATGGGAAAACATTGAACGAATGAAAAGGATATGATGAACACTGAAAGCTTGAATTGAATCCACCGGAAAAGACAACAAAGATGAAGACTAAGAAATGATGAACTTGAGCACTTGAGCATCTTCACAATGAATCACCGGATATCAAACGGAAGAAAAGATAGCGGAAGCATCAATGAAAAGAAAGGCACTTGGATGACAATTTAATTGTTGAATAAAAAGGGCGGGAGGGTGGGAAAAAACAAAGACAACTTGAGACAGATGAGACGAACTCCGGAAAGAAATATGAGGATAGATCTTGCAAATATTTGAGAGAATTGAATTATCTTGAAGAGAAGCACACCAATCAGGAATAAGATTTGACATGACAATTTGATTGAGCAAAATGATTAGAGTTCCCATAGAAATATGAGAACTCTACTTAGGAAGGATATGAAATTATCACTTGACATCGAAGCAACTCGAATTACTATACAAAACAAAGGATGAGGCTTGTGAATTAAGCCAGAAACAAATTCATGATAGAGATTCCGTCCGATATTTTCGTGGTAAGGCTCGCACGGGCTCGATCTTACAGTAGCCATCATGTACAAGGTAGTGCACACGACATACGAAGCGTCCCCGAGTCGTAGCAAGCTACAAGGACTCTTTAAGACCCAACGAGAACTGATGTAAGAAAGACCGTGAACAAACGAACCACTAGATGTCGAACCCCAACCTCACATCATGATTTGTTGGAAGATAGCCTAGGTAAATACTTGAATTCCTACATAAGAACTTCCAAAATCTTTGGTTATGCAATCGGGTACACGGATACACGGAGTTTTATCCATCACTCAACTCCTAGCAGTAATACTACTCTCCAGTCTATCACATCCCTCAACACACAACCGAAGGTCTCGGAAACTCATCTACCTCAGACCCTCGTAATCACAACGATACTAAAGATGTCAGTACATGTGATCCCGCTCCCCAGTACTGGGTGCCGACACAGTCTTCGCACCATGAATTGTATTGAAGCAATTTCGAACATCCGCATCCTGAGATACTAAGGAAACTGAACGATAGCGATGTGTCAAGAACCCCTTGGAGCTCAACTCCCCGGGTAAAATCCATACGTACGGGAGGCACCAAGAACAGAGTTCCAGTCACATCGACATCATAGAGGTTCCAAAATACCCGCGTGATCCTAAAAAAATTGAGTGAGAAGAGGGTAAAATTAAAATTCCTACGTCAGGATTCCTCACCATAGCATAGAAGAGGAGTAAAACTAATCCTACTCTCCAATATATAACTAGACTCGAAATAGTTTTTCACTAGACTCGACTCGGCCAAGTTCGATCAATCAAGGGGGCTCCTAGGTCGGTACAGGCTCTGATACCAACTTGTGACGCCCAAGATGTGATCCTATCCTTATTTTGGCACGAGGGCCTCGACATGGATTGAAGCGCATCTCGTCGTTTCACAAGAATGGATATCATTACAAGTACATGTAAAGAGGAGATGAGTATATGGAATTGGCTTACACTCGCCACAAGCTACATCAATATCACATCAATACAACAACATATACAATCATCATACAGAAGAGCAGGGTCCGACTACGGACGAAATCAAACGAAAAAATGACATCCATCCTTGCTATCCCAGGCTGCCGGCCTGGAACCCATCCTAGATCGATGAAGAAGAAGAAGGACTTCAAATCAAACAAGCAATGCGCTCACGTCAAATCATCGCATTACCTGTACCTGCAACTGTTGTTGTAGGAATCTGTGAGCCACAAGGACTCAGCAATCTCATTTCCAAGGGTATCAAGGCTATTAAAGCTTAATGGGTAAGGTATGGTTAAATGGTGAGGCTGCAGCAAGCACTAAGCATTTATTTGAGTGGCTAACTTACGAGTACAAGAATAAAGGGGGATGATCGTCGCATAAACAGACGTGAACTAGTAATGATCTCTAAGAGATCATGAACACCTACTTACGAACAAACATAACCCCACCGTGTTCTCTCTCGGTTCAGAAATCACGAGAAGAGACAGTCACGGTTACGCACACGGTTGGTGTATTTTATTTGAGTTTACTTCAAGTTTGCTATGATCGGGTGTTAAACAAAGTTTCCAAGTTGCCACGTAACCGCGGGCACGGCTTTCCGAAAGATTTAACCCTGCAAGGGTGCTCCAACTCATCCATCACAAACTAACCACACGCCGCGGGAATAACCTCGACCACGAATCCCGTGATTTCCTAGGCAATTCCATTAGAAAATCGCAACCTCGGGTTAGCCCAAAGTATTCTCGGAATTCCTCGCACAAGACGTTCGAGAAAGGTAAAACAAGTCCAGCAAGACCGCCCGGCGTGTCGAGGAACCCGATAGGAGCCGCGTATCTCATTCTCAGGACACGACGGATAAGCAACACGTACGGTGGCCTGATAGAAATCACCCAAGTTGCCCTGGGGTGGCCCCGCACAGTGATCTGTTTTGGACCAACAATCATGAGGAGCACTGGCCCGGGTTGTTGATTAAAGATCCTCGGGTTAATTACTCCCTATGCAGGTTTATTAGTTATTAGACAAATGTAGTACCAATGTTGGGCCTTGCCAGACAAGTTTTATCCTAAAACGAAAATCAAGGGGGTCCCCATAACAACCCCGAGCATGTTAGGAGCGCAAAATATGGAACATAACACCGGCACACAAGTAACTAGGGCGGCAAGAGTGGAACAAAACACCGAACAAAAGGCCAAGCCTTCCACCCTTTACCAAGTATATATGTGCATTAAATTGAATAGCAATAATATTGTGATATATCAAAAAAATATCCATGTTGGCACATGGAAACATTGCACCTGCAACTAGCAACGCTATAAGAAGGGCTGAGCAAGCGATAACATAGCCAAACAATGGTTTTCTGGGATGTGGAAGGGTTAGAGGCTCATCATGGCATTTTGGGACGCTTGACAAACAGGTGGTAGGTAGCGAGACAGCGATAGAAACGAGACAACTAGCATGGCAATGATAGTAATGGTGTCCAGGGAAATGGTCATCTTGCCTAAGATCCCGCTTGGAAGAAGAAGGAATCCATGAAGAAGATGAGCCAACGTAGACGAACGAATCCTCACACTCCGAACTTTTCAGAACTCTATCGAGAAGAAGCAATCCGAAAACAACAATCAACACATGATCAACACCACAACATATGCATGACATGATGCGCAAACAAACATGATGCATGTCCGGTTTAATTATGCACGGCATGGCAATCACAACAAACAAATACTACACATTAAGTGAAGCTGACGAAACTCCACTTTCGAATTATTTAGTTCATTCTCGTTAGGTACCCGACAATATTAAATGTTGTTAAACATGGGAAGAGGTGAAGCATAATGAAACTACACTATCTAGGCATCTTAAATGAGGCCGGAAACAACACATGGTATTTCCGAAACGACCCCACATCTTAATTTCGAAATTGGTCCAGATCTGAACTAAACATGTTTTATATTTATTAAACAGGGAAATAAAATGCACAAGGAGATTCTATTCGTCATTCTAGTCGATTTACATACATAGAACATTAGAAACGAATCTACGGCCTAAAAGATATGACCAACACAAGATGCACATGTCATGAATGCAAAATGCATGAAAATGACAACCACAAGCACTTCAAAACATGGATGCAACATGATAACATGAAACTACATGCAATTCTAGGAAAGATTCATATATGGCATGTCCAAGACGGAGCTACGGTTCAACCACAACAACCAACACAAGTTTTATTTCAAATCTGCCCAAAACAGCAACATGGCATTTTTGCACACATGAAAACAATAAGCTACAAGATTCTACAATGCACCTACAAGACATGGGGTTGTACCCGACAACACACACTTCATTTCATCTTCACATATCATACTCTAAAGAATCATGGATCACATGGTAGGAAGCTCACAACATGGCAACAAAATATAGCAGATTAGGACTTAGTGAAAATAACAGTTTTTAGCATAGCAGTTTTTCACGAAGGCATATTGGCAGCAATAAAACTATATGCTACAGGGCATATTATGGCATGAAAATCTACAGCATGGTAGAGAACATGATGCATAACAAATCATTCCATGGTTGCAAGGTCTAATTATGCATAGAATCATGGCTAGCATCAACACAACATGACATTATGAAGAAAACAGATTCTCAGCCTTAGTGGAAATTAGACTAGACATGAGCAGCAGTTTTTAACAGATTGACATGTTGGACAATGAATATAACTATGATGCAAATCCTATACATGGCATCAAATGGCACAATCTGGTAGACAATAACATGCTTAACAAAAGTCCCCTTGGGAGCAACCACAAAAGACTCCTAGATCAATAACAAATCACATGGCAACATGGCAACAAAATAACAGATTTTCAGACTTAGAAATATTTTGGACCCTCAAAACAGCAGTATTTTATAGCATGTTGGCAACAAGAAAATAACACCTAAACATGCATTTCTATAGCAACCAAAACTACCAGGGCCTAGCACACATGTCCAAGGGCATATCTCATGTTCAAAATTATTTCATATCATGCATAGATTAATTCACACCAAATAAATAAAAGGGCATCATAGCAAAAATGACATGCACACAAATTGCTCAAAAGACAAAACTAAATGCACAGATAAATTCTATGGATTTTTCTACCCCGAAAACATATATAATGTGTGGGTTTTTATTTAAGAAACAATGACACAACAATTATGCGAGATTAGGACATAAACCGTTTTAGCAAGTTATGTATGCAAATAAATGCAACCATCACATTACTAATTTTTATCATGCATGGAAAAAAATGGATATGAACAACCTACACATTTTACATATTTATCAAATCTATAGTTTTTACCTATGATGCACGAATAATAATTATGCACAATGCAACATGACATATAAGCAATTAACAGAAATGACATTTAAACATTTTAAACATTTATGAAAGTGGGATATTGTTACTCTACACAAAATTCTAGTCATTTTTCATATACAAAATATTTGGATCCGGTGCACGGTTAATTAATTATACCCATTTTAAAAACATGCAATTCCCTGCAATTAAAAAAACGCTAATGGTCCAAAACTGTGAGTGCAGGATAACTAAATGGTACACGAGCGATGATTAGCGCGGCTGGAGGTCACCTTAGCGGGCCAGGCCCGTTCGGCATAGAGGTTGGGCGCGGCTCGGATCTGGGCGCTGGGCCTTGGGATGCTGGGCTGGCCTGGCCTGACGCGGCCCATCCGCGGGTCAACGCGAACGGCGGTTCGGGCGCCCGACGCCCTCGATCCCGCCTGGATCAAGCCGGCGGTGGGGGACGATGGCTGGCGGCGCAGCTACATGGCGAGGGCGGACCTCCGACGACGCGGATCCGGTCGGGGACACGCGGATCTGGTGCAGTCCGGACAGATCCGGCGATTCCCGGTGGAATTGCGGCGGCGAAGGGAGCTTTGGGGCGGCCATGGCGACTCCTGCGAGGCGGCAGAGCGGAGCACCCAACGGGGCGGCGAGGGATGAGCATGGCGGTGGCTGCGCACTGCGGGCCGACGGGGACGCTGGCGGGACGGGGACCTCCGGCAGCAGCTGGGGTTACAGCTCCGTCGAGGCTGTCCGGTCGCCCGAGGTCAAGCTCCGGCGAGGTTCGCGGTAGGGGCGCGCGAGGGCTCGAGGACGCGGGAGGCTGCTGCGGCGGGCGGCGCGGTTGGGCCCGGGAGGGCCTGGCCTGGGCTCCGCGGGCCTGCGGTGGTGGGGAGCTGCGTGGGTGGTTGGATCTGGATCCAACGGACCAGATCGCGGCGGCTGGCGACGGCGGCGGTTGCCAAGTGGCTGTAGGTGGCTGGCCGGCGCTGAACACGAGGAGGGGGGCGGCGGCTGCGTGGCTAGGGTACGTTAGGTCAAAATTGGGCACGGGGAATGTCCAAAATTGGTAGGGGAGGTCTTTATACAGGGAAGGGGCTAGGTTAGAGGGTTTTTAGTCCTTTTTGGACATTCGGATCTCGATCCGACGGTCCGGAAGCGGAGGGGCTAGCAGGGTCATGTGGGCTGTGATGGGCTGTGTAGAGGGGTTGGGCTGAGATGAGAGAGAGGTGGTGCGGCCTGGTACAGAGTTTTAAAACCGAAAACATCTGCGATTTAAACCGATGACGATGTCGCTACGGTTGACCGTCGAGGTATCAAACGACCTCCGATTGCGACGAAATTTGGCAGGCGGTCTACCTACCACATAACAACACCGCATGCCAACTTTTGACCCAATCCGAGAATATTTCAGACCTACTTTTCAAAACAATATTTTATCGATGCCGCGGGCGCGTGCGTGTGTGGTTGGTCTCGAAACGGTCGTCGACGAGAACGGAGAGAACCGGCAACTACGAACGGATGCAAGTTTTCAAAACGAGTGACGATGCTATGCAGATGATGCTAATGATGCGATGATGAATGAGACAAACACAAGAATCACACGATGGCAACGGAATAAAAGGGGAATCTTCTGGAGCATCGGTCTCGGGCTGTTACATGATATTTTAGGGGATCCTCCTCCACCCAAGGGAGATCCCGTGTTTGAGTTAAAGACATTGCCTGATACTTTGAAATATGCTTATCTTGATGAAAAGTAGATATATCCTGTTATTATTAGTTCTAACCTTTAAGAGCATGAAGAAAAGAGACTACTTAAAACTCTAAAGAAGCACGGGACTCCTATTGGATATACTCTCGATGATCTTAAGGGCGTAAGCCCCACTCTTTGTCAGCACAAAATTAATATGGAACCCGACGCTAAACCTTTCGTTGACCATCAACGCCGTCTCAATCCCAAGATGAAAGAGGTGGTAAGAACTGAGATACTAAAACTTCTAGAAGCATGTATAATTTACCCTATTACTGATAGTAGATGGGTAAGCCCCGTTCATTGTGTTCCTAAGAAAGGTGGAATAACTGTCATTCCTAATGATAAAAATGAGCTTGTTCCACAAAGAATTGTAACTGGCTATAGGATGGTGATTGATTTTAGGAAATTAAATAAAGCTACTAGGAAAGATCATTATCCCTTACCTTTTATTGATCAAATGTTAGAAAGATTTTCTAAACACACTCATTTTTGTTTTCTTGACGGATACTCTGGTTTTTCTCAAATACCTGTGTCAAAAGAAGATCAAGAGAAAACTACCTTTACTTACCCTTTTGGAACTTATGCTTATAGGCATATGCCTTTTGGTTTATGCAATGCACCTACTACCTTTCAAAGATGTATGACTGCTATATTCTTTGACTTTTGTGAAAAGATTGTTGAGGTTTCCATGGATGATTTTTCCGTTTACGGAACTTCTTTTGATGATTGCTTGAGCAACCTTGATCGAGTTTTGCAGAGATGTGAAGAAACTAGTCAAGTCTTGAATTGGGAGAAGTGTCACTTTATGGTGAATGAAGGTATAGTAATTGGGCATAAAATTTTTGAATGAGGCATTGAAGTAGACAAGGCCAAAGTTGATGCGACAGAGAAAATGCCACGTCCAAAAGATATCAAAGGTATAAGAAATTTCCTTGGTCATGCTGCTGGCAACCCATCATCTAATAAGTACTCCACAATGCATTCCCTTAGGCCCAAAGATGGTGAAGTGTCATGTGGTTGACGTTCACATGACACCACTAAGGGAATCAGAACATACATATCATCAAAATATCGAACACATATCAAATTCACATGATTACTTGCAACATGACTTCTCCCGTGACCTCAAGATCAAAGGTAACTACTCACAAATAATATTCATGCTGAAGATCAGAGGGGTATTGAATAGCATAATGGATCTGAACATATAATCTTCCACCAAATAAACCATATAGTAATCAACTACACAAGGTAATCAACACTACTAGTCACCCACAGGTACCAATCTGAGGTTCCGGTACAAAGATTGAACACAAGAGATGAACTAGGGTTTGGGAGGAGATTGTGTTGTTGAATATATTGATGAAGAATGGCCTCCCAAAGATGAGAGTGTTGTTGGTGATGATGATGACTTCGATTTCCCCCCTCTGGGAGGGAAGTTCCCCCGGCGGAATCGCTCCACCGGAGGGCAAAAGTGCTCCTGCCCAAGTCCCACCTCGAGACGGCGGCGTTCCGTCCCGAAAGTCCTATCTTCATTTTTTCTAGGTCAAAACACCTTATATACCATAAGATGGGCTCCAGAGGTGGGCCGTGCTGAGCACAACCCACCAGGGCGCACACTGGTGTCTTGCGCTCACTAGGTGGCCCCCCTCCGGTAGTTATTTGGTCCAATATTTATTATATATTCCAAAATAAATCTCCGTGAAGTTTCAGCTCATTTGAAGATGTGCAGAATATGTATCTCTGATATGCTTTTGTCGGTCCAGAATTCCAGCTGCTGGTATTCTCCCTCTTTGTGCAAACCTTGCAAATTATGAGAGAAAAGGCATTAGAATTACTCCATAAAGCATTATTATGCATAAAACACTATAAATAACACTAGGAAATCATGATGCAAAATGGACGTATCAACTCCCCCAAGCTTAGACCTCGCTTGTCCTCAAGCGAAAACCGATATCGAAAAACATGTCCACATGGTTTGAGAGAGAGGTGTCGATAAAAACAAAATACGGACATAGTAGCATCATGCTTAATATCATAACAACAACAAACTTTATCACAAAACTCCTTCATATAACTTTTATTTTATAACAACATCATGTAACTTCTTATGAACAAGTAACAATTCATCACAACATAGAAGTATAAAGCATAAACCTTATTCAAAACCAACAAACTATGTTCTTAGTCAACTTTGCAACTACAATTCATCATATTTTCAGGAAGGATCTTATGGCGGAGCCTTTTGGCAAGTCCACATACTCAACCATCATTTAGTCTTCTATGATTGCTAACACTCACAGTATACCCATGGGCAAAAAAGTTTCAACTGGACACATAGAAAGATAGGGGCTTATAGTTTCGCCTCCCAACGTATTCACCTCAAGGGTGATGTCAACAATAATAACTCATGCTCACTCATATCCAACTAGGTATATGTGCCTAGATCTTTCCTCACCACATGATGCTTGCAAAATGAGAAAAATAAAAAGGAATAGGGAAGAATACTTTGACTCTTGCATAAAAGTAAATACATAAAGGTAAAAGATAGGCCCTTCACAGAGGGAAGCAGAGGTTGTCATGCGCTTTTTAGTTTGCATGTCAAATCCCTTAGTGTAAAAGAACGTCACATTATATTGCCCCCTATGATAGCAACCTTTATTATGCAGTCCATCGCTTTTATTACCTTGCCATCATAAGTTCGCACAACGCTCAATTTTCTCTTAAACTAATTGATCAAACACATTTAGAAGCAATTTTTATTGCCTTAGTGCACCGATGAAAACTTACTTGAAGGATCTTATTCAATCCATAGGTAGGTATGGTGGACTCTCAAAACATGAGTTTGGGTTTGGGGTTTTTGGATGCACAAGTAGTATCCCTACTTAGTGCGGAATTTTTGGCTAGCAAGGATATTGAGAAAGCACCACATGTTAAAGGATCTATGACAATATAACTTCTATGTGAATACGAACAAGCATAAATCATTACATTGTCTTCCTTGTCCAACGTCAACAGTTTTGGCATATAATATTTAATGGGGGCTCACAATCCTAAAAGATGTCCAAGATGGTGTATTTGTATGTGAATCTTCTCTTCCCTAATTAATTCTTTCATGAGTTGCATTATTGACTAATGCTATGTTTGTCAATCTTCAATAAATTTTACTACTTATACTTTTCCTTATGTGATGTCATTACTCACCATAAGATTAGCATATGAACCTATTCATTTATTTTCTTTTATTAAGATTGCAACAAGAAAGTAAAGATGCAAAAACTCAAACTAAACTTTATTATATAGCTCTCACTCGATTACATAGATAGATAGATCACGAAAATAGCACTCGAAAATAGATCATACTAAACTTTTATTCAACTAAATCACGAAAAAGCTAAGGATCGAAATAAAAGGTAAAGGTAAAAAAAGTGATGGTGATACGATACCGGGGCATCTCCCCCAAGCTTGGCTCAAGCCAAGGGGAGTGCCCATACCCGTGTACTCAAGTCTCCTTTGGTGGTGAAGATGATGAAGGTCGTGGTTGATACGTCTCCAACGTATCTATAATTTTTGCTTGTTCCATGTTGTTATATTATCAATCTTGGATGTTTTACAATCATTTTATAGCAACTGTATATCATTTTTTGGGACTAACCTATTGACATAGTGCCAAAGTGCCAGTTGCTATTTTTGCTTATTTTTTACTTCGCAGAAAATCAGTACCAAACGAAGCCCAAACACCGTGAAAATTTTTGTGGAATTTTTTAGGACCAAAATACACTAGATGGGCCAGACAAGTGGCAGAGAGGAGGCCTGAGGTGGGGAACACCCACCAGGGCGCGCCAGAGGAGCCTGGCACGACCTGGTGGGTGGTGCCCACCTCGGGACCCCCCTCCACCGACTATCGTCTCTATAAATTCTCAAATATTCGGAAAACCCTAGGGGAGTCGATGAAACACAATTCCAGCTGCCGCAAGTTCCAGAATCTCGAGATCCAATCTAACACCATCACGGAGGGGTTCATCTTCCTCATAGGTGCCTCTCCGATGATGCGTGAGTAGTCCACCATAGACCTACGGGTCCGTAGGCAGTAGCTAGATGGCTTCCTCTCTCTCTTATGATTCTCAATACAATGGTCTCTTGGAGATCTATTTGATGTAATGACTTTTGCGGTGTGTTTGTTGGGATCCGATGAATTTTGAGTTCATGATCAGTTTCTATCCATGAATATGATTTGAGTCTTCTTTGATCTCTTATTTGCATGATTACTTATAGCCTCGTATTTCTTCTTCGAATCTTTGGTTTAGTTAGGCCAACTTGATCGATTTTTCTTGCCATGGGAAGAGGTGCTTTGTGATGGGTTCGATCTTGCGGTGTTCTTTCCCAATGACAGAAGGGGCAGCAAGGCACACATGTATCGTTGCCATTAAGGATAACAAGATGGGGTCTATTCCTACATGAATAGATCTTGTCTACATCATGTCACCATTCTTATTGCATTACTCCGTTTTCCATGAACTTAATACACTAGATGCATGCTGGATAGCGGTCGATGTGTGGAGTAATAGAAGTAGATGTTGGAAATATGCCCTAGAGGCAATAATAAAATGGTTATTATTGTATTTCCTTGTTCATGATAATTGTCTATTGTTCATGCTATAATTGTGTTAACCGGAAACCGTAATGCATGTGTGAATACATAGACCACAACATGTCCCTAGTGAGCCTCTAGTTGGCTAGCTCGTTGATCAATAGATGGTCATGGTTTCATGACCATGGACATTGGATGTCGTTGATAATGGGATCACATCATTAGGAGAATGATGTGATGGACAAGACCCAATCCTAAGCATAGCACAAGATCGTGTAGTTCGTCTGCTAAAGCTTTTCCAATGTCAAGTATCGTTTCCTTAGACCATGAGATTGTGCAACTCCCTGATACCGTAGGAATACTTTGGGTGTGCCAAACGTCACAACGTAACTGGGTGGCTATAAAGGTACACTACGGGTATCTCCAAAAGTATCTGTTGGGTTGGCACGAATCGAGACTGGGATTTGTCACTCCGTATGACAGAGAGGTATCTCTGGGCCCACTCGGTAAGACATCGTCATAATGAGCTCAATGTGACTAAGGAGTTAGCCACGGGATGATGTGTTACGGAACGAGTAAAGAGACTTGCCGGTAACGAGATTGAACAAGGTATAGGGATACCGACGATCGAATCTCGGGCAAGTATCATACCGGTAGACAAAGGGAATTGTATACGGGATTGATTGAATCCCCGACATCGTGGTTCATCCGATGAGATCATCGTGGAGCATGTGGGAGCCAACATGGGTATCCAGATCCCGCTGTTGGTTATTGACCAGAGAGGTGTCTCGGTCATGTCTACGTGTCTCCCGAACCCGTAGGGTCTACACACTTAAGGTTCGATGACGCTAGGGTTATAGGGAAATAGTGTACGTGGTTAGCGAAGGTTGTTCGGAGTCCCGGCTGAGATCCCGGACGTCACGAGGAGCTCCGTAATGGTCCGGAGGTAAAGATTCATATATAGGAAGTGAGGATTTGGACACCGGAAGTGTTTCGGGAATTACCGGTAACGTACCGGGACCACCGGAAGGGTTCCGGGGGTCCACCATGTGGGGCCACCGGCACCAGAGGACTGCATGGGCCGCAAGTGGGAGGGAACCAGCCCCTAGGTGGGCTGGTGCGCCCCCCACAAGGGCCCAAGGCGCAGCAAGGGAGGATAGGGGGCAAACCCTAGGCGCAGATGGGCCCTAGGCCCACCCTAGGGCGCCGCCCCTCCTCTCCCTCTCTGGCCGCCGCACCAGATGGGATCTGGGGCTGCCGCCGGCCCCTAGGGTGGGAACCCTAGGGTGCAGCCCTCCCTCCTCCTCCTCCTATATATAGTGGAGCCCTTGGGGCTGTTTGAGACACGCATCTCTCTCTCTCACGGCGCAGCCCTACTCCTCCTTCTCCTCGTTCTCCGTAGTGCTTGGCGAAGCCGTGCCGGAGTTCCACGCAGCTCCACCGTCACCACGCCGTCGTGCTGCCGGAGCTCTCCCTCAACCTCTCCTTCCTCCTTGCTGGATCAAGGCGTAGGAGACGTCACCGGACTGCACGTGTGTTGAACGCGGAGGCGCCGTTGTTCGGCGCTAAGATCGGAGTCCACCGCGATCTGAATCGCTACGAGTACGACTCCACCAACCGCGTTCTTGTAACGCTTCCGCTTAGCGATCTTCAAAGGTATGAAGATGCACTCTCCCCTTACTCGTTGCTGGTTTCTCCATAGATAGATCTTGGTGAACACGTAGGAAATTTTTTGATTTACTACTACGTCTCCCAACAGTGGCATCATGAGCTAGGTCTATGCGTAGAATCTATGCACGAGTAGAACACAAGTTGTTGTGGGCGTCGATCTTGTTAATTTGCTTGCCGTTACTAGTCTTATCTTGATTCGGCAGTATTGTGGGATGAAGCGGCCCGGACCAACTTTACACGTACGCTTACGTGAGACCGGTTCCACCGCCTGACATGCACTTGTTGCATAAGGTGGCTAGCGGGTGTCTGTCTCTCCCACCTTAGTCGGATTGGATTCGATGAAAAGGGTCCTTATGAAGGGTAAATAGCAATTGGCATATCACGTTGTGGTTTTGGCGTAGGTAAGAAACGTTCTTGCTAGAAACCTATAGCAGCCACGTAAAAAACTTGCAACTACAAATTAGAGGACGTCTAACTTGTTTTTGTAGCATATGCCTTGTGATGTGATATGGCCAAAAGGATGTGATGTGATGCATTGTGATGTATGAGATTGATCATGTTCTTGTAATAGGATTCACGACTTGCATGTCGATGAGTATGACAACCGGCAGGAGCCATAGGAGTTGTCTTATTTTATTGTATGACCTGCATGTCAATCATAAACGCCATGTAATTACTTTACTTTATTGCTAAACGTTAGCCATAGTAGTAGAAGTAATAGTTGGCGAGACAACTACATGAAGACACAATGATGGAGATCATGATGATGGAGATCATGGTGTCGTGCCGATGACAGTGATGATCATGGTGCCCCGAAGATGGAGATCAAAGGAGCAAGATGATATTGGCCATATCATGTCACTATATTGATTGCATGTGATGTTTATCATGTTTACATCTTATTTGCTTAGAACGACGGTAGTAAATAAGATGATCTCTCAATAAAATTTCAAGAAAGGTGTTCACCCTAACTGTGCACCGTTGCTAAGGATCGTTGTTCCGAAGCACCACGTGATGATCGGGTGTGATAGGTTCTAACGTTCGCATACAACGGGTGTAAGCCAGATTTACACACGCGAAACACTTAGGTTGACTTGACGAGCCTAGCATGTACAGACATGGCCTCAGAACACGGAAGACCGAAAGGTCGAACATGAGTCGTATAGTAGATGCGATCAACATGGAGATGTTCACCATGGATGACTAGTCCGTCTCACGTGATGATCGGACACGGGCTAGTTGACATGGATCATGTATCACTTGGATGACTAGAGAGATGTCTATCTAAGTGGGAGTTCATTAGATAATTTGATTATGTGAACTTAATTATCATGAACTTAGTCTAAAAATGTCTTTACAATCTATATTGTAGATCCAATGGCCAACGCTAATGTCACCCTCAACTTTAACGCGTTCCTAGAGAAAACCAAGCTGAAAGATGATGGAAGCAACTATGCGGACTGGGTCCGTAGCTTGAGGATCATCCTCATAGCTTCCAAGAGATTGTATGTTCTTGATGCACCGCTAGGTGACCCACCCATTTTTCCAGCGGACCAAGACGTTACGAACGCTTGGCAGTCACGCTGTGATGATTACTCCCTGGTTCAGTGCGGCATGCTTTACAGTTTAGAACCGGGGCTCCAAAAGCGTTTTGAGCAACACGGAGCATATGAGATGTTCCAAGAGCAGAAACTGGTTTTCCAAGCTCATGCCCGGGTCGAGAGATATGACGTCTCCGACAAGTTCTTCAGCTGTAAGATGGAGGAGAATAGTTCTGTCAGTGATCACATACTCAAAATGTCTGGGTTGCACAACCGCTTGACTCAGCTGGGAGTTAATCTCCCGGATGACTCGGTCATTGACTGAAACCTCCAGTCGCTTCCACCTAGCTAGAAGAGCTTTGTGATGAACTACAATATGCAGGGGATGGAGAAGTCCATTCCTGAGTTGTACTCGATGCTGAATTCAGCGGAGGTCGAGATAAAAAAGGAGCATCAAGTGTTGATGGTGAATAAGACCACTAGTTTCAAGAAAGGCAAGGGTAAGAAGAACTTCAAGAAGGACGGCAAAGCTGTTGCCGCGCCCGGTAAGCAAGTTGCCGGGAAGAAGAACAAGAATGGACCCAAGCCTGAGACTGAGTGCTTTTATTGCAAGGGTACCGGTCACTGGAAGCGGAACTGCCCCAAGTACTTAGCGGATAAGAAGGCCGGCAACGTTAAAGGTATAGCGGATAAGAAGGGTTCCGGGGGTCCACCATGTGGGGCCACCGGCACCAGAGGACTGCATGGGCCGCAAGTGGGAGGGAACTAGCCCCTAGGTGGGCTGGTGCGCCCCCCACAAGGGCCCAAGGTGCAGCAAGGGAGGAGAGGGGGCAAACCCTAGGCGCAGATGGGCCCTAGGCCCACCCTAGGGCGCCGCCCCTCCTCTCCCTCTCTGGTTGCCGCACCAGATGGGATCTGGGGCTGCCGCCGGCCCCTAGGGTGGGAACCCTAGGGCGCAGCCCTCCCTCCTCCTCCTCCTATATATAGTGGAGCCCTTGGGGCTGTTTGAGACACGCATCTCTCTCTCTCTCACGGCGCAGCCCTACTCCTCCTTCTCCCCGTTCTCCGTAGTGCTTGGCGAAGCCCTGCCGGAGTTCCACGCAGCTCCACCGTCACCACGCCGTCGTGCTGTCGGAGCTCTCCCTCAACCTCTCCTTCCTCCTTGCTGGATCAAGGCGTAGGAGACGTCACCGGACTGCACGTGTGTTGAACGCGGAGGCGCCGTTGTTCGGCGCTAAGATCGGAGTCCACCGCGATCTGAATCGCTACGAGTACGACTCCACCAACCGCGTTCTTGTAACGCTTCCGCTTAGCGATCTTCAAAGGTATGAAGATGCACTCTCCCCTTACTCGTTGCTGGTTTCTCCATAGATAGATCTTGGTGAACACGTAGGAATTTTTTTGATTTACTACTACGTCTCCCAACAGTAGATGCAGACTCGTTTTGGTCTACTTGTCTTGGACGTGATGCCTATATAATGATCATTGCTTGGATATCGTCATTATTATTTGATCTTTTATCAATTGCCCAACAGTAATTTGTTCACCCACCGTGTGCTATACTCATGAGAGTAGCCACTAGTGAAACCTACGGCCCCCGGGTCTACTTTTCCAATATATTGCTTTTCGATCTAATCTTTTTGCCTTTTTGTTTTCATATCTATTAATCCAAAAAAACCTAAAATACCTTGCTGCACTTTTTGTTTACTTATTTTATTTTGTGTTCTTCCGAGATCTATTTGCCAAAACTATCACTACCTAATCTATCTTTTTATCGTTGAGAGCTTGACAACCTCTCTTACGCGTCGGGTTGCAAGTATTTGTTATTTGTGTGCAGGTGTTGTTTACGTAGGTGCTTGATATTCCTCTATGGATTGATACCTTGGTTTCATAACTAAGGGAAATACTTACCGTCGCTGTGCTGCATCATCCCTTCCTCTTTGGGGAAATACCGACGCAGTCTCAAGCCACGTCAAAGGAATTTCTGGCGCCGTTGCCGGGGAGGAAGCAATCTCTTCGCGTGCCAATCTTGGTGTCGGCGAGACGTCATCAACATCTACCAGGTTCCTAATCACAAATCTCATCTCCTTGCAATTTACATTATTTGCCATTTGCCTTTCATTTTCCTCTCCCCCACTTCACAAATTTGCCGTTTTATTCGCCCTCTTTTTCGTTTGCCTTATTTCTCGTTAGATCTCTTGTTTGCTTGCAATCTTGTTTGCGTAGTCAAGATGACTCAAGAAAACACCAAGTTGTGTGATTTTTCCAATACCAATAATAATGGTTTTATTAGCACTCCGATTGCTCCTCCCGCCACTAGTGCGGAGTCTTGTGATATTAATGCCGCTTTGTTGAATCTTGTCATGAAAGACCAATTTTCCAGTACTCCTAATGAGGATGACGCGTCCCATCTAAACACATTCATAGAATTGTGTGATATGCAAAAGAAAAAAGATGTGGACAATGATATTGTGAAGTTGAAATTATTTCGTTTCTCCTTGTGGATCGTGCAAAAATTTGGTTTTCTTCTTTGCCTCACAATAGTATCGATTCTTGGGATAAGTGCAAGGACGCTTTTATTACTATGTATTTTCCGCCCACGAAAATTATTTCCCGTAGAACTCAAATCATGAATTTTAAGCAACTTGAGCATGAACATGTTGCACAATCTTGGGAAAGAATGAAATTGATGCTAAGAAATTGTCCTACTCATGGTTTAAATCTTTGGATGATCATACAAAAAATTTATGCGGCATTGAATTTTGTCTCTAGAAATCTTTTAGATTCCGCCGCGGGGGGTATTTTTATGGAAATTACTTTGGGTGATGCTACTAAATTGCTAGATCATATTATGGCAAATTATTCACAATGGCATACTAAAAGAGCACCTACTAGTAAAAAGGTTAATTCGGTAGAAGAAATTAGTACTTTGAGTGAAAAAGTTGATGCTCTTATGAAGTTGGTTGCTAGTAAAAGTGCTCCTATTGATCTTAATGATGTGCCTTTGTCTACTTTGATTGAGCAAAATACTGATTCCGTAGATGTGAATTTCATCTCGCGAAACAATTTCAATAACAATGCTTATAGAGGTAATTTTAATCCTAGGCCTTTTCCTGGAAATTCATCTAATAATTATGGTAATTCCTATGGTAATTCTTCTTACAATAATAATAGGAACACCTCTGATCTTGAGAATAGAATTTATCAATGCTCAAAAGACTTTCAATACTACGATAGAAGAAAAGTTGAATAAGATTGATGATATGTCTAGAAGCATTGACAGAATTTCCCATGATGTAGAAAATCTCAAGTTGAATGCTTTTCCACCTAAGATTAATGAATCAATTAAAGCTTTATATGTTTCTATGGATGAAAGTAAGAAAAGAACCACTATGCTTAGAGCTAAAAGAGAATTTTTAGAAAAAGTGTTTTCTAGCGATTACTTTCATAACAATGATGAAGGTCTTAAAATGATTGGTGTTTGCTCTATTGATTCGTTGTTCAGTAATGTTAAAATTGATGATGAAGGGACTGGAGAAGAGTCAACTTTAGCTAGAGGGCATCCCAATAATTTGGAGGGTGAAAATCTTGATGAAAATTTTGATAAAAGTGGGTTCGAAGAGGTCAAAACTTTAACTAGTGATGTTCCCACTATGTTGGATTACAAAGACTTTGATTATGATAGTTGCTCCTTGGTTGAATGCATTTCTATGCTGCAATCCATGATAAATTCACCCCATGCTTATGAACAAAATAAAGCTTTTACTAAACATATTGTGGATGCCATGATGAAATCCTTAGAAGAAAAGTTGGAATTAGAGATTTCAATTCCTAGAAAATTGTATCATGAGTGGGAACCTATCATTAAAGTCAATATTAAAAATTATGAATGCTTTGCTCTATGTGATTTGGGTGCTAGTGTTTCCACAATTCCGAAATCTCCATGTGATGTGCTTGGTCTTACCAATATTGAAGAATGCTCTCTTAATTTGCACTTGGCGGATTCTACTATTAAAAAACCTTTGGGAAGAATTAATGATGTTCTTATTCTTGCAAATAGGAAATATGTTCCCATTGATTTTATTGTTCTTGATATTGATTGCAATCGGTCTTGTCCCATCATACTTGGTACACTACTGGAATCAGGGTCTTTGCCATCTGCCAGGTCTTTGCCGTCTGCTGGCAGATGGCAAACAGGTTGTTTGCCGTCAGCTTTAGTAAAGCAGACGGCAAAGAGCTGGCTGATGGCAAAGACACTGTTTGCCATCAGCCATCTCTTTGCCGTCCGCTGGCAGACGGCAAAGTTTCTTTGCCGTCCGCTGGCAGACGGCAAAGAGGTGGGTGGGGGGCCCAGTGGAGGCCAGTTAACTGCAACGGCCCACCCCACCTCTTTGCCGTCTGCTAGCGGACAGCAAAGAAACTTTGCCGTCCGCTGGCAGACGGCAAAGAAAATAACCCCCTAACGGCCGTTACCCCCCCTCCTCTCTCTCTTCTCTCTCTCCCTCTCTCTCTTCTCTCTCCCCTTTTAATTTTCGTCTCCCGCCGCCGCCGCCCTCCGCTCCCCCGCCCCTCCCCCTCCGCCGCCCCGCGCCGCCCCCCCTCCGCCGCCCCGCACTGCGCCCCCCGGCGCCCGCCCCGTCGCCGGCCGCCCGCACCGCCCCCCAGAGCCCGCCCCGTCGACCGCCCCCCGCCCCCCCGGAGCCCGCCCCGTCGCCGGCGCCAGCTCCCCCCCACCCGCAGCCATCCTCCTCCCGCAGCCACCTCCCCCCCACCCGCAGCCACCGGCAGGTAAGCCCCCCTCCTCCCCTCCCCTCTTCTCTGCTCTCTGCTCTCTCGCTCTGTGTGTGTGTATGTGTGTGTGTCTCTCTGCCATATGAACCCTAGGTTGATTAATTTGTGCAATATTAGTGCCATATGAACCCTAGGTTAGTGCTACGTTAGTGCTATATTAGTGGCTTTTTTAGTGCTAGTTAGTATGAACCCTAGCTAGGACAGATTAGGTAGTTGCTATTTTTTATTTAATTAAAGCAAATGTTGCTATTTAATTTTTTTAGTTAAAGCAATTGTTGCTATTTAAAGAAAACAGAATTAATTTAACACTAGTTAGTATGAATAGCTAGGTTTCAAATTAGGTAGTATGAACCCTAGGTTAATTAGTATGAACCCTAGATTAATTAGTATGAACCCTAGGTTAATTTAGCAAGGTATCAAATTAGGACAGAAATTTTATTTGTATTAGATTTAGTTTTAGATTTGTTCTTTGTTTGTATTATTTAGGTAATAGGAGTAAGATTTAGGAGAAGAAAAAGGAAAGAAGAAGACAAGAAGAAAAAGGAAAGAAGAAGAAGTAGAAGAAAGATAGGAAATAAAAGAAAAGGACACCCCGACACCCCGACCCCGACACGGCACCCCGACCCCGACACCCCGACACCCCTAACACCCCGACACCACGACACCCAGACACGACACCCCCGACACCCCGACACCCCGACCCCGACACGACACCCCGACCCCGACACGACACCCCGACACCACGACACCCCGACACCACGACACCCCGACCCGACACCCCGACCCCGACCCGACACCCCGACCCCGACACGGCACCCCGACCCCGACACCCCGACACCCCGACCCCAACACGGCACCCCGACCCCGACACCCCGACACCCCTGACACCCCGACACCACGACACCCAGACACGACACCCCCGACACCCCGACACCCCGACCCCGACACGACACCCCGACCCCGACACGACACCCCGACACCACAACACCCCGACACCCTGACACGACACCCCCGACCCCCGACACCTCTTCGGCCTCCTGTTAACCGAAAGGGTGCTCTTCGGCTTTCCAGAGGCCGACGGGGTCATATATGTGTGAATTATGAGTTAGGTCATATAATTTCCGATTTTGTTATGAAAAACATCATATATATTTGTGTTGATCGGGTGGATTTAAATGTGCAGTTGTTTCGTCGCTGCGAGGGTTTGGTGTTCGACGACCTCCCCGTGCGTTCGACGAGCTCCGCCCCTGCGTTCGTGGGTGAGCACAAATGACATCTCCTCCTCCCCCTTCATTTGCTCTGTTCCGGTCTTCATGCCGATGAAACTTGCTAGCTGTAGGTAGATTGAATCATCAATATGCGTGACCACTATGCGTCTCCCGTTAGAAAGGGTTACATCTATAAATATGCATGCATTTGCATATTTATAACCGTGATTCTTTCGAATTGTCTAACGTTATCCATGGACAGCCTGAGTATGTGTAGATTGGGTTCATTTTCCCATATGCTCTGCTCTGGATCCGATGCAGAATTTCGTCAGTGCCTCCCTGTTGTTCTCCGAGTACACGTCCTCTCTGCTTATTGCCGAGACGTGTATCAGGAGAACAGCGGGGAGGTGCTGCCGAAATTTTGCGTCGGATCCGGAGCAGAGCATGGGAAAACGAACCCAATCTACACATACTCGGGTGGGATTAGGACCTATCTTTACCTACTAGCGTCTAGGTTGCATGGACGTAATAAAACTGACAAACTCTATTAACTGATGAATATGGTTTGCTGAATTATGTATATATTTCTTGTGTGTCCAGTAGCTAGGCAAGATGAGTGATCGTGCATGGATGTACACCGGTCACACTAGTCAGAAAGACATGACCCATGAATGGATAACAAAAACCAAGGGGTTTCTGAGAGCCGCATTTGCAAATGGACAGCAAACAACCTGGTGCCCCTGTGTCGATTGCGACAACTATCATACGAGGTCAGAGTTTGAAATGATCAAACACCTGCAGAAGTGGGGTTTTACGCCTAATTATACGGTCTGGACATTTCATGGTGAGTCTGCCCAACGTGCCAGAGCTGAGGTGGTTCGTCGTCGCACCGACGAGCATGGTACCGGGGTTGAAGACATGGTGCAAGACTTTGATGATGCTCGGGATTCGGACGATGAGATGGAGGAATGTGCAAAGGCCTTCTATGAAATGTTGGAGTCTTCAAAACGTCCTCTCCACGAGCACACTGAGCTTTGTCAGCTGGATGCCATCGCGCAGGTAATGGCTCTCAAGGCTCAGTTCAACCTGGGCAGAGAATGCTACGACGCGATGATGACAATATTTGGACGCTTTCTACCCAAAGGCCATGTATTGCCAGCAAACCTGTACCAGTCGGACAAAATCCTACGTGCGCTTAAGATGCCCTATGAGAAGATAGATGCCTGTGAGAATGGATGTGCCTTATTTAGGCTTGAGTATGCGGGCTTCAGCTATTGTCCCATTTGCAAGTCTTCCAGGTATGTTGTGGTAGACAACGGTATGGGTGAGAAGAGTCAGACCAAAATCCCAGTTAATGTTCTTCGGTATATGCCAATCATACCAAGACTTCAACGTCTTTTCATGGTCGAAGAGACGGCCAGACAGATGATGTGGCATAAATTGGGCAAAAGAACCGAACTAGATGCAGATGGGAATCCGATGTTGGGACACACTTCAGACGCTTTTGCGTGGAAGCACTTCGATGCTTTACATAAGGACAAAGCGGCAGATCCAAGGCATCCTCGAGTCGCCATCAGCACGGATGGGTTCCAAGTGTTTGGTATGACGGCAACCCAATACAGTTGCTGGCCTGTATTTGTCATTCCACTCAATCTCCCCCTCGGAGAGATTATGAAAAGAAAGAACATTTTCTTGACGTTGATAATTCCAGGGCCCAACTATCCGGGGAAGAATATGAATGTGTACATGCACCCGCTTAAGGATGAATTGCAAGAAGCTTGGGATAATGGGATCAAGACATATGACGCCGCTACAAAACAAAACTTCAAAATGCATGTGTGGTACATGTACTCGACGCATGACTTGCCGGCGTATGCGCTATTCGTTGGCTGGTGTGTGCATGGAAGGTTCCCGTGCCCCACATGCAAGGCAGCTCTTCAGTTCCGTTGGCTGCAGGCGGGTCGCAAGTATTCTTGCTTCGACTTGCATAGACAGTTCCTGGATCCTGGCCATAAGTTCAGAAAAGACAAGAAAAATTTCATGAAAGGTAGAGTTGTCAAAAACTCTGCACCACCTGCATTGACAGGCCAACAGGCCCTGGATCAGTTAAACGCTCTCGAGCCTAATCCAGAGCGTCCAGGATATTTCAAAGGGTATAATTCGGAACACGCCTGGACTCACAAGATATCCTTGTGGGATCTGCCTTACTTTAAAGACCTCATTTGCCCACACAACATCGACGTGATGCACACTGAAAAGAATATCGCCGAGGCCCTTTTTGGTACATTGTTCGGCATAGAGGGGAAGTCAAAGGATAACCCTAAGGCTAGAGTCGATCAAGAGGCTCTATGTGATAGACCGTTACAAAACATGCGACAACCGAAAGGAAAGAAGAACTGGAGGAAGCCAAAGGCATGGTTCAATCTTGGAAGGCCAGCTATGAGGGAAATGATCTTGTGGCTGAAAATGCAGTTGATGTTCCCCAATGGGTATGCAGCGAATCTAAAGACGGGAGCGAGTCTTGACAAATTGAAAATATTTGGTATGAAGAGTCATGATTGGCACATATGGCTTGAGAGGGTAATGCCGGTGATGTTGCGTGGTTTTATCCCTGAGGATGAATGGCTAGTACTGGCAAAGCTGAGCTATTTCTTCCGTGCTCTTTGTGCGAAAGAACTATCGCCTGACGTGCTAGACGAACTGGAAGAGTTGGCGCCGGATTGATCTGCAAGTTAGAAAAGATCTTTCCACCGGGATTCTTTAATCCAATGCAGCATTTGATTTTGCATCTCCCGACCGAGGCAAGATTGGGGGGGCCCGTGCAAAATCATTGGTGCTTCGCAACTGAGAGGATGCAGAAGACGCTTCGAGCAAAATGTAAAAATAAACGTAGAATTGAAGCATCGATGGCCGAGGCATTCATTACTGAGGAGGCCGCAAACTTCGTGACAGCACACTACAAAGCCAAGAATCGTCATTTGCATAATCCGAAGCCTCGGTACAATGATGGCGACCGTGAAAAAGGTCGATCCAACCTCAGCCTATTCAAAGGGAAGCTCGCACCAGCCGGTGCTTCGAAAGCAATAGCGTTGGATGTCGAAGAATGGCGGACCATTTCGTTGTATATCTTCAACAACCTAACAGAAGTGCGGCCGTACATCGAGTAAGTTCTCGGTACATTGTTTCGCAACTTCTAATTCCTTTGAAATGCTCTTATTCCCGGATATGTGATACAGTCGATACGTCGCCAAATTCTCGGATGGAGCGGTGATCCAAAAGGATTCCAACGAAGAGTATGAGCTTCTGGCAAAGCATGGAGGAGGCTATCCCGGTTTCATCTCTTGGTTCAAACAAACGGTAATTTCCATTAGACCATTTCATTTCTTCGTCTAGTTTGCGGCTAATGCAACAATCCTTTCGTATTAAACTTGTAGGCTAATGCAGAGTCTATGGACTCCGAATTGAGACAAGTCGCAAATGGTTTTGACTATAAGGTCCGTTCATTTGACAAATACGACATCAACGGGTATCGCTTTCGTACTTTTGGCAAAGAGCTATCTATGGCCGACCGAAAGTCTACAAATTGTTGTGTCTCCGCTGTCGGCGAAGGAGGGGTCGAGTATTATGGAAGAGTTGAAGCAATTTATGAACTTACATTCTTTGGTGAAAACCCACCAAACGTCGTAGTCTTCAAATGTTATTGGTTCTAGCCAAAGGAGACTAGAAGGACTCATGAACATATAGGGCTAGTCGAAATCAAACAAAGCACCCATTTAGATGTTCCCGATGTCTATATTACGGCTCAACAGGCGACCCAAGTTTTCTATCTACCGTGGGCCTGCCAAACTGATCCAAATCTGAATGGTTGGGATGTCGTTTATGATGTGCCGCCACATTTTAGACCACCTCCCCTCAATGAAGATGATTATGACCCTCACATTAACCCAGACACATATGAAGGAGAATTCTTCCAAGAAACACGTGTTTCCAAAAAACGTTTCAAGAACCGCTCTACTTCACCCCAGAACATTGAGGTAGACAGCGACAGTGAATCCGACTTCACCCCTGAGCCGGAACAAGAAGAGACAGAAGAAGAAGAGGTTACTGCTGCGGATGACCTGTCAATGCTTGACCGATTACATAAACGAGGCCTTCCACATGTTGATGCATTTATTGATGATGCTGATGAGCACGTCATTACTGATAGTGATGATGATTCTGCATTTATTGATCCCGGAGCATATATAGATGATGAAGATTAATATTAGTAATGTTAGGTATTCAATTATTATTATGTACATATATATTATTAATTAGTTCATGTTATTAGGTATTCAACAAAATGACATTGACTTAGCTTATTTTCCTCGAAAATGACATAATAACCTTACTTAGCTCCAAACTGACATACTTTACCTAGGATAGCTATAAAATGACCTATACTTAGCATTTTTCCTCCTAAATGACTTAATATGCTTAGTTAGCTAAAAAATGGCATAACTACCTATGATAGCTCCAAAATGACCTATACTTAGCTTCTTTAGTTCATTTATGACATACTTAGCATACTTAGGTAAAAAATGGCATGATAACCTTGGTTTAGCTCCAAAATGACATTGACTTAGCTTATTTTCCTCCAAAATGACAAAATAACCTTACCTACCTCCAAAATGACCGATTTTAACTAGGATAGCTCTAAAATGACCTACACTTGCCATTTTCTTGTATGATTGTATGATTTATATAGTTACTTGTATAATTTTCTTACTTTGTATGATTGTTTCTTATACATAGTGCCATGGTCTTGAAATCCGTCCCCGTCGGCCCTCGCCCGCTTTATGATTCGGATGTGGTAAATTCTCTTTTATAACTATTTGTTGCATTTCGCATTTATGACAATTATGGCCATCAAGTTGACATAGAGATATTTTAATCTAGGAGGTATGTGAACCGGAATTTGCAACCGACCCTCTTGTCGAGAAGTTAAATTTAGTTGAAAAATAAAATGAGTATTTGAAAGAAAAAATTAAAAGAATTGAAAAAGAGAAGATGACATTGGAGTTGTATGTTGCTGATGTCGTCGATGATCACAAGATGAAGATGAATGCAATGCGCTTGAAGATTAAGAAGATTAGAAAATATGCCATTGATAATGAGGCTTGGTATCATTATGCCGTTGGATCAATTCTTACCTTAGTTACGATCTTCATCGCATTTGTTGTGATGAGGGTACGCTTTCTCTATACTTAGCTTATTTTCCTCCTAAATGGCATAATTACCTAAGTTAGATAAAAAAATGAGCTATACTTACGTAAGTTGGCTCAAAAATGGCATCATCCTCGAAAATGACATAATAACCTTACTAATTAAGCTCCAAAATGACCTATTTACCTAGCTTAGCTCTAAAATGACCTACACTTAGCATTTTTTCCTAGCTTAGCTAAAAAATGGCATTTTTACCTACCTTAGTTAGAAGAAGAAGAAGATAAAGAAGAGGAGAGGAGAAAAAGAAAGAGAAGAAAAATTCTTCTTCTTCTTCTTCTTCTTCTTCTTCTAGTCTTCTTCTTCTTCTTCTTCTTCTTCTTCTAGCTAGTCTTCTTCTTCTAGTCTTCTTCTTCTTCTTCTAACTTTCTTCTTTCCCAATTTGCAGATTTGCTTTCGATGAGGAAGCTTGCGTTGATGGAGTCTACTCTTCTTCTTG
The DNA here is from genome assembly GCA_039707655.1 of Elymus sibiricus. NCBI lineage: Eukaryota > Viridiplantae > Streptophyta > Magnoliopsida > Poales > Poaceae > Elymus > Elymus sibiricus. The sequence continues at coordinate 427,955,232 of CM077663.1, forward strand.
TGCTTCCTTTTTGTTTTGATTTTGTAGGATGAACAATGTGAAACTTGCTACCTATATATGTATGTATGGATGAAACTATATGGACCTTTTGCTTAATTGTTGGATATGTTGGACTTTTCATTTGGTGTATATATGTGTTGGATGATCATATCCATATGGCAGGGATATGTTGGCTATATGTACTTGTTGAAATATTTTGAAATGAATATATATATATCTGTGAAATTGATTGAATTTAAGAAAAAAAACAGTGGCAATATAGCCACTTTGCCGTCTGCTAGCAGACGGCAAAGAGGTTTGCCGTCAGCTAGCAGACGGCAAAGAGGCCACGTGGCAGCAGCCTGTGCAACCGGGGGCTGGCCTATTTGGCCTCTTTGCCATCTGCTGGCAGACGGCGAAGACCTTTGCTTCTTTGCCGTCTGCTGGCAGACGGCAAAGAGCCTGCGTTGGCCCAGCTGACGCCTGACGTCAGCTGCAGCTCTTTGCCGTCTGCTGGCAGACGGCAAAGAAGCAAAGGTCTTTGCCGTCTGCCAGTAGACGGCAAAGAGCGCCGTTAGCCCCCTAACGGGGCTGGCACCTTTTGTCTGCCGTCCAGGGGCTTTGCCGTCTGCCAGCAGTCGGCAAAGAGCTTGGCTTCTTTGCCGTCTGCCAGCAGACGGCAAAGTGGCCTTTGCCGGCTACTGTTCGGCCGGACTGTTGGCCGTCTGCTGGCGGACGGTAATGGCTTTGCCGTCCGCCAGGCAGGCCTTTGCCGTCTGCTATGGCAGATGGCAAAGCAGCTAATTCCTGTAGTGGTAGACCGTTTTTACGCACTATAGGTGTCGTGATTGACATGAAAGAAGGCAACATTAAATTTCAGCCTCCACTTAGAAAGGGTACGGAACACTTCCCTAGAAAAAGAATTAAAACACCATATGAATCAATCATGAGGGCCTTCTATGGAGTGAAAACTAAGGATGACAATACTTGAATCTTTTGCGTTATGCCTAGCTAGGCGCGTAAAATGATAGCGCTTGTTGGGAGGCAACCCAATGAATAAAATTATTTTTATCTTTTTCTTTCTGTTTTTGAGTGTTTGCACAATTATGCTTCTGTTATGATTGTGTTTTTATGTTTTAATTAGTGTGTGAACCAAGTAAAGCCTTTAGGATGATTCATAAGATGAGTAGATACAATGATGAATCTGAAACATAAAACTTTGCTCCTAGTGCTTGAATTTTTATTTTTTACTGGAGCGTGATATTAATCTGAAATTTTAAAACACTATTCCTATACAAATGCTTTACGTTTTCCTAATTTTTCAGAATTTTTAGAGTTACGAAAGTATGGTTAGAGTACAGATTACTACAGACTGTTCTGTTTTTGACAGATTCTGTTTTCGTTGCATTGTGTGCTTGTTTTGATGAATCTATGGTTTGTATCAGGGGGTATAAGCCATGGTAAAGTTGGAATACAGTAGATATAATGCAATAATAAAATATGAATGGGTTTACAACAGTACTTAGAGTGGTAATTTGCTTTATTATACTAACGGATCTCACGAGAATTTTGTCAAGTTTTGTGTGATTGAAGTTTTCAAGTTTTGGGTGAGATCACGATGGATGAAGGAATAAGGAGTAAGAAGAGCCTAAGCTTGGGGATGCTACAGCACCCCAAGATAATATCCAAAGAGTAAGCTTGGGGATGCCCCGAGTGGCATCCCCACTTTCTTCTAACAACCATCGGTATTTTACTTGGAACTATATTTTTATTCGTCACATATCATGAGTTTTGCTTGGAGTGTCTTGTATCTTTGCATTATTTGCTTTTTATCCTTGCTGAACACACCTATTTGAGAGAGCCAAAATTATGCTATGATTTGTTAGAATTGCTCTATATGCTTCACTTAAATTTTTTTGAGATATGAAATTGCTCTAGTGCTTCACTTATATCTTTTTGAGCATTGCGTGCTTTTACATGTTTGAAGAAATGCTCTCATGCTTCACTTATATTACTTTGAGAGTTAGTAAATTTTGAAGAAATCCTCTCATGCTTCACTTATATTATTTTGAGAGATGAAACTTTTATGCTCATGTTCTTCACTTAAATCTATTTGAGCTTGTCAAAAGCAATGGCAATATATGAAACTAGTCCCAAAGTGGTAGATATTCAAGAGGGATATAATAAAAACTTTCATGAAGATCATTGGAAAAATTAAACTTGATTCTTTGTAATAGTTTTGAGACATGACGATAGTAATATGTGAGTTATGTTAGTGAGTAATTATGCTTAGTAAGAATATTGATGTTAAGGTTTGTGATTCCCTATGCAAGCATGAAAGTCAATAGTTGTGCAAAGAAATTACATCCTACTTATGGTGCATCATTCGGTGTTAGTTATGCTTAATGCTCGCTTATGTGATTTTTGTTTCTTAGTTGGATGCTTCTCAATCTATTTGCTAGCCTTCACTTGAACTAAGTAGAAATACTACTTGTGCATCCAAAATCCTTAAACCCAGTTTTGCCATATGAGTCCACCATACCTACCTATATACGGTATTTCCATGCCGTTCCAAGCAAATTTGTATGTGCCATCTCTAATTTTCAAAATAAATTTTCCCTTTTGTGTGCTCGTACCGCTCATGAAAAGGTAGGGGGTGACCGATATTTTTCCATGCTAGATGTGTTATTCTCAAGATGAGTGTTTATTCACTTGTCATTGCACGAGAGTACGGCGGTAATAGGGATGCCCATTCCCGAAATGAAATGAAAAGAAAGAATTTTTTTACTTTATGTTGTCAAATAATAAATTCCTTGGAAAGTGTTGGTATGGAAGGCAACCGTGGATTCGGCTAACCATGGAAAGTGAAAGTATGGTGGAAAAAGGAATAAACTTTATTTTCTATTTGGTAACCACTTATGATGTATCTAGCATGGAAAGGTATTGAAATCTCTCGGTCGTTTTCGTTGACAGGAAAGGTATGCCACCCAAAATATTTTTCTCTATCAATTTAAACACTTGAGCTCTGGCACCTCTACAAATCCCTACTTCCCTCTACGAAGGGCCTATCTATTTACTTTATGCAAATTTTATTTTTCAATTTGAGTCTCCATCTTCTCTTATAAAGCACCAACTAGGAGGCACTATGATCGTACTTGACCATTAGGTGTAGCTAATATTTGAGTGTGTTTCATGAATGGATCAATGATTGAGCATGATGGGCTAGGGATAACTTGCTTTAGTGTTGATATTTTATAAAGATATGGTTGCTTGTTGATATGCTTGAGTATTAAAGTTTTCATGTCAAAACTAGACTATTGCTTTGAATCATATAAAATTCCAAATGTCCATGCTACAAAGAAATGAATATGTGATGAACATGTTAGGCCGGATTCCACATCAAAAATTCTGTTTTAATCATTTACCTACTCGAGGACGAGTAGGAATTAAGCTTGGGGATGCTGATACGTCTCCAACGTATCTATAATTTTTGCTTGTTCCATGCTGTTATATTATCAATCTTGGATGTTTTACAATCATTTTATAGCAACTTTATATCATTTTTTGGGACTAACCTATTGACACAGTGCCAAAGTGCCAGTTGTTGTTTTTGCTTGTTTTTTACTTTTCAGAAAATCAGTACCAAACGAAGCCCAAACACCGTGAAAATTTTTGTGGAATTTTTTTGGACCAAAATACACTAGATGGCCCAGACAAGTGGTAGAGAGGAGGCCTGAGGTGGGGAACACCCACCAGGGCGCGCCAGAGGAGCCTGGCGCGGCCTGGTGGGTGGTGCCCACCTCGGGACCCCCCTCCACCGACTATCGCCTCTATAAATTCTCAAATATTCGGAAAACCCTAGGCGGGATCGATGAAACACAATTCCAGCTGCCGCAAGTTCCAGAACCTCGAGATCCAATCTAACACCATCACGGAGGGGTTCATCTTCCTCATAGGTGCCTCTCCGATGATGCGTGAGTAGTCCACCATAGACCTACGGGTCAGTAGGCAGTAGCTAGATGGCTTCCTCTCTCTCTTATGATTCTCAATACAATGGTCTCTTGGAGATATATTTGATGTAATGACTTTTGCGGTGTGTTTGTTGGGATCCGATGAATTTTGAGTTCATGATCAGTTTCTATCCATGAATATGATTTGAGTCTTCTTTGATCTCTTATTTGCATGATTACTTATAGCCTCATATTTCTTCTTCGAATCTTTGGTTTAGTTAGGCCAACTAGATCGATTTTTCTTCCCATGCGAAGAGGTGCTTTGTGATGGGTTCGATCTTGCGGTGTTATTGCCCAGTGAGAGAAGGGGCAGCAAGGCACGCATGTATCGTTGCCATTAAGGATAACAAGATGGGGTCTATTCCTACATGAATAGATCTTGTCTACATCATGTCAGTGTTCTTATTGCATTACTTCGTTTTTCCAAGAACTTAATACACTAGATGCATGCTGGATAGCGGTCGATGTGTGGAGTAATAGAAGTTGATGCAGAATCGTTTCGTTTTACTTGTCTTGGACGTGATGCCTATATAATGATCATTGCTTGGATATCTTCATGATTATTTGATCTTCTATCAATTGCCTAATAGTAATTTGTTCACCCACCATGTGCTATACTCATGAGAGAAGCCACTAGTGAAACCTACGGCCCCCGGGTCTACTTTTCCAATATATTGCTTTCCGATCTAATCTTTTGCCTTTTTGTTTTCCGATCTATTAATCAAAAAAAATACCTTGCTCACTTTTTGTTTACCTATTTTATTTTGTGTTCTTGCGAGATCTATTTGCCAAAACTATCACTACCTAATCTATCTTTTTATCGTTGAGAGCTTGACAACCTCTCTTACGCGTCGGGTTGCAAGTATTTGTTATTTGTGTGCAGGTGTTGTTTACGTAGGTGCTTGATATTCCTCTACGGATTGATACCTTGGTTTCATAACTAAGGGAAATACTTACCGTCGTTGTGCTGCATCATCCCTTCCTCTTTGGGGAAATACCGACGCAGTCTCAAGCCACCTCAGTGGTGATGATGTAGTCTTCTTTTTCAGCTTATGCTTGAGCATAAAATATTCCTCCCTTAGATCGTCGTTCTCTAACTCGAGCTTTAATATCTTTTTGCATAATGCCACCTTACTCTCCTGCAGAAAATGAGATGGAATAAATTGAACCTCAGGTTTGTATCCTTTAGGGAGGCTTGACTTCTTGAATTCCACATGCATATCCCCAGGCTGAGGTAGTGGGTCATCCTCTTCTTCAGAGCTAACATCCTTTGTTTCCTTCATGTTGGTGTCTTCTTCCTCATCCGTAGTCCATCCATAATGATCCACCTCTCCATAGATCTTAGGATTTGCAATATAATCAGCAACATAGCTCTCCCCTTCTGAATCTTGAGACGACAAATTTTTAGATCTGTCAGGAAAACAGCACGAAACAAGAACAAAGAATATTTCCGCTATGCGGTGGTCAAAACAATCGGTGAAATATATAGAGATTTTTTATTCTTGGAAAACAAGCATACGGAAGGAAAACGGAGTAGGGAAGGTTCCCGAGGTGGGCACAACCCACCAGGGCGCGCTAGGAAGGGCAGGCGCGCCCTGGTGTATCGTGCTCACCTCGGTTGCTTTCCTGTTTATTTCTTATTTTCCTAATTTTTCTAATATTCCAAAACTGGCAGAAAATATTTTTCTGGATTTTTCGGAGTCCGTTTACTTACCGTATCACGTACCTCTTATTTTTCACGATTCTGGAGTGTTCCGGAAGGTTTCTCTTATGTGTTCCTCCGGTGTCATGGTTTGGATAACATTGCTTTCAACATTAATAGGCGTACCTGAGATATAGTGTTTGATTCTTTGTCCATTGACCACCTTCGGGTTAGTACCTTCGGCATTATTAATCTTGATAGCTCCAGATCGATAAACCTCTTCGATAACATATGGTCCTTCCCATTTGGAGAGAAGTTTTCGTGCAAAAAATCTGAAACAAGAGTTGTACAAAAGAACATATTCTCCAACCTTGAATTCTCGCTTTTGGATTCTTTTGTCATGCCATGTGTTAACCTTTTCTTTAAATAGTTTGGCATTTTCATAAGCTTGGGTTCTCCATTCATCTAGTGAGCTAATATCAAATAACCTCTTTTCACCGGCAAGCTTGAAATCATAATTGAGTTCTTTAATTGCCCAAAATGCTTTATGTTCTAACTCTAGAGGCAAATGACAAGCTTTTCCATATACCATCTTGTATGGAGACATGCCCATAGGATTTTTATAAGTTGTTCTATAGGCCCAAAGTGCATCATCTAGTTTCTTAGACCAATTCTTTCGGGATCTATTGACAGTTTTTTGTAATATTAATTTTATTTCTCTATTGCTATGTTCAACTTGACCACTGGATTGAGGATGATAGGGTGATGCAATTCTATGGTTAACATCATATTTAGCAAGCATTTTACGGAAAGCACCATGAATAAAGTGTGGACCACCATCAGTCATTAGATATCTAGGGACTCCAAACCTCGGGAAAATAACTTCTTTAAGCATTTTAATGGAAGTGTTATGATCAGCACTACTAGTTGGAATAGCTTCTACCCACTTAGTAACATAATCAACAGCAACCAAAATATGAGTGTACCCATTAGAGGAAGGAAAAGGTCCCATATAATCAAAACCCCAAACATCAAATGGTTCAAAAACAAGTGAATAATTCATAGGCATTTCCTGACGCTTACCGATATTACCAATTCTTTGACATTCATCACAAGACAAGACAAACTTCCGGGCATCCTTAAAGAGAGTAGGCCAATAAAAACCAGATTGTAATACCTTATGAGTAGTTCTATCTCCAGCATGATGTCCTCCATATGCTTCGGAATGACATTTCCATAGAATTTGTTCCTGTTCATGCTCAGGTACACAATGTCTAATAATACCATCTACTCCTTCTTTATAAAGATGTGGGTCATCCCAAAAGTAATGTCTTAAATCATAGAAGAATTTTTTCTTTTGTTGGTATGCGAAACTAGGTGGTATATATTTAGCAACAATGTAGTTAGCATAATCAGCATACCAATGAGTGTTTTGAGAAACATTTATTGCAGCTAACTGTTCATCAGGAAAACTATCATCAATAGGTAGTGGGTCATCAAGAATATTTTCTAACCTAGACAAGTTATCATCTACGGGGTTCTCATCTCCTTTCCTATCAGTGATATGTAAATCAAATTCTTGAAGCAAGAGAACCCACCTAATGAGTCTAGGTTTAGCATCTTTCTTTTCCATAAGATATTTTATAGCAGCATGATCAGTGTGACAACAACTTTGGAATCAACAATGTAAGATCTAAATTTATCACAAGCAAACACAACTGCTAAAAATTCTTTTTCAGTAGTAGCATAATTTCTTTGGGCACTGTCTAGAATTTAGCTAGCATAATGGATAACATTCAATTTCTTATGAACTCTTTGTCCTAGAACAGCACTAGCATCACACATAATTTCAAAGAGCATGTTCCAATCAGTTGGTTGAACAATAGGTGCAATAGTTAAGGCTTTCTTAAGTATTTCAAAGGCTTCTACACAATCATCATCAAAAACAAAGGGAATATCCTTTTGTAAAAGATTAGTAAGAGGCCTAGAAATTTTGAAGAAGTCTTTAATAAACCTCCTACAGAAACCAGCATGACCAAGGAAACTCCGAATACCTTTAATATCTTTAGGACATGGCATTTTCTCAATTGCATCAACTTTAGCTTGATCCACCTCAATACCTCGTTCAGATATTTTATGCCCCAAGACAATGCTTTCATTAACCATAAAGTGGCACTTCTCCCAATTCAAGACGAGATTGGTTTGTTCACATCTCTGCAAAACTCGATCGAGGTTGCTTAAGCAATCATCAAAAGAAGTCCCATAAACGAAAAAATCATCCATGAAAACTCCCACAATTTTTTCACAAAAGCAGTCATACATCTTTGAAAGGTAGCAGGTGCATTGCATAAACCAAAAGGCATGCGTCTATAAGCATAGGTTCCGTCTATAAGCATAGGTTCCAAAAGGGCAAGTAAAGGTGGTTTTCTCTTGATCAGATTGTGACACAGGTATTTGAGAGAAACCAGAATATCCATCCAGGAAACAAAAGTGTGTGTGCTTAGATAATCTTTCTAGCATTTGATCAATGAAAGGCAGAGGGTAAAGATCTTTTCTAGTAGCTTTATTTAATTTTCTAAAATCAATTACCATTCTATAGCCAGTGACAATTCTCTGTGGGATAATTTCATTTTTATCATTAGGAACAACAATAATACCTCCTTTCTTAGGGACACAATGCACGGGACATACCCATCTACTATCAACTATAGGATAGATTATACCTACTTCCAGAAGCTTTAATATTTCAGTTCTTATCACTTCTTTCATCTTAGGATTCAATCGTCGTTGGTGATCAACAATGGGTTTAGCATCAGGTTCCATATTGACCTTGTGCTGGCATAGAGTGGGACTAATGCCCTTAAGATCATCAAGAGTATATCCAATAGCAGCTCGGTGCTTCCTCAGAATTTTTAATAATCTTTCTTCTTCATGTTCTGAAAGGTTAGCACTAATAATAATAGGATATATCTTTTTCTCATCAAGATAAGCATATTTCAAAGTGTCAGGCAATTGTTTTAATTCAAACACAGGATCACCTTTAGGTGGAGGAGTACCTCCCAGAGTTTCAATAGGAAAATTGTGTTTTAGTAGAGGTTGTTATTCAAAAAAAATATCTATTTCATTTGTTTTGCGCAAATGCATATCATTTTCATGGTCTAGCAAATATTGTTCTAGTGGACCAGTAGGAGGAACGACAATAGAAGCAAGACCAATTATTTCATCCTTACTAGATAATTCTTTATCACAGGCTTGTCTACTAAGCTTGGAAAAATTAAACTCATGAGACACATCACCAAACTCAACAGTGACAGTTTCTTTTTGGCAATCTATCTTAGCATTAATAGTGTTCAAGAAAGGTCTACCAAAGATAATGGGACAAAAGTTATCTTGTGGGGAACCAAGAACTAGAAAATCAGTAGGATATTTTATTTTTCCACACAAGACTTCAACATCTCTAACAATCCCAAGTGGTGTAATGGTGTCACTATTAGCAAGTTTAATAGTAACGTCAATGTCCTGCGCTTACACTAGCACCCAAATCACATAAGCCATGATAGCAATGATCTCCTATTTTAACTGAGACAACAGGCATGCCAACGACGGGTCTATGTTTATCTTTTTCATCGGGTTTGGCAATTCTAGTAGCTTCATCACAGAAGTAAATAACATGCACATTAATATTTTCTACCAAGAGATCTTTAACCATAGCAACACTAGGTTCTACTTTAATTTGTTCAGAAGGCTTAGGTGCTTTAATATTACTTTTGCGAACCACAGTCGATACCTTAGCATGTTCCTTTATCCTAACAGGGAAAGGTGCTTTTTCAATGTAAGCGGTAGGCACAACTGGATCAACATTGTAAATGATAGTTTCATCTTTAGTTATGACTGGTTCTTTAATTATTATTTTCTTTAACAGGGGGATGGTATTTAAACCACTTCTCCTTAGGGAGAACAACATGAGTAGCAAATGATTCACAGAATGAGGCTACTATCTCAGAGTCAAGTCCATATTTAGTGCTAAACTTGTGAAAAGCATTAGTATTCATAAAAGATTTAACACAATCAAACTCAAGCTTAATACCTGACTCATTACCTTCGTCGAGTTCCCAATCTTCAGAGTTGCGTTTAATTCTTTCTAATAGATCCCACCTGAATTCAATAGTCTTCTTCATAAAAGAACCAGCACAAGAAGTATCGAGCATGGATCGATCATTATGAGAAAGCCGAGCATAAAAATTTTGCATAATAATTTCTCTCGAGAGATCACGATTGGGGCATGAATATAACATTGACTTAAGCCTCCCCCAAGCTAGAGTGATGCTTTCTCCTTCACGAGGCCAAAAATTATATATATAATTCCGATCACGCTGAACTAGATGCATAGGATAAAACTTTTGGTGGAATTCCAATTTCAATCGATTCCAGTTACATGATCCAATATCATCACATAGCCTATACCATGTCAATGCTTTTCCCTTCAAAGATAAATGGAAAACCTTCTTCTTAACTTCATCTCCGGATAAACCTGCAAGCTTAAATAATACACAAATTTCATCCACATGTATTAGGTGCATATCGGGATGTTCAGTTCCGTCCCCTGCATATGAATTAGCTAGCAGTTATTCTATCATACCCGAAGGAATTTCATAACCAATTTTTTCAGTAGGTGCAGTAGGTTGAGGGGCAACTAATTGTGGTTCCGGTCGAGGTGAAGATACCCCGAACAAACCCCTCAAAGGACTGTTCTCCATAGTAACAAGTGACAATAAATTTCAGCACGTAGTATAAGTTTTTCCTTACCGATTTCCACTTACCAAGAGCGCTTTGCTCCCCGGCAACGGCGCCAGAAAAGAGTCTTGATGACCCACAAGTATAGGGGATCAATCGTAGTCCTTTCGATAAGTAAGAGTGTCGAACCCAACGAGGAGCAGAAGGAAATGACAAGCAGTTTTCAGCAAGGTAATTTCTGCAAGCACTGAAATTGTAAGTAGCAAGTAGTTTGATAGCAAGGTAATTTTTAACGAGCAAGTAACGGTAACGGTAAATAAGGTGCAGCAAGGTAGCCCAATCCTTTTGTGGCAAAGGACAGGCCAAAACAATCTCTTATAATAAGCAAGGCGTTCTTGAAGGTACACGGGAATTTCATCTAGTCACTTTCATCATGTTGGTTTGATTTACGTTCGCTACTTTGATAATTTGATATGTGGGTGGACCGGAGCTTGGGTGCTGTTCTTACTTGAACAACTTCCCACTTATGATTAACCCCCTCGCAAGCATCCGCAACTATGAGAAAAGTATTAAGATAAAATCTAACCATAGCATGAAACATATGGATCCAAATCTGCCCCTTACGAAGTAGCGCATAAACTAGGGTTTAAGCTTCTGTCACTCTAGCAACCCATCATCTAATAACTACTCCACAATGCCTTCCTTTAGGCCCAAAGATGGTGAAGTGTCATTAGTCGACGTTCACATGACACCACTAAGGGAATCACAACATACATATCATCAAAATATTGAACACATATCAAATTCACATGATTACTTGCAACATGACTTCTCCCGTGACCTCAAGAACAAAGGTAACTACTCACAAATAATATTCATGCTCAAGATCAAAGGGGTATTGAATAGCATAATAGATCTGAACATATAATATTCCACCAAATAAACCATATAGTAATCAACTACACAAGGTAATCAACACTACTAGTCACCCACAGGTACCAATCTGAGGTTCCGGTACAAAGATTGAACACAAGAGATGAACTAGGGTTTAAGAGGAGATGGTGTTTTTGAAGATGTTGATGAAGAATGGCCTCCCAAAGATGAGAGTGTTGTTGGTGATGACGATGGCTTCCATTTGCCCCTCCGGGAGGGAAGTTTCCCCGGCGGAATCGCTCCGCCGGAGGGCAAAAGTGCTCCTGCCCAAGTTCTGCCTCGAGACGGCGGCGTTCCGTCCCGAAAGTCCTCTCTTCATTTTTTCTAGGTCAAAACACCTTATATACCAGAAGATGGGCTCCGGAGGTGGGCCGTGCTGAGCACAACCCACCAGGGCGCGTCTGGGGGGCCTGGCGCGCCCTGGTGTCTTGTGCTCACCAGGTGGCCCCCCTCCGGTAGTTATTTGCTCCAATATTTATTATATATTTCAAAATAAATCTCTGTGAAGTTTCAGCTCATTTGAAGATGTGCAGAATATGTATCTCTGATATGCTTTTTCAGGTCCAGAATTCCAGTTGCTGGTATTCTCCCTCTTTGTGCAAACCTTGCAAATTATGAGAGAAAAGGCATTAGAATTACTCCATAAAGCATTATTATGCATAACAAGATTATAAATAACAGTAGGAAATCATGATGCAAAATGGACGTATCAGCGCTTCAGTACCTTACAGTGACGCGCCCCGACCTCTCGTACACCCACTAGTAGAATGTCGATCAGTAGTCCCGGTCGGGATGTGCCTTTAGTACCGGTTCCCCAACCGGTACTAAAGGTCTGGACCTTTTACTAAAGGGTCGGGACTAAAGGTCCAGACCTTTAGTACCGGTTGGACCACGGACCGGTACTAAAGGCCCACCACGTGGCTGCCTGCGTGGGCTGGTGGTGGAGGACCTTTAGTACCGGTTGGTGATACCAACCGGTACTAAGTGTTCTGTTTTTTTTTGTTTTCGCTTTTAATTAGGTTTTAGTTTTCCTCTCTATTTATTGTGTTTTCCATTCATTTCAAATTTATTTTACGGTGGTACATACTGTAAACATTAATTACACAAGTTGATGCATATATATATGTAATATAATATACAATATCTCATACACAGTATATATACAAATGGAATTACACATCCATATATATTCTGGACTTATAACATAATTAAGGCCCAAAACCCGGCCGGGACTAGCTAGCTAGTGCTCCGGATGAAATCTCAGTTTTCTACTACTGATTTGCTGGCATTATTGAGGCGGCGGTAAGTAAAAGTGCTCTCCGTTTACATCAATGACATGTTGAAGAAGAAATGCCGCAAATTCCTCTTGAAGTGCTACAAAGCGTTGCTCGGGTGAGAGCTTGGACATCATCTGCCAAACCTGGAGTTGTCTTTCACGTGCTCCTCTGCGACGTATACGGCCTTCGGTCTGGATGCGAATGTTCTCGCAGAGGAAGTATCCACATAAATTTGTCCCCTGTGGCTGCTTCGCGCACTTTGCAAAAGAATAGAATTCAATAAGATAATTAATAATCAAGCATGATAATGGTATTGAAACTAGAATTAAAGAGATGCGCGGACCTAGTAGTACTACTTAATTACCTGCATCTTTTTCCACTTTAGCTTCGGTTTCCATTGACGACCGTGATGGTTTTTTTCTATTATGTTTTTCCAAACACTACGCGGCAAAGAAAAAGAACGAAAGAGTTATTATAATTACTTTTGATATCAGGAAATATTGAAAGAAAGCGAGGTCGATAAAGATTGAAATTACCGGTCTATCATAAAATACAAGTCCACGTATGATTGTTCTAGTGTATCTAGTCAGTCGTACACTTGAACAAGTCCATCCGCGAGGATAATATTTAGGAGGATATAGTGGTCTCTGCGCAGAAGTTTATATAATTAAGCAGGCATGCATATAACTCATCAACTACACTTGACAGCGAGCTAGTAAGCAAAAATAGAATTTGTAGTATACAAGAGAGTAAACACTCACCCCATGTTGTAAGGAAATATTATAGTAGATTTGGTATTCATTAGTGCCTCTAGAAAATTTTCCAAGAGATCTTCTGTGTCCTTGGCATCATGTTTTACCACATGACCATTAACGGTATTTGGGTCGATGAACCCAATGTCATCGATTCCCTCTTGTTTCAATTCCCACATCTTCAATCTGCATAATAGCGTAGAAAAGAGCATATATAGTGAGGATAAGCCAATGAACGATATCTTAGCTAGAGACTTAAATTATTAAAGATATAAATCACTTACAGACAATAGCAACTGATGAGAGTTTTGTTGATAGAGTCCATGTGGTATAACTGGAAAAGTTCTGAGAATTCAAGACATATGTCACATGCATTGACGTAATGCTCTTTCCTTACTTTGACCATGACCGCCGTCTCCCCTCGCTTTACTTCACGCAGGTACCAATCATGCAACCGTCGCATCGCAGTTGGTAGTTCCTTGTACTGCTCGGGTGTGACAAGTGGTTTTCTGACGGCATATTGCATTGCGTACTCAGTTGCACCGTACCGGCGGAATTCCTCGGTGCCAAGGCTTTGGCCAAGAGTGAGACCTGCAGCCTCTACTTCTTCGAGGTCGATTGGGTTGCCTTGCACGTCGACTGGTTGGATCGATTGCTTGCTTGGATTGGTACTCACCTTGAGCGGACAGATCGATTGCTTGGATTGTTCTCCGAGCTGGGGAACTATTTTCCCGGTAGTAGTACCACCTGTCGTTGATGCCGTACTTCCCGACTTCTTCCTTGGGCTGGGCCGACTTCTCTGCTCACTAGCCTTCTGAATCTGTCGCTCATAGTGTGTCGGCATACGCTCGACATATGCCGGGGGTCGATCAATAAAGTGTTCCATAAAGTGCTCTTGGACTTCCTTGGGTATTACCTCCTTTGGCGTCACGGTCTTCTTCGCAAAAAAGGCTTTCACTTGGCGATCGCTTTCAATTTCGTTTTCCTCTGGTGTCATGTCGTAAGGCAGCTTCCTTTTGGCCGGAGGCTCGGGTTTCTTCTTTGCTTTCCTCCGAAGAGGACTGCTGGTGGCCTTCCTCTTTTGGGAGCCCTGCTGGCGGGACCGCTGCCGGGGTGGAGTCGGCTCACGCGGCGGAGATCGATATCGATGATATGGACTCGCGTCGTGCTCCGTCCCGAGGTTGGGAGGACTGCTGGCGAGGTGGGGAGGACTGCTGGCGAGGTGGGACGCCTCTCGAGGTGGGGAGGACTGTTGGGGAGGTGGGGAGGACTGCTGGCGAGGTGGGGAGGACTGCTGGCGAGGTGGGGAGGACTGCTGGCGCTGCGATGCCTCTGGCTGGGATCCCTCGCGCTGGACATCGATACTCGGAGGAGCCGGTGGCCTTAGCGCCGTTTGTGGAAAGACGATGCAGTCCTTACTCCATAGAATGAGACCACGGCCGGCTTCTGCCAGTGTGGACTCCCCCTCACCTCCAGGGATGTCAAGCAATAGTTCATCATATCCTGGCTCTATTGCGTCCACCGCGACACGAGCATACCCAGCTGGAACCGGATTGCAATGCCAAAGAACACCAGGTGTATTTGGTAAAGCATAGCCCGTCGCGACCCGCACGGGTATGTTCTTCATTTTCTGGATTAGCTCACAAGATGTCTTCTCGGTGATATCATCCACGGGGGTGTGACCCAGCGGTGCCCCCGTGGAACCCACGCTGCTTTTCGGCAGTGTAGATGGGACGGGTTCCCCTGCCTCCTGCTGCGGAGTTTCCCTTTGCTGGGTCAGTACCTGTATCTGCCTCTGCTGCTGCTCGTACTTCTGTTCCAACTTTGAAAGTCGGTCTGCTTCCACCTTCTTTTTTCTCGAACGGCTTTTATAACTGTCCTTCCATCCCGCAAACCCCTCGTACCACAGAACAACGCCCACGCCTCGTGTTCGTCCTCCGTGTTCAGGATTCCCGAGGGCGAGTGTAAGCTCGTTGTTCTCTCTATCGGGGTGAAACCGTCCTTCTTGGGCAGCTTTTATTGCTTCAATCAACTCATCTGATGCATGCTTCAGACTGGCCAGTACAATAATCTTCCCTGTTGCTGGGTCCAACTTTCCCCCATGCGCAAAAAACCAATTCCTGCACCTCTTGGGCCAGTTGAAGATTACTGGAGTGATCCCTTCAGCAAGCATCTTATTCTCTAATGCATCCCACTTAGGAATGGCTGACTTGTATCCACCTGTCCCTAGTTTATGGTGATACTTTTTTTTCTTCGCATTTATCTGATTCTTTGCCGACTTCTCCATAGCAGCTTCCGATGTCTTGTACTCGATAAATGCGTCAAAGTGATTCCTTACCTTCTCATATATTCCTATGAATTTGGGCGCCTTCTGGCCTCTAGCATTGTACTCGGTCCATAATCTTTTCTTCCAAGTCTGGAATGCGCCGGCCATCTTATGGAGAGCAAACTCCTTGACTTTGTCCCTTTGGCGCTCCGAGAGAGAATCTGGTAGGATGAAATGCTCCATGAGATCTCGCGAAAGGGCATCTTTAATTCTTGTATCGACATAATTCACTCCTGGTTTTGGGTTGTTTGGTTGAATCCATTCTTGCATTGTGATCGGGACTCCATCCCTAACAACCACTCCGCATTGACGCACAAATGTCTTGGCATTGGCATCAGGGTGAGTCGGTGCGCCATCATGTTTGAAAGCATCAAGATTGAGCTTTACGTTGCCGTCCAATATTTTGGCACCGCCTCGTACCTTTCTACTAGATTGGCTCGATCCGGAGGGCTGATAATTAAAAGAAAATAGATTTGTTAATATATATATATATATATATACAAATCAATTAATACACATGTAATGATCACCAGAGGCTAATATGTATATATACCTCGCCGGACATTGTTAGTTGTTCCGGATTTTGGAACATAAGTTGTTCTTCCTCGGCCTCACATCCATCACCGTAATCGTTCAGATATTGTGAGCCGTCATCATCATGTGATTCACACTGAAGGTCCGCTGGGTTTTCGGAGGAGCGTATCATGTCGAAGATGTCCTCTTCATGAGCTCTACCGGTATTGTCCATAGCTTAATAACTAATCCATAATAATATAGATAAAACAAATTAGTATTCAAATTAGCATGCATTCAAGAAGCAAAATAACTGATAGTTAATTAATAATGCATCATCGAATACATATATAGTAGTTAATATATCGATCTAGCTAGAACCCTAGCGCCCGGCGGATATCGGGGCGGGCGGTGGACACCCAAAGAGAAGGAACCATCACAGGAACATAGCTCCAGTGAGATCCCTGAAGAATCTGCCAGGTATTGTCGGACCTGGCCTCCAAAGCTGCCATGTAGCGACGGACGTGCTCGTTCTCCTTGCTGACATGGTACTGTACCACCTCCGCGGGGGACTCAAGCCTCCGAATCGTCCGTGGCCCATGCGGCCGCCACCACAGAACCTCCGGGTCGACGACGGGCTGGCTCCTCACCAAGTTGCGCCGCCCGGAAGGCAGCACCTCCCAGTACCAGCCCGGCGGAGCCCAGTCCCTGACAGGGCCCCTCGGCTCAAGCAAGTGACCTCCTCCGGCGACTCGACGACGAGGATGCGGGATCGGCATCGTCGACGTCGAGAAGAAACACTTAATTATGAAAACAAATTAAATAAAACTTAGCAAAATTAACACTTAGCATCTAACAAATTAAATAACACTTAACAAATTAAATAACACTTAGCATCTAACAAAATTAACACATACCCTAATAACCTAAGAACCTAACTAACTAACTAACTAAACTAACCTAACCTAACTAACTAAGTAACCCTATCATAGACACAGAGTTAATCTAGAGTTAAAATAAACTAAAACTAATTAGCTAGGGGGTCCCACCTGTCATAGACTAAAACTAAAACTAATTAAACTAAAACTAATTCACAGAGTTAATCTAGAGTTTAATTAATCAGTGGATTAGGGGGCGGCCCCACTTGTCATTGACTAGGGCCTGCCCAGTCAGCACAGTTGACTGGGTCAACAGGTCAACTGGGGCCCGCGGGCCCACTGGCCAGCTACCCTGGGGGTGGGGCTGGCCGGCCACGTCAGTAGGCCGCGCCGGAGTTGCTCCGGCGAGCCGCGCCGGAGTTGACTGGATCGGGTGGGCGCGCGGAGGGGCAAGGGGGAGGGGAGAGGCTCACCGAGGGAGCTCGCCGGAGGGGGGAGGACGCGTCGGGGCGGCGGGGTCGGGGCGGCGGGCTCGGGGCCGCGAGCGGCGTCGGGGCGGCGGGCTCGTGCGCGACGGGCGGCGGCGATGGCGACGGGCGGCGGCGACGGCAGATTTCGGCAGCCTGACGGCGTCGTTTTGTCCTTGTCCCGGTGCGTGGGTCGGCCCGGGACGAAGGGATAGTATTTATACCTAGGCACCCTTTAGTACCGGTGCGTGGCTCGCACCGGTACTAAAGGTTCTTTAGTACCGGTGCGATCCACGCACCGGTACTAAAGGTCCTCCCCAAAAAATGCGCGGGGCGGTGGACCTTTAGTACCGGTGCGTGACTTGCACCGGTACTAAAGGTTTTTTAATTCAATATTCATTATTATTTTCAGGAAAACCCCTAAACTTTAAAAAATCATAGAAAAAAATCTATGACTCCAATGGAAATAAATAATATATGAAAAAATATCAGAAAAATATAAAGAATCTGTTTATGGCATTTCCATGCATGTTTGAACAACTTTAACTGCTGTATAAGACAATTTGATTAAATGGCATTTGAAATGTCATATCTCGAGTTTGAAAAGCAGTATAAATGAACTCTGAAAAGGTTGTAATTTGGCATGACATCATAATTTCACCCACATAGCAACTTCTAAAGAGTTGAGAGGGTTACGCCAAAAACTGGATGCACTTCGTGTACAAATTGGACAATCTCTTTCGAAGTATGAGGGTTTCGGACGAAAACTCATCTATTACAAAGGGATTTCATTTTTAATAACTTATTTTAACTCCATACTTTTTGTGTGTTCAATATGCACCATTCAAAGGCACATCATCAATTTTCAACCCTTTCTGACTTCATTTGATATTTTTCATGCATTTAATGATTTATTTTGAGCTAAATGACCCTGAGTTTGAAAAGCAGTACAAATGAAATCTGAAAAGGTTGTAACTTGGCATGACATCATAATTTCACCCACATAGCAACTTCTAAAGAGTTGAGAGGGTTACGGCAAAAACTGGATGCACTTCGTGTACAAATTGGACAATCTCTTTCGAAGTATGAGGGTTTCGGACGAAAACTCATCTATTACAAAGGGATTTCATTTTTAATAACTTATTTTAACTCCATACTTTTTGTGTGTTCAATATGCACCATTCAAAGGCACATCATCAATTTTCAACCCTTTCTGACTTCATTTGATATTTTTCATGCATTTAATGATTTATTTTGAGCTAAATGACCCTGAGTTTGAAAAGCAGTACAAATGAACTCTGAAAAGGTTGTAACTTGGCATGACATCATAATTTCACCCACATAACAACTTCTAAAGAGTTGAGAGGGTTACGGCAAAAACTGGATGCACTTCGTGTACAAAATGGACAATCTCTTTCGAAGTATGAGGGTTTCGGACGAAAACTCATCTATTACAAAGGGATTTCATTTTTAATAACTTATTTTAACTCCATACTTTTTGTGTGTTCAATATGCACCATTCAAAGGCACATCATCAATTTTCAACCCTTTCTGACTTCATTTGATATTTTTCATGCATTTAATGATTTATTTTGAGCTAAATGACCCTGAGTTTGAAAAGCAGTACAAATGAACTCTGAAAAGGTTGTAACTTGGCATGAAATCATAATTTCACCCACATAGCAACTTCTAAAGAGTTGAGAGGGTTACGGCAAAAACTGGATGCACTTCGTGTACAAATTGGACAATCTCTTTCGAAGTATGAGGGTTTCGGACGAAAACTCATCTATTACAAAGGGATTTCATTTTTAATCACTTATTTTAACTCCATACTTTTTGTGTGTTCAATATGCACCATTCAAAGGCACATCATCAATTTTCAACCCTTTTTGACTTCATTTGATATTTTTCATGCATTTAATGATTTATTTTGAGCTAAATGACCCTGAATTTGAAAAGCAGTACAAATGAACTCTGAAAAGGTTGTAACTTGGCATGACATCATAATTTCACCCACATAGCAACTTCTAAAGAGTTGAGAGGGTTACGGCAAAAACTGGATGCATTTCGTGTACAAAACGGACAATTGAGCATCATCCTTTCCCCTGCACACAGCCCGACGGTGGCTCGTGAGTGCCCGCATATGAAATGCACCGTCAGACCGTATGCAGGGAATCCGAATGATTTGTATTCGGTCGATGAACTAAAGGATTTCTAGATAGATCAACAAAACACACAGTTTCCCCTGCATACAGCCCGACGGTGGCTCGTGAGTGCCCGCATATGAAATGCACCGTCGGACCGTATGCAGGGAATCCGAATGATTTGTATTCGGTCGATGAACTAAAGGATTTCTAGATAGATCAACAAAACACACGGTTTCCCCTGCATACAGCCCGACGGTGGCTCGTGAGTGCCCGCATATGAAATGCACCGTCGGACCGTATGCAGGGAATCCGAATGATTTGTATTCGGTCGATGAACTAAAGGATTTCTAGATAGATCAACAAAACACACGGTTTCCCCTGCATACAGCCCAACGGTGGAAATATGAAATGCACCGTTGGACCGTATGCAGGGAATCCGAATGATTTGAATCCGAATGAGTACACACACTAAGTGTCGAACATGTCCGAGAGGTGGGTTATATATAGGGTCGTGTGCCTCTTTAGTCCCGGTTGCTAGCACGAACCGGGACTAGTTATAGTGCTGATCCAACAGCTCACAAGCGCTTGAAAGAAACACACGATCCGTGTGCTTCTTCCTGATTGGTACGACCTCGGTCCTGGGAGTGGCTAAAATTTAGTCCCACCTCGCCAAGCGAGAGGGACTCGCGGCGGTTTATAAGCCCTGAGTGCAGAGACGAAGAACGATGAAGGAGAGGCGCAATGCTCACCTGCACGTTGCTTAGCTTCAGCCCTTGAGGAAATGGTGTAGACTGCACGGAGCTATCTGTAGTTTCTCAAGGCCTGAAGCTAAGCAATGCGTAGGTGAGCATTGCGCCTCTCCTTCATTTTTAATAACTTATTTTAACTCCGGACATCATAATTTGGCATGACATCATAATTTCACATAATTTCACCCACCCACATCCCTGAATTTGAAAAGCAGTACAAATGAACTCTGAAAAGGTTGTAACTTGGCATGACATCATAATTTCACCCACATAGCAACTTCTAAAGAGTTGAGAGGGTTACTGTTACACTTCGTGTACAAACTGGATGCACTTCGTGTACAAACTGTTACAAAGATACCATGCTAGAAAATGCATGCATGTCCTTCACATAGAAAGTGATGACGGTCAAGCCGGTCACATCCCAGAGTGGGATCTCGCGGTGTAAGACTTTTTCTGCGTGTTTGTCCCTTGCTTATGATTGCGCCATAACCATGGAGAATCTTCATCATTTAACAGGATGCTTGGGTCAGTCTTCACTCTGAAGGGAGGGATTTCATGAAACTTTTCATAATCTTCTGACATGTCTGTCTTGTCCTCCACTCCCACAATGTTTCTTTTCCCTGAAAGAACTATGTGGCGCTTTGGCTCATCGTATGATGTATTCGCTTCCTTATCTTTTTTTCTCCTCGGTTTGCTAGACATGTCCTTCACATAGAAAACCTGAGCCACATCATTGGCTAGGACGAATGAGTCATCTGTGTATCCAAGATTGTTGAGATCCACTGTTGTCATTCCGTACTGCGGGTCTACCTGTACCCCGCCTCCAGTATATTTGACCCATTTGCACCGAAACAAAGGGACCTTAAGATCAGGTCCATAGTCAAGTTCCCATATCTCCTCTATGTAACCATAATATGTGTCTTGAAAGTTGGTTGCATCATAGCGGACACCACTGTTTTGGTTGGTGCTCTTTTTATCTTGGGCGATCGTGTAAAATGTATTCCCATTTATCTCGTACCCTTGGAAAGTCGTTACAGTCGAACTTGGTGTCTTGGCCAACCAGTACAGTTCATCTGGAACATCGTTGTCATTGATGAGCTTTGTTTGCAACCAACCGGCAAAAGTCTCCATGTGTTTACGTTCAATCCAGGGGTCAGACTGCTCCGGGTTCTTGGACCGTACAATATCCTTGTGTTCCTCCATATATGGAGTCACCAAGGTGGAATTTTGTAGAACCGTGTAGTGTGCTTGAGTGAAAGAATGCCCGTCCATATTTATTGCTTCTTTCTTTCCTAATGTGCCTTTTCCACCCAGTCTCCCCTCATGCCGCGATTCAGGAAGACCAGTCGGCTTAATGTCAGGAACAAAGTCAACACAAAACTCAATAACCTCCTCTGTTCCATATCCCTTGGCGATGCTTCCTTCTGGCCTAGCACGGTTATGAACATATTTCTTTAAGACTCCCATGAACCTCTCGAAGGGGAACATATTGTGTAGAAATACAGGACCCAGAATGTTAATCTCTTCGACTAGGTGAACTAGAACGTGCGTCATAATATTGAAGAAGGATGGAGGGAACACCAACTCGAAACTGACAAGACATTGAACCAGGTCATTCTGTAACCTTGGTAGGATTTCTGGATCGATTACCTTCTGAGAAATTGCATTGAGGAATGCGCATAGCTTCACAATGGCTAATCGAACATTTTCTGGTAGAAGCCCCCTAAGTGCAACCGGAAGTAATTGCGTCATAATCACGTGGCAGTCATGAGACTTTAGATTTTGAAATTTTTTCTCTGCCATATTTATTATTCCCTTTATATTCGACGAGAAGCCAGACGGGACCTTGATACTGAGCAGGCATTCAAAAAAGATTTCCTTCTCTTCTTTCGTAAGAGCGTAGCTGGCAGGACCTTGATACTGCTTTGGAGGCATGCCGTCTTTTTCGTTAATTATTTGCTTGTCCTCCCGTGCCTCCGGTATATCTTTTGTCTTTCCATACACGCCCAAGAAGCCTAGCAGGTTCACACAAAGATTCTTCGTCACGTGCATCACGTCGATTGCATTGCGGACCTCTAGGGCTTTCCAATATTCAAGTTCCCAAAATATAGATTTCTTCTTCCACATGGGTGCGTGTCCGTTGGCGTCATTCGGAACAGATTGTCCGCCAGGACCCTTTCCAAAGATTACCTGTAAATCCTTGACCATATCAAATATGTATTCACCAGTACGGAGGCCAGGCTTCTTCCGGTTATCTGGCTCACCTTTGAAATGGTTGCCTGCCTTTCTTAAGATATGCTTGATCGGTAGAAATCGACGATGTCCCAGGTACACATTCTTCTTACATTTATCCAAATATATACTTTCAGTATCATCTAAACAGTGCGTGCATGCATTGTATCCCTTGTTTGTATGTCCTGAAAGGTTACTAAGAGCAGGCCAATCATTGATGGTTACAAACAGCAACGCTCGTAGGTCAATTTCCTTCTGTGTGTGCGCATCCCACACACGTACACCTGGTTTTTTCCATAACTGTAGAAGTTCATCAACTAGTGGCCTTAGGTATACATCAATGTCGTTGCCGGGTTGCTTAGGGCCTTGGATGAGCACTGGCATCATAATGAACTTCCGCTTCATGCACAACCAAGGAGGAAGGTTGTAGATACATAGAGTCACTGGCCAGGTGCTGTGACTGGAGCTCTGCTCCCCAAAAGGATTCATGCCGTCTGTACTAAGACCAAACCATAAGTTCGTTGCGTCAGCTGCAAAGTCCTCGAACTCCCTCTCAATTTTTCTCCACTGCGACCCATCAGCGGGTGCTCTCAACATCCCGTCTTTCTTACGTTCTTCTTTGTGCCATCGCAACAACTTGGCATGCTCTTTGTTTTGGAACAAACGTTTCAACCGTGGTATTATAGGAGCATACCACATCACCTTGGCAGGAACCCTCTTCCTATGGCGTTCGCCCTCCACATCACCAGGGTCATCGCGGGGGATCTTATAGCGCAGTGCACCGCATACCGGGCATGCATCCAAATTCTCGTACTCCTCACCGCGGTAGAGGATGCAGTCATTAGGGCATGCATGTATCTTCTGCACCTCTAATCCTAGAGGGCAGACAACCTTCTTTGCTTCGTACGTACTTTCAGGCAATTCGTTATCCTTTGGAAGCATCTTCTTTATCATTATCAGCAATTCTTGAAATCCCTTGTCAGTTACACCATTCTTCGCCTTCCATTGCAGCAATTCCAGCGTGGTACCCAGCTTTTTCTGGTCATCTTCACAATTTGGATACAATAATTTCTTGTGATCCTCTAACATGCGTTTCAACTTCAACCTCTCCTTGTCACTTTCGCAGTTTCTCTTTGCATCAGCAATGACCCGACCCAAATCATCAGCGGGCTCATCTGATGCCTCTTCTTCAGCTTCCCCCATTGATGCCTCTTCTTCACTTTCCCCCATTGTTGTATCGGCGAAAGGATAGTTGTCATCATCCTCTTCTTCTTCATTGTCTTCCATTATAATCCCTCTTTCTCCGTGCTTGGTCCAACAGCTATAGCCAGACATGAAACCGGACTTCAGCAGGTGGTAGTGAAGGGTTTTTGAGGTAGAGTAATTCCTATCATTCTTACAGTCACGACATGGACAACACATGAAACCATTCTGCTTGTTTGCCTCAGCCACACGAATAAAATCATGCAGGCCATTAAGAAACCCTGGACTTAGTCGGTCATCGTACATCCATTGCCGGCTCATGTTCACTACACAACAGCGAAGTGACCAAATTAATACAACTTCATCATCACATTACAACCAAAAGTAGAGCTAGCAGTGACCAAATGTTATTACTGCAAATAATAGATACTTATAGTTCATACATACATCTCATAAAACAACATGCAACTATCTAAAACATGTAAATGCAACAACAAATGCGATCATAATCGCAACTAAAGTAACAATTGAGCCAACGGCATAATGATACCAAGCCTCTTTATCAATGGCATATTTTCTAATCTTTCTAAGCTTCAAGCGCATTCCAGCCATGTTGTTCTTGTGATCATCGACGATATCGGCAACATGCAACTCCAATCCCATCTTCTCATCTTCAGTTCTTTTCATTTTTTCTTTTAAATGATCAATTTCTTTTTCAGCTTGTGTTAATTTCTCGAGCAGAATTGCATAGTCGGATGGAATTTCTGGTTCAACTACTTCCTATAGATAAAAACATCTACGTCAATTTGGTGGCATAATTAATTGTCATAGACATTAGATGATGTGTGAAATAGTTATAAAAGATAACGACATACCACATCATCTGAATAATAGACTGGACGAGGGCCGACGTGGGCTGATACCATAACCATGACACTATAGAATAACTAACAATAATACAAGTAAGTAAATCGTACACGCAGCTATCTAAATCATACAGGTAATTTTTTTTAACAAAAAGGTTTTAAGAAGAACAAGAGGCTCACCAAGGTGGCCGGTGCCGCGACGAGACGGTGCGGACGATCGACGGTGGTTAGGACGGGGATGGGAAGGCACCAAATAAACCACACCTACACATATGCAACCTAACAAGTTAATTTGAGCTCAAATTGCATATAAATCAAATAAACTCCCACATAATGACCACTCCTCCAAAACCTAGCTAAAACCCACAAATCACATATCTTTGAGCATACCACAAGCTAATCTAGCAATGAGAGATGAAGGAGCAAAGTTGCTAACCTTTATGAACACTTGGATAGATGGGGTGCCTTTAAATCTTGACAAATCCTTGGCAAAATGGAGGATGAGCTTCGAGCAAGAAGAAGAACAGGGAGAAAACAGAGAAATGAGAGCCCCTTCGATCTCGGCTGCGGACGAAGCGTATATGTAGGAAGTCTTTAGTACCGGCTGGTGACACCAACCGGTACTAAAGTTTGCACTTTAGTACCGGTTGGTGTCACCAGCCGGTACTAAAGGTGCAAGCGGGGCCCAAGTCTGACCAACAGCCTGCCACGCCCCCTTTAGTACCGGCTCGTGACACGAACCGGTACTAAAGATCGCTCACGAGCCGGTACTAAAGGTCGCCCTGCTCCTAGCCGTTGGATCCGGCACGAACCGGGACTAATACCATCTTTAGTACCGGCTCGTGACCAGACCGGGACTAATGCTCGGGACGAAAGGTCTGTTTTCTACTAGTGACCGTTCAACAGTGTTGCCTCTTCATGCACGCTCCATGTGATTGTCACTTCCAGCTCGTGAAGCGGATCCTTCGATACCTTCGCGACACGAAGCACCTCGGGCTTCAGATTCACCGAGCCTCGACTACCGAGCTGTTGGCCTACTCTGACGCTGACTGGGTAGGTTGTCCGGACACACGGAAGTCCACTTCCGGGTTCTGTGTGTTTCTCGGAAGCAACCTTGTTTCCTGGTCGTCGAAGAGACAGAACACCGTCTCACGGTCCAGTGCCGAGGCCGAATACCGGGCGGTTGCCCATTCCGTCGCCGAGTCGGTCTGGCTCCGACAACTACTCGGCGAGCTTCATCAGCCACCCACGCGTGCCACAGTGGTCTACTACGATAACGTGAGTGCCATGTACATGTCGAGCAACCCGGTGCAGCATCAACGCACCAAGCACATCGAGATCGATCTTCACTTCGTGCGTGAGCGTGTCGCCCTTGGTGAGATACGTGTCCTACACGTCCCGATGAGCTCTCAGTTCGCCGATATCTTCACCAAAGGGCTGCCGTCCAGCATCTTCCTCGACTTTCGGTCCAGCCTCAACGTTCGTGAACCCCACGTTTTGGCTGCGGGGGGTGTTGGAAGACGCATGCACCGTCCCGGCCGGGTGGCTAACAGCCACGTCCTGGTCCTCGGGATCGGCACCAGCCATGCACACGTTCTCCCGCAATACATGCATGTAGTGGCCTCCGTGCCCGTTGTAATCTCTCCCTCAAACCTCCCTGTACTCTCTCTTGTAACGTGTATATAAACACGAGTCCACAAGCAATACAACCAGGGTGAGATTTACACAACCTAGCTTCGGCAAAGATCATAGCGATGCAGGAGATGGATTGTTTTCGTTTGGTTCAGTAGCTACACATACTAGGAATGGGGAAGTATTTCAGGCTTGTGATTCGCCTGGTGAAGTTTCTTCTTTCTCCTTTTGACAAAGTTGCATGCAGTGGCCCACTGCTAGGAGAATATGTACGTGTTGTGATCATAACTGTATCGGATCGATTATCGGGGCAGAATCTCGACTGTACCCCAATGGACTGGATGATCAGTTGATCACTGGAGCAGAAAAAGTCCCGTGGAAATGGAGAGGTGTCACTATTTTTGGGAAACAAAACTTCTTGGATCATAAGTTGGTGCTAGCAGTTGAGAATCAATACTCGCTTTCCTTTTACTGTGTCCACTAGCTAGGCGGACTAGTTGATCACTCGCTGGAACAGAAAATTTCTGATAGAAAACGGAAAGGTAAATGCCACCTAGAGCAATGCTCCAACCTTTGCATCTGCTTTCGGGAGGACCTTCTTCTTGAGCAGCTGCACGGATCATTGAAAAATCCAAGGGATTCGTAGGTTGTCTAGACGGAGCGGCGCCACCTGCTAAAATAACGAATGTGTTCGCCGTTCTGTCCAAACAGTGGACCTGGCCTAGTGGTGCCACGGCTACGATGGAAAGAAAAGCCACCACCATATCTACGCCATACTAGTCGTAGTCGTGGCAACTGGCCGTCGAGGAATGCACGGTTCAATGTTGTTGAAATAACTTTGAGAAAGATTAGGGCTTTTCAAAACAGAGCATTTTGAAAAAGAAATTTCTGCACATCCAAGCTAGAAATTATATTGTATTGTAATCCGATCGGCCGCCGCAGACTGCACATTATTCTACACTTTCTCGAAAAGACAACTGCTGGGTGTTCCTACTTAATCTACGGTGAAGCTAGCTAGAGCGAAGGCTCTTGTCTCCGTGCTCGGGATTAGTGCTAATGGCATGGCTAAACAACGGGTTTTTGGTAAGGTTGGACCGGGGACTAGTGACCTTTTTGACCTAGCTAAACAATGGATGGAATCGTGGGGTTGCGTAACGTTATAATTGCTCGTGGATAGACATGGATACTCCAATGGATCGAGTGCTTATAATTTGCAGCTTGGGCCACACAAAGACGTTACTCCCTTTGATCGGGGAGCGACTAGTATAGAATCTGTCCATGAGGTGCAAAAATAGAAAAACGGTCGTGCACCATTCGATTTAAGATGAATGGCATGGATCTAGGCGGGGGAATCTGTACTCACAGTTACAAAATTTTGTGCAAAAACGTCCCTATGTTCCCCATGTTTTTGCTTCAGATCCAGCTCCTCGAAACGACCCTCAATCCTCCATCGGCCATCTCCAATCTACGAACGATGCCGGCGGCGGTCCAGTCCAGATCCGATGCACCGCCAGCATCCCACCGCAGATTCGCCCTGCCACCCCCTTTCGCTACCGGCTTTCACGTCCCCTGGGTCTGCCTCCCGGGAAGCCCCGCTGTTGCGCGGCACATCATCGACGGCGACTCATCCGCCGTCGCAAGTCCTCCGTGCAAGACTCCGACGGGTTTGCATCAGATCTGAAGACCCGCGGCACAGAGTTGTTGCAGAATAAGCAGCCCGACGTCCGCACACCTCCATCCCCTTTGCATTCTCAGTGTCAATGTCTGGTTCGTTGCTCCCACTTCCCTTGCCCCATCTCTTCCATAATTTTTTATCTTATGGGAAAGTCTCGCTTGTGTTCAAATCCGGGCATATGCCCAGCCAACGAAGCCACCGGTTTATCACATGTTCTATGTTGCACGTAGCCATTTGACTCCACAAATAGTTTAGTACAATTACTCCATTACACACTTATGTTTAATGTATTGAACCATATATTCTCTTGAATTAAAAAAGCCTGGATACTTTAGAGACAGTGCACGTGTTTGGTTGATTTGGTGAACTAGCTACCCATCTATCTGGGAGAATTATGCCGATAACGCACACAGTTATCAATTTGGCATTCCTTCACTTTCGGTTCTTACGCATACATCAGTGAACTGATTAGCTAAATTTAGCTAGCTTCTAGTTCAATTTGTTTTAACCAGTGTTCGAAAAGTGAATATGTATTTGCCCTTGATCAAGGGGCATAAGTAACATACTGTGGAGTAACAGAAACCAGTCGATCGTGGGCACGGCATATGCATATCCAGCAAGATCAAGGTGATACAACAATGTATGTATCATCCATCTAGTTAACCAGCAGCCTTTTTAATTAGTTAGCTGTTTAAATAAGTTGTTGTTCCGAGCTAGTGTGCTTGCTGGCTTGGGTATGCATATTGCAGATTTACCTAACAAAACTCAAGGCTTTTGATGAATTGGCGCCAATCAATTGTTTCACACTCTAATAGCTAGTTGATGTGAAAATCTCGACGGGAGACGTCAAATCATAGAGATATGTATCTATGTACGTGTGGGTAACAGTTTGAATGGTAAATATGTTTGTATCCATGCCCGATAAATTTCCGTTTTAGGTGGGCAAAGTCAAATTTATAATTGTAAACTTGGGTCATAATCTCAAACCTGTACCACTACAAAACTTTTATGAGCTGGTTTTTATGCAAGCAGCTAAGGGCCATCCAATGGTATAAACATTAATCTTCGTCGGTTGTCTTAATTCTTTTTGGGTTAGAACATTTATGTGTTATACTGATATCATGCAAAAAAAATGAGTTTCAATGTTGGTTTTATAGGTTAGTAGGTATAACGACATAACATAATCTGTAATGGAATGACGAAATATGATGCAAACAAATATTTGTACTCTCTGTTAGACATCCAACTATCGCATGCCATTCTTATTTGATTTGAAAACTCCCTTGTAGAAGCTGGAAGGCTAGCTTGACCTACAAAGTTATCCTGATTGGTTATGTACTAATATGTTTGAGAAATTTCATCCTAAGTTTGACATATAGGTTATGTATCCTGGGTTGGAGTGGTGAATGAAGCTGGACGTATATAATGAATGTCTCTCTTCTCAAGATATGTTATTTGGTGTATATGTTTCGAACTGACACCTATTTACTTGGTGTGCTTAGCTAGGTAGATCAAACTGATCAAGTGTATAAGAGTCCATGGAGGTTGTCATCTTCCCCAGCAGGAAGCTAAATTACCAGGAAGCACTAACACAAGGCAAAATGATAGATCTTTTCGGTCTTGTATTAAGAATTCAAGATGCTTGTCGGACGGTGATAATTTCAGTCCTTACCATTCGGTCGTGCCGGCCGTGTACTAAAATTGATATGTATGCCTCTTGTGTTGTGTTCTCATGTACTCAAATACTCAAATGCTTGCTGAGCAATGATAATTCCAGTCCCTAATTTACTTTCCTTCGAGTTTGACATGTATGTGTGGTTCTACATGCCTCTTGTGTTGTGTTCTCATGTACTCAAATACGAAAATGCTCGTTGAGCAGCGATAATTTCTGTCCTTAATTTTTCATACTTCCAGTTTGACATGTATGTGTGGTTCTACTAGATCCTGGATGGCTTATTATCTCATCTGCTAAAAAAATTGTGATATATATAGACGTTTTTTAGTGACCAAGATGTTCAACTCTCCTGAAAAAATAGTGGTGTCACTTAAATGTGTATGGATTTCATGCTGTAAATATTTGCAAAGATTTTATATCAGAGATGAGCATTAGCACTGTGCATATCTGAAAATGGTTGTATTTCCGGAAGACTTGAGGTGTATAATACAAACCCCCTATTTAATATCCTCCCTATCAGTAGGGGTTTTTCTGTGAAATCTACATGAAGTGGGCTGAGATCCCTCCACCTAAATCTGTACCATTGATCTTCAATCCAGTGGCCCAGAATGTTTTTTCTATTTTTGCATAGCAAGCTCAGTTTCTATTGTAGTCCCTCCCCTTTGATCGGTGCATACGACGCTATGTATATATTACACGTGAACAAAAGCATAGTTTACAAATCTCATCCTTATATGAATCGATTGTAATGGTCTTGATGACACATAACACATATTTGGTTAGTCAAATTGATGACTTCGAAACACATGCATGTCCTATTCACCCCATGGCAGGGAAGTAGTTCTGTACAAAAGATATCCACAATCCATTTTTGTTTTCCTATGAAAATGTTTTTGAAATCTCCCCGTCTGCTGGTTCTGCTTTTATTTTCTCTAGACATTGCTCCAACACATTGTATGCTACCCCCTCAGTCTCGAAATGTAAGATGTTTTTTGACACTACATTTCGGGACGGAACGGGTATAATATATGAATGCAAGCAAAATAGATGTACAATAACATTAAAAAGAACTCATTTCGAAACGGAATAAAAAAGGGCTACTGGCCGGAATGTTGACACCAATATGAATGATAACAATGTGCATGATCACGAGCTCAATATAATCCCTCCATTAGAAAGTCTGCTCATCTCAGTGAGAACCGAATTTTGGTAATATGTATAAATTGGGGCGTCTCATGTCGTCAAATATTCATTCGATTGCCATCAATGCCACCCATTTTCTGTTTCGCGGGATGAATGTACCAGAGCGGCGTTTTTCCAAGGAGAAAATTTGGATCATTATGCTTGTTTGGGTCATGTACAATGTAAAAAGCACTTTCACAGATATATCTTGGACACCATGAAAGTCGTTAGTATTTTTTATTTATGATATATTCCATTACAATTTGTTACTAGTCAGATGTGTGTTGCGGGTGCATGCTTACTGCTAGTATCGGGAACACACAAATACGTGACATGTGTTAAAAAGGCAAGTTGGGTGCCGGAGTTGTTGTTTGTTTTAAGCACTGAACTTTGTCATTTTATTGAGAAACATACATTGCATGAGAACATGCCATATTAACAAAACAAGTACACAAATTTCCGGATATTTTTTATTTCATTCTCTATTTATTCCAAATTTACTGCCAAAACTTCATGCCCAGATAATATGGAGTGCCTTCATTTTACTTTGTAATAGAGGATTTGTTGTGACTATATATATGTATTTATTTTCTTGTTAACATATTAATGGTGTCATCCATTAGCGAAGGAAACAACAACAAAACCCCACATGTTACATACTCAAGCCCAGTTCTCTACATAAATATAGTCATTTGTGCATATTCCTATTACCCGAAACACCCTTCTCGACCTGACCCCCATAAGGTCCTCTTGGATGCCTCCTAGGGTTAGGTCCATCGCCATCGCCACCGCGTCCAACCCTGTCGTCGGCCAGCTTCACCACTCCTTCCTGTCCGCCCCCTGAGTTCCCCACCTCCGCCCCTCCTTCCCGGGCTCCACCTCCTACCGGCTCGTCCGCCCCAAATCAACCACCACCAACCGCTTGAACCCGCCCACCACATGTAGTCATGTTGGCTGGGGGCTCCACCCACCTTCGTCTCCAACGAGCTGCTCACCTAGGAGTTGGCTGACGACCAGCAACTCCTCCTGAGCTAGTCGTTTTTGCTCTCGTCGACCACCTCTGCTAGTAGCTCCGCCGAAAACCTGCATCTTGTCCTCAACGAGAAGGTCCTTACGATCCCGGTGAACTCACCACCGAGCCATTAAGGTGCCATTTTTCCGAGAAGGTGATGACGTTTGTGCATGGGCATGGTCGTAAAATGACTTCGTGGTTGTAGTGGCTCTATGATAAATTGTTCATGATAGTACAAATCTAATTTAATACATAGATGATTTTAATGCATCCGTGATAAAATATGTAAATGTATATTAACTAAATGAATGATATACAATGTGCATATTTTTAATAAGGATATTATGCATCTAGATTTTGGTGAAATATATACATTATACATCTCATAAGTTCTCTGCTGATGTGATTTTTCCTAATTCCGATGCTGATCCCGAACGTCCATGGAGTGGTAGTAGAAGGGGAAATGGGAGGCACATGGTCAGAATCTTTGTTGGGCAAGGTTTTCGATTGTTCATTTGTGTCTAAAGAAGGGTGTTTTGTAATCACTGCCAAAGCACCAACGAAGTAGCAACAAATGATAACCAATATGTGGATCTTATTCATATCACAAACTAAATCTTCATTAAGTATACTGAGATGGAATAATGTCTAATTTATTGATAAAGCACATCAACTCCCGAGTGAAATTGAACATGATCGGTTAATCAACATATGGGTTTTAAAAAACCATTCTTTTTTTATTGAACTAGAGAAATGGGATGTGATCATGTATGCTATATATTTATCAATTATGCAATGTGTATTCTTAAAGCTTTTCGAAGCAATCTTTAAACATACATATATAGGACCCTTACCTTTTTTATGGAAAATTATCATTGCAAACACATTTTAATGGATCCTTACCTTTTTTACATTTATTTCACCATAGATCTAAACAAACAAAAACACTACAATTATTTATGGGTATCGATGTAATGTAATGTATTTATATGCATCCTCGCTCATAATATCCTTCAATATTCACAAAGTCTTGTACTATAGTTAAGATCTTTCTGAACCTAAAAAATAATTTGGTTGAAACTACTAGAGTGAAAGTATAACAAGTTTTGGGCGTAACCAAATGTAGATAGCAAAATGCATGAAATATCAATAGGTAGTTAGCATTTTTTTCCCTGGATCCTCTTATTTGATACTGTTGTTGCTTGTATCTTTGTCAAAGTTGTCTTCGTCCA